>OX463315.1:0-1302083 GCA_949820665.1 Scrobipalpa costella
CCTAACCTAACCTAACCTAACCTAACCTAACCTAACCTAACCTAACCTAACCTAACCTAACCTAACCTAACCTAACCTAACCTAACCTAACCTAACCTAACCTAACCTAACCTAACCTAACCTAACCTAACCTAACCTAACCTAACCTAACCTAACCTATCCTAACCTAACCTAACCTAACCTAACCTAACCTAACCTAACCTAACCTAACCTAACCTAACCTAACCTAACCTAACCTAACCTAACCTAACCTAACCTAACCTAACCTAACCTAACCTAACCTAACCTAACCTAACCTAACCTAACCTAACCTAACCTAACCTAACCTAACCTAACCTAACCTAACCTAACCTAACCTAACCTAACCTAACCTAACCTAACCTAACCTAACCTAACCTAACCTAACCTAACCTAACCTAACCTAACCTAACCTAACCTAACCTAACCTAACCTAACCTAACCTAACCTAACCTAACCTAACCTAACCTAACCTAACCTAACCTAACCTAACCTAACCTAACCTAACCTAACCTAACCTAACCTAACCTAACCTAACCTAACCTAACCTAACCTAACCTAACCTAACCTAACCTAACCTAACCTAACCTAACCTAACCTAACCTAACCTAACCTAACCTAACCTAACCTAACCTAACCTAACCTAACCTAACCTAACCTAACCTAACCTAACCTAACCTAACCTAACCTAACCTAACCTAACCTAACCTAACCTAACCTAACCTAACCTAACCTAACCTAACCTAACCTAACCTAACCTAACCTAACCTAACCTAACCTAACCTAACCTAACCTAACCTAACCTAACCTAACCTAACCTAACCTAACCTAACCTAACCTAACCTAACCTAACCTAACCTAACCTAACCTAACCTAACCTAACCTAACCTAACCTAACCTAACCTAACCTAACCTAACCTAACCTAACCTAACCTAACCTAACCTAACCTAACCTAACCTAACCTAACCTAACCTAACCTAACCTAACCTAACCTAACCTAACCTAACCTAACCTAACCTAACCTAACCTAACCTAACCTAACCTAACCTAACCTAACCTAACCTAACCTAACCTAACCTAACCTAACCTAACCTAACCTAACCTAACCTAACCTAACCTAACCTAACCTAACCTAACCTAACCTAACCTAACCTAACCTAACCTAACCTAACCTAACCTAACCTAACCTAACCTAACCTAACCTAACCTAACCTAACCTAACCTAACCTAACCTAACCTAACCTAACCTAACCTAACCTAACCTAACCTAACCTAACCTAACCTAACCTAACCTAACCTAACCTAACCTAACCTAACCTAACCTAACCTAACCTAACCTAACCTAACCTAACCTAACCTAACCTAACCTAACCTAACCTAACCTAACCTAACCTAACCTAACCTAACCTAACCTAACCTAACCTAACCTAACCTAACCTAACCTAACCTAACCTAACCTAACCTAACCTAACCTAACCTAACCTAACCTAACCTAACCTAACCTAACCTAACCTAACCTAACCTAACCTAACCTAACCTAACCTAACCTAACCTAACCTAACCTAACCTAACCTAACCTAACCTAACCTAACCTAACCTAACCTAACCTAACCTAACCTAACCTAACCTAACCTAACCTAACCTAACCTAACCTAACCTAACCTAACCTAACCTAACCTAACCTAACCTAACCTAACCTAACCTAACCTAACCTAACCTAACCTAACCTAACCTAACCTAACCTAACCTAACCTAACCTAACCTAACCTAACCTAACCTAACCTAACCTAACCTAACCTAACCTAACCTAACCTAACCTAACCTAACCTAACCTAACCTAACCTAACCTAACCTAACCTAACCTAACCTAACCTAACCTAACCTAACCTAACCTAACCTAACCTAACCTAACCTAACCTAACCTAACCTAACCTAACCTAACCTAACCTAACCTAACCTAACCTAACCTAACCTAACCTAACCTAACCTAACCTAACCTAACCTAACCTAACCTAACCTAACCTAACCTAACCTAACCTAACCTAACCTAACCTAACCTAACCTAACCTAACCTAACCTAACCTAACCTAACCTAACCTAACCTAACCTAACCTAACCTAACCTAACCTAACCTAACCTAACCTAACCTAACCTAACCTAACCTAACCTAACCTAACCTAACCTAACCTAACCTAACCTAACCTAACCTAACCTAACCTAACCTAACCTAACCTAACCTAACCTAACCTAACCTAACCTAACCTAACCTAACCTAACCTAACCTAACCTAACCTAACCTAACCTAACCTAACCTAACCTAACCTAACCTAACCTAACCTAACCTAACCTAACCTAACCTAACCTAACCTAACCTAACCTAACCTAACCTAACCTAACCTAACCTAACCTAACCTAACCTAACCTAACCTAACCTAACCTAACCTAACCTAACCTAACCTAACCTAACCTAACCTAACCTAACCTAACCTAACCTAACCTAACCTAACCTAACCTAACCTAACCTAACCTAACCTAACCTAACCTAACCTAACCTAACCTAACCTAACCTAACCTAACCTAACCTAACCTAACCTAACCTAACCTAACCTAACCTAACCTAACCTAACCTAACCTAACCTAACCTAACCTAACCTAACCTAACCTAACCTAACCTAACCTAACCTAACCTAACCTAACCTAACCTAACCTAACCTAACCTAACCTAACCTAACCTAACCTAACCTAACCTAACCTAACCTAACCTAACCTAACCTAACCTAACCTAACCTAACCTAACCTAACCTAACCTAACCTAACCTAACCTAACCTAACCTAACCTAACCTAACCTAACCTAACCTAACCTAACCTAACCTAACCTAACCTAACCTAACCTAACCTAACCTAACCTAACCTAACCTAACCTAACCTAACCTAACCTAACCTAACCTAACCTAACCTAACCTAACCTAACCTAACCTAACCTAACCTAACCTAACCTAACCTAACCTAACCTAACCTAACCTAACCTAACCTAACCTAACCTAACCTAACCTAACCTAACCTAACCTAACCTAACCTAACCTAACCTAACCTAACCTAACCTAACCTAACCTAACCTAACCTAACCTAACCTAACCTAACCTAACCTAACCTAACCTAACCTAACCTAACCTAACCTAACCTAACCTAACCTAACCTAACCTAACCTAACCTAACCTAACCTAACCTAACCTAACCTAACCTAACCTAACCTAACCTAACCTAACCTAACCTAACCTAACCTAACCTAACCTAACCTAACCTAACCTAACCTAACCTAACCTAACCTAACCTAACCTAACCTAACCTAACCTAACCTAACCTAACCTAACCTAACCTAACCTAACCTAACCTAACCTAACCTAACCTAACCTAACCTAACCTAACCTAACCTAACCTAACCTAACCTAACCTAACCTAACCTAACCTAACCTAACCTAACCTAACCTAACCTAACCTAACCTAACCTAACCTAACCTAACCTAACCTAACCTAACCTAACCTAACCTAACCTAACCTAACCTAACCTAACCTAACCTAACCTAACCTAACCTAACCTAACCTAACCTAACCTAACCTAACCTAACCTAACCTAACCTAACCTAACCTAACCTAACCTAACCTAACCTAACCTAACCTAACCTAACCTAACCTAACCTAACCTAACCTAACCTAACCTAACCTAACCTAACCTAACCTAACCTAACCTAACCTAACCTAACCTAACCTAACCTAACCTAACCTAACCTAACCTAACCTAACCTAACCTAACCTAACCTAACCTAACCTAACCTAACCTAACCTAACCTAACCTAACCTAACCTAACCTAACCTAACCTAACCTAACCTAACCTAACCTAACCTAACCTAACCTAACCTAACCTAACCTAACCTAACCTAACCTAACCTAACCTAACCTAACCTAACCTAACCTAACCTAACCTAACCTAACCTAACCTAACCTAACCTAACCTAACCTAACCTAACCTAACCTAACCTAACCTAACCTAACCTAACCTAACCTAACCTAACCTAACCTAACCTAACCTAACCTAACCTAACCTAACCTAACCTAACCTAACCTAACCTAACCTAACCTAACCTAACCTAACCTAACCTAACCTAACCTAACCTAACCTAACCTAACCTAACCTAACCTAACCTAACCTAACCTAACCTAACCTAACCTAACCTAACCTAACCTAACCTAACCTAACCTAACCTAACCTAACCTAACCTAACCTAACCTAACCTAACCTAACCTAACCTAACCTAACCTAACCTAACCTAACCTAACCTAACCTAACCTAACCTAACCTAACCTAACCTAACCTAACCTAACCTAACCTAACCTAACCTAACCTAACCTAACCTAACCTAACCTAACCTAACCTAACCTAACCTAACCTAACCTAACCTAACCTAACCTAACCTAACCTAACCTAACCTAACCTAACCTAACCTAACCTAACCTAACCTAACCTAACCTAACCTAACCTAACCTAACCTAACCTAACCTAACCTAACCTAACCTAACCTAACCTAACCTAACCTAACCTAACCTAACCTAACCTAACCTAACCTAACCTAACCTAACCTAACCTAACCTAACCTAACCTAACCTAACCTAACCTAACCTAACCTAACCTAACCTAACCTAACCTAACCTAACCTAACCTAACCTAACCTAACCTAACCTAACCTAACCTAACCTAACCTAACCTAACCTAACCTAACCTAACCTAACCTAACCTAACCTAACCTAACCTAACCTAACCTAACCTAACCTAACCTAACCTAACCTAACCTAACCTAACCTAACCTAACCTAACCTAACCTAACCTAACCTAACCTAACCTAACCTAACCTAACCTAACCTAACCTAACCTAACCTAACCTAACCTAACCTAACCTAACCTAACCTAACCTAACCTAACCTAACCTAACCTAACCTAACCTAACCTAACCTAACCTAACCTAACCTAACCTAACCTAACCTAACCTAACCTAACCTAACCTAACCTAACCTAACCTAACCTAACCTAACCTAACCTAACCTAACCTAACCTAACCTAACCTAACCTAACCTAACCTAACCTAACCTAACCTAACCTAACCTAACCTAACCTAACCTAACCTAACCTAACCTAACCTAACCTAACCTAACCTAACCTAACCTAACCTAACCTAACCTAACCTAACCTAACCTAACCTAACCTAACCTAACCTAACCTAACCTAACCTAACCTAACCTAACCTAACCTAACCTAACCTAACCTAACCTAACCTAACCTAACCTAACCTAACCTAACCTAACCTAACCTAACCTAACCTAACCTAACCTAACCTAACCTAACCTAACCTAACCTAACCTAACCTAACCTAACCTAACCTAACCTAACCTAACCTAACCTAACCTAACCTAACCTAACCTAACCTAACCTAACCTAACCTAACCTAACCTAACCTAACCTAACCTAACCTAACCTAACCTAACCTAACCTAACCTAACCTAACCTAACCTAACCTAACCTAACCTAACCTAACCTAACCTAACCTAACCTAACCTAACCTAACCTAACCTAACCTAACCTAACCTAACCTAACCTAACCTAACCTAACCTAACCTAACCTAACCTAACCTAACCTAACCTAACCTAACCTAACCTAACCTAACCTAACCTAACCTAACCTAACCTAACCTAACCTAACCTAACCTAACCTAACCTAACCTAACCTAACCTAACCTAACCTAACCTAACCTAACCTAACCTAACCTAACCTAACCTAACCTAACCTAACCTAACCTAACCTAACCTAACCTAACCTAACCTAACCTAACCTAACCTAACCTAACCTAACCTAACCTAACCTAACCTAACCTAACCTAACCTAACCTAACCTAACCTAACCTAACCTAACCTAACCTAACCTAACCTAACCTAACCTAACCTAACCTAACCTAACCTAACCTAACCTAACCTAACCTAACCTAACCTAACCTAACCTAACCTAACCTAACCTAACCTAACCTAACCTAACCTAACCTAACCTAACCTAACCTAACCTAACCTAACCTAACCTAACCTAACCTAACCTAACCTAACCTAACCTAACCTAACCTAACCTAACCTAACCTAACCTAACCTAACCTAACCTAACCTAACCTAACCTAACCTAACCTAACCTAACCTAACCTAACCTAACCTAACCTAACCTAACCTAACCTAACCTAACCTAACCTAACCTAACCTAACCTAACCTAACCTAACCTAACCTAACCTAACCTAACCTAACCTAACCTAACCTAACCTAACCTAACCTAACCTAACCTAACCTAACCTAACCTAACCTAACCTAACCTAACCTAACCTAACCTAACCTAACCTAACCTAACCTAACCTAACCTAACCTAACCTAACCTAACCTAACCTAACCTAACCTAACCTAACCTAACCTAACCTAACCTAACCTAACCTAACCTAACCTAACCTAACCTAACCTAACCTAACCTAACCTAACCTAACCTAACCTAACCTAACCTAACCTAACCTAACCTAACCTAACCTAACCTAACCTAACCTAACCTAACCTAACCTAACCTAACCTAACCTAACCTAACCTAACCTAACCTAACCTAACCTAACCTAACCTAACCTAACCTAACCTAACCTAACCTAACCTAACCTAACCTAACCTAACCTAACCTAACCTAACCTAACCTAACCTAACCTAACCTAACCTAACCTAACCTAACCTAACCTAACCTAACCTAACCTAACCTAACCTAACCTAACCTAACCTAACCTAACCTAACCTAACCTAACCTAACCTAACCTAACCTAACCTAACCTAACCTAACCTAACCTAACCTAACCTAACCTAACCTAACCTAACCTAACCTAACCTAACCTAACCTAACCTAACCTAACCTAACCTAACCTAACCTAACCTAACCTAACCTAACCTAACCTAACCTAACCTAACCTAACCTAACCTAACCTAACCTAACCTAACCTAACCTAACCTAACCTAACCTAACCTAACCTAACCTAACCTAACCTAACCTAACCTAACCTAACCTAACCTAACCTAACCTAACCTAACCTAACCTAACCTAACCTAACCTAACCTAACCTAACCTAACCTAACCTAACCTAACCTAACCTAACCTAACCTAACCTAACCTAACCTAACCTAACCTAACCTAACCTAACCTAACCTAACCTAACCTAACCTAACCTAACCTAACCTAACCTAACCTAACCTAACCTAACCTAACCTAACCTAACCTAACCTAACCTAACCTAACCTAACCTAACCTAACCTAACCTAACCTAACCTAACCTAACCTAACCTAACCTAACCTAACCTAACCTAACCTAACCTAACCTAACCTAACCTAACCTAACCTAACCTAACCTAACCTAACCTAACCTAACCTAACCTAACCTAACCTAACCTAACCTAACCTAACCTAACCTAACCTAACCTAACCTAACCTAACCTAACCTAACCTAACCTAACCTAACCTAACCTAACCTAACCTAACCTAACCTAACCTAACCTAACCTAACCTAACCTAACCTAACCTAACCTAACCTAACCTAACCTAACCTAACCTAACCTAACCTAACCTAACCTAACCTAACCTAACCTAACCTAACCTAACCTAACCTAACCTAACCTAACCTAACCTAACCTAACCTAACCTAACCTAACCTAACCTAACCTAACCTAACCTAACCTAACCTAACCTAACCTAACCTAACCTAACCTAACCTAACCTAACCTAACCTAACCTAACCTAACCTAACCTAACCTAACCTAACCTAACCTAACCTAACCTAACCTAACCTAACCTAACCTAACCTAACCTAACCTAACCTAACCTAACCTAACCTAACCTAACCTAACCTAACCTAACCTAACCTAACCTAACCTAACCTAACCTAACCTAACCTAACCTAACCTAACCTAACCTAACCTAACCTAACCTAACCTAACCTAACCTAACCTAACCTAACCTAACCTAACCTAACCTAACCTAACCTAACCTAACCTAACCTAACCTAACCTAACCTAACCTAACCTAACCTAACCTAACCTAACCTAACCTAACCTAACCTAACCTAACCTAACCTAACCTAACCTAACCTAACCTAACCTAACCTAACCTAACCTAACCTAACCTAACCTAACCTAACCTAACCTAACCTAACCTAACCTAACCTAACCTAACCTAACCTAACCTAACCTAACCTAACCTAACCTAACCTAACCTAACCTAACCTAACCTAACCTAACCTAACCTAACCTAACCTAACCTAACCTAACCTAACCTAACCTAACCTAACCTAACCTAACCTAACCTAACCTAACCTAACCTAACCTAACCTAACCTAACCTAACCTAACCTAACCTAACCTAACCTAACCTAACCTAACCTAACCTAACCTAACCTAACCTAACCTAACCTAACCTAACCTAACCTAACCTAACCTAACCTAACCTAACCTAACCTAACCTAACCTAACCTAACCTAACCTAACCTAACCTAACCTAACCTAACCTAACCTAACCTAACCTAACCTAACCTAACCTAACCTAACCTAACCTAACCTAACCTAACCTAACCTAACCTAACCTAACCTAACCTAACCTAACCTAACCTAACCTAACCTAACCTAACCTAACCTAACCTAACCTAACCTAACCTAACCTAACCTAACCTAACCTAACCTAACCTAACCTAACCTAACCTAACCTAACCTAACCTAACCTAACCTAACCTAACCTAACCTAACCTAACCTAACCTAACCTAACCTAACCTAACCTAACCTAACCTAACCTAACCTAACCTAACCTAACCTAACCTAACCTAACCTAACCTAACCTAACCTAACCTAACCTAACCTAACCTAACCTAACCTAACCTAACCTAACCTAACCTAACCTAACCTAACCTAACCTAACCTAACCTAACCTAACCTAACCTAACCTAACCTAACCTAACCTAACCTAACCTAACCTAACCTAACCTAACCTAACCTAACCTAACCTAACCTAACCTAACCTAACCTAACCTAACCTAACCTAACCTAACCTAACCTAACCTAACCTAACCTAACCTAACCTAACCTAACCTAACCTAACCTAACCTAACCTAACCTAACCTAACCTAACCTAACCTAACCTAACCTAACCTAACCTAACCTAACCTAACCTAACCTAACCTAACCTAACCTAACCTAACCTAACCTAACCTAACCTAACCTAACCTAACCTAACCTAACCTAACCTAACCTAACCTAACCTAACCTAACCTAACCTAACCTAACCTAACCTAACCTAACCTAACCTAACCTAACCTAACCTAACCTAACCTAACCTAACCTAACCTAACCTAACCTAACCTAACCTAACCTAACCTAACCTAACCTAACCTAACCTAACCTAACCTAACCTAACCTAACCTAACCTAACCTAACCTAACCTAACCTAACCTAACCTAACCTAACCTAACCTAACCTAACCTAACCTAACCTAACCTAACCTAACCTAACCTAACCTAACCTAACCTAACCTAACCTAACCTAACCTAACCTAACCTAACCTAACCTAACCTAACCTAACCTAACCTAACCTAACCTAACCTAACCTAACCTAACCTAACCTAACCTAACCTAACCTAACCTAACCTAACCTAACCTAACCTAACCTAACCTAACCTAACCTAACCTAACCTAACCTAACCTAACCTAACCTAACCTAACCTAACCTAACCTAACCTAACCTAACCTAACCTAACCTAACCTAACCTAACCTAACCTAACCTAACCTAACCTAACCTAACCTAACCTAACCTAACCTAACCTAACCTAACCTAACCTAACCTAACCTAACCTAACCTAACCTAACCTAACCTAACCTAACCTAACCTAACCTAACCTAACCTAACCTAACCTAACCTAACCTAACCTAACCTAACCTAACCTAACCTAACCTAACCTAACCTAACCTAACCTAACCTAACCTAACCTAACCTAACCTAACCTAACCTAACCTAACCTAACCTAACCTAACCTAACCTAACCTAACCTAACCTAACCTAACCTAACCTAACCTAACCTAACCTAACCTAACCTAACCTAACCTAACCTAACCTAACCTAACCTAACCTAACCTAACCTAACCTAACCTAACCTAACCTAACCTAACCTAACCTAACCTAACCTAACCTAACCTAACCTAACCTAACCTAACCTAACCTAACCTAACCTAACCTAACCTAACCTAACCTAACCTAACCTAACCTAACCTAACCTAACCTAACCTAACCTAACCTAACCTAACCTAACCTAACCTAACCTAACCTAACCTAACCTAACCTAACCTAACCTAACCTAACCTAACCTAACCTAACCTAACCTAACCTAACCTAACCTAACCTAACCTAACCTAACCTAACCTAACCTAACCTAACCTAACCTAACCTAACCTAACCTAACCTAACCTAACCTAACCTAACCTAACCTAACCTAACCTAACCTAACCTAACCTAACCTAACCTAACCTAACCTAACCTAACCTAACCTAACCTAACCTAACCTAACCTAACCTAACCTAACCTAACCTAACCTAACCTAACCTAACCTAACCTAACCTAACCTAACCTAACCTAACCTAACCTAACCTAACCTAACCTAACCTAACCTAACCTAACCTAACCTAACCTAACCTAACCTAACCTAACCTAACCTAACCTAACCTAACCTAACCTAACCTAACCTAACCTAACCTAACCTAACCTAACCTAACCTAACCTAACCTAACCTAACCTAACCTAACCTAACCTAACCTAACCTAACCTAACCTAACCTAACCTAACCTAACCTAACCTAACCTAACCTAACCTAACCTAACCTAACCTAACCTAACCTAACCTAACCTAACCTAACCTAACCTAACCTAACCTAACCTAACCTAACCTAACCTAACCTAACCTAACCTAACCTAACCTAACCTAACCTAACCTAACCTAACCTAACCTAACCTAACCTAACCTAACCTAACCTAACCTAACCTAACCTAACCTAACCTAACCTAACCTAACCTAACCTAACCTAACCTAACCTAACCTAACCTAACCTAACCTAACCTAACCTAACCTAACCTAACCTAACCTAACCTAACCTAACCTAACCTAACCTAACCTAACCTAACCTAACCTAACCTAACCTAACCTAACCTAACCTAACCTAACCTAACCTAACCTAACCTAACCTAACCTAACCTAACCTAACCTAACCTAACCTAACCTAACCTAACCTAACCTAACCTAACCTAACCTAACCTAACCTAACCTAACCTAACCTAACCTAACCTAACCTAACCTAACCTAACCTAACCTAACCTAACCTAACCTAACCTAACCTAACCTAACCTAACCTAACCTAACCTAACCTAACCTAACCTAACCTAACCTAACCTAACCTAACCTAACCTAACCTAACCTAACCTAACCTAACCTAACCTAACCTAACCTAACCTAACCTAACCTAACCTAACCTAACCTAACCTAACCTAACCTAACCTAACCTAACCTAACCTAACCTAACCTAACCTAACCTAACCTAACCTAACCTAACCTAACCTAACCTAACCTAACCTAACCTAACCTAACCTAACCTAACCTAACCTAACCTAACCTAACCTAACCTAACCTAACCTAACCTAACCTAACCTAACCTAACCTAACCTAACCTAACCTAACCTAACCTAACCTAACCTAACCTAACCTAACCTAACCTAACCTAACCTAACCTAACCTAACCTAACCTAACCTAACCTAACCTAACCTAACCTAACCTAACCTAACCTAACCTAACCTAACCTAACCTAACCTAACCTAACCTAACCTAACCTAACCTAACCTAACCTAACCTAACCTAACCTAACCTAACCTAACCTAACCTAACCTAACCTAACCTAACCTAACCTAACCTAACCTAACCTAACCTAACCTAACCTAACCTAACCTAACCTAACCTAACCTAACCTAACCTAACCTAACCTAACCTAACCTAACCTAACCTAACCTAACCTAACCTAACCTAACCTAACCTAACCTAACCTAACCTAACCTAACCTAACCTAACCTAACCTAACCTAACCTAACCTAACCTAACCTAACCTAACCTAACCTAACCTAACCTAACCTAACCTAACCTAACCTAACCTAACCTAACCTAACCTAACCTAACCTAACCTAACCTAACCTAACCTAACCTAACCTAACCTAACCTAACCTAACCTAACCTAACCTAACCTAACCTAACCTAACCTAACCTAACCTAACCTAACCTAACCTAACCTAACCTAACCTAACCTAACCTAACCTAACCTAACCTAACCTAACCTAACCTAACCTAACCTAACCTAACCTAACCTAACCTAACCTAACCTAACCTAACCTAACCTAACCTAACCTAACCTAACCTAACCTAACCTAACCTAACCTAACCTAACCTAACCTAACCTAACCTAACCTAACCTAACCTAACCTAACCTAACCTAACCTAACCTAACCTAACCTAACCTAACCTAACCTAACCTAACCTAACCTAACCTAACCTAACCTAACCTAACCTAACCTAACCTAACCTAACCTAACCTAACCTAACCTAACCTAACCTAACCTAACCTAACCTAACCTAACCTAACCTAACCTAACCTAACCTAACCTAACCTAACCTAACCTAACCTAACCTAACCTAACCTAACCTAACCTAACCAGTCTTGCTCTGACCTCTGAGGCGAACACGTGCAATTTTATAGCGCTCCGCACCAAAAAATTCAAAAAAGTGGTCAAAAGTACTCCGATTTTCACGAAATTTGTGTTAACGTGTGCAGAACCAAGTGCCGCATATAGTGACAGTGAAGTTACGATGGCGAGATAACCGCCAATTGGATTTTGTCACGGGAAAGCATTTTTAAGGTTAACTTACAAAGGTACTTTTCACAATTTCGTTTTTCACTGAAGATTTTTGTACTGGAGACCAGCTGTATTTTGCCTATCCTGAAACGCACAGTGAAGCCCAACAACTGCAAATTTTTTTTCAAAATTTTTCTCGAAGTCCTTCAACCTCAAAACTCCAAAAAAACAAGTACCACGTGGACACGTGGTACTAGAAGCAGTTGCAGCCGGGAGCCAAAAATTTGCCAGCAAGAAACCTCTATAATAAGTACTTATTTTACGCAAAATTTAGATTTTTATGTTTCATAGTTTTTCAGAAATTCCATATTATATTTTCCAACTTTGGAATTTTATAGTTAGAAATCAAGATCGATGACATATACTTTTTATTGTAATTTCAGTTGCGCGCTCACTTTGTTTACAAATTCACGAAGTTTCAGATTTTTTCGCTGAAAAACGGCAGTTTTACAGCGGAGGAACCGGGAATTTCGTGTTTTGTGCTGGGAAGTCCTGAAATATTACAGATTACCCTTTTTAATATTTTTTTCGTTTATACTACTATTTTAACTATATATTTCAGAATTTTTCAGATTTTTGCCACTTTTAGTTTTGGAGATATTGAATTTTTCATGTTTTTTACTAAATTCTTCAGAAATACTCATAAATTAATAATTTTTTCTTCAAATATACTTTTTTAGGACTATTTGGCATCAAATAAGCCCAAAGTTGGGACGTCTAGGCACTAGATTGCGGATTTTTGATTTTCCACCCCTGTTGGGGTTTAAAAACCAAGATTTTTGAAAATTCATATCTCCTTAACCTCAGGGGCTAAATTATTGTAGTTTTAAATTTTAGGTGTCTAGTTCTTAAAAGAATTTTATAAAAAATATTTCAGGACGTTTCAGGCATATTTCACATTTCCATATTTTCAGTTCTGAAACTGGCTGAAAGCACTAGTGTTCGTAACATGGGGGTCCGCAGCTGAGGCCCCGACTCCGTGCGACCTTTGGTTCCTGAGATATCGTGTCTCGGAGTCGCCAACTGACAGTTGTCAACTGTCAAACGCTGACTTTGACACGCGGTATCTTGGAGCCGGACGTGCATAAAAATCGGGGATCTTCGGTTTCGGCACCCTACTGACCATCTTAATAAGCCTAGTCAACTTTCGGTTTTTTCAGGGCTGAAAATTTTTCAGAAAGTTTTGGTGCCTGAAAACTCGACAGACCGGTAGTCGTCGTAATACTGAACGTAGAAGTGAAAGCGCCGATTTTTTCGCGACGACTGGGCCGGAGTTACGGGCGTTAAGAGGTCGAATTTGACAGTTCTCGACTGTCAAAGTCGATCTTGAAATCGCTGTATCATTGGGCGCGGCTGTCGTGGGAGGACGAGGTTTTCTCCAGGGCCTTCAGCTCAATCATCTTCACCGGACTGCATACTGCTCAGAGGTTTTCAGGACCTGAAATTTTCAGCGCCTGAAGGTTCAACGAGATATTTTATTCCAAGAGAACATCAAAAGCGGCACTGAATAGTCGAAGCACGGGCAAAATCGGACCCCGGGTTCACGAGATATAACGCTTTGAAGTTTTCAACCCCTAGTGGGGGTTGGGGGGGTGGAAACTTTAACTGGCGATAGCTCCTGAACTACATGTGCTAGATCTTTGATTTTGGTGTCGTTTTAAAGGTCTCGACTGGTACTTTAATTTTATTCTGGTTAATTAGCTCTATATAGAGCCAAACTATAGTTAAGAAATAACTTAAGCATTTTATAACTTTTGGATAAAAATTTTTTTTGTACGACCTTTTTAAAATATTCCGGAGACCATTGTTAGTAATTCCGCCTTCAAAATTATATGTAGAGACGAAAACTAGTTATAAGACATTGCCTTGCCTTTTACGGACAAGGCATAATAGCTGTAAGTTTGTAGACATAGAACTGTCGTGTTCGATTCTATTTCATACCTCTAGTAAAGACCCTGCTCTATACTGAGCTTATTTTATATTATTTACACTTTTCTGACGACTCTACGTATCTTTTAATTTATTGACGCATACCTCCACGATGTTTCACTCTCCAAAAAATACAACAAGCGACGATCTACTGCAAACAGCACAAGAAAAAGCCTCAAACGTGAGACTGAGTATAGACGCGTGGGAGGCCTCAAATCTCACAACCTCACTGACACCAGACGCGGCAAAGGCAGGAACTGCACCAAAGGTACAACCATTGACTCAAACGGTGAAAACTGCGACTTTGCCTCAATCGCAAAGTGACCTCACTTCTTCGGAAACCGTCTACCCAGATCGGACGTCTGAGGGTAGAGCCTGCGTAATCAAGGCAAAATTACACTTGAGCAACTCTCGGAATCTAAAAACGAACATCAAAACCGCCGTTCTTGAGTCAATCGACAGGCTTTTCCAGCTACTTACGCAGACGGAAGCAGAAGGCAGATCAAAGAAGTCGAAAGGGGTTGTGAAGACTCTGTTTGCAAACGAAAACCCAACGTCTGTCTCGGAATCATCTCCTCCGGTCAACACAGATCCAAACCTCAGCGACCAGATAAAAGAACACTCCAAACTGCTAATGGAGAATACCAGGAAACTGGAAGTCCTCCAAATAGCATTGGAGTCGTGTAAGGAAAAGCTGGACAAACCAGTTACCTACGCGAATGTCGTCGCTAACAAAACCACCTTGCAAGGTCGCAAGACCTTACATTCTGTGGTAATTACGTCAAACGATGAAACCGAGACAGGAGACGAAGTGCTAGAAAAAGTAAGACAAGCAGTAGATGCCACAGAAGGGTGGATAACTGTCGAAAAAGTAAGAAAAGCGAAAGATAGGAAAGTAATTCTCGGGTTTAACAGTAAGGAAGACAGGAATAAAGTCAAAGAAAGGCTCGACCAAAATAGTACTCACCTCCAAGCCGAGGTCGTGAAAAACAAAGATCCACTTTTAATCCTTAAGGACGTCTTCGTGACGGTAAAGGATGAAGACGTTATTAAAGCGTTCAGAAATCAAAACCGGGATGTCTTTCGCGATCTGGGTAAGGAGGAAAGCCGAATCGAAATAAAATACAAAAGACGAGGCAGAAATCCACACATGAACCATATAATTGTCAGTGTCTCGCCTATGATTTGGAATAGAGCAATTAACGCCGGATCAGTCCATCTTTGTATACAGCGCATAAGGGTGGAGGACCAGTCCCCGTTAGTACAATGCACGCGCTGCTTGGGCTTTGGTCACGGGAAGCGCTTTTGTAAAGACCCTGCAGACCTCTGCAGTCACTGCGGCGGACCGCACATGAGATCAGATTGTGCAGAGCTTCTCGCAGGAGTCGAACCCGCTTGCAGAAACTGTATCAAATCTAAGATGGACCACGTTGATCACAATGCTTTCAGCATCGACTGCCCAGTACGACACAGGTGGGACGAAATAGCACGGTCCTCTGTCTCCTACTGCTAAGGGCACACTAACTGTACAAGCAGAAAACACTTCCTTCCAATTTCTACAGGCGAACCTCCAACGTAAAAAATTAGCCCAAAACGAACTTCTCATTGAAGCAGACAAACGGGGTGCTTCGATTGCACTTATTCAAGAACCATATGTAGGAAGTGGTAAAACTATGAGAAGTTATAAGGGAGTACGGATATACCAAAACACTGAGATAGGAGACGGGGTAAACAAATCAGCCATTGCCGTATTTAACAAAGATTTCAATGTTATCCAGTACCCCAAACTCACCACACATAACATCACAGTGGTGAGTATCCAAACCAGTGCATGGCAAATCACTCTCGTCTCCCTTTATTTCGAGCCAGATCCTGCGAATATAACACCTTATTTGGAACACCTGAAAACCATCTACAAGCATATAGGTGCGAAACAATGGATAGTTGGAGGTGACGCCAACGCTAAGAGCCTTTGGTGGGGTAGTGTTGTCACAGACCACAGAGGAGATGAACTTCACGGAACCCTCGGTGAGTGTAGTCTTGACATACTCAATACTGGAAACATTCCGACCTTCGATTGCGTAAGAGGCGGAAAACGCTATACTAGCTTCGTGGACATAACAGCCTGCTCTACGAACCTATTGGATTTCATCGAAAACTGGAAGGTAGACGAAAGTCTGACGAGTTCCGACCATAACGGCATTACATTTCAAGTCCTTCTAAAAAAATCAAAAGGTATCCAAATAAACAGAACGACTAGAATTTTTAACTCAAAAAAAGCGAATTGGACAAAATTTTCTGAATTATTTAAAGAATATTTAAAAGAAACAGGTATTGAAACGCCCACAATAAATAAAGTACAATCAATTCAAGAACTAGAACTAATAAACATTAAAATTTTCGAAGCTTTGACCAATACCTGTAATCAAAGTATACCTAAGAAAAGGACTAAAGAGGAAGTGTCCCTGCCGTGGTGGTCGGAAAATCTTGCCAAACTGAAGAAGGAAGTATCCACGATGAAATGCCGTATACGATGTGCCGCTCCCGTTCGCAAAGCAAAAGTATTAGCGGAGTATGTTAAGCACAAAGAACACTACGAACTAGAAGCCGCCAGGGCTCAAGTGGAGAGTTGGAAGGGTTTCTGCGCGAAGCAAGATAAAGAGGGGGTCTGGGAGGGGATCTACCGGGTTATCGGCCGCACAAAACGTAGAGAAGAAGATCTTCCGCTGGTAAAGGATGGAACCACCCTAGACACAAAAGGCTCATTACAACTCCTTGCAGACACGCTCTATCCAGAAGACACTGTCAATGGTGATAGCAATATACATCGATTAATCCGCGAACAAGCTAAAAGAGTGAACGACGGTGAACAAATTGAACCTTGTGATCCGCCGTTTACAATGGCAGAACTAAAAAGGACCTGCAAGACTTTTAACCTCAAAAAAGCCCCAGGCGCGGATGGCTTTACGGCTGATGTGTGCTGCCGAGCTATTGACAGCAAACCGGAAATGTTTCTGGCATTTCTAAACAAATGTCTTGAGTTGTACCATTTCCCCAAAGCATGGAAGGAGGCAACCGTTGTCATCCTTAGGAAGCCGGGCAGGGAAAACTACACAGTCCCTAAGGCATACCGACCAATCGGACTTTTGCCAATCATTGGCAAAATATATGAGAAGATGATAGTATCCCGCCTTAAATACCACTTATTACCAAGGATGAGCCCAAAGCAATTCGGTTTCATGCCACAAAAAAGCACGGAAGACTCCCTCTACACCCTAATGCAACACATAAACGCGAAACTTGACGAAAAGAAAATAGTCACTCTGGTGTCATTGGATATAGAGGGAGCCTTCGACAATGCTTGGTGGCCAGCTATTCGAGTCCGGCTTGCGGAGGAGAAATGTCCTATAAATTTGAGGCGGGTAATCGATAGTTACCTCACGGATAGATCCGTGATGATAAGGTATGCCGGCGAAGAACTTAGACGGAAAACCAGTAAAGGATGTGTCCAAGGTTCCATCGGCGGGCCAACCCTATGGAATCTCTTGCTAGACCCGCTTTTGAAAAGTTTGGATCAAAGAGGAGACTATTGCCAAGCCTTCGCTGATGACGTCGTGCTGGTCTTCGTTGGTGACAAAGCAACTGAAATCGAAAGACGAGCTAATGACGCCCTCAACCATGTTCAGGAGTGGGGTAAAGTAAATAAACTTAATTTTGCGCCTCAAAAAACTCATGCAATGACCATTACAAGGAAACTGAAATACGATACACCGCGACTGAGCATGGGAGGGGTCGACATTACCACTTCAAAGCAGATTAAAATACTGGGCGTCACCATCGATGACAAACTAACATACAATGCGCACGTCACCAGCGTCTGCAAAAAGGCAATCGCCATTTATAAACAACTAGCGCGTGCAGCTAGGGTGAGCTGGGGGCTTCACCCCGAGGTCATCAGAATAATATATACCGCGACCATTGAGCCAATCATATTATATGCTGCAAGTGTTTGGGCTCCGGCAGCCAAAAAACTTGGGGTGGTCAAAGACCTTGCGATAGTCCAACGAGGAATAGCGCAAAAGATTTGCAAAGCATACCGGACTGTATCTCTGAACTCCGCGCTAGTGTTGGCCGGTATACTCCCGCTCGACTTAAGAGTTGGGGAGGCGGCTCAGTTATACATAGCTAGAAAGGGAGGTTCAGTGGCAGAGATAGTAGGTGATAGAGAGATTGAGCGTGTTGCCCCTGCTATCCAGGCACCACATCCTGCTCACACCGCTGAACTGCAGTTCCAGAACTTATCGAGTAGAGAACAACTGGAGCAACACAACAACCTCCAAGTGCAAATATTTACGGATGGAAGTAAAATTGGAGGCCGAGTCGGCGCTGCGCTAACTTGGTGGGTTGACGCTGCCGAAACGAAGGCCTCCAAGCTAGCCCTACCTAATTATTGCACTGTCTATCAGGCTGAGCTCCTCGCTATTTGCAGAGCCACACGAGAAATTTTAAAACACAGCGCCACTTCTTTCGGAATATTTAGTGACTCAATGGCGGCCCTACAGACTATTACAAACCCCCGCTGCCTTCACGTCCTGGCTGTAGAAACGCGAGATCACATAAGAGAAGCATCTCTCCAAAACAAAGATGTACAATTGTTTTGGATCAAAGCGCATGCCGGACTTGAGGGCAACGAAAGAGCCGATCAACTGGCCAAGGAGGCTGCCTTGAATTCCAAAAAGAAGCCTGATTATGATCTCTGTCCCATATCATATATCAGGCGTGGCATTCGAGCAGAAACTTTAAAGGAATGGGATCATCGGTATAAGTCAGGCGAAACCGCGTCAGTCACAAAATTATTTTTCCCCAGTGTTATGGAAGCGTACAAGATAGTCCGGAAGATTGACATAACCTATCTCAAAAGTCAACTGATGACGGGGCACGGTGGGTTCTCCGAATACTTGTATCGTTTCAAGTGTAAGGGGAGCCCATCGTGCATTTGTGACCCAGCAATGGAGGAGTCTGTCCCCCATCTATTGCTGGAGTGCCCAGTATTCTCACGAGAACGATATAACTTAGAACAAGAAATTAATGTAAGTTTAAAAGTTGATAATATAAGAGAAATAATAGCAAGTAAGGACAGAAATGTATTTTTGGAATACTGCATAAAAATTGTTAAAAAAGTATTAGAGAAAAATAAGTAAATATGTTTTCTAAATATTATGTAAATATTATAGACAAGCATAAACAAATAGTGTAAGGAAAATAAAATAAGATAAGGCAGTAGACTAAGATATTGTTAAATAGAATAAAACAATAATGTAAAAGAAAGAATAGAGTTAAGAAAATTGTAAATTGTAATAAAAACAAGTGTTCAAAGTTTATTTCCCCGAAGCAATGTGAAACAGAATAAGGAAATGGATCCACACAAAGATGGACAGATAGAAAAAGTAGATTAGTAAACGTAGTAGCTAGATGGGAATCCCACCCATGAAAGTAAGATAGATAAGAAGGAAGCTAGAAAGAAACTTGTATGAGGCATGAAAGTGCGAGAGGCACAACTGCGAGAACTTGTATGCATGAGAAATTATAATAGCAAATACAGTCTCCCCCTCCATAGGGAGGTATAAGAATTTAAAAAAACAAAAAAAAAAAAAAAAAAAAAAAACCTAACCTAACCTAACCTAACCTAACCTAACCTAACCTAACCTAACCTAACCTAACCTAACCTAACCTAACCTAACCTAACCTAACCTAACCTAACCTAACCTAACCTAGCCTAGCCTAACCTAACCTAACCTAACCTAACCTAACCTAGCCTAACCTAGCCTAGCCTAACCTAACCTAACCTAACCTAACCTAGCCTAACCTAACCTAACCTAACCTAGCCTAACCTAACCTAACCTAACCGGCAACTCGGGATCAGGGTGCAGCGCCTTAGAAAGGCTAAAAATCAGAAAGTCGTTCTGAGCTGCACCTCGAAGAAAGAAGCTGTGATGGTTGGCGAGAAAATAAAAAAAGTAAACGAGGACTTGGTGGTTGAGGACGCCGCTAGAAGACTCCCTCTTGTCATAGTGAGGGATGTGATGGCGGTGGACTCAGATGCGCAGATTTTGGAGTCGCTGAGGAGGCAGAATTCCAGGATCTACGATGGCCTTGACGCGCGGGAAGGGGCGAAAGTGCGACACCGCATCAAAGCCCGTAACTCCCTACAGTGCCACGTAATCCTGGAAGTCACGCCCACACTTTGGCGACGCATCGTAGACGCAGGGCGGCTGTATATCGGTTGGCAGCGCTGCCGGGCTGAGGACAAATCCCCCCTGGTACAGTGCAGCCGATGTCTAGGTTTTGGGCATAGTCGAGGCGTTTGCCGAGCCGATGTGCCCGACCTTTGCGCGCACTGCGCCGAACCCGGCCACAATGCGCGAGCATGCCCGAACAGGTCAGCCGCCACACCAAGTCCTCCAGTCTGCGCCAACTGCTGTAAAGAAAAAATGGGGAGCACCGACCACTCTGCATTCAGTGACGAATACCCTGTGAGAGCCAAGTGGGAAGCAATAGCTAGAGCCTCGGTGAGCTATTGCTAAAGTCTCCACAGGTGTCACCGGAGTAGACACGAGGTCAGCGATTGAAGATCCGCCGCGGTTATTCTTCGCTCAGAGCAACTTGCGCAAAAGCCGTTGCGCAACCGATGAGTTATTCGGTGTTGCCGTGCAGCGTAAGTGTGACGTTCTCTTAGTGCAGGAGCCCTATGTTGGTAGCTTGGGAGAAATGTCGCACCGACCCGGCACCCGAATAATTCAAAAAACGGGAGCTAGAGCGAAGATGGTTAAGGCAGCGGTCGTGATAGTCAACGATGACCTCGTGGTCCAGGTTGACCAGAACTTCGTCACTGAAAACATGGTGGTCGTGACAGTGGCTAAACCCGGGGGACAAAAGCTTACACTCGTGTCGGTATACTTCGAAGACACCGAGCCGTTAGGGACCTACCTTCTGGCGCTCGAAGAGGCGATAGGCTCCATCGATCGAGCTATAATCGGTGGAGACTTTAATGCCAAGAGTACCTGGTGGGGTAGCTCGGTGGATAACGACAGAGGAAAAGAGCTTCTCGAGTTCCTGTCGTCGTCGGGACTGCATATCGTTAACGAAGGCACAGTCCCGACCTTTGAAGTATATCGTCGTGGCAGACTCTATACCAGCATTGTCGATGTGACCCTGGTCACAGAAGCGCTAATGACCAAAGTCTCGGGTTGGAAAGTAGATCGGATCATAGTCCAGTTGTCCGATCACAACACCATCACTTTTCAACTCGAGACCGCTGCTTCCGAGGGTCCACGACCGATGTCTGCCACCCGAAAATACAACACGAGGAAAGCGAACTGGTCTCGGTTCCGTCGCGCTCTCAAGGAAAAACTGGAACTGCTCGCGATACCAGCTGAGCAGGTAGCCACTCTCGACAAGATCCAGCTAGAGGGCTACATCCAAGGCCTTATGGAGACCGTGACGTTGACATGTGACGAGACCCTCCCCCGGATTAAGCCACGCAAAAAGAAACCGAACCCGTGGTGGGTCAAGGAGCTGACGGAGAAAAAGAAGGAGGTAATCAGGCGAAGGCGGCGCATAAAAGGAGCAAACCCAGCTCGCAAACAGCTAGTGATCCAGCACTACCTGGAGGCGCTCGAGGACTATAAGAGCGCCATAGACCAGGCTCGTATCACTAGCTGGAAGCGGTTTTGTTCCGAGATGACTTCCGACCGAGCATGGGACGGAGCGTGGAAAGTTATCAAACCGAGCACGAGCGCAGGAGTGACAGGTGTTGGCCTCAAGAACGCTCAAGGCGACACCCTGCCCCCGGCCGAATCCGCTCGGCTGATAGCTGACACGCTTTTCCCCGATGACTCGCCTGAACAGGATACTCCTGGACAGGCTGAGCTGCGCCAAGTCATCCAAATGCCGCCGCCTTCCGATTGCCTCGCCCCGTCTGGCCCACTGATCACGGGTGCGGAACTCCTGGATGTGCTATCAACGATGAACCCTAAAAAGGCGCCGGGAGCCGATGGGCTCACCGCGGATATCTGCAGGGCAGCCATAATAACCGACTGTCAAGTGTTCCTCGCCGTATTCAACAGGTGCCTGGAGGTAGGACTTTTCCCTAAAGTCTGGAAGTCAGCACGGGTTTGTGTCATACCTAAACCTGGAAAGGGGGACTACACAAACCCAAAGGCCTATCGTCCGATAGGCCTACTATCAGTTATGGGAAAAGTTCTCGAGAAACTGTTCAACAACAGACTCCTTTGGCACCTGGAAGCGCGAGGACACCTTAACTCACGGCAGTACGGCTTTATGCCCCAGCGAGGCACAGAAGATGCCCTCTATGATCTAGTGCAACTCATCAAACACGCAGCGCACGAGAAGCACCGGATCGTCGTTGTCGTGTCACTGGACATAGAGGGAGCATTCGATCATGCCTGGTGGCCGTCCATCAGAGCCCAGCTGGTGGCCAAAAACTGTCCTGCAGATATCTACGGTCTGGTGGACAGCTATCTTAGTGATAGGTCCATCACACTGGAATATACCGGCGCCACGGTCAGCAAAACTACGACCAGAGGCTGCGTACAAGGAAGCATAAGCGGACCCCTCATGTGGAATGTCGTTTTAGACTCGCTCCTGGAACGCTTAGAAGGCAATGAAGTCCACGTCCAGGCTTTCGCCGATGACGTGGTACTGGTCGCCTCAGCGGAAACAGTGCAGGAGCTTGAGTCAATGATTAATCCGGTACTCGACACGGTCGCCAATTGGGGCACGGAGCACAAACTCAGATTCTCTCCTCACAAGACCAACCTAATGGTGGTAACGAGGAAGATGAATACTCCCGTGCCCCGAATCACAATGGCGACCGTTCCACTAACACCAGTGGACAATATTCGAGTACTAGGGTTGATCATCGACAAGAACTTGACGTTCCGAGACCACATAGTGGGGGTCTGCGCAAAGGCTGCTACCGTGTACAAGG
Source organism: Scrobipalpa costella (assembly GCA_949820665.1). Lineage (NCBI taxonomy): Eukaryota > Metazoa > Arthropoda > Insecta > Lepidoptera > Gelechiidae > Scrobipalpa > Scrobipalpa costella. The sequence goes on from OX463315.1 coordinate 23,997, forward strand.
GCCTGGCAAGAGCCGCTAAGGCTTCTTGGGGATTGCGCCCGGAGATTGTCAGGCACTTGTACATTGGAGCTATAGAGCCGATTTTGCTGTACGCAGCCAGTGTTTGGGTGGATAGCACATCCAGGGGTTACATAGTCAGACGTCTGAGGTCGACACAGCGCTTGTTTGCGATAAAAATCGCCAAAGCCTACCGAACCGTCTCCTATGAATCAGCGGTGACTATTGCGCGACTGTTGCCCATCGAACTGCGGGTGCGAGAGGCGGCCGAGTTATATGCCGTAAAGCGCGGGAGACCCTTACCGGAGGCGGGGGATCGAAGACTGGAGTCTAGGACGCCATTCTTTCGACTACCTCAACCCTCTTTCCGGCTAGAGGTGCGCTACACGGCATTGGACCGCCTCGAGAACGACACACCAGGGGCAAAACCATCTGCCCCCGTCAGTATCTACACTGACGGCAGCAAGATCGAGGGAAAGGTTGGTTGCGCATTCACCTGCTGGCGAGACGGTCGCGAAGTGCTGAGCAAGAAATACCGACTGGAACCGTTCTGCACCGTGTACCAGTCGGAGTTGTTCGCACTTTGCCAAGCGGTACGGCTGACGGGAGAGGATCCTCGCTACAGGGAGAGCAATATCCTAAGCGATTCGCGATCCTCCCTGGACGCGATAGCGAACCCGCGGTCCACGCACCCTCTGGTTAACGAGGTCAGGTCGAGTCTGTCGCGGGCAGCTGAGAAGGGCTGCATCGTAAATCTGTGGTGGGTGCGCGCTCATGTGGGCACTGCTGGAAACGAGCGCGCCGATCAACTCGCCAAAGATGCTGCCCTTCGCAAGAAAACAGCTGCAGACTACGACAGATTCCCTCTTTCGTATGCCAGAAGGGTGATACGCCAACGGACCCTGGACGCCTGGCAAGAGGAGTATTCCGCGTCCGAGAAAGGCAGGATAACCAAGCTGTTCTTTCCGGACATACGCGAGGCGTTCCGAGTTATAGGGAAAATTGGCGTATCCTACTGGAAATCGCAAGCGTGGACCGGTCATGGCGGGAACGCCGCGTACCTCTACCGTTTCAAGCGCTGTGACGACCCCAGATGTCAGTGCTCCCCGGACGCTGAGCAGACAATCGAGCACGTCCTGAACGAATGCCCGGTGTATGGAGTCAAGAGGTTGAAACTCGAATTCGAGGTGGATGACAAAGTCTCGACTTTGGCCTGGAGTCACCTCTTGGCTGGGAAGCGTTCAGGACCGAAATTTGCCGATTTCTGTGTCAGCGTCATGAAAGCAGTGGCGCAGAATAATAAGGCCTCCGTGACAAAATAATAACAAAAAAGAAAGTGAGTAAGTGGGGAAAATAAAATAAACCATTATAAATAAAATAAACGGGCAGAATATTTATAGAAAGTTATTTTAGAATAATAAACTAGTGTTAGTATTAGAATAGAATCGCAAATTAATATATAAGAATACAATTAAATTGAGTTATTTTTTTAAATTTGACATTATTAATAAAATTAAAGATAGATAAACAAATTAATTATATAGGCAAATATGGAAATAATTAGATACAAAGAAAAGGTAGAATATAAAAAAAAACATACAAAATTAAACATGAGATATTTATATAATTTAGTTTTTATAAATATACAAGGACCCCGAAAAATTAATATCGGGGGGGAAAAACGGCTATAAGAGATTAAAAAAAAAAAAAAAAAAAAACCTAACCTAACCTAACCTAACCTAACCTAACCTAACCTAGTTGCGCTCGGTCTGCCGCCCTATAAGCATCGAAAACCACGTTGCTCTACCTTAAAAAATCAAAAAAATTGGGTAAAAGTGATCGAAATTCAAAGTGCAATACCTCGTCACCTCAAGTGTGGACAAACTTTACATCTGTCGGTCGAGTTCACATCGATCTGCAGCGCGTACGAGTGGAAGACCAGTCACCTTTGGTGCAGTGTTCTCGTTGCCTGGGCTATGGTCATAGCAGAAAACACTGCACTGAAACCGAGGACGTATGCAGCCACTGCGGTGGACCGCACTTAAAAGCAATCTGTGAGGAATGGTTATCGCACACGCCACCTACATGTCGGAACTGTCTCCGTGCCGAATCGGAACGCAAGGACCACAATGCCTTCGACTCCGTATGCCCAGTCAGAAAACGATGGGATGCATTGGCTCGATCCTCGGTAGCTTACTGCTAAGGGCTCCCCAACCGAAAACCAGCAAATCCACAAGGTGATCCAGGCAAACCTACAAAGAAAGAAATTGGCGACACAAGAACTTCTAATAGAAGCTACTAAACGGAGAACCTGTTTTGCCCTGGTCCAAGAACCCTACGTGGGAGAAGTGGGCGAGATGAAAGCGAGCCCGGGAATGAGAGTCGTTCAATGTACAAGGGTCCGCACTAAACCAGTTAAATCTGCCATAGTAGTGTTTAATAACGAAATTGACATTTTAGAGTGTCCAATGCTGACAACCGAAAACATTACAGTCGCTACTCTTAAGACCAATGTGTGGCAAATAGGAGTGGTATCAATATACTTTGAGGACAGCCTACCAATTGAACCCTACTTACGGCAGATACAATTGATAAGAGACAAACTTGGGGAAATGAAAATTCTCATCGGAGGAGACGCAAACGCTTGGAGCCATTGGTGGGGCAGCGTAAGGGAGGACGCTAGAGGGCAGGAACTTTTCGACGCCTTGAATGATATGGAGCTATACATTCTAAACCAAGGAGTGGAACCGACTTTTGACACCGTCCGGGGAGGAAAGCTATTTAGAAGTCACGTGGATATAACAGCGTGCTCAGATCGGCTGCTAAATGGTATTCATGATTGGAGGGTAGATAAGGGTATTACAAGCTCCGACCATAATGCTATAACTTTTAACATAGAATTAAAAAGACACGAATCCCAGAAACAGAGTATATCCACAAGGAAGTTCAACACAAGGAAAGCCAACTGGGACACTTTCAAATCGGAGCTTGTAAAAATGATTCATGAGCAAAAATTAGACACCAGAAATATAGTCCAAATAGAAACCAAAGGAGAACTAGAAAACGAAATAAATAAATATATAAAAAGCGTCAACGAGGCAAGCGAAAAAACCATACCGCTAAAAAAAATTACCGTTAATAATAAATTGCCTTGGTGGACAGAGGAGCTGGAACACCTGAAGAGTGATATGGTAACTAAGAAGCGCCGAATAGGATGCGCAGCCACCCGCCGTCGTGCCTACGTAATTGACCAATATCTGCAAGCAAAGGAATACTATGAGCAAGCAGCAGCAGCGGCACAGACCACGAGCTGGAAATCATTCTGTGGGAAGCAAGACCGGGAAAGTATGTGGGACGGCATTTACAGGGTCATAGGTAGGACATCAAAGCGACACCAAGATCAGGCACTCATAGATAATGATGTAGTATGTACCCCCGAGGAGTCCGTAAAACTTCTGGCAACTTCATTTTTTCCGGACGATGTAGCTGCTGAAGATCAGGATGACCACAGGGTAATACGTAAAAGGGCCCTGAAAATGTCGGATGTCCTCCCAAATGATCACCAAGATCCACCATTCACAATGTCTGAGCTTAAGTATGTTATCAAAAGCTTCAATCCCAAGAAAGCTCCCGGGCCAGACGGCTTTACCGCAGATATATGCTCAGCGGCAATAGAAGCGTCGGCGGAAGTGTTTCTGGCACTACTCAATAAATGCCTAAAACTCTCTTGCTTTCCATCACCCTGGAAGGAAGCAGCGGTCGTAGTACTGAGAAAGCCGGGGAAAGAGGATTACGCAAAGCCAAAATCCTATCGGCGAATTGGGCTTTTGTCCATACTTGGGAAAATCTTCGAAAAAATGATGATAAGGAGAATACGCTGGCATATTCTGCCTAAATCCAACCCCAGGCAGTACGGCTTCGTCCCACAGCGCTGTACGGAGGATTCCCTCTATGACCTTGTGCAACACATCAGAGATAACCTGAGGAAAAAACTGATCAATGTCATAGTCTCACTGGACATAGAGGGGGCTTTCGACAGCGCCTGGTGGCCCGCAGTAAAGTGTGGACTGCTCGACAAAAAACTGCCTCAGAATCTGAGAGGCCTTGTTGAGGATTATTTCAAGGATAGGAAAGTGACGGTCGGTTACCTCGGACAGCGGTACCAAAAATCCACAACAAAGGGCTGTGTACAAGGCTCTATAGGGGGACGGACATTCTGGAACGTCTTGCTGGACCCATTACTCGATGACCTGGAAGCGATGGGCATTTACTGCCAGGCTTTCGCCGACGATATTGTTCTGGTGTTCTCTGCTCCAACTGCTCTTGAGATAGAAACAAAGGCGAACCCCACCCTAACTCGTATACATGAATGGGGAGTAAAAAACAAGCTACGATTTGCCGCCCACAAGACTCAAGCCATGTTAGTCACAAAAAAATTAAAACATGACACACCTCGCATCGATATGGATGGTACAGCAATCAAAATGGTGGAGGACATTAAAATCCTCGGACTTACCATCGATCATAAGCTGTCTTTCGAAAAACATGTGACTAACATATGCAGGAAGGCGGCAAATCTCTACAAGCAACTAACATGAGCGGCTAAAATATCCTGGGGCCTTGGGGCTGAGATTATCCGAACGATCTATGTTGCGGTAGTGGAGCCTATAATTTTGTATTCGTCGAGTGTTTGGGCGGAGGCATCTGACAGAATTGGGATACAGAAACATCTAAACGTAGTTCAGAGGGGATTTGCGCAAAAAATTTGCAAGGCGTACAGAACTGTATCCTTAAACGCAGCCCTTGTTTTGTCGGGCCTTCTCCCACTCGACCTGAGAATAAAAGAATGTGCACAGCTCTACGAAGCCAAGCGTGGAAAGCCGCAACAAATCCTAGGCGATAGAAAAGTTGAAGAGCGAACATGCTATCTGAAGGCTCTACATCCATGTAAAGAAAGCAACATCGTGTTTACACAGCTAGAAGACCTGGAACCACAAACTGTTTTAGATAATCAGATAGCCGGACCGAGTATTTTTACAGATGGCAGTAAAATAGACGGAAAAGTGGGGGCGGCTTTGACGCTCTGGCAGAATGGAGAAGAAACAGAAAGCAAGAAATACAAGCTTGAGCCATTTTGCTCCGTGTACCAGGCCGAATTGTATGCTCTACATCAGGCAATAGAAATTGCATTTAGAATCGAAGGCAACACGGTAAACATTCTAAGCGACTCTAGATCAGCACTAGAAACTCTCCAGAATCGAAATTCCTTCAACCCATTAGCGTTCGACATCAAAAGGAAAATTTCAGAACTAGAACATAGTGGAAAAAAGATAAGGTTGTTCTGGATTCGAGCCCACGCGGGCACCGTAGGTAACGAGCGAGCAGATGAGCTGGCCAAACAGGCAGCTCACAAAAAAACCAAAGCAGACTACACAAGATGTCCGACCTCGTTCATTAAACGAATGCTGCGTCAGAAATCCTTGCAACTCTGGAACGAACGCTATATCGATGGTGAGACGGCGGAAACCACCAAACATTTCTTACCAAATGCAATTGTGTCCTACAAAATTCTAAAGAAGGTTAAACTTACCCCAATGCTGGTCCAGGTCCTGACTGGCCATGGAGGTTTCGGTCAATACTTACACCGTTTTAAATTAAAAGACAGCCCTTCGTGCAGCTGTGACTCCACGAAGGAAGAATCACCGGTCCATCTGATCGTAGACTGTCCCATTTTTGGCTCCCAACGTTATAGCCTGGAACAAAGGACGAGCACTGTAATAAAAAAAGAAACTCTATGTGAATTAATGGCAGGAAAATACAGAAATGACTTCATAAAATTCTGTACAATAGTCGCTAGATATGCAATAGATAGAAACAAAACATGATGCCTAAGTATATACTGAGAATATACTAAATCATCTTCAAATCTGTAAACACTTATGTGAGAGAGTAAGATTGTATAAATAGAAATAATATATAATATTAAGTCTTAAAATATAAATTAGCCTTAAAATAATTTGCAAGAATTCATATTATGTTATATGAATCACTTGCAAATACGTAATAATGTAAACAGTAGATAATAAGTATAAAAAAGGAAAAAAAAAAAGAAAAGAAAAAAAAAGATACAAAACAGAAAGAGAAAAAAAAAAAAAAAAGAATTGAAGTCGTTAATTTAACCCGCTCCTCGCCTCTAGTATGTAAGAAACTAATGACTAGCAGGACTCCCGTACGAAAATCCGGAGTCCTGTACATCCTTGACTGATTATGGACAATAAAAACTTAATATAGCAGTAAAGTCCGTGTTTAGTTGTACAACGTCTCTGACTAATGTCAGAGGAAACTCAGCCAAACATACAACAAAAAAAAAAAAAAACCAAACCTAACCTAACCTAACCTAACCTATCAAAAATTCCCCTCGTGTCTTTATAAAATAAATGAAAATCAACGTAAGTTAGAAGCAATGCTAAAAAATGTAACTACGCATACTAACAGTGTATTTAGGCAGTTTAGTTTCTTAGAAATACATATACAAATAGATTTTAGCTTACAAATAATATTAGATAAACTCATGATACTGGAAGATGCTATGACTTTTGCTCAAGTAGGTATTATGCATCCTAGCATTATAAACACACATAATTTAATCTCGGAAATGACAAATATGAGAATACAATATAATTTTGAACCCATAGCCTCAATAACTATTGAACATATTCATATGATAGAAAAATCTATAGAGGTTAAAGCTTATAGCACAGAACGTACGTTAAATTTCATCTTAGATCTACCTTCCGTTGATCCTAAACCATATGACCTTATCCATATTTACTCTATTCCCGATCAACAAAACCTTACTATAATTCCTAAGTCCAAATACCTAGTACTTGGAAGTGGAGAGTACACTTACATCAACGAGCAATGCCGAGACATCAATGAAGACACCCATCTATGCAGACAACTGGAGACGAGATCATTACAAGATACCGACGACTGTGTCATCGCTCTCATCCAACATCGTGCAAATCCGTCATCATGTGACTACGTGAAAATGAACCTGAAAACGGGAAAACTTCAAAACATATCCCCTAATAATTGGCTTCTTATCATCAGTTCGCAGGAGGTCCTGAAATCAACGTGCGGAGATCAGATTGAATATCATTCTCTCACTAAAACACAACTTGTCACGATCTCGAACGAATGTCGTGTTCAAATTCTCAATAGAACGCTGCAAACTCATAGTACCACACTGCATATAAGTGATATCATACCTTTGCCGACGCAACGAATAATACCTAAGGACGAAATCCGATTCGAAGTGCAACTTGAAGACGTTTCACTCGACAATATACAGGGTCTTGTCAACAAAGCCAAAAGCATACAGGACCATTTAGACGATGAAGATTGGACTTTCGTCGCTACAACGCCTAGCTGGTCTACCATAGTTTTGTATGTTATTGGAGTTGCTATCCTGAGCTGGAAAGTATACAAGAAAATCGCAAAGAAGATTACAGGAACTCAAGAAAGGACTCCAACAACACAACCTGAAGAACCACGTCCAATGTCTGGAGGACCAGACAGAACCGACAAGATACGGTTCTCTCTTAAGGAGGGAGGAGTTACCGTGACGTAATGCCCGGATACTGCTGAGGTTGCACCGGCTCGCTTACACGCGCCGCGTGGATTATTGCATTGTCATTATCAAATTGTTTATGATCGACCATTTTATTGTTAATTTAGAACATTAGTCTTGTAATCGCTTTCTTCCGAATTAAACGTTTCTTTGTAATAAAAATAGTTTTTTAAAAGTCTGTCCTCGTCGCCTGTTACGTGAATCTCCTAAACTACTAAAAATCGCTGAACATACATGGGGGTGATTTGGCTACCCCTTGACCTAAGGAATCATTTTGTTTCCTTTGGACGTCACTGTTTGGGCCACCCTGTATAAGAATACAATTGAAAATTATTATTTTTAAAATTTGACATTATTAATAAAATTAAAGATAGATAAACAAATTAAATATATAGGCAAATATGGAAATAATTAGATAAAAAGAAAAGGTAGATATATAAAAAAACATACAAAATTACACATGACTTATATTTATATAACTTAGTTTTTTATAAATATACAAGGACCCCGAAAAATTAATATCGGGGAAAAAAACGGCTATACATACATACATACATAACGTCACGCCTCTTTCCCGGAGGGGTAGGCAGAGATCACATCCTTCGGCTATAAGAGAATAAAAAAAAAAAAAAAACCTAACTTAACCTAACCTAACCAAGATACACGAATTCAGAAATTCCCAAAACCCCTCCACAGACACTGTACTTGGTTCACACCCAAGCAGAGAAAGAATCCCTGACAACCGAGGGGTTCGGGTCCGGGGAAGGATCGCGTATCTTAACCATCCATGAAGCTCAGGGATTAACATTCGAGTCAGTAGTAATAATACAGACAAAGCCGAAAAAGTTGCAACTGCACGTGTTTACTAAATAATTTTTGAATTAAAACTATTTGGATACTTCAAGCGCATTAATTTGATTTGTTTTGAGTTAACGATTTTTAAATTAAATGTTCCATTTTTGTTATTGTTTACTATCTTTGATATAATTTTTATTGTTTTCTTTTATTTTAATTTGAAGTTCAGACGTTTGATAATGTTTTAAAAATAATATTTCTAATGTCTAGAGTCAGACATTTTGTCAGAATGGACGAATGTTAGCGTTTTCGCAGTTTAGTTTTACAGGCAAGTGGCGCCTCTATCGGAACTAACTGACAACTGTTGGACTTGGAAGAGGTGAGCGGTCTTTATGCCATTCTAGGAATGTTTTTAAAAACTGGAAAAAAATATAGGGATAAAAATTATATAGGGATATCCCTATATAATTTTATAAAGGAGTTTACAGTGTAATAAAGGAGATTTTTATCAGGAAGAAAACGACATTTCGTTTTGGGTAGTATTTTTGACAGCGAGTTATTTGTTGATCGTTACACAGTGCACAGGACTGACCGCAACTATGCGTTCACGGGTCAGAGAAAAGTAGCTATAGCGGTATTACGTCACTTTTCAAGTTTTTGCAATGTTGAATGGAATTCTAGCGCAGAGGATATATGGGTCACTGTTGAAATGCGTAATAGACGGCGGACAATGCTTACTTGAAACATTTGTGTATTATACAACAAAAAATAGGAAATTTTCTTTTTACCGCTAAATATAGTTAGCCGCTAAACTATCAGAGACCACTGGTAGATAGGTGACCATTCGATGTTTTAAAAAAGAGGGATTAAGTAAAACAAACTACACAATAATTTTCATATTTTTTTATTTCGTGTTCTTTGTGGGACCAAGTTACATTTTCAATTAACTTATTGATAGAGATGAAATACGCGTATTTTTGTTAAAATACCAATAAGATATGCAAAGTTTTGATATGCATGTATTGGAGCTTCTCACTAGCTGAACGGTATCATCTTAGATGGTCCATATCGTCCATATATTAAAAGATTTTTCAAACATTGATGGATTATTATTTAATCAACAAATGAAGATCGATGCCGAGATTCCAGAAATTATTCGTTATATTTTACATTTATTCTGAGTATTAATAAAAGTTTCCAAACGTTTGTGCGTGGTAGAGATCTAGCGGTATTTAAGTTAAACCTTAATTAATTTAATGTTGCTTTTAAACAGGTAATAATAATAAGTCCAGACATTTATTACTGTAAATGTTATTTTGTAGGGTTCTGTTTCGTGGGTGATTTGATCACCAATTTAGAAGCAATCATTAATTTACTCTAAAACTACGAGTTATCTACACAATTATAATTATTAGAACTATTATTTATAGAAATATTCTAAATTTTCTTTGGCAAAGCAAATCTTTATTTACAATATAATGTTCTTTTTCTAAATATTAGAATATTACTTATTAGAACGTTTGAGATTTCAGAAAGTGCTACCGTACAAGTAGTAGGACCCGAAAACAAGAGTAAATAAAAACTAATTTTTGATTTAAGACGCAAGTCAAGTCGATCTAGAACAACCAGTCAACATAATTAATAAGAGTCTCAAGGTGCGAAAATTCCTTTCCGGCCAACATGCGCAAAATGTTGGTATCCATTTAATCACATAGATTACCTATAGTTAGCTGCCTAGGCCCGCGCAGGTCGCACGCGAACGCATGCTGTCAGTGAGGATGCACCTTAAAACTGTGTATAACATTGTAATTTGGATCGTGTACTGTTCCAGTGTTCCTGTCAGATCGTGTACTGTTCAGTGTTCCTGTCAGATCGTGTACTGTTCCAGTGTTCCTGTCAGATCGTGTACTGTTCCAGTGTTCCCGTCAGATCGTGTACTGTTCCAGTGTTCCTGTCAGATCGTGTACTGTTCCAGTGTTCCTGTCAGATCGTGTACTGTTCCAGTGTTCCTGTCGGATCGTGTACTGTTCCAGTGTTCCTGTCAGATCCTGTAGTGACAGGGTGTTACACAGACGGTGTATGACTCGCGTCTAAAAGCTATTTTTTTTCTTAGATCTATAAGTTTTCGATAGAACATGATAAAATTAGTCAAAATAGTAACAATATAAATTGAATAATAAAATTGCTATAGTAAAACAATGGACATGTTTCTAATAATAATCAACCAAATATTATATTACTCTAATAAATCTAATTTAATATTAAAAAGTCTCATAATTTTCGTGAATTGCGCCTTAATTTTTAAGATCGAGACTGGTAACTATTCAATAAAGGAATAATTTAATTATTTAGTAATAACATACAATAAGTTTTGAGCACAACAATGAACAATTTACATATGAATTGGAAATTATCAGTCAATCATTTACTTTAGGTTTAATTTAAAAAAAAGAAAACTCTAAAACTAGTCATATTTTTAGATTTATTTGATGTCATGCTTTGCATGTGATAAGTTTACACTAAAGAAGTTAAAATATAAAGTACCTACGGCGAATGAATAAAATTCAATACAAATATTAAATTTTAACAGACAATGAAACTATTCAAAGTAAATAAAAATTCTTCAGTACATTAAAACAGCGTCACTAAAGTCAAACATGAATTATCTCTGAGTGTAATTCTCGCGTCGAAGCAGCCTGTTGAACCTGAAGATCCTGTTCTTGTAGGTCTCTATGGGCGAGCGGCGCAGCAGCTTGTCGGCGGCGACGCGCGTCACGGCCGCCTGGTAGCTCGCGGGCGACAGCGCGGCGGGCGTGTCGCGCGTGCGCAGGAAGTCCGCGCCGAGTGTCGCGCGCCCGTCCGACAGCATGGCGTCGATGTCGCCCCGCAGTGTCGCCAGAGAGTCGCCCGACGTGAAGTTGGTTACCGGCGTGCACAGTGGGATTGCGTTCGACCATTTTCTGTTCCTGTAAATTTTACGAATTTAATTATGTTGCGATATCGACCGGTAGATAACTACATACGGGGTGTAAGGAACAGCGTCCCGCAAACTGATAGGGATTGCTCAGTCCACGAAACTGAACAACTATCAGCAGGATTTTAATTCTGGATGTGAAAAATAATAATTTGGTTTTCCTAACAAATTGACTAATTTAGGTGGTCTTTATTTTCATCCCTTGAAAGAATTTCCGGGTGAAAGTTGTTCAGTTTAGTTGAATGAGCAACCCCTATCTAGATCTATCTAGATTACGGGACGCTGTCCCTTACTACCGGTATAGGGTGGACTTTGACGAGATATGATCCATAAATTCGAAGTAGCTAGTCACTGCTCTCTCTCTCTCTCTCTCGCCAGAGATGTAAGTGGGAAAGGGCCCCCTTTCGAGGAGGACCAATCAAACAGCTGCTCCTAAGAGTTGGATTCTATTCCGATCCAAACAAGCTAAGTTTCCAAAAATAAACGGGTAGTGTCTAAAATAGTTATTAATGGTGACAAAAGTAATGCCTTACTTGAGACACCTGAGCATAGGTGCGCCCTTCAGTTTGTAACCGGGTTCGCAGCTGAAAGTGATGGTCTCGCCGATCTTGTAGTAAAACTTCACCGACGACATGCGCCCAGAGATCGTCGTGCCCGGATACGTGCACGCTTGAGCACCTAGAAAAAACATTGTTAAGTTGAAGATTATAAAAAGTATACTCCCCAATATACTCCCTTGGGGAACGCTAATATTAAATTCACTTTTGATCACTTTAACTTGTGTATAATTTTACTTTTACGCATTACGTTTTGTTTGGTGAGTAACATCAAAAAGTAATCCATATTAATTGACGAATCATTTCGTATTTCAACGCCAGAATGAGAGACGACAAAGTGTCGGAAGCTTAAGAAAAATCCAAGAAAATTACTTTTATTAACTATTGTTGTAAAAGTGACTGTAAGGCTTGTAATGACTTGTATGTAATGAACACTACCATTTTTTTTGTGTATGTCTATGCTTATTGGCTATTGCGAGGCGTGTTTGTTATATTACTTAGGTATATCGGTATGTTATACCACCCCGATACTTACAAGTGGGTGGCTTGTCGCTCCAACGGCCGCTGTCCTGGCAGACGAGGATGGGTCGTCCGTGCAGCGTGTGCTCCGGGTTGCAGTGGAACTGTAGCACGTCGCCGGCGCGGTACGGCGCGCGACCCAGCACGTAGCCTGATGCTGGCGGTGGCAGCGCCGGACACGACACCTCTGAAAAAGGTAGAGTGTACTTATTATTTTTTTACAGGTTTTCAATTTTTAAGTGGATATGTAGAATTTGCGTCGTTTATAGAATTAACTGTATGATTGCTTGATTAATCGATTGATTGTTACCTCTGTCTAGCAACAAAGATAAAAAGGTTGAACTTCCTGATCGATTCGGCGAGCACAGCTCTTTTGATTAAAATTATTGCTGCCCCTCTCTGTTCTCTCACGATAGATAATGACAGGTGACAATATTTCAGTCAAGATTAAGTAGTTATGTGTTTATCCGAATCGCCCCCTCAATTATGATTACTCTTAGGTATACAATCGTAGCATGAGTATCTCACCTCTACATGTGGGGAACGGTTTGGCCCAGTCGGCGGCGGGCAGGCAGACGGTCTCGGTGGGTCCACTGAGCGCCCAGCCGGCGGGGCAGGAGAAGGCCGCGCGCCCCCCCACCCCCCGCGACACCACCGCCACCCGCGGCCGCCGCTCGCCCTCGCCCAGCGGCGAGTCGTGGATCACCTCGCCGCACTCGACACCTAGCAAATACACCAAATAATATTTGGACGAATCAAGAAATGACAGAGGTAGAGGTAGGTGAGTATTGATGTTCATCTAAACAATTTAGTGTTTGTATGTGTGTGTCGACGGTGCGGTAAACTTCCAATTAAATCGATTGATATGTATTGAAAAGGCCTTGAGCAATACTTGGGTTTGTCTAGAAAGTCTATGGTGAGTTGGTTATGGTGTTTAAAGTAAAGGTTTGTTTCTGAATTGTATTGTAATTTTTAATTGCATTATATTATACCTATAAAATTATGAAATGGAATTTAGAACTAGGATTTAGAAATTCTAAAATTGTGCTTCAGTAGAACAGACAGATGGACGCTGAACGCGATTGAAGGGTGCAGCGACTCACTCTCGCAGACGGGTAGCGGCGCGCTCCAGTTGCCGGACGCTCTGCACACGAGCGTGTGGGTGCCGATGAGCGCGTTCCCGTTGGCGCAGTGGAAGTGGATCTCGGTCGCCAGCTGCGTGCTCGTGCTGCTCGCCACCAGCCCGCGCCGGATCGGCAGCGGCGGGCAGTGCACGTCTACGGAGACAAGCATACAAAGGGTTCAATATTTTGAGACACTGATGTTCAAGTAAGTAAACGTGACTCAGCAACAAAACTGGGAGATATCTATAGGAAAGGAGAGGATAGGATATTTTGAGGCCTACCTTCAACAATGATCTCGACGTGATGGCTCTGCCGGGCGGGCGTGTCGCAGCGGTAGACCCCGGAGTCGTCCCTCTCGGCGCTGATGATGCTCAGCCGGTACTCCAGCGCGCTGTCCCGCCCCGGGTCCTCCGTCCAACCTTCGCTGTACTTGCGCTCCACACTTTGGACATAGAAAATGATTTAATAACAATTTTAAACTTTTAAGATTTTTGTAGTTACACCAATCCATTGGCTTGATCAACAAATAGCACTGGATAATCTTTGAATCAGGTTATGTCTATAACGTGTTAATCAATAGCTCTAAGAATGTTCTCCTACAAGGCTTTAAGTGTGCATATTCGTTACATTCTAAACTATAATAGTTCAAGCATTCAAAATTTCAATGTATGGAAATTTTTTGGCGAACTTTTTTCTTTTGGGATATCAGCATAGGCAGAATTGGCTATTTTTCAAAATACTCATAGTAATATGCAACTTAAAAGTTAAGTAAATTACAACTTCTGCCTCTTATCCCAAGAATTTTGCATTTTTTTAATCTAATATTCTTGAACTATAAACTCACTCAGGAAAGATGTGCGTGACGTTCCACTTGGGGTTGCCGAAGCGGCGCATCCAGAGGCACTCCATGTGCAGCGTGGTGCCGGGGTACACCAGCAGCTTGCCGTCGTTGGTCTGCGCGATCGGGCCGCCAGAGTACCGGAACAGGATCGTCGGTGGCTTCTCCACTGAAGGCAAACCAGCTCAGTAATAAAGCTTAATCGACAATAGTTTCTTAATGGTGAACAAATATTTCAATAACGCGGATCCGGTGCAGCAAAAAATATACATACATACATATTATCACGCCTTTATCCGTAATAGGGTAGGCAGAGCGTAAACGACGTAAACAACGGCCGTTCCGCCACGTCTGACAAAGTTTTGAGGGTTATTTAAGATAGATTTGTAGGTATATTGCTGTAGTGACAGGTTGTCAGCCCATCGCCTAATTTACAATATACTTAAACCCTCGGATCCCTTAGCTGGTTCTTACAGCATGCCCGGGAGGAAATGCAGATGGCACATTCTATGTTTTTTTCTCGCTCCCAGACAAGCATGGAAGAAAAAAATATATCATCCACATAAAAGGCATCATCCAGTATACAGCCTGTGCTAACGCATACTTACTAGCATAATCGTTCTCCTGGTTGAGTCCGAAGCACGAAGGTTTGGTGCCGTCCCACTCCCCATTGACACAGCGTTGGACTTGGGACCCTGTTATGGCGTACTTTCCAATATCACTGCACCTACCAACGTGAAACGAGAATAGAAATTGAGAAAATAGAAAAACAAACATTTTGGATGCATTTTATTGATGAATTAAAGGAGGAGAAGGAGTGTTTGAAAATCTTGCCAATTTACCTTGACACGATGACGGACCCAGGAGGGAATTCCACTGTCTCCGTAATTTCGAGGTCGTTGAAGAAGGAGACAACGTGCGGCTCCTCATTGCGAAAGGTACACGTGTTGTTGTTCAGCAATTCTTCATTTTGTGCCTCCAACTCCTCTGAAGACAGACAACGATCAAGTAAAATTGCCACCAAGACATTCGCCAGCAATTTTCTCTCTTAAAGTGGCAATATAGCCTAAGAATCAGTAAAAAAAACCATAAACCACATAAAATCAGACTTAAGTAACTTACGCCAGTTAGCCTTTATTTTCACCTTAATTTAGGTACTCACCGCAGTTGAAACTCTTCCCGACCCAATCTCCATTTTCACAGATCAGTTTCCAAGTCGTTTTCTCTCCCATGATGGACGCTATACATCTGAAGGTGATCTCGGTTCCGTGGGGATAGCCCTCCACTCCAAGGGTCCCATTGACTTCTGTACCGTCACGGTATATTAGCGTCCCTTGAACCCTAATAATAAAATAAGATTAGCTATCTCTGTTACACTTTTTCTAGATAGAAAACTTTGGAGTGTACCATAAAGTAAATGTTTTTTTTTAGAATAAATTCATTCAAAAATAACTGCTGATAACAAAATATTCTGAAGTTAGTTGTTTCAACTTTTCGTCCAAAGAACATTATGAATATTATTTATATTAAGAAAATAAAAGAAATAGTTACAAGTTTTTTTATAGACATTAAAATTTTACATTATTATCATGCACTAAACACAGAAATATTTAAAATATTTGCAAATCAATGTAAGCTCGGCCAAGACAAAAATAAGCTAAAACTGTGGCCAAAAAAACAGAATGGGTGAACACAGAACCTGGTTGGTAGTAGTTATTGTTAAAGATATTTTGAAATACAATGTAAGTTACTTCTTTAAAAAGCAAGTAGTTAGTCTGTGTTCATCCACGCACATTCCACATTCACACATAAAAAACATTTCTCTTAAAATTCCTAAAAGATGACTAAGCCCTGCTTTCTGAGGATTTCTTTTCATTAATTCAAAAATAACCACCTTAAAAATAAGTCAAAAGTTTATAAAGTTGTTTCAGTAACCTTATTGAATGATTGGTGTTTTTAAACTAAAATTTGATGAGTGACAGTTTTGTATGATTTAAAAGTAGATCAGTCCCTTTTAAAACAAAAGTGTTTTTTTTTCCGTGCTATATATAACACGGTATTTTAAAATTAGCGATGGGTATAGTTCATGTTTCTGCTAAACATATTTTTGTTTGAAATAGTAACAGTCTTTACGTCCTTTTATCCAACCTGTTAGAGCCTGATCTACTAAATTAGATTAAATGATGGTGAAACTATCGAAATAGTTAATGACTGATGATCAATTGATGAAGTAGTTAAAGAAGCAATAGTCCGAACCTAGATGGCTCTCACCAGGGCTTCGCATCCCTGACCGCCTGTGTTCCCTTCAGTCTTGTCACCAGCCAGCAAATAACAAACGCAAACTCTTTGCAAACACATTATTTTCTGTCATCATCTTTTGGATGATACGCAAAGTGGGTAAGTTGTGATTGATGCTGGTAAAAGTTGCATTGAATTGAGGACAATCAAATGAATAACGAAGCGGTCGATCACAACTTACCCTACACAAATCACACACACAACAATCAACCAGCAAATTAAAAAGGAGATAAAGGAAACAATAAAGCGAAAACAGATGCTGGCTTTCATTTATCGATTTATTTCATCATCCACCAGCAAAATGTCGCATTTTAAATGATCAAAATGAAGGAACGAAAACTTAAGCTACAATGAAAGCGCTTGAAAATGATAATAACGAGAATATTACACGTTGTTTTCAAAACTATAGGTAACATTGATATATTAGTGGACGTAATCGTAGGTGATTCCTGCATTTCAAACATTGAACTAAACTTTGAAGTATAATGTAGTGCGTGTTACCTGGCCGGCGGGCCGCACTCGGCGACGGGCTTGTCCAGCTCCGGCTCCAGGTCCGACACGTCTTCTCTCACGATGTCGGAGCCGCTCTGGTACTCGGACGTGGGTCTCGGCCGTGACAGGTTTGCTGAAACGCCGATGATTATAAATGTTTTATTACAAAAGCAGTATTCGTGTAGATAGCTGTAGATCACAGAGTATAGGCTACTAGCCTATATCTAACTCCTGAGTTATTTTTATTTTAATATCTTTCCATTTATAGGAAAAATAGGAGGAGATTCTTAAAGTCTATAGGTGTGGGCAAGGCCTTGGAGACCTCTAATGTTACCATGGATCTTAATGCTCTTAATACACATTTTTCTACCCCGCCCGTTGTACTCGATACTGTTACTAAAACGTTTTCTCTCTCTTATCTTTCAAACCTTGTCGCACCAGACTGCACTCAATTTACATTTCAACCAGTCACCGAGGACAATGTTAAGAAGTGTATCCTTTCTATTTCCACAAAGGCAATGGGCAGTGATGACTTAAGTCTAGACATGCTCCTTCCTGTATTGGAAATCATTACGCCTATCATCTCACACATTATAAATTTTTCATTGATGGCTAGTGTCTTTCCTACATCTTGGAAAAAGGCCTTTGTTATCCCACTTCCTAAAGTCACTAATCCAACTTCCCTGTCTCAATACCGTCCAATTTCCATCCTTCCTGTACTTTCGAAGGTTCTCGAAAGTGTTGTTCACAAACAACTCTACTCCTATCTCATTTCCAACAACCTTCTTTGCCCTTTCCAATTCGGGTTCCGTCCCTCTCATAGCACCGTTAGTGCTTTGTTGAATGTCACAGAGGATATTCGCTTTGCGATGGATAACACTAAGATATCTGTTATGACTCTGCTTGACTTCAGTAACGCATTTAACTCGGTTGACTTTGATATCCTCCTTGGTTCCTTACACTCTCTTAACATTTCTCCTTTGGTTATTGAGTGGTTTCAGTCCTATCTTCATGGCCGCCAGCAGTGTGTGAAAATCGACGATTTAAAATCGGACTGGTCGGATCTCACTGCTGGTGTTCCACAAGGCGGCGTTCTCTCTCCATTACTTTTTTCCATCTTCATAAATAATATTTCTCGAGTAATTTCTTCTTCCTTCCATCTGTATGCAGATGATTTACAAATTTACAGGCATTTTTCTTTATCTGAATTCTCTGATGCTGTTGCAGCGATAAATTCAGATCTACTGGCTGTACAGAATTGGGCGAAAATTTTTGGTTTACTGGTGAATCCCACTAAGTCACAAGCTATGATAATAGGTAGCAGTAGACTTAGAAGTAAGCTTAAGCTTAAGGAGATCACTGACAACCAAAAAATTTATTATGACGGAGTTTGTATCCCATACACAGACAAAGCTAAGAATCTGGGAGTTATATTTGACTGCAATTTGTCTTGGTCAGCACAGGTTAGCGAGGTGAGCAGGCGCATGCACTATTCTTTTCATTCTCTTAAACGGCTCCAGACCTTCCTACCATTCCAAACTAAAATCATGCTTGCTCAAGCCCTTCTCCTTCCAACTCTTGATTATGCCGATGTGTGTTACTTGGATGTGACAGAGGAGCTGCTTAATAAACTTGAGCGCCTACAAAATCTTGCCATCCGGTTTATTTTCGGACTCCGCAAATATGACCGTATTTCTGAATTTCGTGCTCGGTTAAAATGGCTCCCAATCCGCCTTCGTCGTGATGTGCACATCCTGGCTGCCCTCTATAAAATCCTTCATGATCTTTCCACTCCTAAGTATCTCCGTTCCCGTTTCAATTTCCTACCCTCTGACCCCCGGCCTAGGCGCGCATGTATCACTAAAGTACTTGAGTGTCCTAGTGCTAATACCAAATTCTTTTCCAATTCCTTTTCTGTTCGAGCTACACAACTTTGGAACAAGCTTCCGAAGACAGTTCAAGACTGTCCGTCTATATCCACTTTCAAAAAAAGAGTGAAAGAGCACTTCCTGTCGCAACAAAATTAGTATTTATGTACGTAGGTATTTGTATTTATTATATGTATGTATTATTATTTATTATAGATGTTTATTTAAGTAATATATATGTATGTTTATGTAGGTTCTAGGTTATATGTCAAAGTCTACAGCGTGTCCCCGTATATATTGTTATCTCATATTCAGTTTTACAGGTTGGCTGGAAGAGATCTCTTTATAGAGATAAGCTCACCTTTGTGAACTAAATTTGAATTTGTTTATTTATTGTATTTTTTTGTACGCAATAAAGAATAAAGAAAAATAAAGATTTGGTCTTTTGCATTATGTCCAGATATTTTGCTACAAAATTATGTCCAGGTTTTTAAATTCTAAAAAGGTTAAAGCACTAACCTAGTGGCCTGCAGAAGTCATGGACGGTGGGCTGGAGGCGGCCGAGATGGCAGTTGAGTGTGGCCGGCGGGGCGCGGCCAGGCTCGCAGGCCAAGTTCACGGAGGAGGCGTGCGCGACCGTCAGCCCGGCGCGGTAACCAGCCTCGTACGTGGCGCCGTGCAGCAGCGGCAGCTCACATGGCGCTAGGGACGCGGAAGAGCCATCATGAGATCACATACAAGTCAATCAGTGCTAGTGCCATATGCCGATATTAATAAGTTTTAGTTGGATTAAAAGCCTGGTGTTGAAATTGGCTTTGATGAGATACCTGCAACGCATTCCGGCATGCTCGTCACCGCCCACTCTCCAAGCCAGCACCGTAAGTTTGTCGGCCCTTGGACGTTGTATCTACAACAAACATTTTTATTTTTAGTACATTCAAACAATAGCGATGATCATGTAAACATTTCCCTAAAATGTCAGTAATAGAATAGACAGATAGATACTGACCCGTATTCGCATGAGAAGTGCACGACCTGCCCGTTGGGCACGGGATCGGTTTCATTAAGTTCCTTCTCCTCGTTGCCGCTGAGACCGGCTGACGTCACGCTCGTGTCCAGCGCCATCGTGTAGATGCCATACTCCGTCGACGGCACGTGACACGGCACTGGAAGTTACTCACACCAGTTACTCATCAGAACTTTTACTATTCACTGTTTCAGTTTAAACAGAAATGAAAACCAAAATAAATGAAAAAAAAAATACATCATGATGCAGGTGTTTAGTGGGAAGAGAATCGAAAAGCACCATGAGGAAGGTTCATGCGCAGGCTTGCGCATTCGCGTTGCTCGAGTGATGGGGGAGTGCATTCTACCTACAGCACTGGTCAAGCAAGACAAGAAAGTAACTTAATGTGGCTGATCAAAGCGTTGTAGAAAACAACGAACCCCACTTCTGTTAAAGTGTAACTTACTGGAAATATTTCTTCTAGTCTGCTAGTCCAATGAAGAATTATTTGTTACTCACAGATTTCACATTTGGGTTTTTCAGGTTTCCACCTTCCGCGGACGCACTTCGCTGTTGCGTTTAGTTCTAAATTTAAGCCGTAGCCTTTACCGCATGCTACTCGAACAATGGTTCCTGTAATAGAACGTATTATAAGTATCACAGTCTAAATTAGGATTTAAATTTCAGAAATGTTTGTAAAATTCTACTCACCAGAACTGAACGTGTTGTTAGGATCTCGACCAAACTTCACAATCTCAATGTTAACATAAGGCTCGCTCTCGATCGGTTCACAAGGGCTCTTAGGTCTGCCCTTCTTCCCTTGCTTTTCAGTGCTGTTATTGCTACCGGCTTCTGTCTTATTTGCATTTTCGACTATTTCAGAACTCTGACCTTCTTCTTCTTCTTTGAAATCGGATGCTTGTTGATATTGCGATCCTCTACCACCCTTGTTTTCACGACCCCTGAATAGTAAGTACACTAAACATAAATAAACAAAAAACACAATACAATAAACATTATATATTTGAATATAAAAGTTTTATGAATGTTTTCTAACTTACGTTTTTGGAATAGTTGCAGTTGTTTGGTTAAGTCTATCGGTTTTTCTGCTTGTTCTTTTATCTCTTCTCTCAAAAATATTTCCTACTTCCGTCGAATTTGTACTGTTGTATTGCAAAGGTAAGACTGCCATTTTCTCGTGCTCTGTTAAATTTGTAGGTTCATTTGATTTCAGATGGTCTTCCAAGGGTATAACTTTTAACATTTCATGGTTGATTTCATTATTGTATAACGGTTCTTTAGAAGGCTGTGCCGTCAATAGTAATCTATCAGCCTCTTCCATATTAACTCCTCGCTTTATTCTAGACTTATTTGTTTTATCAGGCTTATGCTTACTTGACTCTAAATGGTCTTCAGCTATTTCTATACTAATATCTTTGCTATCATATTTTTTGCTATCTAATTTACTACTTTCTCCTTCTAGATCTATATCTATTTCTGTCTTTTCTTCGCCACTTTTATTAGAGAAACGTTTTCTTCTCTTGTCGACGTATCTTTCAAAATATTCATGCTTCAATTTATTTATGTTTTCAGCATTGCTGGCTTTTATATCGTGTTCGGGGAATAAACCTCCTTTTAGAACAGTAACACCTGGTGGCTCATCTAGTTCACTAGAATCTTCATATTCTGCGGTTTCCTCGTGATGACCGACCAAATCTTCTTCTTCAGGTTCGTATGCCGGTTGATAAGAATAAAACCTATGTCCTATAGGTTCACCATGAACATTATAGACTGTGTACACAGCAGTAGGAAAGTTTTCTTTATCTGAAGGTTCGACATTATCACTGTGGATTTCTTCTTCTACATCAGTATCGAGTTTTTTCATCATTTTGAAATTGGCATGTCTAAGAGTAGGTTTATCTGTATTGTGATTATATTTATCGAACAGTTGATCAACAGCTTGCTGAGTCGGGTCTGTTCGGCGACGGAGGCTGTTATAGTACTGACGTAGATACGCGGAGCGCCTGTGACGGATCTCTGGTTCTGGAATGGACCGACGACGACGGCTCCAGCGAATCCGAGGATGTTGGTACAGAGTGCATCTGAAACAATATATAATATAATATAATATGGGGCAATAGTCCCAACCACCGGACTTTTTCTTCTTCTAGTATTGTGTGATTCGAATCGTTTTATTTGGTAGCTTTTATTAGAATTTTATTACAATAAATTACATACAAACATATACATTATAATCACGCCTATATCCCCAATGGGGTAGGCAGAGCGTAAACGACCCTATCAAAACTCGCTCCGCCACGTCTGAAAGTTTTGAGGGTTATTAACGATTTGTAGGTAGATATATATTGCTGTAGTGACAGGTTGTCAGCCCATCGCCTAAATTGAAATATACTGAAACCTTCGGATCCTTACAAAAAATGACCCGTGGACAAAATATAAGATATCGCTAAACCCGTAATAGGTTTGTCTCGGTGACTATTAACCCGAATGGCCTGGTGTCAGAGCTCTTAAACCAACGGTAATTACAATGAGTATATTCTTGTTACCTTATATAGCCATCAGAAAACCAGCAGCACAGTCACCTATTCAAATCGTCTGACATAGACGTAAAGGCCTATGATGATGATGATGATTCCTGTTACATGATATGATACAGAATTAATTTAAATAGAGCATTGACTTCTTACATGGGTAGTTCTCTCGGGCTCCAATGTCCTCCGACGCAAGTGGCTCCCGGTGGACCCTCGTTCAGGACGTAGCCCTTATCACACTCGTACATTATCTGCTTATTGTTGACTACCTGGAACAAGATAAATAGATGATGATGTTTTTAAACACATATATCAATAATAAATATTGTCAGTAAAATAATAAACAATAAACTTTCCAGTTTACCTTTTTAACATAAGGGCGATAATCATATAGCCCCATGTTGCCAACCAATAAAACTTTTCCATGTTCAACATATCCAGGGAAGGGGCAGAATACTGAAATATACAACATTTTATTATGATAAGGTTTTTTCGTTATTTAAAGGATTTTTTATTATTTTGTGCAAATGATAGTACCTTCCTCGCAGCGTGCAGTCTCGCCAGTCCAGTTGCCGAACGAGCACACTACGATGGGGTTGCCTTTCAGCTCGAACCCGTCTTTGCATCGGAACCTCGCTTTCATCCCGTGTTCCGTTTTTGGAGCTATCACCATCCCGTTCCGTGGATTCCTTGGCATCTTTTTACATCTGAAATTTACAATTTCTAAGCTTTAGAACAAAGTTCTTCGTTTAGAAATCTAGATGAAGTTATTTGTTCAGTATTGTATGAATACGATCAATGACCTCTTTTGTTTTACCTGGCTGGTTGACATCGCGGTATTTGCGTCCACGTGCCATTGTTGCAGGTGACAGCTGCATTCGTGGACGGAAACTCGTAGTTTTTTTCGCAGTCTACTATTATTACTTCGCCTGTTACAAAAAAAAAATCATGATATAGTTTGTTGACGATGGCATTCGCTACGTACTTGTACATTATGTTTTCAACAATTACCATGTTGCACCATGGAGGAGCTGCCGACTATCTGCGTGTTGCCTTCATTGGTCTCGTTGCCGCCGGTGACGTTCTCAACTAGAACCACCCGCCCTTGAGACACATGCGGTACCACACATGGAGCTAAAACGAAGAGCACATTATATTTTTCATTTTGATTCTTTTATGTTTTATTATTTTTTTAGTTCAATATTACCTAAACACTGAGGTAACGGATGACTCCAAGTGCCGTCGCTTTGGCAGATGGCCGACCCGTTGCCTTCCATCTTCATGCCGTCTTGGCACCGAAAGATGATCGATGCTCCCAATCCTGTTCCCGAGGATATGTTCTCCAGCCATCCGTTCCACAGCTGGCCGGGGTGGCCGCAGTTGATTTCTATAGTGTGAATAGAATCATCTGTTATTGAAGTGTCTGCGATTCAAAGTGTATTCGAACTTGCCATTGCTTACCCTTGCAGGCGGGCTGAGAGCCGGACCACTTCTTGTCGGCGCCGCAGCGGCGCGTGGCGTCGCCGACGAGCCGGTACCCGTACTTGCACTCGTACGATACGACGGAGTTGTATGCGCAGGACGTGTACACCGCCTTGCCGTGGCGCGGCGCCTCGGGCGGCGGACACTGCACCTGCGTAACCACTAGATGGCGACACGCGTCGCTTTAGTTCCGTTAACGGACGATAGATGTCACTTCGAAAAATCCTGAATTTCGATGTGAAAGGCGAAGAAATTTTTCAAATGCGTCATTATTATATCAGTTAGAGTTTAAGTTAAAAATTCTTCGACATGAATTCTTGAAGTTAGTTTTAGTTATAAAAGTGAGCAATTTAAGTGCTAGTCTGATTCATACAATTTTAATAGATTTAAAGGCGTTAAAAAGGGTTAAGTAGAAAAATTGGAACACAAGAGGGCGTATTTTCACGCTCAAAACCATGCAAAAACATAAAAAGCGTCACATGCAAAATGAAACAGCGTTTTCAGTTTTATTTTTATTGTTCACTACATAATATAAGACAGAGTTAAGAAATCCTCAACAATAAATTCTTGCACGTCCAACGTCGAGTTAAAGCTTTCACTACATAATCGAAACACTGACTCGAGATTGAAGTAAATCTTGTAATCGAGAAGCTGCTTTGAAATCTAAAGATTTAATTCAATCTTAGGCGACCTTTATAATTCTTTATTTATAAAATCTTCTACATACATTTATATTTCGCAATCGCCTTGTTCGCTATCACGATATCTGCTCATGATTTGACTGTGAAATTCTAACTGTAATCTACAACAATGTCTAACTTATTAAATTTTTATTCAAGATTATATATTCGTGGCTTCAAAACGATTGCGAACTCTTACTATACATATATATTCATCTAATTGTATAGGCAGTATTATTACTTTATCATGGCCATATAGAGTTTGTCTATATCACGACGAAGAAATTCTAGTTTCATTAGAATTTGAATAGAACAACAATTCTATTGTAAAATAATGTAGTAATAACGTGTTCTATGATCGAGTGATCGCTCAAGCTGTCCCCTTCTCCTCTGGAGGCGGCAGAAAAGGAGAAAAAAATCAATTTAAATTTTGCAATATTTCCACAACTAATTTCTGATGAAAATCCCACTTTCTGGCGTAAATTTAAATAAAATTATTTTTAAAACATCTGCGATAAAAAAACTGTAAATTATATGAAGATGATAACATATATTAGCATTGCTGTAAAGAATATAGACCAATAAAGTGAGATATTCATATTTCTATTGCATCATGACAATGATATTGCTCAAATGATAGCCATGATAATCGCCAGGAGAGAAGCGCCATGCCAGCTAGATCTGGTTGGACTGACATCAAACACTCGTGGTAGACGGAATTGTAATGTTATAATTTTTTTAAATCTACAATGGACATGTCGGTCGTAAGTTACAAAAACTTAAAAAACAATACGTCCCAGAAAAAGTTGTTTGTATATAAATATATATGCTCAAGTATATAAATTATTAAATTTGTATTTATTTACGCATTCTAAATCATTAACGATTTCAAGAAAGCATTTCATGCTCACAAGGTCTCTTTAGAAAAAGATAATAATATCCTTGTTGAGACTGAAAGTCATATCTGTGTGCGCCTACCACGAGTGTCCGACAGCAGTTTTTGTTTGGAGAACCGTAAAGAGGCACACGCGAGACAGTGATCGTTCGATTATTGAACCCATGCACATTCCAGATGAGACCACACCGACACCGGCAACTACATTGTCACGAGCAATGCCAGAACGACGCAACAGTCAAAACAATGTCCACAAGGCGGTGGCCAGACTGTCAATGGTTCAATATTCTAATATTAGGATAAATTATGTGAAATCGTAAGGTACATATTAATAAATAAATAAATCGTAACTGGATTATCGTGACGTTTTAAAAATGTATTAGTAATATTGAATATCGGATTTGCGTAGTGTAACTAACTAGTTGTGTCAATATTATGACTCTACACATTCAACGCAAAGTATTCTTTTTCGTTTGAGCTCTAACCAAGTAAGCTATAACGTACTGCATAATTTTCTAGAAATTTCATAAATTTTTACCGAAGAGAAGATTTTTATCGATTATACTATTAAAATGTAATAAGTACATAGTATACAGAAATACTTCGGGTTTCAAACATTTTCCCGCATTTTGAGCCATGTCCTTTAAAAAAAGGCTATTCACAACAATGAGCGGAGATAATTCGCCTCGCGCTCGACTCGACGAGCCGCTCGGTAGAAGAATAATAACAAAGTATTCGCGAAAATTGCAAATATTAAGCATCGAAAGCGTCGTTGGAGACTTTTCATCACATTCCATTATCTCTGGTGGGAATTTCCCATTTTCTCGTAAATATCAATTCCCTCGCGTTGGCTGGTGCGAGTACACATGATTTATCCTCGCTCCGTGAGTTTCATATAAAATCGCCATTGTCCTTTGTTGCTAACATATTACCTACACTATGGTGAAAAACACACCCTGTCTAATGAAAAAATTATTATTTTGAAATGCGTGTGCATTTTTTAAACGATTATAAATATAAGTAGTATTATTTAAATTTTAATAGTGAACATTTAGACACACATAAGCTATTTGTCATTTAATAAAAATATAGTCTCTTGCAGAATATTTCCATTTTAAAATGTAACTCTCTCTTCAACTTACCTATATTACATTTTCTTACTTTTCAAAAAATTAATATAATTTGTTATCTTGAACAGTATTTTCAATATAAATAGAATTTGTTTCTTGGCCCGTAGCCGATCCCAGCAACACTTCTGGAAATTCAAATTGCCAGGTTTCTAAAAAAGTTAACCTAAAAGGCTAAAAG
Source organism: Scrobipalpa costella (assembly GCA_949820665.1). Taxonomy (NCBI): domain Eukaryota; kingdom Metazoa; phylum Arthropoda; class Insecta; order Lepidoptera; family Gelechiidae; genus Scrobipalpa; species Scrobipalpa costella. Next base: position 51,015 of record OX463315.1, read on the forward strand.
GTATTTCATACCACCCCGAATAAAAATCTGTCCGGTTCTTTCTGACTGTATGTTATGGACCCTTTTATCCTCGCGCACACTGCAATTCATAAAATAGCTGTTTCAAACAATATTTGCTTTCGCTCGTTACGATGCTGTCGACGCTTCAGCGAGATTCATAGTCAGTGGATAACACTGCGTAAACTCGCGTATAACGTATCAATCTTGTGTTTATTATATTACGATCTTCAATATTTTCCTTTAAGATTTATTGTATCTTACTAATGATTAATAAAGTTACTAAAATTTGTAAAACGTTACGATTTTTATTTGAATCTTCAGCCTGGCCACCACCCGTCGAGTGTTAGTGCGGTATACTCACGGACGCAGGTGGGCAGCTCCTTGGGCGCCCAGGCTCCGTCGGCCTGGCAGTAGCGCTCCGCCTTGCCCACCAGCTCGAAGCCCTGGCCGCACTGCACCACCGCGCGGCAGCCGTACGTGTGGCAGTCCGCCGTCACCCAGCCGTGCGGCACGTCGCCCGGCTCGCCGCACGACCGCGCTGCAACCACAACCGGGATAAGTCCTGAAGGGCTCCAAACCAAGGGATTACAGACCATTTCAGAGGACTCATCTCCCTAGCCTTATCCCGTACTTTACGAGGTTGGCTACCTAATCTAGGAGATTGAACGAGGGTACTGGTTTTTACACAGAGCGACTGCCATCTGACCTCCGTAACCCAGAAGGGAAACCATACCCAATCCTAGATTAGGTCAGAGTTTTCAAGCCGCCAATGCTTACCACTGGCCTCTGACTTGGCTTAACGACTAATATCTACGGTATTAAACTATATTAAAAGGGACCAACGGCTTAACGTCCCTTCCGAAGCACGGAAAAAGCGCCGAATAAACGTATATATGAAATTCCAAAACCGAAAAACACATTGGTACGTGGTGGGATTCGAACAATGACCTCCCGCTCAGGAGGCAGCGGCCCTATCTATTACACCATCGGGCTCTCATCCATTTCAGAGGACTATGAGCTGTTATTTATAAGCGGTCTAAAAATTCTGTCACCAGATTTCATCGCGTTATTCCACGACTAGAACACTCATTCGATAAGAAGAAGACTGAAGGTGTCCAACATACGAGTGATATAGGATGGCACTGATATTGTTTAGGTAATGTATCTTTCAGTAGATGTCGTAAAAAGCGTTTACAAGGCGTTCCCTGCGAACTAAGTATAAAACCTTTCGTTGCGCTCAAGAAACACTCTGTGAAGCTCGGTGATTATTTTTCAGTTTAAAACATTAAATTATACACGAAAACGGGAGTCATCTTGTCCTATATGTAACTGTACTCACGTTCGCAGCTGATGTCCGGGCCGTACCAGGAGGCCTGTCCGTCGATGGCGAGGCACTTGGCGCGCGGGAAGCCGTTGGTCACGTAGCCAGTGTGGCAGTTGTACTGCACCGTCGCGTCCAGGTCGAAGGTGCCTTGCTCGGGGAGAGCCGAGTGACGCGCGTGCTCGATGCTGGGCGGCTGCAGACAGTAGACTGGGGAAAATAACATTCACTATTATTTTAGGAGTTAAAGATTGAAGTGATGATGTTTGGGAAAAAGGTAGCTACCCACGTGGCTGGGTGTTGTGACCAGGGGACCGAAGTTTGGAACTTGTAGATTGCTGAGAAAACTTCGATACCGCGTTTCAGAACTTGTGTTTGTTGGTGTGGCGCCATCTGTCGGCTACATTATCTTTGTGATGCTGGGGACGCATCACTTTTGAATATGATAAGGGATAACTGGGTGTAAACATTATCTGTAAATATAACAGCTTGCGCTAGACTCAAGCGTTAGTTTGATAAACACTCCCTAAAACAAAAGGTCCTTAAAGAAATACTTCAGCTAAACTCACTGTTCTCCTTGCAGGCTGGTGGCTGACCCGCCCACTTGCCGTCGGCCTGGCAGGAGCGGCTCTGCAGCCCCACCACGTGGTACCCGTGAGGACACGAGTACACCGCCCTGATGGTACAAAACTCATCGTCAATAAGCAGGAACATTATGAAAGTGAGATTTATATCACCAGACAAAGTACAGTCCATCGACACGCATGACAGAACAGGGCCATGAAAGGTTATTTATGACGATTCTATTCAGATGTTCATAATGTATATTGTTTGTTAAATTGTCTTTGAAAATGCATTGAACATCTTCCAATAAATTGCAGCTGGAATGAGACGCATGTTGTAACAATATTCCCGGACACGAAGTTGGCGTAGCTGATAGAATTCGAGCACTGAGTTCTAATTTCCGGAGACCTTCAGAACCGTTTACGTGACAATGACAAAAGAGGTCTATTTAGCTTTGTATCTAGTGAAGTAGACAAAATTGCATGTCTTCTTCCTGATGTCATAAAATAAATGCTGATTGGATGATATATCGAGAAAAGGATACCAGCAAATCTTGTCAATGTGACATCTCGCGTAGCGCTCACCTATAGTATTTCCAGTTCGGTTTTAGAATAAATATTCAAAAACACATTTAAAAAATATTGTTAAGTTACTAAAACTACCGTTTCATTATGTTGTTATATCTAAAACTTATTTTAAAAACAAGATCTTCGATTAAAAGACATGAAACTTTGTTTACCTTTTTTCTAAAACCGAGTTGGAATTATTATAGGCTAGGTACTTGTCAGCCAACTTAGTGTACTAATTATAACAACTACGAACCCTGATTAATGGATGTCCAGACGATACAGTGAAAACTGTGAATCTCTGAACGGTACTACACTGAAGCGATTACAGTCGCTGGCAGTGTCACAGATATCATGGTTTTATATTGGCCTATTTTGTTACACATTGTTGATAAGATTGTCAGTACATTTATAGAACCTCTTAACTTATTGCGTACCTTTTCAAATTAAGTTGATATATTTAATCTCACGACCCGCTGTATGAACTTATCCAACGCTGCTCTTTTAGAGACTGTAGCTATCTTCATTATCAACATTGTTCAGTTATTTAGTTAAAAGTTAATTTAGCTAGTGGCTTAGACAAAGGCTTTCAAAGGCGCGAGCGTGAGGCTTCATCGGGCTTTGTAGCGATAATAAAGTAATAATCACTTAGTGGTATGAGATGTACTTCCTGGCGATCCACCTCCAACAACTGCATCTCAGACATTCTGGTGAATCAGGTAATCCTATCTCATTAGCAGTGGCAGGCTCTGCAAAGGGCCATCTATCTAGATTACGGCTATCTTCTCATCAGAGTCTGACGCTAAACATATTACCGACTGAGTTCCGTGAGTTTGTAGGAATGCCGAGGTTTTAAAGTATCTGTCACCTTATGCCTAAACTGGAGCCAAAACCAAAGCCATCGCAAAAATTAACACCAAATATACCTAGGTACATAAAAGGGCCTGATTTTGTAAACATTTTTTTTTCCCTAGTATGAAGATGTTTCAATCTGTTGGTGTTGTTTAGTTGTTGTTTGACGGCTTCATTAACCACCGCGTCGTCGTCATCGGGGGTTGGTGCTAAATTAGTCCTCGTGTCAGAGTGCTGTTGTAATGTAAGTATCACTGTAAATAGAGAATTTTCCACAAAGGCTTGACGTGCCCTTCGAGCAAGGGTTGGTTATTATCATTAACTGGGTTTAGTTTTCAATTTTACATTAAATTAACCTAATCCATGGATCTAATCAGTTTCCGCGTAAAAAAATACTTTGTACAGGAATTTGCTGATGTGATGTTCGTTTATAAATCAGTACGTGACGAAATAATGGCTCGTCAAAGCTTCAATGTGAATTCAATGTATATCGCGTATCTTTTTACTCCATCGTTTCCTCAAAGTCTGCTAACCCTTAATGTACGTATCGGCGTGTAGATAATGAACAGCCGTAGTGTGTGCTACTCACTTGTCTCCGAACAGCCTCCCGGTGAGCAGCACCTTCCCGATTTCCGGCTGCTCGAGTTCAGGGCACTCGCGGTCTGAAACAAGCAATATTACGCTGGTTATCGTCTAAGTATTGACACACTATCGTCATAGAACTCATAGAATTGAACTCTGTTATCAAGCCCGCATTATGAACAGAAGATACAAACAAACATTGCTGTCGCTCTTGCGATACATTATAGCGACAAAGCTTCGTTAATTTCATCCCGAGCGCCTGATAGATATTTCATAGCAGCAGTACATAATTATTCAAGAGTAATTGCTTTTGCTATAACTTTGTTGTAAGGGGTTTGATTGAAGACAATACTTAAATCATTTGTTTAAAAGATTTCACCGTAAACTCTTAAACTTAAATATCACTCAGAGCGTTCTAAGTCAAAGAAACGAAATAACTAATTAAGATCAAACAAAGGGGTTGTTTGCGCAGGACCGCATTCAGGGAACCGTAACCCTGTAACCGCACAGGTTGGAAACCACTGAATCAACACATACATTTACAAATTTTAACTATATAACTCGACTGACTACCAAGAGGATTGTAGTAGAAACTTAAGTCCAGATTCATTTTATTTAAATCTTCATAACTGACCGATAGGTATTCTTTATAGAAAAAAGTTTATGTTAATATTCCTTGCAATTTAGAACGCATCTGTTTAAATTTAAATATAATTTTATTTAAACCATTCAGCTCTCTATTCCAGCACCTGATTACGTTCCATTCTTGTTAGATTAAATTTGCTCCAACAAATTTTAATTAAAGCTGCGTCCGACGGAGATAAATGGAAAAAATAAATTTCACTCTGGGTAAAATGAAACGTAGCCATTTGTAAAGGGGACTTCCCCGGGGCGCGATTAGACGACTATATTGTCCGTTTGTCATCATATATCATATCATAACAAGCACTCTGGACGTCTGAACTCTGGGGTAGACAATACAAGGATTTTCGACATGTTGTGCCTTGGCTATCCACTGCTTCTCATTCGTAGTTTCTTTTTTTTATCAATATTTTGTAGCAAGGTAGATCGCAACTAGATTTTCTAAAATCAATATCGGCGAAAAAAATTGTACATCCAAAATAATACAGTACCAAGAATAAATTCAAAGAAAATAATTAAAATCGTTTCATCATTTTTAATCCGAGCGAGAGAGTTTTGTTAGCGGCTCTCGAAAACTCATCAAAGCGAAGAAAAGGCTCGCGGCGGAGGGCGAGTGGAAGTGGAGCTCCCAAGTGGAGCTCCAGCGCTCTGAGGGGTAGACGAGGCCTTAAGACGGACAAAGCGGCGCCGTTTGACATTCACACGACGACGAGTGGACGCCCGTCCGACGCCCGTCCGACGCCCGGCGGCGCGGCGCGGTATGGTGACGGCCAATTACGGAAAATCGATAAAAAAATTAACACTATGATTAAAAAAGCGTCCTTGAATTAAAAGAATAAGATTTTATTATGCATTTTTCCTACCCAAATCCCTATCCATTCTCTACGGAAGTCCGGAATAATATCATGATCTATTTTTTTACAGTATGCCCGGTAAGAGCGAAACCAGTATAATTCTTTATTAATATATCTGTCTTTCTAGAATCAAAAACATGATACGCGTATTAATATGTACGTGTTATAAATGTTATAATGAATTCATTTCCAGTGCTAAATGTTTGAGCGAAGTTTCGGTCGTTACAAACATTTCTCATTTCTCATAATATGTTTAAATTAATTTTCCCTGAATGCTTCGTTATACCTCGGGATGCGAATACATTATACATTTCTAATATCTAAAGTAAAACAAACTCAATTATAGTAAAATTACATTATGTACAATATGTGAAACTTCTCTAACCTGGAGATATAATATTTCGTTATCTTGCTACTATAGAAGATAAGTAGGTAGATACTTTTACTAGTCTGTTAACGCTCTGTCTACCCCGCGTAAGGTATAATATAATAGCATGATTATAATTATGTATATATGGTAAATTAAGTAATAGTTTGCGTACCTACCAATAATATAATAAAACATTAACCAGTACGTTAGCTGGAGCAATACCATTTTCTTTTTTTTTAAGGCCGGTCTGAATTGCAAACTTATTTCGCTACAGGTATGTTCTACCGAGACACTACACGAGGCAGTCAGACGGCGCAGGTCAGTAGGGCACGGAAACTGGCAATTTGTCGCGATGAGACCGGGCTGAATGGAGCGAGGCATTCCGGGCATTGAGTATCGGGACCGGCGAGCGAGACACAAGCAAGGGGATGGTTCTGCCTACCCCGCAAGCTATATACACGTGATTGAGACGCTTGGAAACACGACCGCACCATCATAGCCCTCACTAAGATTCCCTGTATCGGGGTGCCATGGACATACACATAATTATTCACAAAGAACACCTAGACCCATATAAACAGACATTTCAATTCATCATTCAAATGTCTGCCCGGCCGGGAATCGAACTCGGGACCCTCTGCGTAGCAGGCAGCTGCACTGCCAACTAGACTATGCGGGTCGTCTTGCAATTTGTTGCGATGACTGGATAGAACGGGGCTGAATAGAGAGAGGCATTCAGGGTGTGAAGTATCGGGACCGGTGGACGAAAAAAAGAACGGGGCTGAATAGAGAGAGGCATTCAGGGTGTGAAGTATCGGGACCGGTGGACGAGAGATAGAACGGGGCTGAATAGAGAGAGGCATTCAGGGTGTGAAGTATCGGGACCGGTGCGCGGTGGACGAGAGATAGAACGGGGCTGAATAGAGAGAGGCATTCAGGGTGTGAAGTATCGGGACCGGTGGACGGGAGATAGAACGGGGCTGAAAAGAGAGAGGCATTCAGGGTGTGAAATATCGGGACCGGTGGACGAGAGATAGAACGGGGCTGAATAGAGAGAGGCATTCAGGGTGTGAAGTATCGGGACCGGTGGACGAGAGATAGAACGGGGCTGAAAAGAGAGAGGGATTCAGGGTGTGAAGTATCGGGACCGGTGGACGAGAGATAGAACGGGGCTGAATAGAGAGAGGCATTCAGGGTGTGAAGTATCGGTACCGGTGGACGAGAGATAGAACGGGGCTGAATAGAGAGAGGCATTCAGGGTGTGAAGTATCGGGACCGGTGGACGAGAGATAGAACGGGGCTGAATAGAGAGAGGCATTCAGGGTGTGAAGTATCGGGACCGGAGGACGAGAGATAGAACGGGGCTGAATAGAGAGAGGCATTCAGGGTGTGAAGTATCGGGACCGGTGGACGAGAGATAGAACGGGGCTGAATAGAGAGAGGCATTCAGGGTGTGAAGTATCGGGACCGGTGGACGAAAAAAAGAACGGGGCTGAATAGAGAGAGGCATTCAGGGTGTGAAGTATCGGGACCGGTGCGCGGTGGACGAGAGATAGAACGGGGCTGAATAGAGAGAGGCATTCAGGGTGTGAAGTGTCGGGACCGGTGGACGAGAGATAGAACGGGGCTGAATAGAGAGAGGCATTCAGGGTGTGAAGTATCGGGACCGGTGGACGAGAGGCGAACAGACAATGTTGTTAACATGGAGTGTGAAAAAAAATGTGAAGTGTTAGTGAAATTAATATTGAAACAAGTTTTTCTTACTGTTCTTTTGAGGTGAAAAATGACAATAATATTATTAATAGTATGTACATTACTTTAGAATTGAAAAAAAACAATACGTATATCGTCGACTAACTTTGGAAGGCCGAAACAATATTGCGTTTTCGGCTGAGACTAGTATAGTACTTTTCTCTAATTTTGCGAGAAACCATAACAATACACTTAAAAATAAAACAAAACTTGCGGTTCCTCTATAATATTTTGACATTTTAAATTTGCATGGCGACTTTGACAGGCTCACATTCCATTCATTCATTCATTATTTCTTTTTCGCATTCTGCCTTGTATACTTAAAAGACTTCGCGGTCGGTAATGGTCATTATTGTCGTTTTCGGAAATTTCCAGCCGCTACGAACTCGAGTACCAAAAAGAGTGAACGTATGCTTTTTGTTTTTTTAATAATGACGTTATTTCCAAGCAAGTGGGAGAAAAGTTATTTATTTCCATAATACAATTTTAGTCAGTAGTAGCGCTAAAAGGGGCCTGGCTAGATCGAGCAGTGTACTACAGATTTAACATCTTTCTCGTCTACCTAATTATAATAAGGATAGATTCCTTATAGAATAAGATTTCGAATGCTGGCAATCATAAGTCGTTGTCTCTATCGAAAATGAATAAAACAAATGCAAATAAAACAAACACTTTGTAATTGTAACAGATGTGAATCAGAATCCCAGAATCAAAGGGTACGTGCGGCGGAATTAGGAAGAGAAAACACACAACGTATTATTTACGCCGCGTCTTTCCGCCTACGAGTGGAAACACACGATGATTTTTATACGCCGCGTCTTGCGGCCCACGAGTAAAAACACACGCGATGTATGTTATTCGTCGCGTCTTTCCGCCCACGAGTGAGTTCATTAACAGTGTTTGCGTGGGAGGATTGTATCTACATTAACAATGTAATATGAGCCATGACATTATGTTACTTCTACTTTTCTTGAAATTTCTTAAAATAACTTTGTTTGTTTAATAAAGTGACTAATAAGGAAAATATTAGGTTGGTACGGGTGCGCGTCGCGCGTCTGTGCGTAGCTACAGCTACTAAGTACTACTTCAATTTAGGATAAAATATTTAACTAACTAGCTGTGTGGATACAGGATTTATTAAATCATCTCTTGGCTGTAAGATATTTTTTCAAGGCAAAAAATACTACATCCATTTGCATGTTTGTGTTGACATGAAATAAGAACAAAATAAGCTGAATTTTATATTAAAATAGCATATCAGCCAGCAGGTTTCTAGTTTAATAATATATCCCCTATAAACCAATAACAGTATTTTTTGCATAGTTTTGTCAGGCGAGTGTTGGTCGCAGTGTATGACATACTCGTACTGATATGTACAAGAGAGCAGACTGACATAGGTAGAGGTCTCAATGAGATATTATATTTATATATACTTCAGTTGTTTTTTTTTTGAGATTTCCGACTGTTTCGTGTGGCTTTCTGCTTACCTCGATCGGAGTTTTAGATTATATTAGTACTGATTCTAGAAAAACACGTTTCTAAGCTGATTTTAAATTATAAAAAAGTAATAAATGAGGGCAATTCGGTAACAACACGACTTAACTTAATCTCAACTAAAATTTATTGTCATCCTTTTTTATTATTAGAAAATGACAGGTATATTGCAATACTGAATTGCCCAACTTAAATTAAAAATGCTTCCTTCTAAGCATTTTATTATAACGTCCCATTGCCTAAAGTCTACTTCTTCTTAAAATGTGTTCTACTTTAGGGGCCTTGTCTCGGATCCTCATTAATAAATTCAGTTGATTAATATTTTGAAGGGCCGTTTTGTATTATCATTATATTTCGCATTTCTGATTCGCTATCAGTCTTGAGATCTGTAATTAATGTTAATGTAATTCCGTTGACGTGCAGAATGCTAATCAGCCTTTTGGGAATCTACGTGAGCAAAGTTGTGAGCTAGCTCCATCGTCGACTCTATCTTAGTCAACACTAGTTATAAAATAAAGTCAGGAGGTAACCCTTTAAAAATACAAATTCGCTTTGTTGCACTTGTTCAAAGTAACTAAAATTACAAACTACACCTACACTGTGACGCCATCTTGAATCTCCGAAACACTCCAAGATAAACTCATCAGCGAGCGCAAAGGAACAAATTCAGTTAAAACTCCAGTAGTTGTTATACAGCGCACACGAAGCAAACACGACTACAGAACACAAGTGCTAATAAAGTGCACGTCTCGTCGGGAGAGGTGAAAATTGAAAAATAGAACATCAAGTCTTTACAAAGGACACACAAAGTTAGCCAAGTCCGACGGCGGGCGGCAGCACTGATCCGGATTCTTTGAAACAGTTCGCAACTCTTTTTATGAGTCGGCTTCTTCGTTTTAAAACTTTGTGAGAGCTTTAAAAGGAATTTATGGAACTAGGTTCTTGGTACATTTTATGAAAACAATGTCACCCCAGGTATTTTGCAGTATTCCGTCAGTTTGTCTGAATGCTGAGCTCTCTCAATCGTAGCATTTTTCTCAGTCGCATCTACTGGGATATGACCTTCGTGTGTCTAATTATTTTTTGTAATAGATCTTTAAAATCACTTATAACTCCATCAACAATCAAATTAGAATTAACTGCAGGCATTAAATAGAATAAGGAAATTGCATTATTCCTTCGCTGAAATCTAAAACGGAAGTCAGTTTAAAATGAGTTAGAGTTCCACAAAGGCTGGAAAGTTCCGTAACTCGCCAACTTGCAGACCCGGCGACCCCCCGCCCCCGCACCACGCGCCCCGCGCCCCGCATCCCGCGCCCCGCACCCCACGACCCTCGACTCAACTGCACTCAAATAAAAAGTAAAAAGTTCACAAAGTTGAAGATAAAAATTGAATTTCCTTGTAAAATTTTCCGAGGTCCGGGATCTTTTAAATTTCCTGATTCGCTAAAGTATACATTATTCAGCTAGATTCTTTCATGATTTAATGGGAACGGTTAAAAAAAACGGTTTCCTCACAAGCTACAAAAGTTTGAGCTTGCTGTTTCCTCGGGAAGAGGGAAAACGCGACTTTTACAGTTTCCTCGAAATCTAGTACATATTCTTTTTTATTTTATTTGAATTAATTATAAACTCGAAAAATACCTTTCAACCGTTTGAACTGTCCACGTTAATGAGTGAACTGTTCAAAGCACTCTACAACTTTTTCAAAACCTGGTGAAATATAAAACAAGTGAAAGTTGGTCACAAAGGTTCCAGAACTACGGAGCTGCCGGCTCGTGTGCTCGCGCTCGTGCGGCTCGTTGTAGAAGTCGCAGGCGGGTTGTTCTCAACAACGCTATAGCATAGCGCAAGCATGGACGAATAAAACTAGAGTAGTTAGTTTCTGCCATGCTGGCCTAACAGCGAGAAAAAAACATAGAATGTGGCATGCTGCAAAAACCAGCTAAGGGATAAGAGGGTTTCAGTATATTGCTCTTAGGCGATGGACTGACAACTTGTCACTACAGCAATATATCTACAAATCTATCTTTAAATAACCCTCAAAACTTTGTCAGACGTGGCGGAACGCCCTTTGTTTAGGTCGTTTACCCTCTGTCTATCCCATTAGCGATAAAGACGTGATTATATGCATTTATGTATGTAGTAAGTCCTTGGTATAGCACACCACCACCATTGACTTTTTAAATTTTTCTTGACGTGATTTCTGGTTAGTTCATCTTTTTTTTTTAGAAAAGTATACTCGTACATATTTTAAAATGAAAATATGATTTTGACCGACGTCAAATTAATAATGAATATGATTATTTTATGAAAAATCATTAATACTTAGCAACCATACATCTAGCTAGACGAACATAAGTGGGTACCTAGGTGGCAGATTTCCCGGCGGAAACCTGGATTCTCATCAAAGCTTGTTAATGTGTTGTTTTTTGTGGATGTGTGTAAATACTACTGAAACTCGCTTCATCATCTCTTTATCGGTCACATTAACCTACTCGTAGACGGTAAACCCTAGAGGTAAATAAAAACACAAAATAATAATATTTCCGCAGTAGCAGTAATTTGTACTGAAGTAAAGTTTGGAAGCAGTGTGGAGCAGCCCGCAGCGACCGGCACTTGTTTTATTCCGACTCGAATTAAAAACTACGCTCGTTGAGGAAGTCTGCACAAAAACTCGATAGAAGTCCTGTTTTTTTATTGCTCGAGAAAGTACATTGTAGTATGAGAGACCGAGCGAGTCTTTCTACTCGTAAAAGCAATTTAGTTCAATAAGGCAAGTAGTATTAGTTGGTCTTAGTACTAGAATTTTATACGAGCATGTGATTAGACTTTTATTTGTTTCAAAAACCTTATCTTAAAACAAAATGAAAATGAAGGTCTTCGCGTATTATATTTTACTATTTATTGCATTTTTCTCCATCTTCGTCGTAGCAAAGTGCTACATACTTAGCCTAGCTAAGGTTGGAATAATACATATCGAAAGTAACGCCTCCTCCTTCATGGGGTAGTGTCAGTGTAGATAAAACCGGGAGGATTTCACTAAGTCTGACTTATACTATACTGTAGTGGCAAATTGACAATTCTTTGCATTTATGGTTCCTTCTTTGACTACACGTCGCCGCTATAGCTGTCATTGCTTCAATCGCGGCGTAACCTGGCCAAAAGTCCCTTATATCTCTACCATAAGTTGGTGGCATTTATATTTTGTTTTTCACATTCTGCAAAGTGAGTACGTTTGTAAGACAACTGACTTGACATGTCGTCTGATACCTCCAAATTCCTTCCTTTGATACGAGCCCGCAAGTAGACTTCCAGCGGCTCTCAACATTCTTACGAGGTAATATCGCTGTTTCTATCCTCTCTCTCGAGTTTTTCTGTGTCTCAATTCGTTTGTATTCTTTGTAGTGAACAAGCGAAATATTTGTCAACGGTAGGGTGTTATCACATTTCGGGATATTATATTTACTTGTTTATTTTTTCAGTGTGTACGAAAATAATAACTTAATAAACAGGCTCAGAGTTTTTCTAATTATTTAATAGCAAATGATAATAATATAATAACGGACCAGAAGCGAAATAAAGACATCTTGCTCTTTGTGGATATACTGCAACAGCAGTAGCAGAAGGAAGTAAAGAAAGCAAGTGAAGTAGGAAGCAAGTGAGAGTAATAATAAGGCTCGAATTGAATTCAAACATGGAGCGAGTCCGAGTAGCCTTTGCGACCGCGCGGGTTTCACATGTGCAAGACTAGGAAAAAGACAAAATAACTTATATTCTAAGTAATAAAAAAATGGAAAATGCAGTGCGTTGCCTACATCAGCACTATCTGAAATGCCCTCAAAAGATGTCATATGTGGTCAAATCCCTTTCAAGGTAGCTCTACCTTTGGATGAAAAGCTAATCATATTGTAGTGAAACTGTTTGACACAAAACGAACCTCTCCTCATCATAGCAATGACCTGTTTCACGTTATTTGATTCGTCGTCTCCCTCATCCCCCCGGGTTAGAGTGGGAGGGAAGATACTCACAGAATGATATAAAATAAGCTTTTATCAAGCGAGTCGTGTGGAAAAGTAATTTCCAGGAGACTGATGTCTGCCTACAGTCAGTAACAAATAACGTTAAACTCTAATGAACTCTATGCGCTTGTGACAAAGGTCATTTATGAACATTTAACCTAAACTGTAAGTATGTATGAACACAAACTTCACCTTTCAGAGTAAATTACATCTTTCTTTGAGAATAAAATATAAATTATTCTTACAAAACATAAAAAAAACCTATAAAAGAGCATTCTTCACCTTAGGAATTTGAATATTTTACTTCTACAAAGTTTTTCAGTTCAGTTTCATGATTAGAATTATCGACTTCCTGCTTAAAAACTTATGAAACTTCACTGTCCGTGTTACTATTTGACCCTTCTGTTTGTCGAATAAATCATGACATGTGATATTGCGCGGCCAGTTCAAAACGTTTCAACTAAAAGTCTAGACTCACAAAAGTTGCAAGCGGTCTGCCCAAGTTGGCAAGTTGGCGATTACATCTCCAATAGTCGTTCCAACTCCGTCTTGAGTCAGAGCGACCGCAACTCGGCCGAGAGTCGGTTATCGCAATGTGCCGACTCAGCGGACTAAACGACTTGTAATTATGTGCCGGATTATAGAGCCTTTAAGGGGATTCCCGGAGCACGCCAGCGCCCTCATCAGTTAAAAAATCATTACTCACTGAAAACGCAGTTAATCGAAAATCGGGTAGATCAGATTGAAGTTTATTTTAAGCATTATAAATTATTAATTCAGAGCTCACTGCAGTTAAAGATAACAGATGGGCTAAAAGTGGCCGTTTAACTACAAAGAACTATAAGTTGCAACTTTATGAGGTTCTAAATGACCTTCATTGCTTTAACATCAATCTGATCTACCGGATTTTCTATTTATTGTGTTTTCAGACAATTATGTTTTTGTTAGGAGGGCGCCACCTAGCCCAGGGAAGCCCCTTAAGGGCATAGAGTAGTGTAGTAGGAGCGACAGTTGAATACAGCAGTTCCGACTCTGTCTCGACCCAGATTGACTGAACTCAACCGCAAGTCGATTATCGCAATGAGCTAACTCAGCGGACTGAACGACTTGTAGGTTGTGTGCCGCTAAATTAAATAATTCCCAGGCGTAATGTAAAAGCAAGTAAAGAGAGCTAAAGATTTCTTTGTATTGCAATTTAGTTGATAATCCATGACAATCTCATTCTCAATTGTTGTCGCTCTGCCTGACCCGTAAGGGGTACAGACGGGTTTTCTGAAAGCATTTTACGTATTACGAAGCTTGCAATTTAGCAGACAATACTTTGAAAAATGCTTTGTCTAAAGAGTTGAAAGTTGCTAAAGCTGACGTTAATACTAATAAGCTGCAAATATTTATGAATTATTCATTGTTTTAAGTGTCAACATGTCTACTTTAAAATGTAGTCTGTTTCATAGCGTTTGTAAAATTTTCTTTGATAGGTATTTCATATTCTTGTGGCGTCTTAGTTGGCGTTAAATGTTAAAACTTTTTGTAACAGTACCAAAAAAAAAAACAATATTTTAACGCCAACTGAAACGTCTTTTGCTGGATCAACAATCAACATTATTATTATATTGCTTTTAAGCGTCCACGGCATGGTTATGTGTGCGATTTTATCTGTACATATTTATTTCTTTCCTTTTCTCTGATATCAATGTGATATTAAACTTAGCAACAACACAAGAACTGTCACGTCTGTCGTCGTTTTAATCTTATGATGAAATACGTATTAATGGTTGGTAAACAAATAAGCAGTACGCCATCTCGAGTGTTCCTAAAATAATTACCAGGTCGCGTGCCATATTGCGAACTATTAGGATTAGATCACACCGAGAAGCTATGCTACGCGTAGTACAACGATACATATTCAAGCAGCTTCGCGATGCGTCGCATCGCGTCGTTTCTCGGTGTGAATAGCGCCAGCGCCAAAGAATATGATATGAAAATTATCTGACTTTAAGTACCAAAAAGTGTCATAATATCCCTAGCCTTATCCCGTATCGCTCGGGGTCGCCTACCTAATCTAGGTGATTAAACGAGGGTACTGGTTTTTACACATAGCAGTTGACAAGTATATGTTGGAGTGTGATAGGTGTTGAGGTGTGAATATAATCAACATTTACATATTAATAGTCGTCAACTGAGTAGAGCCCGATGGTGTAGTAGATAGGGCCGCTGCCTCCTGAGCGGCAGGTCGTGGTTCGAATCCCACCACGTACCAATGTGTTTTTCGAATTTCATATGTACGTTTATTCAGTACTTTTTCCGTGCTTTGGAAGGCACGTTAAACCGTTGGTCCCGGTTAATATCGTTAAATACCGTAGATATTAGTCGTTAAGCCATGACAGAGGCCAGTGCTAAGCATTGGCGGCTTGAAAACTCTGACCTAATCTAGGATTGGGCCTGGTTTCCCTTCTGGGTTGCGGAGGTCAGACGGCAGTCGCTCTGTGTAAAAATCAGTACCCTCACGCAATCCCCTAGATTAGGTAGCCGACCCCGTGAGATACGGCTAGGGAGATGATGAGTCGTCAACTGAGTCGTTCTGAGGCTCTATCAGCACGAATTCAAAATAATAATGTATGCACTAGAAACTTCTTTAATTATCTTTATTTATTTATTTCGTACAGTCCAGTTTTGGCTTTTCTTTTAACAATTACAAATACAAAGCACTTATTCAATACTTCTTTTTTAACTTGCGCTTTTTTATTTGGTCACTATATCTGCTACGGCGTAGTAATTGCTACGCGAGCTACGGCGTAGTACAGCAGATGTATGTTTCTTGATGACCTTAAGCGTACTACCCACATACCGCTGGCATGCCAGCAAAAAGCTGCCCGCAAAAAACTTAACCATAACTCCAAGCGCTAAGCAGCCTTAGGCTAAAGCGATCTCAAGATTAAGAGCAACATCAAGTTTGGATTTGACGGCCTGTTTTGTGCCGAAATGTGATTTCTGATACAAACTCAACCCCGCTGCCACTCTTGAGAGTTGATTATAATTACGGGCCTTAGACAGTTCGCGACCCGCGCGGCATTTCAAGGCATGCGGCCGTCAGTGAAGCCTGCTTTACGATTCTCGAAACGATATATTTTAACCACTAAACTCTACCTATCCCGTTAGAGAATTGGTACTTGTTCCAAGCCTGTAACGGTAACACGGCGTCTGTCTCTAGTAAAGTCATTCCGTTAATTTCAAAATGGTTTCCATTATGCACTCAACACCGCTTGACACTGAAGGTGCCGCGCGCATTAAATATTTCGCTTAAAAATAATCCGGTTTAAGTCGGCTTACCTCCCTCTAGAGTCGGGTATTAAGAGGCACCTCGCTAGGCTAAGTGGCGCTCAAAGTAGTCTAAAATAAAATTTTCTTACTGAACACTCAATTAGGCGAAAATCCGGCAGATCAGATTCAAGTATAGGTACTTAATATTATTTAAAACATTGTTGTTTAATAATCATTAAAGTTACAGATGAAAAAAGTGCTCTAATCAGTTACTACAACAAGTGTTCTAATCGTTTCTTGAATCTCATTTACCGGATTTTGAATGAATTGTGTTTTCAGCGAGTTTTTTTATTATGAACAGGAAAACTGCATATTGCTATCGCATTTTATGGCAAGTGACGGTACATACAATGATTGAGCATGTTAGTCTAGATAATACCTATTCACTCTTAAAAAGACCCAGGTTATCTCGTTCCGGAAACATATCCGCAGGCAAGAAGTAATATTTTGTTATTGTAGCGGGCGCCACTTAGCCTGGAGGAGCCCTTTAAGTGGTCGGGTATTGCGGAGTCAGCTCCTCCGCTGAGGGTCGTGACGTCACGAGCGACGAGAGGCTATTCCTCCGACACTTGGAGCTGATTGGAGCGATTGACCCTCAGCGGGTAAAGTGTCGACAAGCCTGCTAATATACACCAGTATTAGCAGGATTAAGCAGAGAAAAACGTTTTGTATGTTCGTTGATTATTCACTTTGAATAACTAGTTGTTTTATCTCACAACTGCCCCTCGTACATATACACTATGTACAGACTAGATACTAATGGGGTAGGCAGAGAGTAGACGACCTAAAGAAAGGTCGTTCCGCCACGTCTAATAAAGTTATGAGGGTTGTTTAAGATAGCTTTGTAGGTATAATGCTGTAGTTACAGGTTGTCAGCCCATCGCATAAATTACAATATACGAGACCCTTGGATACCTTAGCTGGTTTTTACAGCATGCCCGGGAGGAGATGCAGCTGGCACATTCAATGTTTTTCTCTCGCTCCCAGTCCAGCATGTACACATTACAATAGGAAAAAAAAATTAAACAAATACAAATACGAACCTCACAATGGAATTTCACCAAGCGCTGACGATCGCAAGTAAAATTATATCGAATTAGGGAGTTTGCTTGAACATCGTTTGCACATTTTGCATAATTTGGGGCCGAAACTTCCGAGCCGTCTCTCCGACTGTTTGATATTCATAGAGTCATCTGTGTAAATATCGCTTTTCTTTGCCCCATGAAATAGTCCTACAAAATATGGAACACACAAAAATACATTGCTCCTCTAATGAAAACCCCGAAAAGCCACATTCACTAAACGCATAAATAATTTAGTGAAGTTAACTCCTGGTGCGTGGTCATGAAGTGGGAAAAGGGGCAATTCCCTAATAGAGGTCCCGCGCTCTCGTGCATGTTTTATATCGCGTGGGGATCGTGGGGGGAGTGGGGATTTAGGAGAGGGGGGGATGTTATGAGAGCGGTCACGCGCCCTGCGCTCGGACACGGATTTAGAACTTCATTGGGAGGGATACCTTATTGCTGCTTTAGATTTCTTAGAAGTGAAGTACCTACGAGTAAAGTTGAAGTAGGTTAACAGAAATAGAACAGATACGTTTATTAAAGTAAAGTAAATACATACATACATACATACTATCACGCCTGTATCCCTAATAGGTTAGGCAGAGCGTGAACAACCCAAACAAATACAGATTGTGATTAGATTATAAATTCGACAGTATTCAGATCCGAGATTCAACATGCCAGTGGAGAAGGAGATGCAGCTGGCACATTCTATATTTTCTATCGCTCTTAGTCCAGTATAGAAGATCGAGATACAAAACTTTTTTTTATCACCTATAGGTCGACCCACTGCTAGGCAAAATCTTTATTTTAAAATCATTGTAAAGGTTAGACCGCACTAGGACGTAGCTGCACTGCGGCGCGGCACGATGCGGTATATCTCATACATTTTCATACAAAGAATCATTTGTCGCGCAGTGTCGCGCCGTGCGGTCTGACCTTAAATGACTTAATTTTAAAGGTTGTAAAATGTTACATAATACAAACGGACGTGAGACGTAGTCACAGCGAGTGCAGTGCAATGATGACGTCAGCTGAGAGACGTTTCAAGAATTATACCAAGATGCTTTTATGCCAAAAATTATAAAACACGAACTGTGCAATTATATGATTTTAGTCCGTATCTGAATAATCCTACACCTGTCTGAAGTAATCGTTGAGTCGTTTTGACTGTGGCTCAAATTGTCGGTTTAACTGTTTTTCCATTTCTGTAATGATCTTGGTTGCCAATCACAGATGATTCAGCCTTTGTCCTTAAAAACCACATCCATGTGATGAACAAATGACTTCCAGGTTTAGCCCTAAAGCTCAAAAAGCCTTGTCATAATTAATGAACTTTTTGTCAAGCACGTGTAACGAAAAGTTTGTGTATGCGCTCCCCCAAACCAGGATCAGATGCTCAAACAAGTGGTTGTTGTTGCGTACTAAGTTTGTGTATGCGCTCCCCCAAACCAGGATCAGATGCTCAAACAAGTGGTTGTTGTTGCGTACTAAGTTTGTGTATGCGCTCCCCCAAACCAGGATCAGATGCTCAAACAAGTGGTTGTTGTTGCGTACTAAGTTTGTGTATGCGCTCCCCCAAACCAGGATCAGATGCTCAAACAAGTGGTTGTTGTTGCGTACTAAGTTTGTGTATGCGCTCCCCCAAACCAGGATCAGATGCTCAAACAAGTGGTTGTTGTTGCGTACTAAGTTTGTGTATGCGCTCCCCCAAACCAGGATCAGATGCTCAAACAAGTGGTTGTTGTTGCGTACTAAGTTTGTGTATGCGCTCCCCCAAACCAGGATCAGATGCTCAAACAAGTGGTTGTTGTTGCGTACTAAGTTTGTGTATGCGCTCCCCCAAACCAGGATCAGATGCTCAAACAAGTGGTTGTTGTTGCGTACTAAGTTTGTGTATGCGCTCCCCCAAACCAGGATCAGATGCTCAAACAAGTGGTTGTTGTTGCGTACTAAGTTTGTGTATGCGCTCCCCCAAACCAGGATCAGATGCTCAAACAAGTGGTTGTTGTTGCGTACTAAGTTTGTGTATGCGCTCCCCCAAACCAGGATCAGATGCTCAAACAAGTGGTTGTTGTTGCGTACTAAGTTTGTGTATGCGCTCCCCCAAACCAGGATCAGATGCTCAAACAAGTGGTTGTTGTTGCGTACTAAGTTTGTGTATGCGCTCCCCCAAACCAGGATCAGATGCTCAAACAAGTGGTTGTTGTTGCGTACTAAGTTTGTGTATGCGCTCCCCCAAACCAGGATCAGATGCTCAAACAAGTGGTTGTTGTTGCGTACTAAGTTTGTGTATGCGCTCCCCCAAACCAGGATCAGATGCTCAAACAAGTGGTTGTTGTTGCGTACTAAGTTTGTGTATGCGCTCCCCCAAACCAGGATCAGATGCTCAAACAAGTGGTTGTTGTTGCGTACTAAGTTTGTGTATGCGCTCCCCCAAACCAGGATCAGATGCTCAAACAAGTGGTTGTTGTTGCGTACTAAGTTTGTGTATGCGCTCCCCCAAACCAGGATCAGATGCTCAAACAAGTGGTTGTTGTTGCGTACTAAGTTTGTGTATGCGCTCCCCCAAACCAGGATCAGATGCTCAAACAAGTGGTTGTTGTTGCGTACTAAGTTTGTGTATGCGCTCCCCCAAACCAGGATCAGATGCTCAAACAAGTGGTTGTTGTTGCGTACTAAGTTTGTGTATGCGCTCCCCCAAACCAGGATCAGATGCTCAAACAAGTGGTTGTTGTTGCGTACTAAGTTTGTGTATGCGCTCCCCCAAACCAGGATCAGATGCTCAAACAAGTGGTTGTTGTTTCGTACTAAGTTTGACATATTGTGTATCCTCGTGTTCGTCAAGCGGGGTTCATTATATTACACATGTGCGGGTCACGCACTCAATGAGACCACCCCTTTTTACCCGACTACGGCAAAGCCAAATGAAAGGTTATGATTTTAGTAATCTATGTATGTATGAATGTTCCACTATAGCTCCTTAACTACTGAGCAGATTTTGATAAATGGAGTGCCGTTTGTTAAATGAGAGGTCGAGATTGATGCGTCATGCGAAAAACAATTAGGAGTTCCGGAATTACGGTACTTAGCAAGACTATATTAATAACAAAAATTAGAACCGACTAGTCGGCTAGTCGACAAATAACATAGGCCCATCACTAATAAAAAAATATTTTTACGTACATACATATAATCACGCCTTTATCCCTAATGGGGTAGGCAGAGCGTAAACGACCTAAACAAAGGTCGTTCCGCCACATCTGACAAAGCTCTAAAGGGTTATTTATGATTGATTTGTATATTGATGTAGTGACTGGTTGTCAGCCCATCGCCCAAATTGCAATATACAGAAACCCTTAGATCCCTTAGCTGGTTTTTACAGCATGCCCGGGGGGGAAATGCAGCTGGCACATTCTATGTTTTTCTCTCGCTCCCAGGCCAGCATGGAAGATAAAAAAAAATAAAAAAAAAATATTTATTTCATTAAAAATATTTTTAATGAAATAAATATATTTTTTTTATTAAAATTATTTATAACTTTGTTCATCGTTTATAACTATGTTCATTCGAATCTCTCTAATTTTAAGAGATAAATAAAATAAATAAATAGATCCTGAATTCCAGGAAATTAACAGCCTTGCGTACAGTACTTGTAAAGTTTCGCTGGAATTTAATATAACGTATTTATTCCAAATGAGAAAACTTCACAAGTTGAATATAAACAAAGCTATTTGCACATCAATAAAGGTATTCGTTTTTACAAATAATTTATATAATCGAAAATACTCAGTTTTTTTAAAAAAATGTTATGAACGTTAAAAAATATATTTGTACTGACAACGATATTCTAAAGAGTAGAACATATTTATATTTACCTTATTAATATAATATACAAACTAAAAACTATTATACCGATTAAACACAATAGATTGAATGATACCTACTGCGCAAAAAGGAAAAATATCTTTATACCCAACTTAAATGTCTGTTCAGAAAGGCACTAAATATTTGTAGGTAAATCTGAGGTAAATATGTATTATCCTGGAGGATATTTACGTCAGACGTAAGCCGTATAAAGCACGTATTTTATCCTGGAAGCTGAAAAAACATAATGATTTTAAATGGCGGAGCAGGACGCAGAGCACACGAGCTCGGCTCAGGAATACCAGCCGCCGCCGCATTTGCAACTGTATTTAATTCGGCTGGATTTTAAGTGGGCGAGTGTGTGTGTTTGTATGTGTGTATATATACAGTATGTCTCACTAATGATCGCGATATTATACTTTATTCGTGTTTAGGAAATATTTTTTAGTATGTTAAGTTATTTTCTTATTCATGTAGAGATACTGAAGATACAACAGCTCCAAAGAAACGTTACATCGTAGATATATAGAAAGACTCTTCTCATCGTCAGTTTTGATCAATCACTATTGAAATTTAGACGATAGGCTGACGACCTGTCACTACAGCAATAAACATACAAATCTATCTTAAATAACCCTCAAAACTTTGTCAGGCATGGCGAAACGACCTTTGTGGTTCGTTTACGCTTTGCCTACCCCATAAGGGATAAAGGTGTGACTAGATTTATGTATGTACTATTAATAAAGTAACTCTATTAATTAGTGACCTTTTAACTATCATTCACGATTTGCAACCTTGGCAATGATATGAGAGTTATCGATCTGGATGTGTGATCCTTTATAGTTAAGTTATTGTATGTTTTCTTATTTATGAGGTACAATACAGCTGAATTCACTACGTATAGTAACACTTTCTTCTTTTATGATGGAGCGAGAGAAAAACATAGAATGTGCCAGCTGCATTTCCTCCCGGGCATGCTGTAAAAAACAGCTAAGGGATGCGAGGGTTTCAATATGTTGCAATTTAGGCGATGGGCTGACAACCTGCCACTACAGAAATATACCTACAATAATATGCTAAATTATCCTCAAAACTTTGTCAGACGTGGCGGAACGAGCTTTTAGTTCGTTTACCTTCTGCCTACCCCTATTCGGGATAAAGGCGTGATTATATGTATGTATATAGAATACGTCGAGATTAACGAGATTCACTTCACCCCGTATTCATGCAGACAAGTCGTAATCTCTCCAAGTGAGAGGCTTTTGGGTGCATTTTTTGCCATTTTAATGCTTTTTTATTGTGAAAGGCTGTAATATATTCGCAGCGGACTTCAGAATGAGCTTTAATAAATCCTGGCGCTGCAGCACACCGGCTGAGGAATAGCGGCATCAGAACAGTTATAAAAGTTATTGCGATTGAGCGGATTTAATATTAGTCTGTGTGTGAAATATCGCTTCCATTCGGAACTGGTGGTGTTGGAAAATTCTATATCTTATCTGCTCATACTGAACCAGAGCATACAGTAGAAACCAGTAAAGTAAGCTGAAAGTTTAAGTGTATTGTAGAGGATGAGCTGACAACTTGTCACCAGCGACAGCTACCTCAGCGATAAACATCCTCCTTTCTGAAGTAATAGATACTCGAACCTACTTGTAAGATGTAGAGAGATTTTTTTTAAGCAACAGATCTGCCCATTTCCTAAAAATATTTATGTTACAATAGAATAGCTACAATTAGACGTGGAGTAAAGTACGAGCATAACCCGTAGTCGTACTCATTATGGTCAAAACTAATTTATATCTAGAGTTACTTCTACCTACAATAAAGAGTTTAGCGACATTGATATTTTTGCATTATCTAGACTCACTTTCAAGACAAATATATTGAAGAAATTGCAAGAGTCATAATAGTGTTTGCAGTTTATTAGTGGATATAATGGATTTATTTACTTTTTGTTTTTTCCACGTTATTTATTACTTAGAGTTAGTTAGTTAGTTAGCTAGTTATTATATATTGTGTTTGAATTATTATTTAAATATTTTTTATAATTTCTAAAATTAATATTACTAAAATTTTGTTCAGTTTACGTAATGTTACTACTTTTATCTTTTCGGTGGCATGTGCCATTAGTTCCTATATAGGTGCCATGAGTTCCTATATAGGTGCCATGAGTTCCTATATAGGTGCCATGAGTTCCTATATAGGTGTCATGAGTTTCTATAAATTATTTTAATGTGGTATCGTTTGATTGGCGAAGACACATATTTACGTATACTTTCTAGATTGTATTTATGGTTAAGCTGTTGGAAGTCCTTAATAAAATAAAATAAAATAATTATAAAGTTACAATATCACCATCTAAGAGTGTAACGTATGTTCATGTATAGAATAGAATAGAAAATATTGATTTGCCACCAATTTACAAACATTAAACATTTTTAAGGTTACAAACATGTTCTAAGTCGACAAATGTGTCACGCTCAGCATGAATGCTATGGAGGTGCAAAACACCGCCACAGCGCTGATCTTCCGCGTAACCGTAAATATAAAAAAAATGCAATAAAGAGAAAGATCTAGAAACTAATTAAAAACAATTATATTTATTTATAGATAATTATTATAGAAACTTAATGTATATAAAATTATATAGATATATGATCATGTATGTCATCATCTCTGTAGCCTTATCCCGCATCTCATGGGGCCGGCTACCTAATCTAGGTGATTGAACGAGGGTCCTGGTTTTTACATAGAGCGACTGCCATCTAACCTCCGCAACCCAGAAGGGAAACCAGACCCAATCCTAGATTCGGTCAGAGTTTTCAAGCCGCTAATGATTAGCACTGACCTCTGACATGGCTTAACGACTAATATCTACGGTATTAAACGATATTAGCCGGGACCAACGGCTTAACGTGCCTTCCAAAGCACGGAAAAAGCACCGATAAACGTACATATGAAATTCGAAAACCGAAAAATTCATTGGTACGTGATGGGGTTCGAACCACGACCTCCCGCTCAGGAGGCAGCGGCCCACATTATATATGATCCATTTAAAGCTTTTTGAAAGAGACGGCTTTACCGACAATTCGTAACTAATCAACTTATTAACCTGAAACGGTTCCTCGTTGACGCGTGGCTGGTGTCGTGTCGTCAGTCGCAGAATCTGATCGCAGTCATAAATATTCAGCGAGAATTATACAGCGTGTTAGGTTCTCGACGTTTACATAAACCAGAGATAAGCGTCGCCCCCCCCCCCGCCCTCTTCTTCCCCCTCTCACCTGTAACCGCACCACCGCTATGAATATTTGAATATTAAGAAACACCTTTTGTAGGACTTCGTTTTTATTATAAGACATCATTGACTGAACGCGTCATGGGTTTGGTTTTAACTTTAATATTCGTAGCATTTGGCTACGTCGTAGCATGTCGTAGCTACGCTACGGGTCGTAGAAAAGGGCTACGACCGACGTCTATGCATTCTGCGTTGTGTATAAAAAATGATTCTTTGATTTTATGGATAGAAAAATCTACAAAAATATCGCACTCGGAAAAAAAATACGATATAATCTACTTTTTACAGCAAAAAAATATCATGGATCATGAATATCATGAATATCATGATCCAACGGTGAAACACCAATTGTGTTCCAAATCCTTTGGATGATTTTACTGGATCTCTGTTTGCTCGGTAAGAAAGATGCTGATATACTCGTATTTTATTGTATATTTCTGTTAGTTTTAATAAAATAAATACCTAATATACGGCAATCTTGAACTATTTTTACCGATTATATTATTATTTTGTCTTTAACACATTTATGACAGAGACTTAACTGAAGTGGTATAACTTTAAATTAAGATAAATTAATACAAGCAAACAAGTTTGAATTTGGAACTAACAACGTACACCGGAAGCGGAAGTTGGAGTTGTGACTACAAGCCATTCATTTTAAGCTACCGCCGGTTTGTATTAACTACAGCAGTTGAAAAACTTCACCTCGCGAATTAATTCACTCCAGGAGCGGATAATTGTAAAAATAAAACAAAAACAAACTAGGAACAACAGAAATTTGTGTTCAGAAGTGTTGTTTCGTTGTTTTGTTAAAAAACGTCAACAAATGAATTCATTCTGTGAGGCGGGAAATCGTAGCGCGCTCCTGAACAACTAAGGGTCGGTTCAGACCAAGTAGCGTCTCGATGCAACGTGATTCGAAGCTGCTTGAAGATTCATCTTGTTGTACGTGATAGGCTACAAAGCATTTTTTTAGTTCTGTCAGTGCGACGTCTATCTTTGTGCATAATAAATACAACGTATCACGCTATTGAAAAGTGCGCGCCGCTTCCTGGTGTGAATTGACCATAAATTACATTTTCGTTATTGTTATTAGGTTTTTAAAATACATTAGTGCATTAAGTTTGCAACATACATGGAATCACGCTTTCACTCCACACGGGGTGGGTACAGCGTAATTGTCCTAGTCATCTAGTTAATTCGAATTGCTTTGCATAATTATACGTATTTACCATATATAATACATACATACATATATATATATATAATCACGCCTTTATCCCTAATGGGGTAGGCAGAGCGTAAACGACCTAAGAAGAACGGTAGTTCCGCCACGTTGACAAAGTTTTGAGGGTTATCTAAGATAGATTTGTAGATATATGGCTGAAGTGACAAGTTGTCAGCCCATCGCCTAAATTGACAAAACAAAGGTCGTTCTGCCACATTTAACAAAGTTTTAAGGGTTATTTAAGATAGATTTCTATATTGCTGTTGTGACTGGTTGTCAGCCTATCGCCTAAATTGCAATATACAGAAACCCTCAGATCCGTTAGCTGGTTTTTACAGCATGCCCGGGGGGGAAATGCAGCTGGCACATTCTATGTTGTTCTCTCGCTCCCAGGCCAGCATGGAAGATACCATATATAATACTTTATTTTTTTCAATCTTACTTGATGCTCACATTGTAAAAGCTGTGTTAAAGTTTACATACATACATACATATAATCACGCCTTTATCCCTAATGGGGAAGGCAGAGTGTAAAAGACCTAAAAAAACGGTGGTTCCGCCACGTTGACAAAGTTTTGAGGGTTGTTTAAGATAGATTTGTAGATATATTGCTGTAGTGATAAGTTGTCAGCCCATCGCCTAAATTGCTATATACTGAAACCCTCGGATCCCTTAGCTGGGTTTTACAGCATGCCCGGGAGAAAGTTTTGAGGGTTATTTAAGATAGATTTGTAGGTATATTGCTGTAAAGTTTACGACAAGCGAATGTATTAACACCGTTTTTGTTCTCTCGCAAAACTCCGCACTAACGGTAACCGGAAGAGACGCTCTAGTCGAGCAAATTTATACCCGTTATTAATACCGGGTGTTTCCTGCACTAGCTCGGTAGTTCAGGAGCTGGGTGCAGGAAACTTGCTTCCTTTCATCTTTGTTGCATTGTTCTAGCTGAACCGCGAGTTCTTTACAAACACTTTTATGTCATTAAAATAATAAAGAGTCGTTAAAGAGAGGGTTTTGTATTATTATTTATTATTAAGAACAAAGATTCGCTTTAGTGTTCGTAACTCTGCAATTATAGATGCTATTCAAATTATTCTTTTGCTGTGCGTTATGTGCTTTATTTCTAGTGCATACCTTTTATTTGTACATACATACATATAATCACGCTTTTATCCGTAATGGGGTAGGCAGAGCGTAAACGACCTAAACAAGGGTCGTTCCGCCACGTCTGACAATGTTTTGAGGGTTATTTTAAGTTAGATTTGTAGGTATATTGCTGTAGTGACAGGTTGTCAGCATTACATTATACTGAAACCCTCGGACCCCCTAGCTGGTTTTGACAACATGCCCAGGCGGAAATGCAGCTGGCACATTCTATGTTTTTCTCTCGCACCCAGGCCAGCATGGAAGACGCTTTTATTTATCTTTTTAATTTATTGACGTAAAATCAATAAATTGAGAAAAAACTAGACGTAGTAACTAGCAAGATATATTACATTAAAAGCATTTAACTCTCGGTCTATAAATGTAGAAAACATAGTACAGGAGCTTACCGCGGTATCTGTTGAGCAACTTTATTAACCCGTTGCAGTTTATTTGTTAGTTCAGCCAACGTAAACTATTAGATACAACAAGACTTTGTTATAGAGATGATGTCAAGCCAGACATAAATTACCCACATATTACGTATGTAATGTCAATATTAGAACCTGTTTTCTGATAAATGTAATATTACGAGTACTATTTTCTATGACGATGCAATATAATTTTTTTGCATCTTATTAAAATGTGCAAATAAAACAATAAGAATTCAAATATACTCATCTCCCTAGCCTTATCCCGTATTTAACGGGTCGGCTACTTAATCTAGGGAATTGAACGAAGGTACTGGTTATGGTGCGTGGTATAATTCGAATCACGACCTCCCGCTCAGGAGGCAGCGGCCCTATCCACTACACCATCTGGCTCTCCCTAGTATAAGAATTGAAATATGCCATTATAACATAATAAACTTGGTGGGACACGGGGCGGGTTATTTGAGTGACCTATCCCTTTAGTTTGATTTATTTTATAAATTATAGATGAATACCGTATTATAAACTCAAGTATGAATGTTAGTGTGTTTGCGCTTGAGATTTGACTCGAATCTAAGCTAGAGTAAAAGGTGAAGTCGACGATATAGCCCGAACTCACCTTACCGAAGCCTTAGAAAACACTGCAATTCTAAACCAACGGAATACATTAAGCAGGTTTATTTGTTTATTTCACTGCAGTTGAACTGCCTCCGTGTTTTAGTGGCCAGAGCCATGGGCTGAAGATCCGGAGGTCCAGGATTCGATTCCCAGGGGGGAACACGAAGTTAATATTTGTCAATATATTACTTTGTGAGGTTGTCCCCAGTTTGGTTAGGACATTGCAGGCTGAGTCACCTGATTGTCAGAAATAAAAAAAGGATTCCTTGCTTTTAGGCAGTTTAAGCCGTCGGTCCCGGTCTCTGTCAGAGGCCTAATAGCTATTATGTTTTCTCTGTTTTTTATGTTTTCTCTGTAGTTGGTGGTATGAAAACTATGACACCAGGGTTCATCGGGTCATTTGACCTGAGAATCCACTCGCTCAGAAGAATATTGCACTTGAAGGACGAAATATACTGTGTTAGCTTCCTGAACAGAACGCCGAAGTGAGTAAACACCGAAGCTAGCTGACCCGCGCGTCCGACATCAGGCCGAGCGTTGCATTAAGTGTAGTGATACTAAGTAGTGGGAGCACGCTTTTAGCTTAAGACTTCTTTAAGAGGGTTTATTCGGTAGCAATCTACAAAACTAGTAACAGTTTGTGTAAAAAATTGTGCTGTTCTACAATGCACTGAAGCTTGGCTTCAATCATTATTTTTTAGTTTTAGCACTCACAATGCTATTTAATTTCATAAAATATCAAAGAAGGAAATAATAAATTCGCCCCGGGCGGACACGAACCTACGGATGGACCAGCATTCCAGACTCTAGGCCCCAAAATTGTAATTAGGACAAAATGAGGAAATTTATAATATTTAAAAGTAGTAAGAAAGAATTAATATTTTTTTAAAACAGTTCACCACAATTGACATCAGCTGTTTCCTTCTAAAATAAAATAAAAATCCTTATTGATAGACATACCTGTTTCACCGCAATTGGGTCCAGCCGAGCCGTGCTAAAATCATTGTCAAGCCGAGTGGAATAAGACCCTCCACCTTTTACCCCAATCGCCCGCAGGCAGCGTGCCGAGAAATATGTAAGTCAGTCATTTTGCTATACCGGGTGTAGGGTGGACAGCTTCCCACAAACTGATAGGGGTTGTTGAACAACTTTCGCCAGGAAATTCTTTCAGGAAGTTTTTCTTTTTTGTGCTTTTGCATACAGAATGTCCACAGTCAACCTCGATCAGGCAATTTATACGGAAAAGCAAATTCCTGAAAGAATTTCCTGGTGAATGTTGTTCAGTTTCGTTGACTGAGCAACCCCTATCAGTTTGTGGGACGCCCTTACACCCCGTATAACAAGTAACACCATGAGTTAAACCAAATTTTAGCTAAATAAACTACTGACTTAATAAACTCGCGAACTTTGGACAGTTGTCGTGTTTTTATAAAGGTCAAGTCGAAGCCATTCTTTTTGCCTGTTTTGTTTTTGGTATCCCAAGAGCGGACATGATCACGTTTTGGAAGAGAAGAGAAACGAATAAAGTTTTTATTTACTTTGTATCAAATAAGTCATCATCTCCATCTAGTCTTAGCCCGTACGAGGTCGGCTACCTAACCTAGATGATTGAACGAGGGTACTGGTTTTTACCAGAGCTCTTAGCATCTTACCTCCGCAACGCAGAAGAGAAACCAGACCCAATCCTAGGTCAGAGTTTTCAAGCCGCCAATGCTTAGCACTGGCCTCTGAAATAACTTAACGACTAATATCTATGGTGTTAAATGATATTAACCGGGATCAAAGGCTTAACGTGCCATCCAAAGCACGGAAAAAGCGCCGAATAAACGTACATTCATATTATGTACATTCATGTGTGAATTTCATAATTCGAAAACCGAAAAACATATTGGTACTTGGTGGGGTACGAACCACGACCTCCCGCTCAGGAGGCAGCGGCCCTATCCACTACACAATCGGGCTCTTAATATATCATATCAAATAAGTACAAGCAAATAAAATCATATTTAATTGCTTATCTCTCCCAGTCCAGCATAATAGTTAGGAAAATATGAGACCGTTTTGATTATACAATTTATTTATGGATACATAATACCCACACCCACACTCATACTCAAAGCACAGATTACTTATGAGTGCGGTGGTTTAGTTTTCTGTGCTCAAAGTGACCGTGGAATAACCCTTCTGCCAGAGCTTATATGCCAGAACAACGCAACTCACATTCTACGGGAATTCCCTTAATTTAACTGCGGTTTGGACATTGTTCTCCAATTCGCTCGCCAGATTTCCAATAATTGTGGGTGATTCGATTCCCAGCACAGACCCATCATTTGCAGACTCAGCTTTGTCGAATAGAAAGTTATAATTGACTGATTCATAAGGTCACATCATTTAAATTCTAAGTAAAGTCTTAATTTTATTTGTAAACATAATTTTTAAAACTCATAATATAATACAAAACGTAACATAAACTGCTTATAAAGGTGAAGTCCAGTTGAAGAACTCAATTGTCTCGATCTTCAACTATAGTGTATAGTCTGAGAGCAACATGGCGTTCCGTTCCGAGGCCACGTTGGCTCAAAGGCTCGTATTTTTAAAGCGATCTCAAAATTTAAAGTAATATTAAGTATGGATTTGACAGGTCCTTTTGTACTGAAATAACATTTCTGATACGGGCTCAAATTAGTGGTCAGTCTCAAGTGCTGTTTATAGTTACGGACCTAAGTGTACAGTACAAATTGCTATCAAATATATGTTATTTTTCCTTCTTTGTGTGGACGACTCGGCTCTGTTTTGTATAAATCCAAGTATCAGAGTAGTTAAACCTCCTGTTAGAAAAGAGAACAAGGTCCGGCTGACGATCGCAAACCATATTTATTTATTTATTAGCATACAGTATGACATTAAACAATATTAAATTATAACCACAATGAATAGTATTACATCAAGCGCCAACGAAACGTCATCACAGTGGTAGGCAGTAACAGTCCTTAAAGACCAAGCTCTGTGTCAGGACTAGTTACATCATTTAATTCATTTGACATTAGATTGAGTAGTCTCAGTGCTCATTGTGTATTAATTTACTAAAATGTATGTAAGGTAGGCGGTTTCTTGTATAAAATGTAAATAGTAATTATTTTATTAATAAGAACAGCGATCGTATTTCGTACCACCAAGCCAAGTCCTAAAATTACGGTCGATATATTTCCGATAATTGTGGGCGAATCGTCGCCGGCAGCTTTCATTCAGGGTTCGAGTTCTGAAAACCCATCGTTTGATGTTTAATGAGCAGACTTAAAGTTCATTTTCCATTACGTACTTTAATTTTGGCTACTAAGCTCTCTTAATTGCGTCATTATGGCAGGTAAGTCGGGTAAATATTATTAGATTTATTTTATTTGAAATATGTTTATCGCTGATTCTTTCGAAACTATATTATTCCTTGTTTAATCAATATTCAATTTATTACATTCTTGTCACTACAAGAGACGTTGCATTGATGTATCGTAGTCAAAACCACCAATCGCAAATAATTTAAAGTAACAACTACGTTGGCAAAATATAAAGCTTTAGTAATTATTTGTTACCGAGCCTTCCATATAATTATAGTTCAATATGTTATCATTCCGCACAATGCGGAGATTACCAGCGCTATCGGTACATTACCATAATTTCAATTATCTGTGAGCTTTCATAAATTAATGGGCGTTTTACCGCAATTACCGGACGGTTATAAAGCAAATATTTTCATTATATGCTTTCCATCTGTTGTTTGTTAGGCATCGCATCCCTTTCTGTATGATTTTCATATTTACTGGTTCCGAACTGGTTTGCTGTAAGGTTTAGTCTTTTTGACAACAGAGTTTGAGTCATCGTAATGTTTAATTTATTGTTATGAGAAAATATTCACGCCTTTATCCCTAATGGGGTAGGCAGAGCGTCAACTACCCAAATAAAGGTCGTTGTGCCACGTCTGACAGGTATTAAGGGTAATTTCAGCTATGGGATTATATCTAGATTCACCGGCTAAACCTAAAATTAGAATCTATTTGTAATTTTCAGATTAAAAACATTGAAAAAGGACAGGAGATCTATTCTCTCCCGTTTTTGATTTATAGTCGGTGGTTTTATGCGTTATCTGTAATTTTTATCCTATATAATATGATTTAAAATTTACAAAAATACTGGGGAAACGTGCAAATGCGCGTCCAAATCTAGCCGACAAAGTGTTAAACCATATAGTATAAATTTCCTGTCCTTTTATAATTTTATTATTTTGAAAGTGACAGATAGATTTTAATTTTAGTTTTATCAGGCAAATTTAGAATCGACCCTATGTCTGTATATTGCTTTAGTGACAGGTTGTCATAGATTACAAAACACTAAAACTCTCGAATCCCTTAGCTGGTTTTTACAGCCTGCTCGGAAGACGATGCAGCTGGCACAATCTATATTTTTCTATAGCACCCAATCCAGTATGGAAGATAAAAAAAATATCATAAACGGTGAAATTTGATAAGTTGTAAGCGGAAGTGAGTCTACTTTTAGAGGTACCAGAAGATAGAGTACCATGGGTCAGGAGAAATGTCCAAATACTTCTTCTTCTTCTCGAGTCAGTGGCTTTAAATCCAAATACTACTGAAAATATCTTCAGATCACTTTTTCAGGAGGTCAAGGTTATGTCCGTGCGTCAACTTTTTATTCATAGGGCTGTAACATTCTACCACATAATCTTTATGAAATTAAAGGATCCTGAAGCGCAAAAAACCCGACGACTAAATGTAAAACCTGTAGCAGCTCGGACATCGTTTGCCCAAAGATTCAGCCCCTTCTTATTTCCATTCCTGTACTTAAAAATAAACCAAAAATGCCAAATATCAGATTTAAGCGTATACGAGGTAAAATCACGTACTAAAGAATACCTGCTCACTTTAGATTATAAAAACACAGAAGACTTACTAGCAATACTCGAGTAAACTTTTTTATTTATTTTATAAATTTATTTACTTATCTATCTATTCATTTTTCATATAATGTATATGTATTTACTGTATATATTTATGTACTTTTACTTACCTTACCCACTATTATAAAGTCATAATCGAACGTTAATCCTATTATTTATAATTTTTAGTGCCTTTTCAGTTTTTTATTTTTTTGTTTTTTAATTAGAATCTCTCTCCTTTTTCTTTTCTTTGTAGAATAATCTTTACTTTAAATTTGTTACCAATGTACAACTTCTCTTGCGTGTTAAATTGTTAACCATATTTGGAATAAGCTATTCGGTTTCCCGCGATACAGGTTCGCCTAGTGCGGGCTCCATTGCCACACTGTATACTTTGTCAAGCGTGTTTTTTGGTAATAAATATTTTTGTATTTTGTATTTTTGTATTTAATAATTACTTAAAAAATATACCTATATGTAAAAACTCTGCTTAACCGATGCATATTAAAATTACTTCCATGCTGACCTGGGAGCGAGAGAAAAACATAGAATATGCCAGCTGCATTTCCTTCCGGGCATGCTGTAAAAACCAGCTAAGGGATCCGAGGGTTTCAGTATATTGTAATTTAGGCGATGGGTTGACAACTTGTCACTACAACAATATTCCTACAAATCTATCTTAAGTAACCCTCAAAACTTTGTCAGACGTGGCGGAACGACCGTTGTTTAGGTTGTTTACGCTCTGCCTACCCTATTTATTAGGGATAAAGGCGTGATTATTTGTATGTATGTATTCCAGTTAAGATAACTTTATTTCACTGAAAAATTCTCATTTTCCTGCAAACAGAAGCACTATCGCTGTAGTTATCGTAGTTATCCGTTCCGGTGATCGGGATGGAACAGTTTTGCATAATTTGAGCATTTCTAGTCGGCAGGCCGCTGTGCACTACCCAGCACTATACAGGGCGTTAGGGATGTTTTATAGAAAATTAAAGGGTGTATCATAAATAAATAAATACTCGTTCAAAAGAACTGTATAATTTTTGGAACTCAATTCTTCTGGGGAATGACAATTGTGAGGCGAACAAAACAAAGAATTTCCTGGTGAAAGTTGTTCAGTGTCATTGACTGAAAACAACCCCTATCAGCTTGCGGGACCCTGTCCTTTACACCCCGTATAGACAATGCGCTTCTCCTTCTTCTATCGAGTCGACGGCAAGTCAAACCCCATCTCAATTTTTTCTATCCCAGTAGTCGGCAACTCTCACCGCAGACAATGTGCTGAAAAGCTGTAATAAGGCCCAGCACCTATGAAGCTCTACCTACTTCCGAGAGCCCGATGGTGTAGTGGATAGGGCTGCTGCCTCCTGAGCGGGGAGGTCGTGGTTCGAATCCCGCCACGTACCAATGTGTTTTTCGGTTTTCGAATTTCATATATACGTTTATTCGGCGCTTTTTCCGTGCTTCGGAAGGCACGTTAAGCCGTGGGTCCCGGTTAATATCGTTTAATACCGTAGATATTAGTCGTTAAGCCATGTCAGAGGCCAGTGCTAAGCATTGGCGGCTTGAAAACTCTGAGCTAATCTAGGATTGGGTCTGGTTTCCCTTCTGGGTTGCGGAGGTCAGATGGCAGTCGCTCTGTGTAAAAACCAGTGCCCTCGTTCAATCCCCTAGATTAGGTAGCCGACTCCGTGAAATACGGGATAAGGCTAGGGAGATGATGACCTACGATGCTCTACCTACCCCTTAAGGAATATTAGTGTGATTTAAATTATTAAAATATAATCAATTAATTCAATGCTAATCCCACTGAACTAGTCGATCCGATCGGAGTAGTCAGGAGAACGCGTTCAATTCAGCAATGAAATGTCTTGAATGCTAAATGAGAAATATCTCCTACACTGACCCGAAGTTAACAAGTCGTGCTGTGTTTAGTTTACTTCTTTGATTTTGGACATTCATTTAAGAAGTAGTAAATTTCCCAGTAAAGAATATATCCTGGGAATGAGCAGCAGCGTTCTCTTTGCAAAGCTGACTTCCAACCGCGGTGAGTATGGGAATTTGCCCTCGATTGGGAGAGGCCTATATGTCCGTCCGTAGTATTTAAATTCATACACATAATCACGCCTTTATCCCTAATGGATAGAGCATAGACGACAATAAAGCCTTGTGCCCTAAACAAAGGACGTTCCGTCACTTCTGACAAAGTTAGTGAGGGTTATTTAAGATAGATTTTTACGTATATTGCTGTAGTGGCAGGTTGTCAGCCCATCGCTTTAATTGCGATATACTGAAACCTTCGGATCCCTTAGCTAGTTTTTGAAAATGCAGCTGGCACATTCTATGTTTTTCTCTAGTCCAGCATGATCCCTCCGTAGAACATATAGTTTTTAAGGATATTTTTTTTTCTGAAGAGTAGTTTACGTTATTAATGGCATCCGAGATATTTTTAATGGTTCGGCTTACGAAACCCCAACCTTATCTTAGACAAAATCTCACTCGCCTTAAATGTATGAAAACAAAGCCAAAGGTACATAAAACCGAACTATCGGATCGCTCGTTTTATTAACACGCGTCTATCGGCTATAGTCTCTTAACTACTAGTGTTGACGAAATATCGATAATTTTCTAAATCTACAGTACCTATCGTTATCGCGTAGAATTAATGTGGCAAACAAGAAAACCTATCTTACCTACCTATCCTATCTTCCATTAGTTTATGTATTAGTTTATTATATATTATGTGTTAGTTTATTTTACAATATCTATGTAGTAGCTTGTACCTAGTTTATGTATTTATTTCACCCAAAGGTTGCCTGGAAGAAATTGCTACCTTAGCAATAAGGCCGCCTATGTTGTACTTGTTTTTTGTTGTTATCTGTTGTGTTGTCTGATTTGAATTCTTACATGCAATAAAGCATTTTTATGTTATGTTTTTTTATTTTAAAACTGCCTAAATCAATCGATACCTATCCCTTTTTTGGAACATTTCAATCAAAAAATTGTGACTACCTTCCTACCACAGTACCTGATCTAGCAGATTCCTGATTCGTCGATTTCTGAAAATGCGTTTTGATATCTTGGTAAGCATGCTCAATCATCAACTCTGTGTTATTCATCTCGTCTTGACTATAACAGCAAAGGCATCCCAAAAATACTTATGCGTATATCTTTCAACAAAACTAACGATACCATGAATTACATGGTACGATAGAATGGTACCAATCTTGGGTCTCTATCTATTGACGAAAAATAATATTATTTTTCAATTAATCGATATTCGATTGCAATTTCTCTCGATAGTTTCACAATATCAAAATCCCATCACTAGCCGTTAGGGGCGCTGGTCCGTTCGCCTGGGAATCGTGATATTATGGTAATACCTCCGACGGACAGACCCAACTACTGACCGACATCGACTATATAGAGCACGGGGGGGATGTGCTCTGATATTGTGGAAATGTGTCAAACAGATAGAAGGGAGATTTTTATATCAGACAGGTTCAATTACAGGATCCAATCCCGAACGGATTCCAGTCCCGAAAATTTCGGGATTAAATCTGGTGAACTCCGGAATTTTCGGGATTAATAAATAAAAATTATATGAAATTTCCTCAAAAATTCAACGCTATTTTATCTGCAATAGTATCGATCTATCCTAGTTATCATTAACGATACCATTTGTAAGAAAACAATAGATAGCTAAGCTACGAATACTTCAACCGATAGAGCACTGTTAAGGCGCGACCAACACTCAGTTACACCCGTAAGCATCGGGCCCTAGTCTCTGTATTAAAACAATTTCACAGTGGAAATTTATGTATTGTTGAGTTGATTTTTTATTTGAAGTTAAACGCGACGCAGCAAGCCTAACACTTAAAAATTGATTATATAAATCAATGTAGGTAAGTATGTAGTTTTCTTAAATTTTACTATTCGTAAGAACTAAGTTATTTGACTGATGGAAAAATAGAGAATATTAACTGCAAACGGCTTTGTCAATAAAAGGTACAAAAAATCTAATTTTTGCCGATCTTATCATTGCCGATCTTTAATCCAGGATTACCCCAAGATCCCGGGATTGTCAATTTATAATCCCGAAATTCCGGGATTGAAAAAGATTGCCGGGATTGGATCCTCTAGGTTCAATAAACTAG
Organism: Scrobipalpa costella; assembly: GCA_949820665.1. NCBI lineage: Eukaryota > Metazoa > Arthropoda > Insecta > Lepidoptera > Gelechiidae > Scrobipalpa > Scrobipalpa costella. The sequence goes on from OX463315.1 coordinate 88,103, forward strand.
ATTTTTTCCGGAACACAGGATAGAAACTGCAGCGCGTAATACTGTACGTTAGTATTATTAGTTACTCTGTGGTAATACTGTGGTCACGGGTTCGAATTCTATGGAAAAGAATACCTTACGTAACACATGATGGCTGGAAAAGTATTTTCCATAGTGAGAATATCACATGGGCTACAAATGGGTAAACATATTTTTTCCTTTATGTGGTTGAGCTAAGGAATCGCCCTGCTCCGTGGGAGCGTATATGACATGAGCGGATGATGAAATAGAAGCGTGGACGACTGTGCATAGACTGACCTGGTTTGATGCAAGACATGCCGCACGCTCCGTCGCAGAGACACTTCTTCTTCTTGCTCTTGCAGTCCTCGTCTGAAGAGCACTTCCGGAGACACTTCTGACCCTGGGGAAACAAATCAACTTTAGTTAAATGAACACTATATTTTTAATATAGTAAAGGTCAGTTTACACCGGGAAGCGACGCAACGCATCGCGAAGCTGCTTGAAGATGCATCTGTGAAGTGACAGGCTGCATTGCGCGACGCCGCCAGGAATTTTGAAATGTGCACGCTACGTCACGTGTCGCCACGCAGCTTCCCGAGACAGAGCATTCATATTTTGAGGTCCATTTCGAAACAGAAAGGCATAGTATTCATCCATGACACACACATAACTATATATACACAGAGCTTGGTCTTTAAGGACTGTTACTGCCTACCACTGTGATGACGTTTTGTCGGCGCTTGTTCTTATACTATTTATTGTGGTTATAATTAAATGCTTTGTAATGTCATACTGTATGCTAATAAATAATAATAATAACTAGACCCCGTTACTTTTTGCCCCTGGTAACCCCTTGAGTACCATGAAAATCCTAAACTTCTATGTGTTGTTCTTGGCAGGTTCCCGATATCCTGGAAGCGTATGCTTAAGAGTAGGCTTATCCATCTTGATAGACTTTGATTCGTCGAACTACCAAATCTTCAGAACTTCTGTTCTGGTTTTACCATCGAAACAAAATACATCAATACACACCCTCAATTAAATTTGTAATGATCTTTTCTGTTACTATTCTGACATCTCACCTATCCCATGCAGCCTTGTCTACAGTGTATTCATTTCTGTAGTAACATTAACCAAATCTCGGGGATATCAATCCGAATAATACGGTAACGCCTTCCTTTGCTTCTTACTCCCGCCATATTGTTCTTCGTCAGCAGATTAGTATGTTAAATCCACCATATTTATATAATAAACACTGCAAGGAACTAATTTAGAAGAGCGAGTAACAAAGTCCGTCAGATTTTTCATGTTCCCCGCGCAAAAACCCAACCTAAACTAGCATAATCTAGAACTCATTAGAATGCAAGTGTGGTGCCCACATTCCAATTATCTATGAGATTTACGTGGGTGTGTCGAGTTGAAACATATAGTTTCTGTACTTTTTTTCTCACTTCCACTACATTGTCTTTCACTACCGGCACATTATTATGCTAATCCCACAACACTATCACAATAATAGCTGCGAAAAACTAATTCAGAAAGCCAGAAACACTAAACCATCAAGACAAAATGTCATCTATCACAACCAAGGAATTAGTACAATATCCCCCCCCCCCGGCTTCGCACGGAAATTATCAGTGTTTTACTATATTATGCATGTATTATACATATAAACCTTCCTCTTGAATCACTCTATCCATTACAAGAAACCGCATCAAAATCCGTTGCGTTGTTTTAAAGATTTATGCATCAATAGGGATATAGAAACAGAGAAAGCGACTTTGTTTTATACTATGTAGTGATAATAAACTGATCGAGCATAATTCTATTATTACCACAATTTCATTTCACAACTTAGAAAAGACAACTTAGTGAATAAACATTATAACAATTCTCTTATCTATAATGTTGTTATTAAAATACTTGTAATTGTTTCACCTAATATAATTTAATCCTACCGGTTTCGCTAACTTATAGCATCATCAGGGATTTTATACATATCATACACAACACATAAAACATTTTAAATAAACCGTTCATATTTACCGAACGAAGAAATAGCGAAACTGGTAGGATTAAATTATATTAAGTGAAATAAGTACAAGTGTTTATATAACAACATTATAAATATGGAGTTTCACCAAGTGCCGACAATCGCAAGTATAAATTGTAATTCTCTTATCTATGAAAGTTGGTAGCACTAAAGTGTTGCCAACTCGAACTCTTGAAGACCACTTTATCAAAACAAAAACAAACATTAAATCCAGGCGCTTATAGCACCTTCCTCCAAGGTTGGCATCATCACCCCACGTTTAGCCGGGTTTGCCCCGCCGACGAACTTAGCCCAGTATAATTAAGTATTTTTTTTATAAACAATGGGTTTGCTCTTGGCTTCCATGCTGGCCTGGGAGCGTGAGAAAAACATAGAATGTGCCAGCTGCTTTTCTTCCCGGGCATGCTGTAAAAACCATGTAAGGGATCCGAAGGTTTCGGTATATAGCAAGATAGACTGACAACCTGTTACTACAGAAATATACCTGCAAATCTATCATAAATAACCCTCAAATATATCCTTATCCTTGGTTTAGGTCGTTTACGCTCTGCCTACCTCATTGGGGATAAAGGCGTGATTTTATGTATGTATGTATCTTGGCTACTGGTTGAAATTGAAATCATTAGAGAAATTTTGAGGGCGAGCTCGTCCACGAATTTAAACAACTTTCTCAATGAAACAAAATCAAAAAACATGAGGAAAAAATTCGACATCCCATACAAACGAAATAGTCAGCTGACTGACATTGCTATGAAATATCATCATCATTTCCCTAGCCTTATCCCGTATCTCACGGGTCGGCTACCTAATGTAGGGGATTGAACGAAGGTACTGGTTTTTACACAGAGCGACTGCCACCTGACCTCCGCAACCCAGAAGGGAAACCAGAGCCAATCCTAGATTAGGTCAGAGTTTTCAAGACGCCAATGCTTAGCACTGGCCTCTGACATGGCTTAACGACTAATATCTACGGTATTAAACGATATTAACCGGGACCAACGGCTTAACGTGCTTTCCAAAGTACGGAAAAGGCGCCGAATAATCGCTATGAAATATATTTTTGTTTTATCTTCTGAAAACCTATGTTCAAGGGGAAAAGTTGTTCAGTTTTGTGTAGGTACTGAACTCACCCTCAAAATTTGTTGATTGGTTTCGATTTCACTCTGTAGGTCGACAAAGATGGTGCAAGCTCCCCTAAAATATGCCTGTTCACTCTAACTTTGATGAGTTAAGGGTTGTATGCAATCGGAAACTCAGACGCTGGTAGTGATATTAAGATGATTAGAAGCGCTTCGTTAGAATTGGTGGACGATCATCCAAGTATGATTCGTATCTTGCAGTCTATCTAGTTGTCCGAATAGGTTGTCCATTTTTATTGACTATTTTATACTTTCTACTCATCATTTCATAGTGTAAAATAATGTAACACTTCCTATACAAACATTGCTAAATCGACTGGACTACGTCCCCCAAATCTGAAGTAGGTTAAACTTGGGTGCGTTTGGAAGAATGAGATTAAAACTCAATTTACCCACAATAATGGCTTTTTGCAACTGTGTCACAAGTCGCAATCGGGGGGTGTTTACTTTAATATTGTTAGTCGAAATTGTTCCCGAAAGTAACGTACCTAGTGTTTTGTGAATATTATCAATGGTATCTAATCTACTTCCATGCTGGACTGGGAGCGAGAGAAAAACATAGAATGTGCCACCTGCATTTCCTCCCGGGCATGCTGTAAAAACCAGCTAAGGGATCCGAGAGTTTCTGTATATTGCAATTTAGGCGACAGGCTGACAACCTGTCACTACAGCAATATACCTACAAATCTATCTTAAACAACCCTCAAAACTTTGTCAGACGTGGCGGAACGACCTTTGTTTAGGTCGTGTACGCTCTGCCTACCTCATTAGGGATAAAGGCGTGATTATATGTATGTATCTAATCTAATTCTTCCATGCTGGACTGGGAGCGAAAAAAAAACATAGAATGTGCCAGCTGCATTTCCTCCTGAGCATGCTGTAAACATCAGCTAGGGATCCGAGGGTTTCTGTGTATTACAATTTAGGCGAAAGGCTGAGAACCTGTCACTACAGTAATATATCTACAAATCTATCTTATATAACACTCAAAACTTTGTCAGGCGTGGCGGAACGACCTTTGTTTAGGGCTAAAGGCTATATTTTATAAATGTATGTCAAATCTAAACTAATTTTAGGATAGTAACAAAAAGAGATAGGTACGAATTTATAAACGACTTTATGGCTGCCAAAAAAACCGTTTAATATAATTCAGTAGCGCTTCAAATCGAATCGACAAACTCAATACGAGTAACATTAATTCAAGAGCTACTTCGTTTGCGACCTTTTTGTCGCCCTTTTGCGAAAACGATCGACTTTACCAGCTTAAGAATGTAGAATACAGACTTAAAATAACAGCTTTTTAAACGTGAATCCGTAGGTCCTGGGTTCGATTCGCAGGGAGGAAACACAAAGTTGATATTTGTCAATTTATCACTTTGTGAGGTTTCCCCTGTTTGTTTAGTACATAGCAGACTGAATCACCTGATTGTACGAAAAGAAAAAGGATTCCGTGCTTCGGAGGGCACGTTAAACCGTCGGTCCCGGTCGCTGTCATTGATAGTGGTCGTTACTTAAACCACGTCAGATGCCTAATGCTAGGCGGTTTGAAAACTCTGCCACCAGGGTTCATCGGGTCGTTCGACTCAAGAATCCACTTTCTAATAAAAAGAAGAAGCTTAGATTAACTTCTATGCTGGACTGGAATTGAAATCGCTAAAAAACATAGAAAGCGCCATACCAGCTACTCAATTCCCCTCCCGGGCATCCACCGTACGCAGTAAAAACCAAGAAGAAGAAGAAGAAGTAAAAACCAGCAAAGGAATTCAAAGTTTACAGCGTATTGTGGTCTAAGCGATAGGTTGACAACCTATCATTATATCGCTCGGCGTAAACGCCTTTTAGTACAGTTAGGGCGGTTTTGCACTGCTCCGTATTCATTTCGTATTCGAATCGTGTCCTTGAAATTTCCATATAAAACGGATATGGATGGGTGCGCACACTGATTTGAGAAGTCGCTACTCTTTTTACTCTTCTGTGGGTGCGCAAGCTGTCATACTTTTACTATGAAGGTTCATCGGGTCGTTAGACTCGAGAATCCACACGCTAATAATAAACTAGGAAGGCCAATTCGGATCAGACAATATTCGGATACGGATTCCGATCTGATGAAACTCTTTCTTTCCTCGTAGTAATCAGTACAAAAGCGCCCTTTTGACGCTCCCCCATGACTTAGTACCTAGCTTTTTTATTCTTATGTCTTATGTCAAGTTCAACAAATTTAAATTCTTCAAAAGGGAGTTTTCTTGAAAAAGTATACCTTAGGACTAACGAGGGTTAAACGGCCTGTGTTCAAGACAAAACCATTTGTTTCTATTAACTAATAACCATAAAGCATTCTCAGCCTTGTCTGAATCCGCAATTACCCCCCCCCCCCCCCTCTTACGTCCCGTAATCCCTTTAATTTATAATGCAAAGCTCCCCTTGGCTTACTTTCAAATTATTTAAAAACAAAAGAAACAAGATATTTTTGACAGATCTAAGGCCCGTATATATAATCAGCTCTTGAGACTGACAACAAGTTTGAGTTCGTATCAGAATTTCATTTCAGTACAAAACGAACTGTCTCTTGCTTTCAATCTAGAGATCGCTTTATAAATCCGACCCTTAGAATGCTCCAGAAAAAAAATATCCAATTAAAAGGTGGGATTTGCTTGTTATGATTATTTTTGATTACATATTATACCGGGTGTAAGGGACAGCAAACAGATAGGGGTTGCTCAGTCAAGGAAATTCTTGCAGGAAGTGAAAACAAAAATTGGCTAGTCCATACAATATATCCACCACGATTAGTCAATTTGTATGGAAACGTTTTTTTTTTATTTCTTTTCCTGAAAGAATTTCCTGGTGAATATTGTTCAGTAATGTTGACTGAGCAACCCCTATCAGTTTGCGGGACGCTGTCCCTTTCCCCTGGTATAGAAAGTTTATTGAGTACATATGGAATGCACCTTTTATCAGTCCACACTGGAATCACTTCACAATTATGCCTGTGACTCCCGGCGGAACAATCACATTGTAACGGTATATGGTCCGAGAGAAACCTTCGTTTAGAGTCTGCTGCTGTATTTCTTGACCAAATGTCTCTCTCTGGGCAAAGTCAGTGTTTTAAATTTCTGGATGAGCTGGCTTCATAGTTAATTTAAACTTATTGCATAGAAATAAATTGGGTGTTTTTTTATTGGATCATCAAACTAAAGTGTTCATAGAACAGAATATTGCGCAGTGTGAATGTTTCCCCCATTAGGGATAAAGGCGTGATTATATGTATGTATGTGAATGTTTCCCGGAACACGGCCAAATAATATATTCCTAGAAACTTTTAGTCGGACGTGGTCATTATCATACGTACCGATATTTCTTAGAATAAGTATTTTTGGATGTTCTACCTTATTAATGGCGGAAATATTTTACCTAATTCTGATTGCTTCCATGCTGGACTGGGAGCGTAAGAAAAACATGGAATGTGCCAGATGTTTTTCTTGACAGGGTTCGCGGCTGCTTGTGTCGTGTCGTGTCGTGTCTACTCACCAAGAGCGTGGCCTGCTCTTCATCCCGCGGACATTGCGCGGAAGGAGAGTTGCGCGGATTCTTGTAGACCCGCGCGTCATCGTCGCCGACGCTGGCCGACGTCGTGTCGTCGTCGTCGTCATCGTCGTCCGCCGTCGTCGGCGACGGCAACGACGACACTGCAACAATCAGATTGTAAGGTTAATTCGGATGTCTCTCACTGTTTACGACCATTAATTTACTTTAAGCTTATTAAAGAATAAATAATTCGTTATTACATTAAAAAAACTCCGACACCAGGGTTCATCGGGTTCATAGACTCGATACTCTCTCTCTCGATGTTCTCAATATTCGGATATAGTAGACGTTGATGCTCTGCTTATCCCACTAGAGCGATTAGACGACATAATATTATGGACGGTGTTTAATTTTTAACGAAAATAACAGAAAATCTGGCTCGGCACTTTCCGCTTTTACTAAAAGGAACACGCAATATAATTTTATCTTAATATTCTAAAAGGTTTCCCGTAATTTAATATCCCATCTCACTCCCTTCGGGACTACAAAAGACTTCCTAATTCAATAAGTCAAAAGTTCAAAGACCCAGCTGTGAGAGTAGGTACGAAACGAAATGACAACTACTTAACTAAATCATGGCAGGGGCCTATTAGAAAACTCTGACGAAAAATCGACCCGACTATCCGCAGATATACATACATATAATCACGCTTTTATCCCTAATGGGGTAGGCAGAGCGTAAACGACCTAAACAAAGGTCGTTCCGCCACGTCTGACAAAGATTTGAGGGTTTTTGAAGTGAGATTTGTAGGTATGTTGCTGTAGTTACAGGTTGTCAGCCCATCGCCTAAATTTTTGTAAGATTTTTGTAAGATATTGCAAGATACAGAAACCTTCGGATCCCTAAGTTGGTTTTTACAGCTGTCACTTTCTATGTTTTTCTCTCTATCCCAGTCTAGCATGGAAGAATCCATAGAACAAAGAAGAATTAATCACAAAATAATCAGCTAAACGAATTTTCTTATTTAAAAGTCACATTCATTATAAAAGATGTAATAATTTATCAAAGGATGAAGTCATTGAAGAAACTTCTTGAAAATTTAACGATTCATAATGAGTCTTTTCTTCACAATGGCTATCAAAATGGGTTTGAGCTTTATTAATTCAAAGTATTTGGGACCAAAATGCTTGAAAGCTGCAAGTAATAAAGGCGCCCGCCCGTTATTACACTTATTAGTTATGATCGTGTTTTTTGTGTGATTATGACAGTTGATGGGTTTGTATGTCCCTACAAAATGTGATAAACTGTAACACTGCGGGAAATTTGTATGGGCACAAAATGGGCTCGATTCTAGATTTACCGGCTAAATCATTTGTCACTTTCAGACTAAAAACACTGGAAAAGGACAGGAGATCTATTCTCTCCGGGTTTTTGATGTATAGTCGGTGGTTTCATGCGTTACCTATCTGTAATTTTTATCCGCCATATTAAAAGAAATACTTGTGAAACGTGCAAATCTGCGTCATAATCGAGCGGACAAAGTGTAAAACTATAGAGTATAAATCTCGTGTCCTTTTTCAATTTTATTATTTTGAAAAAGACAGATGGTTTGAAATTTTAGTTTTATCCGGCAAATCTAGAATCGAGTCCAATCATTAAATCTTTACTAAATCGTCACGTCTGTCATTTTCTATCATGAGAGAATAGAAAAGAAGAAGAAAATTTAGTTAGGTCATGTCGTCAACGAATCGATACTTCAGAATAGATAACGTGATATTATTTATTTTACTTAGATACAACAAAATTTGTTTGGCCGGTTTGTATTTTAATGCAATAAAGAATTTATATAACTTTTTGAGTTTTGAGATTTCCGCGGTTGTTCAGTATAATTATATTCATCTTGCACGCAAGAAGATCTGTTCCACGCCACTGACGTCGCAGTGCGGTTGGCAGAGTACTGGTCGAAATTAATACAAAAACGCCTAAACGATCGACACGACAACAACAAGAGAAGAACACAATTATATTAACAAAATATAATTTATACCTAATCGCGGTAACAATCCCGTTCAAAATAACAATCTAATAAGGTGAAGGACATACATTAATTGGCTATTTAATTTAATATTATTGACTTTTTATTTAAATGTATTTTATTATTGCGTAGGAAACGAACAGGTTTACGAGCAACACTTAAATCTGCATATAATTCACATACAAGTGACATGCGTGACTTGTATATGTGCACATTATTCCGCGACTCTGCGCGTGCGCTGCTCCACACGCGACACAAAAACGCTTCCAACCTGGCAATAGACTTCCTTTCATACAATCACTTGCGGTTTTTATCGGCGCAGATCAAGAGAAACGTAAAGATAAAGCCGCGAGAGCAACTCAGTGAGGCAGGTATCCAGTCTGAAGAATGCAGGAGTCGGCGAAATTACATAAGATAAAGACATCGAGTCAATGAGGATACGACTTAACAAAAATTTTTGTTATGGAAAATTACAGGTAATCATTTTAGACAAGTGTAATGTACCGAACATGCAATGCAATGTAGAAAATCCACTCTGGTACTGTCAGGTGAGTTGTACACGTGTCCAAGGTTCAGTGATTTTGTGCGTATTGGAATTACATCCATTCCAACCCCGTGAGATACGGGATAAGGCTAGGGAGATGATGATGTTTTATCGAGAAAATATGTGTGTAGCGTGAGGGACCAACCCTTGGAAAGGCAAAATAACCATACCAACATTTAATAGCACTTTTAAACCAATTGTAGAAACGTAATTAATGTTGCAAGTAGGCTTTGGCTACATTCTGCCAGGTTCGTTCTGCCTGTTTGCTCATCTACAATATAATTGAAAGAAAAAGGTTTGCGAGAAAAATTCTATTGTAAGAAGGTGATATAAATTTGTTCGATGAGTTCTGTCTTAGTTGTAATTAGGTCTGATGTCGTTGGAATATTCCCTATTGTTCTGCGTCGCGTATCAATGCGAGCGATGATTTCACTTTCATCTTTTTGCGTGTAGTGATGTTGTGTTCTGATTATGCGGATGCAAATGCTGTTACGAGTGTGGGAAAATGTTGCGTGCGTAAGGGCGCGGGCATATTAACACTTTTACTGCAATTTATAATGATAGTTAAAAAAAAGGGATTCGAGGGTTACAGTATATTGTAATTTAAGCGATGAGCTGATAACCTGACACTATAGCAATTACATTCTAAAATTGCCGTCAATTTTGGTCAGACGTGGCGAAAGCACCTTTTACGAGGCGTTTTGCGCTCTGCCTACCCCGTTAGTGATAAAGGCGTGATTTTGTGTATGTATGTATAATTATAGTTTGATTACCAAAAACAAAATGGTTTTGTTCATTTTTCAGTCGATGACTGGGTTGCCAGACGACGATCCAATTACCCGAGGTGAAATACCAGAAAGCCCCTTAGTACCTAGATCTCCCGGTCCGACCTCAGTCCGGCAGCAGTCTTAAGATGACGTGCCCTCCGAAGATATAACAATGATACTTGTGCAACAATCGTACGATACTGTTTGCATTACGATCTAATCAAAGAACCTAATCAAACAAGAAAGACTTTCGTAATATGATATGAAAGAAGACAAGAAAGAAGCTCGGTATGAACTTTGTATTTTGTCATACGTAGAATGGAATAAACGGTCTACGAATCACAGGGTATAATAGAAAGGGCATATGTGTTCAGTTTCGTGGGTAGATTCACATTATTTCAGGTGCAAATATCCTTTCTGTTACACCCTGTATGTTTTAAGTGACTATTATTCATTTGCAAGTTAAATTATATATATACCCGACTCCCACGGAAGGGTTGTGTTTTTCACGCGTATCTTGTATGTATCTCCGAAACGGCTAGATGGAGTTCAACAATTAACGTATCGTTCGATTGATCTTAATCACCTAATTGCTTTGAGATAGGTTTAATTTTAAAAAAAACATTATGGCGAATTTTAGGCGCTAAATTGTAAGTCTTCGATTTCATTTTCAATTGAACCTATCGAGTAGGGTGTCAAAATAAAGGTAATTAAAAGGAGATTACAAAACATATATGATTCATATGTTTAAGATAAATTTTAGAACAATAAATGCATTTTTTTATAGGTACTACAGTCAGGTTGTTCGAATTCTTTAAAAAACTTACTTGTATGTACATACACTATTAGTATGTAGTACTATTATATATTCTGTGCTATTAGTTTGCTGGTTGCTACGCTTCAAATGTCAACAATTCGGTTAGCTATCTCACTACCGGAACACAAGCGCGGATATCGTTATAAATACACTTATTAGTAAATGTTTAACATACACGCGCGTGTCTCACATTCCTCAGTTCGATATTACACTGCATTACATTACGGAGTGTCGACTGTTACGTGTATGTAAGTGTAAGACGGTAGGTCACGCGATGTAGAGTGAGAACCACCCTTATACGTGCGTGTGACGTCATGTGATATGGTTCATCGCAGTTCATCGGGTACGTTATGTCATTACGAGTATTTATGTCTGTTTAACGTCTGATTATAAGAGTTACGATGATCTATTATTTACTCAAATGCTGGACTGGAAGCGAGGGAAAAACATAGAATGTGCCAGCTGCATTTCCTCCCGGGCATGCTGTAAAAACCAGCTACGGGATTCGAAGGCTTCAGTGTATTGCAATTTAGGCGATGGGCTGACAACCTGTCACTATAGCGATACACATTTCAGTCTAAAATAGCCCTCAAAACTTGTCAGACGTGGCGAAACGACCTTTTCTTTGGTCGTTTACGCTCTGCCTACCCCATTCGGGATAAAGTCGTGATTATATGTATGTATAGAAGATGAGAAGACGAAGAATATTAAACCTCTCAATTGACTACACGGTGAACCGTCAGAGACCTATTAGCTGTGTTATTAGGCGGTTTCAAAACTGTGACACCAGGGTTTATCGGGTTGATCAACACGAAACCTACACGACTAGAAGACATTTTTCTTTCACCCAAAGGTTGCCTGCAAGAAATTCCTACCTTAGCAATAAGCTCTAACCCAAAGCAAAGTAACCTACGTTGTCCTGTCTTTAGTTGTTATCTATTGTGTTGTTTGATTTGTTTTCTCACGAGCAATAAAGTATATTTATCTTATCTTAAGACTGTTCTCGTAAGCCCTGGTGCCAATGGCGTCGATTCTCGCAACATAATCCTAATTCTAATTCTTAGCTAGCGCTGTCACTTTCTTAAGTTTGACATAAATACAGGATAGCAAGTAAACACATGACTTTGACATTTCTTATTTGACGTAAGACGCTAAATAAATAAGAATGAGCTATTTAAATAAGAATGAGCATAGAGCATGCTTCCTTATATTACGTCAAATAATGTTAACTTATGTCAGATTAGGAATGTCAAAGTCATGTTTTGCTATCCTGTTCTTATGTCAAACTTAAGAAAGTGACAGTGCTAGCTTAGAATTAGAATTAGGATTATGTCGCGAGAATCGACGCCAATATATTCCAGAATCGATAACCACCGCTTCATGAGTACGAGACGGGCGCGATCGAGCCTCCGCGCGGGACTTCCCCGGCCGCGACCAGCCCGCAACCCGCAGCCCAGAACGGGACGATACGTAACGGGTCATGCTGTTTGCGGGTATCCAATAATTTAAACATGTTTTCTCCCACTTGCATGGAAATAGAATCATTATTAAAAAAAAAAAGCATACATTCACTATTTTTTAATTCTTGAGTTCGTAGCGACCGGCAATTTCCGCTAACGACAATAATGACCATTACCGCCCAGTACGCGAAGTCTTTAAAGTATAGACTAGTATAGTATGGATTAGGTGTTTTTAAGTTCACAATATTATTTTTTTAAATGTCAGAATGTGAAACTTCAAACATAAAGAATGAATGGATGGAATGTGCGCCTGTCAAATGCGCAATGGAAATTTAAAATGAATAAGTATTATGGAAAAATCGCAAGTTTGATGTTTATTTTTAAGAGAAAAGTACTTTTCAGCCGAAAACGCAATATGTAGGTCTCGTTTACATTGTTTACAAATTTACTCGACCATACATTGCTTTTTTTCGACTTCTAAAGTAATGTATGTACTATACGTATTATTTATAGGTCGAGGAAGTAGAAGTTTCATTGTTTTACTCTTAACTCTAGAGATAAGATTCTACTTCTTAGCGAGTGGATTTTCAAGTCTAACAACGACCCGATAAACCCTGTTGTCAGAGTTTTGAAACCACCTAGTAGCACAGCTATTAGCATAGAGAAAACATAATAGCTATTCAGCCTCTGACATCATTTGTGTAACGACCACTATCAATGACAGCGGCTTAACGTGCATGGAACCTCTCTCTTCGAGACAAGCGGGTGATTCAGCCTGCATTGTTCTATCCAAACTGGGGAAAAACTTACATAGTGATAAATTGACAAATATCAATCGTGTTCCCCCTTGGGAATCGAACCCAAAACCTGCGGATCGGGAGCCCATGGCAGACCACTAGACCACGGAGGCAGTTGAGAACACTACTCTTAGTAGTATTCTTACTTATAGTCGTACTGTATAAAAACCTAAAACCTAACTGACTAACCTAACTGCCTCCGTGGTCTAGTGGCTAGTGCCATGGACTCCGGATCCGGAGATCCCGGGTTCGATTCCCAGGGGGGAAACACAAAGTTGATATTTGAAAATTTATCACTTTGTGAATTTTTCCCCAGTTTGGTTAGGACATTGCAGGCTGAATCACCTGGTTGTCCGAAAAGAAAAAGATTTCGTCCTTCAGAGTGCACGTTAAGCCGTCGGGCCCGGTCGCTATCTTTGATAGTGGTCGTTACTCAAACCATGTCGGAGGCCTGATAGTTGTGCTACTAGGCGGTTTTAAAACTCTGACACCAGGGTTCATCGGGTCGATAGACTCGATACCCACTCGACAGAAGAAGACCTAAAACCTGCTCAAATCTGTAGCCTCCCTGTTTTGTACACCCGGGTACATTAGCCAATAACTGTATCACCCCCACACGAACGACTAGTTAATTTAATCTCAATAACAATGTAACTGAGGAACAAGAACTCCCCCCCTCCCTCCTTTCCCCCCGAGGCCGAATCCAGGTAATTATTTATTTAACCATCTGTAACAAGTTGGACGGGTCTCCAGGGCCGGACTCCGGAGCCAGTGAGAGCGATTCGGTGTTACAAATCACACGACTTCTGATGAAATTGAAACTGGTAGATATCATATAATAAGCAAGAAAAAAAAACGTTTCTGTCAGGACTCTAATCTGCGTCTCTGGAATGCTGGTCCATTTCTCTACCAACTGAGCTACAAAAACGGTAGCGGGAGTGACGAATTTATCATAGTCTTTCTTATGCACACATCATAGCGACTTTAGCGACATCTAGCCATGTAGTTTATGTTTTGTCTATCCCGATATTCCATCTAGAAATACTCAATTAATACGAGTGAAACTGAGGGCGGAAGGCTAGCTAGTAACTAATTAAAGAAAAATATAAGATAATACCTATAATTTTCAATCATGACGGCAATTGAGTTAAGTCGTGTTCTTGCTGAATTGCTACCAGTGTGTCACTGGTCGGATTCAGGAGATTGGAAGTTAATAGTTGTTTATAGAGTTTGCATTAGTGATGAGTGAGAGAGGTGCTAGTTGTTTAGCTCTCTTTTCTTTTCGGAGAATCATTCTCTATGAATGTACAATTACTATTTCTATCGGGTAAGAAATACTTAATTTACTTCCATGCTGGCCTGGGAGCGAGATAAAAATATAGAATGTGCCAGCTGCATTACGTGCCGGGCATGCTGTAAAAACCACCTAAGGGATCCGAGGGTTTCAGTATATTTCAATTTAGGCGATGGGCTGATAACCTGTCACTACAGCAATATACCTACAAATCTATCTTAAATAACCCTCAAAAAACTTGTCAGACGTGGCGGAATGGCCTTTCGTGTCGTTTAAGTTCTGGCTACCCCATTAGGGATAAAGGCGTGATTATATGTATGTATGTATGTAAGAAATACGGGTGTAAGGGACAGCATCCCACAAACGGTTGTGGAGCAACCCCTATCAGTTTGTGGGATGGTAACCCTTACCAGGGACGGTACTGGTGAGCCCTTCCGGGGTTTATGAATGGGTTTCTAGTAAAGGTTTGCTTACCACACTCGTTAGTTGACGGAACCCGTTCAATTATGGTTTTACGTGGTTGTTAATAGGGGTTAACAAAACACGACCAGCTGTGAAGACAAATTTCATCTTTATGGCCCCTATAGCGAACGGACAAGGTTTTGACGTTGCAATTGACATTTAGCCTTGAAAACCCTTAGCAAGCCCTTTCATAGCCTCTTCCCGAACCCAAATGAAGGGGTTCCTCTTTCAATGGAGTTAACTAAAATGAAACAGACGTTTCGGAAACACATTTACTTGGGGTATACGATGCAAGTGTTTTTATTTTAACCGCTAAACCGCGGAAGGAGTTATCCCGTCCCTGTCCCTTACACACAAATGCTATCCGATAATCGAATTCTTTAATGAATGAATCATGTCATACGAGTTAAAAATATAGAAGATTTTTTTTATTTATTCATAAAATACTACACAATAATATACAAAATACACGACTTAACCTACACTTAAAAATAAATTAAAAACTAAATAGGCCTCCCACTGCGTCTCCCCAGACATGGTTCCCAACATGCTGGCAGCATTCCCCCATTGTACAGCTGGGCTAATACGCTGAGCGAGGAAGCTGTCAGCTCAGCGGTCACCTGATGTCTTGTGGAGACGCACTGAAACTTCCATTATTGATTTGAGTAGTCAATATTACTGGCGAGTGACGTCATAACCTACTATTTCCATTTTTTTTAAAAACGTTTTAAACACTTAATAAAAAGTTGATGATTTGACTAGTAGGCAAACAGCGTATTGTGTATCTTTGCAGTGACAAGATGTCAGCATATCGCCTAAATTACGATACTATAACCTTCAAATCCCTTTGAAATTTAATACTAGTTAAAATGAAAATAACAAGTAACCCGATATTAATTTATTAAATTAGAGATAGCAGAATGATAATTCAGTTAAATTGTTACTATCTAGAAAGGTAACCTGAAACACTACCTAGACAGCTCAGCACTAAGCAGGTTAGCTATTTAGGTTAATCCGCCTCCAGACAGAAATTAGACAATGTAACCACGTTGATAGGTAAACGGATAGGTAGAGTTTAGGTAACTGGTATTGTTCTAGATGTAGAACATTATTGGGTTTGGGATATTCTATATGAAACAGCGGATTTAACGTAGTCACACAACAAAGAATTAACCATTCCAAATATTGTTTCTATTAAAAAATCAGCTCTCAAGCGTCTTAAGTTTGTATCAGAATCAGAAATGACTTTTCAGTTTAAAAGGGCCTGTCAATCTTGAGAGCGCTTCGTAAGCGCGGACCTTAATTCAGAACGTTACGGAATTTTCACAGGAGCTATGGTCGCCAGAAAATTGTTACATTAATTGGGTTGCAGTTGTGAAAGTAACAGCAAATACAGTCACATGTTACTTGGTACGCTTACAGTCTACTAGTTAGTTCCTATTTATACCGAAACATGATGAGGTACTGTTTTGTTTTATTACAATAATCTTTAAAAAAAATTGTCGAATAGCTAGAACATGATCGATTCTAAATAAAATTAAAAGTGCTTAAATGAAAACGTTTATAATTTTATGGCATTATTCCCGTCGTGTCCTTCCTATTATTATTTATTTATTGTTTATTTATTTATTACAAACATTCATACCTAAGTACATTGAGTAATGGTATCAATGCTTGGTACTGTGCGTGGTGCAAATAGATGTTGGTTGAGGGCTCATAAAAAGGTCCTGTCATGTGAGTTTCTGTTTGGCACAACTAACTAGCAATTCAATACTCTCTTTGAAATAACCTTGGATGAAGGTGATTAGGATCTGGACAGTGCTGTTGTAACTTATGCGAAGAGCGTTCAGTAGATCCATTCATATTCGTTTTGATAAATCAGTTACCTACGGAATGTATGATGCACTAAAAAGCAAGAAA
The DNA here is from genome assembly GCA_949820665.1 of Scrobipalpa costella. NCBI lineage: Eukaryota > Metazoa > Arthropoda > Insecta > Lepidoptera > Gelechiidae > Scrobipalpa > Scrobipalpa costella. The sequence goes on from OX463315.1 coordinate 104,917, forward strand.
TAAAAATATTTTTAAATAACAAAATAAGCAGCCCCTTTCAGAGGTGTTTTGAGGAAAGATATACTAAATGGAATAATAATAACATAACATAAAAATACTTTATTGCACGTAAGAATTCAAATCATACAGCACATCAGATAACAACAAAAAACAAGTACAACATAGGCGGCCTTATTGCTAAGGTAACAATTTCTTCCAGGCAACCTTTAATTTCACTTGCTGTTAAAAAAAATAAACGTAAGTTAGAACTATTACTATACAATTATTGTTAATTTTGGAGTCGGTGCCAGCCAAGCATTAACAATAATAGTCATCATATAAATACCTCAAAGTATCTTCGCTATTTGTTACACAGTTATTAAACATGGCTGGCGACGACTCCAAAATTAACAATAATTGTTACGTAGTATATTTTTAACTTATGAAAGTGAAATAAATATTCAATAGAGTGTCTCTTTCCACAAAAAACCTCTGAAGGCGGCTGCTTATTTTGTTATTTAAAAATATTTTTAATCTTTGAGAAGTTGCAGTATTAACTTGTGCCTCTAGTAGTCTAGCTACGATTTACCAAACACGGAACAATACATAACACTGCTCTACTTATGTACATCACTACTGACATAAACATAGTAATTATCGATGAAGAATGAATATTTTATGCGGGTATAAGCGGAGAGTGGAGCGGGTAATGGCGATGAAGAATGATTCGTTTGAGAACGCCGCCGCTTGTTGCGGTCTGCGGTTTGCAGTTCCAGTCGAGAGAGCACGTGACACTCGGTAAGGTAGCGACGCGGGCACAAGCGGAGCGTGGAGCGGGTAATAGTAACACTTACATTTCTTTTCATCAAAAGTGGCGTTTTTAATTAAGAGTTTCATAAAAAAATTAAAGATAATTTATTTCGTATATATAAAAAAAAAATTGTTTTACTTTTTTTTTCTTTAGCGCTTAATTTTAAAATGTAAACATATTAAATATTTCTTCTTATCTCTACATGATAATTTGTTCTCATTTTATTATTGTAAAAAACAAACAGCGCTCGCTAGTCGGCCCGCGGTCTTTGCACAGCGGCCTGGTGTGGTCATCGCGTCGCACTTTTACCGGAAACTCGGTATCGGGACCGTCTTGCATTCACAATCACATACATACATACATATAATCATGCCTTTATCTCTAATGGGGCAGGCAGAGCGTAAACTATCTAAACAAAGGTCGTTCCGCCACGTCTAACAAAGTTTTGAGGGTTATATATGATAGATTTGTTGGTAGGTATATAACATACGTATAAATAATCAGCTTGCAAATGTGACAGCGAGTTTAAGGTCCGTATTAATAAACTTTGACGGCGAGTTTTAAGTTCGTATCAGAAATAGCATGTCTCAAGTCCATATTTAGGGTCGTATTAATAAAGCGCTTTCTAGTTGAGAGCTATCTTGACAGTTGGTTTTGTACTGAAATGACGTTTCTGATACGAACTCTCAATTTAAGTCTCACTTCCGTAGGTCAGCTGGAAGAAATTTCTTAGTAGAACTAAGCTGTACCTGTTGTGTCGTTATTCCTTCTGTATTGTCTTTCTCATATTACTTGTGTACAATAAACAGTAAATAAAAAAACTTAACCTTGCCGTCTCTCAAGACCTTTAATGTTGTAGATATAAGTTCAATCTCACTGTTTAGATCACTTCATAAATACTATCAGAAATGTAATTGTAGTACAAAATGTCCCGTCAAATCGTTTGTAAATTTCTCTCAAGTTTAAGATTACTCAAATACGAACCTTGGATCGGCGTTTATCTTTCACAGGAATTATCAGCTAAATTTATTCACAGCAAATATTAGCGTTCTTCCGTGCTGGACTGGGAGCGAGAAATAAACATACAATGTGCCAGCTGCATTTCCTCCCGGGCATACTGTAAAAACCAACTAAGATATCCGTGGGTTTCATTATAATTTAATTTAATCGATGGGCTGACAACCTGTCACTACAACAATATACCTACAAATCTATCTTAAATAACCCTAAAAACTTTGTCAGACATGGCGGAACGACCTTTGTTTAGGTCGTTTACGCTCTGCCTACCCCATTAGAGATAAAGGCGTGATTATATGTATGTATGTATAGACCGCTCATGTCACCCTAAATTTCTACTTCCGATCCCAACATTCGAGAAATAATTTCATAATGGAACTTTTAAGCCATCTCAGTCTACAGTTCCAATAATAAGTATGAATTGAAATATAAAGTCAATGCTCTCGTGCGTGACCGTAATATAATACTGTATAGAAACCGCACGTAATGAATTTATACAACTCTATTATACCATTAAACGTATACTTAAGCATTAAATGTAGGTATTTTATAGCGAGACTTTATTTTGCATTGAGACATTGACAGTAATATCAAGTGTGTGATTTTATTGTTAGGAATACTACTGTAGTCTGGTACATACGTAGTGAAGCGGTCTAAGCCATAAGTTGGCAGTCTGGAAGTACATGGGTTTGTCCAACGAATAAAATATATGCATTAGATAAACTATCTATTCTGAGTACATGTATTTTTTTTTTCTTTTTTGTAGTAGTTTTAAGTGTTTTGATGTGTGGCGCGGATTCGTGACAAAACAAACTTTGTTAAGTTTAGCGGTACATTTATTTATATGTAAACTTGTAATAATTCTTGTAATAAATATTTTAAAATAAAAAATACAAGAAGAAGATTTCATGAATTATACGTAAAAAAATCAGATTAAATTGTGGACTTCTTCTTAACTTCTTCTTCAACTGCCTCCGCAGTCTAGTGGTCAGAGCAATGGGCTTACGTACGGATCGTAAGCCCATAGCCTGGCCCTGGGTTCGATTCCCAGGGGGGTTTTAATTTTTTTTGCCTTACCTTCACTTGAGGTTTAAATTCTGCCTCGACATTTTGTCGACAACAACCGTCCCCGACCGTCCCTGGAACCACAGAATATATAATAGTACTACATAGTCGAACGACAAATAAAGCTGTCAAATCAGTCTTTAAATATTGAACCTACGTGGTTTTTGACGTGAGTGCAAGGGAGAGATCCAATTATCTAGGAACAGTTTCGTCACCTGTGTGCGCATGTCCTTGATTCAGACACGACGACAAAACATACATTCCTTCTTTATGACAAGAATGTCACAAAACTTATAAATATTTTGCAGATCTACCTTACCAGCTTTGTTGCTGTTTTCTTCATCACGTATGTTGTTACCTTTAAAAAACTGCCTACGTGGTCTAGTGGTCAGAGCCATGGGCTAACGATCCAGAGGTCCTGAGTTTGATTCCCAGGCCGAATACTTATTTGTCAATTTACCGCATTTGTTATTTGTCATTTTATCACTTTTTGAGGTTTTACCCAGTTTGGTTAGGACATTGCAGGCTGAATCACATGATTGTGCGAAAAGTAAAACTATTTCGAGCTTCGGAAAGCACGTTAAGCTGTCGGTCGCGATCGCTGTCTTTGATGGTGATCGTCACTCAAACCATATCAGAGGCCTAATAGCTGTGCTACTAGGCGGTTGAAAAACTCTGACACCAGGGATCTTAGGATCGTTGTTCGACTCAAGAATCAGCTCTCTAAAAGAAGAATTTGGACTGTATCTGTGTTACTCTACGTCTAAATTGCGGAAAATTAGAGAAAATGCTAATAAATCGATTTAATAATGTGTCAACCAGAATGGATGCCTCTGTTACACCTTTACAATAAAAGCCATTACTTTTAACTTTTGACCGTAAACGTACATTGATGTATCCTGTTCTCGGAAGGCACCTGGTACAGACGCGCACTAAAATGTTTCATCTTCCGGCGCAACAAAGCACCAGGTCGTAAAAGCCGGAAGTGGCCAGACGTAACCGGATATTGGCTCTGCAATAATAACGTCTTCACCGGATGCGGCAGAGAAGATGGAAAAGTTATAGGTAATATTGGATACATTCTATGTTTTGTTTTGCTCTCAATCCAGTATTAGAACTAACACAGTTATTAACTTTACATATAATAGCATAATATTTTACCATAAAGATTTTAGATAATCATTTTTTTTTAGATGTCTTACTTTAAGAAGATTGTCCTTATATTATTGCAATACTAGCGACCCGCCCCGGCTTCGCACGGAAATTATCAGTGTTTCTCTACTATATTATACATGTTATATAAATATAAACCTTCCTCTTGAATCACTCTATCCTTTAAAAGAAACCGCATCAAAATCCGTTGCGTAGTTTTAAAGATTTATGCATACATAGGGATATAGGGACAGAGAAAGCGACTTTGTTTTATACTACGAGTATGTAGTGATAAGGACATTATAAGACATAAGACATAATTTATTAATAATAATTCCATTACAGGTCATAATTCAAATTACATATCAAATTTAATACAAAATAATAATCATAAAATATAGTTTTAAAATAAGCATTTCAAATAACACGTCAAATTTTGCAATAGAAATAATTCAATACCTAACTAAAACAATACAATAAAAATAATTTCTATGACAAGCAATAGTGTAATTAATCATCATTTCAGCCTTTGTGGTTTATGATCCACTGATCATAACTATAAATCTCCTGCTCTATAAGCCAGTGCTTAAGGCGCGACTTGAATGAGTACATAGAGGGTGCATTCATTACATTAGCTGGAAGACGATTGTAGACTGCTGGACCCATAGTATGGATCAACTTTGCCGACTTGACCAAAGTTTATATTATTGTAATCCCAACGTGAGAACCAATTTTAGGCTCAATTAGTTGATTTAGAAATGTAATTAGATACGGCTTTTAAGCACAATTAGATATTTTTAGAATCTTATTAGATTGCATACAAATTGAAAGTATAACGATGATGAAGAGGATCATACATTTAGCGAGAATACCATGATGTGTTTCCCACGGGAAAATGCAATTGATTACCTAAGGAGTAAAACAAATAAGGAATAAAAAGATACTAAAGTAAAAGTAAAAGTTTGAACGAAGAAGCCAACATAAAACAATCAGCAACAATGTAGAACTTACTCTCTATCCGTGTACTAATATTAAAATGTGAAAGAACTGTTCTGTTTTTTTGTTGCTTTTTTACACCTAAACGGTTAAACATACTTACTCACTAACTTCGCTGGCAAAGCATATTTTTATAAAATTTTACATATACATACATATAATCACGCCTTTATACCTAATGGGTAGGTAGAACATATACGACCTAAACAAAGGACGTTCCACCATGTCTCGACTGACAAAGTTTTGAGGTTTATTTAAGATAGAATTTAAGGTATATTGCTGTAGTGGCAGGACGGTTGTCAGCCCATCACCTAAATTGCAATATACTGATACCCTCGGAATCCTTAGCTGGTTTTTACAGCATGCCCGGGAGAAAATGCAGCATTCTACGTTTTTCTTTCGCTCCCAGGCCAGCATGGAACCAAAATATCAGTGTCGCACGAAAATAAATCATTTAAAGATACAGCTGGCACATTCTATGTTTTTCTATCACTCCCAGTTCAGCATGGAAGTTAAGTATAAGAAGAATAAGAATAACTTTATTTTCCTCAACAAACCGCATATACAATAAATTAAGTTGGTACATATTATAACCTTTGTGGACAAAAAATGCGTTTGGTGAGGCTGGCACCTAAACTAAGGAAACCCTGTATTATAGGAGACCAGGCCTCCACTTCCAGTATGGAACTAGCTTTAGCCAAAAGAACTGTTCATTCTCGCTTTATCGTAGGATTTTCATAGCCAACTTCCCACGTGTAGGAAGGAAGGAAGCGGGCTCTGGTGTGGCTGGCTGGTGACTGACGCAAACAATGACATTGTTCTGTTTTACTTACAGGGTTTTCGCAAGACTTCCGGCCCGGCCTTCACATCGTTTCGCAACTTACATGGGTTCAAATACATACATACATATAATCACGCCTTCATCCCCAATGGGGTAGGCAGAGCGTAAACGACCTAAACAAAGGTCGTTCCGCCACGTCTGACAAAGTTTTGAGGGTTGTTTAAGATAGATGTGTAGGTATATTGCTGTAGTGGCAGGTTGTCAGCCTATCGCCTAAATTGCAATATACAGAAACCCATGTATCCCTTAGCTGTTTTTTACAGCATGCCCGGGAGGAAATGCAGCTGGCACATTCTATGTTTTTCTCTCGCTCCCAGTCCAGCATTGAAGTAAGTAGGGTTCAAATAGGCCATTGATAAACAGTATTTGGAATATTGTAATTAGTTAATTTTGTAAAAGGTTGTATGTCAAAAAACTCGAAACCCACACGGTAAGAAGGAGAAATTATAAAAGGTTCTGTGGTAAGAAATGAGCAGATATGGATCTTGAAAAAGAAAACACTAGACTATGGCTCGTTTTTATGAAGCAATCTCAATCTTGAGATATATATTCAGGCCATTTTGTACGAAAATTACATTTCTGATACGAACTCAAACTGGTTGTCACTCAAGAGCTCTTGAGAGTTGATTTATTGCTAAACACTTTCATTTTGTTTTAGCACACAAAATAAAAATCTGTCAGGAGCGCGATCAGTGACTTTGCTACGTTACTTATTCAAGCGGTTCTATTGACAGACTCTGATGTTGAAACCCACTTGACTTCTAGGTTCATTCATTGTTATAAAAAAATGTCTTATTCTAATCAAAAAGCGCCTATATACAATTTCACAGTAGCGTTTCCTTCCTACCACGTGTTAGTATATAATTAAACCTCTACTCGTACAGTCGCGTAGAAAAGCAAGACTTGAACGAAGTAAGTAGCGGTACAGGCGGGTAGGAAAGCGGAACTCTAAATGAGTGTGTAAACCAAGCCTGCACATTGTTTCATTAGCATGGCAGAGACGGGCTGGGATTAGGGCGACAGGGCTGGATCTAGGATTCAAAATTAACTCTATAAATCAAGAATTAGAAGTCATTGTTTTAAGCCATTTATGATTGCTAACCGCACTGCTACCGGGACGCTGTTTACGTTCGATTCAGCCGAGGTTTGAGAAACAGTTAACAGTTGTCACAGTTGCATGTGTGTGTGTGTGTAACAATAAAAAAACTTTTCTCTTACGATACGGTATGGCAAAGGTTCGAATCCCTGCTGCACAAATTTTTGGTTTCTATATTTATATGTTTTAAAAAGCATCAACACTTTCAGTATCAAAATTAAAAATATTAGGTATCTTTTTAATTTTTTAAGTGACAATGATAAACTAATCTTAAATTAAATTATTAGTTATCAGTGAGAAATGATATATTTCGTCAAAAATGGCGCTGTTGCGGCGGCGTTGGTACCTCTTTCACCGCATTCATATAAATCTAGTTGTCATCTTGTTGTATTGTGCAAAGAATCTTCATTCATTTGTCACTTTTCTATAGTATTATAATATTATTAATATCCAATGTGCAATTTCCCATGTCTAATTGTTATACGATTAAGTCATTCAAGCGTTACTATTGTTTTAAGTAGATAAGTTTCACTTTTATTACTTTCTTATTATGGCCCGTATTAATAAAGCATTCGAGAATGGCAGTGAGTTTCAGATCAAATCAGAAATGTAATTTCAGTACAAAATCGCCTGACAAATTCATACATAAAATTGCTTTCATTCTTGAGATCGCTTTAGACCGGTACTAATAATCAGCTCTTAAGACTATCAGTGGGACACTTAACGGCTATATAAGATAAGAAGACTATCACCGAGTTTCGCTAGAGCTAATTCTAAACAAATTTACCTACATCCATCCCTCTCAGAGCGAACAAATCCAATTCCTGTTCAGTTCACTCTTTATTCTGTTTGAAACGCGTTATTTCGTTTGCAGACGATTAAGGGTTTAATCTATTTTGGGAAACAACGGGACTCAAAGGAATTTTCCTTTTGTATAAAAAAACATTAGCAAATACCGCGGGAGGGAAGCGCCGACGCCCGCGGGGTCATGACCACAACGACCGAGCAATTATTTAGACCCGGCTTTCTATAGTATATCTGATTTATAAAAAAAAGAAATATCCCAATGTGTACTTAATATCCTAAGTAGATATAACTAAAAAAGGCAAAGCCTGGGAAAAGCTATATTACTAACCAAAAGATGAAAGTTGTTGCTCATTGGTGGGCGCCTTAACAATAGCTCTTTTAAAGCAATAACGCCTTTTAGATCACTCACGCATTGACGGGACGTATATAGACAATTCACATTAGCAAGCCATGCCTTAGCGCCATGCCGCGCCATGCTAAACAAATGTCAAGCACACCACTATCGTGGTTCTTGGATGTGTGACGGAAGCTGACAGGGCATAGCGTTCTGCCTCAATCCAGATTTGGGAAATGTGCTTCTGTGAAAAACTACAAAATCTTCGAAAGTCCTGGATTTCCAATTGAAGTTATACGGAGTGTAAGGGACAGCGTCCCGCAAACTGATAGTATTTGCTCTGTCAACGGAACTGAACAACTACCAGCAGGTATATTTTTCAGGAAGTGAAAATAAAAAAATATTTCTCATACGAATTATCTGATTGAGGTGGTCATTTTGTATGGGAAGTTACTTTTTTTCATCTCTTGAAAGGAATTCCTGGTGACAGTTGTTCAGTTTCGTGTCTGAGCAACCCATATCAGTTTGCGGGACGCTGTCCCTTACACCCGGTATTAAGAGAGCAGAGTCTATAGAGTATCAGATCTTTGGCAGTAACCCTATTATCTAGTGGAGCGCGGTTTATACACAATAGATCCCGCGGGAGATTTACAAAATGGCGTCTCGGCTAAAAACAAACCGCTAAACAATCTGTATACACGTAAGTATGTTGGGGCTTGACTTTGCACAGAATTATCTCGTTTTTTCGATACAGTTAGTATTTATTTCTATTGTATGTTACTTATTTGTTACTCCAAATGGCATTTCGGCGAAAATATGTATGTGGTGATCGTCGCAATATAAATATTTATGTAGGTATAAATAAGTGAAGAAGTCTGGTTTCCCTTCTGGGTTGCGGAGGTCAGATGGCAGTCACTCTGCGTAGAAACCAGTACCCTCGTTCAATCCCCTAGATTAGGTAGCTGACCCCGTGACATACGGGATAAGGCTAGGGAGATGATGAAATAAGTGTAATGTTCTTATACTATATTATTCATATTTAACATATAAAAATGTAAAATTTACTCTCTGCCTACCCCATTAGGGATAAAGGCGTGATTATATGCATATATGTATAAAAAATAACATTATTTTCTTATTTGTTATAATAATAATAAGTTTCTGTGTTCCGGAGACAATCACGCCAATATAGGTAACGGTGTAGGCAAAGACTTAATGGCCTAACAACAGCAGTACCTCATCTAGTGAATATGTTCTCCAGAAAGAGACCAACAAGTAAAAAACAGGACTCAACATTTTCTCCGATAAATAAGATTTTTTAACGACGGTAAAGTCGAATCCGATCATTTACAACGCGGAAGAAGGGTCAGTTCACACCGGGTAACGACGCGGCGCGAAGCTGCTTGAAAATGCTTTTCTTTGCACCACGAAGTGACAAGCTGCAGCGCGTTTTATCACAATTATCAAGTGAACTGTTCTATGTGAACTGAAAATGACCCAAGTTGCGAGAAGGGCTAATGAAAACAAAATTATACTACCTTGCCTACCGTACCTATTTCTTGAAGACACTTTTTAAATATACTAAATACATTACCTTAATATTTACCTTCTAAAACCTCTCAAAAGTCCGAATAAAAGTCTAAATTAAATAACTTCGTGTGAAAACTCTACGAAGCGCAAAACTTTATTGAAATGCTCCGGAGAGTATCAAACCCGGGGATCCGAGTTTAATAGTTTCCGATATTGGTGAAACACAACTTGTTATTTCTCCATATATGTATATGTACATACAAATCACACCTGCATTCCTTACGGGGTAGGCAAAACACCAATTGCTTACTAAATGATTTGTGATAGGACAGCAGTACATATTGTCTTGACTATTGCTTTGGTGAGGTTATCAGCATCATCCTTGGGGCGATACGGATTCGAATCAGTGCAAAAGTGCCCTTAGGCTAAATTGAAAAAAAAATATAACTCTGCCTCTACTACTGTATTTACGTCAGCTAGATTAAAAAAAAACACAAGAATGTTCTAGCTGCTGGAACATTCTGTGTTTTTTTACCGATTCCAATCCAGTATGGATGGAAGTAACTGTGTTGCGCGTAGCGATGAACTCTACGTCGTACATCCCTCTGCCAGTACGCGCGCGTACAGCGTAAGGTGAGCCATGTATGTTGTAGGCAATGCAAGCATTGACAGCGTGTTGAGCGCAACCTTGCGCGCAGTAAGCGACGCATGTGTGTTGCTGCCCTAATCGTTTCGGATATAGTTTTCAATTTATTTTATCGTCATGCTTAACAATAACGTCTAAACTCTGGATGGGCGCCAGAATGCACTCGCCGGGTTGCCCGGGTCAGCGCGCCCGGATATCCGGGCTATCCGCGGAACTACTCGAGAGACGCGCCAAGAAAGAAATTAAACTGCGATGATTTATTAGTTTTCCATTTTAAAGCGCGGACAGATGAAGTAGAAGATAAGTTTTGGGCAGTAAGTAATGGAGTAATTTATTCATTAATAAATTTACATGCATATATTCACGCGTCTATCCCTAACGGGGTAGGCAGAGGGTAAACAACCTAAACAAAGGTCGTTCCGCCACTTCTGACAAAGTTTTGAGGGTTATTTAAGATAGATCTGTAGGTATATTGCTGTAGTGACAGGTTGACAGCCCATCGCCTAAATTGCAGTATACAAAAACCTTTCGATCCGTGGTTTTTACAGCATGCCCGGGAGGAAATGCAGCTGGCACATTCTATGTTTTTCTCTTGCTCCTAGTCCAGCATCGAAGCGTTTAATTTAAAATGCAGATATCTTTTGTTTGTAAGTCGTTGGGAATTTCATCACTTTTAATCCTTCAACTCCTTATTTCCCTTCTAAATAAACAGCCTTTAGTTCCGAAACTGTGTGTTGATCAAACTTTGACGAAGATCCGTGGTTTTTACAGCATGCCCGGGAGGAAATGCAGCTGGCACATTCTATGTTTTTCTCTTGCTCCTAGTCCAGCATCGAAGCATTTAAATTAAAATGCAGTATCTTTTGTTTGTAAGTCATTGAGAATTTGCCCTCACTTTTAATCCTTCATCTCCTTATTTCCCTTCTAAATAAACAGCATTTAGTTCCGAAACTGTGTGTTGATCAAACTTTGACGAAGGTGCATGTACCATCAAAGTTCCGACATTAATGCGGGGTGTAGCGGGCAGTCCCCGACCGGGTCCCCGCTGCCCGCAACAGACCCGCAGCGACCCCGCAGCAGTCCCGCAACAGACCCGCAGCTGGGCCGCTGCGGCCTGCTTGCGGGATTACACTACACTAGACGTGTAATATAATTAATCCGGGGACTATTTAGTGACGTCACATGCAGAGTTCGGTAATGGGGGACCTGTTCAGATTCTGTGGGCTAATGGAACGAATCGAGATGGGTTTTCGTAGTGAATTGATCGCTGGGATGTATAGTAGTTCATATTCAAGATTTAAACAATTGGTTTTTGCAGTCGGAGTTCCATTACAGAAATGATGAGTATGGCAAATACCCATCATCTCGGGAAGGTATCCAGCATTCAGCCTGGTGTCGTATTTCTGAACCGCACGTATGAAAACTGAAAACGCATACGAAAATCATTCGTGTACAAAATTAAATTCTCAGTTAAACTCTCAATTAAACACACGATTTTACGTATTTTTGAAGATGTGGCTTTGTCACTTGTGTGGTTTGTACCACTCGTTGCAGAGTCGCATACGTATGAGTATTCAAAAATTGAGGTCTTAGGATTTCGCATGCAAATGTTGCATTTTCGTATGCGAATTGATACGAGCGGTTCAAAAATACGACTCCTGGTCTTCTTCTTCTGTCGTGTGGGTTTCGAGTCGCGCGACCCGATGAACGACCGCTATCAAAGACAGCGACCGGGTCCGACAGCTTAATGTGCCCTACGAAGCACGGATTTTTTTTTTCCAATTAGGTGATTTAGCCTGTATTTTCCTATCCAAACTGGGGAAAACCTTAAAAAAATATAAATTAACAAATATCAACTTTATGTTCTCCCTGGGAATTGAACCCAGGACCTACGGATCGGGCCTAAGGCTCAGATCACTAGACCACGTAGGCAGTCAAGTTCTGTAGTTGGTATAATGGATTCCTGAAGCGTTCTATTCCCGTTTTATCTTTATCTTTTACCTGTAACAAGCTAAGCACAACTACTTTTCTATTTCACTTGATCTTCGTTTGAAAGAGCCGCCGTTCAAGTATATTCGACTGCATTGGATAATTTTATGACAATATTTCACGAGAACCGGGTCATTTTTCAGCGGCAACCGGTAACCCGGGTAACCGGCCGAGCGGCAAACGAACCGGGTCTGGAAAATCCGGATAAAAATCCCGTCGCATTTTAAAGCCTCGATGCCCCCCCCCCTCCTCCCGCACAGTTGTGTGTTCTAGTGATTGGAACGTACTGGACAAGTGCTGCGAGGGGCAACTCATGTCTCCGTGGTCGGTGATGTAGGTCAGTTACTAGGGCTCGTATATTGATTAATTAGATTGAGATCGCTTTATAAATACGAGCAATATTCTCAAAGTCAAATAATTTATTTCCAAATAGTTTCACTTTTAGAAATTCACAAGCGAGTCTATTACAAGAATATTATATCTATGTCATAAAATAAAATGAAAATATATCACAATGAAGAAGTATGAGAAACTCGCACTTTGCTTTAATACGGATCTAGATATAATATATATTTTTTATTAGGACCCAAATCCCGTATGTATAATCAGCACTTGAGACTGACAGCAAGTTTCAGTTCATATCAAAAATGACATTTCGGTACATTATGACTTGTCAAATTTATACTTAATACTTATCTCAATCTTGAGATCAAAAATACTCAAAAATGTGTTCTTCATAATATTTTGCTCTCGATAAGTAATTTTGACTCAATTTAACACTCATAGTACAGTCGTTTACAGAAGTGATGCAACTCAGGTATATTCCTCTAGTCCCTGCACTATTCTATACGCCGCACTGATTGCTCGCGCGCGGTGTGAGGTGCTCGGCGCACTCTGATTGGTTCCCTATGAATCCGGATATCCGGTTTAATTAAATACTCTTTACCCGGGTCGGTTTACACGGCACATGCAAAGTGCCGATAGAGCGAGAGTGGAAAATAAATGGTTTTACACGAGTTAGCAAACCACGTAATAGTTTACAAATAGGTGTGGAATAGAAAGGTTTTTGCAAAACGATAAAATTAAGGATAAAAATGGTCTTGATTTGATAAGGACAACACAGACTGAATCATAAATACCTGATCTGTAAGAATAAGAATGTTGTGCTTTGGAGGGCACGTTCAGCCGTTGGTCCCGACTGTACTCTTTGATAGTGGTCGTTACACAAACCATGCCAGAGGCCTTCGAGGGATACAGTGTATTGTAATTTAGGCGACAGGCTGACAACCTGTCCCTACAGCAATACACATTACAATCTAAAATTATTGCCTTAAATTTTTGTTAGATGTGTCGAAAACGCCTTTTACGAGGCGTTTTACGCTCTGCCCACCCCGTAAAGGATAAAGGCGTGATTTAATATATGTATGGTCAGAGGCCTATTAAAAAGGCGCTTTAAAAACTCTTGACACTCTCGAAAAAGTAAGTAAAGAAGAATGGGTATTTCGTGCATAATAAATTAGAAGAAATTTACTCGATTTCTATTCAGCATCTGATCTGGCCTAAAATAAAGATCCTGAAGAATATATTCGGATGCCTAGATTCCTCTCTGATAGTGGTGCTCGTGCGACCCTCTGATAGATGTCTGGACCACAATCTACACGGCCTCAAGCCTCAACATGACCCATTATTTACTACCTAACCTAATGCAAAGGTCGTTCCGCCACGTCTGACAATGTTTTGAGGGTTATTTAATATAGATTTGTAAGCATATTGCTGTAGTGACAAGTTGTCAGCCCACCACCTAAATTTAAACCCTCGGATCCCTTAGCTGGTTTTTACAGCATGCCCGTAAGGAAATGCAGCTGGCACAATATATGTTTTTCTCTCGCTCCCAGTCCAGCATGAAAGTACCCTCAAAACTTTGACAGACGTGGCGGAACGATCTCTGTTTTAGTAGTTTATGCCCTGCCTACCTTATTAAGGATAAAGGCTTGATTATATGAATATATATCTGACCTAATATTGTTGTGTAGGACAAATAAGGAATGAATGATGATCTATACCTAACTTTAAATTCAGCATGTATTTTAACAAAATAATGTATTTTACCAAATACAATAAAATAAGGCTTAAAAAGAACATTATAAACTTAATGAACGAATACAATAAAGATCGTAAATGTATATCAAAATAACTTCTAAAATCCTAGTAAAAATGTAGGAACCTAAACTTGACTATTAAAAGCTGTGGTGTATACCAACCATACTATTTAGCATTGAGCTGCCTACCGAGCTATCATCGGTATCGTTTTCAATCATTCATTCATTCTCTGGCTCGTCATCGCTCATCTGGAAAATCCTCAGGACGGAATATACGTCTGGATGTGGTCGGCAAAGCCTCACGCTCATCTCTGAACCGGGGCGTGGACAATCTACGAAGCAGATCTTTCATCCTGGACCGATCCAGCAACATCATGATCTTCGGTTCCTCTGGTAATGTTACTGGTGTTGATATTCTTGTAGTTTCTTCTGGCAATGAACGCAATTGTCTCTCAGGTGTTATAACAGTGTTATACGAATAATTATATTCAGGCCTTTCCGTAGGCAATAATCTTTGCAGATATATCGCTAAAGGATGTAACAGCCCTTGACCGTAGATGTACTCTGTAGTTGTACTTAAAGGACTGGTCATCTGTAATGATGAAGGCTGTTCTTTGGTAGTTGGGGACACATAGTCTGTGAAGTATACCGGCTGCGTTGATATCGTCACATCGCTGTACTCCGCAAGTTCCGTCACAAACGACTCTGCTAACTTATCATGCGTCTTCCGATAGCCGAAGTGCGAGATCAAACCCTCCATCAAATCCAAATAGTCAAGGATTAGGAATATGATGATGATCATCACGATACTCAGGATGCACTTGCACAAGCCACCAGGGTTGGATAAGCTACTGTTGCAGCAGTTGCTATAGCTGCAACAACCGCACCTCATGACTTTGGATGTGATGAAGAAGACGCAGCACAGCGGGATCAGCGACAGGCACTGCAGGAGGAACTGCAGCAGGTTGTAGACGGCCACGAGGACTGCTCGGATGAGGCTCTCCAGCATCAGCAGGGTCGTGAGGATGATCCTCATCAACGCTTGCAGGATGCAGCACCATAGCTGTATACACATCTGACACATGTTCAATTATGGGAACTAAGTAATGTTAAAGGATGCGTAGTATAAGTAATATTAAAACTTTAACAATAGTATGTATAAATTAAAAAAAATGTGCTTTAAAATAAATATAAATCATACGAAAACGTAAATGTTTACAAATAACTAGATAAAACGTCAATGTCAATTTTGTTATACTTTCTTATATATATTTTTTTGTGATACTTTTCTTATAAAAGAAGAAAGAGTTGAGTTTTCCCACTGCCATGCCGGTTAAAAATGTATCCCCCGAATCTTCCGGTTTTTCTATAAATTGTTTAATTTTTAAATCCAGTTTTTGATTTCCGACTACCTCTCTGGCAGTGTCCACAGATGGATGGGCCGGATTAAAGCCAGCACTGCCAAAATACTGCGCCCATTACTTGTGACAAATTGGTCGCCACAGGGCCGGCGTCAGGCCTGTACGCGTGGGGCGGCTGACGTTTACTCGCACACGCATAATATTGCTGAAATACGGTACAGCTGTTATTATCTCGATCACCACATCCGTTTCTGTCAGGTAACAGGTGGTGTTGATATTTTCAGTACCTCTTTCCGTAACAAGGGTAGGATTATTGTGCCGAAATACATAAAATAATATGAAACAGAGTAAATCTTTCGAGTAAAATAAATCCCTCCAAAAACATAAATATGTATAAGTGGAAACCTACTTGGTAATGGGCATGTTAGTGCGTGGTTCGCACAAAAAGTTGGGAGATCTAAAAAGGAAGCCAAGTCAAGGGATTATTGTAGTAATTCTTTGCTCTCCAATAAGGTTAATTTTATTTGACTTGGCCGTTGTAGAGAATAATTTGATCTGCCAACTACAATACCACTCTACAACGGCTACACTACAACAAAAATCGCGGTCGATATATACACCAAGTAGTATTTGAATGAATGATGCCCCCATTGATCCGGCCCTGTCTGAACGAATGGATGAATGAAACCCCGCCCGCTGCTTCCAGCCGATAATCTGTTTCGAATAGCGGCTATTAATTTCGACCTGCTCTATAAATCTCGTTCTATGAGTGCCTGAACAGGCGTATGGCATACAAGAAATTGCTGTTTTTAGTTTCGCGATTTATGAAATAGGTAGATACTGTATTTTTGCTGCCTCCGTGGTCTAGTGGCTAGTGCCATGGATTCCCGATCCGGAGGTCCTGGGTACGATTCCCAGGGGGGAAACACAAAGTCGATATTTGAGAATTTATCACTGTGAATTTTTCCCGAGTTTGGTTAGGACATTGCAGGCTGAATCACCTGATTGTCCGAAAATAAAAAGATTTCGTGCTTCGGAGGGCACGTTAAGCCGTCGGTCCCGGTCGCTGTATTTGATAGTGGTCGTTACTCAAACCATGTCAGAGGCCTGATAGTTATGCTACTAGGCGGTTTGAAAACTCTGACATAAGGGTTATAAGAACAAGTTATTATTGAAAAAAATCCTATTCATGCCTGTATACAATTGTTGATGAGCCAATCAATCATTAAAGTAAGAAAAAACAAATTAGATTTGAACCTGCGAACTTCGGAATCCGTTACATAGATAGCTCTGGCAACTGAGCTTATGTGGAGCTCAAGGCGGATTTTATATTTATCACTTACATCAGGTATATATGACAATAAAACATATACTGGGTGGAAGGGACTAACTGATAGGGGTTGCTCAGTCAACAAGACTGAACAACTTTCACCGGGAAATTCTTTCAGGAGACTCCCCATACAAAATGACCTCCTAGATGGGTCAACAAAAAAAAGAAAAATATTTTTCGTTGACTGAGCAACCCCTATCAGTTTGCGAGACGCTGTCCCTTACACCCCGTATACCCGAATACGTCTCTGCGTCAACGGTCGCAAGGCTGATGCTTAGTCCTGGCTCGGAATTAATGAAACAAAGGGTGATAAATGTCGGCTGTGCGGGCCTGATAATGCCTATTACTATGGCACATCCGGCAGAATCCGGCAAATTGCCTACGGTACTGTGCCGGCGGAAAATTTATGATTAATGGTTCTGATTATTAGATTAGCAGCCATTTTGAAGTTTAACATTAATTTTGAAGAATTTAGGTACTTGCTAATACATTGATTTTGGTTTACTTATTGTGAACTGAGAGCGATAAATAAAACCATCATAGTTTACTTTCATGCTGGCCTGGGAGTGAAAGAAACACAAAGAATGTGCCAGCTGCATTTCCTCCCAGGCATGCTGTAAAACCACCTAAGGGATCCGAGGGTTTCAGTATGTTGCAATTTAGGCGATGGGCTGACACTACAGCAATATGCCTAAAACTTTGTCAGGGGTCTTTGTTTGGCAACGACCTTTTTTTAGCTAGTTTGCGCTCTGCCTACCCCATTAGGGATGAAGGCATGATTATGTATATGTATGTAAAGTCACGCTTGTATCCCTTACGTAGTAGGCAAGGCAGAGCGTAAAATGCCTAGTGTTTTCACCACGTCTGTCAAATATTGATGGCTATTTTAAATTGAAATGTCTACTCATTGGTTTTGCACTGCTCCGTATTCGGTTCGTATCCGTGAAAAAAATGTATGGTTTGGCGCGAAAATGTTTGACAGCTTCCATATATTTTTCACGGATATGAATACGAATATGGAGCAGTGCAAAACTGCCTAAGAGCACTTTTGCACAGGTCCGAATCCGTATCCGAATATTTTCAGATCCACCCATCCATATCCGTTTTATATTGAAATTTCACGGACACGATTCGGATACGAACCGAATACAGAACAGTGCAAAACCACCCTAACTGTCTCGTATCGATATGCTGGTTCTTACAGCTTGCTGGGGAGAAGTCCAGCATGAGGATTAGTTTTTAAACATAGTCTTCTTCTTCTGTCTTTCTTGTCGATCGACCCGATTACCCTGGTGTCAGAGTTTTTAAACCGAGCAACTAATCGGCCTCTGACATGGAGTCGTATTTGCGATCATCATATAATTTACTAAGTGGATGTTAGTCTTTCGTATGCGAATTCGATTCGAGTAAATCAAAAATGCGGCTCCTGGTATGTGTAACGACCACTATCAAAGACAGTGTCCAGGACTGACGGTTTAACGTGCCCTCTGAAGCGCGTTTTTTTTCCTTCCAGATGATCAGGTGATTCAGCCTTCATTGTCCTACACAAAATGAGGAAAATCTCACAAAGTGACAAATTAACAAATATCAACTTTCCGTTCTCCCCTTGAGAATCGTACCCAGGACCTCCGGATCGTAAGCCTATGGCTCAGACCACTAGACCACGGAGGCGTAAGGATCTTGATATTTTACGCATTAAGTTATCTACAATCCCATAAATTACATTTATCTTTCTAATTAATCTGCATCTAACAAGCTTCTGCCTACTAAACCTGTTTGCAACCTTAATACCATGTAATACGGTCCAGTATTAATGGCCTCGGCCTCCTGACCACATAACCCGGTTATCCGTTTAACCTGGTGTTCTGTTGTGTCCGGACGTGCTTAAAGGGCAAACAGAGCCGCAATGGTGGCGCCATCAGATTTGATTTAATTGTATCTAAAATACAAACATTTTCATGAATATTTTACGATTGGCGAGAATATAAACTAATTCTAAATTTTATAACCAATAAAATTATAATTCATATTCAGTATTCATTTTTGGTATTTGTATTATATTATAATAAAATTGTATCGTAGGTCCATGTCTGTACATGGGAGATAAATAAGAATAAATAGATTTAGGTTAGAGATCCTATGTTCCTTAGGGTAAGTTGTTCAGTTGCAGATTCACATCCTGTGGCGTGTATATACCTTTCCTGTTACACCAATTGGCAGACCCCTATACCAAATCAAGACGTTCCTGGTGTAGTGTAGGTAGCAGGTATAACTCCGCGCGAGGTCGTTCTAGCAAATGAAGGCACGTAAGATATTACAGCGTCTGGTTCGTTACTGCCCGGATTTTAGGGCCCTTGTTAGTGTTAGGGAACGACTTTTACACTAGGCGCATGGCAAACTGGAAGAGTTGAAATACGTTACGTCGGTCCTGGCCGCTGTCTTTGATAGTGGTCGTTACTCAAAACCACGTCAGATGCCTAATAGCTGTGGTACTAGGCGGTTTGAAAACTCTAACACCAGGGTGCATCGGGTCGTTCGACTCGAAAATCCACTCGCTAAGAAGAAGAAGTGCAACACAGCTTCAAATCTGCAGTAGTCGCCGTGACCTGAATTTCCATAGAAAATATTAATTGCGCCGCCTCGACTCTTCCAGTATTGTATGCCATGCGTCTAGGCATGACCTACAATGTATGTTTGTATTTCAGGCACAATTAATTTTAAAATGATGGCGGCACCGTCGCGGCTCTGTTTGCTACTTAACAAGGTAGGTGACACAAACAAAGAGTTTTTTCTCAATGTTCTAAAATATATTTCGTATCACATTCAACTATATTATTATACCAGAATATCCAACTGTGCAGCAATGAACGTGATTCTACATACATTAAATTCAGTTTGTCGTCATCGCCACGTCTGTAATATTATTTTTTATGAAATGTGTACACACTACACACTGTACAATGACAAGTTGTCAGCACATCATCACCGAGGTACAATTCCAAGTTATGACATATTCTGTTTCCAAAACACCGAAAATACTGAGTAATTCAAAGCATAAATTACACAGAAATAAATCTCACAGAACTACTACTAAAAAAATTGCTAAATTTTATCTCTGTGTATTTTTGCACACGTTGTTATTGCGGCTATTTCTGCATGTAAAAAAGTAGCTAGAATTTCGTCCATAAATATTTGCTTTGGCTTGCAATATTTCGCGTTAACTCGGGAACAGGCATTTCAACGCACTACTGCTGTGCGATATTCGATGTTATACGGCTAGGGCTGCCAGCCCGTAACATACCAACCGCAAAGCGATATCATATCGCGGCGATAAATTCAACCGCGCGTGATAATTTCCCTCCCGTTTGACGTGGCCGCGCGATAAAATGGCTATCGCGACTGCATGCTATGGGTGGCTAAAGGAAAAACAACGAAATATCAACTTCAACTTCACAGCCATTAATGCCAATGTCAAAGTGACAAGAGCACAAAAAACTAAATATTCTAAAATTAAAAGAAGCTTCAAACTGACGAAGAAAACAGGAATCAGAATTATTATATTAATCAGGGTATTTTGTCTGTACTAATATTGTAAAGAAAAAAGATTTGTATTTTTGTGTGTGTGGGTGTGTGTGTGTGTATGTATGTTTGTAACGAATCAACTCAAAAACTACTGGACCAATTTCAAAATTTCTTTCACCATCAGAAAGCTACGTTCACCCTGAGTAACATAGGATTCCCACGGGAAAACTCATTAAGTAATCCGCGGGTGAAACAGCGGCATAAAAGGCTATAGTATTAAATAAAATCATATAAAAACTAGGGAGAATCCAGATAAACGTCTGGCAGCCCTGGTTATAGTCCAGTGTAATTTACGAGCTGTCACTAACCAACAGCAATTTCTGTATTGCACTGGACTACGTATATCCTGACCTGACGTATTGATATTGGATCCTGTACCACGGAACTGTGTGGCCATTTATCAAAATAATTATAAGCATGTAATAATCTTAATAGTAGGTACCAGTGGCGAGGGGTGCGGTGAGGGGTTTTATCGACGGTAAAATAAAGAAATAAAAAACACTATTCAAGTACTTTATAGTTTCGACGTAATAACGAATTTGGTAGATGTGTAATTCTTGAAAGGGAAGCCGACGGGAATCGGCTTGTATGGATCCTCCGCCACTGGTAGGTACTAGTAAGTAAAACAACTCGAATTTTCCGTCATTTATGTCCCGATTTGGAAAAAAATAATCATTAGAAAGGGTATCCTGCTGGATTGTTACTTATAAGTTTTATTTAAATTTTATATTTTTATTTTATTAGTTTTATTTACAAAAAATAACTAAAATAATATTTTCCCCTCCCCTCGCCTCTCGTTCTCGTCTAGTCCCAAGTCCCAGGAAGCTGTTTCCGCTGATTCATGTTATCACCAGCCCCCCGCCCCCCGCCCCGGGTCGACCTCTGTTACTGCCCGGAACAACTTACAAACAATAGATTGAGTTACAAAACAGATGGACCACACTATTATAGTGGACTAGTACCAATTCAACACAAAAAAATAAGACAGAAACCACATCAGAGGGTTTTAAAAACTCTAAAACCAGGGTTCATCGGGGTCGAGGGACATTTATTAAGTTGTGTTGTGTTTTGATGGGTTCTCCTAAGCTATGATAAACCGAAACCTACAAGTTCTTTTTACGATCTTTTAAAGTTTCCCTAACAAGTGAAGCAATTTTTGAGCTTTGATCCAAGCACACCAGAAAATCAATTCTCCCTCAAAATCTACAGGTTAGGTACTATCTGCCTTACTTTCTGGTTGTCAGAGATAGAATGGGTCTCTCTCTCTAATTGCCATTGGCCATTCGACCCATCTATTTCTGAGAGCAACCCTGATGTTCTATCTCTGCAACGATGCGTTACGAGTGAGACGCTGGTAATAGACAGACAGACAGACAGACAAGGCTTGGGAAACAGACATTCCTTGGTTTAGAGTTGCAGTACTGAAATAGGTATACTCACTTGGAAATTACATCCGGTCTTCTTCTTAGCGAGTGGATTCTCGAGTCAAACGACCCGATGAACCCGGGTGTCATCAGAGTTTTTAAACCGCCTAGTAGCACAGCTATTAGGCCTCTGACGTGGTTTGAGTACCGACCACTATCAAAGACAGATACTGGGACCGACGGCTTAACGTGCTCTCCGAAGCACGGAATCCTTTTTCTTTTCAGACAATTAGGTGATTCAGCCTGCAATGTCCTAACCAAACGGGGGAAAACCTCACAATGTGATAATTTGACAAATATCAACTTTTGTGTTCCCCCCCTGGGAATCGAAGCCAGGACCTCCGGATCGTAAGCAAATGGCTCTGACCACTAGACCACAAA
Organism: Scrobipalpa costella; assembly: GCA_949820665.1. Classification (NCBI taxonomy): domain Eukaryota; kingdom Metazoa; phylum Arthropoda; class Insecta; order Lepidoptera; family Gelechiidae; genus Scrobipalpa; species Scrobipalpa costella. Next base: position 127,357 of record OX463315.1, read on the forward strand.
GGCAGTAACATCCGGTGTGAACGACTTATATTAGATAGACCAAACGCTCTTTACCAAAGACTAATAGTGCCTATACGACTTTATTGTAGCCTGAAAGTCCCATTTACCGACATCACATAATAAAACACGTTGATTCATGGCATACCATTCCTGATCACCAATCCAGGTCAACAATGTCTAAGGTCGCAATTCACTATCGGGAAGAATAAGCATAAAGTAGAATATTGACTTCATCTCCGTGGACCCTTAAAGTAGTCCCTTGCCGAGAGAGCAATAAAATAAAACGGGGTTCGTCATATAGGGTCTATTACAGACATCGTGACGGACCGGTCCGGATTAGGCTAGTTTTGTCCGACTTGCTTTCTTTCATGCTGACCTGGGAGCGAGAGAAGAACATAGAATGGCGAAATTACCTTTATTTAGGTCCTTTACGCTCTGCCTACCCCATTTATTATATATTATATGTATGTATGTCCGATTTGTTGGTCGAATACTAGCTGAGTCTTCATGACATTGCGAATTGTTCTCTTGGTTCTCATGGACGTAAAAATATAGAAAACAAAAATTCACGCGAATTGTAATTTAAACCGTCACTCTTGGCGATTCTTGCCCTTTCTCAAACCGGTCGATATTTCTGGTCTCTATTTCTAGATGCCAATATATGATGCCAAGATATGATATATCCATTGATAAGTATATATTCATGCCGTCTGATCTTCATACTTATAAGGGTATCGACAGGTATCAACTTATCCTAACCAGAAAGAGTCTTTTTCCCCGTCGAATTCAGGACCACTAAATTAAAAAATTCAGACAACTATAGCAAACAGTTAAGACTTTAAAAGTAACAGCTGTATCTAGAATCACAAATATTTAGCTTTCAACATCGTCTTACAAAAAACACTCTCTACAATACTAGAGATAGCTTGACGTACTTCAGTTTATTTCTTCCCATCACAAAAGCTTTAGAAATTCTCTTGTACAAACAAATTTACAAAAACAAAGAACTAGAAACATTTTTCAAAATAAAACTGCGTTCAATCTTCCTACCCTTTTTTACTTTACAATATATTTGGAACGGGACAAAAGGTTTTGATTGTTACAAATTCCGCTCGCGGACTGTTACTGAAACAAAATGGCCGCAAAACAACGGAAAAGAGTTGAACTTGCAAATCGGTGCGACGCGGCGCGCTGCAACCGAGCGGCAATAGTGCTGGGGGGCGGGCAGTCGACCAGTATAAGGTTTAACATACATACATACATACACATAATCACGCCTTTATCCCTAATGCCTAAATTGCAATACACAGATACCTTTGGATCCCTTTGCTGGTTTTTACAGCATCTCTGGGAGGAAATGCAGCTGGCACATTCTATGTTTTTCTCTCGCTCCCAGTCCAGCATGGAAGATTTAAACCGTACGAATTTTAGACTAGCGGGACTCATTTAACGTGCGCCGATCGAAACTGTCATATTTACAACCATTGACCAATGATAGACGTCATACATACACACACATACACATTTGATACTCACACATTCACATGTGCAACTGGCGAAATATTAGCACACTCTCGTAGTACTAAAATCTTCGCCGCTGTCAGATAAAACTTCACTTCCTGTGTTTCTAAGAACGGGCCGGACAAAATTTCACCTAGTCAAAATTTCATCTCTCAGGCGCCTCTGGCAGTATATTTTTTTCTGGCTAAACTCAATCGGTTAAGCGACTCTGAACGTACCCCTTCGTAATATCGATAAGACTTTTGCTATCCATATATAAGAGGTTAACGCGGTTTTTTATAAATGTATCTGTGGTAAGTGGCGGCTGTCGTAGGAGCAGGGATTGTTACAGTTTCATATTATTTCAGTGAAAATCGTGGAAAATATGTGGTATGGGTATGTTTCTGTAAAGATCATTTGTAGCTTACGTAGCACATCGTCAACTCTTTATTCATAGAAGCGCCTGGTTAGGTGAAACACTTTGTCCTAAAAGAGCCCTATTTCTCTTTAGAATTGTTGGTCATATCGATAGTGAACAGTCCCCTGCAGGCAGCTCTAGTAATGCGCCTAAGTGAAAACTTGGCACCAGTCGCCTATTACGGACCGGGTCCCGGAGAATTGTTCACCCATTGCATCTAGAGGTGCTGCTAAATGGAGCCCCAACACTTAGCGCCACCACTGAATTTATAGAGACATTCACGAGAAATAATAGACCAGCTTTACAAATGCATAGGAAATAATATAACGGTTTACATCTGTATCTATATATAGTAGACAGTATTTCGTAACTTACATCGTTTCCTCTATATAAAGACTGTTAGTTGAGTGGAAGTATATTTTAAGGGTTGTAATCTTCAAACTGGGCTTGGTCAGCTCATAATAATAGTCCTCCCACCGACGGTCTCCCAGAGATCGGCCAACTGCGCAGGACTAGTTTTTAGTGCCCAAGTGTTTGCACACTTGGGCACTTCAATCTCTTATTCTGATGGGATTGACTGAAACGACCAGAGATAAATCAGGCGCAGGACCGACTATTTACATGCCCATCCGACAGCATGGATCATCTTACTTTTCGGACAATCAGGTGATCAGCTTGCAATGTCCTAACCAAACTAGAAACAACAACACAAAGTCATTGTCCCCCACCGGAAACGAACCCGGACCTCCGGGTCGAGAGCCCATGGCAATACCAGAGAGGTGGACGCGGAGCTGAACGACAGTTGCCGCATAGTGACTGGCTGTCTGAAGCCAACTCCTCATGTTTCCTCTTGCGGGAATATCTCCACCTAGAGTCCGTAGGTATGCGACCTTCGCTTGAAAAACATAAACAGGAAAGCGATTCAAGACATCCAACCTACGGATTCTCCCCCGCCGCTGGTCGGTTGCGAATCCGCAAATGCTTCTTGCGATGTACACAGCCTACTGACGAACACCCTTCTGACGTGAGGTGCAGGCTTTAGCCAAGCGAGTACCCACATTCACTGTAACAACGAAACCCCGCCTCCATGTTATAAAGACCTTGGCCAACCTGTAGAAGTCTGAATAGGCTGTGGACCCAGGTTGGCCGAAGCAAGGATAAGCTGAGCCGGTGTTGGTACTCAAGTAGCGCAGACGCCAGCTGTGAATGTGGACAACCCTTGCAAACCATGGCACACCTCAGTAACCGTCCCGCGAGTTAGATCTTGACAGTACCACGGTAGTAGCAAAGAATATATGATACGGTAGCCATTGGGCTCGATTTCAGATACCACCTATAATTAAAATCTATCTTACACTTTCAAAATAATAAAATTGAAAAAGGACAGGCGATCGATAATTTACGGTTTTACACTTTGTCCGCTAGATTTTGACGCGCTTTTGCACCTTTCCTCAATATTTGTGTAAATTTTATCCGCCATATCATAATGACAGCGACTAAAAATGTCGCTGTCATATGATACGCGTAAAACCACCAAATATAAATCAAAAACCGGAGAGAATAGATCTCCTGTCCTTTTCCAATGTTTTTAGTCTGAAAGTGACTAATAGATTTGAATTTTAGTTATAGCCGGCAAATCTAGAATCGAGCCCATATTCTGGTCATGTATGATTGAGCCCGTGTTCTCGCCGCCACGACAGAAGTAGATCTTCAAACAGAATCTTCACTTACTTTTCTACAAAAGCTTATTTTTTGTTACTAGCTGTGCTACTAGGCGGTTAGAAAACTCTGACACCAGGGTTCATCGGGTCGTTTGACTCGAGAATCCACTCGCTAAGAAGACTTGACTACAGTTGTTTTCATCGAAGTCCAATATGGTAGTAATACAGTGGCATGGACACAAAGCTTGTAAGCTGTAATACTCGTAGGATAAACATGCTAGTCACAATACGCTGTTTGCCTACTAGTCAAATCAGCAACTTTTTATGAATAGTCAAAAACGCTTTTTTGTATGAAAATAGTAGGTAATGACGGTAGAGCCCGATGGTGTAGTGGATAGGGCCGCTGCCTCCTGAGCGGGAGGTCGTGGTTCGAATCCCACCAATGTGTTTTTCGGTTTTCGAATTTCATATGTACGTTTATTCGGTGCTTTTTCCGTGCTTCGGAAGGCACGTTAAGCCGTTGGTCCCGGTTAATATCGTTTAATACCGTAGATATTAGTCGTTAAGCCATATCAGAGGCGGCCAGTGCTAAGCATTGGCGGCTTGAAACTCTGACCTAATCTAGGATTGGGTCTGGTTTCCCTTCTGGGTTGCGGAGGTCAGATGGCAGTCGCTCTGTGTAAAAACCAGTACCCTCGTTCAATCCCCTAGATTAGGAAGCCGACCCCGTGAGATACGGGATAAGGCTAGGGAGATGATGATGAGTAGGTAATGACGTCACTCGCCAGTAAATATTGACTACCCAAATCAATAACTTCTATATTTTTAATTCGACTATTAAATATAATGTGCATTTTTTTTAAATAATGAATGAGATCCACAGAGTTTTTAGCCATCAGTCTTAAGTGGATGCCGAACACCGGGCAAAGTGGAGTAGAAAAAGCTGGAAAGCGGACCTCAGCATCACGCCGAGACAACGCTAGGCAAAAGAAGAAGGAGAATAGTTTAAAGTATAAACGTATAGATTTTTTTAGCCAACCAGTCAACATGCCTATTTTAGCTTGATCAGCAAAATCCTGCACCCGGATGTCCGGATATGTCAGCTGTGCTGCTGTAAATCAAGCACGTGAGCCAACAAAGGGGTCACGTTTGAGGACAAACACCGGGTCCCGGGTGCCCTGTCAGCGCAACGACCGGACGTATATCACCGGGCGAAACAGCACACCCGGATATATCCGGATATGCCACCTATTACTGAGTAAGCTGAATTTTAAATGTACCCTCTCCATTCCCAGATTTAATTTAACAAGTAGGGACTAGCTTTAAGATTGTAATCAAAGTTCCCATGAGTGAGGCCCGTTTTAATAATCATATTCAACTCTGACACTGACTCTGAGACTGACAGAACGAGTTCGAGTTCGTTAGTATCGAATGTTCTTTCATTGTACTATGAGTACAAAACGGCCTGTCAAATCCATACTTAATATTGTTCTTATTCGTTCTTGTTCTCTTAATCTTGAGATAACTTCATAAAAACGAACCTGAATAGTTTCAGACAAGCTTTGCTCAGTCGTAAGTCTTTTTGAACAGCGCCGAATTGAATTTTTTCAAAGCACAAATAGCCGATAGCTATCTGCAATAGCAGCTATCCTGTGGTTCGTTGTGTGATTTGCGCTCGAGAACGTTCGCAAACAAATCATGGCGCATATTTGCTGTTGCCACAAAATCAATCCAAGGGCCGTATTTATAATCTGCTCTCATCAGTTTGCGTTCGTATTAGAAATGTCATTTCAGTACAACTGGCCTGTCAAATCCATACCTACTTAATATTTATCTTATTCTCAAGTTTGATATCGCTTCATAAATACGAGCCTTAGTATCCACAGGCTAGACCGAGGCTTACGTACATACCATCCACTACATAACCACTTCCATGCTGGACTGTGAGCGATAGATAAACAAAGAATGTGCCAGCTGCATCTCCTTCCGGGCATGCTGTAAAAACCAGCTAAGGGATTCAAAAATTTCAGTGTATTGTTCTAAATATAGTAAGCGATAGGCTGACAACCTGTCAACAGCAATATCCAGATCTATCTTAATAACCCTTAAAACTTGTCAGACTTTGCGGACTGACCTTTATTTAGGTCGTTGACGCTCTGCCTACCCTATTAGGGATAACGGCGTGATTGTTTGAATGCATAACAACGCTAACAGCGGCTCCACAGCGGGTATCGCTACAGTGCACACACAAACACAAATCACGCTGTTCTGTTTGTCGGCGCCGCGCCGCGAACATCAGCCGGCTGCGACACGCGTCACGCGTCACGTCACGCACGAACCGGTAAAACTGCACTGCTGGCGTGTGCTTATGTGCATTTCAACACTTTTACACAAGGGAGATTTTCCCCAGTTCGGTTAGGAAAATGCAGGCTGAATCACCTGACGGTCTGAAGATTCCGTACTTTAGAGGGCACGCTAAGCCGATTCCGGTCGCTGGTCTCTGATAGTGGTCGTTACACAAACCATGTCAGGGGCCTATTAGCTGTGCTATTAGGCGGTTGAAAACTAAAAAACAAGGGTTCATCGACTCGATTGACTTTATTTTTGACTACCACGACAAAAAATATGTCGTCGGCGTAGGTCGTAGATATGATTTGGTGACGACTTTTTGCGAAAGTTCTAGGGATATTGCGAAAACACGGATAAGTTCTTTGCGACAGAACGAGATGTCTTAGCAGCATTTAGGTACAGGCTAAAATTCGAATTATCCAAATGATTATGATTTCTACCAAAAAGCAGTATGTTTTGTTTCATCGACTAAGAAGAAATACAATTTTAAAGACTCTAAGAATGAGAATGACGCAGTTACGCTCATTTCAAAATTTTCGACTTACATACATACATATAATCACGCCTTTATCCCTAATTTAATTAATTATAATTTCTTCCACGCTGGCCTGGGAGCAAAAGAAAAACATAGAAAGTACCAGCTACATTTCCTCCCGGGCATGCTGTAAAAACCAGCTAAGTGATCCGAGGGTTTCAGTATATAGCAATTTAGGCGATGGGCTGACAACCGGTCACTACAGCAATATTCCTATAAATCTATCTTAAATAACCTTCAAAACTTTGTCAGACGTGGCGGAACGACCTTTGTTTAGGTTGTTTACGCTCTGCCAACCCCATTAGGGATAAACATACATATAGTCACGCCTTTATCCCTAATGGGGAGTCAGAGTGTAAACGACCTAAACAAAGGTCGTTCCGCCACGTCTGACAAAGTTTTGAAGGTTATTTAAGATAGATTTATAGGAATATTGCTGTAGTGACAAGTTGATAGTATATCGCCTAATTGCAATATACAGAAACCCTCGGATCCCTTAGCGGGTTTTACAGCATGCCCGAGAGGAAATGAAGCTGGCACATTCTATGTTTTTCTCTCGCTCCCAGTCCATCATGGAAGACTTTCGACTTTCTCTCCAATTTTAGATACCTACTCGTCATGTGGTTTGTGATATCGTATCGGCCATGTTGGAGAGCTTGTACCAACATGGCCTCTATTTGCTGATCATCCGCAAACAGTCATTGATACAACCGGGCCCATGCGGGCGAATACTGCATAGCAAGTTAGCACGTCATGACATCAGGCTTTTATAGCTAGATTCCATGCTAGACTGGGAGCGAAAGAAAAACACAGAACGTGATGCTTCTCCTCCCGGTCATGCTGTAAAACCAGCAAAAGAATTTGAAGTTTACAACGTGTTGTAATTTAGCCGATGAATTGATTGTCACTATGGCGATACTCATTTCTATCTTAAACTGTTCTCAGAACTTGTCAGATCTGGCGAAGCGTAGCGTTGATTCTCTGTCAACTCCAAATAACGGGAGAAAGGCGTGATTAAAACGCCAGGCTTCTTCCATGCTGGACTGGGAGCGAAAGAAAAACATAGAATATGCCAGCTGCATTTCATCCCGGGCATGCTGTAAAAACCCGGTAAGAGATCCGAGGGTTTCGGTATATTGCAATTGAGGCGATGGCCTGACTACCTGTCACTACAGCAATATACCTACAAATGCCTTAATCTTATCTTGATTCTTTATTGTACACACATATATTCTTAAAATTAACTTAATCTAGATACATTATGTACAAAGGCGAGCTTAACTCAAAATATTTGAGTTGTCTTCCAGGCTCCAGCTTACCGTGTGAGAGGAAAAAAAATATATAGATAACAGCAGGCAAGAAATGTATCTTAAATAACTCTCAAAACTTTGCAAAACGTGGCGGTACGACCTTTATTAAGGTCGTTTACACTTTGCCTGCCCCATTAGGGATAAAGGTGACGTGATTAATAATATAAAAGTGATTATATGTATGTATATATGTATGCTCCCAGGATCTTTGACATAACCACAGAATATACTTTAGTCCAAGTATGTGCGCCGTTTTACACAAAAGCAGTTCCTTGTATTTGCGGCGTTTTATGCACGAGTGGATCCGGATATACGCGCCATTTTAGACTACAGTAGACCCGGTTATACGCGACGTTTTAATGACCGCCTTTGAAATAAAACCACGACCGTACACTGCACTATAACTACCTCCGTGGTCTAGTGGTCAGAGCCATGGGGTTACGATCCGGAGGCCCTGGGTTCGATTCCCAGGGAGGGAACACAAAATTGATTTTTGTCAATTTATCACTTTGTTAAGTTTTCCCCAGTTTGGTTAGGACATTGAAGGCTGAACCACCTAATTGTCCAACAAAAAAAAGGATTCCGTGCATCGGAGGGCACGTTAAGCCGTCGGTCCCGGTCGCTGTCTTTGATAGTGGTCGTTACTCAAACCATGTCAGAGACCTAATAGCTGTGCTACTAGGCGGTTTGAAAACGATGACACCAGGGTATTCATCGGGTCGTTTTTCGGCTCGAGAATCCACTCGCTAAGAAGACTGCACTGTAGTACACAGTGAAGAGAACATCTGTGTGCTCTTTGGTGAAGCTAGAGTCGAAATAATCTCGCTCGATCTTTTCGTTTGATCTTGGAGAAATGTAATTTCGAAGGCAACACTCTCAAAAATCGACCGTATTAATTCTCTGACTTCCATACTAGACTGTGAGCGAGAGAAAAACATAGAATGCGCCAGCTGCATTTCTTCCCAGGCATGCTGTAAAAACCAGCTAAGGGATCCGAGGGTTTTTGTATATTACAATTTAGGCGATAGGCTGACAACCTGTCACTACAGCAATATACCTACATATCTGTCTTAAATAACCCTCAAACCCTTTGTCAGAACCCTCAAAATGTTTTTTTTGGTCATTTATGGTCTGCCTCCCCCATTAGGAGGATATAAAGGCGTAATTATATGTATGTACATAATATAGCCGTAATGCTGCTGCGTCGTCATTCGCTAAGCGGGTCCATATTTCTCCGTTTACCAGCCCCCGCGCACCCGGATATCCGGTCGCTTGAACCGTATCTGCGGGTAATCCGCGTTTTTACAGCACATAGGCAACTATTCACATTCTTATCTAGGTTGAATTCGTCTCTATGTTATTACATAACCCGCTTTCGCTAATATCCTACTAATGTTATAAATGCAAAAGTTTGGATATCTCAGTCCCGTATTTATAATCAGCACTTGAGAGAGAGCGAGTTTTGAGTTCGTATCAGAAATGTCATTTCAGTACGAAATGGCCCGTCAAATCCATACTCATCTCTCTCGCTCCATACGATCTCTTAATCTTGAGATCACTTTATTAAAACGAGCCTTAATGTTTGAATTTTTTAATGTTTGGACGTTTGTTACTCAATCAAACTCGAACCACTGGGCAGATCGAGAAGAAACTAGGCACCCATCACATTAGTTTATATCCTGAAACAGGACACAAGGCTACTTTTCACCACTGAAAAACTTATTTGTCGCGGGTGAAACCGCGGGAGTAAAGCTAGTATAATACGGGGCGTAAGGTACAGCGTCCCGCAAACTGACTCAGTCAATGGAACTGAACAATTATCGGCAAGATTTTTTTAAGGCAGAGAAAAAATATATTTTATTTTCCATACAAATGGTCTGGTCAAGGTGGTCATTTTGTATGGGAAGTTCAATGTTTTTTTGTTCTGATAGAATTTTCTGTTGAAAGTTGCTCAGTATCGTTGACTGAGGAACGCTTATTAGTTTGCGGGACGCTGTCCCTTACACCCGGTATAATATAGCAGTAGTGCTGCGTCGTTCGCTAAGCGTGGTCATATTTCACCGATTACCCGCCGCCGCGCGCCGGATATCCGGCCGCTTGAACCGTATTCGCGGGCGAGTGAATCAGGTGAACCGCATTTTCCTACATTCGTATTAAGAAGGAGGTTAATACCAGATGAGAGGGTTCGACAAATTAGAAAATAAGTTGTATTGAGGGGAACATTTGGAAACGACGCTAGGTATTTTGTACATTACTTTTGTGAATGGATTTGAATGAAAAAGGTTTCACGTATTTAGGCGGTGGACTGACAAACTGTCACTACAGCAGTAACCCTACTAATCGAACTTAAATAACCCTCGAAACTTTGTCAGACGTGGCGGAACAACCTTTGTTAGGTCGTTTACGCTCTGCCTATCCCATTAGGGATAAAGGCGTGATTATATGTTGGTATGTATGTAAGTTTCACGTTCCCCCATACTAATCCTATTAATATTATAAACTAGCTTTTCTCCTGAGTTTTCACGCGCGGTAAATGACTTTTCCCGTGGAAATTAACGATTTCCGTTATGAAAATCAGCCTATAGTATATGACCTTATCATGTGCCAAATTTCATCCCAATCCGTTTAGTGTCTGAAGCGTGATTGCGTAGAACACATACAAACTGTTGCATTCATAATATTAGTAGTAAGCGTAACTCTAGAGAGAACGATGGTGTAGTGCATAGGGTGGATACAACATACGCGGCCTTATTGCTAAGGTAGCAATTTCTTCCAGGCAACCTTTGGGGAAAATGCGTAACGGTAAGCGGGATAGTGCAAACCTAGGTTAAGTTCTACTGAATATTTTTTTCTTCCATAGTGGGTTTTCGAGTCGATCTATCCGACGAACCCTGGTGTCAGAGTTATCAAACCGCCGAGTAGCACAATATTAGAATAGTATCGACCACTACCAAAGACAGCGACCGGTACCAATGGCGTAATGTGCCCTCCGAAGCACAGAATCCTTTTTCGGACAATAACGTGATTCAGCCTGCAATGTCCTAACCAAACTGGGGAAAACCTCAAAAATAGATAAATTGACAAATATCAACTTTGTGCGGGAATCGAACCCAGGACCTCCGGAACACTCTTACGTCTACAAAATGAATGGCATCTTGGTGCCTTGCGAAGCACGGAATCTTTTTTTCCTCACAAACAGTCAGCAGGCTGTACAAAAATGGTACAACGGCACGTAGATAATAATCATAGGCTCGTATTTATAAAGCGATATCAAACTTGAGAGCATATTACATACTTAACTAGCGACCCCCCCGGCTTCGCACGGAAATTATCAGTGTTTCTCTACTATATTATGCATGTATTATACATATAAACATTCCTCTTGAATCACTCTATCCATTAAAAGCATCAAAATCCGTTGCGTAGTTTTAAAGATTTATGCATCCATAGGGATATAGGGACAGAGATAGCGACTTTGTTTTATATGACATTTCTGATACAAACTCAAACTTGCTGTCACTCTTGAGAGCTGATTATAAATACGGCCCCTAGAGCCGTTAAAGTTCTAGACATGATGTCTGATATATAGTATTTTAATTGCTTGCGTACATTAACTTCACAGTAGACTGTTCCGTTTCCTGTTATAACGAAACGCATGTACCTAGTATGAAGTATGTGGTCAAATAACATGAGTTCATTCATTGGCTGTCGAATAAAACAAACTAGGGATACGTTATATCCTTAAGACGAAGACTTTAATACATACAGACATATATATAATCACGCCTTTATAACTAATGGGGTAGGCAGTAAACAACCTAAACAAAGATCGTTCCGCCACGTCCGACAAAGTTTTAGGGTTATGTAAGATAGATTTGTAGGTATATTGCTGTAGTGATAGGTTGTCAGCCCATCGCCTAAATTGCAATATACAGAAACCCTCGGATTCCTTAGCTTTTTTACAGCATACCCGGGAGGAAATGCAGCCGGCACATTCTATGTTTTTCTCTCGCTCCCAGGCCAGCATGGTGTCAGCGGCTCGAGTCATTAAGGCGGTTTTGCATTGCTCCGTATTCGGTTCGTATCCGTGAAAACATCATATAAAACGGATATGCATGGGTGCACAAGCTGTCATACATTTACTAGGAAGGCCAATTTGGATACGCATTGAATACGAATCGATTACGGAGGAGCTCAAAAACGCCCTTGTACGGGAGGGCTAAATAGTTTTTTTTTTATATCTTGACCGATGTTTCTTGTGGAAAATTGTTCAGTTTAATGGATCCAACACCCAAAAGGTTGGTCAGTTAATTTTATAATAAACATTTCTAGTGCTCACTTTAATTAACCCAATGTCTTAAGTTTATTCTGGTCGCGTACATAATAAAACGAATTACATAGTAGTTGAGCAGACGACACGCGAACATCAACACGTCAATTATTAATTAGTAGCAAAGCAAGCCATAGATAGGTAGCGTACAATATAGAATACTTATACATTTGTATACTGAGTGTAAGGGACAGCGATAGGGGTTGCTCAGTCAACGAAACTGAATAACTATCAGCAGGTTTTTTTTTTCTTCTTCTTCTTCTATAGCCATTATGTGTCCCAATGCTGGGCAGAGGCCTCCTTTTCAGGAAGTAAAAAAACAAGTTTTGCTTTTCCATACAAATTGTCTGATTGAGGTGGTCATTTTGTATGAAACGATCAAAGATTTTTTGTTCATCTCCTGAAAGAATCTCCTGGTGAATGTTGTACAGTAGCGTTGACTGAGCAACCCCTATCAGTTTGCGGGACGCTGTCCCTTACACCCGGTATTATTATCGTACGGCATTATTTGCTGCGAGGTCCAGAGGACAGTGCAGCAGCCGGTATTGCTATGGTTGCACTCTTAGCACCGGCCGGGGTCACGTGTAGGGTGTTTAAGGTAGTTCCTACGTACGTGGAGCAACATAGACCTGTAACGACCACTATTATAATCAGTGACCGGGTAAGACGACTTAAAGTGCCCTCCGTAGCACGGAATCCGTTTTCTTCCTTTGACCGAAAAAAGGGACATCGTAAAACGTTCGTTGAATTCAGGTTTCGTTTTTACCCGAATTATCTGATTCCCACAGGAAAACTCACCGACCCGCGGAACTGTGGCGCAAAAATCTAGTAACAACGTGAAAACAGAAAATGTTTATGCACCCTAATGATGTGATTCTGAACCCATTGAACTGACAAAATTGTCAGATGTGGCGGAACGACCTTTATTTAGATCGTTCAGGCTCTGCCTACCCCATTAAAAATAAAAGCGTGATTTTATGTATGAATGAACTGGGAACTCACTTTTTTATTTTTGGCTTTTCGATCTATGCTTCTTTTGAGAAAAGTTGTTCAGTTTCATGCTCCAGGGTGCATAATGTTCATATACCTGTCGTTTCTGTTCCTATAGCCGCGTGGCTACACGGAATACGAAGTAGTTCCTTAATTCAATCGTGTGTAATTAACTACGGTTCGGTCGAAGACTGCACGCGGGCAATCTATCATAGTCTTGCTTGATTTGATTATTCTACAGTTTATTGATCACTACTTCAGTAGCTTAGCTCCGATGTAAACTGTGTTTGCGGTGCAGTGCTAACCATGACACACGTAAGGTAATTCCTCCCAGCAAATGGATGTTTTTAAGAGCTTATTTCTCCTAAACGACTCAAAATTCCACAAAATTTTCATCTGAGAAATTAGTGCATGGCCTGCAATTTCAATATTTTAAAATATTCTAGTTCATAAATAAGTAAGCTAAAAAAACTGGAAGTAAATAAAACTTAATTTGATATTCCTTCTAAACAATTAGGAGCGCTTTCAAGGTTCCTTTGGGAAATTAACCGTATTATAATTATCTAAAATCGCAACATAGCTTTTTTTAAATCTAATTTGTAGTTTTTATAGAATTATCTTTTTTGTACGTATTTCCCAAATTTTTGACGCGGCCACGGACGTAACCGCCACGCCGAAGCGCGCACTTATTGGCATTACGGGCGATGGTTGCATATCTTGAAATCTACCTGCTCAACTGCCGGCAGGATACACCTTAACATCGTGCCCGGCGCGCGGCGTGCCCCAACACTTGCACGCCAGCGGATTTAATGGACGGCAGTCAGTCCGCAATACAAGTCGGCCGCTACGATATTATTTCTCGTGTTCCATCGACACGCTAAGAAGAAGAAGACTACCTCAAGTGCTAAGATTGGTAAATTACTTCCATGCTGGCCTGGGAGCGAGAGAAAAACATAGAATTTGCCAGCTGCTTTTTCTCCCGGGCATGCTGTAAAAACCATCTAAGGTATGGGCTGACAACCTGTCACTACAGCAATAAGCCTACAAATTTAAATATCACTTAAAACTTTGTCAGATGTGGCGGAACGACCTTTGTATAGGTCGTTTACGCTCTGCCAACCCTATTAGGGATAAAGGCGTGATTATATGTATGTATGTAAAAAAATCCTGACCATATTTTAGGATGTGATACTATCCCCAAAGAACATAGCACGAAATACTGACTGATAAAAAAAATACTATACCGGGTGTAAGGGACAGCGTCCCGCGAACTGATAGAAATTGCTCAGTCAACGGAACTGACGATAAGATAAGATAAGATAAGAATATACTTTATTGCACAGAAAAGACACAAGAGAAAATTAAATTAAATTAAATTAAACAAATAGTAGTACAAATAGGCGGCCTTATTGCTAAGCAGCAATTTCTTCCAAAACAACTTTCAGCATGATTTTTTTTTTCAGTAAGTGTCAAAAAATATTTGATTTTCCATACAAATTGTCTGATCGAGATGATCATTTTGTATCCCATACAACTTATTTTTTTTTAATCTCCTGAAAGAATTTCCTGGTGATAGTTGATTAGTTTCGTTACTGAGCATCCCCTATTTGTTTGCAGGACGCTGTCCCTTACACCCGTAGACAATTGTGATGTCATCTCCTCGCATAGTAGGAAAAAAACTAAGGAAAATCTTTAAAAGCTTGAGCGAATTCATTGGTTTTCACTGATCATCTCGGCGTAGCTCCTTGCTACGACTCGTAGCATAGCGCGTAGCGGACCTCCTCTACGGCGTAGCCAGGGGAATCAGTGTGTAGAATTCAATTTGATTATTTGGATTTTTTGTAGAAGTATCGTATATCACAGTATCTTATCTCGTTGATACATTCGTATTTAGTCACGCTTTTACGTTCTACAGGGTAGACAGAGTGTCAAATACCTCATTGAAGGACGATTTTTTAAAATTTATTTTTTATCAGAGTAGGAAAGCATAGAAGAGACTGATAAATTCGCATCCTTTTACAATATATTTTTTTTATGAAATCTCCATACATTTGAACTTCAAGAAAAGGCAACAAAGTTGAGCATGATAATTGCATTTATCGGTATCGCGATGAAATAATGTGTAACTTCCACAAGTCTAGACTTAAACCCCAAAGGATTATTCCGTACCGCATGCCAATATCCACTCGCGGTTGAAAATATTGAAAGGTACAAAATGTGGAAATATTTATTCCGAGTTTGTCCACAAAATGATGCAATACTAGCGGAGTGGCAACTGTCTCCGTGGTCTAGTGGTCTGAGCCATGGGCCCTCGATCCCGAGGCTCCTGGCTTCGATTCCCAGGGAGGGACGTGAAGCTGATATTTATTGATTTATCACTTTGTGAGTATTTCCCAATTTTTATTAGGACAATGTAGGTCAAGTCACCTGATTGTCAGGAAGAAAAAAGATTCCGTGCTTCGGAGAGCACATTAAGCCAATGGTACCGGTCGCTGTCTTTGGTAGTGGTCGTTACAAGAACCTTGTAAGAGGCTTATTAGCTGTGCTACTAGGCGGTCTTCCATGCTGGCCTGGAAGCAAAGGAAAAACATAGAATGTGCCAGCTGCATTTCCTCCCGGGAATGCTGTAAAACCAGCTTATAATCCGAGGTTTTCTGTATTTTGCACATTAGGCGATGGACTGACAACCTGTCACTACAGCAATACACCTAATCTATCATAAATAACCCTCAAAACTATGTCAGACGTGGCAGATCGACCTGTGTTTAGGTCGTTTATGCTCTACCTACCCCATTAGGGATAAAAGCATGATTATATGTATGTATGAATGTACTAGGTGGTCTAAAAACTCTGACACCACGGTTCATCAGGTCGATCGGCTCAAAACCCTCACGATAAGAAGATGCTGAGCGGCGCGACTGTGCGCCCACAAGCCCTCTGGGAGGAAAGTGAAATTGAATTGGAAGCAGCTTTGTGCGTTTCAACGAAAATGGTGATACTTTTGGAATACATTCGTCACGGGAGCGGTTCTTTGTGAGGCTTTCAGCAAATATTTTGTTACAAAACATTTTGACCTTTTTCTAAATGAACAATCCTGAGATTATTAATCCTAGTGTCATCTAGCGGTTCATTTATCATCATCTCCGATCCCTACCCTTGTAATGAACTTAGCTTCTGCTATTCAAAACTTAATCATTGTTTTAAAATGCAAATAACGCCATCTATCAGATTGGTAGGAGAATCACTATAAACGAGAAACTAATGCCAATCTAGTGTTGATTGAGTGGAGAACTAATATTATAGCCAGATCGAACTGAAATTACTTCAATTTGAGGTAAGGACACGCGGTGCCATCTGGAGGAGAATGGGAGAACTATCAAGAGAAGTAGGAATGAAGGCTCTCGAAAACTCGAAGATGGTCTAGAAGAGGGAAGATAAAACAGTCGGGGGGCTCGAGAGGGGGGATTCTGCGGGAACTTGAGGGAGACGGGGGCGACGAGAGATGGAGAAGGACGCCGTGGAAGAAAATAGCGGCTGGGACCGAGCAGGGAGAAGTTTAGTCGACCTGGAGTTTTAGTTTGAGTGGAAGTTTAGATTTACTTGAAGTTTAGTTGACTTTTACCAGTGAAAGTGTACACATCAAAGAGGAGAGGAGAGTATGCAGCCGGGAGGCAACCATGAGACCTACTTTGGTGGGATGTTGGTGCCATCACTTGTTCCTGTTGTGGACGGAGGGCGGTGACCTGACGATCAGCTGTTCTTTTACATGGTGAAGTGGAGGATGCTGACAGTGGAGTCTTGCAGAGCTGGTGGAGTGCCACCTACAAGGATTCTAAAGGAATTTACATCGTGTTTTATTTACTTTACCATTTCTACATTTATTTAATTATCTTGTCCACTTCAGACTTTGTTTATTGACAAGGTTTTTCCCTGTTCAATTAACAATCCTTTTTTATGATATTTCATACTTGCCAAAGGCCGTTCTATTCATTTATATATATATATATATATATATAATCTCCAATATTTCTTATATGATAGGTACGGTTAATGAGATATATGTAGGATTGTAGGTCGGTTTAGCATGCAACTACATAATTTATACACAGCTAAGCGGTTAGGTAAATAGGCAGTTTAGGTACATTGTAGGAGTAGGTTAGGTAGGGGTAGGTTTAGATGGATAGGTTAACCTAGGTAATAATAAATAAGAATTAGAACAATATCTAGGAAAGTAGGTGGGGGTAGCTATTTGGGATCCTAGTTTGTGTTTAGGTAGGTAGTTCTCTCCCTTCCCTTTACCAAAATTCTTGCCTTACCTTTCCTTTAAGCAGAGAAGCATCATCCTAATGTTTCATAAAATGCCCAGCAGTGGAATGTATAAATTGTTTTAATACATTCTATGTTTTTATAACTATATCTATGTATGAATTGTTCATACCTACCTATCCTGGCAGAGGAGACAAAATACTTACCTATTATTCTCAAATAAACTACTGAACTGATTTATATTCACTTAACTGTGGATTTAGTACCTATGTATGAGTCATTCATACCTACATGCTTATTCTGGCAGTGGATACTGAATTGATTTTATATTCACTTTATTGTGAAATATGTTCAACGGACAATGTTTTGAAACATTTATCGGATTCATGATCCTATATGTATGTATGTTCTATACTCTAGAACACCAGCTACAAACTTGGTGGGAACGTTCACCTCTGATACCTACTATGTAGGTTTTATACAATTGATGATCCTGTTCTACAGACTGACAAAGTTTATCTTTGATAATATACCTACTGATGTGTGGGTTTTATACTTGCAACTTACTAGGACTATGGTCCAACTACCTAATGGGAGTATTCATTATACTAACCAAACCAATACAACATGGAATGTGGGATGATGTTATCTGAATCCTACCTACAACCTCAAATTACCCTGGAACGGGTCTGGAATTAAAATTTATATTTATATTCACTTTATGTGAATTTTATATGACTGATTTATGGTCGGTTGGCTTTGACAAGCCATTATACTACTGAAATACTACTTGACTTGATGTCAATTGAGCGACATGGTATCAGCCATGGTCAAACCTCCATCACATACTACATCTAAGCATTCGATATGTCTGTAACAGCGTTTAGATCACAGAAGCTTATTTTGCACTAAAGAAGTCTAACAATCAGTCACTACTTGCTCTTGCCTATCACTCCTATATCTACAACGAACCTGTGGCTTGCGGTGTGAATGATTGTTATATTATCTGGGACTAGCTTCGGCATCCCTATCTATTCTACTGACTCCTGGATGTGCATATCATAAGTGGAGATCGATGACTGGTGCAGTTTCATAGTCGGTGCTTCCAGCATAGCTGGACAATTTATAAAACCTTTGTTGAGGCAATGTTTCTCAATTGGACATCACAACTTACTACAAATTACATCAGACATGACTTGCTCTGTCTTGGTTGGCTGACCAATAAATCAGCTCAAATTAATTATATTTTACATGATGCTGTTCATCAATCTGGACTCGTTCCAAAACTCCTAAGTGCGCTGTCACTTATCTCTGGCCTGAGGCTTGGCCAAAACAAAAACCAATTGGAGGGCACAGAAGTGCCTCCTCTTTCCTTTTCTGGGGCTCGCATGATGGGTTTTGCATCAAGGACAAGTTCCTAGGCTATTTACTGTCTTTATTAGTGTCTGGGAATTGGTAATTGAAGTAAATCTCATTCGTTGATGGTTGGCGAGCACATAAATCCTCTACCAGCGAATGGTTGGAGCTGGAATCGGAGGTTCCGTTATCCCGCTGCGCACTGTCCCCATGTTGTCCCAAGAACCTAAAGAGAGCTAAGTTATGACATCCCACTACCACTTTAAAGGATTTGGGTTACTTTTATAAATACTATCACACAACGTACGGTCCTAACTATAATACTAGACGATCACGATCACGAGCCATATTTGTAACCTTATTACTAGACATTCATGAGCCATTCTTCCCATCCACTATTCCTCTTTCCTATTCCCTTCCTCTCCACATTCCTACCTCTCCTCCACACCTCTCTCACACTTCCTTTCACATATCGTTTTATATTAGGGTAGTTTTGTTAGGGAGGGGGGGGGTTGTTACAATTGTTGCCGTGAGCGCAGGATCATCATTTGGTCCATTGCTCATTGAAACGGAGAGTGGTTTGCAAAGTGGGTTGTCTCTCTGATGTTCTCTTCTTGGGACTTCTTCGGTCGTGTGACGGCGGGAGGTGTGTGCGTCGGCCGTTTGCTGGCTAGGAACCTGTAGGATAGGGACACTAAGACTTCAGTTTAGGGATTAGAATAGGTTGGATTTGCTCTGAAAAGAAAATAGATTGGGGGTTATCAACGTTCAACATATGATATGAAATGACATTAGAAAATCGGTGTTGCCAGTTTTCAATGTAGAAATCCCGTATAAATTATTTAAAAAAAAAATTACAAATTAGTTTGAATTGATAACTAAGAACAAAGTCAGGAAAATTGTAATCATAATACCTAGGTATTATTTATATTATTTTGAAATAGAATTGGGAACTACAACTTATTATTTCTTGAGAAAAGACAATATCTATTTTATCACTTACTTAATCAAAAGCCTTAAAGAATAATCATTTGATTCATCTCAAATAACAAATTACATAGCATTTGATCAGTATATATCAGTACATAGTTTCAATTTGAATTTTTGCTCGTTTTCACATAGAAAAAAAATTCGTTCACAGTAAATTTTTCTCATGTTTTTATAGTAACTTGGTGATGGCATGATTAATTTCTTTATTAAGTTTTTTTTTTAATATTTTAAAAAAATATCACAATTCGATATCTTTGTTTAGCTTACACTTTATGAATTCCACACATACATACATACATGCATATGGTCGCGCCTTTGTCCCTGATGGGGTGGGCGGAGCGTGAACGGCCTGGGCAGGGGTCGTTTCGCCGCCTCTGATAGGGCTTTGAGGGTTAATTTGAGATAGATTTGAAGGTTTAGTGACAGGTTGTCGGCCCATCGCCTGAATTGCAGTGTGCTGAAGCCCTCGGATCCCTTAGCTGGTTTTTGCAGCTTGCCCGGGAGGAGGTGCGGCTGGCACATTCTATGTTTTTCTCTCGTTCCCAGGCCAGCATGAATTCCACACAATTAGGGAAAATCCGCTTATTATGCCAACACTAATGTTGACACTTGGGGTGCGTCTAAAAATTATGCTCTACTACGAGATATTTATTCCATTGACGTAAAGTTTTGACATTTTAAATAGTTTTGACTTAGTATGGTTGTTTTCTATACAATACTTAGATATTTGATAAAAATCATTTAGTTGTTTCATTTTCTAATCTATTTTACGGGTAAAATATAATATAAACATGAAAATCTTGCGAATTAATTGTTAAATTTTTAACGTAGCTTTGCTTGACGTCAATCGATCTTCAATCGATTGATCGAAACGTCAAACACTAAAAACGTCAGAGAGAGATAGAAATACTGTGTTCCTTAGTAGATTTGATTGCTTTATCCTTGTCTTTCATATAATTACGTGAGGTTCAGGTAAACTGAGAAAAGTTTTGACAGTTCTTTTAAAAATAATTTTACTCGGCTAGTTTAATTTCGTTGTTTTCAATAGTTTATTCTAGTTTTCGTTATATTTGTAGTACATTTTGTACGCTAGAATAAGTGAGCGTTCATTCCGAGTTAAACACCAAGTTTCCTAGTGTTTGTCGGGGACAACAAGTGAAAAATAATGTGCGATAAGTTCATGTGTGTTTGTGTGTTTATATGCGGTGTTTAAATAGTGATAGTGCCAAGTCCCCGCAGGAAATCTTTCACGTAAGTCGCCTATAGGTAGAAGGAAAGTTTTTTATTACTTTACCTAAGTTTTGAAAATATTTTCAGGTACTTTAGGACAGGTCATTTTCCAACAAGTTCCTACTATGTTTTTATTCAAAGACAACTAGGAATATGTTTTTTGTGTATGCAGTTCTATTTAATAGTACAGTATCTTTATTATAGAACAAAAGGATGGAACATTTTTTTAATTACGTCCTAAATTTGTTGGATAATGCATATTTCACTTTGGCTAACATAATACTTGTTTAATTAATTTAATTTGTTTTGGTTGTTTAATAGAACGGCTTTGGTAATATATCTGTGCAAATGGCGGCAATATTTCATTTTGATTTCAACAGCCTTTATATGATTTTGTGTTTCATTTTGGAACGGTCTTTGGTTAATATCATATTCCGGAACAAATAAGAAAGCTTCATCTTAAATTCAAACTGATTTTATTTATTACTACTTAGATTGTTTGCGGAAGTATCATTGGTATGGGTTGGAATAATCCTATAGTATTTACCTTTTAAATTTCATTGGTATCAGAGTTTTAAATCATCGGAATGAGTTTTATCATAATAATTTTGAACATTCTATTTGATGGTCAACTTATATTGTTATGGGGTATTTCTAATGGGGTGTTATGGTATACTTAATGGCTGCTATGGATAGTATAAACAGCTTATTTACTTTATGTTTTAATTTGAATATTAGTTTTATTTTCATTTAGTCTTTTCCTTTAAATTCATTTAGTCTTTTCCGTTTGGTTGAGTATTTAGATATCTTAATAGAAATTGAGTTTTCTAAATAAATTTACACTTTTAATAAAGTAAATAAATTCAAAGCTTTTTATCAGGTTATTGTCCAATATTATAAAAAAAAAGGCAATTAAAACTTTCAGTTTTTTTAGTTTGTTCTAATGTTCAATATTTAAAGTAATAATTTAATATTTATTAGATATATTTTTGTAAAAGTCTGGATATAAATAAATTAATATTAATAGTAATAGGAAAGATAAATGAATATTAATAGTATTGGAAAAGATATTCATGGAGGCATGTTGGTTGATAGATTGTTTATGAAGATGTAGGTATTTTTGTGCATTGGCATATTTCAAGTTTAGTGTGTAGCAGTTATTAGGTTAGCAGATTTTGCATAGCATTTCTAGATAGTTTTGCTTAGGCGTAGTTTTATTTTTAGGGCAAGCAGATAGCGTATTCAAAAGAGACTTAATTATTTTTAAGCATTTGGCGTAATATCAGAATAAATAAAATCCATTAAGTTTGTTGTGTTTGGAATTTTGGCGTTATGTCTCTAAGCATTTGTCGTAAAGGCTCTTTTGGCATTTTGGCGTAAAGTTTAGCGAAATAGCTGTTTTAGCATATTGGCGTAAATAAATAGTTAAAGTAAAGAGGAGAACTAGATATTAAATTTTAGAATGTTTTAAACATTCTCTATTAACTTGCTACAATGCCTTCAAGATGGTTTGGGGGCCTGGCTTGTTTTCATCTATTTCACAACGTATTAATACAAACAAAAATATATTTTAACTCCATCCACACTTGATGGGTAGTAAATAATTTTGAATCTTATAATTTTTGGTTGTTATTTGCTTAGACTCAACTATTGTGTTGGGATCAAATCACCTCATTACACTCTGAGTTTACTTCTGTAGCGATTTTGCGGACCGATGACTAATTAAGCACAATGGTTAGTTATGGATCTTTGTAGAATCGTTATTCGAGGTATCTTTGCAAGCATCTACTCTGACAAAGTACCTTTACAGACTTTACAGATTATTTACACACAACAAATGGCATGGATTTGATACTAACTGGTAGAATCAGTAATATTATAATTTTACTACTCGTATCTTGCTATGGATGGAATAGGTAAAGTAGGGATGATAATTTGACTTAAATGCTTGATTAAATTTTCTCAATTAAATATCTGCATTGTTTAGCTTTAGCCAGATATGTTTAACCTATTTGGGTGTTTTATGAAAGCAGGCTGGTACTTCGGATCACTGAGAGGGATATTAGCAAAGTAATTTCTAATCTAAAATTAATCTTATCATAATTTTTGTTTACCTAGAGTTGATAGGTAATTCAAATGAACAGTTTATCAACAATGCCCAATGTAAATTTTAATTTTAAGTAACTCAAAAATTTTAAGACTATTTATCCGGACATTTACTAATATTTTTTTTTACAATTCTTGAATTAAAGTTTCACAAACTTATAGATTTTGGGGGCGGGTCTTAATTTTCAACTTAGATATGGTTAGAATTAGAAGTGTTTAGTATCCTTAAGATAATACAATTCGTTCATCAAGGGGGCGATCTAGTTTCAGGATTTGTGTTTTTTTTATACACCTAGTTATTTATGGGGATATTTTTCATATTTTATGTTTTCTTTTCTTTAGGTAATAAGATTCACTTACTATGGGGGCGGGGCAATAGCTTTCATATTTAATTATCATAGGAACGTCTGATTTTCTATTTTATTAGTAGATTTTTCTTCGCAAAAATCGGTTTTGATCGAATTTCATAGAATTTTGGGGGCGACATTTGTTTGAAATCTTATTGTATTTGAAACATATCTGTAAAATTTTACTCCATTCGATCTAAAACACGATTTTTCTCATCAAAATCGGGGCGATTGTAATGAACTTAGCTTCTGCTATTCAAAACTTAATCATTGTTTTAAAATGCAAATAACGCCATCTATCAGATTGGTAGGAGAATCACTATAAACGAGAAACTAATGCCAATCTAGTGTTGATTGAGTGGAGAACTAATATTATAGCCAGATCGAACTGAAATTACTTCAATTTGAGGTAAGGACACGCGGTGCCATCTGGAGGAGAATGGGAGAACTATCAAGAGAAGTAGGAATGAAGGCTCTCGAAAACTCGAAGATGGTCTAGAAGAGGGAAGATAAAACAGTCGGGGGGCTCGAGAGGGGGGATTCTGCGGGAACTTGAGGGAGACGGGGGCGACGAGAGATGGAGAAGGACGCCGTGGAAGAAAATAGCGGCTGGGACCGAGCAGGGAGAAGTTTAGTCGACCTGGAGTTTTAGTTTGAGTGGAAGTTTAGATTTACTTGAAGTTTAGTTGACTTTTACCAGTGAAAGTGTACACATCAAAGAGGAGAGGAGAGTATGCAGCCGGGAGGCAACCATGAGACCTACTTTGGTGGGATGTTGGTGCCATCACTTGTTCCTGTTGTGGACGGAGGGCGGTGACCTGACGATCAGCTGTTCTTTTACATGGTGAAGTGGAGGATGCTGACAGTGGAGTCTTGCAGAGCTGGTGGAGTGCCACCTACAAGGATTCTAAAGGAATTTACATCGTGTTTTATTTACTTTACCATTTCTACATTTATTTAATTATCTTGTCCACTTCAGACTTTGTTTATTGACAAGGTTTTTCCCTGTTCAATTAACAATCCTTTTTTATGATATTTCATACTTGCCAAAGGCCGTTCTATTCATTTATATATATATATATATATAATCTCCAATATTTCTTATATGATAGGTACGGTTAATGAGATATATGTAGGATTGTAGGTCGGTTTAGCATGCAACTACATAATTTATACACAGCTAAGCGGTTAGGTAAATAGGCAGTTTAGGTACATTGTAGGAGTAGGTTAGGTAGGGGTAGGTTTAGATGGATAGGTTAACCTAGGTAATAATAAATAAGAATTAGAACAATATCTAGGAAAGTAGGTGGGGGTAGCTATTTGGGATCCTAGTTTGTGTTTAGGTAGGTAGTTCTCTCCCTTCCCTTTACCAAAATTCTTGCCTTACCTTTCCTTTAAGCAGAGAAGCATCATCCTAATGTTTCATAAAATGCCCAGCAGTGGAATGTATAAATTGTTTTAATACATTCTATGTTTTTATAACTATATCTATGTATGAATTGTTCATACCTACCTATCCTGGCAGAGGAGACAAAATACTTACCTATTATTCTCAAATAAACTACTGAACTGATTTATATTCACTTAACTGTGGATTTAGTACCTATGTATGAGTCATTCATACCTACATGCTTATTCTGGCAGTGGATACTGAATTGATTTTATATTCACTTTATTGTGAAATATGTTCAACGGACAATGTTTTGAAACATTTATCGGATTCATGATCCTATATGTATGTATGTTCTATACTCTAGAACACCAGCTACAAACTTGGTGGGAACGTTCACCTCTGATACCTACTATGTAGGTTTTATACAATTGATGATCCTGTTCTACAGACTGACAAAGTTTATCTTTGATAATATACCTACTGATGTGTGGGTTTTATACTTGCAACTTACTAGGACTATGGTCCAACTACCTAATGGGAGTATTCATTATACTAACCAAACCAATACAACATGGAATGTGGGATGATGTTATCTGAATCCTACCTACAACCTCAAATTACCCTGGAACGGGTCTGGAATTAAAATTTATATTTATATTCACTTTATGTGAATTTTATATGACTGATTTATGGTCGGTTGGCTTTGACAAGCCATTATACTACTGAAATACTACTTGACTTGATGTCAATTGAGCGACATGGTATCAGCCATGGTCAAACCTCCATCACATACTACATCTAAGCATTCGATATGTCTGTAACAGCGTTTAGATCACAGAAGCTTATTTTGCACTAAAGAAGTCTAACAATCAGTCACTACTTGCTCTTGCCTATCACTCCTATATCTACAACGAACCTGTGGCTTGCGGTGTGAATGATTGTTATATTATCTGGGACTAGCTTCGGCATCCCTATCTATTCTACTGACTCCTGGATGTGCATATCATAAGTGGAGATCGATGACTGGTGCAGTTTCATAGTCGGTGCTTCCAGCATAGCTGGACAATTTATAAAACCTTTGTTGAGGCAATGTTTCTCAATTGGACATCACAACTTACTACAAATTACATCAGACATGACTTGCTCTGTCTTGGTTGGCTGACCAATAAATCAGCTCAAATTAATTATATTTTACATGATGCTGTTCATCAATCTGGACTCGTTCCAAAACTCCTAAGTGCGCTGTCACTTATCTCTGGCCTGAGGCTTGGCCAAAACAAAAACCAATTGGAGGGCACAGAAGTGCCTCCTCTTTCCTTTTCTGGGGCTCGCATGATGGGTTTTGCATCAAGGACAAGTTCCTAGGCTATTTACTGTCTTTATTAGTGTCTGGGAATTGGTAATTGAAGTAAATCTCATTCGTTGATGGTTGGCGAGCACATAAATCCTCTACCAGCGAATGGTTGGGCTGGAATCGGAGGTTCCGTTATCCCGCTGCGCACTGTCCCCATGTTGTCCCAAGAACCTAAAGAGAGCTAAGTTATGACATCCCACTACCACTTTAAAGGATTTGGGTTACTTTTATAAATACTATCACACAACGTACGGTCCTAACTATAATACTAGACGATCACGATCACGAGCCATATTTGTAACCTTATTACTAGACATTCATGAGCCATTCTTCCCATCCACTATTCCTCTTTCCTATTCCCTTCCTCTCCACATTCCTACCTCTCCTCCACACCTCTCTCACACTTCCTTTCACATATCGTTTTATATTAGGGTAGTTTTGTTAGGGAGGGGGGGGGTTGTTACACCCTTATCCCGTATCTCACGGGGTCGGTTACCTAATCCAAAGGAATGGACAAGGGTAGCGGTTTTTACACAGAGCGACTGCCATCTAACTTTCGCAACCCAGAAGGGAAACCAGATCCAATCCTAGATTAGGTCAATTTTCAAGCCGCCAATGCTTAGCACTGGCCTCTAGCATGGCTTAACGACCAATATCTACGGTATTAAACGATATTAACCTGGAAAAACGGCTTAACGTGCTTTCCGAAGCACGGAAAAAGCGCCGAATGAAAGTACAATGAAATTCGAAAATTGAAAAACACATTGGTACGTGGTAGAATTCAAACCACGAGCTTTCAGCTCAGGAGGCAGCGGCCCTATCCAATACACCATCGGGCTCATTTATACACATCAAAATTAATATGGAAACCTCCGTCCACCAAAAAGCTAGAACATGACAGAAAGCCAACTCAAGACAGAAAGACACTTTAGAATGTCCCGCTAAAGTCCAGAGCCTTGGAATACTACATTTCAGGAGTTATGAGAATCCCTGTCTTACGAAATAAACCAGTGAAATGTTTAAAGTCGGGACTGCGAGGGACGAATGGGATTTTTATGTAAATCTGGCTCAGGCGGACTGGCCCCGGCTGCGTATATGCCAACTCGGTATAATGGCAGAGACAAAAGATGCGCTGTAGTGTAGTGGAGTTTGATGTGCCATTTGTGAACCTCATGAAGTATAGTTCGAGGCGATTAACTTGTCGTAATTCCTGGGGGGGGAACACAAAGTTGATATTGAGAATTTATCACTTTTAGAATTTAACACGCCGTCGGTCCCGGTCGCTGTCTTTGATAGTGGTCGTTACTAAAATCATGTCAGAGGCCTGATAGTTGTCCTACTAGGCCGTTTAAAAACTCTGACACCAGGGTTCATCGGGTCGATAGACTCGCTACCCACTCGACAGAAGAAGAACTAGTCGTAGCATGGCACAGTTCGAGCATTGAACATTTTACCAGTAGTGGTTAAAACGCATTCAAAGCGTGATTGTGATTTCTTCCATGCATTGCATGCATTTATGCATTTCGTCCTGGGCATGCTGTAAAAACCAAATAAGGGTTCCGAGGGTTTCAGTATATTGCAATCTAGGCGGTGGGCTGACAACCAATCACTACAGCAAAATACCTACAAATCTATCTTAAATAACACTCAAAACTTTGTCAAAACGTGGCGGAACGACCTTTGTTTGGATCGTTCACGCTCTGCCTACCCCATTAGAAATAAAGGCACGATTTTATGTATGTATGTAATGGGAACTTATGTTTGACTTTTCGATGTATGTTTCTTGGGAAAAGTTGTTCAGTTTCATGTGCAAATCCACATCCTCCAGGGTGCATAATGTTTATATACCTACCGTTTCTGTTCCTATAGCCGCGTGGCTACACGGAATACGAAGTAGTTCCTTAATTCAATCGTGTGTAATTAACTACGCGCTACGGTTCGGTCGAAAACTGCACGCGGGCAATCTATCATAGTCTCTCTCAAAAATTTGTCAGGTGCGGCGGAACGACCTTTGTTTAAGCTGTTTACGCCTGAGCCCGTCCTGCAGTCGCTGTAGCCGAAATCGGCTCATGTATATTATTATTATTACGCTCTGCCTATCCCATTATCGTGATTATATGTATGTGATTGATCAACAAACATCCAAACTTTTAAATTTATTTCTATTGTTATATTATGGTAGGTTAAAAAGAAGTAGAATTTTGGCTTTCATAATTTGCTTTAGAAAAATTCGTACATATCAACATTTAAAATTTTCATTTAAATACGAAACACGTCTTTTATTTTATAGGTAGATAGATTTATATTTAACACATAAAAAAAGATCTTAAAAATCACAGACACAGCAGGCACTTTTCTATAAAGATATTTCTTAAAGCTGAACAGCAGACCTTTTCAAATCAGATTATGAGCAGCACAGTCGCGTTTGCATATACGCGCCCCGGCCTCGCAGGCTTGTCTCGGAACATACAATACCACATCGCGGTGAATTTCACCAGATTTATTATTTCACGGAAATGCTGAGAAATAGACAAACACAAAAAAACATGTATTCCTATTACATAGAAGGATTTTTGGAACTGACAGGAATTATAATCCTACATTTTGGTTTGTACTTTCGTGAATAACTTTCACGAATAATTCTTGCAGGGAATAAAAAAAAACGTCTGATCTCGGTGTATTTATTTACACACATATAATACGTACATATAATCACGCATATATGCATCATATAAGTATGTATGTATAATCACGCATTTATCCCTAATACGTCCTAAACAAAAGTCGTTCCGCCACGTCTTACAAAGTTTTGAGGATTAATTAAGATAGATTTGTAGGTATATTGCTGTAGTGACAGGTTGTCAGTCCATCGTCTAAATTACAGTATACTGAGACCCTCAGAACTATCAGATTTTTGAAAAATAAGCGAATGTTTCCTTTGAGTAAAGTTTGCTATATTGAGTATTTAGAGTAGTTTTCCTGTAGGAGCGGTCTGAAAATTCCACCCTGTATTCGCAGTACGTATGGCTACCATCCAGTAAAATACATACATACATACATATAATCACGCCATTATCCTTAATGGGGTAGGCAGAGCGTAAACGACCTAAACAAAGGTCATTCCGCCACGTCTGACAAAGTTTTGAGGGTGTATTAAGATATATTTGTAGGTATATTGCTGTAGTGATAGGTTATCAGTCTATCGCCTAACCATGAAACCCACGCATCCCTTATCTGGTTTTTACAGCATTCCCGGGAGGAAATGCAGCTGGTACATTCTATGTTTTTCTATCGCTCCCAGGCCAGCATGGAAGATAAAATTCCAGTAAAATGTAGAAAACAAATAAAAGGTAAACGACACTATACAGATTGAATTTATCTAAAGAAGAAGCCATTTAAAATAACGACGAGAGCCCGATGGTGTAGTGGATAGGGCCGCTGCCTCCTGAGCGGGAGATCGTAGTTCAAATCCCACCACGTACCAAAGTGCTTTTTGGTTTTCGAATTTCATATTTACGTTTACCATTCGGCGCTCTATCCGTGCTCAGAAGGCACGTTAAGCCGTTGGTCCCGGTAAATAAAGTTTAATACCGTATATATTAGTTGTTAAAACATGTCAGAGGCCAGTGCTAAGCATTGGCGGCTTGAAAACTCTGACCAAATTTTGGATTGGGCCTGGATTCCCTTCTGGGTTGCGGAGGTCACCTGGCAGTCGCTCTGTGTAAAAACCAGTACCCTCGTTCAATCCCCTAGATTAGGTAGCTGCCCCGTGAGTTACTGGTTAAGGCTAAAGATATAATGATGAGATTATGAAACCATTTAAAATACATACATATAATCTCGCCTTTATCCCTAATGGGGTAGGCAGAGCGTAAACGATCTAAACAAAGGCCGTTCCACCACGTCTGACAAAGTTTTGAGGGTTATTTAAGATAATAATAATAATAATTCATTTATTTGCTGTCACATGGCGTCTTGAGATCTAATATTACAGATATGATAACTTGTAGGTACATTGCTGTAGTGACATATTGTCAGCCCATCGCCTAAATTACAATATTCTGAAACCCTCGGATCTCTTAGCTGGTTTTTACCGGTTATTCCCAGTCGCCCCCACCGGCGTCGCCCCCACTGGGGGCAACTGGGAATTCGTAAAAAAATATGTCCCAGTTGCCCCCTATGCCTCTATTGAGGGGGCAACTGGGAGTATAATTTTTAAATTTTGAAACCTCCCAGTCTCCCCCACTTGAGACGCCGTAAAGTACTGGGTGGCGCAAAAGTAAAGACCCTATTTGGTTCAGCTATAACATTTTTTCTAAATTAGAAAACTAGATTTAGGTTTTTTTAAATGTATATTTGTGCCATTAAATTTCGTACCATTAGGATTTAAAGATGATGTCTTTTAAATGGTGACCTCCAGAGTTGATACACATTTGAGCCCTATTTATGACATTTTGCATAACTTGCCGTAACACTTCCTGCGATATGTTCGTTATTTCTTGACGAATGTTTTCTTTTAGAGCTGCGAGAGTCTGTGGCTTGTTCACATACACCCGAGATTTCAAAAAACCCCAAAGAAAGAAGTCTGGACTGGTCAGATCGGGTGATCTTGCAGGCCAAGGTAAATCGCCAAAACGAGAGATAACTCGGCCTGGAAAAGCGTCCCTCACTAAGTCCATAGTGTCGCGCGCTGTGTGTGCCGTAGCGCCGTCTTGTTGAAACCAGATGTGCTCCAGCCCCAATTCGTCCAAACTGGGTATCAAAAACTCACGTAACATGGTTCTGTAGCGTTCTCCAGTGACAGTTATCGCATTGCCTCCAGCGTCTTCGAAAAAATAGGGTCCGATCACTCTGTCAACACAGATGCCACACCATACAGTAACTTTTAGTGGGTGTAGAGGTGTTTCTTGAATAATGCGCGGATTATCAGTGCCCCAGAACCGAGTATTCTGCTTATTGACATGCCCTGAGAGATGGAAATGCGCTTCGTCACTCATAACCAATTTTGAAGGAAAATTATCCTCTTCAAGGTTGAGGTTTATGACGCGCTGGCAGTAATCTAGACGAGCTCGGTGGTCAGCAGGCAGCAGCTGATGAGTCATTTGAGTTTTATACGGGAACATCTTTAAGTCTTTCACCAAAATACGCTGCAGGGTCCGTCTGGAAATGCCCAATTGCGTGGCACGTCGCCTCGTTGATGTTTCTGGACACTCTTCCACATCTTCGCGCACAGCATCGATATTTTCAGCTGAACGGCCTGTTCTTGGTCTCCCAGACTTAGGTCTATCCAATGTTGAGCCAGTTGCTTCAAGGCGTGTGGCAAAGCGTCGAATTGTGCGACCAATCGGTGCCGGACGGTGGGGAAATCGTCGACGAAATTCACGTTGTGTTCTTATCACTGATGAATTATTCCGTAAGAACATTGACACAATTATTCCACGTTCTTGGAGAGTAAAACGGTCCATGTTTATTTTCAGTGTATTTTACATTTGTTCACTACACAATTTTCAACAACAGAATGATAGAAAATGTCATATAAAAAAAATAAAAATATTTTCTTTAGTGCCAGTACTTTTGCGCCACCCAGTATAACTAGAATGTTGCTAGAAGTGAAGTGAAAAATGTAACAATTCTTTAAATATTGAATAAAGTGTTTCTGAATGCCTCGCGGAAAAAATAATGTCTTATGCAATAAATAAAAAATCAAATCTAAGCATATCGTTACAGTATTACAAAGTATGTACTATTAGTATTTTTGTGTCAAATTAAGCAATATAATAATGTTCAATAAATAAACTCATTTTCATAAATGCCGTATGCGTTACATCAAATTGAGATAGGTAACTATTTAAAATTTACTATTAATTACCATTTTAAAATTACATAAAAAAGAACAACTGTACTTTTTAAAAATATTTCTTTCAAAATAAGTTTCGTTAATATTAGTTTAGTTAAAATAAAAGATTTATCAAAATTATAGTATAATGATTATTTATAATTAAGGTTAAGACACGAGTTAGTACATAATTTTGTATATACATAAAGAGCAGCCAATAAAATCATACATAATACGTAAACTCACCACAACATTACTGTTTTACCTCAATATTTTTTTAAGTGTCGGTTACTTCTTTGTTGCCGAAAACAATGCACTGCATTCTAGGAAATATTTCAAAGCAAAACAACTTTTCGCCGACGCAACACGACTTGCTAAATAAATATAGAGCGAATGTTTAGGGCAGTAAATGTCATTTTTGCATGGCCGACCTTTGTAGCTTACTTGGTTCTATTATTAGTCTGCTCGTCTAGTGTTTGACAACAGAACAGGAAGAAATTGTATATTTCTTATCAGTACATTCCTAACAATGTCAGGGTCAAGTGCATCTTGTAGTTCGGGTGCAGTTTCATTTGTTTATATAAAAAGACGACATGGGACTATTTTACTACGTGCAGGATACCAGTATCATTTGAAAAGAAAATACAAAAGTGGCGAAAATGTATGGGAATGCACTCAGCGAAAAAAGAAGTGCAGAGGAGTGTTAAAGGTTCTTGTGAGTATTTTAAGTTGATATATTATTATCTCTCTAAATTTTTTTGTATTGTATTAGCTAGGGGTAGTTCAAATTCTTATATTTATAATTTTTATAGGTATCACTCTTATTTTTTTTGCAGAATGAAAATGTCACACATGAAACTAAACACTCATGTACACCAGATTTTTCTAAAAATGAAGTTGACGAACAAATCTATGGCTGTAAACAGGCAATAACAGATGGTTATTACCCACCAGTACCTCAGACGTACAATAATATGGTGGCCAAATTCGAAAATTCAGGATTGGATTTATTGTGCAAAGTACCGAAGTTTGCAAGTATAAAATCATCTTTGTATAGATACAGAAATTCAGAAGCCGGAGTAAAGCGATTAAGACCCAAAGAAGCTGCCGATGTTGAAATTCCAACAAAATTTAAAAAATTCTTATTAGCTGATTTTGATGATAAAGTCCGTATATTGGTTTTTTGCTCAGAGAAGGCAAAACGGCACATGTGCGAAGTGACAGATTTCTACAGTGATGGAACTTTTAAAAGTTGCCCTGCACCCTTTTCGCAACTATACGTAATTCATGGAGATTTGGGCAGTACAGTAAATTGTACGAATATTGTACCTCTTGTTTATGCACTCATGAGCGATAGAAAAATGGAATCCTACTTTCGTCTATTTGACATGATCAAATTGGAAATTCCCGAGTGGAATCCCAAGAAGTACAAGACTGATTACGAAGTAGCAGCGATGCAAGCAATTAAGAAAATGTTTCCGTGTGTTACCATTACAGGATGTTATTATCATTATAATAACGCAATTTGGGAGAAAGGCCGCAAACTTGGTATTACAAAAACTAAAGATCCAAAAAAAATTAGGGAAGTTGCACTGACTGCAGTTCTGCCGCTACTACCGTCACATGAAATTCAAAATGGCTGGAAATACATTACCCGCCACAGTACTCAAGAAGATGACATGAAAAAATTCCGAAGCTACGTGGATCATCAATGGATGAAAGAAGAATTCATACCGACTTGGTGTGTTTATGGAGAACAGCACAGGACCAATAACTCTCTGGAAGCATGGAATCATAAGCTAAATAAAACAGTGGGAAAAAAGAATCCCAATATTATTCATTTATTGGAAGTTTTGGTTAAAGATTCGGCATATTTCAAAGTTTGTGACACAAGTAATAAAAACCATGAACCCCTGAAAAAAAGGCAAAAAAAATACGTGCTCACTGATGACTTTATTTTAGAAACGCAATTAGATTTAATTCATGGCAATATCACAGTGGGTCATTGTTTAGAAATTTTACGGCGCTAAAGTTATTTTTTTATATCAAAATTGATTTAATTATGGTAAAAAAATATATTTAATAAAAACGTGATTGAAACCGAAATTACGGTACGGCAATTACTGTGATCTTGTCAAGAAATATGTGTGATTTTTATGCAGGTTACAAGTATTTAAGAATATACTTTTTATCTACTATTTTCTTAGGATTTTGCAGAAAATTAGTTAAAGATAATAATAATAATTATGCTACAATGATGCCCATCTGTGATTTTTCTTTAGTCTTTTAATTAACCAACTGCATTAAAAAATAATTAATAAGTGCATAAAAATAATGTGATAATGACGATAAGTCATTGTTTATGTTTACTGTGATTTTATTAATAGCGTTAATTAATATTTGTATAATAATATCTACCTCACTCTTAGTGTAAGGTAAAATGTTTATGAGAGTTTATTTTTGGATGTTATTGATTTCTAAATAAAACATTATAGAACATGTTTGTTTTATTTTACACAACAATACTAATACCCCGTAATACTGTCACGATAAACTTAGATTTGATTCTTTATTTATTCCATAACACATTATTTTTTCCACGAGGCATTCAGAAACACTAAAGTGTTTCTCTGTCTTTTAAACAATTGTTACATTTTTCACTTCACTTCTGGCAACATTATGAAATAATATCTAGTTATACTTTACGGCGTCTCAAGTGGGGGAGACTGGGAGGTTTCAAAATTTAAAAATTATACTCCCAGTTGCCCCCTCAATAGAGGCATAGGGGGCAACTGGGACATATTTTTTTACGAATTCCCAGTTGCCCCCAGTGGGGGCGACGCCGGTGGGGGCGACTGGGAATAACCCGTTTTTACAGCATGCCCGAGAGGAAATCCTATCCTAGTATTTAAGATCTTGTAAACACTATATGAATGCATGAATAAATGAATTATGAAAAGCAGCTGGAAAATTCTATGTTTTCTCTCTCGCTCCCAGGCCAGCATGGAAGTAATTACCATTTAAAATATGAGGGATTTTATAACGAAACATTATAAGTAGATACAGGTGAATTTTATTTATATCTACCGGGTGTAAGGGACAGCGTTCCGCAAACTGGTTATTGCTCAGTCAAGGAAACTGAACAACTATCACTAGGAAATTCTTTCCAGGGGAGTTTTATTTTCTTCCTTTTAAATTACCACCTCAATTAGACAATTTATTGTTGTTCAGTTTTGTAGACTAATCAACCCCTATCAGTTTATGGGACGCTGTCCCTTACACCCGGTAGATATATCTGTACCCCTTACGGGGCACGCAGAGCGTCAACAACCAAAACCACAAACGAAAATGACATGTCAGCTTACACGTTGGACATGTTTCGAGGGTTATTTTAGAAAGAACAATGTATTTCACTCGTTTTATTTTAGTTTAACTATGTATTGTATATTTTCTCTTCTTTGTGACGAGTAGTCATCATCATCTCCTTAGCCTTATCCCGTATCTCACGGGGTCGGTTTCCTATTCTAGGGGATTGAACGAGGGTACTGATTTTTACACAGAGCGACTGCCATCTGACCTCCGCAACCCAGAAGGGAAACCAGACCCAATCCTAGATTAGGTCAGAGTTTTCAAGCCGCCAATGCTTAGCACTAGCCTCTGATATGGCTTAACGACTAATATCTACGGTATTAAACGATATTAACCGGGACCAACGGCTTAACGTGCCTTCCGAAGCACGGAAAAAGCGCCGAATAAACGTACATATGAAATTCGAAAACCGAAAAACACATTGGTACGTGGTGGGATTCGAACCACAACCTCCCGCTCAGGAGGCAGCGGCCCTATCCACTATACCATCGGGCTCTAAACCGACGGTTCATCCCTGTCTTTGTGACGAGTAGTGGTTACACATAAACCCTCAGGGAGTTTTTGTAACCACTTCCGCCTTTTCTATGTATACTAATAAATTAACGACTACTCCCTTGTTTGTTACGGAGGTGTTAGACCTCTACGTTTCGACTCTTCAGGAAAGTCTTCTTCATAGAAGATCACACACGGCGGGCGGTGTTGTGTGATTTTCACTCTCTATGAAGAAGACTCTCGTAAAGAGTCGAAACGTAGAGGTCTAAAAACTCTTTAAACAAACAAGGAAGTAGTCGTTAATTTATCAGTTTGAATAACACTTGTTCAACATTTAGTGATAAAGTTTTTTATGTATGTTTTGTGATTTTCAATAAGTAAATATATTAATCATTGACAGAACTCTTAAATTCCTCACGGCGGCGGCAGATCTCTCAAGATCCATCTTCAAGAAGCTTTACAACGCGCCGCGTCCCGGTGTGAACTGACCCTTAAGCCACAAAGGAAGATTTCCTTTGAATGCTGGTTATGAAGCAACACCTTCAGTTAAAAGACAGTCCTTGAAGCCGAAGACCCCCTGCTTTTCAGATAAGCCTCAGTTTTTGTCGCGTCCCTTCTTAATCTTGATTCAGATGTCGTTCCCATAAAATATTAAACTTTCGCACAGATGACTTCATGAGCGCGCCTAGATTTGGTGTCAAATTACCTACTTTATTTATACATAGACTCTTATTAAAAATTATACATACATACATACAAAAAATCACGCCTTTATCCCTAATGGGGTATGCAGAGCGTAAACGACCTAAACAAAGGTCGTTCCGTAACGTCTGACAAGGTTTTGAGGGTTATTTATAATAGATTTGTAGGAATATTGCCATAGTGACAGGCTGTCAGCCTATCGTCTAAATTGCAATAAACTGAAACCCTCGTATCCCTCAGCCGGTTTTTTCAGCATGCCCGGGAGGAAATGCAGCTGGCACATTCTATGTTTTTCTTTCGCTCCCAGTCCAACATGGAAGTAAAAATTATGCTCAATTAAAATGGGCTTGAAACTTATCTCGACAAAACTCTCTATAAGTTTGTATTTTAGTATCGATAAATGATCACATATAAAAAAATCATTTTTATAAATCCTACTTGATTTTTTATTACTCATACAGATTATCTGATCGAAGTGGTAATTTTGTTGCCAAAGCCAAATATTTATTTGAGTAAGATTTATTAATAATCCTTAGTCGTTACTAGAACACCCCCCGTGCTTAATTACATTATCACCCTGTATACGTATTAAGGGCAGTCACTCATCACAGTATACTTAAAACAATAAAAATTTAGAAGTTAATAAAATTATGAGCGCAGGACACGAAGGTGAATTACGTATACCAACGGTCAGTAATTAAACCTAAAACTCTACGTTCATTTAAAAACAGATAAAAGTTTTCCATTAATAAATAAATATGAAAAGGAATTTAGGTAACTAATAATTCCCATTCAAAACCTAAATAAAGACAAATAGACGCGAGGCACCTTTTCAATATGTCACCGTATAAAATAAACCTGTCTTCAGCGAGGAAAAACGTAACGAATTGCGAACGAAACAAACAAATTGATGAATACATAACGTCAATAAAGGACGATCGCGGCCACAGTACGAACGTTTGACCCAAAATTGGAGGGCAATTTGAATGTAGAACAATCGACTTACCGACTGCCAGCGATATGGCGAGCAACACGGCGAAAAACACGTTGAACCTGGACATTTCGACCAATCACAGAGCGCGGTTTAGTTATGAGAGCGGGGCATGTTGGCGCGGGCGGCCAGGCGCGCGGTCGCGGTGAGTCTGGTCTGAACCCCTCCACGGTGCCGCCCGCCGCCCGCCGCCCCGCCACCCGCAGCCGCCCCCAGCCGCCCCGACGGTTCATCCCTGTCCCTGGGACAGTGTGCGCGGACACACGGCGAGGGCGGACAGACAGCAAGGTTTTTATTTTTCAACATATAAGTGCAAAGATTGCTTGGTTGAGTATTTGGATGAATTCGGCCTTTGAGCGTTTGTCGACTGCTACTTTGCGGAATGAGCGTATCACGAAATTTCCCTTTATTTTGGCTAATAAATGATAATATCAGGGATTGAGGTAACATATGGGTATAACGTATAACAATAAAAACACATCATAAAGACCATACGGGGTGTAAGGGACGGCGTACCGAAACTGAGCAACTGTCACCAGGAAATCCTTTCTGGAAATGATTTTATTTTCACTTTTCCATACAAAATGACCAGACAAAAACTGACTGAATCTGATGATCCGTTTGGGAGATACAGCCTTCCAAAGGTAATTTTAGAAAAGTTAATTCTAGCTTTTTCTAACTAACCGCGTTCTGAAATGTCTAATTTGGTTTATTTTTAGTATCAGCGCATGTTTTTTCATATGAAACCCCACTCAAAAGGCCCTGAAAAAAAAAAATTCTTACAAAAAAATTATGTCGTCATAGCTATCTTTTGTTAGGATGGTTGATTTAGTATATTTAGCGTGTAGAACACTTGTTTGAATGAAACAGCGTTTGCTTCTATAGCGCTGGTGAATCTGGTAGGAGACGCCACGTATAGCCGATCAAGCACTTGATATTGTTTAGTCAACTCAACTGACTTGTGGATGGTTGTACATATAATCACGCTTTTATCCATAATGGGGTAGGCAGAGCGTAAACGACTTAAACAAAGGTCGTTTCGCCACGTCTGACAAAGTTTTAAGGGGTTATTTAAGATAGATTTGTAGGTATATTGCTGTAGTAACAGTTTGTCAGCCCAGTGCCTAAATTACAATATACTGAAACCCCTCGGATCCCTTAGCTGTTTTATCAGTAAAACACGAAAAAGTGTTATTCATATTGATAAAGCACACTACTACTCATATATTATACAGAGTGTAACAGAATGGGTATATGCACCTGAAAGTATTTGAATCTGCCCATGAAACTGAACAACTTTCCCCTAGAGACATAGGACGAAAAGCTAAAAAAATAATGTTGGCTTCCCATACGCGATAAGACCGCCTAAGTGCACATTAATTTAAGTTTATTTTTAAGTTTCTTGTTTTTTTGTGTAAAATAAAGTGTTTTTTACTTACTTACGTTACGTTTTTCGACCTATGTTCCTGGAGGATAGTTGTTCAGTTTCATGGGCAGATTTAGATCCTTTCGGGTGCATATACCTTTTCTGTTACACCAATTTAACGGAGGTAATAGCCTACCTTTTGATGAAGGCCCTCGTAAAAAGTCAAAACGTTGAGGTTAAACAACTCTGCTTGTGTGTGAGTAGTCGTGTGCTTTATCATTATCAGTGTATCGCAGTCGAAGGGAAAAGTAAGGCCCGTATTTATAAACACCACTTGAGACCGACAGCTAGTTTGAGTTCGTATCAGAAATGTCATTTGTGTGCCCTGTCAAATCCATACTGCTCATTTATAACTTCACCTACTGACCACTCGCCGCGACCGTATGTATCGCAAGCGAAGGGATAAGTTAGATCGGCGCTCTTTATCGGCCCACGAACTTGTCTCGCTACTTGCTACTACCAATTTCACTTCGATACCAAGCTAGACGGTTTTACCACGGGAAAATATCTGATCCCCACAGAAAAAATCGTCAAAGGGCTAGAGAAAATTAAGCCGAAATCAGACCATCAATGGAAAAAAAATACAAATAATCACGCCATTATCCCTAATGGGGTAGGCAGAGCGTAAACGACCTAAACAAAATTTAGTTCCGCCGTTAATTAATTTGTCGTTATTTAATATACATTTTAGGTATATTGCTGTAGTCTAGTGAAAGGTTGTCAGCCCATCGCAAGAAACACAGAGAAGGTAAAAATTATGTTGTTTCGAAAATTGCTAGTTGTTCCTTGAGGTATCCAGATGGACATGTCAGGCCCGAGTGTGGGCTACAGGTCGAGCTGAGGACTTCCAAATTGTATGGGAGTTAATTGGCCGTTTTTATCAGATTTAATTTTAGGTGAAAATGGCATTCTTTTCATGCTGGACTGAGAGCGAGAGAAAAACATATAATCTGTCAACTGCTTTTCCTCCCGGGCATGCTGTAAAAAACCAGCTAAGGGATACGAGGTTTTCAGTATATTTTAATTTAGGCGATGGGCTGACAACCTGTCACTACAGCAACATACTTACAAATCTATCTTAAGTAAACCTCAAAACTTTGTCAGACGTGACGGAACGACCTTTGTTTAGGTCGTTGACGC
Organism: Scrobipalpa costella; assembly: GCA_949820665.1. Taxonomy (NCBI): domain Eukaryota; kingdom Metazoa; phylum Arthropoda; class Insecta; order Lepidoptera; family Gelechiidae; genus Scrobipalpa; species Scrobipalpa costella. The sequence goes on from OX463315.1 coordinate 167,448, forward strand.
TCTGCCTACCCCATTAGGCATAAAGGCGTGATTATATGTATGTATGAATGAAAAGGCAATCGTCATGGATATTCGTGATCACAGGCAGGTACCCCATACTGTACTCCACGATATTTCTTTGACATCCCACCCACATCCCACATCCCACCTAGCTCGGAGCTTGTAGTTCGAAGTAAACTCCAAGATTACGGTAAATAAGCCTTTATTTGGCAGTATTTTTGGACACTTTTACAAATGAGCGCATCTATTCGCTGCACACAATATTTGAAGACAAAAGAACATCAATATATTTATTTATTATAAAACTTTGTGTTGAGTGCATTCACAAACTGCGGCCCAGGCCAGGGAAAGAAGACATACCTACAAATCTTGTTAAACGCTATGTTTCAATTTTTTTGTCGCGATATGGTAAAACCATACTCAGGGTGTGCTCCAAAGTTAGCTCGAGAGTGCCCCTCCCTCTATGGAGCAACCAACCCAGCATACATAATGCAATTACTAGCCACCAAAAAAAACTGCCGTGGTCTAGCGGTCTGAGCTATGTGCTTTTGATCCGGAAGTCCCAGGATCCTTCTTTTCTTCCATGCTGGACTGGGAGAGATAGAAAAACATAGAATGTTCCAGCTGCCCTTCCTCCCGGGCATGCTGTTGAAGTCAGCAAAAGGGACTCGAGGGTTACAGTGTATTGTAATTTAGGCGATGGGCTGACAACCTGTCACCAAAGCAATACATATTACAATCTAAAAATGCCCTAAATTTTTCTCAGACGTGGCGAAAGCGCCTTTTACGAGGCGTTAAACGCTCTGCCTACCCCGTAAGGGATAAAGGCGTGATTTATGTATGTATGTCCCAGGATCGATTCCCGGTGGGAGACAATGACTTAGTGTTTTTGTTTCTAGTTTGGTTAGGACATTGCAGGTGGATCACTTAATTATCCGAAAAGTAAGATGATCCATGCTGTCGGATGAGCATGAAAATAGTCGGTCTTGCAGCTGTTTTGTCTCTGGTCGTGTCAGCCAGCCCGTCCCATTAGAATAAGAGATTGAAGGAATAGAGAGTGCACCTGTGTAGCGCGAACTCTTGGACACTAAACTCTACTAAATAATTGATTTATCTGTCGTGGAATAGGTATCAGTTCAATTTTCGAATGCCCATTTAAGAAACTTTATTACACCTATAAATGTCGGGATGTTCAAAGATTTTTCTTCTGAGCGTGGTGGTAGCGCCGTTTCTGTCCCGATTTTGAGTGTCATGATTATGGTAAGACTGGTCAGGAATAATACACATTTCATTTACCTTATAAATACTTTTAATTAAAGAAAATAATCGAATGTAGGTATAATTAATGTAAGTTCAAAACTCTGACAATAATAGCACATCTAGGTGTCTGACATGGTTTGTGTAACGACCACAATCTAAGACAGCGATTGTGACCGACGGCTGAACGTGTCCTCCGAAGCACGGAATCCTTTTTCTTTTTCCCGCTTACACTGTAAGGGCATTTGTACACTATCTACATAAATACATACATATAATCACGCCCCTATCCCTAATGGCGTAGGCAGAGCAGAAACGACACGCCACGTCTGATAAAGTTTTGAGAGTTATTTTCAGATAGATTTGTAGGTATATTGCTGACTATCTCTTCTTTCTAAATATTTTAACGTATAATTCTATGCGTAATGACAGCTTTTGCATCCAACTACCTAATAGGAAGACCAAACCGGATTACTTATAGAAATTATACGTTAGAATATTTAGAAAGAAGAGAAACTGCACGAACGCCCTTACAGTGTAAGCGAGCGAAAGGATTCCGTGTTTCGGAGGACATGTTAAGCCGTCGGTCCTGCTCGCCGTCTTAGATCATAGCCGGCACACAATCCATGTCAGAGGCGTATAGCTGTGCTATTATTGTCAGAATTTTTATTATTGGACCCAAACGACATAAGAAGAAACGAGCTCTTTTTGGTGTAATTTTATTTAATTTATTTATTTTATTTTGTTACAAAGACAACAAAGGTCCAATATATTAGTAAACCTTAAAAACTATGTTAGTACTTAATAAGTAAAACAGATTTAGTTCTTTGTATGAGGGCCCACATGAGTGGGCTTTCAGGTTTTATTACCAACGCATTCAGGATAGTATTACGGCTTCCACGCAGCCTGCTCACCAATGATGCTGTCTTTTTTCGCCATAAGGCATCAAAACCATCCACACGAGCTTCCGCAAACATTGAGGATGCGCTGCAGACACGCGGAAACCGCATCATCGCCCTAAACGCAATGTTTCGCACATTATCGCCACCAAATAGGTCTGTAGTCCCCCCTGTAGCCCTTATACGAGCCGTAGGGGATGATATAGTCGAAGTGGTAGTCCCAGGGAACCTCGTGCCCCTGCATCACCCAGGTGCCCCCCTTCGGCCGGATCTCGATGACGTGGTCTCGATGAGTCTCGAACCTGTTGTCGAGGTACGCGTACGGCACGCGGCCCTTCACCGCGTCGTACAGCCAGTCCAGCACGGGGTGCCTGACAAACAAGTGGAGGCAAACTTCTTGAAGCTGAGGGGGATGAGTCAACAATCTAATCGCGCACTATTTATTCATACATACATATAATCACCCCTTTATCCCTAATTTTCTTCCATACTGGACTGGGAACGATAGAAAAACATAGAATGTTCCAGCTGCATCTCCTCCCGGACATGCTGTACAAACCAGCTAAGGGATTCGTATATTGTAATTTAGGCGATGGGCTGACAACCTGTCACTACAGCAATATACAATACAGATCTATCTTAAACAACCCTCAAAACTTGTCAGACGTGGCGAAAGGAACTTTGTCTGGGTCGTTTACGCTCTGCCTACCCCATTAGGGATATAGACGTGATAGTATGTATGTATATGTATGTATCCCTAATTGGGTAGGCAGAGCGTAGGCGAACACCACGTCTGACAAAGTTTTGAGGGTTAGTTAAAATAGATTTGTATGTACATGGCTGTATTGACAGGTTGACAGCCCATCGCCTAAATTATAATAATAATAGTCCTCCCACCGATTTTCGGTGATGGCGGCAAATCTCCCGGAGATGGGCCAACTGCGCAGGACTTGTTTTTAGTGCAAAAGTGTTTGCGCTACACACAGCTGCACTCTCTGTTCCTTTAATCTCTTATTCCGATGGGACAGATTTACTGACACGACCAAAAATACAATACAATATACTGAAACCCTTGGATCCCTTAGCTGGTTTTTATAGTATGCAGAGCAGGATATACAGTTGGCTAATTCTATGATTTTCTCTCGCTCCCAGTCCAGCATGAAAATAATTATCGAAATATCTATTTATGCATGTCAATATTATACTTAATTTTGCCTGTTTTTTCCTCGAAATCTATGCTGCCAGCGAGCTGGGCACCATGCCTCAGGGAGACGCCCTGGACTCCATTTACCATTTACTACCTGTGACCGCCACTTCGTACGTTCGACACTGCGTGTTTTCCATACAAACCGGAGTACTACCTCAATATTAGAATAGTTTGCGTGATTATTTCTAACCTAGGCTGGACACCAGGTAAAATAAAAAACTACCTGGTGTCTACTAAGATCGGTTAAAAACGATTAGAGTTCAATTCCCTGCCTGCCCCCTAAGTCAGGTGGTTGAGTTTAAGTAATGCTCAGTCAAATAAAAAAAGTTCCATCAAAATCGGTTAAAAACGACCGAAATTCAATTTTCTACCTACCTCCGAAGTCCTGAGACGTGATCATTTATATAGTAACTTTGATTTATGTATATAAATCAATTAAGAAATGGATAGATCAGTAGACATACATACATACAAACATACATATAATCACGCCTTTATCGCTAATGGGGTAGGCAGAGCGTAAACGACCTAAACAAAGGTCATTCCGCCACGTCTGACAAAGTTTTGAGGGTTATTTAGATAGATTTGTAGGTATATTGTTGTAGTGACAGGTTGTCAGCCCATCGCCTAAATCGCAGTATACAGAAACCCTCGGATCCCATAGCTGGTTTTTACAGCATGCCCGGGAGGAAATGCAGCTGGCACATTCTATGTTTTGTTCAGTAGACGGAATGCTTAATACATACATACATACATATAATCACGCCTTTATCCCTTATGGGGTAGGCAAAGCGTAAGCGACCTAAACAAAGGTCGTCCCGCCACGTCTGACAAACTTTTGAGGGTTATTTAACATATATTTGTAGGTATATTGCTGTAGTGACAGGTTATCAGCCCACCGCCTAAATTGCAATAAACTGAAACCCTCATATCCCTTAGCTAGTTTTTACAGCATGCCCGGGAAGAAATGCAGCTAGCACATTCAATATTTTTCTTTCGCTTCCGATCCAGCATGGAAGAATGTTTAATCCGAATTGGTGGAATATGGACCGGGTATGGACAGGGTAGTTCTCCTTGACGGAAATTATTTGACGGAATTTATTATCACTATTACATAAAAACTGTTTTTTTTTTATCAAGAACAATTAGTTGTGGGTCACCCACATCCAAAAACAAAAATATATTTTATTCACATTTTAAAGCTTGTAGCTGTAAAATTATTCTAATGTAATGTTTCTTCCATGCTGGCCTGGGAGCGAGAGAAAAACATAGAATGTGCTAGCTGCATTTCCTCCCGGGCATGCTGTAAAAACCAGCTATGGGATCCGAGGGTTTCAGTATATTGTCATTTAGGCAATGGGCTGTCAATCTGTCACTATAGCAATATACCTACAAATCTATCTTAAATAACCCTCAAAACTTTTGTCAGACGTGGCGGGACGACCTTTGTTTAGGTCGTTTACGCTCTGCCTACCCCATTAGGGATCAAGGTGTGATTATATGTATGTATGTATGTAATGTTTTAACGCTGAACATACTCGTGTCATTTCCGTCAATCCTACCCGACAGTATCCTACGGTGCGTGTGGATGTGCGATGGTAGATCGGAGCTGGCGGGATAAAATTCCACCCAATCGGAGCTTGTAGCTGACCTGTCTTCTAACTGCCTCCGTGGTCTAGTGGCCAGAGCCATGGGCTTACGATCCGGAGGTCCTGGGTTCGATTCCCAGGGGGAGGAACACGAAGTTTATATTTGTCAATTTATCACTTTGTGAGGTTTTTCACAGATTGGTTAGGACATTGCAGGCAGAATCACCTGATTGTTCGAAAAGAAAAAAGATTCCGTGCTTCGGAGGACGCGTTAAGCTATCGGTCCCGGTCGCTGTCTTTGATAGTAGTCGATACTCAAAACCATGTTAGTGGCCCAATAGCTGTGCTACAAGGCGGTTTCAAAACTCTGACACCAGGGTTCATCGGGTCGTTGTCCGACTCGAGAATCCACTCGCTAAGAAGAGACTGACCTGTCCAGCAGAGTGAAGTAGTTTACAAAGTTCCTGGAGCGCAGTTTCATAGCGAATGAGTTGAGCCCGCCGAGTCCCTTGTACCGCCAGGAGCTGTCTGGGGTGACCACGTGCAGCGCGGCGCCGGGCTCCGCCCCGAACCGCATGTTGGGCCCGTAGCACTCCACGCAAAGGAACCATTCCCAGTCCGTCTGGAAAACATACATAAAGTCTCGCCTTTATCCCTAACCAGGAAGACACAATAGTACATTATTGCAAAGGCAGCGAAATAGGCAATTGCAGGTCGAGTATAAGTTTGAAGGCCGAGCCGCAGGCGAGGACTTCAATATACGAGACAGGCAATTGCCATTTCGACCGAGGCATCTATAGTGCTTTACTTAAAAAAATGCAAGGAAATAAAAAAGGGCCTTTTACATAATAAATTTAATTTTCTTTTGATTTCGCTGGAAGCAGGTTTTCCATCGCTAATTTAGCTTCTGATCTTAAATCTGGTGGAGTGCAGTCAATGTCCATTTCATTTTCACTTTCAGAATCATCGGAACTCATTTTAATTTACTCGTATGTTTATTAACAAAATAATTAACAACGAACTCCGCTTTACCGCCAATTATTTTATAGTTTTTTTCCGAAAGGTAAACGCATCTGTGGCTATACAGCCACGAGAACGCAATGTGTACGATAGATGAAAGAGTTCTAAATTCAAACAGCACGCCGTTTCATACAACATTGCAGGCGCGCTCTTCGTTCCAAATTCAAAAAAACGCGCCGGGATGTGATTTTGATTTTTCAGTCTACGTAAATATGATACTTCGCGTGTTCTTTATTCAAAAATAAGACAATATTTTCGCGCATGTTTAAGAAAAAACTGTTTCTTGTTTGGGTCGTTAATTGGCTCTGCCTGCCCCATTGGGGATACAAGCTTAATAGATGTATGAATGGGTAGGCACAAAGTCACTAGTTAAAGGCGTTGTCGCCACGTCTGACAAGTTTGAGGGTAATTTTAGAAAGATTATAGTTTGTTTGTTTTTATGTTTTTGTAATACCAGTGTTTTCTCTACCGTGACTTTGGCAAAATCATCGTATAAATCTGGCCAAGTGCGAGTCGGACTAGTGCCCGAAGGGTTCAGTAGGTACTTGGACGAAACAACCTCTCCGTACCATTATCTATACAATATTTAGACAATTTATTTTTCCCACTTCCACCTCGAAAAGAACTCATTTCGCGGCTAAATTCCGTGAGTGAAATGCTTTTTTATTCTTAAGTGAGGCAAAGTAGCTTTTTAATTATTTCGAATGAGGCAATGGATGGGATACGGTTTAAGTCATATTTTGACATAACTAGCATCCAATTTCTTTTAGCTTAAAAGTTCCATCTGTAATTAGTTACATACATACATACATATAATCACGCCTTTATCTCTAATGGGGTAGGCAGAGCGTAAACGACCCAAACAAAGGTCATTCCGCCACGTCTGACAAAGTTTTGAGGGTTATTTAGATAGATTTGTAAGTATATTGCTGAAGTGACAGGTTGTCAGCCCATCGCCTAAATTACAATATACTGAAACCCTCGGATCCCTCAGCTGGTTTTTACAGCATGCCCGGGAGGAAATGCAGCTTTAATTAGTTATTTAAGGTGAATGATATTGTAATTTAATTTTGCATGAAATAAATGAAATGAAATGAAATTAAAGTTCTCCCACAAACTAAGGGAAGGCGAAGAGCTTGAGCCCATGCAGCCTAGAAATTAAAAATAAAATTTAGGGGTGCGTTCCGAAAATTATTTTAGCCTAAATTATGATCTTCTTCTTCTGTCGAGTGGGTATCGAGTCTATCGACCCGATGAACCCTGGTGTCAAAGTTTTTAAACCGCCTAGTGGCACAACTATCAGGCCTCTGACATAGTTTTGAGTAACGACCACTATCAAAGACAGTGACCGGGACCGACGGCTTAACGTGCCCTCCGAAGCACGAAATCTTCTTTTCGGACAATCAGGTGATTCAGGCTGAATCAGCAATGTCCTAACCAAACTGGGGAAAACTTCACAAAGTGATAAATTCTCAAATATCAACTTTGTGTTTCCCCCTCTGGGAATCGAACCCAGGACCTCCGGATAGGGAGTCCATGGCACTAGCCACTAGACCACGGAGGCAGTTTAAATTATGATTAAACTAGCGACCCGCCCCGGCTTCGCACGGAAATTATCAGTGTTTCTCTACATAACATAACATAACATAAAAATACTTTATTGCACGTAAGAATACAAATCACACAACACAACAGATAATAACAAAAAACAAGTACAACATAGGCGGCCTTATTGCTAAGGTAGCAATTTCTTCCAGGCAACCTTTGGGTCAAAGAAAAATGCGTAGCGGTAAGCGGGATATTGCAAATCTAGTAAAATATGATTACATTACATATAATACATAAACTAGTTACAAGCTACTACATAGATATTGTAAAGTAAACTAATACATAATATATAATAAACTAATACATAAACTAATGGAAGATAGGATAATGCAAACTACAACCAGAACTAGACGAAGGAAATGACAGCAACAGCACAGGATAAAAGTGAAGGATAAATAATGATTAGATAGTAATTTCTTCCAAGTAATGTTTTTTAAGTCGGCTCTTAAAGGTTTCAAGAGTCGGTGCACGTCGAATGTCTTCGGGCAATTCATTCCACAGCTTGATCGCTCGCACTGTGAAAGACTTTGCGCAGAAGTCAGTTTTGTGAGACGGCAGGTTAAGCGTCAATTTAGAACTGGCACGCAAATTGCGAGCCAGGGTTGCCGAATGAAAAATAAAGCGATCTTTAAGATAAGGAGGGGTGTTAGGGTGGGAAAGAATGGAGTAAAGGAGGCATATATGCATATAGGCTATATTATGCATGTATTAAACATATAAACCTTGCTCTTGAATCAAACTATTATCCATTAAAAGAAACCGCATCAAAATCCGTTGCGTAGTTTTAAAGATTTATGCATACATAGGGATATAGGGACAGAGAAAGCGACTATGTAGTGATATGAAAACGTATGTATACTTGTACAATCTTACAGTAAATTTAAAATATTGTAAACCCCAAAAGCCAGTATCAAATAGCTGAGATTTTGTTTGCGTTACCCATTTTAATGCTAAGTTAGTTTTATAATGTTTGTACTTTGTATAAAAGTGAACCAAATAAACAATATAAAAAAAAACGGACCGCGCCAAAAAACTGATTTAAAGAAATCCATCTTTAGGTCCTAAGCACTAAAAGAAATTGATAATGGTCGGTACACAAACCATGTCAGAGGCCTATTAGCTGTGCTATTAGGCGGTTTAAAAACTCTGACACCAAGAGTTCAAATCCACATGAAAAGAAATTGGTGGTTGACATTCCAACGGTTGTGCCCACGATTGCGCTCACCTTAGGGCATGGGTTCATTTTGCCGGACCCGCTGTGGTACCTCATGGCGTACTTGAACCAGGGGAACGGCCTGCGACCAATGTCCATAACCATCTGACAGCCCACGATGAATATCAGGTCGTCGCCATACTCTGGCACCAAGGCTGCCCTGAAATTTACAAATTATTCAAGGTGTTAATAAAGACTTCTCTTCTTCTTCTCTATTGGATCTTCCATACTGGACTGGGAGAGAAAGAAAAACATAGAATGTTCCAGTTGCCCTTCCTCCCGGGCATGCTGTAGAAGTCAGCAAAAGGGATTCGAGGGTTACAGTGTATTGTAATTTAGGCGATGGGCTGACAACCTATCACTACAGCAATACACATTGCAATCTAAAATTGCCCTCAATTTATGTCAGACGTGGCGAAAGCGCCTTTTAGGAGGCGTTTTACGCTCTGCCTACCCCGTAAGGGATAAAGGCGTGATTTTATGTATGTATGTATGTAAATAATAACCAAATTTTTGAGCTGGTTATCAATGAAACTGAACAACATTCCTCTCCTAAGGAACATAGGCCAAACTATGAAAAATAATGTATCCCTTTTCCCCCTCCACTATAGGCACCCGTTTAAGATTCCCTCCGCCCCAGCAGTCCCCCCTCCCCTCATCACTACACTCACCCGTTGCAGATTGCCCCCGCCCCATCATTCCCCCCACACAATTACTCTCACCCGTTACAGATTCCCCCCGCCCCATCAGTCCCCTCCCCCCACTACACTCACCCATTACAGATTCCAACCGCCCCATCAGTCCCCCAATCACCATTACTCTCACCCGTTGCAGATTCCACCTGCTCCATCAGTCCCCTCCCCCCACTATAAGCACCTGTTGTTGATTCCTCCCGCCCCATCAATCCCCCAATCACCATTACTCTCACCCGTTGCAGATTCCCCCGCTCCATCAGTCCCCTCCCCCCACTACACTCACCCAATACAGATTCCCCCCGCCCCATCAGTCCCCCAATCACCATTACTCTCACCCGTTGCAGATTCCCCCGCTCCATCAGCCCCTCCCCCCACTACACTCACCCAATACAGATTCCCCCCACCCCATAAGTCGCCTCCCCCCACTACACTCACCCAATACAGATTCCCCCCACCCCATCAGTCCCCTCCCCCCACTACACTCACCCAATACAGATTCCCCCCGCCCCATTAGTCCCCAATCACCATTACTCTCACCCGTTGCAGATTCCCTCCCCCCACTACACTCACCCAATACAGATTCCCCCCGCCCCATCAGTCCCCCAATCACCATTACTCTCACCCGTTGTAGATTCCACCCGCTCCATCAGTCCCCTCCCCCCACTATACGCACCTGTTGTTGATTCCCACCGCCCCATCAGTCCCCTCCCCCCAATACACTCACCCGTTGTAATTAGACCACCTGTTGCAAAGTGACGTGATGTAGCCGTAACCCTGGTAACCGAGGTTCTCTGCGCCCCACCAGTAAATAGAGTCGTGGTAGAACCTTTAATGGAAAAAAAATACTGTGAGTGCATAAAAACACATTTTTATTTATACGAACAGTATGGCAGATAAAAAACACAGAGCGATATATTTATCAACTAGCTGTTTCGCTTCGCCCGCATGGTCAAAGGGAAATAAACTATCTATTAAATACCTTAGCCCTGACAAACCACCGCCACCAATCTTGACATTGATCCGGTTATTATGTTAAAAAGATCCATCAAAGATGCAGCTTTTTTTAATTGAAAGGATACTGAGCCAAATAAATCCGTCAGGGATGCAGACTTTGGAATTGAACGGAAACTGAACTAAATATATCCGACAGAGAGCAGCCTTGTGAATAGTTTTGCAGGAGAGCGTATAGAAAACCACGAAAACAGCTGTTTTTTTATTCCAAACGGGAATGACACACATACATACATATAGTCACGCCTTTATCCCTAATGGGGCAGGCTGAGCGTAAATGACCTAAAAAAAGGTCCGCCATGTCTAACATAGTTTTGACGATAGATTGTTATTGAACAAGGTTATTGAAGATAGATTTGTAAGTGAAAAAAAATTGCTTTTCCATACAAATTGTCTGATCGAGGTGAACATTGTGAAGATTCTGGATATTCGACAGACGCAAACATGCTTTATATAACCGACCATGAGAGAAGCACGCAATAAGCATTGAGGGTGACAGGTTGTGATTGCATTTCTGATCTATGCATATAATTACGCCTGTATCCCTTGTGGGATAGGCAGAGCATCAATGGATTACGTAATACCATTTCCGTCACATCTGACATTTGCTGTGGGTGAGCGTGTCGCCTATTCCGTGAACTACAATGCTCTAAAACGTACAAATCGCTCTTTTGGCTTATATATTATTCCCGGGAAGGAAAGCAGCTGGTATATTATTTTATCGCACCCTTTAATTTTGGTAAAAAGACTTAATAATTAATATGTTTATCGGTTTTCGAATTTCATATGTTCGTTTATTCGGCGCTTTTTCCGTGCTTCGGAAGGCACGTTAAGTCGTTGGTCCCGGTTAATATTAATACCGTAGATATTAAACGATACAGCAGCTGTTACAGCACTGCTAAAAGTCACCGATGATATCCGTTCCGCAATTTAAAATAAATCTGTAACTATTCTTGTATTGCTTGACTTTAGCAGTGCCTTCAACTCCGTAGACTTCGATGTGCTTCTTTCCATTCTTCGCTTATTTAACATTTCCTGCTCAGCAATCATGTGGTTCGATTCCTATGTTCGCGGTCGGTCCCAGCGGATCCGCTCTGATGAGGCTTTCTCGGATTGGTGTGATCTCGTTGCAGGCGTACCGCAGGGTGGCGTTCTTTCTCCTCCTCTTTTCTTTATATTTATTAATACTTTTACTTCTATAATTTCTTCTAATTCCCATCTTTACGCAGACGACTTGCAAATCTAACAACATGCTAAAGTAGATGATATCAGTAACGCTTTCGATGTAATAAATAGGGACCTTAATAACATCTCTATTTGGGCTAAAACTTTAGGTTGGCTGGAAGAGATCTCGTAAAATAGATATGCTCGCCTGTTGTCTTACATTTTAAGTTGAAATTGTATATTTAATTTTTAAAGCAATAAATAATATAATTTCAATCTTTTGGCCTTTTGGTGAACCCAAATAAATCCAAGGGATTAATTATTGGTAGTCCCTACATGAAGAAACAACTAAGTGGTCTTCTTCTTCTGGAGTCGATAGCTTTAAATCCTTGACGCCCAGAACGTGGCCACATCAACAGCCTTTTGGTTGGCGTCAAACAGGTCCTCCTGCGTGCGGTGGCAGGAGAAATGGGGCACGACAATAAATGTGATATAGATTGTATGGCTCTTGCACTTGTCGTCCTCTACATCTGCCGACTCCTGACCGAAGTCTGTTTCACGCCTTCCAAATGGACCATGGAAGCTCCAAGAAGAAGAAAAAGCTTTTACGGCTTTTGAGCCTTCGTCGGGCTGGACTGTAACCGTACATCGGCCTTGGGTCAGATTCCTGCTTTGTCTTTTCGACTGAGCTCGCCGTTTCTCTGCGAACGCTAGGAGGAGCCATTCCTGCTAGTAAATATAACTTGCTCGTAGGAGTCGGTTTCAAGCATCCAGTTATAGCTCTACAGGTCTCGTTGAGCGCTGTATCGACTTGCTTGGTGTGAGTGGACTGACTCCATACTGAGCTTGCATATTCACCAGCAGAGAAGCAGAGTGCTAAACCCGTCGTTCGCAGGACTTCAGGCGATGCGCCCCATCAGGTGTTAGTGAGTTTTTTCAGGAGGTTGTTACGGGTGGCCACTTTCCGTCTAATGGACTCACAGTTAGATTTGTACGTTAATGCCCTGTCCAGTATTATTCCTAAGTATTTTGGATGACTGCACTGGGCAATAGGAGTGCCCTGCCAGGTGATGTTGAGGTGGCGGTGTGCCAGTCTATTGCGAAGGTGGAATACGCACGACTGTGCCTTAGATGGGTTGGGCTTCAACGAATTGTTGACATAGTAATCACCAAGATCCTCCAGAGCCGCTGAGATGTTGTGTTCTATATCCTCGAACGATCCATCCTGCGATGCAAATGCTAAATCGTCAGCATATATGAAGCTTTGTGTGTTGGAGTTTAGTGGCTGATCGTTTGTATAAATATTGAACAGCGTTGGGATGCTACCCTGGGGAAGGCCATTTCTCTGTGTCCGCCATCTGCTTTGCTGCGAGAGGAGATGTACTTGGAAGCGGCGGTTGTAAAGCAGTTCGCCCAGAACTTTTACGAACTGGTGATCTTCAGTAATATCTCCAACTTTCCAAAGGAGGTTTCGGAGATTGACCGTGTTGTAGACCGCAGACAAGTTAACAAATACAACACCGGTTGCTTTGTTGATCTCAAACCCATCCTCTATGAACTGGGTCAGCTTTAGAGTTTCGTTGCAACAGGACTTGCCAGGCCTAAAACCTGCCTGCTCAGGGATGAGTTTGGGATCAACAACTCTCGCCAGGCGATTAAAAAGTAACCTCTCGAATAATTTGTAAGTATGACAGAGAAGAGAAATCGGTCGGTAATTTTTCGGATCGACTGTGGGTTTTCCCGGTTTTGGTATGGCTATCAATTTCGATTTCCTCCTTTATTCCCGACTCAAGCCTAGTATTAAAAAGTTGAAGAAGCCAGGAAACTGCAACTGGACCCAGATGTTTCAGTTGTTCAACGGATATATTATCTACGCCTGATGCCTTGACCAGTTTGAGGTTTTTAATTGCGGCTATAATATCTGCCAGTTCAAATGGTTTACAAATTGAATCAGACATATGGTATTTTTTGTGTTCTACTAAGTTTATGAGACGACTGGCCGTTGAGCAGCAGTTGGTGAGCTACTTGGTTAGCAGTATCCTGTCCTGGTAGTGTGGGTGATGGAGTTTCATCAGTTAATTTTCTAAAAGTGGCCCAAGCTTTTTTACTGTTATGGGTCATCTTGATGTGTATGACCAAGTTTGACCATTTCTCACGTCGACTGTCGCTTAGATTTTGAAGCAGTTCTTCATCCTTATTAATAGTTTCAGCAGAAAATAGATCTGAGTTGTAAAGACATTCATAATGTTCTAGTAGTTTTGCTGAATCTGGGTTGAGTCCTTTAATGTACTGCGAGCGGCACCCTCTGGGAATACACTGGCGTGAGACAGAAGACTCTGTATGTACATGTACCCACGAATTGGTCATAATTGTTTGGAGTGGGTGTGATAAACATCAAAAGGATGTTGTCAATTTTATTGATTGGTTGGCCCTGAAAAGAGCCGGTTGTTTGACCCTGAAAATGGCCGGATGGTTCGCTTTGAAGAGAGCGGGTTGATTGGCTCTGAAGAGAGCGGGTTCGCATTTTGATTTTCCATCGTAGCGTAGTAACTAGTTTCACAGCATCTGCTGCTACTCACGGGGAGGGCCCGAGCATAGGTGTCGCTCTGCGAGAAGGCTTACTACATCCCCTCTGACACCCAGTCGCATGACACCAAGTCTTCATAGGGGACATATTAAACTAGCATTCCTATTTTGATAATAATGCTAATAGGAATGCAGACTCAGTTGGTCGTATAGGATGTACTGAGGTAGCATTCCTATTTAGGTTCCCGGGGATCTAAAATTTCCACCTTATTTTGTCAGACGTGGTGAAAGCGCCTTTTTTACCCGACAGCACAATGCAAAGGTGGGCTATGTGTTTATCAGCCTATTAATGTGTGTAAGTATGTATGTTTGATCCTCTGTGGCGCTGTAGAGACCAAACCCGTGAGCCGATTTTAATGATTCTTACGTAAATCGATTCGTCTTAATCATGCGAGTATCACTGAAGACATGATTTTTTCAAAAAATCTATATAGCGGCAATTAGACGCTATTTTATGAAAATGGAAAAATGAAAGTCGATAAACTATGCCGAGTGGTGTATCACTGAATAGGTATTTGAAAATCAATTGGAGTTTCATTACATTATTTTTCGTTTTGAAAAATCGTTTAAGATCTATACCGATTTAAATATTTAAAGCTCATTTTGTATTGTACGCAGTTGGTTTTTTTGAACATTTTTAATGACTTGTCTAAGCGTAAAGTAGGGGATAAAGGTGGGCGTGACTTAATGGATGAATGAATACATATACATATAATCACGCCTTTATCCCTAATGAGGTAGGCAGAGCGGAATCGACCTAAATAAAGGTCGTTCCGCCACGTCTGACAAGTTTTGAGGGTTATTTATGATAGATATGTAGGTATATTTCCGTAGTGACAGGTTGTCAGCCTATCGCCTAAATTGCAATATACTAAAACCCTCGGATCCCTTAGCTGGTTTTTACAGCATGTCCGGGAGGAAATGCAGCTGGCACATTCTATGTTTTTCTCTCGCTCCCAGTCCAGCATGGAAGTAGTAAGATGAATGAATGAATGGTGTATTTCACCTTCTGGTGGAGGTCCACAGCGCGATGTCGAACACGCAGGGGATCGGGTGCGAGCGGTTCACCATCTCCGGGGCGCTCCACTGCAACACAAGAAACTGTTACTCTCTCCGCATATTTAGGCTTGTATTTATAATCAGTATTTGAGAACGACAGCTAGTTTGAGTTTGAATCAGAAATGTCACTTCAGTACAAAATGACCTGCCCATACTTAAAATTGCTCTCAATCTTGAGATAGCTTCATAAATACGGCCCTTAGTGTAAAAGGCGACCTTCATATTTTCATGTACGAGGGGTGGCTGATAAGTAATCTACCTAACTATGAAAGAAAAGACTTTGATGGCTAGTTTATTTTTTATTTTTCTATATAGTCTCCTGCAAGTGAAATACACTTATGACATTTGCAAATAAGTGACATCATGCCGTTATAATAGTAATTTTTATTTTGCACGTCAAAATGGTCAGTCACAGCCTCTTTCATTTCTGCGATCGAATCTGCGACCCCTCAATTTTTTCTTTAAATCTTTGAATAAGAAATAGTCACAGGGAGCCAGATCTGGACTATAAGGTGAATGGTTAATTTCTGTGAAGCCGTTTTTGCTCAGGGCTGACCTCGCCGTTAAGGCTGTGTGTACAGGAGCATTGTCTTGTAAAATCAGAACACCTTTGCTGAGTTTGCCTCTCCGCTTTTCTTTGATTTGTTCACGAAGCTGGTCAAGCAAGTTTGCATAATATTCAGCATTCATTGTTGTATTTTAAGGCAAATAATCTATCATCAAAATCCCTTCGACATCCCAAAATACGGTGGCCATTAGTTTTCCAGCCGACGGCCGAACCTTGAACTTCCTTGGCGGCTTTTCTCCTTTAAATTTCCATTGCATTGACTCTTGTTTGCTTTCCGGATCCCACTGGCGAATCCAAGTTTCAACACAGGTCACAATTCGAGAGATAGTCTCTTCTTCTTTACCTTTGACCAGGTCTAGAAATGCCTGACAACATTCTACTCGCCTTTGTTCGTCAAAGGGGGTCAACATTCTAGGGACCCAACGCGCGCTCACCTTGGACATGCCCAAATTTTCGTGAATAATTTCATGAACTTGTTCCTTGCTAATGCCCACATCTCTGGCTATCTCCCACTGCTTGATTCGCCGATCTGCAAGAATCAGGTTCTTCACATTTTCAACATTATCTGCGGTAACAGCAGAAATTGGCCTTCCACTACGTGTGTCGTCTTCCAGGCTCTCACGGCCATGTTTAAATTGCTTCGACCAAAACTTTATGACGAATTCAGAAGGACTTGAATCACCAAACACCTTTAACATGCGCTCTCTGATCTGCGTAGGCGTATTTCCTTCTTTACTTAGGAATTTAATCACTGCTCGTTGCTCAAATTTCATCATTTTGCAATTTTCTTTCGACATGGTGAAATCAAAGACGCGCCAAAAAAACAAAAGCAAGCGAAAAAAAATAAGCGTCATAATTTTGAAAAAGGAATAAATATAGAATATGATTTTGCAATGGCCAATTCGATTTTCAAAACTTTCTTTAACAAAGTAGATTTTATATCAGCCGCCCCTCGTATGACTGTGCATTTTGCATTTTCCAAGAGCGCTCGATGGTCAAATGGTTTTTAGGAGCATTTTCTTTAGGTCAGTTGGCCGAGTGATGACGGATGGGAAAAGGGTTTTTACCCGCCTGGTTGGGTGTTCTGACCAGGGGACCGGAGTCCGACTGGATTAGTTCGGAAGTTGTATATATGCAGATCGCCGAGCAAACTTCGATACCGCGTTTCAGGACTTTTGTATCTTGATGTTGCCCCATCTATGTGCGCTACAGGTTAATGTTAAGCAACTATTGCCATGGCCAGGTCATGGATGGGTGATCGGTAGTGGTATAATAACTCGAGCGTTTCCGTGCTTGAAGGCACATCAAGCCGTTAATCCCGGTTATATCGTAAACAACCTAGGCCATGTTAGAGGCCGTTGCTACGCATTGGCGGTTTGAAAACTCTGACAGCTAGTTTGGCCACTAATGTGGCAAAAGTCTAATCTAGGATTGATTAATGATGATGACGATGACAACGGTCATGACGACGATCATGATGGCGATGACGATAATGATGATGATTATGACGATGATCATAATGGCGATGACGATGATCATGATGACGATGATGATGATGACGATGATGATGATGGCGATGATAATGATGATGATGACTATGGTGATGTCGACAATGATGATAATGATGACGATGATCATGATGGCGATGATGATGATGATTATGACGATGATCATCATGGCGATGACGATGATGATGATGATGACGATGATGATGATGGCGATGATAATGATGATGATGACGATGGTGATGACGACAATGATGATAATGATGACGATGATCATGATGGCGATGATGATGATGGCGATGATGATGATCATGATGACGATTATGATGATGATGGCGATGATAATGATGATGATGACGATGGTGATGACGACAATGATGATAATGATGACGATGATCATGATGGCGATGATGATGATGACGATGGTGATGACGATGGTGATGACGATGGTGATGACGATGGTGATGACGATGATAATGATTACGATGACGAAAACAAATTGTCTGAATGAGGTGGACATTTTGGATGGAAAAGCCAATTTTTATTTTCACTTCCTGAATAAATTCTTGTGGGAAGTTCAGTTTGCGGGACGCTGTCCCTTACACCCGTATACATATATACATATAATCACGCCTTTATCCCTCACGGGGTAGGCAGAGTGCAAACGACCTAAAGGTCGTTCCGCCACATCTGACAAAGTTTTGAGGCTTATTAAGGATAGATTTGTAGGTATATTGCTGTAGTGACAGGTTGTTAGCCCATCACTCAAAGTGCAATATACAGAAACCCTCAGATCCCTTAGCTGGTTTGTACAGCATGCCCGAGAGGAAATGCAGCTGACAAATTCTAAGTTTTTCTCTCGCTCCCAGTCCAGCATAGAAAAACCCACCCATATGACTGATGATAATGAGGTGACTGATGATAATGATGATCAATCATGCTAATGATGGTTCTGATTAATGATGACATTTGTGCGTTTTTTTTATTGCCTCGATGACAGCACTAAGGCTCGTATTTATAAAGCAGAGCAAGTACAAAACGACCTGTCAAATCCAAACTATTACGTTTTGTACTGAAATGACATTTCTGATACAAACTCAAAGTCGCTGTCAATCTTGAGAGCTGATTACAAATACGGCGCTAAGTATGCACTCTCACCCTGGAATGGTATATGACCCGAGCCGGGGTCATGTAGAACACGCTGTTGGTGTGCTGGTACCAGTACTTGTCGGTGTTGTACCAGGCTCCCAGGATGTTCTCCAGCGTCTTGCGGTTCTTGTACTTGGAGATGACCATGTCGCTCGTGAGCGCGGTCGTCAGTACGTTCCTGTGGAAATCGGGGCTTTGATCAAAATATAGGATATTTGACAAAAATAGGTACAAGTCATAATCCAGAGTAAAGTCCAAAATTTTGTCAAATTACTAAGAAATCTACTTCTTCTTAGCGAGTGGATTCTCGAACGACCCGATAGACCCAGACGACCACTGTCAAACACAGCGACCGGGACCGACGGCTTAACGTGCCCTCCGAAGCACGAAATCCTTCTTCTTTTCGGACAATCAGGTGATTCAGCCTGCAATGTCCTTGCCAAACTGGAGAAATCCTCACAAAGTGATAAATATACAAATATCAACTTTATGTTCCCCCTGGGAATCGAACCCAGGACACGCATGTAGTACTATTATTCTGTGCCCAGGACCTCCGGATAAAGTTTTTGATTAAAAACTAGTATAATTGTGAAAATCAAAATTTGTACTTTGACAAAATAACTACTAGGTTTTTGATCGAAAAACTTGATATCTCTGGAGTTTGAAGAAATCCTACACTTTTCTCTGGATTATGGTATTTTCTCAGTATTTTGCGAAAGTCCGGCTTCCTAAACTACAATACACTGAAACTCCTGAATCCGTTAGATGGTTTTTATAGCATGTTTTCTATCGCTCATGTGGCTGCTTCTTCTCCCGAACATACATACTGTAGAGGCACGTAGACGAGGGTTTTAGGCGAAACTATTATATATTCTGTGGCGAAGGAAGTTGTTCAGTGTCGTTGAATGAGCAACCTCTATCAGTTTGCGGGACGCTGTCCTCTACGTGGTGTGGACGAACTTCCTCCAGTCCTAATAAAAAGTTGTGCAACCGAGTTAACTGCCCCATTCACTGAACTCATCAACCAATCTTTTTCAGAAGGTATGTTTCCAAATGCATTAAAAGTTTCATTAATAAAACCTGTCCATAAAAAGGGGGAACTAACCGATATTAACAACTATAGACCCATTGCTCTTCTTCCAACATCTTCAAAGATATTTGAAACAGCAATGGCTAAGCGACTTTATGACTTTTATGAAAAGTTTAAAATCTTTCATGAAAATCAAAATGGATTTAGAAAAAATCACTCTACGACGTTAGCTGTATACAAATATGTTCAAACAATTCTTGACACTATAAATAATAAGCAGTATGCGGTAGGATTACCTCTTGATATGAGTAAGGCCTATGATCGTGTATGTTATTCAACGCTTTTGGACAAACTTTATAAAACTGGAATAAGAGAAAAAGCTCATAATTGGTTGAAGTCATATCTTCAAAATCGTTTTCAATATGTAGAGATTATTTACACTAATAAAATAGAATATATAAGATCTGACAGGCTTCCTGTAAATGGTTCTATCCCGCAGGGAAGTGTTTTAGGGAGTTTATATTTTTTAGTACATAAACGATCTCCCTAGCTTATTAAATAATCACTCCGTCCTTTTTGCAGATGATATATCGGTACTAGTCCCCTGTTCAAATTCAAATGAGTTACATAATTATTTAGATTCAACGCTGAATACAATAGAAAACTGGCTAGAATGTCATAACCTCCTTCTAAATCTAAATAAAACGGAATTAATTCAATTAAGTCCCGACAAAAAGCTGCCTTGCCAATACCTTACCTTTATAATAACACACCAATAGAAACCGTAGACTCAGCAACCTTGTTAGGAATTACTTTGGATTCAAATATGGATTGGAAAAAACACATAGATAAACTTTCAAACAAACTTTCTTCTTTTACATACGCTCTTAGGCATTTAAAACGTGTGACAGATCTTAAAACAGCTCTTACAGCATATTATGCATACGCCCATTCCAGATTATCCTACGGCGTAATTTTGTGGGGTAAGAGGATATCTTTACACTGCAAAAGAAATGTATCAGGATACTCACTAATATTGATCAAATGCAATCTTGTAAACCTTTTTTCATTAAGCATAAAATATTAACACTTACTTCTTTATATATATTGAGTCGTGTAAATTCATCAGAAATCAGTCCTATCTAATTAATAAATGCTATTATATATAATATTGCAGAATTCTTTAAATATAGTAATTAATTTAAAAGTGGAAAAACTAAGACTGCTAATCTCATGCTGGTGTTAAATAGATTAAATATAACTGATTAAATAAGATTTGTTAGTTTAAGTTTTATATATTTTAAGTTAATTTGATTTGTTAGCCTATTTAACTAAGCTCTCTCTCTGAACCACTGGTTCACTCGCGAGTTTAGGTAGGTTCGGCCGAACTGCCGCTAAGAGCGGCTAATGTCAGTGGGCTGCCGCGCGGCTCGCAGTTCGCACGCTAGTCGCGTTGCGTCAATTTCTTTTTCGTGATTTTGCTGCTAAAATCAACAAGCAATATGGCATCTAATAATATAATTATTAGAACTATAATGCGTGACTTCATGAGTCGTGGGTTTTGTCAATAATAATTATAGTTTCACAAATTACTTAAGGAAATTTATACTGGTTATACAGTATAACCAGGTAGATACAACCAGTATATATTGGTCCGCCAAGTAGATAACTCGACCTGCTGCCCACTGTACCTACTTATTCGTATTCATAATAAGGCTAGGTTATGGATTCGTTGTGTATTTATTATGCTAAATAATTTAATGATTCGTAGTTTTCTTAGTTACACATAATAATGTCTTAGTTTAAAATCAAAATCGCATTTATGAATAAGATTCAAAAAGTTCGCAAGTGACAACCTTTGCGATCGCCGGCGGCAACGTCCTTGAACTACGGCGCGCAAACAACGTTCACAGTTCGCGCCCTGACATAAGGTACAATTTAGCTTGCAGGCAAGCGGCGCTGGGAAGTGTAGGTATCTAATCATACCTAAACTTGCTGTTTCTTAGGGAGTGAGCCTTCTGTATGCTATTATATATTCTGTGTCTGAACTGTTATTTATGTATCTTTAAGGGATATTTTTAAGATCTTTTGTGTTGTGACTTGCAATAAACATTTGAATTTGAATTTACATTACGTTAATAAATATATAATAAATATAATATACCCTAAACACGGATTACTTTGACAGTAGTAGTTTGAGTATGTACCTGTAAGTAATCACGGCCCCCATGCCTAAAGGAACATATCTTTTATAAACTGTTACGCAGTAGCACAACATCATCTCTGGCTTTTCCTGTAAAAAAAAAACATTATTTAATAACCTTTATCCGTGCTTCGGAAGGCACGTTAACCCGTTCGTCACAGATAATCTCGTTTAACACCGTAGATATTAGTCGCTAAGCCATATCAGATGCCAGTGCTAAGCATTGGCGGCTTGAAACTCTGACCTAATCTAGGTTTGGGTCTGGTTTCCCTTCTGGGTTGCGGAGGTCAGATGGCTCTGTGTATTAACCAGTACCCTCGTTCAATCCCCCTAGAATCCCTGTGAGATACGGGATAAGGCTAGGGAGATGATTCAAAAACCTATATAAAATAAACCACAACTAAACAACTTCCATGCTGGACTGGAAGCGATTGAAAGCCGTACGAATAAGACGGATAGGTACGGGGTGTAAAGGACAACTGATAGGGTTTGCTCAGTCAATGACACTGAACAACTATCACCAGGATTTTTTTTTTCAGGAACAGAAACATAAAAATGACTTTACCATACAAAATGACCACCTCGATCAGACATTTTGTATGGGAAAGTCATTATTTTTATCATCTCCTGAAAGAATTTCCTGGTGCATGTTGTTCAGGAATGTTGGCTGAGCAACCCCTATCAGTTTGCGGGACGCTGTCCCTTACACCCGGTATAGAAATATAACAAACATACATACATATAATCTCGCCTCTATCCCAAACGGGGTAGGCAGAGCGTAAACGACCCAAAACAAGGTCGCTCCATCACGTCTGACAAAATTTTAAGGGGTATTCAAGACAGACCTGTAGGTATATTGCTACAGTGACAGTTGTCAGCCCATCGCCTAAATTGCAATATACTGAAACCCTCGGATCCCTTAGCTGATTTTTACAGCATGCCCGGGAGGAAATGCAGCTGGCACATTCTATGTTTTTCTCTCGCTCCCAGGCCAGCATGGAAGTCTAAAGATATATAAACCTTGTCATAAACTGATTCGGAACATAGGCAAGGTACTCACCCATCTACGCGCATTCATCCACCTCTCTATGTGGACCGGTTGGAGGCGGTAGTACCGGATCGCCTCCATGTAGTGAAACTCCAGACGGGGGTAATGTGGCTTCTCGGGCACCCGCCAGTCGGGCGCTTCGTAGTCCTCCGGCATCTTGGTGGACGAGCCGTTCACATGCCTACGGAATAACAATATATTGCAGTATTTAAAAAAAGGTTTTTTTTTTTTTTAAACTGCCTGATAAAGGTGTAACGAAACCGGTCACTTTAAGAAATAATATATAGTGGAACTAGTGTAAAAAGTGTTCTTTTAATAGTATACTATGGAGTTCCATCAAGAAATAACAACACAAAGTGGAACAATATTGCAAATTCCCTATTTTATTGCAAATACTTGTAAGTCATGCATACATACATATAATCACGCTTTTATCCCTAATGGGGTAGGCAGAGCGTAAAAAACCTGAAAAACGGTCGTTCCGCCAAATTTTACAAAGTTTTGAGGGTTATTTAAAATAGATTTGTAGGTATTTATTGTTGTAGTGACAGGTTGTCAGCCCATCGCCCAAATTGCAATATACAAAAACCCTCAGATCCCTTAGCTGGTTTTTACAGCATGCTCGGGAGGAAATGCAGCTGGCACATTCTATGTTTTTCTCTCGCTCCCAGGCCTGGAAGTAATTCATACATACGTACATAACACCACGCCTCTCTCCCGAAGGGATAGGCAGAGGTTACATCCTTCCATTTTTGATCAGTATTATTTTCACAACATGTGAGGGGCACGGGAGGTGGTTTGTTTTCTTATCAAAAGCGCCAACAATTGCAAGGAGAAATATAATAGAGTGTTGCTTTTCTTATAGAGAACCGGGGAAAAAATATCCACTAGTTTGGGCAACGAAACTACCGAACTAAACTTGTATTAGTAATGTTTTGATGCGAGCTCTCGAAGTATTCTAGGAATTATTAAAATGCGTGTAACTTTTTAAATACACAAGGAATAAATGTGTTTTTTTGCGACTAATACCGACTAATGTAAGTGCATGTACCAACATCTGGGTGTAATCAGATCTTCTCTATGTGGTGTAGTTCCATATGGGCTGTACGAGGTAAACCTTATCTTGGCACAGCACAAAAGAAAACGTTATAACATTTAAACGAGACACCGACTAGATTTCAAATTTGGTGACTAGTTTCTACTAATTAACGACTAATTCTGGGGCTAATCCCATCTTCTCTAGGTTATTTAGTTTCATAGATGGGCTTGCCAAGATAAGCCTTATTTTGGCCAGATATTTGGATTTAGATGGGTTGAGCACTAAACAATTTCTTTTAGACCACAGTACAACGCGATTTAAGTCATCACTGATCTTATCAATGGAGTCATTAAATTGGAGTTTATCTATGGGAAAGTACATCTGCAGATCGTCTGCATACAGGTGGTATTTGCAGTTTTGTATACATTTTGAAGATTATGATTATTATCAGCAGTGTACAGAATGAATAGAAGAGGCCCAAGTATCGATCCTTGTGGCACAGCTCTAGTTACGAGACTGTTACGAGAAGCAAGGGCTGAACCATTTGGTTTAGTTATTTCCACAACCTGGGAACGTCCTGTCAAGTAAGAATTGAGCCACTTGATGGTGGAGTTGTGAAAACCGTAATATGCCATTTTAGATAGAAGTAACGGGATATTAATGCAATCGAATGCGCGGGAATAGTCAAGAAGCACAAGTATGGTAGCAAAGCTATTGTCAGGGAAAGAGAGAATATTATCAATCACATCAGTAAGTGCCGTTGCAGTACTTCGTACTTTTCTAAAACCTGATTGATGATCCGGAAGAATATTTTGAGACTCGCAGTAATCAATCATTTGATTGTATACAATTTTCTCTAAAAGTTTTAAGAGGAATGGTAGTACACTTATTGGACGCAAGTCTTTAGTATCATTAGAACTGTTCACTTTAGGAATCGGACGGATTTCAGCTGTTTTCCACAGCGAGGGGAAGGTGTTAGTGTTAATTGAGAGATTCATGATTTTAGTAATTATAGGTAACAAATGGGGCAAGAAGAACCATGACATTTAACAATTATTATTTAACAATTTATTGCACACACATGAACATACAGAGGACACAAACATAAAAAAACAATAGCACAACAGGTACAGCTTATCTCTAAAAAGAAATCTCTTCCAGCTGACCTACGGTAGTGAGAGTGTCCATGTCCTTACTTAAACGATCAAAACCCTGCGCGTTGGATTTTAGGTAAAGTATAAGTCTGCCTAGGTGATTTTCTGTGACTGGTGTAAGTTTGAACTCAGATGAAACCGCTCTGTTCCACTCAAAGAAAGTCAGTTCCGATATGGATACATAGTTCTCTCCTGGTATCTGGAGAAAGTGGGTATTAATGTTTTCAGGGTTTAACAGATGTTGAGGTAATTCAACATGTTTTTTCGGGTCAGGTAGTACAGTGCTTTTAAGGTTATTCCACTAACTTTTGGGTGAGGATATATTTTTATTAATATTTTGCTCAAAATAAGCCCGACGTTCAGCAAAAAGACTTATATTTGTTAGTTTCTTTAATTCCTTGTATTCCATGTGTATATCATCACCAGTAGCTCTGTGCTTATCCTTAGCAGCGTTTCGCCATTGCATGAGGTAGCGTATGTGGCTGGTTATCCAAGGAATTAGGCGGCCCTTTATGGTGATCGTTTTTGAAGGGGCATGGATGTCATACAGTGCAATAAGTGCAAGTGTTACATTATACACTACTGTGTCCACACCATGACAGGATAGTAAGTCATTTAGGTTAAGACTTAACAAATTTTTGATAAAGTTGCTAGAGTGATGTCTTTTAGGGGCCTGTAGGTGACAGTTTTACGTACGAATTTATCTCGCTTTATTTTAAAAGTTGCTGTGACCATAGCGTGCTTACCTAAATCAGGTATATAATCGACATTCACGTGCAATGTACCTTTATCAGAACAAACCAAATCTATGACTGTCGCGCTGTGATCCGTGAAATGGTTGCTATCCGTTTCTTTACGCAACCAAATTTCTTCAGGGTACTTTAGGCTTTAACTCATTGAAAAACTAGACGGGATTATCAGCTCATGATAACTACTTGCTGGATCTTACGGGAAGAGTATAATAGCCCTTTCTTGGTATCAAATGCTTTGATATTTTATGCCCCGGACATGTACCTGCGCGGTCGTGGGCATCAGCTGCTGGCATTACCTGACTGTCGCACGATAGCGCGGCAACAATCACCATTACTTCGCGGTCTTGGTCTTGTTAAACAGCTCCTATCCTAACCACTACCCTAGAAGTTGACACATTTGCTGATAATTTATCACAACTCAGTAAGAGATGCATTCTCTGCAAAATGTGTAATAGAAAAACTTTGATCTCAATTAATTTTAAGTATTAACTATTTACTTAGTGTTATAATTTATGTGTTTTTATGCAAGATTTTTAATTAATTGTTATGTTCTGAATTTTATTTGTCTCGTACCACACTCCTTGTACCACAGAATATATAATAGTACTAGTACCTTGTACGGTATTTTAGGTATACCCTGTCACTGTACATCTATACATAAAGGATTTGTTATTCTGTAGAAGATTTTTAATGTATGACTTATACATTATTGTTGTAACTAGATAGTTTTTACAAAATGACCTGCATGTTGTATAGACACTTTATATTGTGATGACTATTTATATTGCATAGTTGTTTTTGAATTTTATCCATGACTTTATTTATTGAATTTTATGAATTTATGTTTTAGAATTTCAATTGTTATTTGTATGAGTTGAAATTTTATTTATTTTTGTCTTTTACAGTATATTTTTATACAAAAAAAATACAAATACAAAATAATTTATTTGTTTTAGATATGTTTAAACATAGATTTACAGTGGCCGGAGCCTCCTTTTAAGTTTAATAAAAACCTGTGCTAGGAGGCACCGCTCTTCCAGTATATAATAAAACGTAGAAACTAAACTAGAATTTACAAACTAAGCTTACATTTGCGTACGGGTGTGTTTGTGTATGAATGTTGTGTTGTGCGTGTACGTGTTGTGAATGTACTTGCGGCGTGTGTTTGTGTTGTGCATGTATGTGTTGTGCCTGTATTTGTTGTGTGTATGATATGTTAGTTAGTGATAATATTATTAAACACAAAGTTGTATATATATATATATATACATATATATAATAATAATAAACATGTATATACGTTAATTATATTTCTATAGTACCTATATTTAAATTATTGATTATTAACTATTCCTGTATGTATAGTAACTTCTCCGTCTCGTCGTAATTTTTAGTTTCTAACCATTTTGTTACAGTTTTCTTACATTCGTAGTATGTATTTTTATAGATTCCCAATTCTTTATTTAGTAGATTATACAGATAGGCTGAACGATTGTCGTATTGCCGGCCGGCAAATGCGGTTCTGATCCTGGGTGCAAGTGCTACAGTGTAATTTCTTCTTCGGTTTAGAATACTGGGATCATAAGGTAAGGTCTTATGTTTTTTCAAAATTATATTAGAAATATAAAGCTTCCTGACTGATAAAAGTTTGGATAATTTATATAGACTATCAGTAGAATATCTTAGCTTTTTAAAATACATGACTTTAATCAAGTTACGCTGTGCTCGTTCTAGTTGCAAGAATCTCGATTTTGCAGCGCCACCCCAAATAGAAATGCAATAAGTTAAAATTGATTGCACAAGTGAGGTATATATCTCATTTAGAAGATTTCTATTCGACTGCCGTGAGTGGTTACTTTCGTCATGCGGGTCCGCAGCCAACCTTGGCACCACATGTCTTAAGTTTTTAAATATCCAGGTAAGTTTTCTGATCCTGGAAATTACATTTTCAAGATGTGGATACCAAGAAAGCCGCTGATCCACAATGACTCCCAAATATCTCACTTGCGCAACCTTTTGGATATTAGTGCAGCTACAGTTTTGTATATTTGCAACGTCATTATAGCAGGTATGTATTTTTAAATTAAAATGATGATCAGGCTGCCCATCATTGTAAATGCTATAGCAGATGTAGTTGGTCTTTGCAGTGTTTAGTGTAAGAACATTATTTCGTAGCCATTCACTTATTTGCTTTAGCCCCTGTTCAGCAGATGTGTACACAGACTTCCAGGATTTGCCAGAGAAGATAACGGCGGTATCATCAGCATACGAGATAATTTTAGCGTTTTTTATGCCCATGCTACAAAGATCGTTGATGTATATGAGAAACAGCGTTGGGCCAAGAACGCTTCCTTGAGGCACGCCAAATTCTACCTCCGCATCGTCACTGGTGCGGTCCCCAATTTTAACTCTCTGCCTTCTGCCCGATAGGTAATCCCTGAAGAGCCTAAGAGGAGTTCCACGTATCCCTAATTTTTCCAGTTTATGTATAAGGATAGGGAGGGAGACGGTATCAAACGCTTTTTTTAGGTCTAGGAATAGCGACATACATTTTTGGCGTTTTTCAAGCTGACCTGCTACCAGCGAAGTAAGTGTTAGAATTGCATCCTCGGTCGATTTTGCACGTCTGAAACCAAACTGGGTTGGAGATAATATATCGTATTTTTCTAAGTAATTTAGCAGTCTAACATTAAGCAGTTTTTCTAATATTTTGGAGATCGCCGGCAGCACAGAAATAGGTCTATAATTGCTAATATCGTCTCGCTCCCCAGTCTTATAGACAGGCGTAATTAAAGAGCGCTTAAGGGCATCTGGAAAAATACCCCTCTCAAAACAGAGATTACTGAAATGAGTTATAATGGGTACAATATCAGACTTTGCCAGTTTTAAGAATTTTGTATGTATGTCGTCCCAACCCGGTGCACTGTCCGATTTAAGACCCATTACAATCCGTTCTACCTCTTCATTGTCAGTATGTGACAGAACAAAGGAGTTAATTTGGTTAGGTATATTTTTTAAATAACTATCAACTTCACTTTTTGTAGGCTGTACACTCTGGGCAAGCTGTTTGCCGATGTTGACAAAATATGTATTAGCAAACACCACAGATTCGGATGGAGTTGATTTCATATTAAGTAGTTCCATATTAGTACTATTTGTTTTAGTTGTGTAAGTGATACTCTTAATATTTTTCCATAGTGCTTTATTGTTTCTTGTCGACCTAGCTATTAGTTCTCTTTCATAATTTCTCTTAAGTTTTTTTATTAATTTGTTACAAAAGTTCCTGTATCTCGTGTATATTGTTTTGTTTATTTCGTTAAATGGGTCATTGCGAGCCTTTTTTTGAAGTTTATTTCGGTTGTTTATACAGCGTAGAATTCCTGGGGAAATCCATGGTTTAATAATACGGTATTTTTTGGGTATAGCTGTCACTAGTGTGTTTTCTTTCAGTGTTTCTCTTAACTTGCATATCAGACCTTCTATTACAGTAGCCGGGTTATCACAAAACAGCAGTTCGGCAAGGTTTTTATCTTTTAATTTAGTAAGAGCTTCTTCAAAATTAATTGTCTTTTTAGTTTTATTCACAGCTTGTTTTTTTTTATGTTTTGACAATACTAGTAATGTAGTGGAATGGTCAGTAATAGTAGTTTGAAGAACAGCTATAGAAGCCTGTTGTTTGGTTCTGTTTATTTTTAACATGAAGTGGTCCAGGCAGTTTTCCTCCCTAGTAGGTATAGTGTGTCCAGCTAGTAACCCGTAGACCGATAAGGAGTTTAGATAGTTCACTCTATTTATTCGTTCATAGTGATGCTCTTTCGATTTAAGCGTAATGTTAATATTTATGTCACCTGTGATTATAATGTTTTTACTTTTTGAATGTAGCGTATCTAAGTGGTTGTTCAAAGAGGTTATAAAATTTTCCGCATTTGGATAAGATGGTGATCTATAAATGCATAAAACGGTGTTATTTAGTATGTCAAGCTGTAGACATGACGCTTGTGATAAACTTATTTCTTTAATTTTGTGATTTAATGTATTTTTTACGTATACTATCACGCCATCATTCTGGTTGTGCTGACATACCGTTAAATACGAGTGATAATTTGGCAATAGGGGTATGGGTTTATCAAAGTTTAATCTGCATTCTGTTAGAACAATGACGTCGGTTTCGAAAGTTAATTTAGATATATTAATTATAAAGTTATCAAAATTTCGATATACACTTCTTATATTTTGGCAAATTAGAGTGAAATCGTTTTTCCTAATCTGTGTATATTTTCCTAAATCATTTATACTACATTCAAAGGAACGTGCTATATCGAATTTATCTATGTCATTTATCGTTTGCATTGTGTCATTCATTTACATCGTATCGATAAGTAAACGCGAATATCAAGACCGTGGGAAATGCTGTGATATAAATGGGTAAATATAAAAGGATAAAATGAAAAATGTAAATGAAAAATATAATTTTGACTAGAAGATGGCGAGGGATAGTAATATATGTGATTTAGACAAGATGACGGGTGAATAAGGCTTTTTGTACTATATATGTGTACAAGATATAGGTTAGATTTTGAGTGTGTAATAAAGAATGTAAAAGTATGCGTGTAATCTGTGTGTTTTAGTATGTGGAAGGGTGAGTATACAGAGGTTTTGTTATGGTTGTATGTGTAGATTATGTTTATATTGTGTGACAGTAACAGTAGACTTGCAGCAATAATTAAGTTCAAGATACAAAATGAGCAAACTATGAGAAATATGTTACGTAAAAATAGTCAAACTTCCATCATCAAGTGCTGCACCTGTTCTTCGCTTCTAATCAGTATAATCGGCGATTGATCAGATTTGCGGACGTAGACCTTGCCATATGAAGTCCAACAATATTTGTATGCTTTAGATTTCTTCAAATCCCGGGCCAAAAAGTGTAAGCGAGATCCTTTTGCCGTCAAGTGCTCTGCGAGAAAAACAGGTGTATCTTCTTGTAATTTAAATCCCAGGTGTTTCGCACATAAATGAGACTTATTTTTTATGTTATACGATTTGGCCATCTTCAAGAAATCAGTTTTTAGCATGGTTGAGTTAGTTACAACGATTATTGGTGTATTTTTTTGCTCAGATTTCTTTCCTCTTACTCTGTAAATATCATTAATATCTGATTTATTAATCTTACAATTAATCGTTTCAGATAAGTATGTTACCATGTTTATTAGATCTTGTTTGCTTTCGTTTTCTTGCTTAGGCACATTTTTTAGCTCGAAACTGGATTTCCGACTAGTACATTGCACGTCCTCCAATTTATTTTCCATAGAGTTAATATATTCTCTATCCTCCTTGATGATGGTCTCTAAGTGGGTTATTTTTTTCTTATATTCTTCATTCTGAGCAGTTAGGAAGGTAATTGAGGTCTCTATATTTTGGTTTGACTTCTGAATGTCCTTTAGTGTCGATTTGACTGCAGTAAGTTCATCTTTTTGAGAAGCCATAAAAGAAGTCAAAAGCTTCCGCATCTCGTCCTTAAAATCATTGAAATTATCATCCAATGAAGTATTCGCTTCGTATTTATTATTTTTGGATTGAGTTACCCCTTTATGCGCCCGTTGGAAGACAAAGTTCGGGGGGGTTGTCTCATTCGTAGTATCATGGGTAGTCTTGTCTCCCCCGTCTTCCTCCGAAAAGCTAATTGACATATTTGGGTTTGTTTCATCTTGATTACCCGACATCATGTTGCAAGTATTCAAATTATTTTAGACCGCCTTGCAATTTTATGATCTTATGGTACTCACTCCAGTTTATGCCGCCGTCAATACTGACTTTAGTTTATGCCGCCGTCAATACTATGTCGCAATTACGGCAACGTAGAACAGGTACCGCTATTTCGCGCGGAGGCGGCCAGAGGAATTGGCTCAGTGGTTTAGAGCGCGCGGTCGAAAACGGGTGAAGCTCGGGTTCGAAACCAGGCGGAGCCAGTGTCTTTGTAAGTATATTTAATTTCTTGATAATTTCTTAGAAATTGTTCTTTGACTTACAAAGTGTGAAGTAACTGACAGTCGACGTCAAAATCACCAGCCCAGGATGACAGCAGAAACGAGAGGTCCGATCAATCCGCAATATGGCCGCGGCGTCCAATGGAGAACTCCCTTTGATAGAGCAGGAGCCACCGATTTTCGAATAGTTCACCGAATTCGCAAATTGGTAAGATTTGGAATAAAATATATTTGATAAATAATTCAACAACACACACGTCCACTCAGTAAGCGAGTTGAGAAGGAAGAGGAAAAATTTTATCATTTTATTAATGATTTATTTTGACATTTTATGTAGTTTGAATTTGTTATTTATTATTGATGAAGAAGTATAGTAAGAAGTATTAGGAATGAAATGTTACTTTTAATTTCAAATTGTCAGTATTGTACTAGTCTTAAGATATTCGAACACAGTGTAACTGTTTATGAATAAATTAATGAATCATATAATAAATCTCTAGGAGGGTCGTGTCTGTACATTGAATATTCTGTCCGTCTGTCCGTCTGTCCCTCCGTCTGTCCGTCCGTCCGTCCGTCCGTCCGTCCGTCTGTCCGTCCGTCCGTCCGTCCGTCTGTCTGTCTGTATGTTACAACTTAGGATACCTAAAATTACGCTACCTGACTTAGGGGGTAGGCAGGAAATTGAAATTTGTCTGTTTCTTAACCGATTTTTATGGAACTTTTGTTATTTGACTGAGCATTATTTAAAATCAAAAGGTACGATACAAATAATCACGCCTCATGACTCAGGAGGTATGTAGGAAATTGAATTTTGGTCATTTTTAACCGATCTTGATGGAACTTTTTTTGTTCGACTGAGCATTACTTAAATTCAAAGTAACGATACAAATAATCAAGCCACCTGACTTAGGGGATAGGCAGGAAATTGAACTTTGATCGTTTTTAACCGATCTTAAAGGGACTTTTTATTTGAGAGAGTTTTTATGTGAGAGAGTTTGTGAGTTACCTGGTGTCCAGCCTAGGTTAGAAATAATCACGCAAACCAGTCTAATATTGAGTAAGTACCCCAGTTTGTATGGAAAACACGCAGTGTCGAAGATACTGAAAACATTTCTCCGCGCGTAGGAGCGGGATCTGCTAGCTCGCGAGCGAAATCGTGTTTTCCATACAAAAACAAAGATCAAACAATGCAAAACACGCTTCCGCGCGCGGGTTAGCAGATCCCGCTCCTACGCGCGGAGAAGCGTTTTCAATATGTTCCACACTGCGTGTTTTCCATACAAACCGGGCGTACGAAGTCGCGGGCACAGCTACTTGTAGGTACTAATAAATAATATATACATATAATAAAACTGTAAACAAGGTGAATTCTGTACATTGAATATTTTATTGAAAAATTGCGTTGAGGGGCATTTTACAAGTAAAAGAACCTCAGAATCTACTGGATCGATTTAGATGAGCCTTTTTTTATATAAACAAGTATTACCTGGACTGTAAACTAGGATACAAAAAATCACGCAAAGTGACTTAAGGGGTATGCAAGTTTTTTTTTTTTTTACTAAGTGTTATTTGGACTTAAACTTATGATATTATTATCACGCTACATGACTTGGGGGGTAGGCAGGAAATTCAATTTGGATTGTTTTTATTTGATTTTGATAAATCTTTTTTACTCAACTGTGTGTTACCTGGACTCAAAGTTACCATACGAATAATCACGCTACCTGACTTGGAGGCAGGCAGAAAATTGAATTCTGAATGTTAAAAAACCGATTGAGATGAAACTTATTGATTTAACTTTGTGTACCTAGCAGTGGCGAGGGGTGCAATTTTATCGAGGGTAAGCCACAACAAGAAAAATACATTTAGGTACTTTATAGTTTCGACGTAATTCCGGATTTGGTAGAGGAGGAATCCTTGAAAGGGAAGCCGACGGGAATCGGCTTGTATGGACCCTTCGCCACTGGTACCTAGAGTCGCAGGTAGGCCTGCATTTGGGTTATGTTAACCTCTAACAGTAGCCTAAGCTGGTACCTAAGTAACAGTTAAATTACTGACTAAAATCCCATTATTTTGTAATGTATAGATGCTATCGGGTTAATGTTATTGTTGTAGTGTATTTGGTCATTGTGTGGTTGTGCAGACGGTAACGCAGAGGAGCAACCACAGCGCTTTTTTCAGATTTTTATTGCTTCTGGAATTCATACTTACTTATCAAATAATTTGACTTGATTTCTAAAACGAACTTTTGTTATAACTGCTTTGCGATTTGGTTATTTGTTGCTTTGTTGTTGTCGTTAAAATATATTTGACTAGGTTAGTAAAACGGACTTTTATTTTTGCTTAGCGTTTTGGTTATTGGTTGTTGATGGTTAATGTCTAAATCAAAATTATCTAAATTTAAAAATGAAGTCAGAGCAATCATCATAGAGACTGAATAAGGTATAAATAACATACATTAACATAGTCTGTAAGACAAAACTAACCCTCGTATTCGTTTTTATTTTAAACCTAAACTTATTGTGCATACATGTGTAGAGATATAGTCCAGTTTTATATGAATACAATGTGTAACCTCAATTCTGCTTAACTTATAATGATTGTACCTTGTTTAGTGTGCCTATAAAATATATATATAGGCACTATATAAATATTGTTAAGTGGGTAAGTTACTTTATTGTAGCAGTGTTCGAAAACGCCCAAATCTTCCAAAAATAGTAGTGAAGCAAAAAGAAAGAGGGTGGTTCGATCACAGGAATCAAATGACGAACGGCAGGTCCAACTTGAAGCTGATCGAAAACGCCATGCTATTGCGCGCTCTTTGGAAAATCTTGCAATCGTTATCTCGAGCTTCAGAAATCTTTATAGACCACGATTGACCGCTGATAATGACCGCCTTACATTGACTAGCGCCTCCGAGACTTTTGCCGAGAGGACCTCAAGGCAGACGGCTGACAGTCAGAGCCACGCCTTGTCACGCGCCACGGAAACCATTACTGCAAGCATCTCTAGACTGACGGCTGACAGCGAGCGCTATGCATTATCTCGCGCTTCCGAAACCTCTACAGACTTCATGTTGATTTCTGATCGTGAGCTTCAGTGTCTCGCGAATCTGAAACCTTTACAGAGAGGTCCCTTAAGTTAACAGCTGATAATGAGCGGCATGCAACGTCCCGCGCCTCCGAAACTTCTCCAGAAAGGGACTCTAGATTGACAGCTGACCGTGCGCGTCATGCATTATCACTCGCATCTGAAACCTTTCCTCAATACGAAGCAAGATTAAGAAATGATTGAGACCAGCACAACAGGGCGATATCTCTAGAAAGCGATGACGAGCATCAACAGAGATTAGAAGAAACAAGAGAACATTATGAACGTTTAAGTAGAAATAATGACATTTTCTTAGAAAATGAGCGGCTGAGGGTGGATGCGACGCTTAGTGAAGAGACAGAAGAAGAAGAACAATCATCTCCCACCTCCTTCCATGGTCCTAAAGACCTCTCGGTCATCAGGACCGTGTCAGACCGAAACAACGCGACGTACAGGGGACTTACAAAGCATACGCTAAAGCACTGCCTGAATTCTCTATCCCTACAAAAAAAAAATCCTGACTTGAGTGTCCCCTGTCGCACTTTCCCCTTTCTGGGGCAGGACAATTCGTCGCACTCTCCCCACTCTGGGGCAAGACTTCACAGCACAGCTCCTATCTTCTTCCTTTTTCCTCCGATCGCCTCTCGATCCCTACTCTCCTCACACCTTAATCGCTTCTCGATTCTCCATTTTCATCAGTTGCTACATCCTGATCTTCTCTAGTCACTTCTCGACCCTCTCGAACCCGTTCCTCGATCTTTTCAGTTCTCCTCCTTCGGTGCCATTTGTAGCAAAACTCCTTGAAACACGCAAAGTTCGCCTCAGAAGATACCAGTTCCGCGAAATGAACTGAGCCGCCCTCTCCCGCTCATACGTCCTACATGACCACAAAATGTGGTCCCTATACTCGTCGGCTTCCCCGCAATTACACGTGCCCTCGGACCGAAGCCCGAGGTCACGGAGCCGACCCTTGAAGTGTCCGTGCCCAGTGAGCATCTGGGAGACGACATAGTCTGGTTCCAACCACCTACGCCCCACCCGGTCGTTGACACTAGGGAAGAAACGGTAGAGATCCCGGCCTTGTCCGATTGGTCCCACCGCTCCTGCTACGAGTGCAGTGCCTCATCCCATGCCACGTTTTTGCGTAAACGCCCCTCCCTCGCACTACACGGATTTCTCACGCGTTGCTCTTCCAGCTTGCCCGCCCTTACCACCTCCAGATCCGCCGGCAGCACTCCGGCCAATACCGGCAGGCAGTCGGTGCTTGCCGTGCGGTAGGCCTTAGTCAGAAGGACTAAGGCTCCCCGCTGCGTGCTCAGAAGCTTCGAGCGTACCACGCGTAACCCCGCCCTGTGATACCAAATCCCAGCAGCATACGTTAATGTCGCAACAAAAGTACCGTGATAAATAAGTCTAAGTATCTTGTACCGGACGCCCCACGAAGAAGTTGAAACGCGTGACATCTTCCCGAAACAACCGGCGGCACGTTCGCCGATGTCACGAGCGTGCTTTACGAATGACTGGGCCGCGTCAATGGTGACCCCCAAAAGCTTGACGGCCGTGGCGGCCCTAATCGGACCATCTCCCATTCGAATGGTAGGCGACCGTTTGAACCTCCCCTTGAGGGTAATCGTTTCCAACTTGGTTCCTGAGAACTGCAGACGGTTCCGATTCCCCCAATCCAGCGCTAGCGCTAGGGTTGTCTGTGCCTTACCCTCGATCTCCGCCCTGGTGTCCGCCTCGATTAGGACAGTTACATCGTCGGCATAAGCAATTAATTTAACGCCTGTCGGCACCGGTAATCTCAGTAAGTCGTCCAGTAAAATGTTCCATAACGTGGGACCCAGGACCGATCCCTGTGGACAACCCATAGTTAGCGACTTCCACTCCTGCTGACACCCAGCAAACATCCCAACCCTTCTGCCAACGAAGTATGAAGAAAGCAGCCTATACATATTCGGAGGACAGCCCCCTTGCTTAAACTTGAGCATCACCATCGGCCACCAGGCATTGTCAAATGCCCCAGATATGTCAAGCATAATTGCCTGGACGTACTTGCGGTCTGAGGACTTTACAGTCTCCAGAACCGCTCCTAACGCTGTCACGGTACTTCTCCCCCTTATAAACCCATGTTGGCCATCTGAGATGCGACTGTACAGCCCCGGTGTGCACTCGCAAATCACCCTTTCGAGGATCTTGCCCATCAACAGTAGAAGCGTAACGGGTCTGTAAGCCTTAGGGTCCGAAGCGGCCTTCCCGTTACCCTTCGGGATTACCACCAGCCTACCTACTTTCCAGACACTAGGAAAGACTCCTTCGCGGACACATTTGCCATAAGCGCAGTGATTTTATACGCTGATACTTTCCAAGCCATTCTGAGAATCTTAGCCGTTATGCCATCTAGGCCTGGGGACTTGTTTGGCAGCTCCCTAATGATGCGCTCGATCCTATCACGGTTCAGTGGTTCCGAGTCTTGGCCTGACGGTATGCATGCTGCCGCTCCCCTAATTTGGATATGGTACGCCGTGTCCGCTTCTGGATTGTCATCCGGGAACATAAGCCCCAGCACGCCGCGCATTGCTGAGCTGGTATCACCAGCAAACCCCTCGACTAGCCTCAGTCCATTAACAACTCCCGGTGGTGGACGCACCCTTCCGCTGGCGGCACGGTACGCCATACCCCAGGGGTCATCATTTCCACTGTTATCAAACTTGCCGAAAGTGGTCGGTTTCGGCTTGTCGCATCCTCCCTCTATACTCAGAGCGAGCAAGGTGGAACAGCTCCTTAGCTGCTTGCTCTGCAGCATCCCCCGCGCGCCTAGTCGCCTGCCATTCCCGGCGAAGCCGAGCATGTCTCTTCCGCAACCTATCTAGCTCCGGCCCCCACCATACATACCCCTGCGCCTTCCCCGGCTTACGCACACCTAAACACTCGGCTGCTGTTCTGCCTAGCTCCTTGTTAAACTGTGCGCATGCTTGTTCAGCAGGCGCCCTAAAGTTTATGTGCCCTACTCGCCTTGAGAAGACGGATTGGAAGCGGTCCCAATCCACTCCTCGGTCCCTATATCTCATTGGCTCCTAGCTTCGCTTCACTTCCAGACACCGAGGGGCCTGATGCCCTGCAGGGATGTCCATAGTAATAAGGCGATGGTCGCTGGAGCTAACGACCTGGTGAACGGTCCACTTCTCAATTTGACGCCTCTGGTGGTCAGAGTCAAGTCGATGTACGACTCTCCACCATTGGGACCACTATAAGTGGGTATCTGCGTACCATCATTATTGATCACCAGGTCGTGAGTAGCAATGAAGTCTTCCATCATTTCTCTCTTGCGTCGACTCTCGGTATCCCTTCCAATGTGGTGCCGGGGCAGGGAAACCCACAGGGGTGAGTGAGTGTTTGAGTCGACGCACATCAGGACCTCCCTTCCGTAAAGAGTGGCCAGCACCACTTCCAGGTGAGCTAAGTGTCCGTCGATGGCCTCACAGTACTGAAATTATGCACTGACCATGTATATGTCCCTTCCTTTCCCGACGACGTGAGCCACCACGCAGTGGCGGGTGCATAGGTGATGCAGGACTGTGGCGGTGAGGCTCCGGTCGAATAAGACAAGCGCGGCCTTGGCGCCCACCCTCACGTCCAGGAAGTACGTCGTGTCGTCGGCAATCCGGTAATGCTCCTGTACTAAGGCAAGGTCCAAATCTATATCCGCCGCTATGGCGGCCAACTCCCTCGAGGCTAGGATGGAGCCCTGCAGGTTTATTTGTCCAATTTTGAGTCGTGCTGTCTTCGGGTCAGTCGAGCTATCCATAGTTAGTTCTCGAGAGCGCCCACAGTTAATCGCTGCGGTTTTGTTGTTCTCAGCCCCCTCCTTCTTGAACTGTGTGCACGTAGCGCACATAGTCCTTGTGCTCGTGCACCCCTCCTTTGAGTGCCCAGACTCCCCGCATTTGCCGCATATGGGGTTCAACGCCTTGCAGAATTTAACGCTGTGGCCGTATAGTTGGCATTTGCTGCAGCAGACCACGCCAACGTAGTCGCGCACTAGATAGCGTTCCCAGCCGTAGTAGACTCGCTCCTTGTTGACTAGGCACTCCCTCATCTCCGAGCTGCACCTTAGAACTACCGTCGTTGCTGTCCCGCCCCTTCTCCACTTCTTAAACGCCACCTCGATCTCCTTGCGAGCTTTATAATAATAATAATAATTTTATTTCAGACGATTACAGTCCATAAATAATTGAAATTACAAAAAATAATACATTTGCTACACAATTTATAAACAACAGTAAAATAAAATCTAAGCTAATCAATATAAAAAACACAAAAACATAAATGAAAATCTAATTTCTGGCATGGACGTATACACCTTTTAACAGCGCAACCCAATGTCTGTATATACGTCCATCCAGTCTGTCAAAAAACACCTTCAGGATCCTATTGCCACTACCCCGCGTTCTGCACAGCAAGGAGTCTGCCTTTTTACGCATTATAGCGAAAAAGTCATCAGTTCGCGCGTCGGCAAACATCCCTGATGCACTACAAAAGCGAGGCAGTCCCAACAGGCCCCTGAAGATATTGTTGTAGAGGATTCGAAGGTCACTGTAGGCGCGCTTGGCATACGAAGTCCATAGGCTGCTTGTATAAAAAGACTGACAGTACGCCTTAAAAAGGGTTATTTTAAATGGGATCGTGCAGTGTGCAAAACCTACGGATCAACATATTACAATGACAATGCCCTTCGCTCCCTCTCAATATCAATATTATCTTTCATGTCCTCCGTAATGCAGTGTCCTAAATATTTAAATTCAGTAACTCTATTGAGGACAGCACCGTTAAGACGTACAGGGGGCACATCTCTAAGGGTTTTCCCAACAACTTTGAAAACCATGTACACACTCTTCTTAACATTGTACCTCAAACCATGTCCAATTGCGTAGTTTTCACAGATGGACATAAGCTTTCTGAGGGCACTAATCGTCGGAGCAAGCAACACCATGTCGTCTGCGTAACTTATATTGTTGACACAAATATCGTCAACATAACAGCCGACACGAGTGCTGCTCAACCCGACGATCAGGTTGTGTAGGTTGGCCTATTTGGAGAGTAATGAAACGAACAAATGCTGAATTAATACTAATGATTTATTGGTAATGCACGAACATATATAATTACACAGGTAAAGTAAAAGTGCTTACTTACGCTACTATACCTACACTACAGCTCCCCCGGAGGGTGAAAATAAAATAAATTGTACAATTTTATTTTATTTTGAAACTATCATTACAATATTATAAAAAGTTATACGGAAGTAGGTATTAGTTAAGTATAAAATGCTAAAAACAAGAGTAAAATGAAATAATTAAAAAAAAATATTGCTTATAAATCTAAACATTAAATGGTTTAATGCGGTTCTTATGCACAACATCAGTTTTTCCATTTCTTAAAATCTTAACATTACATCCTAAATCTTCTAGTACTAAATATGGACCTAAATAAATCTTATCTAACTTATTTCCTATTTCATTCTTAACTAGTAAATAATCATCTCGTTTATACTCCATTGGATTAACCTTAACATCATAACCATGTTTTCTTTTTTCTTTACTAATTTTCAAGTTGTTCTGTGCATCCTTTTGAGCTAATTGAAGCCTATACTTTAACGGGTAACTGTCATAGTTATACAAAGGATCCACGAAATCACCACTTAGATTATTAGGAAGTGCACAAGTCTTACCGAATACAAGCTCGTGCGGCGTGTATCGTGTTTCGCTGTGCACGGTGTTGTTGTACGCAAACGACCAATATGGAAGCCAACTACTCCAGTTGTTTGCTTGATTTTGACAATTGATTCTTAAGTACGCACCCATCGTTTTGTGGCTGTTTTCCAATGCTCCGATAGATTCATGATGATAGGCTGTTGAAGACAGATGGTTAATTTTAAGTAACTCACATACCTGTTTCATACTACTAGAGATAAACTCCGTTCCTCGATCCGTAGCGATTTCACGAGGAATGCCGTACCTTAACACGAAGTTATCTACAAATGATCGAGCTACACTTACCGTATCTTTCGAAGGCAATGGATATGCCTCTACAAATTTTGACAATTCGCACTGTAAAGTGAGAATGTAGTTGTTATTATTATCATCTGTAGGCAAGGGTCCGACAATGTCCAAAAATATTTTTTCGAATGCGTAACTGGCAGTGGTTGTTATTTCCATTGGCTGTTTAATATGCGTAGAATATTTTTGTTTTTGGCAATGATCGCATTTGGAAACAAAATTCTTTACATCTTTTTCCATACTAGGCCAAAAATAAAACTTTTTTATATTATTCAACATTCGCCTAATACCTCCGTGGCCACTTGTAGGTAAGAGGTGAAAGTCGTTAATAATTACACGTCTATCATCAACATTATTTATTCTTTGTATATTTCTCAACACACATATTCGGAGTCCGGACCAATCTTTATATTTATTTATTTCTCTAACAATATCTGCCAGTAAATCTTTATTATTATCATTTCTTATTATGCATATCTCATTTAACTTTAACTTCTGACAAAATATAGACAAATCTCTCACCAACACGGCTCGCGTAGTTGACGATCGAGATAAGCTATCTAAATAAATACAGAATTTACTAGGAACATAAGTATAATCTTTATATCTTTCTATCACATATCCTTCTTTTTCCAATTTGTTCAAAACCTTTCTTTCATCTATTAAAACCAACTCTACTAAATCCTGCGGTTTTTTAATAATGTCCACAACACGAGGTTGATCAGGCCTTGAGTTTATGTGAATATTATTATCAACCGTAGAATTAGTACTATCACTCGAATTGCAATCTTGCATTTTTCGCGCTTGCGCTCGTGTCATTACACTTACTATACGTTCATTCATTTGCTCTGACGTCTTTTTAATACGAGACAACGCGTCGGCTGCCGAGTTCGCGCTGCCTTTTAAATATTCTATTTCAAAATTGTATTCCTCCAATTGCAATCTAAATTTCAATAACCTGCTCGAAGGATCACGCATTCCAAATAAGTAAACCAAAGGTCTATGATCTGTTTGAATTTTGAATTTTCGACCGAATAAATAAGGACGAAAATATTTTACACTCCAAACTATTGCTAAGAGTTCCATTTCAATAGTTGGATAATTCATTTCGGCCTTATTTAGACTTCGACTAGCATATGCGATCGGTAGCCCGTTGCTGTTACATAATACGGAACCTAATGCTATACCTGACGCATCAGTTTGCAGTATGAACGTATTGTCTTGTTCAAAACATGGATATTGCAAAACGGGTGGATTTATTAATACTGTTTTTAATTGTTGAAATGCGTTTTCGCAATCCTCAGTCCAAACAAATGAAACATTTTTGCAACATAGTCTATTTAGCGGGTATGCCTTTTCTGCAAAGTTAGACACGAACTTGCGATAATAATTGGCGAATGCAACGAACCGTTTTACGTCATCGGTATTCTCAGGTCTTGGATAATTTTCTAGCACTTTGGTTTTTTGCGGGTCTGGTAAAATTCCTTTTTCTGACACTACATGTCCAAGATATAAAATTTCCTTCTGCAAGAAATTACATTTAGCGGGATTAAGCTTTAAATTAACTTGACGAAGTCTTGACAAAATATTCATTAAATTTTGATTATGGGATATTAGATTTCTACTAAAACAAACCAAATCATCTTGATAAACTAAACATTGTTCATAGTTTAGGCCTGACATTGCAACTGTAATCATTCTGGAGAATGCATTTGGTGAAGTCTTGAGACCCTGGGGAAGCCTCGTCAACTGAAATTGGTTTTTATTTGTTGTGAAAGCTGTATAGGGTCTACTGTCTTTATGTAAATTAATTTGATAAAATCCTTGATACAAATCTAAATGTGAAAAGTATACTGCTCCTGAAAGTGAGTCTAAAATATCAGCAATGTTCGGCAAAGGAAATTTATCATCCTGTATATTCTCATTTAATTTTCTATAGTCAATGACGATTCGCCACTTTTTAACGCCTGTGCTATCTAACTTTTTAGGAACTAATAAAAGTGGACTAGACCAAGCACTTCTAGCTTCCTCTATTATACCGTCTTCTAACATTTTTTCTATCTGTCGGTCTATTTCCGCTTTCTGTGTATATGGCAATCTATAAGGTTTAACGTAAACTGGAGAACTATACGGTTTTAATTCGATTGTCTGTTCGTATAGTGAAGTAGTACCTAATTTATCACCTTCCAAATGAAAAACGTCCGGGAACTTAGCACAAATACTTTCAATTGAATTTCGCTCCTCTTCACTCAAACTATCTAATGTCAGCAATCCTAACAACTTCTTCACTCTTTCCGCGTTCAAATAGGGTCTTTCAAACTTGCATACATCGTAGTCATCCAACTTTGTAATGTGTAAACTAAAGTAATTCAAACTAACATCTTTATCTCGCGTATTCATTATTTTTACTGGTATTTTGCCATTTTTCGGGCTAGCTATTACACTAGCTACGTAGACGCCTTCACACAACTCCTGCGAATTTATCACACAGTTGTGGACTAAATTGGTATTAAAATAATGAATAGATTTACAGCGAGCTGGTACCGTCAAGTAAGAACTATTTCTTGTAAAATAATCCAAATTTAACGTTGCGAAATCTCCATCTCTAGTAATTAAGTTCAGAGTGTCCAACTCATAGTCGATTTTAGCACGATATTTCTTTAAAAAGTCCTGGCCTAATATACCATCTGTTTTGCAAGGTAACTCATTAAATACGTAAAATTTATGTTCAAATTCTAAACCTTTGTAATTTAATTTTAAATAAATAAACCCTTCTGAATAAACTTTACCACCTATTCCTTTAACTTCAAGATATTGATTTTGAATTTGGGAAACAAATTTTTGTATACTACTACTTTTAACAACTGAAATTGAAGCTCCTGTATCTACAAGCCAATCATGTTTATATTTATCCAAGTAAAGTGTTACCTTATTCAAACTATTACATACGAGTATGTAGTTAGGCTCGAAAAAAATGAGTCAGCTCCGGTATGACGTCATCTTCTGGTCGCTCACTGTCACGCTGTTCCGCTTCTGTTGACATATAATTCACGTTCCGTTGATTGGGAAATTTTCGTGGAAAATGACCATACTTACCTCTCGATGAATTTCCACGGGTCGACATCTGAGGCTGTCGTGGATTTCCACGCTGCTGGAAACTGCGATTAAACATTGGTACCTGCGGGGTCCGATTATAGTAGCTCCGCCCACGCGTGTAGTTCCCACATTGTCCACGATATGGGATTTGATGACGAGTAAATCCTCTAAAATAGCGGTTGAAGTAGGACCGGTTCTGCTGTCGGTGCTGTATTCCCATAACGTCAGCAGATCCTGACGCCGACGCACTGTCCTCTTCCTTAGCTACTTGTATGGCGTCCTTCAGTGTGGAAAAATTCCTAGCTGTAATTATGGTACTGAGCCTACGATTTCGCAAACCGTCAGCAAAACGCTTTATAGCAGTTTTCTCATTTAATGGACGTAAGATTTTGTACATCTTTGCCATCCGCTTGCGAGATCGTAAGATCAACAAACAACTCTGAGAGTTCCTTACCAAACTCTTCCACCGATTTTTCATTTTGCCTCAAGCTGTGCATCTTCGCTTGTATGGCGGTTGCAGACTTTTGTGACAAAAGGTATTTTCGCATAGCCTGTGTTAACTCTTTGACAGTCCCATATGAGCTTTCTATCTTTAATTTCGCTGACTGAGACAGACGAGTCTTCAAAACAAAGGAAATTAAACTATATTGACCATTCAGGTCTATAGTTGAACTGTTGTACTCTATGCCATCTATTAAGGCTTTAGTAGTTTCCTCTGAATCAGTCATCGAAGGCAATAAACCCATAGCAACCTTGATATCAAATTTCTCCATTTTTAAATCTTTACTATAATCTTTGGAACAGAAAATTTGAATCTCGTTAAATAATTTCTCTACGTTTATATTTATCTCATCAATCTCTACAGAAACTTCCTTACCAAGCTCTTTATTTTTAATTTGTTCTCTCAAAATTA
The DNA here is from genome assembly GCA_949820665.1 of Scrobipalpa costella. Lineage (NCBI taxonomy): Eukaryota > Metazoa > Arthropoda > Insecta > Lepidoptera > Gelechiidae > Scrobipalpa > Scrobipalpa costella. The sequence continues at coordinate 212,349 of OX463315.1, forward strand.
TAGAAAAATTGAAAACTTGAAAAATTGAAAACCAGTTTAGATGAAGCAGAAAATTTGATTAAACAGTTTGATGATATTAATCAAACTGTTTAATCAAATTTTCTGCTTCATCTAAACTGGTTTTCAATTTTTCTGGAGTCTTTCTATCATAACTTAATTTACCTAAATTATTCTTAAGTGCTTTTAATTTTTCTTGAACATGACGCAACTCTAGTGCCATTACCTAGTAAAATATAATAACATATCTACGTTTTCATTGTATCTAATCCATTACTTTGAATGGATATATCAACTTTGTTTAGTTATGAATATTATATGATTATGAATACTCTACTAAGTTAGCTGTTTAAAGTAAATTATTGAGTCCATTGTTTCTATACTAAAATGATACGTTTTACTGAGAACGCAATACGACACTCGCGACGACAACACGGCATGTTCATTTCAAAGGTTGATATTACGTAGCACTCGCGATTGTTAAAGATAGGTACACCGGTACTTACAGTTTGTCCAATTGTTATCATCACATCATTATCACGTTATCACACCCAATAGTCCTGCTCGGATCGTCCTTGAAACGTTGCGTCCTTGATAGTCCATGGTACAATATTCAATGGTCCAGTACGAGAAAAAGGTCCTAGTTCGCTTGGATACCTACGGGATCTCCTCCAGCTACGATGTCGTCTGGATGCCTGCACCTGCATGCAACACGTGGCTCCTTCGGAAAGAACGGCGCAGTCCACATAGCGCTATCTGTTTGGTCAGCGATGTCGGTCACGTGTAGATTACCGATGTCGCGGTGAACCCTGTGGTACGACTCAAAGAATCCGTATACTCCGACGATGGTCATCAGCACGTAGACCACGACCAGCAGGAACTTTGCCTGTTATAATATTCCGCCACTGCCAACTTTCCTTAATCTCGATACCTGTACTCCTAGGGTTTGAGGATGGACAGCGGACTTCAGCACTGCTTTAGTCTGGTCCGATGACTTTATCTCGCTGTCCCCTTCCTTCGGGAAGATTGCGATTGTTCTCCCTGGCGGCTGTGGCTTTGGCCTGCTCGACTGCCCGGTCATTCGAAGCACTGATGCTAAGGTATCGATGGGCTGGGCGGGCGGCGCCTGTACTCCGGCTGGTGTTCTGCACGATTCTAGTGCTCGCGCCTCTGCCTTGAGCATCCTGATTTCCGCCTCAGCCAGGCGGACAGTGAGGCTGGCAACGAGGGCGCCGATTTTTTCCACGTTTACTCCAACACCCACCACGTCGTTATTATTAAGGCGACTAGATTTTGCGGAGACAATCTTCAGGATGCCGCCGCATAAATCGTGGCAGGTGGCAACGATCTCCTGCCTCGATAGGATCGCGATGTTGCCATTCTCCCCGCTTGCTTCATTAGCGCACTCTTGAATCGTTGGCTGTCCGCCTCTCGCTATTTCCGCCGGTTGATTAGGTACATGTGCTGGCCCTCCACCAACTAATCCTGCCACGGGGGGCGCCTTGCCTCCCCGTTTGCTCCTTCCCTGTCTTGCTGGCTGTTTAGGGGCAGCATCCGGTGACGGAAGCCCACGCTAGTTTCATTAATAGCGAATTAACTAAATATGTGAAACTGCAGGACACACAATTTGGTTTTAGGCCTGGACTATCAACGGAGTCAGCAGTGTTGAGCTTAAAATACGTGGGACACTCAGAAAGATTTGCGACACTAAAAAAAATTGTTCTACAGGTACATATATTTTTATTAAATCTTTTCAAAGTACTCTCCACCAGCCTCTATACAAAGATTCATGCGTCTGAACCAGTTTTCAAAACACCTTTTCCAGTCCGCCGTAGACACCTCGTTTACAGCCTGCTCGAACGCAGCCAGCGCATCTTCCGGCGACGAAAATTGTATCCCCTTGAGCTGATTTTTTATTTTTGGAAATAAAAAGAAGTCACAAGGTGCTAGATCAGGGCTGTAAGGAGGGTGACCCAGGAGTTTGATTGGTGTGCTGTCCAGGAAGTCCCTCGTTTTGAGCGCGGTGTGTGCAGGCGCATTGTCGTGGTGGAGCAGTAGTCCGCGGAGCCCTGTGTTTGGTCGCTTGTTGCTCACAACAGAAAAAACTTATGGTAAACATTTGGTAGTATACCATTCGGCGTTAATGCTTCTTTGATCTCGTAAGGGAGTTGAGGCCAAGTGGCCAGTCAAATTAAAAAAGCTGGCGATCAAAATCTTCCCCCCGCTTCGAGATCGCTTCACTTTGGTAGGCGTTGGTTCATTTTGAAACACCCAAACTGGCGCTTGGTTTCTGGATCGTATTGATAAATCCAGGACTCATCACCTGTTACGATGTCGTAAACACGATGAGACGAGCCTGCTTCAAATTTGTTCAGCATATCACGGCACCATTCCACCCGGGCCTGCTTCTGAGCGTCGGTGAGGTAGTGCGGCACCCAGCGCGATACTATCCTCCTCACGCGAAGATGCCCTTGTAGAATCTCGTGAACGCTTCCCGATCCAATCTTTAATATGTGCTGAATCTCCTGATATGTAATTCGCCTATTATCTTGGATTAAATTTTTCACTGCTAGCACGTTTTCTTCCGTAATAGCTGTCAAAGGGCGACCGCTTCTTTCTTCATCCCCCAAGGTTGATCGAACGCGCCTAAATTCGTTATACCAACGATACACGGTTGCCTTGGAGGGGCTTTCATCCATAAATGCCATTTGAAGTCTATCGAACGATTCATCCGGTTTCAGGCGACACTTGAAATCGTAAAAAATCATAGCTCTAAAATGTTCCCGGCGCAGATCCATTTTTCAGTAAGACACGATACTTTGAATTGGCTCGCAAAAAATGTGGAGGGAAATTTTGAAAATGGAACACATATATTTTTACTTACAAGTAATCATATTTTCAAAAAAGGTTCTAACCGGCCAGTCTGCCATATATAAAAACTATTTATCGCAATACTTTCTGAGTGGCCTGGTATGCTGTAGAATACTACACAACTAGGAAAACCCCTATATACGGTTGTTTTTTAGATCTTTCCAAAGCTTTTGATTTAGTTCAATATGAACTACTCTGGAATAAGTTGGAGAAATGTGATTTCCCTCAGGAACTTACTGAGCTGCTTAAACATTGGGATTCTAGTCAATCAAATGTAGTAAAATGGGCAAATACTAGCTCGGTAGAATATGGTTTGTCTTGTGGGGTGAGGCAGGGTGGGCTTTCCTCTCCCACTCTTTTCAATCTTTATGTCAATGATTTGATTGCTGAGCTCAGCAGCATGCATGTCGGGTGTCATATTGATGGTGTTTGTATAAATAACATAAGCTATGCCGATGACATGGTGCTGCTGAGCCCAACAGTGAATGGTCTAAGGAAACTACTGACTGTCTGTGAAAACTATGCAAATAAACATGGTTTAAAATATAATACTGTAAAGAGTGAATTTATGATATTTAAAGCGGGAAACTACTGTACCTCATGTAACCTTATATGGATTACCACTTAAAAGAGTATCATCTTTCAAGTATCTAGGACACATAGTAACAGAAGATTTGAAAGTCTGGCAGTCATTGGTAATAGACTGTGTGAAGGTCGTTTCATGAAATATTGGAACAATACTACTGTAAGTGTGTGTACTAATGTAATTATCTAAGTCTCATTATGTAAACACTAAACCTATTTCTAAGTCTCATTATGTAAACACTAAACCTATCTTTGTTTTGTTTTGTTGTATCAGGTATGGATCAAAAGGTCTGAAATAAAAGATTTTTATTTATTTATTTTATTTGCGAACTCCGCCAGCATCTCCCGATCCATGCGAGCGATGCGCTGCGCCTCGCTCTCGCCGGTCTCGCTCTCCAGTTCGCTCGCACTGCCGTCCGCCTCCGAGTCTCCTACGCGGGCCTGGTGCGTGGCCATACCGCTGAGGTTGGTGCTGTCGGACCCTGAGTCCGACCTCTCAGTGGAGACCCAGTGCCGGTACAGCGTCTATCAAAACTGTTGCCGCAATTTTTTTACAACAAAGTGTAAGGCACAGTGCGCCTGCCAAAAACACAACAGCAAGAGTGCTTAAAATACGGCCTGTCGAAATCACAAGAGCAAAAAGGTTCCGAGCACTGACCGTACACACGCGTTATACGTTTTTGTATTAACGCTAACGTGAAAATTAAAATAAGGACAAGTTAAAGAAAATTGCGGCGGGAAATAGGGGACACACGAGAAAATAAAGTAACAGAAAATGAAAAATTTGGAAAAACAAAATCGAATAAATAATAGTTCCACCAAATTCCACCAAATGTTAAAAAGTCAAAACACGTTCCTGTATTTGGCGGGGCTCATGCAGTATAGCAGAGCACCACGCGCGCCAGCTAGCGCACTTTTCTCCAACTACCCTCGTTCGCGCCGCTACGCGCTACGTGCCGGTTCGCCCTCGGGTAATTAGGGCCACTAATTCCACCAAAACGTGTCACTGTCACAGTAAACGCACTTAGTACTAATTAATCTAATTAGTACTACACACAAACAATCACAAAATTGTAAAATATCCGCACAAACAAAGAACCTAATCTAGAAACCGTCCTCGCGGTGAAAGGCGTCCTTTTTTTGCACGAAAAACCGTAAATTTCAGTGTCCGGTCACAACCCGTAAAAGTTATTTATTACTTTCACATAGTTCAACGCGAACGAAGTCGCGGGCACCAGCTAGTGTTTAAATAAGAACAAACAACTCTATCAACACTTGACGGTCAAGTAACATAAAATCATTTATTCAATAAATAGAAAATATTTTTAATAAACCCATGACTTGTCTTGCTTTTGTTCTCACAACTTTTTTGTCCATATCATTGCTATTTAGACTTGTAACATTATACAGAATGTTTTTGTTGGGATAAGTGGGTATTTTAAAAAAGTTCATAAAACCCGAAAGTGGTAATGTGTTTGTCTTTTAATGTTCCTATAAATGGTTACAATAAATGGTTATATAAATAGGAAGACTAATTTGTACTGTACGTACCTTTCAAGAGGTACAGGGTTAAGCATTTTCGGCCACCATCTGACCTGGTTGGGGTAGTGGTAATAATCATCCCACGGCATGAAGTACTTTGATCCGTCCCATAAACCATTGGTAGAAAACTCCATCTTGGGGTAATAGAATATACTGCACACTTCTCCTACTTGGTACACTACCCACAACAGTGTGGGGAGAGAAAAAAAACTGGAAAAGAAACAAATACGGGCTTGTTTTTAGTCAGTATACGTAAAATGCCTGTGACCACAGAACACTAATACTCCGGTCCTGTGACTACAGAATACTAATACTCCGGTCCTGTGACCACAGAACACTAATACTCCGGTCCTGTGACCACAGAACACTAATACTCCGGTCCTGTGACCACAGAACACTAATACTCCGGTCCTGTAACCACAGAATACTAATACTCCGGTCCTGTGACCACAGAACACTAATACTCCGGTCCTGTGACCACAGAACACTAATACTCCGGTCCTGTGACCACAGAACACTAATACTCCGGTCCTGTGACCACAGAATACTAATACTCCGGTCCTGTGACCACAGAACACTAATACTCCGGTCCTGTGACCACAGAATACTAATACTCCGGTCCTGTGACCACAGAATACTAATACTCCGGTCCTGTGACCACAGAACACTAATACTCCGGTCCTGTGACCACAGAACACTAATACTCCGGTCCTGTGACCACAGAATACTAATACTCCGGTCCTGTGACCACAGAACACTAATACTCCGGTCCTGTGACCACAGAATACTAATACTCCGGTCCTGTGACCACAGAATACTAATACTCCGGTCCTGTGACCACAGAACACTAATACTCCGGTCCTGTGACCACAGAATACTAATACTCCGGTCCTGTGACCACAGAATACTAATACTCCGGTCCTGTGACCACAGAATACTAATACTCCGGTCCTGTGACCACAGAATACTAATACTCCGGTCCTGTGACCACAGAATACTAATACTCCGGTCCTGTGACCACAGAACACTAATACTCCGGTCCTGTGACCACAGAATACTAATACTCCGGTCCTGTGACCACAGAACACTAATACTCCGGTCCTGTGACCACAGAACACTAATACTCCGGTCCTGTGACCACAGAACACTAATACTCCGGTCCTGTGACCACAGAATACTAATACTCCGGTCCTGTGACCACAGAATACTAATACTCCGGTCCTGTGACCACAGAACACTAATACTCCGGTCCTGTGACCACAGAACACTAATACTCCGGTCCTGTGACCACAGAACACTAATACTCCGGTCCTGTAACCACAGAATACTAATACTCCGGTCCTGTGACCACAGAACACTAATACTCCGGTCCTGTGACCACAGAACACTAATACTCCGGTCCTGTGACCACAGAACACTAATACTCCGGTCCTGTGACCACATAATACTAATACTCCGGTCCTGTGACCACAGAACACTAATACTCCGGTCCTGTGACCACAGAATACTAATACTCCGGTCCTGTGACCACAGAATACTAATACTCCGGTCCTGTGACCACAGAACACTAATACTCCGGTCCTGTGACCACAGAACACTAATACTCCGGTCCTGTGACCACAGAATACTAATACTCCGGTCCTGTGACCACAGAACACTAATACTCCGGTCTTGTGACCACAGAATACTAATACTCCGGTCCTGTGACCACAGAATACTAATACTCCGGTCCTGTGACCACAGAACACTAATACTCCGGTCCTGTGACCACAGAATACTAATACTCCGGTCCTGTGACCACAGAATACTAATACTCCGGTCCTGTGACCACAGAATACTAATACTCCGGTCCTGTGACCACAGAACACTAATACTCCGGTCCTGTGACCACAGAATACTAATACTCCGGTCCTGTGACCACAGAACACTAATACTCCGGTCCTGTGACCACAGAACACTAATACTCCGGTCCTGTGACCACAGAATACTAATACTCCGGTCCTGTGACCACAGAATACTAATACTCCGGTCCTGTGACCACAGAATACTAATACTCCGGTCCTGTGACCACAGAATACTAATACTCCGGTCTTGTGACCATAGAACACTAATACTCCGGTCCTGTGACCACAGAACACTAATACTCCGGTCCTGTGACCACAGAATACTAATACTCCGGTCCTGTGACCACAGAATACTAATACTCCGGTCCTGTGACCACAGAATACTAATACTCCGGTCCTGTGACCACAGAACACTAATACTCCGGTCCTGTGACCACAGAACACTAATACTCCGGTCCTGTGACCACAGAATACTAATACTCCGGTCCTGTGACCACAGAACACGGAACTTTCCCAAAAAAAAAACGCGAAGACAATTATTTTTGCGCAACAAATTACTTTCTCACACAAAATGATCATGTTGATCTGAAACACTTATAAATAAATCAAATATAAATACTCATTTTTAGGCAGAAGTTTTTGACAGACGGAAACTACGAAAATACTCGTCATAACGCAGTGAATGTGTTAATGTTTTTAAAATATTAGATGGCGCTAACGTCACACATTGACGTTTCAATGAAGCTACAAGTTTCGCTGGGTGGTTTGAATCGCTTGGTGGCTCACACTGAGTAGGTAATCACTACGTTTTAGTGGCTCAGTTGGTTAGAGCGTCGGCATCGCGGGTTCAAATCCTGCCCCAGTGTAACTTGTACATACATACATACATATAATCACGCCTTTATCCTTAATGGGCAGAGCGCAAACGACCTAAACAAAGGTCGTTCCACCACGTCTGACAAAGTTTTGAGGGTTATGTAAGCTAGACTTGTAGGTATATTGCTGTAGTGACAGGTTGTCAGCCCATCGACTAAATTGCAATATACTGAAACCCTCGGAACCCTTAGGTAATTTTTACAGCATGCTCGGGAGGAAATGAAGCTGGCACATTCTATGTTTTTTTCTCGCTCCCAGTCCAGCATGGAGTGTAACTTTTAGCTTCGTAATTTTCATGTTTTCACCTACCTTGATAACATTGTATCGGTTTGTCAACTGCTGGATCACATCAGTTAGAATACGGATTACGGATTTCTGCTGAAACAATTGCTCGTATTTGCTGTTACTTCGTGATGTGACTGAGCACAGTCGAACTAAACTCGTTATCCGTATAACTGTTACATTTGTTTGTTTGTTTTTATGTTCTTATTGTTAGAACTGCCGCCATACAATATAAAGTCCGGCTCAAGGCTCATTTCATCGCAGAAATTTTAAAAATGAACAAAAAACATTCCATACATAGCTTCTGCGTTTGTACGTGAGTCCTGGAAGCGGTCTTACGTACACCCATCGTAAACAACTATTGTACGGTTTTAAGAAAAACTGCTAACATTGCGGCATTTAAGATGACACAAACGCCACTTCAAAATGCATACATACATATAATGACGCCTTCATCCCTAATGGGGTAGGCAGAGCGTCAACGACCCAAGTCATTCCGTCAGACAAGTTTTAAGGGTTGTTTAAGATATATCTGTATATCGCTGTAGTGACAGGTTGTCAGCCCATCGCCTAAATTACAATACACTGAAATTCTCGAATCTCTTAGCTGGTTTTTACAGCATGCCCGAATGGAAATGCAGCTGGCACATTCTACGTTTTTCTCTCGCTCCCAGTCCAGCATGGCAGTAGTATATGATTTGCATTTATCAGCATGTCCATATATATATATATATATATATATATATGTATATCCTTTTTGTTACATGTTTTAGATTGTTAGTAAATGAAAATGTAAAGTGATAGAATGCATTTTATAAATAGCTCATAACGCCTTTTACTCCTCTGTGGTAGGTCATCTTCACCCTAGGGAGCCTTATCCGGTATCTCACGGGGTCGGCTATCTAATCTAGGGGATTGAACGAGGGTACTGGTTTTTACACAGAGCGACTGTCATCTGACCTCCGCAACCCAGAAGGGAAACCAGACCCAATCCTAGATTAGGTCAGAGTTTTCAAGCCGCCAATGCTTAGCACTGGCCTCTGACATGGCTTAACGACTAAAATCTACGGTATTAAACGATATTAACCGAGACCAACGGCATAACGTGCCATCCGAAGTACGGAAAAAGCGCCGAATAAACGTACACATGAAATTCGAAAACCGAAAAACACATTGGTACGTGGTGGGATTCGAACCACGACCTCCCGCTCAGGAGGCAGCGGCCCTATCCACTACACCATCGGGCTCTCTGTGGTAGGTATACGTAAATAAAAACACATTTCAAATAACTACAAATATTTTATTACAACAGAAACTTAAAATTATTTTGGTATCTCTAACTATAAAACTATGAATATAAGACAAAACAATATGGAAACACGTTTGTCAAAACAAGTGATTACACTATAGTTCGTTTTTTAACGTTGAGTTATCGATGTCCATAAACTGATTTCTCTTTACAGCTTAGCAGAATTATATATTTCGGATCCGCATACTATAACATTGTTACTATGGACGAATAAAACAATACTAGAGAGCGTACACCGCTAATTAGTACAAAATTGTGTTCTAGATGGCGCTAGGTAATGTTACACACATGTTTTGCTCTCCAATTTCTTTTTTGCGCGCCAAATTAAGTCCATCCAAAGCAGACGTTTTTCTAGTTGATTAATTATTTTTTTATTTTAAATCCGTGTCTAGTGGTCAGAGCCACGGGCTTACGATCCGGAGGTCCTGGGTTCGATTCCCTGGGGGGGAACACAAAGTTGATATTTGTCAATTTATCACTTTGTGAGGTTTGCAGGCTGAATCACCTGATTGTTCGAAAAGAAAAAAGAGATTCCGTGCTTCGGAGGGCACGTCAAGCCGTCGGTCCCGGTCGCTCTCTTTGTTAGTGGTCGTTACTAAAACTATGTCAGAGGCCTAATAGCTGTGCTACTAGGCGGTTTGAAAACTGACACCAGGGTTCGTCGGGTCGTTCGCTAAAAAGAAGACCGAAATCTCAATCACCCGCCAGATGGAGCCACTATCACCAGTTTCATGTGATCAAACACATACATAATAATAAATTTGTAAAACAAAATCAGATCATGGACCGCAAAATAAATTGGTATCGATAACGCAACGCTAAAAAACGGAGTATAGATTACGCAGAAAGTTCTAGCCTTTAACCATATTTCACAGGGTCGGCTACCTTACTAGTGGATTGAACAAAACACAAGCATCAGCGTTTTTAAAGCTCAGTTGGTCGAGTGATTACGATTGGGAGTCGGGTCCCGCCTGCTCGGGTGTGACCAGGGGACCGAAGTCCAACCGGACATATTTGGTAGTTATATACGGGGTGTAAGGGACAGCGTCCCGCAAACTGATAGCGGTTGCTCAGTCAACTAAACTCAACAACTATCAGCAGGAATTTTATAAGGAAATGAAAAAAAAATGGCTTTTCCAAACAAATTGTCTGATTTTGTATAGATAAGAATTTTTTTATTTCTCTTGTTGCGGATATTCGCAACATCCCTGCGTGGCGGCGTTGTTGCGTGTATTGTTATGTATTTACTACTCGTGAGGTAATCCTAGCCGCTGGCGGCGGCGGCGGCGGCTGCGCGCTCGGTACCGACTTGCTCATTGAACGGAGCCATCGGCGATCGCGCAGAGTTCTGATGACAATACAAAAGCTTGTTCAAACACAATACATCAATTAAGAAGACAAGTGGATACATAAAATGAAGTGATATTGTATTGTTGTGTGTGTGTGTGTGTGTGTGTGTGTGTGCGCGCGTGCGTGCGAGCGTGCGTGCGTGTGTGAAAATATAATTGAATAAATAAATGTGTGTTGGACCGGACATGTCGTCCGCGTCTTCCATGCTGGACTGGGAGTGATAGTGAAACATAGAATGTGCCAGCTGCTTCTCCTCCCGGGCATGCTGCAAAAACCAGCTTAGGGATTCGGGGGTTATACTGTATTGCAATTTTAGGCGATGGGTTGACAACCTGTCACTATATCAATATACAACTGCAATAACCCTCCAAATTTGCCAGACGTGGCGGAACGACCTTCGTTTAGATTGTTTTCGCTCTGCCTACCCCATGAGGGATAAATATGTATGTATGTCGTCCGCATGAGCTCCGAAAAATGTACAAACGCTGTCACCGAGTGGATCCCGGAGGATGGTCGCCGACGACGAGGAACACCTCAAACAAGATGGCGAGACGACTTGGATGTTTTCTGTGCACAATGGCCGACAGAGGCTGCAGATAGAAACATACATAACATACATATAATCACGCCTTTATCCCTAATGGGGCAGGCAGAGCGTAAACGACCCAAACAAAGGTCGTTCCGCCACGTCTGACAAAGTTTTAAGGGTTATTTAAGATAGATTTGTAAGTATATTGCTGTAGTGACAGGTTGTCAGCCCATCGCCTAAATTACAATATACTGAAACCCTCGGAGATCCCTTAGCTGGTTTTTACAGCATACCCGGGAGGAAATGCAGCTGGCACATTCTATGTTTTTCTCTCGCTCCCAGGCAGCATGGAAGAATAGAGACGATAGAGACGCCTGGAGAGATAAAGGAGAGGCCTTTGCCCAGCAGTGGGACGACCTAAAGGCTTTAGTAGTTAAAGGTTGAAGCCAATTGGCTTAGTGATGACGGATGGGAGTCGGGTAGCTACCCGCGTGATCGGGTGTGACCACGTGACCAGGGGACCGAAGTCCAACCGGACAAGTTTGGAACTTGTATATATGCAGATCGCTGAGAAAACTTCGATACCGCGTTTCAGAACTTGTGTTTCTTGATGTGGCGCCATCTGTCGGCTACAAGGCTATAAAAAAATGTGTGTGGAGTATGCTCTTTGTGTATTTGGGGATGGATGTGTGTGTCGTTGTGTATGTGTGTGGTATATTAATGTGTATGGTAGTATTCTTCCATGCTGGACTGGGAGAGATAGAAAAACATAGAATGTTCCAGCTGCCCTTCCTCCCGGGCATGCTGTTGAAGTCAGCAAAAGGGACTCGAGGGTTACAGTGTATTGTAATTTAGGCGATGGGCTGACAACCTGTCACTATAGCAATACATATTACAATCTAAAATTGCTCTCAATTTTTGTCAGACGTGGCGAAAGCGCCTTTTACGAGGCGTTAAACGCTCTGCCTACCCCGTAAGGGATAAAGGCGTGATTTATGTATGTATGTATGGTAGTGTGTGTAACTGACCAGTTTCTTAGCTCGTTCCGCGATGATGCCAAACGCGAAGTGGTTTAATATCACGCCCACTGGAAGCGCCACGCCTTGGAACCTACAACACAATAAATATTAATTATTTAGGTGGCTTCCATGCTGGACTGGGAGCGAGAAAAACATAGAATGTGCCAGCTGCATCTCCTCCTGCGCAAGCTGTAATAACCAACTAAGATCCTTGTATAGTTGTGTAATGGCGGCGCCGGGCCTGCCGGGCAGCCTGTGCACCGCCGGCACACGTCACACGCTCACCTGTATAGTTGTGTAATGGCGGCGCCGGGCCTGCCGGGCAGCCTGTGCACCGCCCGGCACACGTCACACGCTCACCTGTATAGTTGTGTAATGGCGGCGGCGGGCCCGCCGGGCAGCCTGTGCCCGGTCCGGCACACGTCACACGCTCACCTGTATAGTTGTGTAATGGCGGCGCCGGGCCCGCCGGGCAGCCTGTGCCCGGTCCGGCACACGTCACACGCTCACCTGTATAGTTGTGTAATGGCGGCGCCGGGCCCGCCGGGCAGCCTGTGCCCAGTCCGGCACACGTCACACGCTCACCTGTATAGTTGTGTAATGGCGGCGCCGGGCCCGCCGGGCAGCCTGTGCCCAGTCCGGCACACGTCACACACTCACTTGTATTTTTGTGTAATGGCGGCGCCGGGCCCGCCGGGCAGCCTGTGCCCGGTCCGGCACACGTCACACGCTCACCTGTATAGTTGTGTAATGGCGGCGCCGGGCCCGCCGGGCAGCCTGTGCACCGCCCGGCACACGTCACACGCTCACCTGTATAGTTGTGTAATGGCGGCGCCGGGCCCGCCGGGCAGCCTGTGCACCGCCCGGCACACGTCACACGCTCACCTGTATAGTTGTGTAATGGCGGCGCCGGGCCCGCCGGGCAGCCTGTGCACCGCCCGGCACACGTCACACGCTCACCTGTATAGTTGTGTAATGGCGGCGCCGGGCCCGCCGGGCAGCCTGTGCCCGGTCCGGCACACGTCACACGCTCACCTGTATAGTTGTGTAATGGCGGCGCCGGGCCCGCCGGGCAGCCTGTGCACCGCCCGGCACACGTCACACGCTCACCTGTATAGTTGTGTAATGGCGGCGCCGGGCCCGCCGGGCAGCCTGTGCACCGCCCGGCACACGTCACACGCTCACCTGTATAGTTGTGTAATGGCGGCGCCGGGCCCGCCGGGCAGCTTGTGCCCGGTCCGGCACACGTCACACGCTCACCTGTATAGTTGTGTAATGGCGGCGCCGGGCCCGCCGGGCAGCCTGTGCCCGGTCCGGCACACGTCACACGCTCACCTGTATAGTTGTGTAATGGCGGCGCCGGGCCCGCCGGGCAGCCTGTGCCCGGTCCGGCACACGTCACACGCTCACCTGTATAGTTGTGTAATGGCGGCGCCGGGCCCGCCGGGCAGCCTGTGCCCGGTCCGGCACACGTCACACGCTCACCTGTATAGTTGTGTAATGGCGGCGCCGGGCCCGCCGGGCAGCCTGTGCCCGGTCCGGCACACGTCACACGCTCACCTGTATAGTTGTGTAATGGCGGCGCCGGGCCCGCCGGGCAGCCTGTGCCCGGTCCGGCACACGTCACACGCTCACCTGTATAGTTGTGTAATGGCGGCGCCGGGCCCGCCGGGCAGCCTGTGCCCGGTCCGGCACACGTCACACGCTCACCTGTATAGTTGTGTAATGGCGGCGCCGGGCCCGCCGGGCAGCCTGTGCCCGGTCCGGCACACGTCACACGCTCACCTGTATAGTTGTGTAATGGCGGCGCCGGGCCCGCCGGGCAGCCTGTGCACCGCCCGGCACACGTCACACGCTCACCTGTATAGTTGTGTAATGGCGGCGCCGGGCCCGCCGGGCAGCCTGTGCACCGCCCGGCACACGTCACACGCTCACCTGTATAGTTGTGTAATGGCGGCGCCGGGCCCGCCGGGCAGCCTGTGCCCGGTCCGGCACACGTCACACGCTCACCTGTATAGTTGTGTAATGGCGGCGCCGGGCCCGCCGGGCAGCCTGTGCCCGGTCCGGCACACGTCACACGCTCACCTGTATAGTTGTGTAATGGCGGCGCCGGGCCCGCCGGGCAGCCTGTGCACCGCCCGGCACACGTCACACGCTCACCTGTATAGTTGTGTAATGGCGGCGCCGGGCCCGCCGGGCAGCCTGTGCCCGGTCCGGCACACGTCACACGCTCACCTGTATAGTTGTGTAATGGCGGCGCCGGGCCCGCCGGGCAGCCTGTGCCCGGTCCGGCACACGTCACACGCTCACCTGTATAGTTGTGTAATGGCGGCGCCGGGCCCGCCGGGCAGCCTGTGCCCGGTCCGGCACACGTCACACGCTCACCTGTATAGTTGTGTAATGGCGGCGCCGGGCCCGCCGGGCAGCCTGTGCCCGGTCCGGCACACGTCACACGCTCACCTGTATAGTTGTGTAATGGCGGCGCCGGGCCCGCCGGGCAGCCTGTGCACCGCCCGGCACACGTCACACGCTCACCTGTATAGTTGTGTAATGGCGGCGCCGGGCCCGCCGGACAGCCTGTGCCCGGTCCGGCACACGTCACACGCTCACCTGTATAGTTGTGTAATGGCGGCGCCGGGCCCGCCGGGCAGCCTGTGCACCGCCCGGCACACGTCACACGCTCACCTGTATAGTTGTGTAATGGCGGCGCCGGGCCCGCCGGGCAGCCTGTGCACCGCCCGGCACACGTCACACGCTCACCTGTATAGTTGTGTAATGGCGGCGCCGGGCCCGCCGGGCAGCCTGTGCCCGGTCCGGCACACGTCACACGCTCACCTGTATAGTTGTGTAATGGCGGCGCCGGGCCCGCCGGGCAGCCTGTGCCCGGTCCGGCACACGTCACACGCTCACCTGTATAGTTGTGTAATGGCGGCGCCGGGCCCGCCGGGCAGCCTGTGCCCGGTCCGGCACACGTCACACGCTCACCTGTATAGTTGTGTAATGGCGGCGCCGGGCCCGCCGGGCAGCCTGTGCACCGCCCGGCACACGTCACACGCTCACCTGTATAGTTGTGTAATGGCGGCGCCGGGCCCGCCGGGCAGCCTGTGCCCGGTCCGGCACACGTCACACGCTCACCTGTATAGTTGTGTAATGGCGGCGCCGGGCCCGCCGGACAGCCTGTGCACCGCCCGGCACACGTCACACGCTCACCTGTATAGTTGTGTAATGGCGGCGCCGGGCCCGCCGGGCAGCCTGTGCCCGGTCCGGCACACGTCACACGCTCACCTGTATAGTTGTGTAATGGCGGCGCCGGGCCCGCCGGGCAGCCTGTGCCCGGTCCGGCACACGTCACACGCTCACCTGTATAGTTGTGTAATGGCGGCGCCGGGCCCGCCGGGCAGCCTGTGCACCGCCCGGCACACGTCACACGCTCACCTGTATAGTTGTGTAATGGCGGCGCCGGGCCCGCCGGGCAGCCTGTGCACCGCCCGGCACACGTCACACGCTCACCTGTATAGTTGTGTAATGGCGGCGCCGGGCCCGCCGGGCAGCCTGTGCACCGCCCGGCACACGTCACACGCTCACCTGTATAGTTGTGTAATGGCGGCGCCGGGCCCGCCGGGCAGCCTGTGCCCGGTCCGGCACACGTCACACGCTCACCTGTATAGTTGTGTAATGGCGGCGCCGGGCCCGCCGGGCAGCCTGTGCACCGCCCGGCACACGTCACACGCTCACCTGTATAGTTGTGTAATGGCGGCGCCGGGCCCGCCGGGCAGCCTGTGCACCGCCCGGCACACGTCACACGCTCACCTGTATAGTTGTGTAATGGCGGCGCCGGGCCCGCCGGGCAGCCTGTGCCCGGTCCGGCACACGTCACACGCTCACCTGTATAGTTGTGTAATGGCGGCGCCGGGCCCGCCGGGCAGCCTGTGCCCGGTCCGGCACACGTCACACGCTCACCTGTATAGTTGTGTAATGGCGGCGCCGGGCCCGCCGGGCAGCCTGTGCCCGGTCCGGCACACGTCACACGCTCACCTGTATAGTTGTGTAATGGCGGCGCCGGGCCCGCCGGGCAGCCTGTGCCCGGTCCGGCACACGTCACACGCTCACCTGTATAGTTGTGTAATGGCGGCGCCGGGCCCGCCGGGCAGCCTGTGCCCGGTCCGGCACACGTCACACGCTCACCTGTATAGTTGTGTAATGGCGGCGCCGGGCCCGCCGGGCAGCCTGTGCCCGGTCCGGCACACGTCACACGCTCACCTGTATAGTTGTGTAATGGCGGCGCCGGGCCCGCCGGGCAGCCTGTGCCCGGTCCGGCACACGTCACACGCTCACCTGTATAGTTGTGTAATGGCGGCGCCGGGCCCGCCGGGCAGCCTGTGCCCGGTCCGGCACACGTCACACGCTCACCTGTATAGTTGTGTAATGGCGGCGCCGGGCCCGCCGGGCAGCCTGTGCCCGGTCCGGCACACGTCACACGCTCACCTGTATAGTTGTGTAATGGCGGCGCCGGGCCCGCCGGGCAGCCTGTGCCCGGTCCGGCACACGTCACACGCTCACCTGTATAGTTGTGTAATGGCGGCGCCGGGCCCGCCGGGCAGCCTGTGCCCGGTCCGGCACACGTCACACGCTCACCTGTATAGTTGTGTAATGGCGGCGCCGGGCCCGCCGGGCAGCCTGTGCCCGGTCCGGCACACGTCACACGCTCACCTGTATAGTTGTGTAATGGCGGCGCCGGGCCCGCCGGGCAGCCTGTGCCCGGTCCGGCACACGTCACACGCTCACCTGTATAGTTGTGTAATGGCGGCGCCGGGCCCGCCGGGCAGCCTGTGCCCGGTCCGGCACACGTCACACGCTCACCTGTATAGTTGTGTAATGGCGGCGCCGGGCCCGCCGGGCAGCCTGTGCCCGGTCCGGCACACGTCACACGCTCACCTGTATAGTTGTGTAATGGCGGCGCCGGGCCCGCCGGGCAGCCTGTGCACCGCCCGGCACACGTCACACGCTCACCTGTATAGTTGTGTAATGGCGGCGCCGGGCCCGCCGGGCAGCCTGTGCACCGCCCGGCACACGTCACACGCTCACCTGTATAGTTGTGTGATGGCGGCGCCGGGCCCGCCGGGCAGCCTGTGCACCGCCGGCACACGTCACACGCTCACCTGTATAGTTGTGTAATGGCGGCGCCGGGCCCGCCGGGCAGCCTGTGCACCGCCCGGCACACGTCACACGCTCACCTGTATAGTTGTGTAATGGCGGCGCCGGGCCCGCCGGGCAGCCTGTGCACCGCCCGGCACACGTCACACGCTCACCTGTATAGTTGTGTGATGGCGGCGCCGGGCCCGCCGGGCAGCCTGTGCACCGCCCGGCACACGTCACACGCTCACCTGTATAGTTGTGTGATGGCGGCGCCGGGCCCGCCGGGCAGCCTGTGCACCGCCCGGCACACGTCACACGCTCACCTGTATAGTTGTGTAATGGCGGCGCCGGGCCCGCCGGGCAGCCTGTGCACCGCCCGGCACACGTCACACGCTCACCTGTATAGTTGTGTAATGGCGGCGCCGGGCCCGCCGGGCAGCCTGTGCACCGCCCGGCACACGTCACACGCTCACCTGTATAGTTGTGTAATGGCGGCGCCGGGCCCGCCGGGCAGCCTGTGCACCGCCCGGCACACGTCACACGCTCACCTGTATAGTTGTGTGATGGCGGCGCCGGGCCCGCCGGGCAGCCTGTGCACCGCCCGGCACACGTCACACGCTCACCTGTATAGTTGTGTAATGGCGGCGCCGGGCCCGCCGGGCAGCCTGTGCACCGCCCGGCACACGTCACACGCTCACCTGTATAGTTGTGTAATGGCGGCGCCGGGCCCGCCGGGCAGCCTGTGCACCGCCCGGCACACGTCACACGCTCACCTGTATAGTTGTGTAATGGCGGCGCCGGGCCCGCCGGGCAGCCTGTGCACCGCCCGGCACACGTCACACGCTCACCTGTATAGTTGTGTGATGGCGGCGCCGGGCCCGCCGGGCAGCCTGTGCACCGCCCGGCACACGTCACACGCTCACCTGTATAGTTGTGTAATGGCGGCGCCGGGCCCGCCGGGCAGCCTGTGCACCGCCCGGCACACGTCACACGCTCACCTGTATAGTTGTGTAATGGCGGCGCCGGGCCCGCCGGGCAGCCTGTGCACCGCCCGGCACACGTCACACGCTCACCTGTATAGTTGTGTAATGGCGGCGCCGGGCCCGCCGGGCAGCCTGTGCACCGCCGCCACGGTCGCGCGGCCGACCTGACGTACGTCACATAAGTTAATATTTAAAATTCAAAATATCTTTATTACTCACACAATTAAAACAAAAAACATTAAATAACAATAGTACAGTTTGAGAGTAAAAGGTGAGGGTCAGTATTTTGCTCCCATGTTACTCAAAGCAAAAGTGGTGGCACTGATTTTCAGCCCTTACCCTTTTCATACATTATTTAAAACAGTTTTAAAGTTTTAACAAGCGCGGATACAGGGACACTTCGGGTTCCTTAGCTGATAATTTATTTTTGTAGTCTAATAGATAGAAATTAACGTTAAAAAGCCGAGCTCGCTTCGCTCGCGTTACATTTTCTTCCTTTTGCGAATAACTCTTTTATTTCTGTAAAATCGAGCTTGCTTTGCATTATTTTCATTTTTTTACTTAACTACGGCACAGTAAAAAGGAGGGTTATGATTTTATTAATAACTTTTTTTTCTTCGATACGTAACTTGGTTTTCATCGATACGTTCGGTGATTGAAGAACCCACACGATAAAAGACGAAGCAAGTATTACCTGCTGTGTGGAACTGATCAAGGGTCCTTTCGAGATGTCCACGTGTTTGCCGACCCGGTACAGCGTCACTCGCCCTTTACAATGGAAAATATACACGTTCAGAACAAAACTACACACAGCTGACAAAAAGATACGTGTTGTGTGTGTATTTTTTGTGTCTGTGATTTAAAATATTGGCTGGGTGTTTTGTATTGTTTTATACAGTTGTGCGCGTGAGTGAGTGAGTGAGTGAGTGAGTGTGTGAGTGAGTGAGTGTGTGTGTGTGTGTGTGTGTATGTGTGTGTGTGTGTGTGTGTGTGTGTGTGTGTGTGTGTGTGTGTGTGTGTGTGTGTGTGCGCGTGAGTGTGTGAGTGAGTGTGTGTACTAACCGTTGGTCCTGGCTATGCTGGGTATTTGCCCCGCTTTGTGTTCGTTCTCTGCGAACATTTCGCTCGCGAGCTCCTCGCCGACGTCCAAACGTTCCACGACCAGATTCTGAACAAAATGTGTGTATTATTTAATTGCGACAATATTTGATCATGATCAGTTTGATAAATGTGACATTCTGAAGCTATTTCACCCGCGGCTTTGTGAGTTTCCCTAGGAAGAATAAACTAGATTATGGATGCATGCTGGACAGGGAGAAATAAAATAACATAGAATGTTCCAGCTGCCTTTCCTCCCGGGTATGCTGTAGTAGTCAGCAAAAGGGGTTTAAGGGTTACAGTATATAACAACAATACACATTACAATCTTAAATTGCCCTGTTTTTGACAGCACCTTTTACGAGGCGTTTAACGCCCTCGTAAGGGATAAAGGCGTGATTTTCTGTATGTACTTCCAAGCTGTACTGGGAGCGAGAGAACAACATAGAATGTGCCAGCTGCATTTCCTCCCGTGCATGCTGTAAAAATCAGCCAAGGGATCCGACGGTTTACATATTACAATTTAGGCGATGGGCTGACAACCTGTCACTATAGCAATATATATTAAAATCTATCTTAAATAGCCCTCAAAACTTTGTCAAACTGTGGCGGAACGACCTTTGTTTAGGTCGTTTACGCTCTGCCTACCCCATTAGGGATAAAGGCGTGATTATATGTATGTATGTATGTTTTCTGTTCTTCTTCTTCTGTCGAGTGGGTATCGAGTCTATCGACCCGATGAACCCTGGTGTCAGAGTTTTTAAACCGCCTAGTAGCACAACTATCAGGCCTCTGACATGGTTTGAGTAACGACCACTATCAAAGACAGCGACCGGGACCGACGGCTTAACGTGCCCTCCGAAGCACGAAATCTTTTTCTTCTCGGACAGTCAAGTGATTCAGCCTGCAATGTCCTAACCAAACTGGGAAAAATTCACAAAGTGATAAATTCTCAAATATCATCTTTGTGTTTCCCCCCTGGGAATCGAACCCAGGACCTCCGGATCAGGAGTCCATGGCACTAGCCACTAGACCACGGAGGCAGTTATGTTTTCTGTATGTATTATAGATGCGTCTGACTGACCTTTCTGGCCAACTTGACGAACTCTGCACTGAGCGTGTGGAGCTCCTGCGGGGAGGGGCTCCACTGCGGGAGGGAGGGGAGGTCCACGTCGTATATAAACGACCCGCTGCGGACTGCCAACAAATAAACACATGTAAACATATAACCTCCCATGCTGACCTGGGAGCGATAAAAAAACATAGAATGTGCCTTTTGCTACATTTCCTCCCGGGCATGCTGTAAAAACCAGCTAAGTGATCCGAGGGTTTCAGTATATTGTTATTTAGGCCATGTATCAAAGTTTGTTAAATAACCCTCAAAACTTTGTTAGACGTGGCGAAACGACCTTTCTTCAGGTCGTTTACACTCAGGCAGAGTGTTAACGACCTGAAGAAAGGTCGCCATTAGGGAAAAAGGCGTGAATATATGTATGTACGTAAACATATAACCAGCATCCCGCCCACGGTTTCACCCGAATTAAATGAGTTTTCCCGTAGGAATGAAGTATTGTTCCGGGGTAAAAAGTAGCCTATTTCCGACTCCAGTTTACCATCTATTACCATGCGAAATTCCTTCAATATCCGTACAGCCGTTCAGGCGTGAAAAAGCAACAAACAAACAGACAGACAGAGTTACTTTCGCATTTATAAAAATACTAGCGACCCGGCTTCGCACGGATATCATCAGTGTTTCTCTACTATATTCTGCATGTATTAGAGCGAGAGGTCGTAGTTCGAATCCCACCACGTATCAATGTGTTTTCGGCTTTTGAACTTCATATGTAAGTTAATTCGGTGCTTTTTCCGTGCTTCGGAACGCACGGTAAGCCGTTGGTCCCGGTTAATTTCGTTCAATACCGTAGATATTAGTCGTTAAGCCATGTCAGAGGCCAGTGCTGAATATTGGCGGCTTGAAAACTCTGACCTAATCTAGGATTGGGTCTGGTTTCCCTCTGGGTTGCGGATATCAGATGGCAGTCGCTTTGTGTAAAAACCAATACCCTCGTTCAATCCCCTAGAGCTCGTGCGATACGGGGTAATGCTAGGGAGATGATGACTGTAAGAGAAAAGTTGAATCAAATAATGACTTACTATCAGGTCCGGGGAAACTGTGCAATTTGACGGTGACTTGGTCTTTGAAAGCGAGTTGCGCGACTGCTCCGAGCATCAAAGAGCACGTTCGCCAGAACGCCTTGTTCACCTGCTGCGGTTCTGATGCTGTGAACGTTTGAAACTGCAAAAAAATATACATACATACATACATATAGTCACGCCTTTATCCCTAATGGGTTAGGCAGGGCGTAAACGACTTAAATAAAGGTCGATCCGCCACGTCTGACTAAGTTTTGAGGGTTATTTAAGATAGGTTTGTGGATATATTGACAGACTGAAACCCTTAGGTATATTGCTGTAGTGACAGGTTGTCAGCCCATCGACTAAATTGCAATATACTGAAACCCTCGGAACCCTTAGCTGATTTTTACAGCATGCTCGGAAGGAAATGCAGCTAGCACATTCTATGTTTTTCTATCGCTCCCAGTCCAGCATGGAAGAATAAAACGCAACAAAATATACACTTTAATAAGATAAAAGTAACATGACATAAAAAAGAATATTTTGGTAGTTGACAGTAAGAAAATATTCTGAAGCTTTCTATTTTTACCCGACTGTCAAGTGCAGTGGCGAATGGTACCTACATATAACACTAGATATAACACGCTTCCTATCGGCTTCCCTTTACCTTGTTCTTTCACGAAGCCTTTCGTCTACAAGCAGAGTCAACTTTATAACAACTAGATACTGGCGAAATCATAGTGGAAACGCCATAACCTAAAAGATTGATTGATTGGCTTCCCTTTAGCACTCATCCAAACCGTATTTTTTATATTTCTTTGCAAAAATAATAATTGAGAGTTGGTATTGGTGTCAAAGCAACATTTATTAAGTTACTAGCTCTTTCTCGCGGCTTCGTTTGCGCCAAGACGAAGCAAGTTGAAAGCTCACCCCAATAGATCCAGTCCCACCCCAATATATTTTATCGATAGGTTGAATAAAATAACTATCTAGCGGATCTCTCCCGTCAAGTTCAAGTTATTTATTTCATAACAAAGTACATTGTATAGAAATGGAAACATAAATCATAAAAAGAAAATAGGTAGGTACTTTAACAATTCAATCACTTAAAAATAAAATTACATCTTAAAATATGTCAAACCAATCTCAATTCCATTAAAATCTAGAAACAAAATAAAAACATTTCAATTCATAATAAAATAATTACATGCATAATAATACAAATAAAAATAGACCTAAAACAAAATGTCAACTTATAAGTGTAATAATTCATTAGATATAAGTAGAACAGAATGTCAAGCAATGTAAAAGTCAATTATAATTTTAAAGCAATTCATTCATGTTCTATCATTAAGAAATTCATCTGTAGAGTAATAACATTTTTCTAATAAGAAAGCCTTCAAATTACTTTTAAATATTGTGGGTCTATCGAGCAAGACCTTCAAATCAGTCTCTCGCGTCCCTCTTGTCTCTCTCTTCTCTAACGTCTCTCGCGACGTCGTCATACTTGTTGCCCCTTGAGTCAATCATGTCCCTTTTGACACTTTCTTCACTAATTTACTTAACTTGCGTCACTTTTTGCTTTTCGTGATGGAACAGCCACATCTCCCCTGTTCCCGGTTGATTTTGTCTGTCCTATTAGTACCTCACGGACCCTCAGCCTGTTGACTCTAATAATCACTAATGTCTCTAAATTTCAAAAGTAAGTCCATTCCGTCCCACCAGTTTGTCTTCTAAGTCCTTTACATCACATTTTCCTCCCGTCCCATTCATCCAATAATCATTGCTGAACACATTATTTATATTTGAATCACTCACCTAATCTTTCTTCTTTAACTTCAACCCCCTTTACACCCCTTTAGGAGTGGAATTATTGAAATAATGTAACATGTTATTAGACACCAACTTGACTTCAAAATGACTGAACTTTTATGCAAACTTTTATCATACATACATACATAAATCACACCTTTATCCCTTACGGGGTAGGCAGAGCGTTTAACGCCTCGTAAAAAGCGCTTTCGCCACGTCTGACAAAAATTAAGGGCAATTTTAGATTGTAATATGTATTGCTATAGTGACAGGTTGTCAGCCCATCGCCTAAATTACAATACACTGTAACCCTCGAGTCCCTTTTGCTGACTTCAACAGCATGCCCGGGAGGAAGGGCAGCTGGAACATTCTATGTTTTTCTATCTCTTCCAGTCCAGCATGGAAGTAAACTTTTATCTCCTAAGTATACAGGGGTAACCCTTTATTTTACAGGTGGAATTTCTAAAAATCGTTTATGTGTGAAGGCCTACACTTATATTGTAACTATTTTCTAATCTGTGCCTACACTATATAATTAGGATAGACACAAAATTCGATGATTATTATTTTGAAATTTACAGACTTTTATACAAACTTCCACCATCCCCTTTGCCTGCACTCAAAAAGGTGTCTATGTAATAATCTTATCAGAACCGTGTCAACCTGATTCTAGCAATCAGAAGGGTATAACTGGGTATTTCAGAACCCGGTAGAACCTGGTGCATGCCGGTACGGGGTGAACAGTGTTAAGTGTATTGCAATTCACAATCTTTCAACAGATTGCAATCTCGCTGGATGGATTATGATCAAACAGTATTTGCAATATGACAGTGACATATACAAAGGGGTTAAAAATGTGGTTGTGTGGCAAAAAAGTCAATTGAAAGGAATATTTACTTCCAATGTGCAGTTCTCGGTGAGAGGGCGGTGCATGTCCCAGTGGACTTGCCCGTCGAGCAGAGCCAGTGCTGAGCTCTCCGCATGCCATTCACTCAGATCTAAAACAAACAATATTTACGTACAATACATTGGTGCATTGGTAGGGGATCTGAGGGTTTCAGTATATTGTAATTTAGGTGATGGGCTGACAACCTGTCACTACAGCAGTATACGTACAAATCCATCTTGAATAACCCTCAAAACTTTGTCAGACGTGGCGGAACGACCTTTGTTTAGGTCGTTTACGCTCTGCCTACCCCATTAGGGATAAAGGCGTGATTATATGTATGTATGTATGTACATTGGTGCCCATATTGATAAACAGTACTTGAGACTGACAGCTAGTTTTAAGTTTGTATCAGAAAGGAGAAATATCATTTCAGAACATTATGGCCTGTCAAATCCATACTTAATATTGCTCTCTATCTTGATAAAGCTTTATAAATACAAGCCTGGAAGTTATAAAGTAACTTACATGAAATTGCCAGATAATTGTATTTATTTAATTATTTATTTAAGATAGATGTGGCTTGCTACCTTATGGGTGATAAGCAGAGGTCGGAAATTCGGGTGCAAAAAAAGTAAAAACCCACTGTTGGAGCTACTAAGAGTTGCTACAACCACCTTTTTCAAGATTTTTAGGGCCCCAGTTTATTTTTCGTTATTAAATTGTTTTAGTAATGCCAATGTGTTCTTTGCGTCAATATAAGTCGAAACTGTTTGCAATTTTTTTAAATATTTGTTTTAATTTGAAAGATAAAAGTAGAAATGAGTTTTCAATGTACTAAAAATATTAAAAATATAAAAATATCGTTTGACTGTATGATATTTTTATTGAATACCCTTTATAAATGATTTCTACAATGCTTTTATTATTATTACACAAAAAATTTAATGGGGCCCTCGGGGGCCCAAAAGCGTTTTATTTCTTTAAAAAAAATTGCGGAGAAAATTAAAATTAAAATTCGTATTTGGCAAGGTTAAGACAAGATAAACGCTTTTTACTCTTGTATTTTTTTCTATACGGTTGATAGTTTCAGGATAAATTGATGTTGAAGTTAGCAGGACACAATCGTTCAAAACCAAGCAAAGTAGTTGTTTTTATGGTGAAATCGTATAGGTTAAGAAGAGATAGGCAAGGCACTTCTCTTTCTTGTTATTTTTTCTCTACGGTTGACAGTTTCACAGTGAATTGATGTTAAAGTTGTTAGGACAATTTTTGGCCCTGGGGGCCCAAAGCATTTTACTTCTTAAACAAAGAAATTACGGAATAAAACAAAATTAAAATTCTTATTTGGCTAGGTTAGGACAAGATAAACGTTTTTGCTCCTGTATTTTTTTCTCTACGGTTGATAGTTTCATAGTAAATTAACAATTAAACGCTTGTTACTAAGTTACATGAAATACTTTTGGCTTTCTTTATAAAATTTGACCATAATATTGTGTACTTTCAACATTTCACAAATTGAAACAGATGCAGCTCTATACGCTGACCTTGTCGCATATACTGAGAGAGAGAGAGAGAGTATATTGGACCAGCATGTATGTGTCTTTCAAATAAATATTTCTAGGAAATTTATCACTTCGACCGTGTATCCCAGTCTCTCTCTATCCTTGTCCCTGTCTATCTCTCTCTTTGAGTATGTGCGACAAGGTCAGCATATTGACTGTATCTGTCTAAGTGCGTTTAGGATGTATTGTCTTAATTTTTGGTTTGTAAAATATGGCAAGTACACAAAATCAAAAGTGTATTACATGTAACCTAGTATCAAGTATTTTCTCTGATATACTTATTGGAAACCGGCTAACCCAGGGAGGGTTTCAGTATTATATTTTAAACGATGGGCTGACAACCTGTCACTATAGCAATATACAGATCCACCTGGAATGACCCTCAAAATTTGTCAGACGTGGCGGAACGACCTTTGTTTAGGTCGTTTACGCTCTGCCTACCCCATTAGAGATAAAGGCGTGATTATATGTATGTATGTACTTATTTGTAAAATATAAAATAAAGACGAATCCGGTAAAATTATTTTTATATATATATATGCGAGTGCTTGACTGGTCTTATTTTAAGGATTTAGGTGCTTACAATGAACCTTAATAGTTTCACAACGAAAGAAAAAAGTATAGTAATGTTTAAGCAGTAAAACGCTTTGGGGCCTCCAGGCCCAAAAATTGTGTCCAGGGAATTTTAACATCAATTCACTGTGAAACTGTCAACTGTAGAAAAAAAAAATCTTTCTTGAAAGAGAAGTGCCTATCTCTTCTTAACCTAGCTGATTTCACCATAAAAACAACTACTTGGCTTGGTCTTGAACAATTGTGTCCTACTAACTTCAACATCAATTTACCCTGAAACTATTAATCGTAGAGAAAAAATGACTACAGTAAAAAGCGTTTATCTTGTCTTAACCTTGCCAATTACGAATTTTAATTTTAATTAACTCCGCATTTTTTTTTAAAGAAATAAAACGCTTTTGGGCCCCCGAGGGCCCCATTCAATTTTTTGTGTAAAAATAATAAAAGCATCGTAGAAATCATTTCTAAATGGTATTCAATAAAAATATCAAACAATCAAATGATATTTTTATACTTTTAATATTTTTCAGTACATTGAAAACACATTTCTACTTATATCTTTCAAATTAAAACAAATATAAAAAAAATTTGCAAACACTTACGACTTATATTGACGCAAAGAACACATTGGCATTACTAAAACAATTTAATAAAGAAAAATAAACTGGGGCCCTAAACATCTTGAAAAAGGTGGTTGTAGCAACTCTCAGTAGCTCCAACAGTGGGTTTTTACTTTTTTTGCACCCAAATTTCCGACCTCTGGTGATAAGACTTATAGCAAGAACAGTAAATAGTTTTATATATATAACCTCGAAAATCACACAAAAAATAAAAAGACAATGGATAAACCCTTAGAACAATATATCACGCCTTTATCCCTAATGGGGTAGGCAGAGCGTAAACGACCCACATCTGACAAAGTTTTGAGGGTTATTTAAGATAGATTTGTAGGTATACTGCTGTAATGACAGGCTGTCAGCCTATCGCCAATTATTTTTATTATTTATTATCGCCTAAATTACAGTATACTGAAACCCTCGGATCCCTTAGCTGGTTTTTACAGCATGCCCGGGAGGAAAAGCAGCTGACACATTCTATGTTTTTCTCTCGCTCTCAGGGCAGCATGGAAGCAAATTGTATTGTACAAGGTAAATTGAAATTTGTGATCAATACTTACGTCTCGCACAGTCGTAGGGAGTCGAGATGTCTTTGTTCATGACCAGTGTGCAGTCATTGGGAATACCCTTGTATTTCACTTCGATCTTCTCAATTCGACCCACTTTTTCCACTTGCCGCTCCTTTTCAAGCGTGAAGAGGTGATTGCGGCGCTCTATTGCTTCTTGGGCACTCAGATATCCTATAATATGAAGATTACTGTAGTGTTTACATACAAGAAATAATTACACAAAATCAAAAAAAATATGACTTACTTCCAAGTGGTATGGATTTTGTTGTGTGGTTTTGAAGAATTGCTTTGGAAATATATGGTAAACGTAGCCGCATTTTAGATATTTAATGATTTTATTTTTAAATAAGCACCTAACCTGCAATATGTTTGAGGTTATGCTAGAGGTACTGTCAATTTTGACATTTTTGTCAGTAATGATAGTCGATCGACTGTCGAGTTCGATTGCATTTTTTTCATGAGATTTGGTTCGATCGTCTACAGCAAACAGCTAAGTGACAGCTCGGGTCAACGCCTCATCGCATTTCTGTATTTCTGAACGAAAACTCTCCCAATGATTTGGCAGAAAGAAAGCTAATCCTGATTTCGCTTTTTACGAATCTACACAATAACTTTTAATTATTGTACATAATTCCAATTAACTTCAATAGTTTTAGCAAAGGCCCGCATGTCGAATAGTTGAGTATATCTTCCGATTCCCGTGGACGCTGCAAAGTAAACGGTAAGCGATTTCAAAGTTAGCGCTCGACCACTTAGTTTTGTTGGTATTTTTATCATGTTTGTTTTGGTATCCGACGAGTTACAGTGTTATGTAAGCGAAGATGTTATTAAGGACATTTAGTGCTTGTGTGACTTTAATAAAACCCCATATAAATGTGTCAGGTATTTATTTTGTATCGGCGTACTGAATGTATGCTTTGTTGGCTGTATTTAAACAGTTGTAGCGTGGGGGTTACATAGGTCAGCCCGCTTATCAGTACTTGGTTTACCTATAACTTTGAGTGTTTTAAGTGTGTCGATCTATTTTGTCTGAGAAATCTAGTATTCTATTCTATTAAAGCTATAAGTGTAACTTGGCTTCAATTTTCTAAAATATTAATTAAATAGAAACAAGGTAACTGCAGATATTTATTAGTAATAGTTATTATTTGATTAGTGCCTTTCAAAATAACCTGCCATATAATCTAAGAATTGAATTAAATTGAACAAAATAATGTCATTAGTTGAAAAGGGTTTTCTTGTTAACAATCATCATATTCATCTAAATAACTAGTAGCAATTAATAAATTAAACTTTTATAAAAAAATTAAATGGGTTTGCTCTTGACTCAAGTCTAGGTCAGGAAGGACTGAGACAGAGTCGACTTCTGGGTTACCAGAAGATTCCTGTTCACTCTAA
The DNA here is from genome assembly GCA_949820665.1 of Scrobipalpa costella. Classification (NCBI taxonomy): domain Eukaryota; kingdom Metazoa; phylum Arthropoda; class Insecta; order Lepidoptera; family Gelechiidae; genus Scrobipalpa; species Scrobipalpa costella. The sequence continues at coordinate 241,326 of OX463315.1, forward strand.
TTTTGAAGTGTTGGGGATTGTATGCATTTGGAAACACAGACACATACTAACAAATTGAAAATATAAGTTTGCAGGATGGCGAGCACGTCATCAGTGAGTGTGAAGTTGAAGTGGGGTTTATCGGAGAGCGACCCGGAGCAGCAGCCGGTGCTGTTTGTGGGTCAGGCATCGCATCTCGCTGCCTTGTCCTGGAACGATGTGAGCTGCAAGCTCGAGCCTAGAGTTACTGAAGAGGTAAATAGTTTTGGATATGCTGACCCAATGAACACAAACAATGCCTAATTAAAAGCTAAATTCAAAAATACTAGCTGCACTCAGTTACAATACACTATTTGCCTACTAGTCAAATCACCAACTTTTTATGAAATGTCAAAAACACTGATGAAAAGAATGGGTTGTTTATGACGTCAATTATTAAATCTAAATATGCACTTTTTTAAATGATGAATAAGATCCACAGTTTTAGAATAAAGTTAAGCAAAGTTTCATGTCTTTTTATCCAAAAACACATTTCAAAAATAAACTATATTCGTTGGCAAATTAGTTAAATTACACCCTTCTCCATCCATTCATAGCTTTATACCAGGTGGGTATAAAGCTATGATTGGATGGAGAATGACGTGTCTCCACTACAGCTGTCTCTTACACGTGGTATAAAGCTGGCCTGTCCGGCAGGTCTGGCGGCGCGGCTTGTCGTGCCTGAGCGCGCCGGGCGCCGCTGGCGGCGACGCGGTGGAGCTGAGCCCGCGCGCCGCGACGCTGGCGACGCTGCCCGCGCGCCGCTCGCGCCATGCCGCGCCCGCGCGCCCGCACGCGCTCGCCAAGATCGTGAAGAACCACTCACAGCATGTCAAGCATATTGTGGTAAGTGGCTTACTATTCATTATAGCAAGTAAAAATTATTGCATTCTTTTTATTTCCTCAAAATTTTTAACAAGGCTTCAGTCATCTGGTGACTATGCCAGCCTCATGGTATCTTTCATATAATTAAAATTCATGTATTTAACCAGATAGGGTCAAAAAATATTGCATTCTTCCATGCTGGACTTGGACCAGGAGAGAGATAAACATACAATGTGCCAGCTGCATTTCCTCCCGGGCATGCTGTGAACACCAGCCAAGGGATCCGACGGTCTGTATATTGCAATTTAGGCGATGGACTGACAACCTGTCACTACAACAATATACCTACAAATCTATCTTAAATAACCCTCGAAACTTTGTCAGACGTGGCGGAACAACCTTTGTTTAAGTCGTTTACGCTCTGCCTACCCCATTATAAAGGCTTGATTATATGTATGTGGGATTGGATCTCTATGGTGAATGATCTATATCCAAACGATGAAGTATAATAGTTACGAAGATGTGTGAAAGAGATGATGATAGAGTTACGTTGTATGGGTGCGACAGAGTGAGCGCAGCAGGATGGGGCTCCTACATGTATGTATCGAGTTGACTCGCAAGTTTCTGTTCTCTGTTGTTGGTATAGGTGGTGTGCCGCAAGAGGGACGTCCTGGCGTCATGCGTGGCGGTGGCGCGCTCGTTCCCGCTGTACAGCGCGCGCACGGCGGGCGCTGGCGCCTTGCTGGGCCCCCCCGCGGCCCCGGCCCCCCCGCAGCCCCGCACCGTCACTGTAGAGATACTGCTGCGGGAGCAGGACAAGTGCGGTGAGAAAGCTTCTAAAAGTGCTCTTTGGAAATAAATGGCTAGACTTTGATTTTGCCAATTATGCAACTTCACCATCAGAAATCTACATTACCAATTGGCACGCTAGTTTTACCAAAGTTTTTAATGAAATGCTGTTTGTATACGTACTTCCAACAGCTTATTCATGAAGCTGTCTTCTCTAACCGCAGACGGTGAATCTGAAGACGAGGGTATCGGCATGCTGGACCCAGTTCTCACTGAGAACACCCTCAGCCCGGACGAGCTGGCCACGGTACAGAACGTGTGCGATTACACGAGACTAGCTGCCAGCATCGCGGACCAGCCGGCCAATATCATGAATGTGGATCAATTCATTGAGGTACTGTACAAAAACACTCAATTTCACACACTTACACATACTAACACTACTCTTTCACATTATCACTAAGACATATCTCAGAATGTGTGCGATTACACGCGCCTGACTACCGGCATTGCGGATCAGCCGGCTAATGTCATGAATGTTGATCAGTTCATTGAGGTACTGTATACTCTCACACACTAACACTACTCTTTTACATCAACACTAAGACACTACACGCACTACTATTTAAAATCATCACACTACTTCACTTTCACACACCTAACCACACTACTATTTCACATCATCACTAAGACACTTTCACACACATATCTGAAATGCTGAATTTCTCACCCTTAAGAGGGTAGAAACATATCTGACTAAACTTTAGTAGAGTGTAACCATAACCCTTGAAACTGAAAACTTTTCCCCAAAGCGTATACATCGAAATATGAAACACAAATTGGCCCACCCATACAAATGGTATCAGAGGTTTTTATGGGACGTCCATTTTTTTTCCGTATTATGTCTACGTATATTCCTTTGGGGGACAGTTGTTATATATATATATATATATATACTTTATTGCATAAACACAAAAGAAATGTAATTTACAAATATAGTGTGCAAGGGCGAACTTATCTCTATGAAGAGATCTCTTTCAGCCAACCCAATGGTATTTATTATTGGTATTTATTATTTTTATGGGTAGTTCACACCTCAAATTATTGACTGCAATTTTTTTACAACATACTCTGCTCACAATACTCTCATCACGAAGAATTTTCACACAAATTATTTCTAAATATTTGTTTTCTGTGCAAAAGAAACTGTATTGTATTGCTTTCACACCTTCTTCATACAAACGCATCTCTTTGTCAAACTCTAAAATACTGGGTGTAAAAAAAATGCTGGCCTCATTCTAGGGCGTGAATCTACCCATGAAACTGAACAACTTTCCCCATAAAACGTAGGTCAAAATATGAAAAAGAAAGCACCTCCCATACAAATTGACTCGAGCCATCGAGCCGCTGACATAATTTGTATGGGAGGTGCTTTCTTTTTCATATTTTGACCTACGTTTTATGGGGAAAGTTGTTCAGTTTCATGGTTAGAATCAACTAAAATATGGCCAGCTATTTTTTTTACTCCTGGTATAGTGATTATTACTTTCATGCTGGCCTGGAAGCGAAAGAAAAACATAGAATGTTATTATTATTATTATTTTGAGGACAGGCAGCATATATATGCTGATAGGTCCTATCAGTGTTGGATTTATGTTGTTCGGTTATCACTATTCACTATTATTATAAAGTCTATTGTTCATTTAATATGGTTCATAATTGTTTATAAATGTTCTTACTAAGCACAGTACACACACACACAAAGTTTTAACTATTAATTTTGTCTTTATTCTTTTTACACCAGCAATTTTTCAATGTGCCAGCTGCATTTCCTCCCGGGCATGCTGTAAAAACCAGCTAAGGGATCCGAGGGTTTCAGTACAAACCCTTCTGGGTTGCGGAGGTCAGATGGCAGTCGCTCTGTGTAAAAACCAGTACCCTCGTTCAATCCCCTAGATTAGGTAGCCGACCCCGTGACATACGGAATAAGGCTAGGGAGATGTGTGTATGTACAGTAATGACTGACCAGTCCCTATCCGCAGGCGGCTTGCAAAGTGGCCTCGGACTTGGACCTGCCCGCGCCCACCGTCATCCGCGGCGAGGAGCTCCGCGAGCGCGGCATGGGCGGGCTCTACGGGGTAGGCAGGGCCGCGGCCAGCCCGCCCGCGCTGGTGGCGCTGAGCTACCGCGCGCAAGGAGCCACGGAGACCGTCGCGTGGGTCGGCAAGGGGATCGTCTACGACACCGGCGGGCTCAGCATTAAGTCTAGGGTGAGTGGGTTTAAGATATTTTCATCTTTATGAGCGTCCCGACGCCTCTAAGTGAGCGTCCCGACGCCCCTTAGTGAGCGTCCCGACGCCTCTTAGTTAGAGTCCCGACGCCTCTAAGTGAGCGTCCCGACGCCCCTTAGTTAGCGTTTCGACGCGTCTTCGGGAGCGTCCCGACGCCCCTTAGTGAGCGTCCCGACGCCTCTAAGTGAGCGTCCCGACGCCTCTAAGTGAGCGTCCCGACGCCCCTTAGTTAGCGTTTCGACGCGTCTTCGGGAGCGTCCCGACGCCCCTTAGTGAGCGTCCCGACGCCTCTAAGTGAGCGTCCCGACGCCTCTAAGTGAGCGTCCCGACGCCCCTTAGTTAGCGTTTCGACGCGTCTTCGGGAGCGTCCCGACGCCCCTTAGTGAGCGTCCCGACGCCTCTAAGTGAGCGTCCCGACGCCTGTAAGTGAGCGTCCCGACGCCTCTAAGTGAGCGTCCCGACGCCTCTAAGTGAGCGTCCCGACGCCTCTAAGTGAGCGTCCCGACGCCTCTAAGTGAGCGTCCCGACGCCTCTAAGTGAGCGTTCCGACGCCTCTTAGTAAGCGTCCCGACGCCTCTAAGTGAGCGTCCCGACGCCCCTTAGTGAGCGTCCCGACGCGTCTTAGAGTGTCCCGACGTCTCTTTGTAAGGCCCTTAGTGAGCGTCCCGACGCCTCTTAGTTAGCGTCCCGACGCCTCTTAGAGAGTGTCCCGACGCCTCTTTGTAAGCCCCTTAGTGAGCGTCCCGACGCCTCTTAGTAAGCGTCCCGACGCCTCTAAATGAGCGTCCCGACGCCCCTTAGTTAGCGTCCCGACGCCCCTTAGTGAGCGTCCCGACGCGTCTTAGAGAGCGTCCCAACACCTCTAAGTGAGCGTCCCGACGTCCCTTAGTGAGCGTCCCGAAGCCTCTAAGTGAGCGTCCCGACGCCTCTTTGTAAGCCCCTTAGTGAGCGTCCCGACGCCTCTTAGAAAGCGTCCCGACGCCTCTTTGTAAGCCCCTTAGTGAGCGTCCCGACGCCTCTTAGTGTGCGTCCCGACGTCGCTTAGTGAGCGTCCCGACGCCCCTTAGTCAGCATCCGGACGCCCCTTAAAGAGCGTTCTTACGCTGATTAGTGAGCGTACCGACGCCGCTTTGTAAGCGTCCCGACGCCTCTTAGAGAGCGTCCCGACGCCATACAATCAGCGTCCCGACGCCTTATAGTCAGCGTCCCGACGCCTCTTTGTATGCGTCGGGACTCCCCTTAGTGAGCGTCCCGACGCCTCATAGTGAGCGTCCCGACGCCATACTACCAGCGTCCCAAACCCTCTTAGTAAGCGTCCCGACGCCATACTACCAGCGTCCCGACGCCTCTTGGTAGGCGTCTCGACGCCTCTCAGTGAGCGTCCCGACGCCTATTAGTAAGCGTCCCGACGCCATACTACCAGCGTCCCGACGCCTTTAAGTGAGCGTTCCTACGCCTCATTACCAGCGCCCCGACACCATATCATCATGTATCACATATTAAGCATCATCCCCATTTCAGCATCAAACTGGTAAATCTGTTTAAACAATATCGTACAATACTGCGTTGTCGTGTTCGCAGACGTCGATGGTGGGCATGAAGGGCGACTGCGCGGGCGCGGCGGCCGTGCTGTGCGCGTTCGCGGCGGCCGTGCGCGCCGGGCCCAGCCTCAACCTGCACGCCGTGCTGTGCCTGGCCGAGAACGCGGTCGGGCCCAACGCCACCAGGTACATCCACAAACAAAAACATTCCTTACAGCAAAACCTAAAATTAATTTACACAATTAGCGACCGCCCCGGCTTCGCACGGAAATTATTAGTGTTTCTCACTATATTATGCACGTATTATACATATAAACCTTCCTCTTGAATCACTCTATCCATTAAAAGAAACCGTATCAAAATCAAAGAATTAAAATTTCAAAATTTAAAAATCTAAGCATACATAGGGACAGAAACAGCGACTTTGTTTTATACTATGTAGTGATACAACCACGCCTCCATCGTCAAAGAGGTAGGCAGAGCGTCAACGATCCAAACAAAGGTCATTGCGCCATGTCTGACAAGTATTGAGGCCCATTTCTTTATATTGCTGTAGTGACAGGTTGTCAGCAAAAGGTTTCGTTGGAGCCACTTTGAAGCAAGTGACATTCCCAACTCAGCATTTGAGTAAGCCTCAGCCCACGTAGAGCCATGGAAGATAATAGCCGTCTCGTCAGCATAACATTTAGTACTCGCTTTCTGAAGTGGCAGGTCATGGATGTCGTTCATGTACAATATAAACAATGTTGGTCCTAAGATGCTTCCTTGAGGCACTCCAAAAGTAATATATCTCGTTTGATTAACAGTTTGACCAACCCTCACACATTGTCTCCGCTCCGTTAGATAGCTTTGAACCAGTCTAAGGCGAAACCTCTGATACCCTACCTGGGTATCAAGCTTTTTTTGGTAGAATAGGAGCGGAGACAGTGTCAAAGGCCTTTGCCAGATCCACAAAAGTATTTATCAGCAATGTCACGGCGTTGCCCGTGAACAAACCGTGCCGAAAACCAAATTGCCTGGGTGATAGATGGTCACCTACAGACGGAGATAAACTACTTTTTACGGCGGAGAAATATTTCTTTTCCACGGAAAATCTCATTAAGCCGCGAGTATAACCGCGGGGCGGAAAGCTAGTTTTACACCTTTGTTTAGGTCGTTTACGATCTGCCTACCCCATTAGGGATAAAGGCGTGATTATATGTATGTAATGTTATAGGCCAGACGACATCCACAAGCTATATTCCGGTCGCACCGTGGAGATCAACAACACGGACGCGGAGGGCCGCCTCGTGCTCGCGGACGGAGTCGTGTACGCGCAGAGGGACCTCGCGGCCAGCACCATCGTGGACGTGGCCACCCTCACCGGAGCGCAGGTACGCCCCCCCCCCCCCGCAGCACGCGCCGCTACAGAGCCAGCACCATCGTGGACGTGGCCACCCTCACCGGCGCGCAGGTACGTCCCCCCCCCCACCCCGCAGCACGCGCCGCTACAGAGCCAGCACCATCGTGGACGTGGCCACCCTCACCGGCGCGCAGGTACGCCCCCCCCCCCCCCCAGCACGCGCCGCTACAGAGCCAGCACCATCGTGGACGTGGCCACCCTCACCGGCGCGCAGGTACGCCCCCCCCCCCCACCCCGCAGCACGCGCCGCTACAGAGCCAGCACCATCGTGGACGTGGCCACCCTCACCGGCGCGCAGGTACGCCCCCCCCCCCCCCCAGCACGCGCCGCTACAGAGCCAGCACCATCGTGGACGTGGCCACCCTCACCGGCGCGCAGGTACGTCCCCCCCCCCACCCCGCAGCACGCGCCGCTACAGAGCCAGCACCATCGTGGACGTGGCCACCCTCACCGGCGCGCAGGTACGTCCCCCCCCCCCACCCCGCAGCACGCGCCGCTACAGAGCCAGCACCATCGTGGACGTGGCCACCCTCACCGGCGCGCAGGTACGTCCCCCCCCCCACCCCGCAGCACGCGCCGCTACAGAGCCAGCACCATCGTGGACGTGGCCACCCTCACCGGCGCGCAGGTACGTCCCCCCCCCCCACCCCGCAGCACGCGCCGCTACAGAGCCAGCACCATCGTGGACGTGGCCACCCTCACCGGCGCGCAGGTACGTCCCCCCCCCGCAGCACGCGCCGCTACAGAGCCAGCACCATCGTGGACGTGGCCACCCTCACCGGCGCGCAGGTACGCCCCCCCCCCCCCGCAGCACGCGCCGCTACAGAGCCAGCACCATCGTGGACGTGGCCACCCTCACCGGCGCGCAGGTACGTCCCCCCCCCCACCCCGCAGCACGCGCCGCTACAGAGCCAGCACCATCGTGGACGTGGCCACCCTCACCGGCGCGCAGGTACGTCCCCCCCCCCACCCCGCAGCACGCGCCGCTACAGAGCCAGCACCATCGTGGACGTGGCCACCCTCACCGGCGCGCAGCTACGTGTCCCCCCCCCCAAGCACGCAAAATTAGCCAAAAAATATAATCTAATAGACACTGTAGAGCCATATTATAAGTACAAACCACAAAACGTTCTTGAAAACCAAACCGCTAAATTATACTGGGACCGAGATATCATTACAGACAGAACAACACAAAATAATACACCTGATTTAACGTTAACACTTAAAGAAAGTAAAACAACCTACCTAATTGAAATTTCTGTGCCCAACACTGACAATTTACTTAAGAAACATTCCGAGAAAATACAAAAATACATACCCCTTGCTGAAGAAATACAGGCCATGTGGCACCAAGACAAAGTCCGCATCATCCCAATCATAGTTTCATCCACCGGTATCGTACCTAAAACTCTACATAAAGCAATAGCAGAACTAAAACTACCCAAATCCACCTACGTTAATTTGCAAAAATCAATAGTTCTTGATACTTGTTCCATAGTCCGACGATTCCTAACAAACGCAACAATATTCCAACCACACCCACAAACATAGCATCGGATCCAAGTTACCGTTACCGATCCAAGTTAGTGCCGAGAAAAGTAGAATTGACTACATGCAAAATAATAATAATAATATTTCTCTTCGAAATGCAGGGAACAGATGGAAATATGTTTAGTTAAAGTGTTCACATTTTCAACCCTAAGCGTATCCAGCCACTGTTCCCTGTCTTTGCATTTTGGCAATCTAAAATCATAAAAAGAAACAGTCCTATCGATATATCGATATGCTTTATTTGTGCACGCCTAATTTGCCTCTTATTTTAAGTCTCACTTCCGTAGGTCAGCTGGAAGAAATTTCTTAGTAGAAATAAGCTGTACCTGTTGTGTCGGTATTCCTTGTGTATTGTCTTTCTCATGTTACTTGTGTACAATAAACAGTAAATAAATAAATAGATATTCTATCGATATATTAAAAACGCCGAACCGTAACTGTATTTACTATGAAGAATCATTTTCTTTAGAAAATCATTAAATATTGATAGTTTAACAGTAAATAATTACGGAAAAGCAAGTGTATCTATGAAAACTTTCTCCCAAATAGCAAATTATTTCAAAATAATGATAAAATCAAGATATTTTAAATGAAATTCGTGACAAACCTGTACAATGTTATTTTGTGCTGGTTTTTGTTGCTTTTCATATGACTGTCTAATACGCTGCACCTAACCATAATATTAATACGATATTTTGCCAGTTTAACACAACACAATGTTTTCAATTAAAATCACTAAAATTTAGACACAAATCTAAAACAAGCAGGTCGCGATGACAGCTGATCTACTTGCTTTTGACAAGTAACTATCATGGCGGCCGGCCGCATAGATGCCGTTATTCCTCTATTTTTCCTTAGTCATTGGTAGAATCACATCCTAACATATGGTCACCTATTTTTTGCTCCCGATATCGCATCTATTTGTATTATTCCTTACTACTTGACAAAAATTCAAACTTTTTCAGACGTGGCGGAACGACCTTACTTTAGGTCGATTACGCTCTGCCTACCCCATTAGGGATATAGGCGTGATTATATGTATAATTTCTTGTTATTAATAATTATAGAATCGTAGAATGTGCCAGCTGTATTTCCTCCCAGGAATACTGTGATAACCAGCTAAGGGTTCCGATCGTTTCAGTATATTGCATTTGCGATGGGCTGATAACCTGTCACTACAGCAATAATACAGGGTGTCTGTCACTACAGCTATAATACAGCGTATAAAAAAAAAACTATTGCGTTCCTTTACACCACGTAAGGTATCAGTGATATTCAATACACACATAAAATAAAATAAATACCCTATATACCTACAAATCTATCTTCAATAACCCTCTAAACTTTGGCAAACGTGGCGGAGCGACCTTTTTTTCTTCGATTTTCCCACTAGGGATAAAAGCGTGATTATATGTATGTATGTAGTAATAATGGCGCCCACATTGGTTCGCAGGGCATAGCGACGGGCAAGTACCACGCGGCCATCGTGTCCAACTCGGCGCGGCTGGAGGCGCGCTGCGTGGCGGCCGGGCTGCGCTGCGGGGACCTCGCGCATGCGCTGCCCTACGCGCCCGAGCTGCACTACAGCGAGCTGGGCAGCGCGCTGGCCGACATGAGCAACAGCGTGGCCGTGAGCACCTGCCCCCCCCCCCCCCCCCCACTACTATACAGGCGCGCTGCGGGGACCTCGCGCATGCGCTGCCCTACGCGCCCGAGCTGCACTACAGCGAGCTGGGCAGCGCGCTGGCCGACATGAGCAACAGCGTGGCCGTGAGCACCTGCCCCCCCCCCCCCCCCCCACTACTATACAGGCGCGCTGCGGGGACCTCGCGCATGCGCTGCCCTACGCGCCCGAGCTGCACTACAGCGAGCTGGGCAGCGCGCTGGCCGACATGAGCAACAGCGTGGCCGTGAGCACCTGCCCCCCCCCCCCCCCCCACTACTATACAGGCGCGCTGCGGGGACCTCGCGCATGCGCTGCCCTACGCGCCCGAGCTGCACTACAGCGAGCTGGGCAGCGCGCTGGCCGACATGAGCAACAGCGTGGCCGTGAGCACCTGCCCCCCCCCCCCCCCCCCACTACTATACAGGCGCGCTGCGGGGACCTCGCGCATGCGCTGCCCTACGCGCCCGAGCTGCACTACAGCGAGCTGGGCAGCGCGCTGGCCGACATGAGCAACAGCGTGGCCGTGAGCACCTGCCCCCCCCCCCCACTACTATACAGGCGCGCTGCGGGGACCTCGCGCATGCGCTGCCCTACGCGCCCGAGCTGCACTACAGCGAGCTGGGCAGCGCGCTGGCCGACATGAGCAACAGCGTGGCCGTGAGCACCTGCCCCCCCCCCCCCCCCACTACTATACAGGCGCGCTGCGGGGACCTCGCGCATGCGCTGCCCTACGCGCCCGAGCTGCACTACAGCGAGCTGGGCAGCGCGCTGGCCGACATGAGCAACAGCGTGGCCGTGAGCACCTGCCCCCCCCCCCCCCCCACTACTATACAGGCGCGCTGCGGGGACCTCGCGCATGCGCTGCCCTACGCGCCCGAGCTGCACTACAGCGAGCTGGGCAGCGCGCTGGCCGACATGAGCAACAGCGTGGCCGTGAGCACCTGCCCCCCCCCCCCACTACTATACAGGCGCGCTGCGGGGACCTCGCGCATGCGCTGCCCTACGCGCCCGAGCTGCACTACAGCGAGCTGGGCAGCGCGCTGGCCGACATGAGCAACAGCGTGGCCGTGAGCACCTGCCCCCCCCCCCCCCCCCCACTACTATACAGGCGCGCTGCGGGGACCTCGCGCATGCGCTGCCCTACGCGCCCGAGCTGCACTACAGCGAGCTGGGCAGCGCGCTGGCCGACATGAGCAACAGCGTGGCCGTGAGCACCTGCCCCCCCCCCCCCCCCACTACTATACAGGCGCGCTGCGGGGACCTCGCGCATGCGCTGCCCTACGCGCCCGAGCTGCACTACAGCGAGCTGGGCAGCGCGCTGGCCGACATGAGCAACAGCGTGGCCGTGAGCACCTGCCTCCCCCCCCCACTACTATACAGGCGCGCTGCGGGGACCTCGCGCATGCGCTGCCCTACGCGCCCGAGCTGTGTGTGTGTGTGTGTGTGTGTGAGAGAGAGAGAGAGAGGAGGGGAGAAGAGTTAAAGTATGTGTGTGCGTATACGAGTGTGAGAGTATGTGTATGTCCATCCAAGTTATGATCTATAAAGCGTCAAAGAGTAACAAACAGATCGAGTTACTTAGGCTCGTATTTATGAAACGATTTGAAACTTGAAAGAAATATTAAGTATGAATTTGACAGGCCAGTTTGTACCGAAATGACATTTCTGATACGAACTCAAACTCGCTGACACTCATGAGAGCTGATTTTAAATACGTGCTTTAATGTAATGCCCCCCCCCCCCCCCAGGACCGCAACAACGCGCAGCCGTCCTGCGCGGCGCTGTTCATCCTGGCGCACCTCGGGTTCGACTTCCCCGGCGCCTGGCTGCACGTGGACATGGCCGCGCCCGCCACCGCTGTGAGTATACGGGTGTAAGGGACAGCGTCCCGCTAACTGGGGCGGGTTGTGTTGTGTGGGCTGAGCTGACACAACATCGCCGCCGGCGTATAAGTACTCTATGATTAGATTAGATTTATTTATTTCATTTTATCAATTTCATAATTACATTACAATAATACTAAAAATTTCTAAAGATAAAATGATCGTCAAAAATAAAAATATAAAATATCTTAAAAACTAAAACATATCAATTTCTAAAAAAACTAATAGTACCATGTCAAAAAGTATAAAATAAAATGAAGCAATAGCTTAAGTCAGAATAAAGACAATACACAATGTCAAGGAATTTAAAATAAAATAAAAATTAAGCAATAGCTTAAGTCAAAATAAAAAACAATACACAATGTCAAGGGGTAAAAAAGAAATAAAAATGAAGCAATAGCTAATGTCAAATAATTTCTACAATAAAATGTGAGCGTGTCGCGCAGGTTATGGATTTACTTACTACATCATTATACCAATACTGCGTGACATGCTGAGCTTGCAACTTACACGCATAGAATACTACATACATACATACATAAAATCACGCCTTTATCCCTTACGGGGTAGGCAGAGCGTAAAACGCCTCCTAAAAGGCGCTTTCGCCACGTCTGACATAAATTGGGGGCAATTTTAGATTGTAATGTGTATTGCTGTAGTGACAGGTTGTCTGCCCATCGCCTAAATTACAATACACTGTAACCCTCGAATCCCTTTTGCTGACTTATACAGCATGCCCGGGAGGAAGGGCAACTGGAACATTCTATGTTTTTCTTTCTCTCCCAGTCCAGTATGGAAGATTTATTTATTTATTTAAGATAGAATACTAAAGCTGGTATTTATGAAGCCATCACAAACTGGAGACCACTATTAAGTATAGATTTGAAAGGCCAATTTGTACTGAAATGACATTTCTGATACGAACTCAAACTTATGAGAGCTTATAAACACGGCCCTAAGATATTTGTGTCAGTGTTTGAATAACATAACTTTAACATAAAACATCATACATTTTAACTAATAATTCAGAGTCAAACATCATCTGGCACTCTCAATAGCTCCCGCCATAGAGCTCATCCCCCGTCCGTATGGCTCTATAAATGCAGTAGTGCTTGCTATGGCAGTACGCTGTTCAGGTTGTATGGCAGCCATCCTGGAAAATGGTGAATTCAAAAATAGAACATAAAAATAGAATCAGTACTTCAACGACCTCTCACCTGCAATATTCCACCCTGACCGGAGCAGGTTTTATATCGGGCGCCATTTTGGATCCGCCATCTTGTATTTTCCACGTTGCCCACGTCACTTATAATATGAACCAATCTCTCATCCTTTAAAGGATATTTGACTTTTTTTTTTTATGGCGGCCATCTCGCTAAAAAAAAACAATACGATTATACGTATAAATTAAAACTAACGTCTAAAAATACTGTACATCACATTGTTTTTTTTTAAATGCACATTTTAAAAGAAATGTGATTATATCGATTTAGATTAAGTTTTTATACAAAAAAGCGTTTTTAACTTTTCATAAAAAGTTGCTGATTTGACTAATAGGCAAACAAAAGACTAGTAGGCAAATAGCGTATTCTAGCGGTCTTGTGCATTTTTTCTCAATGACAGCCATCTGTCAAACTTGTCACAATCTCCCGCGCATAGTTTTAGTCAGCCTTTTTCTAGACATTCTTCTTTCTTCCCTCATTTGTCGTTTTACGGTTGCCATTACAAAATTACGATATAAAGCTCGCTCTACACTTAAATTACTTGGAATCGCGATTCTTCGCGACAACCGTGGGATGTGTACTAGCAGTGCGAGGTCCATTCAAGCTATCACACTAGTTTATGGGGTAGGCAGTGCGTAAACAACCTAAACAAAGGTCGTTCCGCTACGTCTGACAAAGATTTTATTTAAGATACATTTGTAGGTATATTGCTGTACACGTTGTCAGCCCATCGCCTAAATTGCAATATACAGAAACCCTCGGATCCCTTAGCTGGTTTTTACAGCATGCCCGGAAGGAAATTCAGATGGCACATTCTGAGTTTTTCTCTCGCTCCCAGTCCAGCATGGAAGACCTGATTGTGATGTTCTGATGGTGACCCTCAAACGCTGTACTGTTGTGGATTGCAGGGCGAGCGCGCGACCGGCTACGGCGTGGCGCTGCTCGTCGCGCTGTTCGGCGCGCACACGCGCTGCCGGCTGCTCAGAGCGCTCAGCGCCGGCCACGCCGCGCACTGCTAGCGAACAGCGAATTTCGGAAATTCATCCTAACATACAAAAGCCGTGACTCCTGCTCGCAAAGATTACACGAAACATCCCCCCGCGGGGCAGAGAGGGGAGGGGAAATGTTTGTGAAACCTTCCCCTCTGCCCCGCGGGGGGATGTTTCGCGTTTTCTTTGAGCGCTGGAGTCACGGCTTAAAACGAATGTAAGTTCAACGTATTTGTGTCCTGCCGCAGTAACGGAAGCAATACTAGGTTTTAATATAAGTGTTGTGCAGATATAGTAATACCTAAATGTATCTTATCACTTTGAGAATGTGTTTGGAAGTATGTTCATTCAACGAGGTATTTTTGTGTGTAAATCTATATATCCAATTGCATTTTTCTTTCTGAAAATATGAATTGACTCCTAGTGCTTTAATAGAACATTGTTATTAATTCGTAGAGCGCACAACTTAACGGAATCTTGACTACAATTACTGGCATCCCTTTCTGTTCTCTCTTAGAAAATTACAGGTACAGTACAGTTAAGTCGTGATTTTTGCAGCTACGAATTGCTACCATTGTTATTTTTTCCTTATATTAGGTACTTCTTCTCTTTGCTTTCACCACAGGCAGCATTCGCGTTTTTTTTATACATACTCCTTATTTTAATTCTTAGCTAGCGCTATCCCTTTCTTAACTTTGACATAAGAACAGGATAGCAAATAAACACCATGATTTAGACATTCCTAATTTGACATAAGACTTCTAAAATAACGTAAAAGAAGCGAGCAGGCTCTACGCTCAGTTTTTATTGAGAGCGTCTTACGTCAGTTTGGGAATGCCAAAGTCATGTGTTTATTTGCTATCCTGTTCTCATGTCGAAGTTAAGAAAGTGCCAGCGCTAGCTAAGAATTAGTTAAGGAAATTATTCTACCGAACAGTCTCTTATGTGGTTTGAGTGATTCTCTACTTGTTGTTGGCGAAATACGTCTCTCCTTTATATAGAGGTGAAGCATTTTAAAAAAAAGTGCGTCCAGAATTGCCGCCATTTTCTTACCAAATAAATGAATGTTACATAATAGTAAATGTTAAGTACAATATGTTTGTACAGAGCTAATTCCAATAATAGGTTAATTATTTTTGTATCGCATTTTTTGTACACATCTTCAATGACATTTATGTTACTCACTTTTTACTAAATAAAGGTTTTAAATTACTGATTGTTTTTTTATCCTGTGATAGACTTATGTCATTCTTTGATCATAAAATCAATGATACTCTAAATAATACCCCTAAAAGTATTAAAGAGGCAGTTGTCCTACTAACACCCCCTTGGGGCAAACTTGTCCCGCTAGTACCCTAGGGTTACTAAAGGGGCAAAGTTGTCCCACTAGCACCCCCACGGTTACTAAACTTGTCCCGCTAGTACCCTAGGGTTACTAAAGGGGCAAACTAGTCCCACTAGAACCCATAGGAGCAAACTTGTCCCGCTAGTACCCCTAGGGTTACTAAAGGGGCAAATTTGTCCCGCTAGTACCCTAGGGTTACTAAAGGGGCAAAGTTGTCCCACTAGCACCCCCACGGTTACTAAACTTGTCCCGCTAGTACCTCTAGGGTTACTAAAGGGTCAAACTTGTCCCACTAGCACCCATAGGGGCAAACTTGTCCCATTATTACCCCTAGGGTTACTAAAGGGGTAAACTTGTTCCACTAGTACCCCTAGGTTTACTAAAGTGGCAAAGTTGTACCACTATAAAAAAAACATCACATTTGGTTAAGTAACGATTTATATTTAGCAGTCAGTTTCATCAGTAGTACACAAGTCTGAAAACACTATTCCAAGTATAAAAACCCACAAATTCTCAATTTCGTACTCCTACAATGTTAATTTGAATAGTTTTGGCCAATGTAGGTAGATTCTACGCTTTACAAAATAAAAATAGGCATAAATACAGGGGTACTTAGTCAAAAAATAAATGCATTTACGTAATAAAATAACCTACATGGCCATAATCTACCTTTTTGGCAAACTTATTTAATTTATTACACTAGTTACGACAAATATGAGTAAGTATATATGTAATTTAATTGCACGTTTTATTATGTATACCTTATATGATTTAAAAACTGAACATACAACTCTTAGAATCCAAATTGGCATTTTATACAAAATGTTTCAAAATATATTTGCTTGCAAGATAACATTACATTAATAATTATGAAATTGATGAAACATCCAATCCAACTTGCTTGTCACAAAACTGTTCATAAATAACTTACTATGTAGCGCCAAATGTTGTCTAAAAATAATTTACACTCAAGACATAAAAATAAGAAATGTTTTTACAGTATGACTAAGTAATGAAATAAAATAATACAAAATGATTTGACCAAAACAGGCTTGGTCTGGGGTTCAGTGAGATTTTTATAATATTTCATGTTACAAAATACAAGACCCCAAGATTTTAAATCATATTATAGCCATCACATCAGTAACTAAATTAGGGTCTCCCTTCTAAAGGTGAACATAATTTAGTTGGTACTAATACTAGTGGCAGTTTAGTAGTTAGATTGTGCAATTCATAAATCCCTGACGCCTGTTCCGTAGTTGGCGCCTCCCGCCCTGTTCAGAGCATCTTTGAACTGGTCGATGTCTATTTCGGATTGACTTTCCAACTGCAATTCCACAGCGAAATTCTGAAAAAATAATATATAAGTGGTACAGTATTTTGTATTCGATTCGGCGTAGCAAGGCGGCACGAACGCCTCGCGATTTCTGAACGAATGTGTCAAAGTTAATATTGCCAACTATAGTGTAAAAAAAACGCATTCTGAATAATGACGGTTGTGTGCTTGCTTGGCTAACATGTATATGACACGTGTGGCATACTGGCATTTATTATTACTGTTATACAAATAATTTGTCTCTAGGTTTTGTATTGTACGTTTGTATTGGGTTGTAAGTTCTAGCTTGTGCTGTGCATAGGTATGAATTATTTTCATTTGCATGCAATGCGTTTTATTTTGTGAATAGAATAGAAGAATACCGGGACTTCAATCAATAATATTAAATTTAACATACGTGTTTCCGAAATTGAGTGCATGATGTTGGCAACATTATAGTGTCAACGGCCTCTCCTTGCCGGGCTTTTTGTGAGTGAGGTTATTTATGTAGTTATTTATAATTTCAAAGTGATAAATACACAGAAAATGGAAGAAGTCCTCAGTAAAGTGCCGTGCAGAGAGCAACAAGTAAAGGATTTATTCAATCTATTTAGCGAATATGGCGAGCCTTTGCCGTGTTCGTTGTTTATCAGCGGAAATATGGCTACCGGGAAAACACTATGCATTGAGACTGTGTTACGATGTTTGGACTATAAATATGTGACCGTCGACTGTATAGAATGCTACTCGCCGAAGCTTATGTTTGAAACGATCCTGTCTAGCCTGGAAGATGAGGTAAACGTTAAAAGTGATACCTTGTTAGATTTTACGAATGCTCTCTGTCGTATGAAAGAACGGTTTGCTTACAATCCTATAGTGATAGTACTCGACAGAGCGGAGAGACTTCGCACGATTGATCACAACATTATCTGCGCACTGTTGAGACTGCGAGAACTATGCAACCTTAACATTTGCACTGTTTTCACCACTCACTTGTTGTTTGAGAATTTTGACTTCAAAATGGGCGTGCGAGAACCTATAAAAATGTACTTTCCTAATTATAATAAAGAGGAGCTATTCAAGATAATATTTATACGTCACAAGTCATTTGTATCCCATGTGCTAAGGTGCGAAGATGTAGACAGTAATGTGAAGACTGATATAGAAAACCCCGAGCTATTTGCAAACTTTCTCAACGCATTTCTGAGTGTTTTCTTCAGACCATGTCGCGATTTGATTGAGTTACAGTACATGGCACAAGTGAATTTCATTAAATACTGTGAACCGATCATCAAGAATGAAATACAAGCACAGGATTTAACCAAACTATGGAGGCACATCTCACCAATACTAAAATCAAGTTTAGAGCTGCTTTATTTAAGAATAAGCAATTCAAAATCTCAAACGCAATCCCCCGGCAAAGAAAACTTGGTAAATAATATGCTGGTTACCTACAATGTGGAGAAAACTTTAAAAGAAGAGTTGACATCAACTAAAACTTTTGCTCAAAGCTTTGAACTACCTTACTATGCTAAATACCTCCTTATAGCAGCTTATTTAGCTAGCTACAACCCTCCTAAGGAAGACAAGAGATTGTTTATGAAGAACCATGGAAAGCAACGGAAAAGACTGCAGCAAGTGAAAGCCAAAGTTAAAATTAATGAGAAACTGAACACTCAACTTGGACCAAAAGTATTTACATTGGACAGACTTTTGGCTATCTTTTATGCAATTTTGGAAGAGAAGATTGGTCTTACAAGTAACTTATTGGCACAGATAGCTACCTTGGTGGAGCTCAGGCTTCTAGCTGGCAGTAAAGAAATAGATCTAGACTCTGCCAAGTACAAATGTATAGTTGGTTATGATTTTATTGCCGCAGTGGCCCACACTGTTGGTTTTAACGTTAAAAAGTATTTATATGATTTTATGTAATGGTCTTGTTGCATGAACTGTATTATGATCCTCATCTATTTATTAATCATGGAATAAAGTTTTGTTTTGTAATGAATTTTGTAGTTTACTCAATTAAGGCTGAACAGTCCGAATTTGTATTGATCTAAAATGCTGTCACTACGACAATAATGGCTTTGATGACCAGTGAAGATGATGAGTTGTCTACCTGCATAAAGGTGAAACTATAAAACTTTCTTACCGAGATGATGTCTTTGATGATGGCCTTGTCCGTGCTCATCTTGGCTCGGTTGATGACGGACACGTTGGGGCCGACCCACGTCATAAACATGAACTTCTTGCGTTTCGACATCTCGTCGCCCATTTGCAACCTGAAGGAATTGAAATAAACATTAGTACAGTTTTGAAACTAAATGGTGGTAAGATTTAACACAAGTCGCTCGTTATCCTTGCATCTAAACTATAACTTTATCTTGAAGAATGTGTCTTCTCAAAATGGCCCTTTTTGTTTAGTTAGATTTAGAATTAAGTGAAAATTTAACAGTAGGCCTTCTAATAACCCTTCCTTTTGGCGTTGTCATTTAAAAAAACTTGGATGGACATTTTATGACGATACCATTGCAGAAACGTATTTTTTATACGTAGATTTATGAAACCTCCTATTTAGTAACCCCATGGTCCGTCCATACAACTCGATCTAAATAAGTATAGGTAGTGAAAGTCCCTGCCAAGTTCGCGTGAGCTTGAGGTCAAGTAGATATCGCGGGCTAGCGCTTAAATCGATAAAAAATCAAGCGAAGAGCCAATTCTGTGGAGCGATTCGCGATGTCAAGGTCGTGGAGAAAATAGACCGAGAAACGGATACTGCTTGTTTGGACACTTGTCTAGCTAAGTCCTAAGTAGGTTTACCGTAAAAGAAATCGACGACTTTACTTAGAAATTCTGCTGTCTTCGGGTTTCGAGTGCTTAGGGGTGCAATGTTAGGCTGCCGGCTGGGCGGCTGGGAGTAACAATAAACATACACTCTTACCAGCATACATGATGTACGCGCGGAAGACGCGATTATGGGCGTTATGTTCCTTTCACAAAAGGTTCCTTTTATTCTACGTCTTTGTAGTAGACCCACTATTGAATGACATCTATCTAAGTGCTTCTTCCATGCTGGACTTTGTGCGAGAGAAGAACACAGAATCATCAGGACATCAGCTGTAATTCCTCTCGGGCATGCTGTAAAAATCAGCTAAGGGATCCGAGGGTTTCAGTATATTGCAATTTAGGCGATGGGCTGACTATGTCACAACAGCAATATAACTACAAATCTATCTTAAATAACCCTCAAAACTTTGTCAGACGTGGCAACGACCTTTGTTTAGGTTGTTTCCGCTCTGCCTACCCCATTAGGGATTAAGGCGTGACTATATGTATGTATGTAAAAGGGTCATATTTCGTAAAGGACAGTATGCGATAAAAGTCTAAACGTGGTGTGAGCAAGACCTGTCTAGATTCTGCCTAACCATCCCTCAGAGAGTAGGCGTCATGATGTACACACGTACCTAAGGTATCTGATATACACACTTACCTAAGGTATCTGAAGTAAACACGTACCTAAGGTATCTGATATACACAGTTACCTAAGGTATCTGATGTACAGACGTACCTAAGGTATCTGATGTACAGACGTACCTAAGGTATCTGATGTACACACGTACCTAAGGTATCTGATGTACACACGTACCTAAGGTATCTGATGTACACACGTACCTAAGGTATCTGATGTACACACGTACCTAAGGTATCCGAAGGCCCGCTCGTCGTCGGAGAACTGGGTCCGGAACTCGGTGAAGTCAGATCCTCGCGCCGAGCAGATGATACGCGCTCCCTCGAACTTGAATACAGCCCTGCAATACAACAAAACTAATCACTTTTACTTCACATATAATCAGAATTGCAACGCGGTAAAGGTGTCACTACAGCAATCTACTTATAAATCCATCTTAAATAACCCTGAAAACTTTGTCAGACGTGGCGGAACGACTTCTCTTTAGGTCGTTTACGCTCTGCCTACCCCATGAGGGATAAAGGCGTGATTATAATTATGTAGGTAATTGCAGGCCATGAACTAATTTCTTAGATGTATATTTGTGTAGAATTTTCCACCACACCATATTCCTAAAGTTTCTGGCATTCTTACACAGGAAAAAGGTGGACAGCCTGCCACTGCTGAAACACGATTGTACGGGACTTTGCAGGCAAGCCTGTGATGTTTATTGATTCCCAAGGTGGATAGGTAGATTTTATACCGATCACCATAAATGATAAATACTTCCATGCTGTACTGGGAGCGAGAGAAAAACATAGAATGTGCCAGCTGCATTTCCTTCCGGGCATGCTGTAAAACCCAGCTAAGGGATCCAAGGGTTTATGTATATTGCAATTTAGGCGATGGGCTGACAACCTGTTTCTACAGCAACAAACATATTATCACGCCTTTATCCCTAATGGGATAGGCAGAGAGTAAACGTCGTTCCGCCACGTCTGACAAAATATTGAGGGTTACGTAAGATAATTTTAGGTATATTGCTGTAGTGACAGGTTGTCAACCCATCGCCTAAATTGCAATATACTGAAACCCTCTGATCCCCTCAGCTGGTTTTTACAGCAATAAACCTAAAAATCTATCTTAAATACCCCTCAAAACTTTGTCAGACGTGGCGGAACGACCTTTATTTAGGCCCCATTAGGGATAAAGACGTCATTATATGTATAAACTAGCGACCCGCCCCGGCTTCGCACGGAAATTATCAGTGTTTCTCTACTAATTATGCATGTATTATACATATAAACCTTCCTCTTGAATCACTCTATCCATTAAAAGAATCCGTTGCGTAGTTTTAAAGATTTAAGCATACATAGGGATATAGGGACAGAGAAAGCGACTTTGTTTTATAATATGCAGTGATGATAATAAATGCGGGTACCATTCGGTTGGTGAGGCGTCGGAGCGCACATCCTCGTACGCTGAGCGGATGGTGTCTCGGTCGAGGCCAGTTGTCATCGCCACCTGCAACCAAGGAGATCATCTTCAGATTGATTTTGCCACTCCAATTCTTTACCTAATATTTGTTCTCGTTTGTCGCAATAACCAGCCTTTGATTTAGGCAAAATAGGTTCACTGAAAGAAAATTTAATAATAAATGAAACGTGCACCATTAGGGACAAAGACGTGATTATATGTATGTATCATCATCATCTCCCCGCCTTTTTTACGGGGCTTGGCTACCTAATTTATTTAATATTTTTTCATATACTTAACGTCTAAGGCATTATCTACCAGTCTACCATAGGGCATGTGGAAATGACAAGGCAGGTGCAAAAAAAACTATCCTATTAACTAACAAAGTTAGATGAAAACAAAAATATATATTTAAAAATGTATTATAATCTAGGAGATCGAACGAGGATAGTTTTAAATTGCACCATGAATAATACCTTGATGCGCGCATAAGAGTTTTTAAACCGCCTAGCACAGCTAACAGGCTTCTGACATGGTTTTGTGCAACGACCACTATCAAAGACAGCGACCGGGGCCGAAACCTTAACATGTCCTCCGAAGCACGGAATCTTTTTTCTTCCAGACAATCAGGTGATTCAGCCTGCATTGTTCTAACCAAACTGGGGAAAATCTCATAAAGTGATAAATTGACAAATATAAACTTTTGTGTTCCCCTCTGGGAATCGAACACAGGACCATCCGGAGATCGTGAGCCCATGGCTCAGACCACGGAGATAGTTAATAAGATTTGTTATGATTTTAAAATTGCCTCGCTATACCTTCGAAGAACAAGAGAGTCCCGAGTGCGTGGACTCGATATCCTGAGTATCGCTAGGCGTCGAGTCATCCTCTTTGCCTTCCTTTACAATGGCATACAATTCATCTATCCTATTCTTCAGAACCTTGATTTCGGTCTTCAATCTCCGCCGATCTGTAGCCACCTCCTCTAAAGCCGTCACTTTATCCCCAAACTGAGCCACTAATGTTTTCAGCTCATCAACACTCTTATTCAACGAATCGAACTTATTCAAGACACTGGACTGAGCTTCTGATATCTTGTCTATTTCGTTTTGAATTTGTTTATAGTTGCCTTCGATGTGGGCAGCCGCTTCCTCCATATCGAGTGTAAATTATTTGTTTTAGATGATCATTGTATTATTTTATAAACCCGCTTTGACGGGGTGTCAAGATCGTGGCGCTGTTGCGGTGATGTGTGAAATGACGCATTCTGGCCAGTTTAACATGTGCATTGAGTGTCATCTTTAAAAAGGTTTTACCTTTGACGTCTTACCTCTATTCTTTTGTAACTTGTTTAACTCTTCAATAGATTAACTGTTCAACACTGAGTAAATAATCAACTAGCGTTTTCTATTCAATAGATGGGTCAACAGATATATCGTCTTTGCAGTCATAAAAAATCTGAGAACAATTTTATTTTATAAGGGATCCGAAGGATTCAGTATATTGTAATTTAGGCGATGGGCTGACAACCTGTCACTACAGCAATATACCTACAGATCTATCTTGGATGACCCTCTAAACTTTGTCAGACGTGGCGGAACGACCTTTGTTTAGGTCGTTTACGCTCTGCCTACCTCATTAGGGATAAAGGCGTGATTATATGTATGTATGTATGCAATTTTATACGCACTTCATTCCTACTACATTCATTCCTTCATTTTTTATAGCTTAGCCGAGCCAATATAGTATTGTGGTAGTTCTATTAGGTAATGAAGCGATAATTGTCTTGTCAATACAATAATATAGGAGCTATGATATATATCAATAATAAAGATGACTCTGATCTTTCCTGAGCAAGTAATAACCAGCTTTGTACCTCATTTATAAGTGATTCAGTTGTCACCGCTGCAAAAGATCTTTAATGACTCGCCTGAGTCGCTAAATCACGCGATTTCCAAAATACCGAATACCTGGAGATCTTGTGGATTTCCTCTAAACTGCTCGTGGGCGATTAAAAGTAGAAACAGGCCAAGTGAGTATGACTCCAACTTTTCGGGTTCTGTAGGTAGATTCAGATGTATTTTGTGTTTGATGTATTTTTTGTTGTATGTTCAGATGTATTTACTATCATTCAGTAGAATCCACAACTGGATATTTACACGTGTTCGTTGACGAAATTCACAAAAGCAACCATGTCGTATATTTGTAAATAATAATTTACATTGGGCATGCCTGTCATGACTAAATATTTTTTGAAATAAATGAAATATTGTGTTCAAGTGAATATTGACAACGACAAGATATTGTGAAAACCTTTCTCTTCCTGTTGTTGCAATTCTCCCATTCCTACCATCTTTTCTTTGAGTTAAGAATGTAGAAGAAAAAAAATGAAATCAATGCTCTCTAGGTAAATTAATAGAGCAGTTCAACTTATCGATCGAAAAACAAAGAATGTACCAGCTGTATTTCCTCCCGGACATGCTGTAAAATCCAGCTAAGGGATCCAAGGGTATCTGTATATTGCAATTTAGGCGATGGGCTGACAACCTGTCACTAAAGCAATATACCTACAAATCTATCTTAAATAACCCTCAAAACTTTGTCAGACGTGGCAGAACGACCTTTGTTCAGGTTGTTTACGCTGTGCTTACCCCATTAGGGATAAAGGCGTGATTATATGTATGAATGTAGGTCAACCTACTTTTGTTAAGGTTTGTAAAGTTTTATCTAGAGCGATAATATGAACGAACGCAGCTGCAGACGTTGTTCTATCGGGTTTAAGACTAATAACTTGCGGATCTCTAAAAGACAGATTGTCTCGAAAATATTTGAGCGACGTTCGTATAAAAAGCGTGTATGCTCTCGCGCACGCGGGCTGCGCGCGCGCATGCTCCAGCGGGCGGACATGCGCGCTGTATCTTAAAATCACTTTCTTTTCAGTGAAAACGCGACGCAGAAATTGGAGCAGATCGTGTGTGGTTCGATGTATAGGCTGATTGAGACTAGCCCGTCACTTTTACGCATCCACAAAATACATACATACACAAAATCACGCCTTTATCCATAGTGGGGTAAGCACAGCGAAAACGACCTAAACAAAGGTCGCTCCGCCACGACTGACAAGTTATGAGGGTTATTTTTATTAGAGGTGATTATGATATGCTTTATATTGCTGTAGTGACAGAATGTCAACCCCTCGCCTAAAATTGCAATACACTATAACGTAGACTATAACCCTGGAATCCCTAAGCTGGTTTTTACAGCATGCTCGGGAAGAAAGAAATACAGCTAGCACATTCTATGTTTTTCTA
The DNA here is from genome assembly GCA_949820665.1 of Scrobipalpa costella. Classification (NCBI taxonomy): domain Eukaryota; kingdom Metazoa; phylum Arthropoda; class Insecta; order Lepidoptera; family Gelechiidae; genus Scrobipalpa; species Scrobipalpa costella. The sequence goes on from OX463315.1 coordinate 266,399, forward strand.
TCACTCCCAGTCTAGCATGGACGGAATCCATCAAATCATGCCCAATATTGCACATGGTAGGTCCAAAGCAGAGCGTGAACGTACAAAAGCAGCTGTCGCCATATCTGGTCGAGGGATATTTCAAATTGAACGTGCTGCATTTGACGGGTTGGCGGTGAATTTCGGTTCATACATATATACATACAGTCACGCCTTTATACCTAATGGGGTAGGCAGAGAGTAAACGACCTAAACAAAGGTCATTTCGCCACGTCTGACTAACCTTTGAGGGTTATTTAAGATAGATTTAAAGGTATATTGCTTAGTGACAGGTTGTCAGCCCATCGCCTAAATTACAATATACTGAAACCCTCGGATGCCTTAGCTGGTTTTTACAGCATGCCCGGGAGGATATGCAGCTGGCACATTCTATGTTTTTCTTTGGCTCCCATACCAGCATGGAAGTATTTCGATTCAATGCACTTAAACCGGCAAGCTTTTGTTGGGAAGAAAAACAGCTGGTATTTTATCGTTTCCATTTCAGACAAGATAGATAGATAGATTTTGTTATTACACAAAATATAAGAGGCAACACTGTGATGCTCAGCTATTCTACTCCTCACCTCACTGAGTCAAAGAAGCATGGGCACAGAATACCGGGTGTAAGGGACAAAGTCCTGCAAACTGATAGGGGTTGCTCAGTCAATAATCAACAACTTCCACCAAGAAATTCTTTCAGGAAGTGAAAATAAAGATTGAATTTCCCAAACAAAATGTCCAACTCGAACAGACAATTTGTTCCATACAAAAGCCAAAATATATTTTTTGCTTCCTGAATTTCCTGGTGGAAGTTGATCTGTGTCGTTGACTGAGCAACCCCTATCAGTTTGTGGGACGATGTCCCTTACACCCCGGTTATAATAGTACGCATGTATCCTGCATTTTCCGCTAATCGCTCTTACCTTATCCACGACACCAGTTAAAAATCTTCTAGTATCCACTAGAGTAATTCTAATTACAATTACTTACGTTAATTATGCGTCAGTTACGAAAAAACAACATTATGACCGTAATTTAATTACTTGCACAAGTTTATTATGATATTTATCATCATCGTAGGCGATTTCGCGTATAAAGCGTAGTAAGAGATTGTGCAGTTTTAGGCTTAGTGGATAGGACCATAGCCTCCTTTGCAGGAGGTCGTGGTTCGAATCCCACCACGTACCAATGTGTTTTTCGATTTGCGAGTTTCATACTGTACGTTCGGCGCTTTTATGGTGATGGAAAAAGTCGTGAGGAAAGGTTGTATGCGAAGTCGACAAATTCTTACTGGGCTCACGTGGTCGACTAAGGCCCGATCGTCCTATACCAGGATAGACTCGTGCCTCTCGCTTCGCTAGAGACATATATGATATAATATGTTAATAATGATATGCATAATATTAGAAAACTACTACTTTACCCAAAGGTTGTTTGGCAGAAATTGCTACCCTAGCAATAAGGCCGCCTAATTGTACTCTGTTTGTTTTGTAATGTTTGTTCCTGTACAATGTGTTGTTTATGTGCAATAAAGAATATTTGTATTGTATTGTATGATGGGTTCGGATGCAAAGTCCGTCTGGGGAAGTACCACACTTGCCATTTCTGCCGCCAAGAAGAAATGCTCACAACTTTTGTGTTCCGGTTTGAAGGTCAAGGGAGCCGGCGAAATTACTGGCACATGAGACAATCCACTTTAAGTCTCACGGTGTACAGTAAAACACACACAGGGGTGCGTTCAGATCTGCTTAACCGATCGAGTTTTAGCCAGGTGAAAAATTATCCAGCCCGTTCAGGGGTGCCTGTCAGACGAAATTTTGACAAGGTGAAGTTTTATCCGGCCCGTTCAGAGACACACCGGAAGTGAAGTTGTATCTGACAGCGGCGAAGGTGCACGTTCAGTGCGTCCCGGTAGTCTAAAATTCATACGGTATACATTTTATACTATTTATATAATTTTCTACGTCTGAACGCACCTCTGATTTTCCACTAGAATGTAATCTAGCTAGTGCAATCTTGTTATAGGCTACGCTCTCATTATCATCTCCCTAGCCTTATCCCGTATTTTACGGGGTCGGCTACCTAATCCAGGGGATTGAAACGAGGGTACTGGTTTTACACGCTGCGACTGCCATCTGACCTCCGCAACCCAGAAGGAAAACCAGACCCAATCCTAGATTAGGTCAGAGTTTTCAAGCCGCCAATGCTTAGCACTGGCCTCTGATATGGCTTAACGACTAATATCTACGGTATTAAACGATATTAACCGGGACCAACGGCTTAACGTGCCTTCCGAGGCACGGAAAAAGCGCCGAATAAACGTACATATGAAATTCGAAAACCGAAAAACACATTGGTACGTGGTGGGATTCGAACCACGACCTCCCACTCAGGAGGCAGCGGCCCTATCCACTACACCATCGGGCTGTTATTGGCTACGATGCTTATAAAAAACGCTCTAGCACCAAAAAAGAAGTTCAGCGCCCAGATGTCGCCTTAGCAAGGATAGTATATATAATTGGTATTTGTTATTGTTCCAAAAAAAGCTTGTTTCCCCCCTGACGGAGTTCACCCCCGCCGCCCGCCCTCTCGGTCGTTCACCGCGCATGCGTCGTCACAGTCAGAGTATTTATAATCTGTCGAATGTTGACCTTGCCTTGTGCGTACCGCGTACTCACTTCTGGTGGTACCAGTGGGTACCAGTACCACACACTGACACAGAATATATAACAAATATATAAAAATGATTGACACTGATTTGAGAAGTCGCTAGTTTTGACTCTGCTGTAGTACCACACACAGATTTGAGAAGTCGCTAGCTTTTACTCTTCTGTGGTACCACACACTGATTTGAGAAGTCGCTAGCTTTTACTCTTCTGTGGTACCACACACTGATTTGAGAAGTCGCTAGCTTTTACTCTTCTGTGGTACCACACACTGATTTGAGAAGTCGCTAGCATTTACGCTTCTGTGGTACCACACACTGATTTGAGAAGTCGCTAGCATTTACTCTTCTGTGGTACCACACACTGATTTGAGAAGTCGCTAGCTTTTACTCTTCTGTGGTACCACACACTGATTTGAGAAGTCGCTAGCATTTACGCTTCTGTGGTACCACACACTGATTTGAGAAGTCGCTAGCATTTACGCTTCTGTGGTACCACACACTGATTTGAGAAGTCGCTACACATGTAACCCGCCGACATTTTATGCCTGAATTTTCACCATATTGTATTGAAAATATGAAACGTTTGGTGCCTATCGAATGGACTTCTTATTTTTCTGAAGTGTGTCGATTGTCCCACCCGATGGACCCTGGTATCAGTTTTTAAACCGCCTTGTAGAAAAGTGATAGGCCTCTGACAGGGTTTTTGTAACGACCACTATTCAAGACAGCGACCGGGTCCGACGTTAAGTGCCCTACGATACGAGAATATTTTTCAGATGTTTCTGTCTGCATGTCAAAACAAAACTGGGAAATCTCAAAAAGTGATAAACAAATGTGAACTTAGTAAGCAAATCAATATCTGTTACATTACAACTGCATTGAATCGACCCAAGACGTCGATTACGATGCTGATAAAATAATCTAATCACATTTTCAAGTTTGAATTCAGTCACCTGTCTGTCCATATCTTTATCACGCCTTCCTATGAAACTGCAGTTTGAAAAGTAAGTTAAGCTTGATTAATGGCTTTTGTGTAATCACAATTCTGCCAATGACGCGAAAATAGTCCTCCCACCTATTTTTGATTACGGCTGTCAATTTACCAGAGATCAACCAACTGCGCAGGACTAGTTTTTAGTGCCCAAGTGTTTGCGCTACACACATGTGCACTCTCTATTCTTTCAGTCTCTTATTCTGATGGGACAGATTAACTGACACGACCAGAGAGAAATCAGGCGCAGGACCGACTATTTACATGCCCATCCAACAGCATGGATTATCTTACTTTACAGACAATCAGGTGATCAGACTGCAGTGTCTTAACCAAACTAGAAACAATAACACAAAGTTATTGTTGAATCGAACCCGGGACCTCCGCGCCGTGATCGTGACCACTAGACCCCGGAGGCAGTTAAAAGTAACACATAGTGAACAGTGCAATCATTGCTGACAGTTCCTTGCATTTCTGCATTTGGGATGGTGTTCAATTATGTACACGTTCAGGTAATCTTATGTACAGTGTAAGTACATTGTATACGTACCATTCCCAATGCAGAGACGCAAGGTACTGTCAGCAATAATTCCACATTCCCTCTCGTCCTGACCCTCTCAACAGCCAGGATCTAAGTTTAGCAGCGGGCTGGCAAGCAGCCAACTCGACCGAACAGTGGAACAGTATTCCATCCTGAATCAGGGCGATGGATGAGGGTCGCGATTTCAATCGCTGCGTCTTTGTCAAATTGACTCATCATCTACTTAGCCTTATCCCGCATTTCACGAGATCGGCTACCTAATCTAGGGAATTGAACGAGGGCAAAGCGACTGCCACCTGCCCTCCGCAACCCAGAAGGGAAATCAGACCAAATCCTAGATTAAGTCAGTTTTCAAGCCGCCAATGCTTAGCACTGGCCTCTGACATGGCTTAACAACTAATATCTACGGTATTAAACTATATTATCCGAGACCAACGGCTTAACGTGCCTTCCGAAGCACAAAAAAAGCCCCGAATAAACGTAGGTACATATGAAATTTGGAAACCGAAAAAAACACATTGGTACGTGGTGGGATTCGAACCACGACCTCCCCGTTTAGGATGCAGCGGCCCTATCCACTAAACCATCGGGTCCTTTGTTTTTTTAATAAATTAACTTATGTAATTTCACGTGGACGACATACGTTAAGGTATAGTTTTATGTACCTAAGTAGACAAATTTCGTGGAATTTATTTTTCGCGAATATTTTTGTAGCTGAGTTTTCTATACCTCTGCCTGCATCGTACGTGATAGTAAAAGTGCAATGTTTAGGGAAAACTAAAATTGTCTATGTAAACGGGGTAAGCAAAGCGTAAAACGCCTAAAAAAATAATCAAAATGTGTATCTATATTATAGCATAGTGACAGGTTGCCAGCCCATCGCACAGTGGTCCCGCCTAAAGTCAAAATTGTCTAAAACGTGACACTTAAAATGTAATTTTTTTCTCCTTTTTTAAGTTGTTGATAACCTCAAGTTTTAGAAAATATAAAAATACCCACGTTTTCTAAGAAATTGATGTTCTTATTAGCGTCCAAAGTTGGTTATTGTCGGGCTAGCGACTACCGTAGTATCACGTTGCGAATTTACCGCTTTGCGTAAGATAAGATTTTATAGCGATATTGTTTAAAAGCGATATTTTTTTAGGATGGATATAAAAATAGAAGGTTTGTAGTGTATTATCATGTAAAATTTAAACCATTTGTAACCTATATAAATTGTTACTATGCTTACAAACAAGATGATATTTTTGGTTCGAAACTATTTGAACCCTCTCAGAATTCAAGACTTTTAGTAAAGATACCCCTCGTACCCCTTGATGATACATATGTCGTTTTGTAGCTGATAATGTGCTGCACTAAATACAATAAACAGTTTTACCCAAGAGTACCCAAGGTCTTAGTTATGGAGGTCCGAATACATTGTGATTTTATTATAAAAATTGTATTGAAATTTCATAAGAATTTTTTATTTGTTGTAGGTCAAGATATTCATTGTTCGTTTTCACGAATGATCGTGTTTGACCTCTGGTTTGCTGCTAAAGGTACTAATGCTAAGAAAATTAGATATGTGTTCCAGCAAATGGCTATGTCATTACCAGATGAAGATAGTATTGAAATTTAGATATTAGAAAAAAAATGTTCCTATCTTTGCAAAAAAATATACGAGAACTTTAAAAATGCAAATCAGTCCAGTGCTGTTTTCAAGAGCAGACATTCTGACTGGCTTAATATCAGAGAGGATATTGTGCTGTCTCAACGAGAAAGCACTAAGTTAAGCGTAACTCTTGACGATCATGAAAATATTGCAGCTATAGAAAGTAAGAAGCGTGGTAGGCCAAAAAAATCGTTTTCGGAGTGCAGCCAACGTTCGAAGAGGAGGAGAATATCGCACCTATCAAAGTTAGATGAAAGTTTGATAAGTACCCTTCAACATGATACCGTGAATAATATCACAAATGAAATCGATACAAATGAAGTTTTGTCACTAATTGTGGGTGCTAAATTAACTAAACACCAATACATTTTAATCGAAAATTTGATTAATTCTAAAAGCTCATCCAGCTCTGTTCCACTTTCTTTGCCATCATATCAAAAGGTTTTAAATGCGAAGAAAAAGTGCTATCCCCTAAATGAGTCAATTGTTGTTACTGAGTCCTCGGCAGAAATAGAATTACAGAACCTTTTAGATCACACAGCTTCTAGAGTTCTCGAATCTAAGAAAAATGTAGCTGATACTGTTGAAATGAATTCTTCGCATAAACTTATATTAATCGGAAAATGGGGTTTCGATGGTACTACGGGTCAATCTGAATACAAACAAAGTGTAATAGATCAAAACATGGTAGAAAGTAGTATCTTCGTTACTTCATATGTTCCGCTCAGGTTGGTCATGAGGGATCTCTGTAATTCGAATGATGAAACTATAATATGGGAGAACGTTCAGCCTGCGTCAACTAGGTATTGCCGGCCGATTAGATTCCAGTTTAAAAAAGAGACTAAAGAATTATCACAAAACGAACAGCAACATATTCAAGATAAAATTGACTGCCTGCAACCCTCCACAATAATCCTGATTAATGATAAAAGTTTCGTTGTAGAACACCTTTTGCAGCTAACAATGATAGACGGCAAGGTGTGCTCAGTATTATGCAATATTGCTGCGTCTCGATGTGTTTTATGCTGCGCGAGTCCAAAGGAGATGAATAATATTGAAAAGTGTCTTAAAAAACAGGTCTTTGAAGAACGTTATGAATATGGACTATCTCTTTTACACTCATGGATACGGTTCTTTGAGTACTTTATACACATAGCCTATCGTCTAGACGTTGAAAAATGGCAAATTAGATCTCAAGAAGAAAAACGCTTGTTTTCTGAAAAAAAAAAAGATGATTCAAATTAAATTCAGAGAAGAACTTGGTCTAATTGTAGATAAACCTCAAAGTGGAGGTAGTGGTTCATCCAATGATGGAAACACGGCGCGGAGATTCTTCGATAATCTGGAAGTATCGGCCAATACAACTGGGTTGAAGAAGGATTTAATTTACAGATGTTCAATCTTATTAAGAGTTTTATCTTCCGGCCATAGGCTTAATAAAGTAAAATTCGAGGAGTACGCCATAGAAACGGCGAAGCTTCTGGTAGAGGAATACCCATGGTATAACCTTCCATCTTCAGTGCATAAAGTGCTGATGCACGGTGCTGATGTTGAAGAATATGGTCTCTTGTCTGTAGGACAGCTATCAGAAGAACCTGCAGAGGCTAAAAACAAGGACGTGAAATACTTTAGAGAGCATAATACCCGAAAAAAATCAAGGATTATGTGCAATACCGACTTTGCTGAATAGACTTCTATTAACATCCGATCCTTACATAACTGAATTACGAAGTATACCTAAAAAAAATGGGAGTCCGTTACCTTCAGAAGGTTTATCTTTAATTCGAGGAAATATTATTGAATAATAAAGCTTTTTTTAACAGTTATAGTACTTTTATTCCAATTTTTGTATTTTTGACCGCTGTTGTATGGGCGCGGGACCACTGTGCATCGCCCTGAATTAAAATTGACTTCCACAGCATGCCCGGGAGCCTTCCACAGCAGCGGGCACATTCTATTCGCTGCCAGTTCATGGAAGAAATATATGATATTATGCATGTAATATTACAAAGTACTTACTTCCATGCTGGACTGGGAGAGGTAGAAAAACATAGAATGTTCCAGCTGCCCTTCCTCCCGGGCATGCTGTTGAAGTCAGCAAAAGGGACTCGAGGGTTACAGTGTATTGTAATTTAGGCGATGGGCTGACAACCTGTCACTATAGCAATACATATTACAATCTAAAATTGCCCTTCAATTTTTGTCAGACGTGGCCAAAGCGCTTTTTACGAGGCGTTAAACGCTCTGCCTACCCCGTAAGGGATAAAGGCGTGATTTATGTATGTATGTATTACAAAGTAAGCATAGATAGGTAGGTATAGTATAGATACAAGCAGTCCGCGATAGAAACAGGCAGAAATCACTTGAACATTATCAGTTTTGTTCGATTATCTCGTTTTATAGTCTCATTGAATTGAATGAGAGGTAAGTACTAGGTATATCGGTTCGGTACAATCTTAACAACCAACTGATACATTGCAAATATATGTAACTAGCGACCCGTCCCGGCTTCGCACGGAAATCATCAGTGTTTCTCTACTATATTATGCATGTATTATACATAAAAACCTTCCTCTTGAATCAATCTATCCATTAAAAGAAACCGCATCAAAATCCGTTGCGTAATTTTAAAGATCTAAGCATACATAGGGATATAGGGACATAAAAAGCGACTTTGTTTTATACTATGTAGTGAACAGAATGCATGTATTTCTTTAGTTCTGGTTTTGCTGCACATGGAGCGCGCTTTTAATTGTCATGGTAAAATGTTTTCAGAGATTTTACATACATAAAATCACGCCTTTATCTTTAACGGGGTAGGCAGAGCATAAACGACCTAAGTAAAGGTCGTTCCGCCACGTCTGACAATGTTTTGAGGGTTATTCAAGATAGATTAGTAGGTATATTGATGTAGTGACAGGTTGTCAGCCCATCGCCTAAATTCCAATATACTGAAACCCTCGGATCCCTTAGCTGGTTTTTACAGCATGCCCGGGAGAAAATACAGCTGGCACATTCTACGTTTTTCTCTCGCTCCCAGTCCAGCATGGAAGTTCAGAGATTTAAAAGAGAAATAATAAATAAATTGTCAATACCATACAGATAGATAAAGCTAGTGAAGCTATAAACATTAAATGTTGTTTCTCTATTTTCAGGTGAGGTTTTAGTTAAATAAGCTATACTGATTACATTGTTATTTACTTGGATAAGTTGCAATAAAAATAATTCTTTACTTTCAGGGCAACACAAATTTAGCTTTCATTTGCTAATAGAATAATAGTCTTATATATAAACTAGCGACCCGCCCCGGCTTCGCACGGAAATAATCAGTGTTTCTCTACTATATTATCCATGTATTATACATAGAAACCTTCCTCTTGAATCACTCTATTCATTAAAAGAAACCGCATCAAAATCCGTTGCGTAGTTTTAAAGATCTAAGCATACATAGGGATATAGGGACAGAGAAAGCGACTTTGTTTTATACTATGTAGTGATAATCAATTGCTAGGTCTAAGTTGAAAGAATCTTTGTGGATCGATGAAAATGACCAACTATGTTTTTTTTTCTTTAAATCGGCATTTTAATCGAAAGTTTAATTCTAGCAGTGTATTCAATGAATACCCTAGATTAGGAAGCCGACCCCGTGAGATACGGGACAAGGCTAGGAGATGGATTTATTAATGGTTTTTCCGCATTACTTGCTATTATATTATATGTATAGTAGAATGCAGACATACCTACATGAGAGTTACCTGCTTATCAGTGTGTTAAGCTTATCTATAAGTACTATTATATATTCTGTGATATTGGCAAGCGTTGTACAAAACATGTACCTGCGTTACAAAGTGGCTGAAGATTAAACCAGTGACTTATAATTTAACATACATACATATAATCACGCCTTTATCCCTAATAGGGTGGTAAACGTCCTAAACAAAGGTCGTTCCGCCACGTCTGACAAAGTTTTGAGGGTTATTTTAAGATTTGTAGGCATAATACTGTAGTGACAGATTGTTAACCCATCGCCTGAATTGCAATATACTGAAACTCTCGTATCCCTTAGCTGGTTTTTACAGCATGCCCGAGAGGAAATGCAGCTGGCACATTCTATGTTTTCTCTCGCTCCCAGTCCAGCATGGAAGAATATAAATATACACTCAAATATCTCCAAAAATAGGTGGTACTCAGCAAGCACATGTTTCCATACAAAGACGCTTTGTTCGCTATAAGTAGCCGATGAGATGAATGTCTGTCCGTATACAACCACAGTAACGATTCTACTCTTTCCATCCCAATATTGACTGAACTGCCTCCGTGGTCTAATGATATGAGCCATGAGCTCACGGTCCGGTGGTCCTGGGTTCGATTCCCAGGGGACACATTGTTGATATTTGATAATTTATCACTGTGAGGTTTTTCTCAGTTTGGTTAGGACAACTGCAGGCCGAATCACCTGATTGTGAAGAAAAAGGATTCCGTGCTTCAGAGGGCACATTAAGCCGTCGGTCCCGGTCGCTATCATGTCGTTACAAAAAACCATGTCAGAGAACTGTGCTATTAGGCGATTTAAAATCTCTGTCAGGATCCATTGGGTCGATCGACTCGATACACGCACACGACAGAAAAAGAATCTCATAGAAAATCTAAAAACCATTTTAGACTATGGTTTTATATTAAACATATAATAACGCCTTTATCCCTAATGGGGTAGGCAGAGCATAAACAACCTAAACAAAGGTCGTTCCGCCACGTCTGACAAAGTTTTGAGGGTTATTTAAGATGGACTTGTATGTATATTGCTGTAGTGACAGGTTGTCAGCCCGTCGCCTAAATTGCAATATACAAAAACCCTCGCATCCCTTAGCTGGTTTTTACAGCATGGTCGGGAGGAAATGCAGCTGGCACATTCTATGTTTTTCTCTCACTCTCAGTCCAGCATGGAAATAACTAAACAAGAGTGGTGTATTATTAGAATGAAGGACTATTTTGGTAAAGAGAAAGAATATAAAAAGTGAGTGCGATGACCCTTGCGTCTTGTTTATGTCTCACTGAAAGATAGAAATAAGGGGGCTTGTCAGAAGCTTAATTACATACATATATACATATACTTATAATAATAAAAAGCTTTATTTAAGCAAAAAATATAAAAAACCTAATGCACTTACATTTAGTTACAAAGTTTTTAAAAACATTTAAGAACTAACAAGATTAAGTGACTGTGAAACTCTGGCTCCCAAACTAGGTAAGAACCTGTATCTTGGGAGACGGAAAGCGTGTTGTCCTTTGGAACAGCGAATCTTTGTGTGATGTGTGCTTTATAAGTGAAAAATTATTATTTCAAGTTAGTAGGTACACATATATATAGTTAGTTATATGTGTACCAATGTGTGTGTTTGTGTGTGTACTTATGTTTACGTAGAAGCCTAATTAGCTGTACTAATAGGCGGTTTGAAAACTCTGACACCAGAGTTCATCGCGTCGTTGTTCGACTCGATAATCCACTCGCTAAGAAGAAGGGGTCTTTGAAAACCCCATGTAGTGTAATAATATTGGATGTGAAGTGAATATAATATTAGAATTATATCTTAAATTACCCTCAAAACTTTGTCAGACGTGGCGGGACACCTTTGTTTAGGTCGTTTACGCTCTGCCTACCCCATTAGGGATACAGGCGTGAATATATGTATATATGTAAGTGAATATCTAGTATCTTCCATGCTGGCCTGGGAGCGAGAGAAAATGCCAGCTGCTTTTCCTCCCGAGCATGTTGTAAAAACCAGCTAAGGGACCCGAGGGTTTCAGTAATTTAGGCGAAGGGCTGACAAATTGTCACTATAGCAACCTACAAATCTACCTTAAATCCTAACCCTCAAAACTTTGTCAGACGTGGCATTACGACCTTCGTTTAAATTGTTTACGGTGTGCCTACCTCTTTAAGGATAATGGCGTGATTATATGTATGTATTGAGGTCAACATTTACAGTATTTCGGTCAGACCGTTCAGGAAATGTGCCCGTTCTGTTTCCCTTTTCAACATGTCAATTAGCAACATGTCCGGCTTCGATCAACAGCGAGCGAGGCGTTGTTGTTTTTATGATTAATTAATTTAAACTCTAGAAACTCCACAAAGAGAGTTTAATACATACATATAATCACGCCTTTATCCCTAACGGGGTAGGCAGAGCGTAAACGACCAAGTTTTGAGGGTTATTAAGGTAGATTTATAGGTATATTGCGGTAGTGTAAGGTTGTCAGCCTATCGCCTAAATTACAATATACTGAGACCCTCAAATCCCTTAGCTTGTTTTTACAGCATGCCCGGGAGGAATTGCAGCTGGCACATTCTATGTTTTTCTCTCGCTCCCAGTCCAGCACGGAAGAAAGAGAGTTTAATAAAAATACAAAAGTGAGTAAAATGAGTTCTTATTACTGAAAATAAGTGCATCTATTGCTAGAATTGGAAGTAGGTACGTCTATGGGCTCGATTCTAGATTCCAACGTCTAAAACTAAAATCTATCTGTCACTTTCAAAATAATAAAAATTAAAAAGAACAGGCAATTTATACTCTATGGTTTTACACTTTGTCAACTTTGTCTTTTGCAAGTTTCCCCAGTATTTCTGTCAATTTATCCACCATATCCTAGATCAATCATATGACAGCGGATAAAAATGACAGATAACGCATAAAACCACCTATAAATCAAAATCCGAAGAGAATAGATCTCCTGTCCTTTTCCAATACTTTTAGTCTGAAAGTGACAAATACATTTTAATTTTAGTTTTAGCCGGCAAATCTAGAACTAGAAACTATACCTACCTAATACTATAAAGAAGAAAGGTTTATATGTAGTACGTTTGTAACGAATAAACTCAAAGACTCTTACCAATAGCGTATGGTGAGCTACGTTCACCATTCGCTACTTTTCCCGCGGTATAATATCTGATTCCCAAGGGATCGATAGAAGGATAGAAAATTATGCCACGGGTGAACCCGCGGCGCAAAAAGTAGTAGTAAATGGTAGTATTAATATGGGAACGTACTATTTTGTTTAGCAATAAGGCCGCCTATCTGTTTTGTTCCTTACTTTTTTACTGTTGTATGTATTTGTATTTCGTTGTGCAATAAATTATTTTTATATTGTATTTTAAGCTTCCATGCTGGACTGGGAGCGAGAGAAAAACGTAGAATGTGCCAGCTGCATTTCTTCACGGGCATGCTGTAAAAACCAGCTAAGGGATCCGAGGTTTTCAGTATATTGCAATATAGGCGATGGCCTGACAACCTGTCACTACAGCAATATACATACTAATCTATCTTAATTAACTGTCAAAACTTTGTCAGACGTTGCGGATAAAGGCGTGATTATATGTATGTATTTTTATTTAGAAAACCCACATCAAAACCTCTACCGTATGTCTGATTGACCTACTTCCAACTGCGAGCCAGTTCACCCTGGCGCATGTCGGCTCCAAGCGCCGACACCGGGCGATCATTATAATTGAATCCAGTTTCGGCCCCTTGGCCGAGTTTTTGGGCCCAAATTCGGAGGCTGGAGGTCCGCCGGCCCCGCTCCGCTCTTTAGGTCACTTGTACAACCACAACCACACCGAGTGACCGACGAGATAGGTACGTATAAAAGAACTGCCTCCGTGGTCTAGTGGTCACAGCCATGGGCTTACAATCCGGAGGTCCTGGGTTCGATTTCCAGGGCGTGATACAAAGTTGTTATTTGTCAATTTATCACTTCGTGAGGTTTTTCCCACTTTGGTTAGGCCATTGCAAACTGAGTCACGTGATTGTTCGATAAAGAAAAAGATTACGTGCTTCGGAGGGCACGTTAAGCCGTCGGTCCCGGTCGCTGTCTTTGATAGTGGTCGTTACTCAAACCATGTCAGAGGCCTAAATAGTTGTGCTAGAAGGCCGTCTGAAAACTCTGACACCAGTGTTCATCGGGTCTTTAGAGTCCAGAATCCACTCGATACGAAAATGATTGATGTTTGCTGAATATTATAAACTGAAGGAATTCCAACTGTGCATAATATATTCATAACTTATTATCACCACTTTTCAGTAGGTACAAGCTTTTTTTTTATAAAATATTGATAAAATCACGCTGTCATTTACGTTGGGTTTATTTGAAGGGTAGTCCCAAGATGTAGGTATTTTATGTATCTAACTATTCATTCTTGAGAAAAACATAGAATGTGCCAGCTGCATTCCTCCTGGGCATGCTGTAAAAACCAGCTAAGGGATCCAAGGGTTTCAGTATATTGTAATTTAGGCGATGGGCTGACAACCTGTCACTACAGCAATATACCTATCTATCTTAAATAACTCTCAAAACTTTGTCAGACGTGGCGGAACAACCTTTGTTTAGGTTGTTTACGCTCTGCCTACCCCATTAGGGATAAAGGCGTGATTATATGTATGTATGTAACTATAAATGATGGTATTCGTAGCTGCACATTCTGTGTCCATCCGCCATTTCTAATCTGCAAAATATGCGCTTGATCATGTATTTCCGGGATTTCAGTACATACACCCAGCTTCACACGCATTCCTGGATTTAATATTACTACCAGTAGCAACTCTTTATCATACTACATACTTTACTATATAAGTACATTACATAGGCAAGGTAGGTCATCAAATTATAACTATTTCCGTTACGAGATCGTCCTGTTTTCATACATCCACAATGGGGTAGGCAGAGCTAAACAAAGGTCGTTCTGCTACATCTGATAAACTTTTGAGGGTTATTAAAGATTGATCTTCAGGTGGGGACCTGAATGAAATATTGTACTCTGTTTGTTTTGCAATGTTTGTTCCGGTACAATGTGTTGTTTATGTGCAATAAAGAATATTTGTATTGTATATTGCTGTAGTGACAGGTTGTCAGCCTATCGCCTAAATAGCAATATACTAAAACCCTCGGATCCTTTAGGTGGTTTTTACAGCATGCCCAGGAGGAAATGCAGCTGGCACATTCTGTTTTTCTTTCGCTCCCAGTCCAGCATGGAAGAAAAACCGTTTTCATTACGACATTTATTTTAAATTATCTGACCTTTACGGAGTTTGTAGATTTCTGCTCGTAACTTCATGAAAAGCGGATAGCATGCAAGTTGCAAGTCGAATATATCGCCGATTTTATGCCGAAAAGTAAGATGATCGATGCTGTGGGATGGGCATGTAAATAGTCGGCCCTCAGAATATGAGATTGAAGGAATAAAGATTGCATCTGTGTGTAGCACAAACACTTGGGCACTAAAAACTAGTCCCGCGCATTTGGCAGATCTTTGGGAGATTGGCCGCCATCACCGAAAATCCGTGGGAGGACTATAAGGCCGATTTCCGTCATTTGCATGAATTGCTTGTCATACTGTTCCATGCTTTCGTATCCTTGGACGGCTTAGGCGCGGGTCATTACACCGCGTGCACGTGTTGAGTGACGTATGTCTAGTGTAGGCACTATAGTCTAGTCTGGGTCTTGCTGAGGGGCTGCCTAACCGGATTAGCACAAGTCAGGGTCAGGGTCGGAATGTGACAGACCGATTCTACCTACTATGTAGGGAAAAGATAATAGATGAATTGAATCCCTTTCAATTCATCTATTATCTTTGTCCGTGTCGCCCCGGTCAATGAAAATTATGAAAATGATTTCTGAAGATAAAATTACTTTTTGTTTTTTTTTAAAAAAAATTGGAATATTCTAAGAGCACTGTAGCGACCGGTTTGTTGAAGAGCCCGATGGTGTAGTAGATAGGGCCGCTGCCTCCTGAGCTGGGAGCTTGTGGTTCGAATCCCACCACGTACCAATGTGTTTTTCGGTTTTCGAATTTCATATATGTACGTTTATTCGGCGCTTTTTCCGTGCTTCAGAAGGCACGTTAAGCCGTTGGTCTCACTTAATATCGTTTAATACCGTATATATTAGTCGTTAAGCCATGTCAGACGCCAGTGCTAAGCATTAGCGGCTTGAAAACTGACCTAATTTAGGTTTGGGTCTGGTTTCCCTTCTTGGTTGCAGGTCAGATGGCAGTCGCTCTGTGTAAGAACCAGTACCCTCGTTCAATCACCTATTTTAGGTAGCTGCCCCGAGCGCTACGGGATAAGGCTAGGGAGATGATGATTGTAGTGACCGGTTTATCAGTCCATCCCCTAATCTACAATAAACCGAAACTGTCGAGTTCTTATACCAGATTTATTTGTTTCGTGTTGAGTATTCTACAATTTATCCTGGAACTAATCTCCCGGTGCGTCAGACCGCGTTATAATTATAAATTCCGCGAAAACATGACACTGCTGCTGCTCCATAAAATATTTCAGTCTTTATTAATAGATCTTTCCTGTTTTTGTGGTTTCTCTTAACCAAATCAGAAAATGATTGCAATGTTTTTGTTTCTTCCATGCTGGACTGGGAGCGATAGAAAATCATAGAATGTGCCAGCTGCTTCTCGTCCCGGGCATCTAAAAATCAGCATCGGGATTCGAGGGTTACTGTGTATTGTGACCGCCTGTAGCTATTAGCGATACACAGTTCTTACATTCTGAAATCTTCTCAGATTCTAACCAAGTAAGGGACAAAAACTTGATGAAAGTATCTTTTATTAAATTCAGCATGTTTTGCCCCTCCACGCTTCTTGCATGTTGGACTGGGAGCGAGAGAAAAACATAGAATGTGCCAGCTGCATTACCTCCCGGGTACGCTGTAAAAAACAGCTATGGGATCCGAAGGTTTCTGTATATTGCAATTTAGGCGATAAGCTAACAATCTGTCACTACAGCACTATCAGGCGAAAATTTGTCAGACGTGGGGAAACGACCTTTGATTAGGACGTTTACGCTCTGCCTACCCCATTAGGGATAAAGGCATGATTATATGTATGTAGTTTTGCCCCGGGCAACGGTATCACAGGCTTGCCTGCCTGTGGATCAGTCCCACATCAACCTGCGGCAACTCCATTTAATAAATTGCATAGTCTAGTCCATAACTTTCGCAACGCTTAAATTAGCAAATAAATAAAATGACTCAACACTAACAAGATGCGAATCGCCATCGCTAATCTCCGTATGATATGGGAAAGAGCGGTGTACTGTTAGGCTGGAGATGGTTACACGTTACGTCACCATAGACAATGGCTAGGAATGTTCGCGTATACAACAACTAACCCGTTAGATGTTATAGTTTCGTTTACCACCAGATTATACCGTGATTTTGACGGCTTGCACAGCCTAGTTCATAGATAGATAAAACGTTTATTTGGTACTACAGACACACAAATTGACACAAAAAGAAAGGTTCTAAAATTGAATTATAACAGACAAAAAGAAACAACAGATAACATGTACATGTAAACTTAAGACAATATGTGCTGTAGCAAAATTTGCTCAGGAGCAAAGCGCTGGTTTTCAGTTACAATGTAATGGAAAGAGGAAAACGCGGTTACGGTATCCAATTAGTTGAACGATGGTCAATATGGATGTTAATATCTTACAAATTGGCAGTGTATCTGCTACGCAGAGGGCCCTGGGTTCGATTCCCGGCCGGGACGATGAATTTCAATGGCTGTTTCTGGGTCTGGGCGTTCTTTGTGGTTGTTTCTGTATATGTCCATAGCACTCCGATACAGGACATCCTTGTATGAGTGTGATTGTGATTTTTCAGATCTATTCCCACCTCTGGCTCTGGTCAGTCTGTCTAGATCTCATGTCGTCAAGCCAACCAACCAAGTCAGCAGTACCGTAGCCACTGATTTGATTAGTCGCTACCGATCCCTTTTACTCTTCTGTGACCGTGGCCAAGTAAACCTTGGCCAAAATAAAATTAAGCCAGTTTGAATTTGACAGCTTTAAAAACACGGTGTCATATTTTTTTTATTACAATCATCTTGACTAATATTATAAATTCGAAATGGATGTTCGATACACGATCACGCTTCGCGCCACAGTCCCCCCGTTACGGTTTAGTAGCAGTAACCGTAGCCGAAATCGGCCCGGGTTTATATATACTTAATGCTTCAACTACTCTACCGATCATCATGAAACTTGGCACACATATTCTAGATCCTGGAATTTCTAGATATTTTACTCTCTTCTCTTCCGCACTTTGAAGCATAATATCATTCATCTCATCAGCCATCCATCAATCACATTACCAAATCTTTCAAACGGGTGCGTGACTTCTGCGTTTTGCTGCGATGAGACTCAAATGGTACGAGTAATAAAAAATGGCCGTGCCGTTTGCTCGACTCGGTACCTACTAAATTCTCTTCTGCTTTCGAGTTATAGGTAAAAGGCGTGAGAGCAAAAATTAATGAATTATTTTATCACCCAAACGGTAGACCTGTGTGAATTTGGGAGTGACCTCACTCAGGCCATGACCGACGCGGGTCGACGCACCGCCATACGCTTTCAGGGGCACGCGGGCAAATAAATATTCGTTCTCTGGATTTTGTATGGCTTCTCTGTTGTGGTGTAAGTAATATCGAGCAAACTGTTTATGACCCAACATGAAAACCTGTGTGTAGAGAGACGTTCGAGTGATTTGATTTGCTTACAAGCGATAACTTTAAGTGTCTGATATGATGTCTGTAGATAAATAACATACATCCTTAAAACATAAATCCACAAATTCACGCCTATATCCCTTGCAGGAAAGGCAGACCGTTAAACAAGAACCTCAACGTTACGCAAAAGATAAGGAGTTACCATTCCATTTCTCGAAAACAGGATTCTACATCTCTGCGAAAGCTACTTTTAGTGGCGTAAACATTGGCAAACGATGGCACTTGAAAGACAAGCACTTACTGTGCCGTTAGGTGCTGTCATTCAGCACTTGACTTCTCGTGCATCAGGCAGAACGTAGAGTTGGCCCCTCGTTAGCAACTGAGGATAACGGCCATCGGCTAGGCATATAGGCATCCCTAGGCATTCATTTGTAGATTTCTTAACTTGCTTCAGTGTTTGTTTTTAATTTGTTTTGTTCAATGGTGCCGAAAGATACGTCGGATCCGCTCGATGTCTTTGATAGTTGTGCGACAAAACTCAAATTCATCAAGTCCATTCGACTGTTTGCTTTCTAATTCTGTCTATAGGTACCTGGATATTTGTTCCTGCGGAACAGATCATTCACGTTATCTGATACGCACTTAGCCAAAAATCTGAGAGAAAGACAATTTTTTTGTTGATGTGACTTAATTTGTGCAAGAATACTTAAGATACCTACGGTTCGTTTTAGTTTTATTTAAGTGGTTCATCTTAATATTCGATAGGTACGTACGTATAGATATGGATGGTTGTGGAACAATTTAATGTTCGATCGATAATTTTAAACATGTACCGTATCAAATTAGGATTAGACGAAATACAACCTTTTTAATGAAACGATAAAACTGGAAAGAACTATTATTGAACATACATATCAGAAGTTAGGTAGGTACCTAACCTAACAAGAATAAAAAGAAAACAATTTGTATTCCCGCGTAAAAATGTGCAGTGCCATATTGAATTGAAGCACGCACCGGCCGTCTCCCGTCTGCATTCTATATCTACCCAAAAACGCAGCCAGACATTTCTATAGCACTTCAGCTCACCCCTGCTTCGATCTAACTGAACTGAACGCTGACTGAAGCTACGTCGTATGCTATAAGTAGGTATGTGAGGATGTAAGTTATTTCACGTTCAATTTTACGTTGTAAAGTTAGGCTGTGTATGTCTAACAAGAATCCATTTGATTTGCGGACGACGATTAAAAAATAAAAGAAATTAAAAAAATAAACTTACCTTTTTCGGTCCGTTTTGGACAATGGTCTCGTATTCCAAACCTTCTGACATGGTCACAATATAAAAACTGACTAATCACTCTAAAATTCACTAAGTAAAATTACTTTATTTTTTATTAATTCTACTGAGCACTTTTATCCGACGTTCTACGTCTCGAGGAAACAGCACTTGGACGTAAAGTTAAAGATAAATCACGATATCCATTAAGGAATTTAATGGAATTATGTGTTTGGGCGTATTAATGCGTGGTACCGGCCGGCGCGACTGACGAGTGCAACAACACGAGCCGTACGTATCACACGCCCACTCAGCCTCCCCTGCTCTCTGCTCTCCGCAAAGTGAATTCAAGCTATACGTATAGAAAAGAAAGTAGGTAGGTAAACGAAAATACAAAGTTAAATGTAAAGTGCGGCTTCTATACGGCGAATTTTAGTTCGCTCTTTTAGTACACGTTTCATTACAAGTAAAATAGAGTTGAGTTTGACTACATCAAAAATAAATCAAAGAGGTCTACAAGCATGTAACGAAACGTTACATTTCTCTGTCAAAAGTGCGAGTTTTGCGCGTGATTCGTAACGAATCGCTTCCTGTGTTCAGGGCAGAGTTTCTGGTTTATAAAGCTAGCCTGGGAGCGACAGAAAAACATAAAATTTGCCAAATGCATTTCCTCACGGGCATGCTGTTAAAACTAGCTAAGTTCCGAGGGTTTCAGTATATTGTAATTTAGGCGATGGACTGACAACCTAACACTACAGCAGTAAATCTATCTTAAATAACCCTCAAAACTTATTCAGACGTGGCGGAACGACTTTTGATTAGGTCGTATACACTCTGCCTACCCCATTAGGGATACAGGCGTGATTATATGTATGTATGGATTTATAATAACATAATAATCCGCTTTTTCTTTTTCTTCTTCTTATCGTGTCGATCGTTTAGGCGTTTTTATATTAATTTTGACCAGTACTCTGCCAAACGAACCGCGACGTCAGTGGCGTTGTACAGGTCTTCTTGCGTGCAAGATGAAGGGCACGCGGGGCAAGACAATAGATGTGCCATTGTTTGGGGGGAGGCACCACATTTGCACTGGTTGTTCGTGCTGTATCCCCATCGGCACAAATTGTCCCTACAGCGACCGACTTGGGTCCGGAGTCTGTTCAGGGACTTCCAAGTCATCCACGGGAGCTTATGCCCTGGGGGAAGAACCTCTTTTACTGGGTTTAGAGAAGCGGTAGGGTATCTCTTCTGCCAAAGCTTACAACGGGCTTTTGGACCACTGCTACTAATTGGAGCAGCGTGCTTCACGAAGCTATGCCGGCTTTTGAGTCTCTGGGGTCCTTGGGTGTGATGGTAAAGTGGATGCCTGGCGTCCTTTTTTTTCTTGTAACACTCAACTGAACTTGCAATTTCTCTACGGAACGGAATAATCCGCAAGGAATTCGAATAATCCGCTGACAAGGAACAATATAGCAGGAATAGGAATGTAGGAAGCAAAGCAAAGAAGGTGCTACCATATCCGTTGAGCATTTTAATGATAATCACCAGCGCATTCTAAATTTATAATGACTTTTAGTTTAGGTTAGCGTAGGTTAAGATAACTCCAGAATAAATACTGAAGACTAGGCTGCATGGGCTCATGCTCTTTTCCTTCCCTAATGGAAGAATTTTAAAAAAGAAACTGTCAGAAGTATCTAAAAATATTTTCCGTGTTTTTATTGATAAATATTTGATTTACTTGAAGCTAAATTTAATATTATTATTGTGAGTAATAAAGGTATGTAAACGAGTGTTTGAGATGTTAATATTTAAATTGTAATACACTATAATGAAATATTGTTTACATTTATAGGTTATGTTACATTTCGCCTAATATCTCTAAAAATGAGTGCAGAACTGAAAATATTGAAGCAAGGCGCTGAAGCTAAGTTATTCATCTGCGAATACCTCGGCCAGCCGGCTCTGATCAAGGAGAGGTTCGTGAAACACTACCGACACCCAGATTTGGATACTGCTATAACCAAGGACAGAATAAAGAACGAAGCTAGAGCCATAGTCCGCTGCAAAGCTGCTGATGTCAAAACGCCGACACTCTACCTCGTCGATTTCCTAAGACGACGAATTTATATGCAACATTTTGAGCAAAGCATAACTGTAAAAGACTTTATCATCAACATTTACAAAACAGTAGATGGCACAGGAGATCAAATGAGCAGCCTTGACAAAGTTGCTATAATGATCGGACGAACCGTAAGGAAACTACATGAAAACAACATCATCCATGGGGATTTGACCACTTCAAATATGCTACTGGTCCCCAAAGAATCATACAAGATTGCTGATGATAATAAATGGCTTGATGTAAAGAATTTAGACTTAGTCATGATTGATTTTGGTCTATCATCTTTTGAGTCAAGCACTGAAGACAAGGGTGTTGATCTGTATGTCCTTGAGAGGGCTCTTATAAGCACCCATAATGATTATCCAGAGATATTTGGTAAAATCCTTGAGGCCTATAAAACTTACAGTAAGAGTAATGTTAAAGAAATCATCAGCAAATTTGAAGAAGTCAGAGCAAGAGGTAGAAAGAGGACCATGGTTGGGTAGTTGTTAAGAAATAAATGTGTTTGTTTTAAATGTTTTTATTTTATTTCTTAGTTGTTTCTTCCATGCTGGACTGGGAGCGAGAGGAAAACACAGAATTTGCCAGCTGCATTTCCACTTGGGCATGCAGTAAAAATCAGCTAACACTGGCTGACAACCTGTCACTATAGCAATATACCTACAAATCTATTTTCAATAACTCAAAACTTTGTCAGACATGATGGAACAACCATTGTTTAGGTCGTTTACGCTCTGCCTACCCCATTAGTGTTAATAGCGTGATTATAAGTATGTGAGAGTAGAGTGTAGAAATATGTTTAGATATTTTGTTAATAAAAATTTGGTATTTAAAGTTAAACTAAAATATTTATTGAAAAACTTTATTCTCTTAAAAAGTATACAAATATTGAGAGCAAAGGAATGTTCCTCCTACACAGCCTATAATCATAATTGTCATGTATTTCATAAGTCTACCAGCTACTAATCATCTTGAGATTATTTTAAACTTATGTATTTATCTAACCTACTGAATATTAAAAGGTCAATTTTAGCTTCATCTATCTACTTTATATAAAACTAAAATTGCAGCTATGACAACAACTGTGAAGAAAATATAGTTAAAGTAATTGACCAGGAAATTATAGTATTGAGAAATAAGCTGGGAACTAGGAATTACACATGATAAATACCTAGCATGTACCTAGCCAAAAAAAGTAAATTTTAAGGTAAACAACTTCTAATCTCTAGAAAAAATATTGTTTTTGTTATTTGTTGTGTTTGAAAAAGTAAATAAAACATCTATCTATAAGAAACAGAAACCCGGTCTACATGAGTACATAAGTGGGCGCGGTCATGACGCCACAGTTGTTGTCCTTGGAGGCCATGAGCACGTAGCCCTGGTTGCCCCACAGGTTGGACCAGGAGTTCTTCACGAGCCAGTAGTGCTGCCCGCCCAGCACGCCGTACCCCACCGCCAGCACCGCGTGGTCCAACTCGTCCACCTTGCTCTTGCTGGAATACAGAAAGTAACTGCTCAGTAAAGGTAAACTTCCTTGCATAACTACCTAGTTTAATCATTAAACGGAAGATAATTATTAAGTAAACGAAAATATCGAGTCAATATACAACAATAGACGTAATTTTGTCAAGTGACTAGTCAATAAACGTAAGTATCCTCTAATAAACAGTCGATAAACGTAAGTTACCTCAAATGAACAGTCAATAAACGTATGTTCTGACAAATAACGAGTCAATAGACGTCATTTTGTTCAGGAATTGGTCAATAAAGGAAAGTATCCACAAATAAACTTAAGTCCTGTCAAATAAACATAAATTGTGACGAGTAACTAGTCAATAAATGTCAGTACTGTCGAATAACTATTCAATAAACGTATTTTCTGTCGAACAACTATTCAATAAACATAAGTTCTATCAAATAAAAAAAGGAAATGTGACTGGTATTTGTAATGTCACACTTTAACGCAACCGATAATTGGTCACTAGTACTTACCACTTAGGTTCGTAGTAAACGCCGTGAGAGTAGAAGCTGAAGGTTCTATGCGAGGCGTCGATAGCGACCGATATCGGGCCGTGTTTGAACAGAGCCAGCATGAGAGCCTTCTGGTCGCCAGAGGTCACGTTGACCCAGCCCTTCATGGAGGTCACCAGGGTCACGTTGTCAATGTGGCAGTAACCGTCCTACGGGTTACAAACAATTACATTATTATTCCATGCTGGGCTGAGAGCGAGAGAAAAACATAGTGTGCCAGCTGCATTTCCTCCCGGGCATGCTGTAAAAACCAGCTAAGGGATCCAAATTCTTAATCTTGTAATTTAGGCGATAGGCTGACAACCTCTCAATACAGCAATATATACCTACAAATCTATATATATTCTTTAATGCATAAATTTCGACACATTGATTAAATCTTAAAACTAAAGCAAAGGCGAGCTTATCTCTATAAAAGATCTCTTCCAGCCAACCTAGTGGGGATGGGACTTCACGGGATATAAGTACAATAAGTAAATCATAGTGACAATAATTATAAACTAATATCTATCTAAATCTATCTTAAATTACCCCTTAAAACTTTGTCAGACATGGCGGAACGACCTTTGTTTAAGTAGTTTACGCTCTGCCTACCCCATTACGAATGAAAACGTGATTATATGTATGTAGATTATTACTTTGAACGGTATTATTACCACGATTATACAGGGTGTTAATTTAATTGCGTGCCATAGATTGCGTTGCGTGTTTTAGTAACGTAAGAGGACCCCATAAAAAATATTAAAAAACAACTCCGAAAATACAATACGCAATAGTCTGTAGGTATTTATAATGATTCCCAGAGCTGCGTCTGGCCACACCTATAGAACCGACGCGCGATTTGCTATCGATCAATAACAGCGACTTCTCATCAATCATAATAAATACCGACTATTGATTTCTTTATATATTCTTAAGGGCTCCATTTACGTATTTACCTTTACTCCATTTACGAAACACCAAATATAAGAAGCGACAGCGGAAGTCTCTTTTAAAAAACACCAATTTTATTTGAACTAACTTTAATGAAACATTTGCAAAGGTTCGGAATTATAAATCTAATTATAAGTGACGATTGTACGATGCTTGTTACAAAAGTGAGTAAATGCTAGACAGTAATAACGCAGCGCGGCGACCGCCGAACTCGATATTCTGCTGACGCGGTACCACAGAATATATAATAGTACTACATACAGAATGGACAGTCACCTCCCTTCCCCAGTCCGACATACGTCACACTCCGCGCCGGATTGTGGGCCACATTGAGCGTACACTTAGCGGGTATGGCGCGCGCATGTTTCCCAGTGTAACGGCAATAATAAAGTATATTGTGTTCTAAAGATGGTTAGCTACTGTTCCGTGTACGGATGTCATTCTTCCACAAGATATGACTCCAATAGGAACTTTTTTAGATTCCACAGTGATGAGAGACGGTAAGTAAATTCATACAAAATATGCAACCTAATCTATTCTAACTATTCAGTTACAGTGAAACTTTAAAACGTTGGTTTAATCAAGTGATGATTATGACCGGTATGACAAATTTAGCCAACCCTTATAACACGCACACAAACGCAGGCCAAGTGCAACATGCCGTCTGTCAATGTGTGACCAAAATGACATTGTAGTTAGGAGTGTCCGAGCTGTGGCGGTAGCATGCATAGCCGCGTCACGTGACGACGCGCCGACGATACGTTCCATAGATGTGTTGATTTGAAGTTTTGCCGAGTCTGCAGTTCACATGGGGGACTAATACGTAACACTAGTTAGATGACTATACTAATGACAAAGATGTATGGAGCTCTGATATTTCAGTGAAGCCTAAGAAATTGGCACACATTGCGGTCACAAACCCTATTTTAAACAAAAAGAAGGACAAAAGTAAGAATAAGATAAAACGAAGGGAGGGGCGCAAAGTGCGAGTTTCTAATGCTTCTTCTTCATTGTGATATAGTTTTATTTTATTTTGTAAAATAGATATAACTTAATTTTCTTTGTAATAGACTCGCTTGCGACTTTCTAAAAGTGTTCTTAGGAATCTATTTGGAAATAAATGATTTGACTTTGACACACCTAAAGATATTTGTAGTACCGATTGTTTGTCAACACTTTGGCCCACTGACCTGTCTGAGGTAGCCCCCGTAGTCCTCCTCGGTGGGCAGCCCGTGCCTCATGATCCACTGGTGCTGCACTGACCTGTCCGAGGTAGCCGCCGTAGTCCTCCTCGGTGGGCAGCCCGTGCCTCATGATCCACTGGTGCTGCACTGACCTGTCCGAGGTAGCCCCCGTAGTCCTCCTCGGTGGGCAGCCCGTGCCTCATGATCCACTGGTGCTGCACTGACCTGTCCGAGGTAGCCGCCGTAGTCCTCCTCGGTGGGCAGCCCGTGCCTCATGATCCACTGGTGCTGCACTGACCTGTCCGAGGTAGCCCCCGTAGTCCTCCTCGGTGGGCAGCCCGTGCCTCATGATCCACTGGTGCTGCACTGACCTGTCCGAGGTAGCCCCCGTAGTCCTCCTCGGTGGGCAGCCCGTGCTTCATGATCCACTGGTGCTGCACTGACCTGTCCGAGGTAGCCCCCGTAGTCCTCCTCGGTGGGCAGCCCGTGCTTCATGATCCACTGGTGCTGCACTGACCTGTCCGAGGTAGCCCCCGTAGTCCTCCTCGGTGGGCAGCCCGTGCCTCATGATCCACTGGTGCTGCACTGACCTGTCCGAGGTAGCCCCCGTAGTCCTCCTCGGTGGGCAGCCCGTGCCTCATGATCCACTGGTGCTGCACTGACCTGTCCGAGGTAGCCCCCGTAGTCCTCCTCGGTGGGCAGCCCGTGCCTCATGATCCACTGGTGCTGCACTGACCTGTCCGAGGTAGCCCCCGTAGTCCTCCTCGGTGGGCAGCCCGTGCCTCATGATCCACTGGTGCTGCACTGACCTGTCCGAGGTAGCCCCCGTAGTCCTCCTCGGTGGGCAGCCCGTGCCTCATGATCCACTGGTGCTGCACTGACCTGTCCGAGGTAGCCCCCGTAGTCCTCCTCGGTGGGCAGCCCGTGCTTCATAATCCACTGGTACGCGCGGAAATCCTCACCACCGTCGCACCCGTTGTTGCCGAAACTGAAATACATTCATAAAACAATTTAAAGTGTTAGTGTGATTTTAAGTGTGAAAGAGTGAATTTGAGTGTGCATATTTGTAGTATAAAAGAAAGTGTTCAAGTGTGAAACAGTGAGTTTGAAAGAATATATGTGATTTTAAGTGTGAAATAGTAATATTGCGAGTTATTATTTTATTAGAAATGGGTTTGCTCTTGACTCTAGACACTAGGTCAGGGACGTGACACAGTCAACGATGGAGCGAGCACCGACGGAACACAGCAAGCTGTGTACTACAAGTGAATACGTGTGACTATAAGTATAAAATAGTGAGTTTGAGTGAGTAGGTATGTATGACTTTAGTATGAAACAGTGAGTTTCAGAAAATTATGTGTATCTTTAAGTGTAAAACAGTGAGATTGAGAGAATATGTGAGACTTGACTATAAGTGTGAAACAGTAAGTTGAGAGAATATGTGTGACTTGACTATAAGTTTGAAACAGTGAGTTTGAGAATATGTGTGACTATGGGCCGTATTTATAATTAGCTCTCATGAGTGACAGCTAGTTTGAGTTCGTATCAGAAATGTCATTGCAGTACAAACTGGCCTGTGAAATCCATTCTCAATATTTCTCTCAAGATTGATATCGCTTCATAAATGCGAGCGTATAAGTGTAAGAGAGTGAGTTGAGAGAATATATGTAGCAATAAGTGTGAAACAGTGGGTTTGAGAGAATATGTGTGACTATGTGTGAAACAATTAGTTTGAGTGAATATGTGTGACCACAAGTGTGAAACAGTGAGTTTGTGAGAACATGTGTGACTATAAGTGTGAAACAGTGACTTTGGGAGAATATTCCTGACTTTTATGTGAATGTGTATTCTGTCTTTTAGTTTAAGTCTACAAGCTATGCAGCCGTGCACTCACCCCCACGAGCAGTCCACGAGTGCTTGCTGCGAGAGACGGACCAGGTGCCCTCCGTTGTGCAGGAACAGGGCGCCCTCCACTGCACCTACCGTACCGAACGACCAGCACGAACCGCACACTGATTGATCTGAAATACAACGGAAAATCATTAAATCACAGAGAGAAAATCCATGTTTCCATGCTGGACTGGGAGCGAGAGAACAACATAGAATGTGCCAGCTGCTTTTCCTCCCGGGCATTCTGTAAAAACCAGCTAAGGGATCCGACGGTTTCAGTATACTGTAATTTAGGCGATGGGCTGACAACCTCTCACTACAGCAATATATATCTTAAACGCGTGACTATATGTATGTATGTATATATCTTAAATAGCCCTTAAAACTTTGTCAGACGTAGCGGAACAATCTTTGTTTAGGCCGTTTACGCTCTGCCTACATAAGACGTGATTATATGTATGTATAGAAAGAAAAGTTAGAGAAGTATAAACAACATGTAAAAATATGGTAGTAAGTATCCGGTTGACACCAGGGTTCATCGGGTCATTCGACTCGAGAATCCACTCGCTAAGAAGAAGAAGTATCCGGTTCTTTAACTCTTTAGGGTAGTTGACAGCATGAAAATATTTTGAAGCTTACTATTTCTTACAAATGTGAAAATTGATCACATTGAATAAATCATGATTTTTAATATTTTTGAGAAATAAAATTCCGAAAATACACATACTACATACTAATCGCGTGACAGCAAACGCGTCAAGCTGTCATGTCATGAAAAATGTCAAGTAGTTTATAAAAATATAAAATTATATGTTTTGCAATTTGTTTTTACTGTAATATTAAACTGCCTCCGTGGTCTAGTGGCTAGTGCCATAGACTCCAGATCCAGAGGTCCTGGGTTTGATTCCCAGGGGGGAAACACAAAGTTGATATTTGAGAATGTATCACTTTGTGAATTTTCCCGAGTTTGGTTAGGACATTGCAGACTGAATCACCTGATTGTCCGAAAAGAAAAAGATTTCGTGCTTCGGACGGCACGTTAAGCCGTCGGTCCCGGTCGCTGTCTTTGATAGTGGTCGTTACTCAAACCATGTCAGAGGCCTGATAGTTGTGCTACTAGGCGGTTTAAAAAGTCTGACACCAGGGTTCATCGGGTCGATAGACTCGATACCCACTCGACAGAAGAAGAAGCCTGTAATATTAAAATTTCAGATAAACTAAACCAGTAGGTTAGTTACAATTGGCCAGACCCCCTTAATAATAACGGTGTGATATATTATTAGAATCCGCTAAAATGCCCTTTCATATGATACCACACACGACAGGAATCCGAACAAAAAAATATTTTTTCATACAAAAAATAGAAACCACCCCACTCCACTTGTGCACAACTTTGCCAGGGTGGGGAAACTATGAGAGGCATATTGGACAATAAGTGAAGCCATTAAAACAATAAAACCTCTTGTAGCAATTTTCCGGTCGATCTGATCGTTTTCAACTAGCCTACAAAGGCAATCTATGAATTAGTTTTTCAAAATTATTCAACTACAATTTTACTTATTTTACAGCGTTTTCAATATGATTCGAACCGTATCAAGTTCAAAGACCAGAGATTTTTTCTTTTTAAACAAACATACATAAACATATAATCGCGCCTTTATCCCTAATGGGGTAGGCAGAGCGTAAACGACCTAAGCAAAGGTCGTTTCGCCACGTCTGACAAAGTTTTGAGGGTAATTTAAGATCAGTCAAGCATACATACATACATAAAATCACGCCTTTATCCCTTACAGGGTAGGTAGAGCGTTAAACGCCTCGTAAAAGGCGCTTTCGCCGCGTCTGACAAAAATTGAGGGCAATTTTAGATTGTAATGTGTATTGCTAATGTGTAGTGACAGGTTGTCAGCCCATCGCCTAAATTACAATACACTGTAACCCTCGAGTCCCTTTTGCTGTCTTCTACAGCATGCCCGGAATGGAAGCATGGAAGAACAAATATATAAAACAAATAAATTGAATATCTATCTATGTTTTTCCACAGTTTGTTCGTTACCTTTGACGGGCGTGACGGCGCCGATGATGCGCCAGTCGAACTCGGGGGGCAGCTTCACGCTCATCTCCTCCACGTCATCTGTGTTGTACGGGAACGGCAGACCTGGACAGTGGGCACTTTTATTAGTTACTAGTCTATGGAGAAATTCATTGATAAAATTCAGTATGCGTATGTGTAAAATGTGTAATGAAGGACAGTTAGTGTGAGTGACAGTAACTGAGGTGTATGTGTATGAAAGTGTTAATAAGTGAGAGTGTGATAATGGGTGCAAGTGAAACAATGAATGGGAGAGTATGTACGTTCGTGTGTGAATGCGTGTGTGTGCTGTGTAAGTTTGTGTGTGATTAAGTGTGTGGTGTGTAAGTTTGTATGTGAATTAATGTCAGTGTGTGTGTGTAAGTTTCTGCGTGAATGAGTGTGTGTAGTGTACACTTACAAGTTGGTGTGTATAAGTTTGTGTGCGAATGAATATAAAAGTATGTAATTTCGTGTGTGAATGATTATGTGTGCGTAAGTCAGTGTGTATGGTGTGTAAGTTAGCGTGTAAGGTGTGCAAGTTCGTGTGTAAATGAATGTCAGTATGTAAAACCTTGTGTATGAATGACGGTGAGCGTGTGTGTAAAATTGTGTGTAGGTAAATTAATTGATTTACCTAGCGGGCTCGGTCCGGAGTGCTGCCTTCCTCTCAACGCGGCGATTTCATCAGCGGTCCTGTCCGCTAAGTGGTTGACGGCCAGCGTGAAGGACCTCCTGGCGCGGTTGAGGGAGTGAATGAAACGCAAGTTCTGACGGAACAGTTCCTTGCGTTTCGTGTGTTCGGTTTCGCTCGCGTATTGCTTTCCGTGCTTTGTCTTGAATCTATTGAAGTAATACATGATGTTAGGGAAAATAATATTTACGTAAATTCCACCAATCAGATGGGTCGAAATTTCTAGTGGCATATAAAATATTTGTTCGCAATATCGTATATTTTAAAATTTAATCTATGTTGAATGGATGATTATTCTTCCATGCTGGACTGTGAGCGAGAAAAACATAGCATGTGCCAGCTGCATTTCGTCTCGATCATGCTGTAAAATCAGCTAAGTGATCCGAGGTTTTCAGTATAATGCAATTTAGACGATGGGCTGACAACCAGTCACTACAGCAATATACCTATAAACCTATCTTAAATAACTTGCAAAACTTAGTCAGACGTGGCGGAATGACCTTTGTTTAGGCCGTTTATGCTCTTCCTATCCCATTAGGGATAAAGGCGAGATTATACCGGGTGTAAAGGATAACGTCCCGCAAACTGATAGGAGTGGCTCAGTCACCATAACTGAACAACAATCAGCAGAAAATATTTTCAGGAGATGAAAAAAATAATTGCCCTTCCCATACAAAATGACCACCTGATATATGAAAAATATGAAAATACATGATTAGAAGCGAATTACCATTTAGACAACATGCGGAATATTCTAAATTATAGAACAGTTATACAGCGGACCCTGCACTAAGCGTAGCTTGTATCGCAGGGGCCAGATACACAATTAAACAGATTTAATATTTTGTCGATGATTACTAAAAATCGGCCATTTTAAATACAACACATCATTATTAGATTAATTAAGTATGAACAAAAAATTAAAACAAAAGAAATGAAATGAATAATGTTAAAGACAATGTTTGTACTTAAGTTTAATTAAGTAACAATAATTGTCGTTGATAAAATCTAAAAAAAAAAGGTTAAAATTATAAGATAAAATTAAAATAAAATTATATTACATAAAATTAAATGAATTAAATACACACGTGTGTGTGTGTGTGAGAGTGAGTGTGTATGTGTGTGTGAGCACTCACTAAGTCAATTAGGTTTACGATTCAACCTTTGGTAGAACTTCCTCTGTTTGAGTGTAGTTAAGACTACTTAGCCATTTTATCACCAAAACCTTGGCCTCGCGCGTTGTCGATCTTACTACAGCTGGTAGTTTTTTACAAAATTTATTAAATAGATAGGGAGACTGGTAGATAGGCAGGCGTTGAGAAAAAGTAGTGGAGACGGCCGTTTTTCTAATTTTAAATACCCTACGCCTCAGAAGACTTTCAAACTCAGGGGAGCGTACAACTTCCCTATGTTTTGCAAGAAAGGTTCTCAGGATATACAGTTGTCTAACACGCATAACTTTACATTCAATGTAGAGAAGATCTGTTGAAAATCTGAACGGTTTTTTCAGCATGACCTTAAGAACCCTTTTCTTTGGGCACGCTCCAGTTGAATCATTATTGTTTTTGCCGCCCCTCCCCAAGCTCTGATACAATAAACTATTAAGGATTGGCAAAGGGCGTTGTAAACTAAAATTAAGGTCTCGTTACTTGCTGAGTGTCGGAGGGACTTCATAACATAAATTATTCTTCTCACTCTAATAGAAAGTGCGGAGACTTGGGGTTTGAAGCTGAGTCTTGCATCTATGAGTATTCCTAGGTATTTGATTCCTCACCACTTAAAATTGTTGAATTTTGTTAATACAAGGTGGCGCAAAAGAAATCACCCTATTGGAAGATGCTCTCATTTTTGCAAATGGCCGCCAATGTCAAATCTGTTTTGACATTTGTGGACTAGACAGATGCAGAATACAAGTGAACAAGCCATGGAGCGATACACTCCCCAAGAACGCGGAAAAATCGTGTCTATTTTTTTGAGTAACAATTCGTCTGTGGTGTTGGCGCAGCGCGAATTCCGTCGCCGATTCCCCGGCCGTCCGACACCGACTGCGCAAACACTGCGACGTTTAGCCACCAACCTTGAAGAGTATGGGACCACACGAGACGTTGCTAAGAGTGGCCGGCCCCGGAGCGCCCGTTCTGCCGAGAATATCGCCGCTGTAGCCGAGGACGTTGAAGTGAGCCCCGAAACATCGACCAGACGACGTGCCACGCAATTGGGCCTCAGCCGGCGGTCCTTGCAGCGAATTTTGGTGCGAGACTTGAAGATGTTTCCTTACAAAGTCCAGACCGTGCATCAGCTGCTGCCTGCCGACCGCCAAACGCGCGTAACCTACGCCCAAGCCATCCTCAATCTCGAGGAAGAATTGGACAATTTTTCGACCAAAATCATCATGAGCGATGAGGCTCATTTCCACCTCAGCGGTTACGTGAATCGGCAAAATTATCGCTTCTGGGGCACCGAGAATCCACGAGTGATGCACGAGGAGCCGTTACACCCGCTCAAAGTGACTGCGTGGTGCGCTGTTCACGCTGGAGGAGTCATCGGGCCATTTTTTTTCGAGAACGCCGCGGGTCAAACGACAACAGTGGACGGTGCGCGCTATAGGGCCATGTTGACCGAATTTTTTCTGCCGCAATTGGACGAATTGGGACTGGAGGACATGTGGTTCCAACAGGACGGGGCAACGGCGCACACTGCACGAGCCACAACCGACATTCTGAAGGCGGCATTTCCGGGTCGCCTAATCTCTCGTTTTGGCGATTTGCACTGGCCGGCCAGATCGCCCGATTTAACGGTCCCGGACTTCTTTTTATGGGGTTTTTTGAAGTCTCGTGTTTACGTCAACAAGCCTGAGACCTTGGAAGCCCTCAAAGACAACATTCGACACGAGTGCGAGAATCTGTCGCCCGAAGTTCTCGCCGAAGTGATGAAAAATGCCATAAAACGAGCCCGTATGGCAATCAATTGTAACGGCGCCCATTTGGCCGATATCATCTTCTCGACTTGACCAGTAAAATTCTAAAGGTGCAAATAAATATAATCAAAAAACAGATTCGAAGTTTTTCATTTAGAAAAAAAATGAGAGCCAAACAACATCGGATGACTTCTTTTGCGCCACCTTGTATAAGTTAATATATTTACTGTATCTATAGAAGCGGAATGTTGTGTCGTTGAAAACCCTATCAGGTTTAACGACACCGATTTTCATACGTATATATATTTTTAGCAACTAAATAAATAATTTATATTCATTTCCTGATCAAAATAATCTTGCATATAGTTGTTCAGTTCCGTCGACTGAGCAACCCCTATCAGTTAGCTGGACGTTGTCCACTGCTCTACCTGTAGAACTCTCGGTCGACGTGCTGGTCGCTGGCGGGGTGCACGAACTCCTTCATGGGGTTGAAGGTGGCCACGTGCTGCTTGCCGGGGCCGGGGAACGAGGTGCATTTCATACCTGACAAACAAATATTTATATAAGAAAAATTTATTAAGAGAAATAGATTTTTTTTTCATTTTTTTAAAGGCTTCTTTTGCGTTACTGAAACACCCCTAAAGCTAGCAATTGTCACGCAATTAAATTAACACCCTGTATAATACTCGAAAAACTGTAAGATGATACACGTCACAGACGCTATTATTCCTAAGGCAAACAAAAGAAAATGTATCTATAGTATTTCCAACTCAGATTTAGAAGAAAGTTAAACAAAGTCTCATGGCTTTTAATCGAAGATCTTGTTTCTAAAATAAGTTTCAGCTATTAGATATGACAACATAATGAAAAATTGTAGTTTTAGTAATTTAACTAATTTGCCAACACAAATATCATTAATTTTTGAAATGTGTTTTAGAATAAAAATATATATTTACCTTTATTCTAAAACTGAATTGGAAATACTATAACATCTATAGGATTGCATCTGTCAGCTTACAGTTTTTCGTGTATAATTGTTAGAAATAATAAAAAATGAAGTCGCCTTCTTCTGCCTTGCGTTTTCCCGACCTGCGGCCTGATGCTGGGGCTCCGCTTTCCGGCTATTTCTACTTCATAATAAGATTATTATTTTGAACGGGATTACTATTACGCTTGTTTATTGTCCACCTCGATATTTCAAATCCGTTCAAAATATGAGGCGTGAAAGAACAACAAACAAACAGATAGACGGAGCTTTACTTTCGGATTTTATAATATTAGTATGGAGTATGGATAGTATGTATTTTTCTTACGATCAGCAGGAAAACTATATCTATATTTTGTTTTATTTACCAACAACAAATCATTCACAATCTTCTTCCATGCTGACTGGGAGCGAGAGAAAAACATAGAATGTGCCAGCTGCATTTCCTCCCGGGCATGCTGTAAAAATCAGCTATGTGATCCGAGGGTTTCAGTATATTGCAATTTAGGCGATACAAATCTGTCTTATATAACCCTCAAAACTTTGTCAGACGTGGCGAAACGACCTTTGTTTAGGTCGGTCTGCCTACCCTATTAGGGATGAAGGCGTGTTTATATGTATGTATGTAAATATAATTCAATATAAATGAACTGACTGGCATCAATTTGGAAGACGTCCTGGTCGATGTCAGACACGTCGTACTCGCTGTAGTCAATGAAGTAGTGGTCGTAATGCGAGCCCAGCAGACTGTTGAAGCCCTTCATCTCGTACCTACGACCAAGGGACACATTATGACCGCACTGATGTAAAAAAAATAGGGAATATGCGCAAGTGGCGTGGGGTGCAATTTATAGAAATAGCCCGAGTAGCTTGTAGTCCACACTAACTTTGTATTCCTTATGAATTTATGCCATTATATTTCTTCCATGCTGGACTGGGAGAGATAGAAAAACATAGAATGTTCCAGCTGCCCTTCCTCCCGGGCATGCTGTAGAAGACAGCAAAAGGGACTCGAGGGTTACAGTGTATTGTAATTTAGGCGATGGGCTGACAACCTGTCACTACACATTACAATCTAAAATTGCCCTCAATTTTTGTCAGACGCGGCGAAAGCGCCTTTTACGAGGAGTTTAACGCTCTGCCTACCCCGTAAGGGATAAAGGCGTGATTTTATGTATGTATGTATGAATTTATGCAGAGTATTTTTTCGAAGGGAATCCGGTAGGAATCGTGATGTATGGACCCTTCGCCACTGATTTGCATGAATGACCATTTTTAGTTATTAAGGGATGAACAGTGGCACGACGGTTGCGCCTACAGCTTTAAATTAATTGTGCCTGAGATACACACATTTTAAAGAATATTTTACGTTTCGCGAGAATTTGAAGTAATTTTCCATTTTATAATACAAAATACAATTATTCACACTAAACATATAAGCTTTGTATCACAAATGTGCTAAAAGTGGCCACTTTTAAACACTTGTAATACAAACTTTAAATAATCAACATGAATTATTAAATTATGGATGAAAAAATGGGGAATTAGTTGCAATTTGCGCGAAACGTAAAATATTCATATTTTTATTTGTATTTCAGGCACAAATAATTTAAAACTGATGGCGCCACCGTCGTGCCACTGTTCACCCCTTAATAAGAATTATAATCAAAATTAAACAATGTGAAAGAATTTTCGCAAAATACGAATTAGTTAAAGAGGTATGATGCTTTAAAGTTGTTGGTGAAAAAGATAAGATTTCTTCCATGCTGGCCTGGGAGCGAGAGAAAAACGTACATTGTGCCAGCTGCATCTCCTCCCGGGCATGCTGTGCAAACCAGCTAAGCGATTTGGGGGTTTCAGTGTATTGTAATTTAGGCAATGGACTGACAGCCTGTCACTACAGATCTATCGGAACGACCTTTGTTTAGGTCGTTGACGCTCTGCCTACCCCATTAGGTATACATGCGTGATTTATGTATGTATCTGTGAAAACTGACCTGACTGGAATAGGGATGGGGTCTCCCCTCAACGTCTTCTTGTATTTGACCCACATGGTGTATTTGTTGACCTTGTCTCCGTTGGTGACCACCATCCGCCATTTTGCCGAGTCCGAGTCCCTCATAGCTTCGTTACCTGGGAAATAGTTTTATTTACTTATTAAACTAAAGGTAAGTACATACATACATATACATATAATCACGCCTTTATCCCTAATGGGGTAGGCAGAGCGTAAACGACCTAAACAAAGGTCGTTCCGCCACGTCTGACAAAGTTTAGAGGGACATCCAAGATAGATCTGTAGGTATATTGCTGTAGTGACAGGTTGTCAGCCCATCGCCTAAATTACAATATACTGAATCCCTCGGATCCCTTAGCTGTTTTTTACAGCAAGCCCGGGAGGAAATGCAGCTGGCACATTCTATGTTTTTCTTTCGCTCCCAGTCCAGCATGGAAGAAAAGGTAAGTACATTTTTTAAAAATATAATAATGTTCAATGACTTTCATTTAGAAGTGAATAAATTTTGATATCGTGGCTTCAGAAAAGGATTGGTC
The DNA here is from genome assembly GCA_949820665.1 of Scrobipalpa costella. Taxonomy (NCBI): domain Eukaryota; kingdom Metazoa; phylum Arthropoda; class Insecta; order Lepidoptera; family Gelechiidae; genus Scrobipalpa; species Scrobipalpa costella. The sequence goes on from OX463315.1 coordinate 303,432, forward strand.
TTTTTGTTTATATGTTAAGGTGGAAACAGAGCATAGGTGGCGCCCTCAATAGTAATAAATTAATTGTGTCTAAAATACAAACATTTTCGTTAATATTTTACGTTTAGCGAAAATCGCAAGTAATTCTCTACCACTTTTACCACATTTTTAATACAAGGCTTACATGCTTAGTTTCAATTATGATATTATCACTACATAGTATAAAACAAAGTCACTTTCTCTGTCCCTATATCCCTATGTATGCTTAGATCTTTAAAACTACGCAACGGATTTTGATGCGGTTTCTTTTAATGGATAGAGTGATTCAAGAGGACGGTTTATATGTATAATACATGCATAATATAATAGAGAAACACTGATGATTTCCGTGCGAAGCCGGGGCGGGTCGCTAGTGTGTTATAAAATTGAGAAATACTTGCAATTCTCGCAAAACGTAAAATATTCATTAAAATGTTTGTATTTCAGGAGTAATTAATTTAAAACTGTTGGTGCCATCGCGCCATTGTTCGCCCCTTAAACAACAATTGTAGACTCACACCGTCACTCGCACTCTCACACACTTACTCATTTTAACACTCATAATAACTTTCACTCACACATGGCGACAGTGTTATTCCTTATTCTGAGTTCCTTACCAATATATTTGAAATCAGTCATGTCTGGCAACACTGATTGAATGTTGACCGCCATGTCGCTGCTGCCGTTCACTTGAAGGCACGTCTGCTGGTTCAGCACTTGTTCTGTCGTCACCGGTGCTATCTGCAATGCCACAATAATACTTACATACATACATATAATCACGCCTTTATCCCTAATGGGATACTTTAACATTAATACCTTTTCTAGAATTATAAAATCCAAAGTTCTCAAACCGGTCAAGGCACCGGACCCGTCCGAAGCTTAATTTTAATTTATATTGTTAATAAACTAAAATATATTATTGTAATATCACTGTAGAATCGTTTACGTATTTAATTTGAATTTTTATCATTTAATTTTATATAATAATTTATTAATCCTCTAATTTATTAGCCTCTTTAATTTATTTCATAATTATAGTTACTTCAAGCTAAACCACTATCATGCTGTGGACATGCGTTTTTGGAATGCAATTGGCTTTAAGACCTGAGTAATGTAATTTATATCTCATAGTTGTGTTCTGTTGTATGTCTCTAATAAATAAATAAATAAATAGGCAGAGCACAAACGGCATAAACAATGGTCGTTTCGCCACGTCTGACAAACTTTTAAGGGTTGTTTAAGATAGATTTGTAGGTATAGTGCTTTAGAGACAGGTTTTTACAGCATGCCCGGGAGGAAATGCAGCTAGCATATTCTATGTTTTTCTCTCGCTCCGAGTCTAGCATAGGAGCATACTTTACTTAACATATTACAGCAAAACACCATCACAGGAATACTCTGAATGTTGAATGTTGCTGCATGCTTCCATGCTGGCCTGGGAGCGAGAGAAAAACTTAGAATGTGCCAGCCGCATTTCCTCCCGGGCATGCTGTAAAAACGAGCTACGGGATCCGTGGGTCGCTGTATTTTGCACATTAGGCGATGGGCTGACAACCTATCACTAAAGCAATATACCTAATAATCTATCTTTAATAACCCTCGAAACTTTGTTCGACGTGGCGGATCGACCTGTATTTAGGTCGTTTACGCTGTGCGTACCGCATTAGTGATAAAGGCGCGATTATATATATGTATGTATGTGTTTAATGTTTCTATTGTACACTGATTTGCATACCAATTGTAAACTTGGTTTTATACTTGCGAATAAATTCATCTTATCTTACACTCGCACCGCCCCTTGAGTTCCCTGATCATACATAGGTACATATAATCACGCTTTTTTCTCTCGCTCCCAGTCCAGCACTGTTACTGTTAAGGTCCTATTTATTATTCAGTGTACATACATACATAAAAGCATGCTTTTATCCCTTACGGGGTAGGCAGAGCGTAAAACGCTTTCGCCACGTCTGACAAAAATTAAAGAAAATTTTAGATTGTTATGTGTATTGCTGTAGTGACAGGTTTTCAGCCCTTCACCTAAATTACAATTTACTGTAACCCTCGAATCCCTTTTGCTAACTTCTACAGCATGCCCGGGAGAATGAGCAGCTGGAATATCTATGTTTTTCTATCACTCCCAGCCCAGCATGGAAGATATTATTCTGTGGCCTTACCTTAATGTTGGTCCCATAGGGCGGGAATACTGAGGATGTGAGCTGGTAGGTCTTCACCATCCCCCCGTAGTAGTCAATACGAGACTTGTCGTTCTTCGCATCGTACCTGCCAAATATTGAGGTAAATATGAATATTTCCCGGAATAATTTGGTTGTAACATTTTCTTTCATTAATATTATATATATTTATATATGTATTATAGTATTTATGTATTTCTATGTAGGTATAAGTAATTTATATGTATGACTATTTATTGTTATTAATTATATAAATACACCTAAGTAGCTTATTTACTTACCTATACAATATATTGCCTAAAATGTATACCAGCCCACTAGTTCAACTTTTTATTTTCCTGTACCCTAAGGTTGTCTGGAAGAAATTGCTGCATAGCAATAAGGCCGCCTATTTGTTTCATTTAATTGTATTTTCTCTTGTGTCTTTTCTGTGCAATAAAGTATATTCTTATCTTATCTAATATTTGGGACTGAAACATGAAAACAGAAACAAACATATCACGATATGGAATGCCAAAAATATTAATAAGAAGATTGCGTGGAAGACAGATTTTTCAAGAAAAACATGGAATGTGCCAGATGCATGTCCTCCCGGGCTTTGTGTAAAAACCAGCTAAAGGATTCGGGGGTTTCAGTGTATTGTCACTACAGCAATATACAGATCTATCTGAAATGACGTGAAATAACGACCTTTGTTTAGGACGTTTCCGCTCTGCTTACCCCATTAGGGATAAAGGCGTGGCATTATGTATGTTTAGGTGATTTGGAACCGTGATAACTCGGTTGGTAGATCTGAGGCACGGATCGATCGTAATTTAACTAAATTAGTTCTCGAGTCACGGATAATAAGAATAAATACCATATTTTGAAAAAGGTCTTGTCTTCCATGCTGGCCTGGGAGCGAGAGAAAAACATAGAATGTGCCAGCTGCATTTCCTCCCGGGCATGCTGTAAAAATCAGCTAAGGGATCCGAGGGTTTCAGTATATTGTAATTTAGGCGATGGGCTGACAACCTGTCACTACAGCAATATACATACAAGTCTATCTTGAATAACCCTCAGAACTGTTTCAAACGTGGCGGAACCACCTTTGTTAGGTCGTTTGCGCTCTGCCTACCCCATTAGGGATAAAGGCGTGACTTTATGTTTGTTTATGTTTTGAAAAAGGAAACAGTTATTGAAAGTTTTCTATCTCACTTATCCCATTGACTTTTGATATTTTCATACATACAAGACTCGTTAATTCATAAATAGATAATAATTATCTTTGTTAGCTCTGCTTTATACACCAGTTCATGTGTTGAAATTATCAGCAATGACCTCTGGAAGAAGTTCAAGTAACTTATAAACAAGATTATCATCATGCCAGCGAAAATGTTTTGCTCTATCAATTAGTTCAATGTTCGCAATTAAGATACAGTCACGCCATCATCCCTTTTGGGGTAAGCAAATCGTCAACGAACTCGTTAAGATTAAGTGAAAAGTAAAGACAAAACTAAAAGTAAAGGCGAAAGTAAGACTGCTCTCCCAATCGTTGACTCTGTTACTCATCATCATCATATCACCTCCATAGCCTTATCCCGTATCTCACAGGGTTGGTTACCCAATATGGGTAATTGAACGAGGGTAGTGATATTCATACAGAGCGACTGCCATCTGACCTCCGCAACCCAGAAGGGAAACCAGACCCAATCCTAGATTAGGCTTTTTGCCTAGTGACCAACCCAGCTGTCATTTTTCAAGCCGCCAATGCTCAGCACTGGCCTCTGACATGGCTTAACGACTATAGTATTTCCAACTCAGTTTTACAATAAAGGTAAACAAAATTTCATGTCTTTTGATCGACGATCTTCTTTCTAAAATAAGCTTTGTTTGGGTCGTAGACGCTCTGCCTCTGACTGTATGAGTTGGAAACACTATAATATCCACGGTATTAAACGATAATAACCGGGACCAACGGCTTAACGGGCCTTCCGAAGCATCGTTGACTCTGTTACTGTCACTTCTAAACTAGACTAGCTAGATCTGGTATCTTAACCCATCCTAGTCTGACGGTACCTAAGTGCAACTGTGCAAAAACGGCATGTAATAATAATTATATCCTAAAACGAGACAAGGTCAGCTGAATCTGATGATCAGCGAAGCAAAACTTGCATAATATCATAAAAATTGAATCGCCTATTGCCAATTGCCAACACGCAAGATTTTTAAGAGACTACAGTCGCACCATCAACCTAGAAACCAAGCGTTATGCCATACCATACATAATTAAATTAATAATGTTGTTATTAAAAACACTTGTACTTGTTTCACTTAATATAATTTAATCCTACCGGTTTCGCTAGCTTATAGCATCATCACATTGCACTTCGTTCGCTAAATATGAACGGTTTATTTAAAATGTTTTATGTGTTGTGTATGATATGTATAAAATCCCTGATGATGCTATAAGTTAACGAAACCGGTAGGATTAATTTATATTAAGTGAAACAAGTACAAGTGTTTTTAATAACAACATTATAAATATGAAGTTTCACCAAATGCCGACAATCGCAAGTATAAATTGTAATTAAATTAATATTTATGATATTATATGATGTTCAATTGTTAATTATGTGTGTATATTTCAAATTATGTACGGGTAAAGCCGTGACTCCTGCTCTGAAAGAGTACACGAAACAGCCCCGGAGGGGAAATGTTTCTAAAAACCCTTCCCTTTTTTTGTGCAATGTTTGTGCGCTGTAGTCACAGCTTAAGAATGTAAAGAATTCTGTTTTGCATGTGCAAACTATATTAGAAGGAAAATTCTTGAACAAATAATATTCGATAGTAAATAAATTGGCATGCTTAAAACAAAACAGGTAAATAACATAAATATATTTTTATCAAAAAACATGTGCAGGTATGTAATTTTAATTAGACGTTACTTAGTCAAATAAATAGCATATTTTTCGTTGGCCACATACCGGGTGTAAGGGACAGCGTCCCGCAAACTGATAGGGTTTGGTCAGTTAAAGAAACTAAACAATTTTCCGCAAGATGTTTTTACTATATGAAAAAAAAATTGCTTTCCCGTACAAATTGACTGACCGAGGTGGTATTTTTTTATGGGAAGATATTTTTTTTTTCATCTCCTGAAAGAATTTTGTGGTGAAAGTTGTTCAGTTTCGAGTTTCGTTCACTGAGCAACCCCTATCAGTTTGCGGGACGCTGTCCCTTACACCCGGTATTGAGTTCATCAGGATGATTTAAGGGTCAGCCAGAACAGTGAAATCCCATACAAACGTTACGTTTTAGTTACGTTTTAATTTTAAACGGTAAGACCAAACTTTGTACACATAATCAAATGCAACATATATCTAAACTATCACTTTGTGAAATATTCCCCAGTTCGGTTAGGACATTGCAGGCTCAACCACCCACAGAGAATAGTATTTTAACCACCTGATTGTCCGAAAAGAAAAAGGATTCCGTGCTTTGGAGGGCATGTTAAGCCATCGGTCCCAGTCGCTGTGTTTCTCTCAAACCATGTCAGAGGCCTAATAGTTGTGCTACTATTACGGTAGTATTATACCAGGTGTAAGGGACAGCGTCCCGCAAACTGATTGGGGTTGCTCAGTGAACGACACTAAACAACTATAAGTAGGTTTTTTTTCAGGAAATGAAAAAAAAGGCTTTTCCATACAAAATGTTCACCTCGATCAGACAATTTCTATGGAAAAGCCATTTCTTTTTCACATATATATACATACATATAGTCACGCCTTTATCGTAATCGATCCCTAATGGGGTAGGCAGAGCGTAAACGACCAAACCAAAGGTCGTCCCGCCACGTCTGACAAAGTTTTGAGGGTTATTTAAGTTACATTTGTAGGTATATTGCTGTAGTGACAGGTTGTCAGCCCATCGCCTAAATTACAATATACTGAAATCCTCGGATCTCTTAGCTGACTTTTACAGCATGCTCAGGAGGAAATGCAGCTGGTGCATTCTATGTTTTTGTCTCGCTCCCAGTCCAGCATTGAAGACTTTTTCACATCCTGGAAAAAAACTCCTGCTGATAGTTGTTCAGTATCGTTAACTGAGCAACCCCTATCAGTTTGCGGGACGCTGTCCCTTACACCAGGTATATCTGTGCTACTAGGCGGTAGAATCTGCCTCTCTCGTATTGGCTTATACAACCATCAGAAAAGATGCATTCCAGTCACTGTTTAAATCGTCTGACATAGACGTAAAGGCCTATGCTGATGAGGCGGTTTCAACACCAGGGTTCATCGGTTCGTCGAAAACCCACTCGCTAGGAAGAAGAAGCACTTACCAAGAGTAGAAAGGTTCGCTCAGCTCTGCGTAAGGGATGATCAGCAACCCTCGAACTGTGTACACGCTGTTCCATTGCGGTGGAGATTCTAGAAACATTTAAAAAAAAATGTAGAAAGCACTTTGGCCTGGCCTTCCATGCTGCAGACTGGGAGCGAGAGAAAAATATGGAATGTGCCAGATGCATTTCCTCCCGGGCATGCTGTAAAACCCAGCTAAGGGATCCGAGGGTTTTAGTATATTGTAATTTAGGCGATGGGCTGACAATCTGTCACTACAGCAATATTATTATTTATTTATTCATATACAATTAAATGTTGTGTTTGAATTTAACATGCCAATTAAATTGTCACTGGAAAATAAATATAAATTCAGAAAATAATATACCTATAACCATTAAATTGAGCATTAATTTATAATGATAATATACCTACAAATCTATCTTAAATAACCCTCAAAACTTTGTCAGACGTGGTGGAACGACCTTTGTTTAGGTAATTTACGCTCTGCCTACCCCATTAGGGATAAAGGCGTGATTGTATGTTTGTATGCACTTTGGCTTTTGTGATGAATGTGAGAGAAAACGAAACGCATCGGTTCGTAGTTTGTTGACCACTGTTTCGTCTTCATTTCGACTCATTAGGAGCCGTGTTTTTTGAATCACTCGAATCGAATTCGCATGCGCAAGAGCAACTTATAGAATTTGCATGCGAACTTTACTCTTTCGTATGCGCATTAGCTTTAGAGCGGTTCAAAAATACGGCTCCTAAAGCGGAAGCGTACCTGTCTACTATTAGACATTGCATTATCTCGACAGGGATACACGTGGGGGCGGGCCCCCTTGCGGGGAGAACCACTCTGCGGAGATCATGCTTAACGGCTGCTTTTAAAGAGTTGGATTCCGTTACGATCCAAACAAGCTAAGCTCACAAGAGAGAAGCACTTGCAAAAATACTGATAGGATAGGATAACAGAGTAAAAATTTGCTGGCCAAACTCGAAAATCGAAAATACTGATAGGATTGTTGACTACGAATTGCACACAATAACAACTGCTGTTAGATATTAAAAACTGGCAATATTATATGACTTGGTTTTCCCTTGCCAAATTGAACATAAAAAGTCGAAATATACAAATACCTTTCCATAAAAACGTAAGGTACCTGCTTCTGTCATTCACTCATTTTTATTCCTTGGGAAAATTGCATTTCATGGAGGTTAGGTAGATATGTAAATAATAGTGTCAGCCTCATTTTACACCTTGTGTAATATAATTGCTTAAAGTAAAATTATGCGTTACTTCGCAGAATGTCATTGTCGCAAAATGTCCCTTTCTCATAATGTCCTTTTTTTAATAAATTTAGTTAAACTAGTAAGCAGCTACTGATAAAAGGGTCATTTTGCGAAAGGGACAATATGAGAATGGGACATTTAGCGTCCAAGGAACATTTAGAGAAGTTACCATTTTGCAAAAGAGTTATATTTCGAAAAGGGACACTTTGCGAAGTTACCAACCGATGGTCAGGAAAAGCAATGTTTGCTGAATTGTCATTCTGCAGATCTTTCAGATACAGGCTTAATTTATGAAATAATAAAATAACTATGATTTTATTAAAGTAATTAAAATTATTGGAAGTAAAGTATATTGCCCTCCAATTTTTTTTATGATTTACTGATGGGGGTGTAGTGAGGGCACATTTTCCATATTAACTCTATTCAGTTTCATGCAATTCAGTACTATCCAAGACAACATAAAATTTGGATAACACGACACACAGTAGAACAAATATTGAGAAGTTTTTATCAGTTACTCACACGTAAAGAATTAATCAAAACAGCTGAATAAACAATCTTGTGAATCATAAAAATAATGATACAGATGTCAGCGACCCTCATTAATTCTGACATAGATTCTGTTTTTATTACAACAATAAAGTATTTCTCTTACAAATAAATCAGCTAATTCTTAAAGAAAAGAACAGTTGATGAATATTAACAGAAAATAAAGATTTTTCGAAAATGAATGGTCACTGAATTTTGAAAATGAGGGTAATATTTAAATACTACATTTCAATTTAGAATTATTGGTCATTTCTCAATTCTGAAGGGAAAAATGTTTTTTATTGTAAGTAAATGTTTATAGTTACAAAATCATTGAACCCAAGTACAAGACCTTTCTGGACAACTAGGACAGATACTAACTTGAGAAAAAAACGTAGAAATGATCAGAAAAGAACATAATATAAGAAAAAGGAAACTAACAGAAATACATGAATATTTTTAGGTACTTACGTTTATCCACATATCCAAATGCGGTGCCTACAAGTAGGCAAAATAAGACGTGAAGAAACATCGCGCGACCAGCCTCCGGCAAAGCACTGGACAGAATGACGGACGAAACACAAATAAATTACCTCACAAAAAAATGTTTCAAATAATCACATTAAAAAATATTCCTGGTAATCATATTGGCCTCTTATTAAGGAAATAGGAGGAGGGGTATTTAAAAAACGCCAGTACGGGGCATTTATGGAATTTGAACTTGGTTTTAATTACCGGCAAGGCAAAAAATACTTTCAATAGGGATAGGGACAATTGTCTAAAAGATTTACGAGCTATACAAGCTTTCTATGACTACGGCTTCAAGTGAAATTGAAACAAATGCCGACAGAAACAGTTTTAGGAAATACTTACGAAGGTTTTAGAAGAATTCTCGATTAAACTACAATTATTTTTCAACAACACAATACTGAGAAACAAACAATTCTTTGTAACTTGAGTTTTAGTAGATGGTTATATCATTTTCTTTCTTGGTCACGCTCATGTCCTTCATATATTGCTATCTCTCTTTCCACTACCACTTCGTGACTACAAGAACACAAGCGTAGAAACGTCAAATTCAGTGCGTTCATAATACTATAAACATTCGTCATCATTTGTGAATTGTGATTAATTAAAAAAAAAGTCTGTTCTTTGGCATACAATGCATCTATTATAGCTTATAGCACGGCTAGTGCGTGACTCCAGCGCACCAAAACATAACCCCACGGGGAAGAGAGAAGAAGGGTTTCACATACATTTCCCTTCCCCTCTCTGACCCCCGGGTATGTTTCGTTTCAGAGTAGGAGTCACGGCTTATGCAATGCATATTTTATTTAGATACATTCCGTGCCATGACATGGACAATCACTATCACTACATAGTATAAAACAAAGTCGCTTTCTCTGTCCCTATATCCCTATGTATGCATAAATCTTTAAACTACGCAACGGATATTGATGCATACATCATACATACATACATAAAATCACGCTTTTATCCCTTACGGGGTAGGCAGACCGTTAAACGCCTAGAAAAAGGCGCTTTCGCCACGTCTGACAAAGTTTTGAGGGTTATTCAAGATGCTTTTGCACGTATATTGCTGTAGTGACAGGTTGTCAGCCCATCGCCTACATACATACATACATAAAATCACGCCTTTATCCCTTACGGGGTAGGCAGAGCGTTAAACGCCTCGTAAAAGGCGCTTTCGCCGCGTCTGACAATAATTGAGGGTAATTTTAGATTGTAATGTGTATTGCCATAGTGACAGGTTGTCAGCCCATCGCCTAAATTACAATACACTGTAACCCTCGAGTCCCTTTTGCTGTCTTCTACAGCATGCCCAGGAGGAAGGGCAGCTGGCACATTCTATGTTTCTCTCTCGCTCCCAGTCCAGCGTGGAAGAACCAGTCCAGCGTGGAAGAGATATTGATGCGGTTTCTTTTAATGGATAGAGTGATTCAAGAGGAAGGTTTATATGTATAATACATGCATAATATAGTAGAGAAACACTGATAATTTCCGTGCGCAGTCGGGGCGGGTCGCTAGTAACTTATAAAAATAGATGTTTTGAGTGGGATATAAATAACAGTTACATTAGATAAGATGTTTTGAACGCATCCTGCGTTTCGATATTGCATTTTACCTATCATATATTAGAGGGTATAGCAATGCATTTAATTGCAATATTTAAACGTTGATTGATGATTGTCAATGTCAATGTCAAAAGTGAGGTGCACGTACTGTGTCTGTGTTGTTTTACGTGTATTTTTCTGTGTAAATTAACATTTCCTATCGTTTGAACTAATAAAAGCCCTTGTGATTGTAAGGAAGTATATAGCTCATTTTTTGTAAAATTTTCTAGCCATGTCTCCACCTTAAAACTGCTAATACTGACTGGGACTCCAGACACCGTATTTCTATTCGAAACCGTGGTGTAAATAGAACTTAAACATGAGTAAGAAACCTATAGCATTTGGGAAAATCAATTTCAACCTGAATAAAGCCCCAGAATTTGAGAAAAGCAGCGTGGAAGAGCATAGTGAACCTTCGAGCTCGGTATCCGGTTTCGGCACTTTTGGCCGTACTCCTATCAAAGAACATCAGATAATTGAAGAAATAACCGAAGATCTTGAAAGTCAACATGTCCAGGAGGTGATGGGTATAAGGAACTTTGGCAAGAAGGCCAAGAACTTCAATATTAATGAGCTTATGGAGCAAGCCAAGAAAACTGCTCGAGAAACACAGAAAAAGAGGTTTGAGGCTGAAGCTACGACTTCGTCTGAATCAGCTAAGGTAAATAAATGAAATATTTCAAATAAATAAGGTTTACGTTGGGGCTGTATATTTAACACAACCATTAACCTCTTGAATTCCACCGGCTCGATATCCGGTCAGCGAAAAAGTTGCCTCTTTGTGCCACCGACTCGATATCGGGTCGCTCGACACCAAGCTATATTTTGCCTTATTGTAGTGAATATAAGGTCTATTTTCGTATTCCAAATGCACAAATGGACAGAGTATGAATATAGCTTCAAAACAGTTACAAACATTCATTTATCTGATTGGTCCAAAGTTTTGAAAATGTCAGTTTGAAAATTCAGTGTCACGATGAGCGCGAGCTTTGTATGCGTCCCGCTAAAATAATTGTTTTTGGTGCTTTTTTCTACGTTTTTATGGATTATTTTTGGTGAGTAACATTCTTTTACTAAAATACAACGTTTAGTTGAAACATTTATTAGTTGAAACATGCAAAAATGCATAGAAATTGAACATAAATCGTCACACTCAACGATCCTCGAAAAAAACCGTTGCCGCCATTTTCCGTCGCAATTCATATACAGTGTGTTCAGTTTTTGATTTCAATTTCTATGTTTTAGGTATCGTAGTTATGTATGATAACGAGATATGATTATGTTATGTATGACCACATAGCCTGGGTACTAACCCAGGGTCTGATGATGGAGCCGGAAAGTGATCACAATAACTCTTCAACCATTCAACGTAACTATACCGTGTTTGGGCTCATTGAATTTGTATCGTAAGTAAATGATAATTAGAAAATAAACATATTTCAGCAAATATGCAAGAAGACAATCCAATAGACGAAGCCGAGCCTGCAGCAGTACTGTTTCCGGTGCTCAACGTGTGCCCCCTGGGAATCGAACCCAGGACCTCAGGATCGTAAGCCCATGGCTCAAACCACTAGACCACGAAAGCAGTTTGAGTATATTTGTATATATAAGTTGTAATACTGTTAATTATTTTTAATAAACATTTTAACACATAACACTAATGTTTTATTTTGTCATAAAAAACTTAAAACACTATGAAAATAAATATCAGCCTGTATTAGAGCAGCGCTAGGCACGATTCAAACCCCTAACTCCCACGGACGCGATATCGAGTCGGCCATTTTATCTCGAGTCAAACCGCGTGGGAAATGGCGGTTTTTGACAGTTCGAAGTGCTGGGATTCGAGAGGTTAAATGAGGATACTCACTATCTCACTCGTAGACACCAATCAAATACTTAGGTAATGTAAAATTTAACATTTCTTTTTTCATGTTTGCTTTTGTAATAGAAAATACCCTTGTCTCCAATATGTTACTTTCATAACAAAACTAAAATAAATAAATAATAACAACTTTCATATTTTTCAGGATGATAAACTTAATTTTAAAGGTCCACTTATTCCAATCAAACAATCCAGCCTTAAAACTGCAGATGAAGAAAATGATGATGAGTTGATTGGTCCTCCATTACCACCAGGTATGAAGCCAACAGATGATGATGACGATAATGAAATAATTGGACCACCTATACCTAAAGATTTACTAGATAAAGACAGCAAAACCAAGAAGACAAAAGATAAAGATGATGATGATGATGACAGTTATGATGACTTGAGCGGGTCTGATGATGAGGATATGAGCTTAGAGCAGCGAATACCTAACACTCATGAGGTAAACACCATCATTTGCTTAATAGAAAACAGTTTGTAACTGAAATGGCATGGAATTACGGCTGCTAAAGATGTGCCAATATTTTGTAGGTAAATAAAATATGTAAAGCCCTGCCAGGAATTAACAAGACCTGTTTTTATAAAAAATATTAGGTCCTTACACAAGATAATTTGCTGATACTCAACACTGTCAACTATGAATGGACGGCAATTCCATATGTAAGGAACCAATATGTGTGTGTTTCCAGGTGGAGATGCTTCATGGCACCAAGGCAGTGGTAGCACTAGCGGTAGACCCGTCGGGCGCTCGGCTCGCCACAGGCTCTGTGGATTATGATGTGTCCTTCTGGGATTTCGCTGGTGAGAGATTGAGTTGCCTAGCTAGAGAAGAGACTTGATTATTAATATTATTTTATTTCTTCCATGTTGGACTGGGAGCAAGAGAAAAACATAGAATGTACCAGCGGCATTCCTTCCCAGGCATGCTGTAAAAACCAGCTAAGTGATCCTTGGTTTATTACAGTATTTTACTATTTAGTGATGGGCTGTCAGCCTGTTACTACAGCAATATAATAATAACCTACAAATCTATCTTAACCATCAACATTTTGTCAGACGTGGCAGAATGACCGTTGTTTAGGTCTTTTACGCTCTGCCTACCCCATTAGAGATACAGGCGTGAAAATCCAACAAAATATATTTTTATTTTGAATTTCAGGCATGGACTCATCAATGCGTTCATTCCGCACACTCCAGCCTTGCGAGAACCATCCGATCAAGGCTCTTCAATACTCTGCGACCGGGGACTCCATACTTGTAGTCAGTGGCGCTGCACAAGCCAAAGTACTTGATAGAGACGGGTTTGAAGTGCTGGAGTGCGTCAAAGGGGACCAGTATATAAATGATATGGCTAAGTAAGTTTGTTGATGATTTATTTAGCAGTAATATTATGACATTAATGTGGATGTGACAGCAAGATTCGAAATCTATCCATTAATACATGGAAAGTTGCTGGGGAATTTCTCAATCCAAAAAGCATTCGCAAAAATTTAAACAACCCAAATGGTGTGAGTGACTAAACAATATGGGGACTATAGATTTCATTGTTGCGGCCAAAATTTGTAGCTCTATAGAGACGGGTTTCAAGTGTTAGAGTGCGTTATGGGAGACCAGTACAAGACTGGCATGGCTAAGTAAGTTGGGATATTTTTACTGTATAGTAAAGACAATATGTTTCGATAGTATGCAATAAAGTATACGGCGAATAGCTCAGATCACAGGCCATTCAGTTTTTATGTTATTTTCAAAGAAATTCAATGTCGCGGTGAATCTTGGATTTAATATCGGTTTTAGAAAATTGATTTTTTATACTTTCCTGACAGTATATTCCTTGTTTGTAGGACGAAAGGACATACAGCATCACTAAACAGCGGTTGCTGGCACCCGCACATAAGAGAAGAGTTCCTCACCTGCGCCAGAGATGGGACGTTACGATTGTGGACCACCGACAACCCTAGGCAACACCGCGCTGTCATCAAACCCAGGCAACAAGGTAATATTACAAAATCTGGAAAGTCGAAATGAAGAAGACACAGTGGTTATCAAAGAACCGATCGATGCGTTTCGTGTTCTTCGACATTCATCCGAAACGCCATAGACCCTTTCACGCTTGACAATCGCATTGTCTCGACAGAGATACAAGTGGGAAAGGGCCCCCTTGCGGGGAGTACCACTCTGCGGAGATCATGCTTAACGACTGTTCCTGAGTTGGATTCCGTTCCGATCCATCAAGCTAAACTCACAAAAACAAAGCACTTGCAAACTAATATTACATAGGTTTGAGCCCAGAATCAGCTTTCGCATCCAGTTCCGGTCAGCTACTAATCATAGGTTGTCGCTTCATTTAGCAGGAGGACGGCCCACATTGCGTCTGTCTATCGTGATTTCTATTCGAGAATTCCTTTTCTAGATTGACCATCGGTTCTGCAAATAAAATGGCCTGTATATTGTGATTTTAATTCGTAATATCGACCACTAGATTTACCTGGTCATTTACTTCCATGCTGGGCAGGGAACGAGATAAAAACATAAAAGTGCCAGCTGCATTTCCTCCCGGGCATGCTGTATAAACCAGCTAATAGAACCGAGGGTTTCAGTATATTGCAATTTAGACGATAGGCTGACGTGTCACTATAGCAATATACATACACATACAATCACGCCTTTATCCCTAATGGGGTAGGCAGAGCGTAAACGACCTAAACAAAGGTCGTTCCGCCACGTCTGACAAAGTTTTGAGGGTTATTCAAGATGGATTTGTACGTATATTGCTGTAGTGACAGGTTGTCAGTCCACGCCTAAATTGCAATATACTAAAACCCTCAGATCCCTTAGCTGGTTTTTACAGCATGCCCGGGAGGATATGCAGCTCGCACATTCTATGTTTTTCTCTAGCTCCCAGTCCAGCATGGAAGAAACCTACCCACCTACAAATCTATCTTAAATAACCCTCAAAACTTTGTCAGACGTGGCGGAACGACATGTTTAGGTAGTTTATTCTCTGCCTAACCCATTAGGGATAAAGGCGTGATTATATGTGTGTATGTAGATTTATCTGAAACTACACGTCTGTTTACACAGTTCATTTTTGTTGCCGGCAGGTGGGCTAAAGACGAATCCCACATCATGTGCGTTTTCTCGCGACGGCAACGTGGTGATCGCTGGCTGTTACGACGGATCCATACAGATGTGGGACCACAGGTAAAAAATTGACCAAGCAAGAGCATGCCAATTATTCTAAAATTAAGGTTTTAATACTCATTGGCGTCGATTTCTGCGACATAATTCTAATTCTTAGTAGCGCTATCACTTTCTTAACTTTGTCATAAGAACAGTATAGCAAATAAACACATGACTTAGACATGCCTAATCTGACGAAAGACTTTATTTGACGTAAAATAAAAGAGCATGCTCTATGCTCAGTTCTTATATCAAATAAGGAATGTGTTTATTTGTTATCCTGTTCTGATGTCAAAGTTAGGAAATTGACAGCGGTACTATACTAAGAATTAGAATTATGTCGCGAGAACTTGCATTGTAAACTACACAGGATCCGACCTATACTATTCGGTATGGTGGCGAAGAGAAGGCATTGCAAATCCACTTCGAGGCATCTCTTATAAAAAAAACTCAATAATAAGATGATTCCTACTTTTAGATTTTTTGCTCATCATATTGTCTGCTGAAAATAAGAAACATGTGTGAAAGAATTATTTCGATAATACAATTCGTTACCGAAAAATAGAATTTTTAAATGAGCGCGTTCCCGCTCGGCCTACCCCATTAGGGACAAAGGCGTGATTATATATATGTATGTAAAAAAGTCCTTTTCCACGTTCCTCATTTCCTCCCCGCAGAAAGAATTTCGTGAACACGTCCACAGTACTCCGCGACGCGCATCAGAAGCGGACTGAGATCTGCAGCATCTCGTACTCGCATCTCGCCAACTCGCTCGCCACGCGCGCCAACGACGACACGCTCAAGCTCTGGGACCTGAGGACCTTCAAGAAGCCACTCCATGTCTTCACGGACCTGTTCTCCAGGTAAATAACCAGTTGGTATTGGAGGTTTCTTCCATGCTGGCCTGGGAGCGAGAGAAAAACATGTGTCAGCTGCATTTCCTCCCGGGCATGCTGTTAAACCAGCTAAGGGATCCGAGGCTTTCTGTATATTGCAATTTAGGCGATAGGCTGACAACCTGTCACTACAGCAATATACCTACAAATCTATCTTAAATAACCCTCAAAACTTTGTCAGCAGAACGTTCTTTGTTTAGGTCATTTACGCTATGTACCCTATTAGGGATAAAGGCGTGATTATATGTATGTATTGGACGTCGCAAGCGAGCGCGAAAATATTTAGCAGCCCATGTACCGAAACTCCATGTTTAAAAAAGAAACAGAAGAGTAAATTGAAACGTATCGCGAGCAGCTGGTACCTGAATTCCAAGGGTAAATTAGCAATAGAAAATAACATTGACACATATTGCGAGCAAAACGACTCCGAATTATATATTTTATTAGGAGTACATATTTTTATTCATTCTCCCCCAGATACGAGCAAACCGACTGCGCCTTCAGCCCCGACGACGCGATGGTGTTCACAGGAGTCTCCTTGAATAGAGGGGAGGATGTGGGGAAACTGATCTTCTTTGACACCAAGACGTTCCAGCCCGTCACGCATATAGACGTGACCAAGTCACACGTCATCAAGGCGATATGGCATCCTAAACTGAACCAGGTCAGTGAAGTATAAACAAGTGTCTCGCTAAATAGAGTAGAGGATGTGGGGAAACTGATCTTCTTTGACACCAAGACGTTCCAGCCCGTCACGCATATAGACGTGACCAAGTCACACGTCATCAAGGCGATATGGCATCCTAAACTGAACCAGGTCAGTGAAGTATAAACAAGTGTCTCGCTAAATAGAGTAGAGGATGTGGGGAAACTGATCTTCTTTGACACCAAGACGTTCCAGCCCGTCACGCATATAGACGTGACCAAGTCACACGTCATCAAGGCGATATGGCATCCTAAACTGAACCAGGTCAGTGAAATTTAAACAAGTGTCTCGCTAAATAGAGTAGAGGATGTAGGGAAACTGATCTTCTTTGACACCAAGACGTTCCAGCCCGTCACGCATATAGACGTGACCAAGTCACACGTCATCAAGGCGATATGGCATCCTAAACTGAACCAGGTCAGTGAAGTTTAAACAAGTGTCTCGCTAAATAGAGTAGAGGATGTAGGGAAACTGATTTTCTTTGACACCAAGACGTTCCAGCCCGTCACGCATATAGACGTGACCAAATCACACGTCTGCATCACTTCTTGGGCATGCTGTAAAAATCAGCTAAGAGATTCGAATATTTCATTTCAGTATATTGCAAATTAAGCGATTGGCTGACAACCAGTCACTACACCAAAACAAAACTTGTCATACGTGGCGAAACGACCTTTGTTTGGGTCGTTGACGCTCTGCCTACCCCATTAGGGCGTGATAGTAAAATAGCTGGCCATATATAACCTCAAGGAGTAAAACGTCATAATTTTGCGTCCAGAGGTTGATTCGTCCAAGTATTTTTCCCATGAAGCTAAACAACTTTTCCCAAGGAATATAAGTAGAAATATGAAAAAAATGGCCCGCCCATACCTTACGCCCTACCTTCAGTTGCCAATACAAATGGTGACGGGGCTCGAGTCAATTTGTATGGAAGGAAGGGCAATTTTTTTTATATTTTGACCTACGTTCCTTGGGGAAAGTTGGATCTGGGCCTCCGAGAATAGAGAGCGCCATTATGGATAGCATTTTTTTTACATGCTGGACTGGGAGTGATAAAAAACATAGAATATGCCAGCTGTATCTCCTCCCGGGCATGCTGTAAAAACCTGCTAAGGGATTTCATGGTTATAGTTGATTGCAATTTAAGGGTATGGGCTGACAACCTGTCATTACAGCAATATACATCATAATCATCTATAATAATAACCCGCAAAACTTGTCAGATGTGGCTGTGTTTAGGTTGTTTATGCTCTGCCTACCCCTTTAAGATTGAATTAAAAATACCTGTCTGTCTCTATGGTACCTCTCTGATAGTTATAATACTGCGACACAAAACTATTGTCAAAAATGGGGGCGCCACTTTATTCGCCCAGGCAGCTTTAATATGGTGTAGTTCCGTTTCAAGAGTTATGTGTTGCAGTGATTTTCAATTCCTGGCAGGGGTATATGTATGGTATTGTTTTGACGTGTGCACCGCCCGGCCGCAGATGTTCGTGGGCTGCGGCAACGGCGCGGTGAAGTGCTACTACGACGGCAAGCGGTCGCTGCGCGGCGCCAAGCTGTGCGCCGTGAAGACGCAGCGCAAGCGGCACGGCCTGGAGGTGCTCTCCTCGCAGCAGGTGCTCACGCCGCACGCGCTGCCTCTGTTCCGCCAGGAGAAGCTGCGCACCAGCAAGAAGAGGATGGAGAAGGACAGGCTGGACCCCGTCAAGTCCCGCCGGCCCGACCTGCCCATCACCTCAGGTCGGTCATACCGCCATTATCGTCATTACTCCTGATACCACTTAATTATTTCTTACCGATTTCATACCTTTCCTAAGATGTCTAGCTGGCTTTGCTCGCATCAACCTTTTTGATGGCATTTCATGGTTATATGTATCGTAAAAACATTGCGATTGCCTCGCTCGCTCCGCTTGCTTTATCTTTTTGTTAACTTCATTATTTGAGCTTAGATATTTAAATTTTCCTTTAGTTCTTCTCGCTCACTCCTCTCGCAATATTTCTCGACATTTTCCCTTTGGTTTACCTCGCTCGCTCCGCTCGCAATATTTCTCGATATTTAATGTTCTCCCTTGTTGTTTCTCGCTCGCTCCGCTCGCAATATTTCTCGATATTTAATGTTCTCCCTTGTTGTTTCTCGCTCGCTCCGTTTGCAATATTTCTCGATATTTAATGTTCTCCCTTGTTGTTTCCCGCCCGCTCCGTTTGCAATATTTCTCGATATTTAATGTTCTACCTTGTTGTTTCTCGCTCGCTCCGTTTGCAATATTTCTCGATATTTAATGTTCTCCCTTGTTGTTTCCCGCTCGCTCCGCTTGCAATATTTCTCGATATTTAATGTTCTACCTTGTTGTTTCTCGCTCGCTCCGCTTGAAATATTACTCGATATTTAATGTTCTCCCTTGTTGTTTCCCGCTTGCTCCGCTTGAAATATTTCTCGATATTTAATGTTCTCCCTTGTTGTTTCTCGCTCGCTCCGCTTGAAATATTACTCGATATTTAATGTTCTCCCTTGTTGTTTCCCGCTTGCTCCGCTTGAAATATTTCTCGATATTTAATGTTCTCCCTTGTTGTTTCTCGCTCGCTCCGCTTGAAATATTTCTCGATATTTAATGTTCTCCCTTGTTGTTTCTCGCTCGCTCCGCTTGAAATATTTCTCGATATTTAATGTTCTCCCTTGTTGTTTCTCGCTCGCTCCGTTTGCAATATTTCTCGATATTTAATGTTCTCCCTTGTTGTTTCTAGCTCGCTCCGTTTGCAATATTTCTCGATATTTAAAGGTCTCCCTTGGTTTTTCTAGCTCGCTCCGCTTGCAATATTTCTTGATATTAAATGTTCTACCTTGGTTTTTCTAGCTCGCTCCGCTTGCCAATATTTCGCGATACTTAAACTTATAATGAGAGTGTGATTGTCGTTGTTCAGGTCAGGGCGGTCGCGTGGCGGCGTCGGGCAGCACGCTGTCGTCGTTCGTGATCCGCAACCTCGGGCTGTCGAAGCGCGTGGACGACGCGCAGGACCCGCGCGAGGCCATCCTCAAGTTCGCCAAGGACGCCGAGGAGAACCCGTTCTGGGTGGCGCCCGCCTACAAGCGCACGCAGCCGCGAGCCATCTTCCACCAGGAGCCGGAGCCGCCCGAGAAGAAACAGAAGAATTGAACCAAATTATAAATCATGTGCTGGATATTTGCCTTGTTTTCCTGTCATACCTCAATTTTTTCATTTTCAGTGATATGTTGACAAGAAAATCTGAGTCTTCTTCCATGCTGGACTGGGAGAAATAGAAAAACATAGAATGTTCCAGCTGCCCTTCCTCCCGGGCATGCTGTAGAAGACAGCAAAAGGGACTCGAGGGTTACAGTGTATTGTAATTTAGGCGATGGGCTGACAACCTGTCACTCAAAATTAGCAATACACATTACAATCTAAAATTGCCCTCAATTTTTGTCAGACGCGGCGAAAGCGCCTTTTACGAGGCGTTTAACGCTATGCCTACCCCGTAAGGGATAAAGGCGTGATTTTATGTATGTATGTATGTTTCCTCTCTATCCTCATTTTTTTTTCAGTGATATATTGACAAGAAAATCTGAGTCTTCTTCCATGCTGGCCTGGGAAGAGCAAGAGGCAAGAGAAAAACATAGTGTCAGCTGCATTTCCTCCCGGGCATGCTGTAAAAGCCAGCTAAGGGATCCGAGGGTTTCAGTGTATTGTAGTTTGGGCGATGGGCTGGCAACCTGTCTTTACAGCAATATACAGATCAATAAACAACCCCCAAAACTTGTCAGACGCGGCGGAACTACCTTTGTTTGGGTAGCTGACGCTGTGCCTATCCCATTAGGGATACAGACGTGACTAAATGTATGTATTGTATGTAGCTCTGAATGAATATGAGAAATGGAAGCCTAAAATCGCCTGATAAAATTCTAACTGTCAACCATAGAATTCTGTCAATGGTTAAAAAGGTGAATTTGTTTTTTAAACAGTCTTTTTACCATAAAACTACATAAATTGTTATTAATAACAGGCCATTTCTGTTTAATTATAAATAGGCCAAAATAATTAGGACTTGAATAGAAATCTGAACCTGAAAAATGAAAAGCTTAACTCTAAACCGTGGCTGAATCGCTGAACAAGAATTTTAAACATTATCTGAACTGAACGCAGATCTATGATTTCAATTACTTACGAACGCAGTCATTATTTAGTTTCCAAAGTTATTGCCAATTTATATTTTTTACCCATAATGTAAGTATTTTTCAAAGTTTTCTTAGCGAGTGGATTCTTGGGTCGAACCACGACCCCATGAACCCTGGTGTCAGAGTTTTCAAACCGCCTGGTATCCTCTGGCATGTATGTGTAAAGTAACGACCATTATCAAAGATGCCCTCATAAGCACGGAATATTTTTTCTTTTCGGACAATCAGGTGATTCTTTCTGCCTGCAATTGTCCTAACTAAACTGAAGAAAACCTTACAAAGTGAAAAATTTATAAATATCAACTTCGTGTTTGCCCTGGGAATCGAACTCAGGACCTCTGGATCGTAAACCCATGCTATGTAGTACTAATATATATTTTTTGCCCATGCCTCTGACCACTAGACTACGGAGGCAGATTTTTCAAAGTAGCAACATACGTGATGAAGGAAACAACAACAAAACTGGTAAATTAGAGCGGCAAAAAAAAAGTGAAGTTTCGTGACATTCTTTTCATAAAGAAGAAATATATGTTTTGTCGTCGTGTCTGAATCACAGGTGACAAAACTTTTCCTAGATAATTGGATCTCTCCCTTGCACTCACGTTCAAAATCACGTAGGTTTAACTTGCTATTTAAACAGTGATTTAACAGCTTTATCAATGTTCGACGGACGGTCTGAGATGGTCTTCGTCGACAAAATGTCGAGGCGGAATTTTTAAATCTCAAGTAAAATGAAGGCAAAATTTAAAAAAAGATATGGCAACATTTTGAGAAAAATGACATAGTGTCGCAATGACGCAAGATTTGACAAAATCCTTGACAGGCAGGCGAATATTTCCCAATCTTTCAAAATGGAAAATGGTGTTTCTCGCGGGTTTCTAACTAAATTAAATAAATTCTAACTAAAATGGACTGCATATAAAGCGCACGGTGTCCCGCAACATTGAACAAAATTACTAGTGAATATTTTGTGTTAGTTTTGGCAAGTGCAAAAAAATCGTTGAGTGCGACTTACAAATTAATTTTGTGTGTGATGTTCGCGATCTGATTGTTATTTGGGGCGTCTTACGTAAGTAAATCGTATGTTTTTGTTATTAAACAACTCTAGAGATAGCAAATTGTAAAAGTTGTCTCAAGAAATCATTAAAAAAATATGTTGTCGCAGGAAGTCGATACAAACGTAGAAGGTCGTCAAGTCTTATCCGTCAATAAAGATTGTATTTACAAATTATTTCAAAAGTTAATTGTAAATTTGCCGTTGTTATGCATGAAACTTGCCAGTGCGAGCGTTGGCCTTCGAATTATGCTGTCCTAGTGAATGATTGAAAGAAGCCATAAGTTTATTCTATTTTTTCTTGGCGCTCGCCGTTGGTATTATTTTGATGTTACGCTAGTCGCACTTGAATCTATGTGATCGAGTACCTGCATCTGTTTCTGGTAGCCTGGTATTTTTAGACACAAAGAGTTTGTGTTTTTTTAAGATTCTATTTAAATAGCGAACATTCTTGGAACTGTGAGATCTTATTAGATTTAAATATTAAATTTTATATTTACAATTAACTGTTAGCTTAATCATTGCATTATAACAATTAATAAGGTACATTCATACAAGTAGTTACATAGATCTTATATGAATTAATTATGACACCCAATGAATGGGGTGTAGCAATAGGGCATATCAATTTTGCAGCTTAATTACCTACAGCTAGACATAAAAACTTAGGGGCTGTATTTATAAAGCAAATTCAAGATTGAAAGCAATATTAAGTATGGATTAGACAGGCCATATTGTACTGAAATAACATTTCTGATTCAACCTCAAGTCACTATCAGTCTCAAGTGCTGATTATAAATATGGACCTTAGTTCTAGCCCTACAAGCACACCATAACTAATTCTATTTTGAATTATTTTTACTATAGCAATCAACCAATCATTATAAAATGTTAGTTATACTTACTAAATGCATTCTTACTCAATTAAATTGATAACTATACTATTTCCAACTCAGATTTAGAATAAAGGTAAACAAAGTTTCATGTCATTTAATAAAAAATCTTGTTTCTAAAATTAGTTTTAGCTATTAGATATAACAACATAATGAAATAGAAGTTTTAGCAATTTAACTAATTTGCCAACAACCATAATTTTTTTTTAAATGTGTTTCTGAATAAAAAGATGTGAAACTTTGTTTACCTTAATTCTAAATCTAAGTTTTAATTACTATAGCTACCTAGTAACTTTGTAATAATAAATTTTATTAGGTACTAAAACAAAACTAAACACAAAACTGTTAACTTATGTATCTGCCCATGAGTGAGCTAAGAGGTTGATCATGACATCATGGTGTTAGCTAATGCTCTGGTCACCTTGTTGTTGTTTCTGAGTCATTTTCCTACTTTGTTTGTACATTATGTACCTATGTGGTTTCTGTTGTGTTTAAATATTTTACTAAATTTCTGCTCAATCATTTCACCAGCAACTTGTTTTTATATATAGTCACGCCTTTATTCCTAATGGGGTAGGCAGAGCGTTAACGACCAAAACAAAGGTCCATCATATCTGACAAAGTTTTGAGGGTTATTTAAGTTAGATTTGTAGGTATATTGCTGTAGTGACAGGTTGTCAGCCCATCGCCTAAAGTACAATATACTGAAACCCTCGGATCCCTTTTTTTTCCTGTGGGAGTGGGTTATTTTCCTTCTTCCTTTTATTTTGTCATGTTGTTTCCCTGTGATATGCAGTTGGCATTTTCAGTTCATAATTATGTCTAAATTCATCTATAGTATTTCCAACTCAGTTTTAGAATAAAGGTAAACAAAGGTTCATGTCTTTTAATCGAAGATCTTGATAAATATGTTTTAGCTATTAGATATGACAACATAATGAAATAGTAGTTTAAGTAACTTAACTAATTTGCCAACATATATAGTTTATTTTTATTTTAATGTGATTTTGAATGAAAAGACATGAAAGTTTACCTTTATTCAAAAACATAACTTGAGTTGGAAATACTATAATCTATCCAGCTCTTTAAATTGGAAAGATAAAATAAACAAACATACTAAATAACAAACTATCTTACTTTTTTATAGTATTGTATTAAATTGCTTTATTTGCTGTGTAATTGTCTGGTATATAAGGAAACAGAGATAGACGTATTATCTATTTGATTTGTATGAAACATAACATAATATTTATAACAATATTTCTTATCTGATTAATTTTATATATAGCTTTTACTTGATAAATTCGTATTTATAGCTTGTACCCCATTAGGGATAAAGGCGTGATTATACATACATACATACTTAATAAAAATATATACTTGTAACAGTTGCTGGACTGGGAGCAAGAGAAAAACATAGAATGTTCCAGCTGCATTTATTCCCAGGCATGCTGTAGAAACCAACTAAGGGATCTGAAAGTTTCTGTATATCGCAATTATTTGATGGGCTGACAACCTGTCACTACAGCAATATACCCCCACATCAATCATTTTAAATAACCCTCAAAACTTTGTCAGAAGTGCCGAATGACCTTTGTTTAGGTAGTTTACGCTCTGCCTACCCCATTAGGGATAAAGGCGTGATTATATGTATGGATTGTAACAGTTTTCTATTATTTAATTTGCTTAAAGAGTTTTTAATTATTTCTTAAAATCACATTAAAATGTTGTTAATAAACTAATAATTTAAATTATAATTAAATTACCCATTAACCTGACACTTGTGTGCCCAGTAATAATATAAATATAATATATTTTTATAAAATTTCCACAAATGCACTCTGATTTTAACCCCGTTTACAATTAAAATAAAAACAACTTCATAAATATTGTTCAGTGCATAATAATTTCAGCTAGTCATCAATCTTAGTCAAATTTTGTTATTGAATTTCTCTGATATGAACAATAATCTGCTTATATTTTATCGTAGAGAAAGATTTATTTGTTTGTTCGTGATTGTGGGTATTATATATATATTTATATTTTTTGATAGCCTATAGGTCGTCCCACTGCTGGGCAGAGGTATTATAATTAAAGACCAAAATAACTGAACTAAAATGGATGACTAAAATAATTCATTCACCATGAGAACCATCATTATCCAAAAGTAAACTAACAGTTATTAACAGGAAGTTAACAGTTGTCTCAACTACCTTCCTGCTAATAAATAAATAAAATGGCTACTTTCTTTTCTACCATAGTTTCAAATGAAAGTCATTGAGCAATGTAATATTTTTATTTATTTCTCTATTTAATTTTATTTTTTTATTAGATATACATATTTATTTATTTTTATAAGCATGCTGTTAATTTAAGGTAGGTGTAACAAATTACATTAAGGCGTATCTCGCCATCAATCTTTTAAGTTTGGCATTGACATTAGTTATAAAAATGTACTTACCTTTAGTTTAAAAAAGATAAATTAGAGTAAAATATCTTATTACCATGGAAAAATGCATATATTATTACGAGTAATATTGGCGAAATTGAGGGGAGAAAAGCTAGTTTATTACTAACTAGCGACCCGCCCCGGCTTCGCACGGAAATCATCAGTGTTTCTCTACTATATTATAAATATAGTAGAGAAATAAATAAAAATAAAAAAGTAGTTTAAATTGGAAAATAAACTACTTTTTTATTTTTATTTATTTATTTTATAAATAGGTAGTATTTGCACTACTAATTGTTTTATTTCCTTTTTTTCTTGTGTCTTTTCTGTGCAATAATACATATTCTTATCTTAAATCTTTGGAAGTATTTGAATAAATTAAATATCACTACATAGTATAAAACAAAGTCGCTTTCTCTGTCCCTATATCCCTATGTATGCTTAGATCTTTAAAACTACGCAACGGATTTTGATGCGGTCTCTTTTAATGGATAGAGTGATTCAAGAGGAAGGTTTATATGTATAATACATGCATAATATAGTAGAGAAACACTGATGATTTCCGTGCGAAGCCGGGGCGGGTCGCTAGTTAGTAATAAACTAGCTTTTCTCCCCTCAATTTCGCCAATATTACTCGTAATAATATATGCATTTTTCCATGGTAATAAGATATTTTACTCTAATTTATCTTTTTTAAACTAAAGGTAAGTACATTTTTATAACTAATGTCAATGCCAAACTTAAAAGATTGATGGCGAGATACGCCTTAATGTAATTTGTTACACCTACCTTAAATTAACAGCATGCTTATAAAAATAAATAAATATGTATATCTAATAAAAAAATAAAATTAAATAGAGAAATAAATAAAAATATTACATTGCTCAATGACTTTCATTTGAAACTATGGTAGAAAAGAAAGTAGCCATTTTATTTATTTATTAGCAGGAAGGTAGTTGAGACAACTGTTAGCTTCCTGTTAATAACTGTTAGTTTACTTTTGGATAATGATGGTTCTCATGGTGAATGAATTATTTTAGTCATCCATTTTAGTTCAGTTATTTTGGTCTTTAATTATAATACCTCTGCCCAGCAGTGGGACGACCTATAGGCTATCAAAAAATATAAATATATATATAATACCCACAATCACGAACAAACAAATAAATCTTTCTCTACGATAAAATATAAGCAGATTATTGTTCATATCAGAGAAATTCAATAACAAAATTTGACTAAGATTGATGACTAGCTGAAATTATTATGCACTGAACAATATTTATGAAGTTGTTTTTATTTTAATTGTAAACGGGGTTAAAATCAGAGTGCATTTGTGGAAATTTTATAAAAATATATTATATTTATATTATTACTGGGCACACAAGTGTCAGGTTAATGGGTAATTTAATTATAATTTAAATTATTAGTTTATTAACAACATTTTAATGTGATTTTAAGAAATAATTAAAAACTCTTTAAGCAAATTAAATAATAGAAAACTGTTACAATCCATACATATAATCACGCCTTTATCCCTAATGGGGTAGGCAGAGCGTAAACTACCTAAACAAAGGTCATTCGGCACTTCTGACAAAGTTTTGAGGGTTATTTAAAATGATTGATGTGGGGGTATATTGCTGTAGTGACAGGTTGTCAGCCCATCAAATAATTGCGATATACAGAAACTTTCAGATCCCTTAGCTGGTTTCTACAGCATGCCTGGGAATAAATGCAGCTGGAACATTCTATGTTTTTCTCTTGCTCCCAGTCCAGCAACTGTTACAAGTATATATTTTTATTAAGTATGTATGTATGTATAATCACGCCTTTATCCCTAATGGGGTACAAGCTATAAATACGAATTTATCAAGTAAAAGCTATATATAAAATTAATCAGATAAGAAATATTGTTATAAATATTATGTTATGTTTCATACAAATCAAATAGATAATACGTCTATCTCTGTTTCCTTATATACCAGACAATTACACAGCAAATAAAGCAATTTAATACAATACTATAAAAAAGTAAGATAGTTTGTTATTTAGTATGTTTGTTTATTTTATCTTTCCAATTTAAAGAGCTGGATAGATTATAGTATTTCCAACTCAAGTTATGTTTTTGAATAAAGGTAAACTTTCATGTCTTTTCATTCAAAATCACATTAAAATAAAAATAAACTATATATGTTGGCAAATTAGTTAAGTTACTTAAACTACTATTTCATTATGTTGTCATATCTAATAGCTAAAACATATTTATCAAGATCTTCGATTAAAAGACATGAACCTTTGTTTACCTTTATTCTAAAACTGAGTTGGAAATACTATAGATGAATTTAGACATAATTATGAACTGAAAATGCCAACTGCATATCACAGGGAAACAACATGACAAAATAAAAGGAAGAAGGAAAATAACCCACTCCCACAGGAAAAAAAAGGGATCCGAGGGTTTCAGTATATTGTACTTTAGGCGATGGGCTGACAACCTGTCACTACAGCAATATACCTACAAATCTAACTTAAATAACCCTCAAAACTTTGTCAGATATGATGGACCTTTGTTTTGGTCGTTAACGCTCTGCCTACCCCATTAGGAATAAAGGCGTGACTATATATAAAAACAAGTTGCTGGTGAAATGATTGAGCAGAAATTTAGTAAAATATTTAAACACAACAGAAACCACATAGGTACATAATGTACAAACAAAGTAGGAAAATGACTCAGAAACAACAACAAGGTGACCAGAGCATTAGCTAACACCATGATGTCATGATCAACCTCTTAGCTCACTCATGGGCAGATACATAAGTTAACAGTTTTGTGTTTAGTTTTGTTTTAGTACCTAATAAAATTTATTATTACAAAGTTACTAGGTAGCTATAGTAATTAAAACTTAGATTTAGAATTAAGGTAAACAAAGTTTCACATCTTTTTATTCAGAAACACATTTAAAAAAAAATTATGGTTGTTGGCAAATTAGTTAAATTGCTAAAACTTCTATTTCATTATGTTGTTATATCTAATAGCTAAAACTAATTTTAGAAACAAGATTTTTTATTAAATGACATGAAACTTTGTTTACCTTTATTCTAAATCTGAGTTGGAAATAGTATAGTTATCAATTTAATTGAGTAAGAATGCATTTAGTAAGTATAACTAACATTTTATAATGATTGGTTGATTGCTATAGTAAAAATAATTCAAAATAGAATTAGTTATGGTGTGCTTGTAGGGCTAGAACTAAGGTCCATATTTATAATCAGCACTTGAGACTGATAGTGACTTGAGGTTGAATCAGAAATGTTATTTCAGTACAATATGGCCTGTCTAATCCATACTTAATATTGCTTTCAATCTTGAATTTGCTTTATAAATACAGCCCCTAAGTTTTTATGTCTAGCTGTAGGTAATTAAGCTGCAAAATTGATATGCCCTATTGCTACACCCCATTCATTGGGTGTCATAATTAATTCATATAAGATCTATGTAACTACTTGTATGAATGTACCTTATTAATTGTTATAATGCAATGATTAAGCTAACAGTTAATTGTAAATATAAAATTTAATATTTAAATCTAATAAGATCTCACAGTTCCAAGAATGTTCGCTATTTAAATAGAATCTTAAAAAAACACAAACTCTTTGTGTCTAAAAATACCAGGCTACCAGAAACAGATGCAGGTACTCGATCACATAGATTCAAGTGCGACTAGCGTAACATCAAAATAATACCAACGGCGAGCGCCAAGAAAAAATAGAATAAACTTATGGCTTCTTTCAATCATTCACTAGGACAGCATAATTCGAAGGCCAACGCTCGCACTGGCAAGTTTCATGCATAACAACGGCAAATTTACAATTAACTTTTGAAATAATTTGTAAATACAATCTTTATTGACGGATAAGACTTGACGACCTTCTACGTTTGTATCGACTTCCTGCGACAACATATTTTTTTGGCGCATGTATTTATGCATGTATTATACATATAAACCTTCCTCTTGAATCACTCTATCCATTAAAAGAGACCGCATCAAAATCCGTTGCGTAGTTTTAAAGATCTAAGCATACATAGGGATATAGGGACAGAGAAAGCGACTTTGTTTTATACTATGTAGTGATATTTAATTTATTCAAATACTTCCAAAGATTTAAGATAAGAATATGTATTATTGCACAGAAAAGACACAAGAAAAAAAGGAAATAAAACAATTAGTAGTGCAAATACTACCTATTTATAAAATAAATAAATAAAAATAAAAAAGTAGTTTAAATTGGAAAATAAACTACTTTTTTATTTTTATTTATTTATTTTATAAATAGGTAGCTTTATTGCTAAGCAGCATTTTCTTCCAGGCAACCTTAGGGCACAGGAAATATAAGTTTAACTAGTGGGTTTGAATACATTTCGAGCAATACATTGTACACCTAAATAAGCTACTTAAGTGTACTTATATAATAACAATAATAAATAATCTTATATAAAAATTATGATTCCTGACTTCCGTGCTTGGGAAGGCACGTTAAGCCGTTGGTCCCGGTTAATATTGTTTAATACTGTAGATATTAGTCGTTAAGCCATATCAGAGGCCAGTGCTAAGCATTGGCGGCTTGAACACTCTGACCTATCTAGGATTGGGTCTGGTTTCCCTTCTGAGTTGTGGAGGTAAGATGGCAGTCGCTCTGTGTAAAAACCAGTACCCTAATTCAATACCCTAGATTAGGTAGCCGACCCCGTGAGATACGGGATAAGGCTAGGGAGATGATGACACCTACTGGCCCTACTGCAAGTTTTTATTGTCTTGTATGGAACCATAGTGTAGTCAAGTGATCTATATTGATCCCTATTTTATAATCTATACATATAATAAAATTATTACAGGTTGATGTCTGTACATGGGGAGATAAATAAGAAAAACCCTATAAGTGCTATAGAAGCCAAAAATACAGTTTTTAAATGTTTTGACTGTCTGTCTGTATGTTTGTTCGCGTGTCACGGAAAAACTACTGCACCAAATTGAATGCGTTTTTTTTGTTGCATTGCTAAAGATCTAACTTAGATACTCATGTTTCGTTTTTTTCGAAATTCTATTTGGAAGTCGAGATATAAGAAAAAGTGTTGGTGATAAAAAAGTTTTTGCTTCTGCATATTAGAAAAAATAATTGCATTTTTGGACCAACCATGCATTAATAAAGATAACATTAAAAAAACACATTTAAAAAAAAATAAACATTAAATAAAAAGCTAACCCGGGTATAAAATCCACAGTTCTTGCACTATAACAACAAAATCAGTATTAATCGACGCGGAAAATTTTACACCCCATCGCCTAAATTACAATATACTGAATCACTCGGTTCCCTTAGCTGGTTTTTACAGCATGCCCTGTGGGAAATGCAGCTGCCACATTCTATGTTTTTTCTCGCTCCCAGTTCAGCATGGAAGAAATTCTCAAATGAAACTCATTAAATATGCGGGAGAAACCGCGGGCGGAAAGCTAGTAACTGATAAAATACTATCACTATAGTTATGATAAGCTTGTAATAGATAATCACATCAGCTTCAGTGTTATAGATTCATACTGACATGCATTTTGTTTTCATTGTATGCTAAAAATAAGTGAAAACTATAATATGAAAGAAGGGTAATAATAAATTCGTTTCTGGCCAATGCCGATCCATCACTCTACCAACTGAGCTACATAAACGGTAGCGGGAGTGACGAATTTATCAGTCTTCCTTATTCTAGAGATGCAGGTGAGTCCTGCCAGAAACGAATTTCTTATTTTCTTTCTTTCATATTATGAAATAAAAATAGTATTGTGAGTGCTCAAAATTCTCAAAACTAAGTGAAAAGTGTAATTGAATATTAAACTGAGTGAAAATGTGTTCAGTGCTGCTATGACTATGAAGGATCCAAAAAAAATACGCTTTAGTCTGTATAATCCTTTACAAGCATATAGATAATACATACAGTTCTTCCATGCTGGACTGGGAGAGATAAAAAAACATAGAATATGCCAGCTGCATTTCCTCCTGGGAATGCTGTAAAAACCAGCTAAAGGGTCGGAGGGTTTCAGTATATTGCAATTTAGGCGACGGGCTGACAACCTGTCACTACAGCAATATACCAACAAATCTATCCTAAATAACCCCCAAAACTTTGTTAAACGTGGCGGAACGACTTTTGTTTCGGTTGCTTACGCTCTGCCTACCCCATTAGGGATAAAGGCGTGATTATATGTATGTATATAGATAATACATACAAGTGATTTTTACTTTATAATGATTAAAGACGGGAAATTTACCGTGGTTTTTTCATTTTTGTATGAGTGTCCGTATCACAACGCATGAAATTGCGTTGTGATATCGGACTCACATACAAAAATGAAAAAATCACGGTAAGTTTCCCGTTTTCAATCAATATAATGAAATGAAAAATAAGTTACGTAAATTTAAGAACCACATTACCTTATTTCTTCCATGCTGGACTAGAAGCGACAGAAAAACATAGAATGCGCCAGCTGCATTTCCTCCCAGGCATGCTGTAAAAACCAGCTACGGGATTCGAGGGCATCAGTGTATTGCAATTTAGGCGATGGGCTGACAACCTGTCACTATAGCGATACACATTTCAGTCTAAATTAGCCCTCAAAACTTGTCAGACGTGGCGGAACGATCTTTTCTTTTCTCGTTTACGCTCTGCCTACCCCATTCGGGATAAAGGCGTGATTATATGTATGTATGTATGTATGTACATTACATTATTCCTTACTTCTGCCAAACTTATTTAAAGTTTGTTGGCAGCAATGTTGATAACCGTGAGAGTTTGAAAAGATTTTTACTTTGTTTTTACTTAACTCCCTTCATGGTCTAGAGGTCTGAGCCATGGGCTGTCGACCCGGAGGTCACGGGATCGATTCCCGCCGGGGGATATGATAACATAGTCCATGCTGTCGGATCGCGTGTAAATAGTCCTACGCCTAATTTCTCTCTGCTCGTGTCAGTTAATCTGCACCATCAACATAAGAGAATGAAGGAATAGAGACTGCATCTGTGTGTAGCACAAACACTTGGGCACTAAAAACTAGTCCTGCGCAGTTAGCCGATCTCGGGGAGATGGCTGCCATCACCGAGAATCGGTGGGAGGACTATTATTATATTACTGTTGTGTATACTTTGTGATGTGATTTAGATCATTGATAAGAAATTGCACCAATAAGCTCATTCATAACTTTTTAACAGGGTGTGGCATGAAAATAATAACAATACTGTTTTTTATTTGTTTGCCTCACCGCTCGCACGCACGCGGGACGCCCTCACTCGGTAAAAATTATAACATAAATACATATATAAGTCACGCCTTTATCCCTTACGGGGTAGGCAGAGCGTTTAACGCAATCATAACTCGCAAAATATTGACATTTTCAAAACGTTTCACTTTCTTAGATTTAGACCTAAGGCTTTTATAGGAGTAATGAATTGAGGAGCAATTAGTACCGGGCAGTTACTATCGAGTTTGTTGCTAATATGGCCCACTTTTGGCGGAAATTTTGATAGTAACTCCAGGGTACTATTTGTTCCTCAATTCATTACTTCTCAAAAATCCATAGGTCTAAATCTAAGGAAGTGACGGATTAAAGTTTTGTAAATGTCTATATTTTGCGAGTTATGATTTTTTAATGAGTGAGGGCGCCACCGCTCGCGGTGAGGCCTCTTAACAATGGGCAAAACTACTGCATCATTTATTTTTTCTAGAAATCTTTTAACTTTGATGTTATGTCTGTTAAATGATCGCAAAAATCTGAAATACATAGTTTATTATGGCAGGAACAAGAGCTAGAACAATAACAACATAATTTCATTAACACTTTTTAAGTTGTGGTTATTATCATAAAATATGTAAATAGAAAACTTACTACTTACGTACTTCCATGCTGGACTGGGAGCGAGAGAAAAACATAGAATGTGCCAGCTGCATTTCCTCCCGGGCATGCTGTAAAAACCAGCTAAGGGATCCGAGGGTTTCTGTATATTGCTATTTAGGCGACAGGCTGACAACCTGTCACTACAGCAATATACCTACAAATCTATCTTAAACAACCCTCAAAACTTTGTCAGACGTGGCGGAACGACCTTTGTTTAGGTCGTGTTCGCTCTGCCTAACCCATTAGGGATAAAGGCGTGATTATATGTATGTATGTATGTAGAAATCTGTGAATAATAAATTTAATTTTTTAATAACCCCCCTCCCTCCTTTTGTTTTGAAAGTCGGTTAAAGTCTTTTCAGTAGCTGCCCACTATTTGAACTAAAACTATTAAAAAAAAAAGGGACATTATGAGGTAGGGACATTTTGCGAAAGGGACATACTGCGAAGAAGCGCATGTAAACAGCCAATCAATGCTCATAAATGTACTTAAACATATTTTATTACTGTTGATTCCGTGCCAAATAATTAATTCATTCATTTTGCCAGTCACTTGATTGTATTTCTGAGTAGTATTTATTTGTTTTGTTATAATATGTTTGTTGTGTGTCAAATAGTAATAAATTAAACTATTATAATAAGATTAAATAGGTACACACAGTAAATTAAGTAATTTATTTTATTATATAGATACAATAGACAATGTGTAAACATGGCATATGTATACACATATTATAAAGAGGAAAGATTTGTATTTATCTGTCTGTATGTAACGATTAAACTCAAAAACTACTGGACCGATTCCAAAAATTCTTTCACCATAGGAAAGTTACGTTCACCCTGAGTAACATTAGCTACTTTTTACCGCGGGAAAGTACATCATTCCTATAGTAAAACTTATTTAGGAGCGGGTGACATCGCTTAGCTGGTTTTTACAGCATGCCCGGGAGGAAATGCAGCTGGCACATTCTACGTTTTTCTCTCGCTCCCAAGCCATCATGGCCAGCTAAGGGATCCGAGGGTTTCAGTATATTGTAATTTAGGCGATGGGCTGACAACCTGTCACTAAAGCAATATACCTACAAATCTATCTTAAATAACCCTCAAGACTTCGTTAGAAGTGGCAGAACGACATGTTTAGGTCGTTTACGCTCTGCCTACCCCATTAGGGATAAAGGCGTGATTATATGTATGTATGTATGTATGACATCGCTGACCAAAAGCTAGTAAATAATATTAAGAAGGTATTTTATTATATTTTGAATGAGAAAGAATCGGAACTAAACATTTCTAAACTAAACGAGCTGACAACTTGTCACTACAACAATACACAATACTATTTGATATGCTCCTCAAACTGTATCAGGCGTGGCGATAATGGCTGTTATTAAGCCAACGATGAAAATTTGCAAGATTTTAAGTTTTTTTTTATTACTAGGCTTCCGCACCGCGGCTTCACCCGCTGCTAAACGGTTTCACTCTCTCGTGGGAATGAGCCATTTTCATAAATACATACATACTACATATAGTCACGCCTTTATCCCTAATGGGGTAGGCAGAGCGTAAACGATCCAAACGAAGGTCGTTTCGCCACGTCTGACAAAGCTTTGAGGGTTATTTAAGATATAATTGTAGGTAGGTATATTGGTGTAGTGACAGGTTGTCAGCCCATCGCCTAAATCGAAATTTACCGAAACCCTCAGATCCCTTAACTGGTTTTTACAGCATGCCCGGGAAGAAATGCAGCCGTCACTCTCACTTTCGATGTTTTTCTCTCATTCCCAGTCCAGTATGGAACAATGAGTCATTTTCCCGAAGTAAAAAGCCATTCCTACCAAGTTTAATTCCGACTTGTCCAACATAATTATGTATCAAACATTCAAGTACCCGAAGTAAAAAAAATAGCTGACCTAACTTGAGGATCTGAACATATTTCGTCCTATATTCCTTGGGGTAAGTTGTTCAGTTTCAGGTGTTCACATCCTAGAGTTTGGCCGGCAAATTTTTACTGTGTTATAATTTTGTTTTTTTTTGTCCGCAGAATTAAAATGGTTGGTGGTGGGTCCTTGTAGCGGCGGTAAGATGGCGCAGAGCGGTCTCAGGCACGCGGCGACCGAGCCCGACCACCTCGACGCCAAACGTGAGTCTTCTATCATTGATGTGTTGTTTTGTATACAATGGTTGGTGGTGGGTCCTTGTAGCGGCGGTAAGATGGCGCAGAGCGGTCTCAGGCACGCGGCGACCGAGCCCGACCACCTCGACGCCAAACGTGAGTCTTCTATCATTGATGTGTTGTTTTGTATACAATGGTTGGTGGTGGGTCCTTGTAGCGGCGGTAAGATGGCGCAGAGCGGTCTCAGGCACGCGGCGACCGAGCCCGACCACCTCGACGCCAAACGTGAGTCTTCTATCATTGATGTGTTGTTTTGTATACAATGGTTGGTGGGGGGTCCTTGTAGCGGCGGTAAGATGGCGCAGAGCGGTCTCAGGCACGCGGCGACCGAGCCCGACCACCTCGACGCCAAACGTGAGTCTTCTATCATTGATGTGTTGTTTTGTATACAATGGTTGGTGGTGGGTCCTTGTAGCGGCGGTAAGATGGCGCAGAGCGGTCTCAGGCACGCGGCGACCGAGCCCGACCACCTCGACGCCAAACGTGAGTCTTCTATCATTGATGTGTTGTTTTGTATACAATGGTTGGTGGTGGGTCCTTGTAGCGGCGGTAAGATGGCGCAGAGCGGTCTCAGGCACGCGGCGACCGAGCCCGACCACCTCGACGCCAAACGTGAGTCTTCTATCATTGATGTGTTGTTTGTATACAATGGTTGGTGGGGGGTCCTTGTAGCGGCGGTAAGATGGCGCAGAGCGGTCTCAGGCACGCGGCGACCGAGCCCGACCACCTCGACGCCAAACGTGAGTCTTCTATCATTGATGTGTTGTTTTGTATACAATGGTTGGTGGTGGGTCCTTGTAGCGGCGGTAAGATGGCGCAGAGCGGTCTCAGGCACGCGGCGACCGAGCCCGACCACCTCGACGCCAAACGTGAGTCTTCTATCATTGATGTGTTGTTTTGTATACAATGGTTGGTGGTGGGTCCTTGTAGCGGCGGTAAGATGGCGCAGAGCGGTCTCAGGCACGCGGCGACCGAGCCCGACCACCTCGACGCCAAACGTGAGTCTGCTTCTATCATTGATGTGTTGTTTTGTATACAATGGTTGGTGGTGGGTCCTTGTAGCGGCGGTAAGATGGCGCAGAGCGGTCTCAGGCACGCGGCGACCGAGCCCGACCACCTCGACGCCAAACGTGAGTCTGCTTCTATCATTGATGTGTTGTTTTGTATACAATGGTTGGTGGTGGGTCCTTGTAGCGGCGGTAAGATGGCGCAGAGCGGTCTCAGGCACGCGGCGACCGAGCCCGACCACCTCGACGCCAAACGTGAGTCTTCTATCATTGATGTGTTGTTTTGTATACAATGGTTGGTGGTGGGTGCTTGTAGCGGCGGTAAGATGGCGCAGAGCGGTCTCAGGCACGCGGCGACCGAGCCCGACCACCTCGACGCCAAACGTGAGTCTTCTATCATTGATGTGTTGTTTTGTATACAATGGTTGGTGGTGGGTCCTTGTAGCGGCGGTAAGATGGCGCAGAGCGGTCTCAGGCACGCGGCGACCGAGCCCGACCACCTCGACGCCAAACGTGAGTCTTCTATCATTGATGTGTTGTTTTGTATACAATGGTTGGTGGGGGGTCCTTGTAGCGGCGGTAAGATGGCGCAGAGCGGTCTCAGGCACGCGGCGACCGAGCCCGACCACCTCGACGCCAAACGTGAGTCTTCTATCATTGATGTGTTGTTTTGTATACAATGGTTGGTGGTGGGTCCTTGTAGCGGCGGTAAGATGGCGCAGAGCGGTCTCAGGCACGCGGCGACCGAGCCCGACCACCTCGACGCCAAACGTGAGTCTTCTATCATTGATGTGTTGTTTTGTATACAATGGTTGGTGGTGGGTCCTTGTAGCGGCGGTAAGATGGCGCAGAGCGGTCTCAGGCACGCGGCGACCGAGCCCGACCACCTCGACGCCAAACGTGAGTCTTCTATCATTGATGTGTTGTTTTGTATACAATGGTTGGTGGTGGGTCCTTGTAGCGGCGGTAAGATGGCGCAGAGCGGTCTCAGGCACGCGGCGACCGAGCCCGACCACCTCGACGCCAAACGTGAGTCTTCTATCATTGATGTGTTGTTTTGTATACAATGGTTGGTGGTGGGTCCTTGTAGCGGCGGTAAGATGGCGCAGAGCGGTCTCAGGCACGCGGCGACCGAGCCCGACCACCTCGACGCCAAACGTGAGTCTTCTATCATTGATGTGTTGTTTGTATACAATGGTTGGTGGGGGGTCCTTGTAGCGGCGGTAAGATGGCGCAGAGCGGTCTCAGGCACGCGGCGACCGAGCCCGACCACCTCGACGCCAAACGTGAGTCTTCTATCATTGATGTGTTGTTTTGTATACAATGGTTGGTGGTGGGTCCTTGTAGCGGCGGTAAGATGGCGCAGAGCGGTCTCAGGCACGCGGCGACCGAGCCCGACCACCTCGACGCCAAACGTGAGTCTTCTATCATTGATGTGTTGTTTTGTATACAATGGTTGGTGGTGGGTCCTTGTAGCGGCGGTAAGATGGCGCAGAGCGGTCTCAGGCACGCGGCGACCGAGCCCGACCACCTCGACGCCAAACGTGAGTCTTCTATCATTGATGTGTTGTTTTGTATACAATGGTTGGTGGTGGGTCCTTGTAGCGGCGGTAAGATGGCGCAGAGCGGTCTCAGGCACGCGGCGACCGAGCCCGACCACCTCGACGCCAAACGTGAGTCTTCTATCATTGATGTGTTGTTTGTATACAATGGTTGGTGGGGGGTCCTTGTAGCGGCGGTAAGATGGCGCAGAGCGGTCTCAGGCACGCGGCGACCGAGCCCGACCACCTCGACGCCAAACGTGAGTCTGCTTCTATCATTGATGTGTTGTTTTGTATACAATGGTTGGTGGTGGGTCCTTGTAGCGGCGGTAAGATGGCGCAGAGCGGTCTCAGGCACGCGGCGACCGAGCCCGACCACCTCGACGCCAAACGTGAGTCTTCTATCATTGATGTGTTGTTTTGTATACAATGGTTGGTGGTGGGTCGTTGTAGCGGCGGTAAGATGGCGCAGAGCGGTCTCAGGCACGCGGCGACCGAGCCCGACCACCTCGACGCCAAACGTGAGTCTGCTTCTATCATTGATGTGTTGTTTTGTATACAATGGTTGGTGGTGGGTCGTTGTAGCGGCGGTAAGATGGCGCAGAGCGGTCTCAGGCACGCGGCGACCGAGCCCGACCACCTCGACGCCAAACGTGAGTCTGCTTCTATCATTGATGTGTTGTTTTGTATACAATGGTTGGTGGTGGGTCGTTGTAGCGGCGGTAAGATGGCGCAGAGCGGTCTCAGGCACGCGGCGACCGAGCCCGACCACCTCGACGCCAAACGTGAGTCTTCTATCATTGATGTGTTGTTTTGTATACAATGGTTGGTGGTGGGTCGTTGTAGCGGCGGTAAGATGGCGCAGAGCGGTCTCAGGCACGCGGCGACCGAGCCCGACCACCTCGACGCCAAACGTGAGTCTGCTTCTATCATTGATGTGTTGTTTTGTATACAATGGTTGGTGGTGGGTCGTTGTAGCGGCGGTAAGATGGCGCAGAGCGGTCTCAGGCACGCGGCGACCGAGCCCGACCACCTCGACGCCAAACGTGAGTCTGCTTCTATCATTGATGTGTTGTTTTGTATACAATGGTTGGTGGTGGGTCCTTGTAGCGGCGGTAAGATGGCGCAGAGCGGTCTCAGGCACGCGGCGACCGAACCCGACCACCTCGACGCCAAACGTGAGTCTTCTATCATTGATGTGTTGTTTTGTATACAATGGTTGATTTAATTATAAAAGCATTAAAGATTTTTCATTTTATTGCAAAAAGATTCTCTCATATTCATGATACAGCATATAGTTTCTCTGAATAAATAAAATGATATTATTTTACTATCGACAGAGATCATAGTATAAGTATAATATCATAATTGTTATGATGATGACGTAACAAATAGTTAACTTTGAATGTAACTACGTATAATAGAACAATTACATCTATCCCGCACTCTTTGAAGTTTAGACAGACACCCGCCAGACTCCGTTTATGATTCGATTGCGTCACGGACGTCACGGTAGATCTTCCATCCAGCGGCCACGATAACATCCGTGATACTTTAATAAACGATATCCATCTATTAAATGCGATAATCTTCTGTGGCATAGCGGGCTGGGAGACTTGCTCAAAAAATATAGTCTATGCATATGTCTCGTATGAAGATTTGATAAACCGAATCTTCGCGGGAATCCTAGGGATTTTGCGGGAACACTATAATTAGACAATGGTGTTAACTCAAATCTTACTGTAAATAGTCATGATTTTTGCGGAAATTCTCGTCGTTCTAGTAACGTTTGATACATAAATACATACATATAATCACGCCTTTATCCCTAATGAGGTAGGCAGAGCGTAAACGACCTAAACGACAGGTCGTTCCACCACGCCTAACGTAACGTAACGTTTGATATCCTCATGATATCCTTAACTCCGATTGGTTAGATTTTTATTTACAGATTTACTCTTATTCTGATTGGCTAAATAGAATGCGTTTATTATTGACATTTTAAAAGCTTTTCATTGAATCCTAAAAAAAAAACCTGCTGATAGTTGTTCAGCAACCCCTATCAGTTTGCGGGACGTTGTCCCTTGCACCTGGTATTACTAATACAATGCGAGGTTTAAAGGAACGCTGTACTTTTTTTTACACCCTGTATAGTTTAAAAGAAAGAGTGCGCTTGCGTGTTTCGTTTGCCATTACTCTCTACGGGTAGTACTCGTAGTTGAAAATGAGTCTTTTCCTTGACCTGCAAACCTAGCTTAGCTATTACATGCCCTTTCATATTGCCTCGGCAAGAACCTGAATCACTAATTTTACTGTTTTGTATGTGATCAAGTGATCATACATACATACATACATATAATCACGCCTTTATTCCTAATGGGGTAGGCAGAGCGTAAACGACGGGTTTCGCCACGTCTGACAAACTTTTGAGGGTTATTTAAGATAGATTTGTAGGTATATTGCTGTAGTGACAGGTTGTCAACCCATCGCCTAAATTGCAATATACTGAAACCCTCGGATCCCTTAGCTGGTTTTTACAGAATGCCCGGGAGGATATGCAGTTGGCACATTCTATGTTTTTCTCTCGCTCCCAGGCCAGCATGGAAGTAATAGTAGTAATAGTCGTTTGAGTTGATATTTGTCTATTTATCACTTTGTGAGGTTATCCCCAGTTTGGTTACGACATTGCAGGCTGAATCACCTGATTGTCTGAAAGGAAAAAGGCACGTTAAGCCGTCGGTCCCGGTCGCTGTCTCTGATAGGGGTCGTTACTCAAAACCATGTCAGAAGCGTAATAGCTATGCTATTAGGCGGCTTAAAAACTCTGACACCAGGGTAGATGATGTCGTTCGACTTAAGGCTCCTCTCGCTAAGAAGTGAAGATCTGCATCTTTCAGTACTATTTATTAGTTACTAGCTTTCCGCCTCGCGACAAGTAGCCTATGTCCGTCTCCAGGTTACTTGCATATCTTGCCAAATTTCATTAAAATAGGTTCAGTCGTGGAAGAGCAACGAACAGATAGACATAGTTACTTTTGCATTTTTAATATTAGTATGGAAGTGCTTCCATGCTGGCCTAGGAGCGAGAGAAAAACATAGAATGTGCCAGCTACATTTCCTCCCGGGTATGCTGCAAAAACTAGCTAAGGGATCAGAGGGTTTTGGTATATTGTAATTTAGGCGATGGGCCGACAACCTGTTACTACAGCAGTATACCTATAATTATATCTTAAATAACCCTCAAAACTTTGTCTGCCGTGGCGAAACAACGTGTTTAGGTTGTTTACGCTCTGCCTACTCCATTAGGGATAAAGGCGTGATTTTATGTATGGATTCCGTGGCATCTCTAGTGTCGTTACGGCGAAATGGCCGCGGGCCAACTACCAGTGTCAAGGCCTCCATAATATAAACGCGTAATACACTCAGATCAGCCAGGGACAGTCTCTTACGGGGTAGGCAGAGAATTAAAAATACACAGGCTAAACAGGCTAAAAAAGGGTATCGATTCAATCGATCAAATGAACCCTGGTGTCAGAGTTTTTAAACCGCTAGCACAGCTAATAGGCCTCTGACATGGTTTGTGTAACGACCACTATCAAAGACAGCGACCGCGACCGACGGCCTAACGTGCCCTCCGAAGCACTAAATCCTCTTTCTTTCAGACAATGAGGTTATTCAGCCTGCATTGTCCAAATTGGGAAAAACCTCACATAGTGATAAATTGACAAATATCTACTTTGTGTTCCCTTCCTGGGAATCGAACCCAAGACCTCTGGATCAGTAGTCCATAGCTCTGACCACTAGACCATGGAGGTAGGTAATGAAAATGTCACGCCATCTTGGCATTGTAAGCTAATTGAATATGCAATCGTTCAGAAGACAGAGCAATTAATATTGCTCGCGTCTTGAGTTAGATACTTGGACGCAGTTACAGAATATACCGGGTGTAAGGGACAGCGTCCCGCAAACTGATAGGGGTTGCTCAGTCAACGACAATGAACATCTATCAGCAGGATTATTGTTCAGGAAAAGAAATATATATATTGGCATTTCTATACAAATTGTCTGATCGAGATGAACATTTTGTATAGAAAAACCATTTTTTTTTCACTTTCTGAAAAAAAAACCTGTTGATAGTTGTTCAGTGTCGTTGACTGAGTAACCCCTATCAGTTTGCGGGACGCTGTCCCTTACAGCCCGTATGATAGTACTACACGCAGTTTCAATCTCTTGATTACGTACAGTCAGCAGAGGAGACATCTGGGCAGGTCCGCTCGAAATTGATGAGATTATTTTGGGAAGTTATTATTGGATTTTCACGACATTTCATACATACATACATATAATCACGCCTTTATCCCTAATGGGCTAGGCAGAGCGTAAACGGCCTAAACAAAGGTCGTTTCGCCACGTCTGACAAAGTTTTGAGGATTATTTAAGATTGATTTGTAGGTATATTGCTGTAGGGATAGGTTGTCAGCCCGTCGCCTAAATCGAAGTATACTGAAACCCTCGGATCCCTTAGCTGGTTTTTACAGCATGCCCGGGAAGAAATGCAGCTGGCTCATTCTATGTTTTTCGCTCGCTCCCAGTCCAGCATGCTAGACCTCGGAGGCAGTTAAAGATGTGTATATTATTTGTTAGAATGATGTGATACATTTTCGATACGTAGAAAATAATTATTTATAGCATGATGAGCATGACAAGAGATCAATTATTAGCAGTCACTGATTCATACTTCCAAGCTGAACTGGGAGCGAGAGAAAAACATAGAATGTGCCAGCTGCATTTCCTCCCGGGCATGCTGTAAGAACCAGCTAAGGGATCTGAGGGTTTCAGTATATTGCAATTTAGGCGATGGGCTGACAACCTGTCACTACAGCGATATCCTTACAAATCCATCTTGAATAACCCTCAAAACTTTGTCAGACGTGGCGGAACGACCTTTGTTTAGGTCGTTTACGCTCTGCCTACCCCATTAGGGATTAAGGCGTGATTATATGTATGTATGTACTGATTCATAATATCGCCACATTACCTAAGTGTGTCGTGCGTTCGATTCCCACGGGGCACTGAGTTGATATTCTCGCTTGTGTGAGATTGTTTCCAGTTTGGCTAGGATAATATAGATTGAATCACCGCACCTAGACTAGGAAAGCCCTATAGAGATAAAACTTTTCAGAAAACCGACCGCGAATGACAGGCATCCCAACTGCGTCCGTGGTGTAGTGGTCAGAGCCATGGACTTACGATTCGATTAAAATATAATATTTATTAAAATATATAACAAATTACCTTCTCTAATAAAAATAGAAAAAAGAAAATAACTTTATCCAAAAACTGAAAAACTTACTACTAGATAAATCCTATTATTCAATCAACGAATTTATTCTAGATAATTTAAATAACGTAAAATAATTATTTTAAATGTATTTAACAAAAATAATTTTATTAAATTAAATAATCAAATGAAATATAATATAATTTAAACTTATATTTTATCAGTCCAGCTTCAATGCTGGACTGGGAGCGACAGAATAACGTAGAATGTGCCAGCTGCATCTCCTCCCGGGCATGCTGTAAAA
Source organism: Scrobipalpa costella (assembly GCA_949820665.1). Lineage (NCBI taxonomy): Eukaryota > Metazoa > Arthropoda > Insecta > Lepidoptera > Gelechiidae > Scrobipalpa > Scrobipalpa costella. Next base: position 347,418 of record OX463315.1, read on the forward strand.
ACCAGCTAAGGGATTCGAGGGTATATTGTAATTTAGGCGATGGGCTGACAACCTGTCACTACAGCAATATCCAGTTATATCTTAAACAACCCTCAAAACTTGTCAGACGTGGCGGAACGACCTTTGTTTGGGTTGTTCACGCTCTGACTACCCCATTAGGGACACAGGCGTGATCTTCTTCTTCTTCTGTCGAGTGGGTATCGAGTCTATGGACCCGATGAACCCTGGTGTCAGAGTTTTTAAACCGCCTAGTAGCACAACTATCAGGCCTCTGACATGGTTTTATGTAACGACCACTATCAAAGACAGCGACCGGGACCGACGGCTTAACGTGCCCTCCGAAGCACGAAATCTTTTTCTTTTCGGACAATCAGGTGATTCAGCCTGCAATGTCCTACCCAAACTGGGGAAAAATTCACAAAGTGATAAATTCTCAAATATCAACTTTGTGTTTTACCCCCTGGGAATCGAACCCAGGACCTCCGGATCGGGAGCCCATGGCACTAGCCACTAGACCACGGAGGCAGTTAGACAGGCGTGATAGTATGTATGTATGTATGTATACTTTATCTATAGTGTTCTCCTCTCTCTCTCTCTCCTAATTTGCTGTGCCCAACAGGGTCCATGTTGTAGTTCTAATATATATTATTTGTATATTATAGCATTACTATAACATCTGTATACTTCATGAAATCATCATCATCTCCCTAGCCTTATCCCGTATATCAAGGGGTCGGCTACCTAATCTAGGGGATTGAACGAGGGTACTGGTTTTTACACAGAGCGACTGCCATCTGACCTCCGCAACCCAGAAGGGAAACCAGACCCAATCCTAGATTAGGTCAGATCTGTATAAGTCATGGAATGCAATAAATATTTGAGTATCGATTCCCAGGGGGGGGACAAAGTTGATATTTATCACTTTGTGTCAATTTCCATGCTGGCCTGGGACCTTCCATGCTGGCCTGGGAGCGAGAAAAAACATAGAATGTGCCAGCTGCATTTCCTCCCGGGTATGCTGTAAAAATCAGCTAAGGGATCCGAGGGTTTCAGTATATTGTAATTTAGGCGATGGGCTGACAACCTATCACTACAGCAATATATCTACCTACAAATCTATCTTAAATAACCCTCAAAACTTTGTCAGACGTGGCGAAACGACCTTTGTTTAGGTCGTTTACGCTCTGCCTTCCCCATTAGGGATAAAGGCGTGATTATATGTATGTATGTATGTATGTATGTATGTCAATTTCCCCAGTTTGGTTACTTAATCATCTGATTGTCTGAAAAGAAAAAGGATTCCGTGCTTCGGAAGGCACGCTAAGCCGTCGGTCCCTGTCATTGTCTTTGATAGTGGTCGTTACTCAAACCATGTCAGAGGCCTAATAGCTGTGCTACTAGGGTTCATCGGGTCATTATTCGACTTGAGAATCCACTCACTAAGAAGAATCACTAGACTACATACATACATATAATCACGCCTTTATCCCTAATGGGGTAGGCAGACGGTCCGCCACGTCTGACAAAATTTTGAGGGTTATTTAGGATATATTTGTAAGTATATTGCTGTAGTGACAGGTGGCACATTGTATGTTTTCGCTCGCTCCCAATCCAGCATGCTCGCTAACAAGAAGGCAACGTAAACTATCTCGCTGCCTTGAGCTAGCTGAACGTAAACGTCCTCTTTCTTTAATGAGACCCTCAAAACACCACCGGCAAATTGTCTACTTTATAAAAGAGAGTATGATGTACATACATACATATAATAACGCCTTTATTCCTTAGGGGGTGGGTAGAGCGAACCTTAATAAAGGTTGTTCCGCCACGACTGAAAAAGTTTTAAGGGTTATTTAAGATAGATTTGTAGGTATATTGCTGTAGTGACAGGTTGTCAGCCCATCGCCTAAATTGCAATATACTAAAACCCTCGGGTCCCTTAGCTGATTGTTACAGCATGCCCGGGAGGAAGTGCAGCTGGCACATACTATGTTTATCTTTCGCTCCCAGTCCAGCATGGAAGTAGTTTCACAACCATTCAACTTTAACATAAAACATAACATAACATAAAAATACTTTATTGCACGTAAGAATACAAATCATACAACACAATAGATAACAACAAAAAACAAGTACTACATAGGCGGCCTTATTGCTAAGGTAGCAATTTCTTCCAGGCAACCTTTGGGTAAAAGAAAAATTGCGTAGCGGTAAGCGGGATAGTGCAGACCTAGTAAAATATATCCTAAATACATTACATTACATACCAGGCCACTCAGAAAGTATTGCGATAAATAGTTTTTATATATGGCAGACTGGCCGGTTAGAATCTTTTTTGAAAATATGATTACTTGTAAGTAAAAATATGTGTGTTCCATTTTCAAAATTTCCCTCCACATTTTTTGCGAGCCAATTCAAAGTATCGTGTCTTACTGAAAAATGGATCTGCGCCGGGAACATTTTAGAGCTATGATTTTTTACGATTTCAAGTGTCGCCTGAAACCGGATGAATCGTTCGATAGACTTCAAATGGCATTTATGGATGAAAGCCCCTCCAAGGCAACCGTGTATCGTTGGTATAACGAATTTAGGCGCGGTCGACCAATCTTGAGGGATGAAGAAAGAAGCGGTCGCCCTTTGACGGCTATTACGGAAGAAAACGTGCTAGCAGTGAAAATTTTAATCCAAGATAATAGGCGAATTACATATCAGGAGATTCAGCACATATTAAAGATTGGATCGGGAAGCGTTCACGAGATTCTACAAGGGCATCTTCGCGTGAGGAGGATAGTATCGCGCTGGGTGCCGCACTACCTCACCGACGCTCAGAAGCAGGCCCGGGTGGAATAGTGCCGTGATATGCTGAAAAAATTGGAAGCAGGCTCGTCTCGGCGTGTTTACGACATCGTAACAGGTGATGAGTCCTGGATTTATCAATACGATCCAGAAACCAAGCGCCAGTCGACAGTTTGGGTGTTTCAAAATGAACCAACGCCTACCAAAGTGAAGCGATCTCGAAGCGGGGGGAAGATTTTGATCGCCAGCTTTTTTAATTTGACTGGCCACTTGGCCTCATTTCCCTTACGAGATCAAAGAAGCATTAACGCCGAATGGTATACTACCAAATGTTTACCAGATTTTTTTTCTGTTGTGAGCAACAAGCGACCAAACACAGGGCTCCGCGGACTACTGCTCCACCACGACAATGCGCCTGCACACACCGCGCTCAAAACGAGGGACTTCCTGGACAGCACACCAGTCAAACTCCTGGGTCACCCTCCTTACAGCCCTGATCTAGCACCGTGTGACTTCTTTTTATTTCCAAAAATAAAAAATCAGCTCAAGGGGATACAATTTTCGTCGCCGGAAGATGCGCTGGCTGCGTTCGAGCAGGCTGTAAACGAGGTGTCTACGGCGGACTGAAAAAAGTGTTTTGAAAACTGGTTCAGACGCATGAATCTTCGTATAGAGGCTGGTGGAGAGTACTTTGAAAAGATTTAATAAAAATATATGTACCTGTAGAACAATTTTTTTTAGTGTCGCAAAACTTTCTGAGTGTCCCACGTATAATACATAAACTAGGTGCAAGCTACTATAGATATTGTAAAATGAACTAATATAATAAACTAATACATAAACTAATGGAAGATAGGATAATGCAAACTATAATCAGAACTAGACGAAGGAAATGACAGCAACAGTGCAGGATAAAAGTGAAGGAAAACTAATGATCAACTTTTGTGTTGTGCAGAACATAAAATAGTTCAAGGTGGTAATACGAACAGCTGATAACATCGAGGAAATAAATACAGATAAAAACCATGAATATTACGACTGTGTGACTAATTTGAGATGGTTGATAACCTTATTACCCGACTGTCAAGGAAGGGTTATGTTTTCCGCGCGTATCTTGTATGTATGTACGTAGCTTCCATGCTGGTCTGGGAGCGAGAGAAAAACATAGAATGTGCCAGCTGCATTTCCTCCCGTGCATGCTGTAAAATCCAGCTAAGGGATCCGAGGGTTTCAGTATATTGTAATTTAGGCGATGGGCTGACAACCTGTCACTACATAAATATACCTAGAATTCTATCTTAAATAACCCTCAAAACTTTGTCAGACGTGGCGGGACGCAGACCTTTGTTTAGGTCGTTTACGCTCTGCCTACCCCATTAGGGATAAAAGGCGTGAATATATGTATGTAGGTCATAGATGTAAGTATGTTTTGATATTTCTTTATTACCTCGAATGTCCGAAACTGCTGGATGGAATTTAGAAATTAGGGTATCGTTCGATTGGGCTCAATCACCAAAATCTTTCAATAATCAAAATGGCGGGTTTTAGGCGCTAAATTGTAAGTTTAAAAAAAAATGTCTACTGAACCTATCGTGAGGTATCAAAATAAAGGTAATTAAAAGGAGATTACAAAAATACATATGATAAGTATTAGATTTGTATGTATTGTTTTATTTAATCTTATTGATTTATTATTTTTACGTTTAAATATAAAGTATATCTGTTTACTTTGTATTTGTGTTGCCTTTTAAATGTTTCTCATTCTCTCAACTGCCAGTGGGTTAGCTGGAAGAGATCTCTTCATAGAGAAAAAATCGCCCTTGCATATCCTTCTGTTTTTTTTATTTGTTGTGTTTTAATGCAATAAAGAAGTTATAGCTTGATTTTAGAACAATTAATAAAAAACACTTACAACTTTTTTTTAGGTACTACAGTCGGGTTATTTGATTATTTTTTAAAATACTTTTTTGTGTATTGCTCTCAGTTCAGACTAATTTTCTGTCGTTGTTCTAGTTATGTCCAGTGGTGAGTACATATTTTTATTTTGCATTTCGAGGAAAACCAACAGATATTAATATAAGAATACTTTAAATTAATACAAGACAACAAACCAATTACAGGTTTTCACCAATAGACTGGTATGTCCAATGAAACAAATTACGAGAGACTACCTGGCTACGACCATCGTCTCATAGGAGTCCTCTGGTCCTCAGGTTGTCAGGCCATCGCCTAAATTGCAATACACTGAAACCCTCGAATCCCTAAGCTATAAGATGTTTTTCTTAAACATGCGCGAAAATATTGTCTTTATTTTTGAATAAAGAACACGTGAAGTATCATATTTACGTAGACTGAAAAATCAAAATCACTTCCCGCCGCGTTTTTTGAATTTGGAACGAAGAGCGCGCCTGCAATGTTGTATGAAACGGCGTGCTGTTTGAATTTAGAACTCTTTCATCTATCGTACACATTGCGTTCTCTTGGCTGTATAGCCACAGATGCGTTTACCTTTCGGACCAAACTGTAAAATAAAAAAAAATATTATGTAAAAGGCCCTTTTTTATTTCCTTGCATTTTTTTAAGAAAAGCACTATATATGCCTCGGCCGAAATGGCAATTGCCTGTCTCGTATCATTGAAGTCCTCGCCTGCGGCTCAGCCTTCAAACTTATACATAACATAACATAACATAACATAAAAATACTTTATTGCACGTAAGAACACAAATGATACAACACAACAGATAACAACAAAAAACAAGTACAACATAGGCGGCCTTATTGTTAAGGTAGCAATTATACTCGACCTGCAATTGCCTATTTCGCTGCCTTTGCAATAATGTACTATTTCTATCACGCCCATTGTTTAGTAAAAACCCGCTTGATTTGCAGGCGAGCGCAGCACGCGTCGCGGCGGCGGCGGGCGGACGGCGGTTCTCCGTCGGGCGCCCTCCGACTCGGACTGCTCAGCGGAAACAGCGTCTCTATCAGCTGACAGCGCAGACAGGGTCCGGCCGCAACTCGTGCCCATACGCACAACAAAAAACAGGAGGTAATACACGCTAGACAGAGGGTAATACACGCTAGACAGAGGGTAATACACGCTAGAACAGGGGGTAATACACGCTAGAACAGGGGGGGGGGGGGGTTAATACGCGCTTCTTCTGCTTCTTTCGAGTGGGTATCGAGTCTATCGACCCGATGAACTCTGGTCACAAAGTTTTTAAACCGCCTAGTAGCACAACTATCAGGCCTCTAACATGGTTTGAGTAACGACCACTATCAAAGACTGCGACCGGGACCGACGGCTTAACGTGCCCTCCGAAGCACGAAATCTTTTTTCTTTTCGGACAATCAGGTGATTCAGCCTGCAATGTCCTAGCCAAACTGAGGAAAAAATCACAAAGTGATAAATTTTCCAATACCAACTTTGTGTTTCCCCCCTGGGAATCGAACCCAGGACCTCCGGATCAGGAGTCCATGGCACTAGCCACAAGACCACGGAGGCAGTTATACGCGCTAGAACAGGGGTTAATCCATGCTGGAACAGGGGGTAATACACGTTGGAACAAGGGGTAATACACGCTAAACATGGGGTAAATCACGATGGAACAGGGGGTAATACACGTTGGAACAAGGGGTAATACACGCTAAACATGGGGTAAATCACGATGGAACAGGGGGTAATACACGTTGGAACAAGGGGTAATACACGCTAAACATGGGGTAAATCACGATGGAACAGGGGGTAATACACGATAGAAAAGAGAGTATTAAAACAGCGGTTAAATAACTAATCCTTAACTAGAGTAATTGAAGACATCCTCAGTTACGATTACGATTGCTGACTACGTCATAGTCCGCGACACGCGGGTTTTTTGTCTGAGGACTTTTTTAAAGATCAGTCAGAATATTTTACTTCCATGCTGGCCTGGGAGTGAGAGAAAAAACATAGAATGTGCCAGCTGCATTCTTCCCGGGCATGCTGTAAAAACCAGCTAAGGATCAGAGGGTTTTGGTATATTGTAATTTAGGCGATGGGCTGACAACCTATCACTACAGCAGTATACCTACAAATCTATCTTAAATAACCCTCAAAAGTATGTCAGATGTGGCGAAACGACCTTTGTTTAGGTCGTTTACGCTCTGCCTACCTCATTATTAAAAAGGCGTGATTATATGTATGTATGTATGCAGAATATTTTACCTTGGACGAAACAACCTTTGGACGCGAAACTATGACGCTTTACTCCTTACCACTCTTCCTAAAGTCAAGGTTATATGTTATATGCATATTATATTAGTTTATTATATTATAATTGTACTGTATTGAGGAGCCCGATGGTGTAGTGGATAGGGCCGTTGCCTCCTGAGCGGGTCGTGGTTCGAACCCCACCACGTACCAATGTGTTTTTCGATTTTCGAATTTCATATGTACGTTTATTCGGCGCTTTTTCCGTGCTTCGGAAGGCACGTTAAGCCGTTGGTCCCGGTTAATATCGTTTAATACCGTAGATATTAGTCGTTAAGTTATATCAGAGGCCAGTGCTAAGCTATGGCGGCTTGAAAACTCTGACCTAATCTAGGATTGGGTCTGGTTTCCCTTCTGGGTTGCGGAGGTCAGATGGCAGTCGCTCTGTGTAAAAACAATACCCTCGTTAAATCACCTTGATTAGGTAGCCGACCCCGAGAAATACGGAATAAGGCTAGGATGATGATGATGATGATGAATTGTACTTATGTATTAGTCTATTGTACCTATTCGTATTTATGTAACTAGTAAGTACTTTGTCTATGTATTCTATTTAAATTTATAACAATAGTAACTGCACTATCCTGCATAATATTAAAAAATTACTCCTTTACCCAAAAGTTGCCTGGCAGAAATTGCTACCCTAGCAATAAGGCCGCCTAATTGTACTCTGTTTGTTTTGTAATATTTGTTCCTGTACAATGTGTTGTTTATGTGCAATAAAGAATATTTGTATTGTATTGTATGTTAAAATGCTTGGACTTTACCCAACTTGTATCGCCGACGCTGCAGTCAGCAATCGCAATCGTATCTGAGGATGTCTTCAGTTACTCTAGTTAAGGATAAGTTATTTAACCGCTGTTTTAATACTCTCTTTTCTATCGTGTATAACCCCCTGTTCCATCGTGATTTACCCCATGTTTCAGCGTGTATTTCCCCATGTTCCAAAGTGTATTGTTAAGGATTAGCTCTGTAAGCTTTAAAGGTGGGCAAAGTCCAAGTATCTTAACATATTACCTTGACTTTCGGTAGAGGGGTTAGAAAAAGTAGTTAGTTTCTTCCATGCCGGCCTGGGAGCAAGAGAAAAACATAGAGTGTGCCGGCTGCATTTCCTCCCGAGCATGCTGTAAAAACCAGCTAAGGGATCCGAGGGTTTCGGTATATTGTGATTTAGGCGATGGGCTGACAAACTGTCACTACAGCAATATACCTACAAATCTATCTTGAATAACCCTCAAAACTTTGTCAGACGTGGCGGAATGACCTTAGTTTAGGTCGTTTGCGCTCTGCCTACCCCATTAGGGATAAAGGCGTGACATTATGTGTGTATGTATGTATGGTTAGAAAAAGGAGTGAAGTGTAATAGTTTTGCGTCCAGAAGTTGTTTCGACCAAGGTTAAATATTCTCACTGACCTTCGAAAAAAGCTTCCCTATAATCATCTGAAAAAAAAACCCCGCGTGTCACGGAATATGTAGTCACTGAGGCTGTCTTTAGTTGCTCTAGTTAAGATCAGCTCTGTAGGCTTTACATACATACATACATATAATCACGCCTTTATCCCTAATGGGGTAGGCAGAGCGTAAACGACCTAAACAAAGGTCGTTCCACCACGTCTGACAAAGTTTTGAAGGTTATTTAAGATAAATTTCAAATTCATTCAAATTCATTTATTATTATTCAGATTACATTATTCATTGTTAGTATGTTCTTAGTTGTAGGTTAGATACATAGTATAGTTAGGTAGAATCACAGAATACGATACAATTTATGCAATAGTAAGCTCGTTACGCATTTGATTATAAAACTGTATGCTCGCTAATTATCTAAATAATAATTATATTAAAGTGCCTAAACTAAGTACTTATGTAAAGTAAGTACTTGTATCTTAGGAACTTAAATTGCTGGGAAAATATATTCTAATGCTAAGGAATAAGATAATTAATTAAATAACAAAAGGTGACTAATTTAGTATTAGCTATATTAACATTATAGTCATCAAAATCTGATTGCGCCTGATTAGTTGATTATGTAATTACAGTCAGTAGGTTTTCCGTCTCTTCATAATCTTTAGTTTTTAACCAATTCATTGCAATTTTCTTACATTCTAAACTACGTTTATCATATATCATATAAATTTGTAGGTATATTGCTGTAGTGACATGTTGTCACCCCATCGCCTAAATTGCAATATACAGAAACCCTCGGATCCCTTAGGCTCCGAATTATAGGCTTTAAAGTTGGGTAAAGTCCAAATATCTTAACATAGCCTTCCATGCTGGCCTGGGAGCGAGAGAAAAACATAGTATAAGCCAGCTGCATTTCCTCCCGAGCATGCTGTAAAAATCAGCGAAGGGTTCCGAGGCTTTCAATATATTGTAATATACCTACAAATATATCTTAAATAACCCTCAAAACTTTGTCAGACGTGGTGGATCGACCTTTGTTTAGGTCGTTTACGCTCTGCCTACCCCATTAGGGATAAAGACGTGAATATATGTATGTATCTTAAAATTTTACCTTGACTTTAGGATGCTTAAACCTTGACACGAGATTTGGCACGAGTGTAAAACCTGGCATGAGTGCCTTCTATACCGGGTGTAAGGGACAGCGCCCCGTAAACTGGCAGGGGTTGGTCAGTCAACGAAAGTGAACAACTTTCACCGGGATATTCTTTCAGGAGATTAAAAATAAATTGACTTTCCCATAAAAATTACCACCTCAATCAGACAAAATATATTTTTTCACACCCTGGAAAAATAAACCTGCTGGTGGGTGTTCAGTTTCGTTAACTGAGCAACCCCTATCAGTTTGCGGGACGCTGTCCCTTACAACTGGTATAGCAAATAATTACTTTGACTTTGACCTATATTTATAAAGGGTGTAAGGGTGGACTTCCTACAATTAGTTTGCAGAGTCGACGAAACTGAACAACTTAAAAAAAGGAAAAAACTTTAGAAAAGAAATGGTCAGGTCATTTCGTTGATATCCCCATGAAGTCGAAATTTTCTGTTTTTTCATACATACATATAGTCATGCCTTTATCCCTAATGGGGTAGGCAGAGCGTTAACGACCTAAACAAAGGTTCTTACGCCACGTCTGACAAAGTTTTGAGGATTATCTTGATTTGTAGGTATATTGCTGTAGTGTCAGGTTGTCAGCCCATCGCCTAAATTGAAATATACTGAAACCCTCGGGATGCAGCTAGCACATTCTGTTTTTCTCGCTCCCAGTCCAGCATGGAAGTATTTTTTTCAATTCCTGATATAATTACCTGGTGAAAGCTGTTAACTGAGCAACCCCTATCAGTTTGGGAACGCTGTCCCTTACACCCGGTATAATATCGCGTCAAATGCAATTGCGTCTGTTCACGGTATACGTTACGTTACGGGAAATGCTCGTTGCCGTGACGTCGGGTCATTATTTATAGCCACACCTTTAACTGGTAATGTCCTGCACTGTTATTGTTTAAATGTATCCTGTTGGTTCTTGTGCTGTGACGTTCTGCTTTACTATACAATACAAGTTACTATTGCACAAAGAAACACAAATACATACAGCAGAAAAGTAAGGATGAAAACAGTGCAATATAGGCGGCCTTATTGCTAAACAGCACTTTTTACCAGACAACCTTTGGGTATTAGGATAGGACATAGCATAGTGCTTTATGGTTGTTGAACTAAGTTTTTTTTACTTAAACGTATCTGCCTCCGTGGTCTAGTGGTCAGAGCCGTAGGCTTACGATCCGGAGGTCCCGGGTTGTGGTGATGCAGCTGGCACATTCTATGTTTTTCTATCACTTCCAGTCCAGCATGGAAGGGTCCCGGGTTCGATTCCCAGGGTGGAACACAAAGTTGATATTTGTTAATTTATCACCTTGTGAGGTTTTCCCCAGTTTGGTTAAGATATTGCAGACAGAATCACCAGATTCTCCAAGATATAAAGCAGGAGACGCACGCGCGGCACACCACTGGCTGCGGCTCTCCGTCGCGTCGTTTCATAAAACAACCCGTCTGTCACATTTAACTACTGAAATATGCACTATTCGGTTTCATACCTATCGGGTTTAACGACACCGATTGTCATATTTATAAATATTTTTTTGCAACTAAATAAATAAATAAAATATTTAAAAAAATACGAGTATTGTTAATACTTTGAATTAACTGTTTTCATCCAGCTTTGAAGGGATAATTATTGGGTACATCTGAATGAAAAATAAAGCCCGATGGTATAGTGGATAGGGCTGCTGCCTCCTGAGCCTGGTCATGGTTCGAATCCCACCACGTACCAATGTGTTTTTCGGTTTTCGAATTTCATATGTACGTTTAAAATATGTATGTAATATGTATACAATAACGCAGAAAAAATGCCATTTTATGCATTTGCATATGCAAATATATGAAATTGCCGTTCTTTAACAATTGTCAGTGGTACACCTCAAATACACCAAACGCGGCGAGAATACTCTGTCTAGCCCTTAAGGGATATAGGAGTGATATTCACAAATTCAATCTATTGTCCCCAGTCGTCGCCGAGGCAGTGAATGGGAAGTGCTCGAGGGTTTGAAAGACGGCCAGCGCTTCGAGCGAAGACCGGAGGTGTTCAACGGGTACCTGCATAAGAAACGCAAGTGGCCATTGAAGGGATGGCACAAGGTACAGTCAAAACCTTATCCACCTATCAAACTGACCGGACAGACCCAACCAATCCATCAATGAAACTAACAAGTGTAAACCAAACCACCAAACTTACTAGATCAAACCATTCCACTAATCACTTACCAAACCAATCCAACATACCAGACCAAACCAATCCACCAATGAAACTAACAAGACAAAACCAAACCAGCAATCAAACTTATTAGATCAAACCCATCCAGCTAACCAGACCCAACCAATCCAAACAAGACAAAACCAAACCACTAATCAAACTTACTAAATCAAACCCACCCAGCTTACAAGACGCAACCAATCCAAACAAGACAAACCCAAACCAGCAACTAAACTTACTAGATCAAACCCATCCAGCTAACCAGACCCAACCAATCAAAACAAGACAAAACCAAACCACCAATCAAACTTACTAGATCAAACCCATCCAGCTTACCAGACGCAACCAATCCAAACCACAGAAACCCAAACTAGCAACTAAACTTACTAGATCAAACCCATCCAGCTAACCAGACCCAACCAATCCAAACAAGACAAACCCAAACCAGCAACTAAACTTACTAGATCAAACCCATCCAGCTAACTAGACCCAACCAATCCAAACAAGACAAACCCAAACCAGCAACTAAACTTACTAGATCAAACCCATCCAGCTAACCAGACCCAACCAATCCGAACAAGACAAAACCAAACCACCAATCAAACTTACTAGATCAAACCCATCCAGCTAACCAGACCCAACCAATCCAAACAAGACAAAACCATACCACCAATCAAACTTACTAGATCAAACCCATCCAGCTAACCAGACCCAACCAATCCAAACAAGACAAAACCATACCACCAATCAAACTTACTAGATCAGACCCATCCAGCTAACCAGACCCAACCAATCCAAACAAGACAAAACCAAACCACCAATCAAACTTACTAGATCAAACATATATATCATAGCATTATGTCCTATGGAATTTTGCTGTGGGGCCGCGCTGCTGACATTGATTCATTTTTTTTTATTAAAAACACATCATGTTGGAAAGCCTATTATAAGTTAGATGACTATACTAATGACAAAGATGTCTGGAGCTCTGATATTTCAGTGAAGCCTAAGAAATTGGCAAATATTGCGGTCACAAACCCTATTTTGAACAAAAAGAAGGACAAAAGTAAGAATAAGATAAAACGAAGGGACGAGCGCAAAGTGCGAGTTTCTAATGCTTCTTCTTCATTGTGATATAGTTTTATTTTATTTTGTGACATAGATATAATTTAATTTTCTTTGTAATAGACTCGCTTGTGACTTTCTAAAAGTGTTCTTAGGAATCTATTTGGCAATAAATGATTTGACTTTGACTTTGACCCCATCGGCTAACCAGACCTAACCAATCCAAACAAGACAAAACCAAACAACCAATCAAACTTACTAGATCAAACCATTCCACTAATCACTTACCAAACCAATCCAACATACCAGACCAAACCAATCCACCAATGAAACTAACAAGACAAAACCAAACCAGCAATCAAACTTATTAGATCAAACCCATCCAGCTAACCAGACCCAACCAATCCAAACAAGACAAAACCAAACCACTAATCAAACTTACTAAATCAAACCCACCCAGCTTACAAGACGCAACCAATCCAAACAAGACAAACCCAAACCAGCAACTAAACTTACTAGATCAAACCCATCCAGCTAACCAGACCCAACCAATCAAAACAAGACAAAACCAAACCACCAATCAAACTTACTAGATCAAACCCATCCAGCTTACCAGACGCAACCAATCCAAACCACAGAAAACCAAACTAGCAACTAAACTTACTAGATCAAACCCATCCAGCTAACCAGACCCAACCAATCCAAACAAGACAAACCCAAACCAGCAACTAAACTTACTAGATCAAACCCATCCAGCTAACTAGACCCAACCAATCCAAACAAGACAAACCCAAACCAGCAACTAAACTTACTAGATCAAACCCATCCAGCTAACCAGACCCAACCAATCCGAACAAGACAAAACCAAACCACCAATCAAACTTACTAGATCAAACCCATCCAGCTAACCAGACCCAACCAATCCAAACAAGACAAAACCATACCACCAATCAAACTTACTAGATCAAACCCATCCAGCTAACCAGACCCAACCAATCCAAACAAGACAAAACCATACCACCAATCAAACTTACTAGATCAGACCCATCCAGCTAACCAGACCCAACCAATCCAAACAAGACAAAACCAAACCACCAATCAAACTTACTAGATCAAACATATATATCATAGCATTATGTCCTATGGAATTTTGCTGTGGGGCCGCGCTGCTGACATTGATTCATTTTTTTTTATTAAAAACACATCATGTCGGAAAGCCTATTATAAGTTAGATGACTATACTAATGACAAAGATGTCTGGAGCTCTGATATTTCAGTGAAGCCTAAGAAATTGGCAAATATTGCGGTCACAAACCCTATTTTGAACAAAAAGAAGGACAAAAGTAAGAATAAGATAAAACGAAGGGACGAGCGCAAAGTGCGAGTTTCTAATGCTTCTTCTTCATTGTGATATAGTTTTATTTTATTTTGTGACATAGATATAATTTAATTTTCTTTGTAATAGACTCGCTTGTGACTTTCTAAAAGTGTTCTTAGGAATCTATTTGGCAATAAATGATTTGACTTTGACTTTGACCCCATCGGCTAACCAGACCTAACCAATCCAAACAAGACAAAACCAAACCACCAATCAAACTTACTAGATCAAACCATTCCACTGATCACTTACCAAACCAATCCAACATACCAGACCAAACCAATCCACCAATGAAACTAACAAGACAAAACCAAACCAGCAATCAAACTTATTAGATCAAACCCATCCAGCTAACCAGACCCAACCAATCCAAACAAGACAAAACCAAACCACTAATCAAACTTACTAAATCAAACCCACCCAGCTTACAAGACGCAACCAATCCAAACAAGACAAACCCAAACCAGCAACTAAACTTACTAGATCAAACCCATCCAGCTAACCAGACCCAACCAATCAAAACAAGACAAAACCAAACCACCAATCAAACTTACTAGATCAAACCCATCCAGCTTACCAGACGCAACCAATCCAAACCACAGAAAACCAAACTAGCAACTAAACTTACTAGATCAAACCCATCCAGCTAACCAGACCCAACCAATCCAAACAAGACAAACCCAAACCAGCAACTAAACTTACTAGATCAAACCCATCCAGCTAACTAGACCCAACCAATCCAAACAAGACAAAACCATACCACCAATCAAACTTACTAGATCAGACCCATCCAGCTAACCAGACCCAACCAATCCAAACAAGACAAAACCAAACCACCAATCAAACTTACTAGATCAAACCATTCCACTAATCACTTACCAAACCAATCCAACATACCAGACCAAACCAATCCACCAATGAAACTAACAAGACAAAACCAAACCAGCAATCAAACTTATTAGATCAAACCCATCCAGCTAACCAGACCCAACCAATCCAAACAAGACAAAACCAAACCACTAATCAAACTTACTAAATCAAACCCACCCAGCTTACAAGACGCAACCAATCCAAACAAGACAAACCCAAACCAGCAACTAAACTTACTAGATCAAACCCATCCAGCTAACCAGACCCAACCAATCCAACTTACTAGGTCAAACGAATCCAATAATCACTCACCGGATTTGGACCAATCCAACAATCCAGACCAAACTAATCAACCAAATAAACTCATTATTATTTTTTCTTTCACTTTTTCAGCGTTTCTTCGTAATAGACGGCGGAATACTAGTGTATGCGCGATCACCGACAGATGTGGCTCGCGGCAGACTGCACGGCTCTGTCGATGTGGGGTTGTCAGTCATCTCGGCGAAAGCCAGGCGCAGGAGGATCGATATAGACGCCGACGAGGTTGGTACATTCTATGACCGACAGATGTGGCTCGCGGCAGACTGCACGGCTCTGTCGATGTGGGGTTGTCAGTCATCTCGGCGAAAGCCAGGCGCAGGAGGATCGATATAGACGCCGACGAGGTTGGTACATTCTATGACCGACAGATGTGGCTCGCGGCAGACTGCACGGCTCTGTCGATGTGGGGTTGTCAGTCATCTCGGCGAAAGCCAGGCGCAGGAGGATCGATATAGACGCCGACGAGGTTGGTACATTCTATGACCGACAGATGTGGCTCGCGGCAGACTGCACGGCTCTGTCGATGTGGGGTTGTCAGTCATCTCGGCGAAAGCCAGGCGCAGGAGGATCGATATAGACGCCGACGAGGTTGGTACATTCTATGACCGACAGATGTGGCTCGCGGCAGACTGCACGGCTCTGTCGATGTGGGGTTGTCAGTCATCTCGGCGAAAGCCAGGCGCAGGAGGATCGATATAGACGCCGACGAGGTTGGTACATTCTATGACCGACAGATGTGGCTCGCGGCAGACTGCACGGCTCTGTCGATGTGGGGTTGTCAGTCATCTCGGCGAAAGCCAGGCGCAGGAGGATCGATATAGACGCCGACGAGGTTGGTACATTCTATGACCGACAGATGTGGCTCGCGGCAGACTGCACGGCTCTGTCGATGTGGGGTTGTCAGTCATCTCGGCGAAAGCCAGGCGCAGGAGGATCGATATAGACGCCGACGAGGTGGGTACATTCTATAACCGACAGATGTGGCTCGCGGCAGACTGCACGGCTCTGTCGATGTGGGGTTGTCAGTCATCTCGGCGAAAGCCAGGCGCAGGAGGATCGATATAGACGCCGACGAGGTTGGTACATTCTATGACCGACAGATGTGGCTCGCGGCAGACTGCACGGCTCTGTCGATGTGGGGTTGTCAGTCATCTCGGCGAAAGCCAGGCGCAGGAGGATCGATATAGACGCCGACGAGGTTGGTACATTCTATGACCGACAGATGTGGCTCGCGGCAGACTGCACGGCTCTGTCGATGTGGGGTTGTCAGTCATCTCGGCGAAAGCCAGGCGCAGGAGGATCGATATAGACGCCGACGAGGTTGGTACATTCTACCTATGTCGCGAGATCTCCAATATTTCTCATACTCCGTCGTTTTAACGTTGGGTTATCGATATCAACTTGTTTGTAACAAGGTTATCGTCTGCGGTTCCGAAATTTGAACCTCTGCTAAGTTACAAAGAAAAAGCAGTTTATGAGCGGCAAAACATGTTGGTATCGAAAACTCAACGTGAAAACTATGCACTATACCGGGTGTAAGGAGGAGAAGTATAATTCCGGGTGTAAGGGACAGCGTCACGTAAACTGATAGGGGTTGTTCAGTCAACGGAACTGAACAACTATCACCAGGAAATTCTATCAGGCGGTGGTTTGTTTTTACTTTCCCGTACAACATGACCACCAATGTTTGTATGAAAAATCAATTTTGTATAGAAAAGTATTCTTTTTTATTTCCTGGTAATAGTTGTTAAGTTTCCTTGACTGAGCGACCCCTACCAGTGTGTGGGACGCTGTCCCTTACACCCGGTATAATTTATAAGATGAAATTGATATTTTACAACGACATATAATTTGTTTGCAGTTCATTTACCATCTGCGAGCAAAGACGCCAGACGTGTTTCGAACATGGCTCAACGTACTCAAAGCACACCGGTAAGAAACACACACACACACACACACACACACAAAATCACACCTTTATCCCTAATGGGGTAGGCAGAGCACAAACTCATACTCATACTCTTTATTTCATAATAATAAATATTATATGTCAATATGAACAATAATTTTATTATTTAATTTATTTAACAGTTTATTGTACACAGAAACATACACAGAACAATTACATAGGAATCAAGACACAACAGGTACTGCTTATTTCTAAAATGAAATGTCTTACAGCAGACCTAAGAAGTGAGATAGCATAAAACGTAAAGCGGATAAGACGTGCACAATATGAATACAAATTAGGTACATGAACAGTAAATAAGGATATACCTACTTAATTATACTATACTACGATCATACAATAAGTAAATAAATTATAATACCTATAAATATATTAAATACTCTAAATAAATATAACTGAAATAAATAAATATATACATACCATAGATACATATATATACAATATATAAATACATACTACGGATTACGCAGAGAAAGATAATGTTCTTTGATTCTCTTTTTGAAAACAGCGATTGATGGGCTGTCGCGAATAGTGTGCGGGAGAGCATTCCACAACCTAGCTGCATGGACTGTGAAGGACTGTTTTACATTTCATATTTTAAGTATAAGAACTCAAATAAAATATATTATTAACTACCTAAACAAAGGTCGTTCCGCCACGTCTGACCAGTTTTGAGGGTTATTTTATTACAGATGATTACGTATATGCTGTAGTGACCGGTTATCAGCGTAAGTCCAACAAAGCTTGGCAAATTTGGCGAGAAAAACTCTACTCTACCCCGTAAGACATACAGGCGTGAGTAAACTGTAATTCTTCTATGCTGGACTGGGAGCGAGAGAAAAACATAGAATGTGCCAGCTGTATTTCCTCCCGGGCATGCTGTAAAGATCAGCTAATGGATCCAAGGGTTTGGTCAGCAATATACCTACAAAGTTATATTAAATAACCCTCAGAACCTTTGTTTGGGTCGTTTGTGCTCTGCCCATTATCCTTAATAGAGTCTTGATTATATATAATATGTATGTAAGAGCCCGATGGTGTAGTGGATAGGGCTGCTGCCTCCTGAGCGGGGGTGTCGTGGTTCGAACCCCACCACGTACCAATGTGTTTTTCGGTTTTCGAATGTCATATGTACGTTTATTCGGTGCTTTTTCCGTGCTTCGGAAGGCATGTTAAGCCGTTGGTCCCGGTTAATATCGTTAAATGCCGTAGATATTAGTCGTTAAGCCATATCAGAGGCCAGGTGTATACAGCTAAGCATTGGCGGCTTGAAAACTCTGACCTAATCTAGGATTGGGTCTGGTTTCCCTTCTGGGTTGCGGAGGTCAGATGGCAGTCGCTCTGTGTAAAAACCAGTACCCTCGTTCAATCCCCTAGATTAGGAAGCCGACCCCGTGAGATACGGGATAAGGCTAGGGAGATGATGATGTATGTAAACTGTATGGTGCCCTAGATATGGGAAAAGGAAGGTAGAACGATAAAAACTACGATGGGGAGACGAACACAAGTCGCAGATAGAGACACATGGACGACTCTCGGAGAGGCATATGCCAAAGCGCTAATTAGCTTATGAATTGTCCCACTGCTGGGCAAAATGGTCTTCCCTTCATATCTCCATTTATTATTATATAACAAACTAAAATATTAATTGTTATTTTATTTTAACTAGAAGCATGATAATAATGATAATAGCAGGTATGCATATAATCACGCCTATAAAAAACAGCTATTCTTCCTTGCTGGACTGGGAGAGATAGAAAAACATAGAATGTTCCAGCTGCCCTTCCTCCCGGGCATGCTGTTGAAGTCAGCAAAAGGGACTCGAGGGTTACAGTGTATTGTAATTTAGGCGATGGGCTGACAACCTGTGGCGTGGCGGAACGACCTTTGTTTATGTCGTTCACGCTCTGCCTACCTGATTAGGGATAAAGGCGTGACTATATGTATGTATAATTATACCGTGTGCTCGCAGCCTGTACCGCCAGCACTTGCTGACGTTCGGCGCGCGCGAAGCCGCGCCCAAGATCCACGCGCCGCCCGCCGACAACACGCGTGAGTCTCACACCTTGTACTGCACCCGGCGTAAGGGACAGCGGCACACACGCTGCTTAGGCTTACACCTTATACTGCACCCGGTGTAAGGGACAGCTTAGCTAACGACACTGGATAACGCACACCGGGAAATTCTTCTTAGCGCGCGGATTCTCGAGTAAATAAGGGTTAATGAGGGGAAATTCTTTGAAGTCCACCTCGATCAGACAATTTGTATGGACAATTTTTTTTCCCTGTAATAATATCCTGGTGAAACTTGTTCAGTATCGTTGTCTGAGCAATTCCTATCAGTTTGTGACGCTGTCCGTTACACCCGATATATGATTAACTGTTTCGAGTTTTCCCTGTTTTGTTCAAATTATGAAAATAAAGTAACCGAAATATTAAGACTGAGGTTTGCACAGCGGCTTCTTCTATCTGCAGTCTGACATTACTGGTTTCTTTATTTTATGTTTTAGTGTTCTGTTTATTAACATAATGCAATGGCGTCGGTTCTCGCGATTTAATCCTAATTCTTAGCTAGAACTGTCACTTTCTTAACTTTGATATGAGAACAGGATAACAATAAACACATGACTTTGACATTCCTAATCTGACATAACACTGCTTTAATGTCGTACAATACGAGAGCATATTTAAACTGTCTTACGTCAGATTAGTAATGTCAAAGTCATGTGTATATTTGCTATCCTGTTCTTATGTCAAAGTTGAGAAAGTGACAGCACTAGCTAAGAATTAGTTAAGGAATAGTGCGGCCAGAAATGCCACCAATATCTCTCGGTTTAAATAATTCCAAACATCGTTTCAAAGATTCATTAAAATTGATTGGATATTTGGTTTATGTTACCGAAATGAGTTCAAATATGGTTTAACCGAAAGTTGTTGCATTATTTCCTTTTGATTGGGTTTCTGATTGTGTATTTTTAAGCATGCTTGAGACTTTTATGCCTATTTATAGACTTCGATCCTGTAGGTAGAATTTAATTTAATATTTCATGACCTTCATTATAATGATGTCATCCTTTCCCCTCCCATAGCAACGTCAAGCTCGAGTTTCCTCTCGTCCAGCTCTGATTACTCAGTCGACTTCTTGAGTGAGCTCTCGACCCCAAACCGGCCTCCAGTAACCGCGTACTTCCACACGCTCTCCTACCACAATCCCGTTTATGAATGGACCTTAGTCCAAGAGAATGATCACATTGATGACCTAATACCTCTCACATTCGAAAATTTCGAAGGAAACGTCAAACATGAGCCGTGTAACCGTAGTTTATGCTCCTTGAATTGCCTACAACGAATTTACAAGAGAGAAATAATGGACTTGCTAAAGAACAGAATTAAACCTGAAAGTGTTAGAGCATCTATCGCGGAACAACAGCTACTTGCCACAGAGCTAGAAAGAAATTCCCTTAAAATCGACCCGTATATTGAATCGTCAGTTTTCAACTTTAATTCGCCGGTTGGCCAAAATAGAGAACTACCAAAAACGGGTACCAAGGATAGACCAATCAAACCGGTTTTTCCCGTATTCAGTGATACTGAAGAAGTACCAGCTAAGGTAAAAAATAAAGTTAAGGAGAGAAAACCTAAAGAAATACTGTCAGTGTTCAAAAAAAGGGCAGAACCTACTGCCACATATTTTCTTTTCGCTCATAAGAGAAACAGACAATTTAGCCCAATTTCACAAATGAAAAGAAGTAAAAAGTCCACGAATCTTGTAAAATACAGAAATTGTTCTGAAGAACCTCCTTTAGATAAACCTTTTAGCGTAAACATGTTGTTAAAAAAAGGCAGGTCGAGCTTTAATAGTTCCGGCAACAGAATATACAAAGTCGAAGTCGGTTCTGGCAATGACTTCATAAAAATTGACAGATCTTCTGGCGACGAATCAATCGCGATAAACAAAGAAGTGCAAGCTTCAGTTGAAATCATTCCAAAAAGACACCAGTCGTTACAGGACACTATAACAGCGTCAGAATACGACAAAATAACAGAACAACTCGTGATTTCTATATTCGGAGGGAATAAACCTCAAAGTCATAATAATTATAATTGTGACCTTAAATGTTACGTCAACCAAATGGTTAAGGAGCTATACCAGGTCAAAATTGACCAAACAGATGCTCATCCAGTTAAAATTTTATTTAGATCCCTTTTAGAATATTGGTTAAAGAATAGTTCAACGGAAAACATGAGAAGTGCCACAAAAACGGTGAGATCCGGAGTAACGCAATCAAAAATTCAGACACGAGACAAAAACCTATCAGGCCTTTTCATTCCTAACATTACCAAAGAAACACAGATACAAAAATCAAATTCTAATGATACTAAAGATGTTATTAATGCTCTAAACGTTGCTTCTAATAATAAACAAGTAACTTTAAGCTATATGAAAGAACGACAAATACAAGAATTAGAGACCTTATTGAAGAACACCATTTATAGCTACGAGTCAGCTTATAGCCGTCAAAGTAAAATAAAAGATATTAGAATAACCAAAAGACTTCTTGATAATCTCGAGAGTCGAAGCATTAATAAAAAAACTGATCAGTGTGACGGTTGCAAGCAGTCCCGGGACACTTCGAGCACTTCTGCTGAATTTATGGAAATCAAAGAAAACGTCGACCATATGATAAGTGAAATATCAATACCTCCGGAGTGTGTTAAGGAATTCTTGGAGGCATATTTAAAAGTGCTCAACGATGACAGTGAAAATACACCGATGTCTGGAGATTCCACCTCTCTAGAGAAACCTATCTGTTGCGATGTTCAAACGGAATCTGTTTCGAGAAAAGTATCTGTTGGCGTCTACGCCGTTATGGAAGATAAAATAAATAATAATAATGATAGAGATACTAAAGCTAAACCTCAGTTAGTCGATACAGGACAAGATTCTGGTCAAATCTACCTCAAAGATGTTATTGAAAAAGTTACATCAATATTTGCTAAACAAAATGACAGCAAACCCAGTGAAGATAAATTCGTTCAGCCTGATGATACAAAAGCTGAAGGTCCTGTCAATGAGACTTCTTTAAAAGACGACTTTGTAGAACACAGGTTGATGTTTGAAAACACAGATGAAAATTCAGTAGTTATAGACCTTACCAAATACGATTTGGAGCGTATTTCAATGGGAAGTGATCCGACACTTAAGGGAACTGTCTCCGTCACAATCAAATTAAAAGAACGTACACCCGATTCCCGAGACATCAAGCAAAAGAATGTAAACCTTATTTTTTCTGAAGATTCAACTGAATTATCACCACTCAAGAGAAACAATTTATATCCGAGTCCGAATCGCACGACCAAAAATTATTGCCGACCGAAAATGGATCCTCGAATCAGTTTTAAGAATCCGTACATCCACTATGAACCTGAAGCGCATAAGGAAAAGGTAGATCTGAAGTCTGTGAGTGCTAGTGATGCGACCTCTAAAGCCTTTAAAATTATGTATGAAAACGATGATTTACGGTCTTCAGAAAGTCCCGATCTTCAACCACATAACATAATGTCTCCTGTTAAAAGAAGTTCCCGATCGTCTATTTATAAGTCTAAAAAGAAATGGCACACCTCATCTCGCAACCAATCAGTCAAATCCTTAAATAAACAACAAGAAAAAATCAGCGAACCCGTCGGACCTATAGACGAAAACTTCATCATCCTCTTATTAGAAAATTTGACATTGCTATCGCAGAACGTACCAGGACTTTATAAAGATATCAACGTGTTTTATCTCAAGTTAAAAAGAAGACATGAAAAGCAACGGAATACAGGCGTAGGACTGCTCGGGAAAATATACAATGAGTCCTATCAAAACACAGAAGATAGGGATGAAGAAAGACACGATATTGCTTGTGCATGTTACTCTAAAAACCCAAAATCGAATTCAAATTTATTAGGAACTAATTTAAACAACCTAGCGACGACCAGCAGAATGCAAAAACGCACAAATGCCGCATCTGAACTGAAGGATACCGACACCCAATGCGATAAAATTACTCACCAAAATGCAACAACAGTCAACCTGGCTGTTTCCACATCTTCTAACCCATTCAGTGTAAAACAAACTGATAAAGGCTACAAACAAGAACGCAAAGTAGTTGAAATGGTAGACATTGCGATATCCAGTCCGAACTCGTTTCAAAAGATAACCAGAGCTGTCGATACGACAGATGCTCCACAGTCAAGTCCAAATTGGTTTCAAAAAGAGACCAAAGCTGTTAAAACTCCAGATGTTCCACTCTCAGGACCTAACTGGTTCCAAAAGATGACTAGAGACTGCGCTATGACCACAGCGATACGAAGCATTTTGATACCAGAAAACAGTTGCGCTAACTTTCGTTTCGTTAACGATATGGATAAAAGAAGAGCACAGATATGCGAAGGTCGATTAGAAGCGGAATCACAAATGAAACAAATTTTGAAGTCACCTAAAAAAACCTCTATCGAATCGAAAACTAAACGAAAATGTGTTGAAATCGACCTGAAATCTGTTGCATCTAATAAATCCAGTCCCGAGCAGTTAAGGAGAAGACGAAATAATCCAAATTGCGTATTTATTCAGATGACTCATCAGGACGATGCGGGTTTCACAAATAACAGAAGGGTGAAGTATTATAATGCTTACCCGATGTTGACGGATACGTGGTTTCATGTGTCCGGTGCATCGAGGCCTGGTGTGTCGAAAGTTCCAGAGTCGGCTGCGCCGAATGTTTTGAGGCCTGGTGTGTCGAATGTGTCAAGTCGAGAGCTCGGCTCTGTCAGTGATGATGTCAAGACGATTTATAGATGTTCAAGCAGCGTGCCTTCGTTCGTCTCCAGTTAGCACTAGGTTCCATTTTCTTTAATGTACCTTTTTTTTTGACGAATTTTGTTTTAGATCATGGTAGAATTGATAAGGAGTAGTATTTTAGTTACTCAGCAATTTTCCTCGTATCTTATGTCGCTTAGTTCGTAGATTTTAGTAAATAGCCTCTCTGTTCACAATCCATATTTTCTAGTAGAGAACTTCTAGCAGAGAGAAAACAGCTTTTTTTATAGTTTCTTACATTTTGAGTGTTATATTTTCATGTGTATGTTGACTCGTATTTTTCTTTGTGATGAAACAGACAGATGTACCGAATAAATTAAATTGCACTTCGACTATCAACATTTTCACTTTAATTAGTCAAATTGGTAAAATTCAAGTGAAACCAAACTTCACGATATAATACATTTTATTCGGTAGATGTGTGTGTGTGTCTTATGACATTTCGAACTTATTTTGTCTGTGAGAAGAGATTTGTAGTACGTAAAAAGTCTGTTATCATATTTGAGTGTTAGGACGATCACCTATCTAACTCCAACTCTCTTCTCCCTCATTGCTCGCCCCCTATTCATGGTACTTTCCTTAGGGCTGGTAAGTCCCTCCGTGCAGCCGCTGCGCGCGCAGGCCGGCTTCGTCGCGGGCACGCCCGGCGGCCGACTCGCTAACTGGATCGTTGGTACGTATTGCTACACTCCGTCCTCTATGTCTAATTTTATAATTGTACAGGATGAACGTAGCTTTTTAATGGTGAAAGAATTTCTGAAACCGTCCAGTAGTTTCTGAATTTCATGTCATTTTATGTGAGCTGTCAGTAGTATCTTATAGTTGAAGAGGTATAACCTATTTATTTTGTTTTGAGGTATGAGATGGTGTGAATTTGAAGATGAACAAATCTCTAAGATAATTGTTGCCATTTGGAATGACTTTATTGACCGAGTTGTGTAGTTAATGCGCAGTATGATTAACTGTTTATTGAGCTTTTAAGGGAAAGTCGTTGCTTATTAACTGCTCTGCTTTATAGTTTGGCTTTGGCGTTTTTTAATATAATAATAATTAACTATGCACACCACCACGAAACCGCCACCGATAAGTATAAATGAAACGTATAAATAAAAATAAATTTTGATAAACTATGTAGATTTCTATCCATTATAAATTTGATAGCTGTCGGAACATTCATTAGTGTAAACGATATGAATATTCTATTGCAGAGTCAGGTGGTCCCCTAGAAGTGGCCAACCGCGAGTTGGGCCAGGCGCAGCTGTCAGTTCAACAACTACAACGGCTGCTGGACGCCATCGAGCTTTCACACCACCATCACGACACAGACGTGAGTATTACTCACGTTTATACTTGAAACTATCATATATTAGGCTCATTTACTACTGGGAGCGAGAGAAAAACGTAGAATACTTCCATGCTGGACTGGGAGCGAGAGAAAAACGTAGAACACTTCCATGCTGGACTGGGAGCGAGAGAAAAACGTAGAACACTTCCATGCTGGACTGGGAGCGAGAGAAAAACGTAGAACACTTCCATGCTGGACTGGGAGCGAGAGAAAAACGTAGATGTGCCAGCTGCATTTCCTCCCGGGCATGCTGTAAGAACCAGCCAAGGGATCCGAGGGTTTCTGTATATTGCAATTTAGGCGATGGGCTGACAACCCGTTACTATAGCACTATACCAACAAATCTATCTTAAATAACCCTTAAAAATTTGTCAGACGTGGCGGAACGACCTTTGTTTAGGTCGTTTACGCTCTGACTACCCCCATTAGGGATAAAGGCGTGATTATATGTGTGTTCATTTTTCTGTTTTTACCTTTCCAGCAGGTGTCGCTAGAGGGCGCCTCCCCGAACGTTAAGAAGGACCGGCGCAAGTTCGGCCTGCGCAAGAAGAAGTCCAACTCCAAGTGTGCCTCCGTGGAGCTAACCGTTGATGCCTCCGCCTCGCATACAGTGAGTAGTGGGTTCAGATCTAGATTTATGTTCTGTTATTTTCGTCCTATTCTATAATAGTTTAGGCAAACGGTGCTGTCGTGACAAACGTACAGTTCAAAGCCATATACAGGTAGTAAAAAAAATAGCTGACCATAATTTAGAGTGTGATTCTACCCACGAAGCTAAGGGATCCGAGGGTTTTAGTACATTGCAATTTAGGCGATAGGCTGACAACCTGTCACTACAGTAATATACCTACAAATCTATCTTAAATAGCCCTCAAAACTTTGTCAGAAGTGGCGAAACGACCTTTGTTTAGGTCGTTTACGCTCTGCCTACCCCATTAGGGATAAAGGCGTGATTATATGTATGTATTCTACCCACGATACTGAAAAACTTTCCCAAGGAATATAAGTCTAAATAGTAAAAAAAAATAAGCCCTCAATTTAGCCCAAAATGGTTGTCAGTCAGCGCTTCGAGTCAATTTGTATGCGAGGAACACATTTATTTTTTAATTTTTCGACCTATGTTCCTTGGGGTAGTTGTTCAGTTTCATGGGTAGAATCACTCCCTAAAATATTGTTACCTACTTTTTTTACACACTATTTATTGCACATCGGCCCTTAGAAAGAGACAGCAACGTTTGCAAGTCATTCGTATAAGTGTGCGAGTGGTAACTCTCAACATGACAGCTGAACTTATCCGATGTGTAATATTACATCTTACCTATCACATCTACATATTATCTTCCATGCTGGACTGGGAGTGAGAGAAAAACACAGAATATGCCAGCTGCATTTCCTCCCGAGCATGATGTAAAAACCAGCTAAGGGATCTGAGGGTTTCAGTATATTGCAATTTAGGCGATGGGCTGACAACCTATCACTATAGCAATATACGTACAAATCTATCTTGAATGGCCCTCAAGATTTTGTCAGACGCGGCGGAAAGGCCTTTGTTTAGGTCGTTTACGCTCTGCCTACCCCAGTAGGGACAAAGGCGTGATTATATGTATGTAATATTACATGGCCCTGAACTGTACGTTCTTCTTCTATTCTTAATATAAAAACAGTTTTTCAACATAACAAATAGTAGTAATATCTATGGTAGGTTTTATGATTTGTTATCAACTACCTTAGTTTACTTGCAAAATCAGTTTCCTTTGGGTTTATCAAAGGTTGACTGGAATCCCTTAATGGGATAAGTCCGCTTTTGTACCATTTTAATCTTCTGTGTCATGAAAACGAAATGAAAATGAAAAAAAAAAATATTTAACTAAAAGAATTAAATTAACACAAGTTGCAAAAATTGTATGTAAAAACAGTAGAATTTAGAATATGAATCATGTTAAGTGTTTCCGTATTTTTAGATATAAGAAGGTATAATAAAGTAATTACATACCATACCTACATACTGGGTGAAAGGGACAGCGTCCCGCAAACTGATAGGGGTTGCTCAGTCAACAACACTGAACAACTTCCACCAGGAAATTCTTTCAGGAAGTAAAAAGAAAATTAGGCTTTTCCATACAAATTTTGATCTCTCTCTCATTGAGGACCGAGCAACCACTATCAGTTAGCGGGACGCTGTCCCTTACACCCGGCATAGGAGTGTTAGTGGTGATGTCCCCCCGCAGGCTCTGTCGGCCCTGACGGCGCCCCCGTCGCCGGGCGGAGGAGCCTCCTCCGCGCCCAACTCCGCCGCCTCGCTGCCCATAGGTAACACACACTGACACACTTGGGGCCGCATTTATGAAAAAAAAAAGTTAAAAAGTCTTTATTGCCAAAAATACACAATGTAAATGTTTTTTTTTTAAACTACATACAAATTATCTAGCCAAAAAGTAAAAAATAAAACAGTGTTTGGCGTTTTTGGCAATGGGTACTAATCTCAGCATAATGTTAAGCATAATGCCTAGCGCTGATTTTCAGACTAGCCCCTATGAGTTTAAGTTCGCATCAGAAATGTCATTTCAGTACAACCTGATAAATCCCTACTTAGGGCCGTATTTATTAACAGCAATTGAGACTGACAGCTAGTTTGAGTAAGTATCAGAAATGTCATTTCAGTACAATATAACCTGTCAAATCCAATCTTGAGACAATTTTATAAATACGAGCCTTAATATTGCTCTTAAGCTTGAGATCGCTTCAACGAGCCTTAATCCCTTATTTATACTTGCGATTGTCACTCGGTGTAACGCGATGATCACTTTGGGGGATTGATGTATGTAACAACACTTGTACTCGTTACACAATAATTCAAGTTTATTCACCGACCGGTTTCGCTAGTACAGCATCTTCAGGGTGCGTTATTTACAATGGTTTTGCGTACATAATATGCCAGGTGTAAGGGACAGCGTCCCGCAAACTGATAGGGGTTACTCAGTCAGTGACATTGGACAACTATCAGCAGGATTTTTATTTAGGAAGTGAAAAATAAATGACTTTTTAATTCACTTTCTGAAACACCTCAAAAAAATCACTTGCTGGTAGTTGTTCAGTGTCGTTAACTGAGCAGCCCCTATCAGTTTACGGGGCGCCTTCCCTTACACCTGGTATTTAAACTTGACAAGACTACACAAAAAATCTATATATATAAAAATTAATCCCTATTTCCCTTGGTCACGGCATCACGCCTGAACGGCTGGACCAATTTCGCTAATTCTTTTTTTGTTCTGTTCGTTATTATCAGGAGAAGGTTCTTATGAAAGAAAAAAATAAGGAAATTGCCCGGAAAATTAGAAAATAGTTAACTTAATAAAATCAAAAATCTGCTCATTTATGGCGTCTAAGGCGGAACAAAGTTCGCCGGGTCAGCTAGTGAACAATAAAACCGATGTAATTAATGACATAATGTGTACATTGATTTTATTGCACGTAACCTTTTTAAGTTTAAATATATTATGTACTCAAGAACAGTGTAAATAACTCACCCTGAAGATGCTGTATTAGCGTAACCATCATCATCTCCCTAGCCTTGTCCCGTATGTCACGGGGTGGGCTACCTAATCTAGGGGATTGAACGAGGGTACTGGTTTTTACACAGAGCGACTGCCGTCTGACCTCCGCAACCCAGAAGGGAAACCAGACCCAATCCTAGATTAGGTCAGAGTTTTCAAGCCGCCAATGCTTAGCACTGGCCTCTGATATGGCTTAACGATTTGACGACGCTTGGCTTATTATCTACGGTATTATACGATATTAACCGAGACCAACGGCTTAACGTGCCTTCCGAAAAACCACGACCTCCTGCACAGAAGGCAGCGGTCCTATCCACTACCCCATCGGGCTCTCAGTAAATAACCCACCCTGTAGATGCTGTATGAGCGGAACCGGTCGGTGAATAAACGGACACATATTGACACTGCGACACAAAACTTCGAAACGGAACTAAAATTATTTCAATTGGCGTCACCTAATTTTTCATACAAAAATCACTGTGTTGCCACACTTGCCACATTAAAACTGCCTGGGCGAAGAAAGTGGCAACCCCATTATTGACAAAAGTTTTGTGTCGTAGTATATTTCAAACTGAACTAATTAATTAAGGTGACTATGGAAGCTAAGTGGCGCCCCCATCAGTAAAAAGAACATAACTCACTAAAACACAATGAATCAAAAATCCGATCCAACAGACTCAAGTATTATAAAGATAATTTAGAATCTTATAAATTAGCAATTATTAGTTCACTGTAGGTAGAAGAATTGTCGTTAGTGGCCGTTATTCGCAATTTTTCTATCTGTTAGTACAACTATCTATGAATCGCTAATTTATAACGTCCTAAATGATCTTAATTACTATTACTTGAGTCTGTTGGACCGGTTTTTCGATTCACTGCGTTTTTAATGACTTATGATTTTATTACTTAGGCCATATGGCCACATTAAAAGAAGAACTGAAGTGACATCTTTGAAACCTTTCTAGATCTAATATTCTCCATAGAATATTAAGCCTGAAGACTTCGCATCGCACCGACATAGCCCAAGAATGCCAAATCTGTGAATGTGTGCACTCGTACTGGTCACTCTTCATACAATAACGTTGCGAATTCTTCAGGCTTAAGGGGATCCCCGGTGCACGCCAGCGCCCTCAGCAGTTGAAAAATCATTACTCACGGAAAACTGCAACTAATCGAAAATCCGGTAGATCAGATTGCAGTATGGGTACTGAAGTTTATTTTAAGCATTAAATATAATTAATTCTGTGTTCACTGCTGTTACAGATAGCAAAACTGCTAAAAGTGGTCGCTTTTCGTAATTTTTTTATCTGTAACGAATTATAAGTTGCAACTGTATGAGGTTCTAAATAACCTTCATTGCTTTAACCTCAATCTGATCTACCGGATTTTCGATTGATTGTGTTTTCAGTGAATTATGATTATTTTACTGATGAGGGCGCCACTTAGCCCAGGGGAGCCCCTTAAAAATCTGTGGTGCTGTTCTATATTTAAAATATTATCTGTTAGTCGTGGGTGTGGTAGGTACTGCTTGGCTGTTGCTTGTGTGACGCGCGTTGAAATCACCGAGCTACTTTACTTTATACGGAGTGTAAGGGACACCGTCCCGCAAACTGATAGGGGTTGCTCATTCAACGGCACTGAACAACTATCTGCAGGTTTTTTTCCAGAAAATAAAAAAAATATATTTGGTTTTTCGAACAAATTGTCTGATTGACGTGGACATTTTGTATGGAAAAGCCATTTATTATTTTCACTTCCTGAAATAATTTGTTGGTTGGAAGTTGTTCAGTATCGTTGACTGAGCAACCCCTACCAGTTTGCAAGAAGCTGTCCCTTACACCCGTTAATTTGACCATTAAAAAAAGTGGGTAAAATTCGTAACTAGAATTCATTTTTGTCCATAATATATCTCTGTCGATAGCGTGACGTCACTATTTCTTACAACCTAAATTTTATAACTAAAATTATATTTAAATGAAAAATGTAACTAGTTGGAGATTTCAACGCGCGCTCTCTTTAAATAACAACAAACAGAACTAATTTATTTTATTTCTAGATTCTCCCAAACCCCCTTGATAATGAAAGCCGGGTCTAAAGTTGACGTGTCGGTGTTGTTAAGTCAAAGCGAAGAAATACAAAACAATCGTAACATTGTACATACAAGTTTAAAATCGTGTTTTTATATTTTGATTTGTAAATATTATATATTTTTGGAATTTGGTTCATTGTTTTCAAGTCTTCCATGCTGGACTGGGAGCGAGAGAAAAACATTGAATGTGCTAGCTGCATTTCCTCCCGGGCATGCTGTAAGAACCAGCTAAGGGATCCAAGGGTTTCTGTATGTTGCTATTTAGGCGATGGGCTGAAAACCTGTCACTACAGCTATATACCTACAAATCTAGCATATAACCCTCAAAACTTCGTCAGACGTGGCGGAACGACCTTTGTTGACGTCGTTTGCGCTCTACCTAACCCATTAGGGGCAAAAGCACGATTATATGTATGTAAATGTTTTCAAGTCAAATATATCGTGGTTTTGGACTATGTCTTTGCGAAGGATTTTATGAGATCGGTAAGTCGAGGCATGGCTACAAGTGGGAAAGGGACGGCGCTATCGTACGCTGTATATAACTTACCGGGAGTCAAAAAAATGCCTGCCATATTTAAGAGTGTGATTTTACCCTTAAAACTGAACAACTTTCCCCAAGTAACATAGGTCAAATATGAAAAAAAATGCCTTCCTAAACAAATTGTGTTAACGGCTCGAAACAACTTGTATGGGAGGGCCAATAAGTTTATTCATATTTCGTCTTATGTTTCTTAGAAAAACTTGTTCGGTTTCATGGGTAAAATCACACCGTAAAATATGGTCAGCTATTTTTTTACATCCTAATAACTAAACAGGGAGTTAAAAAAATGCTTGCCATATTTTAGGGTGTGATTTTACCCTTGAAACTGAACAACTTTCCCCAAGGAACATAGGTCGAAAAGTCAAAATATGATAGTAAAATTGGGATTACATTGGGATTCGACCCGCTGACACCATTTGTATGGAAGAGCCATTTTTTCATATTTCGACCTATGTTCCTTGGGGAAAGTTGTTCAGTTTCATGGGTAAAATTCCACCCTGAAATACGGCCAGGTATATTTACACTCGATGTGCTCTGTCTCTCCCTGCACGGCTTCTCGCGCCGTTTGGCCCGCGCATGTCTGTCAGCTGGCGGCCCGCTGTTCATCCTGCTAGTTAAATTGGAACTCTTGTGTACGGTAGAGGGTCTTACTTTGTTATTTAAAGCTATTTTGGAGAATACGGTAAAATATGCGTAGACTCAAGAATACGGTATTTTTGTAGGTTGTTGGATGTTGCATAATTATTTGAACTCGAATCTCTTTTATTTTACAAAATTTTATGTGAATTTACTTTCTTTACAGGTATTTAATTAGTACCGGGTGTAAGGGACAGCGTCCCGCAAACTGATAGTTGCTCAGTCAACGACGGTGAACCATTTTCACCGGGAAATTCTTTCAGGTAGTGAAAAAGAAAATTAGCTTCTTCATAAGAATTGTCTGATCGAGGTGGATATATTTACTTTTTTTTTTTACTTCTTGTAAAAAATTTCTGATGAAAGTTGTTCAGTGTTGTAGACTGTGCAACCCCTATCAGTTTGCGGGACGCTGTCCCTTACACCCGGTATGTTATTTTAAACGTACAAAACTATTTAGCTTTTGCCTCGCAGCTTATTTAGTTTAATAGAATAGCTACTACTTACTACCCACTTATTTTAGTCAAAATAAAATAAAAAAATCTTCAGATTGTCATTTGACAATTTGGTCCTACTAACACAATTTACATTATAATAATTAAAAATGGAAATTTTACCGTGGTTTTTTATTTTTGTATGAGTGTCCGATATTTCAACGCAGTTTCATGCGTTATGATCACGGAGCGACCCGTACATAAATGGAAAACCACGGTAAATTTCCCGTTATTATAATTATGTGACATGCTGGACTGGGAGCGAAAGAAAAACATAGAATGTGCCAGCTGCATTTCCTCCCGGGCATGCTGTAAAAACCAGCTAAGGGATCCTGTATATCCTTTCTGTATATTGCAATTTAGGCGATGGGGTGACAACCTGTCTCTACAGCAATAAACCTACAAATCTATCTTAAATAACCCTGAAAACTTTGTCAGACGTGGCGGGACGACCTTTGTTTAGATCGTTTACGCTCTGCCTACCCCATTAGGGACAAAGGCGTGATTAATAGTTAAATAAATGATTTGATTTGATTGATATATGCATGTATGTTATATTTATAATGTTGATAACCGCGAGAGTTTGAAAAGGACAATGTACATTTCTCTAAAATATCCTTAACATTGAAGTAAGACCCTGTATGACAATAAGATAATTTTATCTTTCTCAATGAGGAAGCCCACACTCGATTGTGGAGGCGCAAGCTGGCGGCGCAGAAATACCTTTATAAGATGGGAGAGAAGTCCGGTAAATTAACACCCTTTATTAATCCGAACATTTAGACGACCGCGCTAAATCTCAGCTTTGCCATTCGCTAAAGAATATGCATGCGATAGGCATGTGCCATTTAAAAAAGAAATTGTCGATAGATAATTGACTCTATTCTGAAAAAAAACATGTCTAATCTCAATGTCTGTCTCTTTCATTTAAGAGGAGTGTTAATCTGCACTTTTCCATATAAAAGGCGATAACTGTTTGCACCCCGTAAATATATTCCGATTTCTATATTTTTTGGAAATGATGTTGATTTACTTAAGAACTAGCTTTATGCGTTTTTATTTTTTAGAAATATTTCATTTATAAAATGATATGGCCTCCGCAATATTTGTATAGGAATGAAAAAGAGGTCATATCTTAAGAAGTGTAATATTTCTAGAAAAATAAAAACAAACAAACCTAGTTTTATGAACATCTACCTACATAATTTAAAAATATAGAAATCGGACTATATTTACGAGGTTGAAACCGCTATCGCCTTTGAATGGAAAGGTGCAGGTTAACAACCCTCTTAAGAAAAAAGGCGTTTTTTTACAGCTGTAGCGAAATTTACTTATATAAATTTATTTTACGGATTTCTAACCGCGATTTAAATTATTTGATGAGATACCAACAGTGTCACCGGATGTGTACCGGAAAAACTAAAAAGATTGAGGGTAGACAGATATGTCTGTCCCAAAATCCCCCCGCAGTTGTCTCCTGTCTACCAATGATCATGATGTTTGTAACGGCATCGAAATATCGGGAACTCATCAAATAATTTAAATCGCGGTAAGAAACCCGTAAAATATCTCATAGTTAACATGAAAGTGTGAGAAAAAACGTTAAGTTCAGTTGTGTTTTTGTGAGAATTGAGATCAATATGCGGTAGTGTTGTGATATTACTGGTGGCTTTGTTGTCGATAGTCTCGTCATGTATTTAAGAGCTAAGCTCTCGTCGGTTGAGTGTATATGAAGTGAACGCCAGCTCTGTTTGCATTCCGCCTTCTCCTTATCAATAGTGACCGACGGCTTAACGTGCCCTCCGAAGCACGGAACTTATTCCTTAACTAATTCTTAGCTAGCGTTGTCACGTTCTCAACTTTGACATAAGTACAGGATAGGAAATAAACACATGACTTTGACATTCCTAATCTGACGTAAGACGCTTTAAATAACAACTGAGCATTAGCGTGCTTTCTTATTTTACGTCATTCAAGCAGTCTTATGTCAGAAAAGGAATGTCAAAGTCATGTGTTTATTTGCTATCCTGTTCTTTTGTCAAGGTTAAGAAAGTGACGGCACTAGCCAAAAAATTAATTGGAATTATGTCGCGCCTCTAATTATAACAAGGGATTAAAATACTATAATACTAGACTATCGTCACCCAAATATCTACCGGGTGTAAGGGACAGCGTCCCGCAAACTGATAGGGGATGCTCAGTCAATGAACAATTATCAACAAGATTTTTTTTCAGAAAGTGAAAATAAAAATTGCTTTTC
This sequence comes from Scrobipalpa costella, assembly GCA_949820665.1. Classification (NCBI taxonomy): domain Eukaryota; kingdom Metazoa; phylum Arthropoda; class Insecta; order Lepidoptera; family Gelechiidae; genus Scrobipalpa; species Scrobipalpa costella. Next base: position 382,615 of record OX463315.1, read on the forward strand.
CATACAATTGATCGAGGTGAAGATTTTGTTTGGAAAAGCCATTTTTTTAAAAACTTCCTACAAAAATATCCTTCTGATAGTTGTTCAGTGTCGTTGACTGAACAACCCCTATCAGTTTGCGGGACGCTGTCCCTTACACCCCTATACCCCAACACTATTGCGTGCTATCGAGACAGTAGGCCAGCGAAGTCATGCCCTTTGCCCATTAAAAGGAACAAAAAAAATATCTAACGCGTTCTTTTTTCGTATTCCAGCGTTTCTTTCTACATTTCTGGCATCTACTTTAGTTCGTAAGAGTAATTTACTTTTTTATTTATTTCAACCCCTTTTTTTCTACCCTCCTACGACACATATCACTATGTACATAATACATTGAGGATTTGTCTGTATGCTTTGTTATGGGAAGACAAGGTTTTAGCATTTTGATTGTGAATTAAATTAATACATTTCGTATATTATATTTATTTATATTTATACAGGGTGGAGAGCTCGAACACCTTCTCCGGTGACAGGTACACTAAATAATATAATATATAATAAGATATACCTCTTTATATACTTGAAAAAGTTGAATTAAATATGTTTAAAAATGCATGTGTTGCGTCGGCTGAAAAAAAGGGCTTATATACAATTTATTATGTTCATATACCATTTAGACCTTATGTAGGTAGGTATTATTTTTATTGTATTCATCATGTCCCTAGCCTTATCTCTGATCTCACGGGTCGGCTACGTAATCCAGGTGATTGAACGAGGGTACTGGTTTTTGCACAGAGCGACTACCATCTGACCTCCGCAACCCAGAAGGGAAACCAGACCCAATACTAGATTATTTCAGAGTTTTTTCAAGCCGCCAATGCTAGCACTGGCCTCTACGGTGTTAAACGATATTAACCAGAACCAATGGCTAAAGAAACGGAAAAAACGCTGAATAAACGTACATATGAAATTCGTAAACCACAAACATATTGGTACGTGGTGGGATTCGAACCACGACCTCCCGCTCAGGATGCAGCGCCCCTATCCACTACACCATCGGGCTCTCCTACCATTTTTATTGTATTATTATAGTGAAAATCTTGTCTTTTTACATAACTGAGTAGATAGACGATCCTTGCGCTCACTACATGGCCAAAGCTTCGCTTCGAGTACATTTTGAACTTAAATATTCTTTCGAGTATATTCATTGGGTTTCGATTTAATAAACCATAAGCATACAAATCATTTTTTGAGTTTTGTTGATAAAATATAGAATACAGATAATAGTTATTTAAGACTTTGGGAGTGCATGGTTTTAAGGTATTTTGCTTTATCATCATATCGAGTAGATTTGGAAAATGACTATTATATACGTAATTATCACCAATATTGATAATGTAAAAAATATAACAAAAAAATACCATAAATCTTTTGGATACGTACATCTGCATGTAAAATTTTATCTTTGTTTATTTTAGTTTATTGAAACCACTTATTGTTAACATAAGTCGAATAGGAGGTATATTTTTTAGGACTGATATCGGGTTCTTCCATGCTGGTCTGGGAGCGAGAGAAAAACATAGAACGTGCCAGCTGCCACGCTTTCCTCCCGGGCATCCTGTAAAAACCAGCTAAGGGATCGGAGGGATTATATATTGTAATTTAGGCGATAGGCTGACAACCTGTCAGTACAGCAATATATCTACTAATCTATATTAAAAAACCTTCAAAACTTTGTCAGACGTGGCGAAACGACCTTTGTTTAGGTCGTTTACGCTCTGCCTACTCCATTAGGCGTGATTATATGTATGTATGATATTGGGTATTATTTTAAGCTATCACTTCCGCGTTATTTTCCAACATTATGACCTCATTCAACCTTGTCTGAGATCGTTTATCTATATCAGGTGAGATAAGAGAGATGTGTTAATCTTGCTGCCTTTTATTTCGTTTAGTCTCAAGTATCCGCTAACTAAAGATTTCGTTCAGTTTTATAGCAATATTCAATTTACATAACAATCTATATTAAGCCTGAAATAGCACTGAATACTACTACATAAACTATAGACAAAATAAAAAAAATATATTCGTACTTATTTGGCAATGAGGTGCGCGGTGTATTAATTATTCATGAATGCAACTGCAACTGTATCGTAAGAGCATAACTGTTGTTTCATTGTGCAGTTATATCAGTGAAGGCCTACAGTGCACACATTTCGTGCAAAAAAATGTTAACATATCGAGTTTAAAGATAAAAATTTGGTTAGATACTTGAAAGTCCGTTCTAGTCATTGTAAATTCAATTATGCTTAACATCATTCCTTATTAGAAACACAGGACAGAAACTTAAAGACGAAAATATCTATTTCGAAATCTTTTAGAAAAATGAACAGTTTATTTCTAACTTGAACCAGCAAAGTGTTCTTAGGAATCTACGTATTTGGGAATAAATGATCTGACTGTAGATTTCCATAGTGAATTTATAAATACTGGTAAAATGTCGAGTGACAGTGGTGGCAGTGGTGGTTGTTACATCGTGCCCGTAGCGAGGACTGTGTTCTTGTATGTTTTAAAAGTTCTGAGAGAGTGCGAGGAACAGGCTTACTGTAAGTTTTGTTATATTTTCTTACCCTTTAAAACTCGAGTGATATAGGCAACAAAGTAAGGGACAGCGTCCTGCAAACTGATAGGGGTTGCTCAGTCAACGACACTGAACTACTTCCACCGGATTTAATTTACATGTAGTGAAAAAAGTTATTGGCTTTTCCATACAAATTGTCTGAAGGAGATAACCATTTTGTATGGAAAAGGCATTTTTTTCGCTTCCTGAAAGAGAATCCTTGTGGAAGTTGTTCAGTATCATTGACTGAGCAACCCTTATCAGTTTGCGGGATGCTTACACCTGGTATGTAGTTAGATTTTTAAACATAGTATTTTGTTTATGTTTTTACCAATAAAAAAAAGTTATCACGTTTGAATTTCCGAGTCATAATCGTATAAGTTATCGTAGGTACTTGTAGGCTTCATTTTAAGTAATTTCATGTAAAAGTTGACGCAAAACAACAGCTTTTTAGGTTCTGTTCGAAGTATTTTACGATTCACCAAAATATATCAAAATAGTTCAAACATAAAGTATGACTTTGTTAATTATTTTCATTAGAAACAACGCCGTTCAGTATATCACTTAAAAAAATAAACCTTGCATGGTATTTGTTTGGATAGCCATTATGAAGCCCATTGTTTGTATATCTTGTAGTTACTTTAAAATTAATATTAAAGGGGACGTAACATTTTTGCATGGAGCCTGGAATACTATGAATGGCGACCATTATTCTTTTCAAAAACGTAGCGCCGCAAGGCAAACCTTAACCATTCGATACTACGCACAAATAGAAATCAAAAATACTTTTTGAGATTTTTAGCTTAAGTGTCACATTACCGAGATATTTTAAATCAAAGATATCGGAATTCCGAAAATTAAATTTAAAGTTGCAATATCTCTGTAATGTGACGCTTTAGACAAAAAACACCAAGTATATTTTGGGTTTGTATTTACTTGTAGAATTTAATATTTGAGGGCTAATCGTGCGCCGATAGATTTTGTAAATTATAAGGGTCGCCATTCACACTGCCAAAAAGGTTACATCCCTTTAATTCAGCTACTAAGCCGTGGCTCCTGCCCTCAAACAAAACACGAAACATACCCCGCGGGGCAGAGGGGAAGGGTTTCCCTAACATTTCCCTTCCCCTCTCTGCCCCGTTTTGTGTCTCGTTTGAGGGCAGGAGTCACAGCTTCAATACTTCCCTGTGTTATCTATTTATTTATTTAAGAATATTATCTTTCGTCCACAGCTGCTATCAATACACATTTTATTACAACTTTTTGGAGCCATAACTATTTATAACCGAAATATTTGTATTGCTATCGAAGTACTTCAATACCAAATCTTAAAAAAAAAAACAACACCATAATTAATTTCTAAAGGAGAAGGTTCACAATATTCACAAAAACAGTGCAATGACAATAAATTGGTTTGTATGAGGTAATTCTACTCAAAACGCAAAATGTCCTCCTTAAATTCCCAGCTCATGATTTACTTCAGACCGAAATACAAAAGTGGGTGGAGATAAGTAATAAAACAAAGTAATAAATTGACTAATATCAAGTTTGTGTTCCCCCCTGGGAATCGAACCCAGAACCTCCGGATCGTGAGTCCATAGTTCTGACCACTAGACCACGGAGGCAGCTAAGTTTCGTATCAACAGCTGTGTTTATTGTGATACCATCTCTTTTCCACTTTGAAAACACTCCAAACCATGTCTATATCTGCAGCTAATTTATACACAATTCTTATAGCATGTGCAGCAGCGAGACCCCAGTCGTTGCCTGGGGCGGATGCCCTGGGCCCCAGCGTTGGAGGCCCGGCGTCTTTAGCCAGCTTGACCCCCGACCAGCAGCTGAGGGAAGACTTCACCGTGCTGGCTAAGGATCTGGTCACTACGCTCAAAGGAGTTGTGTCTACTCTAGTGAGTTGTATTATATAGCATGTGCAGCATTGGGACCCCAGTCGTTGCCTGGGGCGGATGCCCTGGGCCCCAGCGTTGGAGGCCCGGCGTCTTTAGCCAGCTTGACCCCCGACCAGCAGCTGAGGGAAGACTTCACCGTGCTGGCTAAGGATCTGGTCACTACGCTCAAAGGAGTTGTGTCTACTCTAGTGAGTTGTATTATATAGCATGTGCAGCATTGGGACCCCAGTCGTTGCCTGGGGCGGATGCCCTGGGCCCCAGCGTTGGAGGCCCGGCGTCTTTAGCCAGCTTGACCCCCGACCAGCAGCTGAGGGAAGACTTCACCGTGCTGGCTAAGGATCTGGTCACTACGCTCAAAGGAGTTGTGTCTACTCTAGTGAGTTGTATTATATAGCATGTGCAGCATTGGGACCCCAGTCGTTGCCTGGGGCGGATGCCCTGGGCCCCAGCGTTGGAGGCCCGGCGTCTTTAGCCAGCTTGACCCCCGACCAGCAGCTGAGGGAAGACTTCACCGTGCTGGCTAAGGATCTGGTCACTACGCTCAAAGGAGTTGTGTCTACTCTAGTGAGTTGTATTATATAGCATGTGCAGCATTGGGACCCCAGTCGTTGCCTGGGGCGGATGCCCTGGGCCCCAGCGTTGGAGGCCCGGCGTCTTTAGCCAGCTTGACCCCCGACCAGCAGCTGAGGGAAGACTTCACCGTGCTGGCTAAGGATCTGGTCACTACGCTCAAAGGAGTTGTGTCTACTCTAGTGAGTTGTATTATATAGCATGTGCAGCATTGGGACCCCAGTCGTTGCCTGGGGCGGATGCCCTGGGCCCCAGCGTTGGAGGCCCGGCGTCTTTAGCCAGCTTGACCCCCGACCAGCAGCTGAGGGAAGACTTCACCGTGCTGGCTAAGGATCTGGTCACTACGCTCAAAGGAGTTGTGTCTACTCTAGTGAGTTGTATTATATAGCATGTGCAGCATTGGGACCCCAGTCGTTGCCTGGGGCGGATGCCCTGGGCCCCAGCGTTGGAGGCCCGGCGTCTTTAGCCAGCTTGACCCCCGACCAACAGCTGAGGGAAGACTTCACCGTGCTGGCTAAGGATCTGGTCACTACGCTCAAAGGAGTTGTGTCTACTCTAGTGAGTTGTATTATATAGCATGTGCAGCATTGGGACCCCAGTCGTTGCCTGGGGCGGATGCCCTGGGCCCTAGCGTTGGAGGCCCGGCGTCTTTAGCCAGCTTGACCCCCGACCAGCAGCTGAGGGAAGACTTCACCGTGCTGGCTAAGGATCTGGTCACTACGCTCAAAGGAGTTGTGTCTACTCTAGTGAGTTGTATTCGATACTTCGCAGAATGTCTCTTTCGCAAAATGACCCTTTCGCATTTTTTTTTTTATATATTTAGTTCAAATAGTGGGCAGCCAAAGAGACATTTTGCGAACGAAACATTTATTCATTTTCTTCTTAGCGTGTCGATGGAACACGAGAAATTACATCGTAGCGGGAGAATGCAGCCACTTGTGTTGCGGATTGACTGCCGTCCATTAAATCGGCTGGTGTCCAAGTGTTGGGGCACGCCGAACACGATGTTCGATGGTAATAACCTCGATAAGCGTTAGTCCAGGTATGTATGGTCGTCCTTGAGTTTCGACCCGATGGGTTCCTTGAACACACAGCGTGTGGTTCGGCAGACTTCAGAAAGAATTTCTGACTTGTCTTGCGAGAAACCCTCGATGTTAATCGAGACTACGCACAAAGCCGGCTCTTGTCTATTTGTGGGTTCCATCGTGGTGAAAGGATTCGCCAGTCTGCTTATGGAAACTAGCTGAATGCCCAGGGTGCGCGCGCCGGGCGTACAAATAGCAGTAGGTACGTTACTCGGGGAGGCTCCTTTTGTGCACATCAGACATTTTATACCATATTATGTTTTTTGTTTGAAATTTTATAATATAAGTTTTTTTTTGTTGTTTTTCCACTGTCTTACTGAGATACAGGTGAATAACCCAGTTTAGTAGACAGGGTTCATAAACCTAGAATACAAATCTTTATGCAGTCACAGTTATGTAAACCTTTTTTATATGTATGCTTTTAGCGAAATAAATACCTTTTTATTTTATTTATTTATTATTGTGATGTACGTTTACGATCTGCCTACCATTAGGGATAAAGGCTGACTATTTTATCACTAAATGACGAACAAGTGTTATTCATACTGATAAATCAACGACTACTCCCTTGTTTGTTACGGAGGTGTTAGACCTCTACATTTCGACTCTTTACGAGAGTCTTCTTCATCGAGACTGAAAATCACACAACACCGCCCGCCATGTGTGATTTTCGACTGCGGTTCGCTGCTCGCTGCGCCCGCGCCGACAACACGACAGGTGGCGCTGCAGTCGGATCTTGTATTGTTGGTGGATTTTTGAATCTCGATAAGTTCGAACACACGTCACTGGCTCTGTCTTCACTATTCACTAGGTTTTTTGTTTCGTAAAGAGTCTAAACGTAGAGGTCTAACACATCCGTTAAACAAACAAGTGTGTAGTCGTTGATTTATCAGTAGGGATGTAGCCGTGATATGTGTACTTGTGTGATGTATTATTTCTTCCATGCTGGCCTGGGAGCGAGAGAAAAACAAAGAATGTGCCAGTTGCATTTCCTCCCGTGCATGCTGTAAAATCCAGCTAAGATCCGGGGTTTCAGTATATTGTAATTTAGGCGATGGGCTGACAACCTGCCACTACAGCAATATACCTTCTAATCTATCTTAAATAACCTTCAAAACTTTGTCAGACGAAAGACCTTTGTTTAGATCGTTTACGCTCTGCCTACCCCATTAGGGATAAAGGCGTGACTATATGTATGTATGTGATGTACAAAAACAACTTTGGTTCATTTTTCAGTTCTTTAGATACAAAGAGTTTATCCCTGTAACGAGTACTTAAAATTGTTATTTCAATGTTATTGTATAATTAAGGAAACTCTAGGTTTGTAAGAAAACATGTTCTTTATTTTTATATTGTTATTAAAAACTGTATGTTTTCTAAATAAAGAGAAAAAAAAATATAATGTGTGCAGGTGTGCGAGCGCGGCCGACTGCGCGCGGCGATGGACACGGAGCCGGCCGCGGGCCCGGGCGGCGCCGTGCTGGCCGCGCTCAGGACGAACCTCTCGTCCGCGCTGCAGCAGAACTCGGGTAAACACTCACACCCTACAACAGATCCCTAGCTAAACTAGGTGATTTATTTATTTATCGTATGGCATTATTCGCTGCGAGATCCAGAGGACATTGCAGCAGCCGGTTTTGTTGCACTCTTAGCACAGCCTAAGGTTACGTGTAGGGTTTTCAAGGTAGTTCCTACGACGTGGAGCAACATCGACCTGTAACGAAACAGTGACCGGGACCGACGGCATAACGTGCCCTCCGAAACACGGAATCTGTTTTCTTCCAGACAATCAGGTGGATTCAGCCTGCATTGTCCTAACCAAACTGGGGAAAATCTCACAAACTGATAAATTGACAAATATCAACATTGTGTTCCCCCTCCTGGGAATCGAACCCAAGACCTCCGGATCATAAGCCCATGGCTCTAACAACTAGACCACGGAGGCAGTTAATGAACGAGGGTACTGGTTTTTACACAGAGCGACTGCCATCTGACCTCCGCAACGCAGAAGGGAAACCAGACCCAATCCTAGATTAGGTCAGAGTTTGCCGCCAATGCTTAGCACGGGTCACTGGGGCCTCTTAACGACTAATATCTAATTAACCGGAACCAGCGGCTTTACATGCCTTTCGAAGCACGGAAAAAGCGCCGAATAAACGTACATATTAAATTCGAAAACTTAAAACACGGTACGTGGTAGGATTCGAACCACGGACAGACAGACAGGAGACAGCGGCCCTATCCAATACACCATCAGGCTCTTATCTATCGACCCACTACCTTTGGGTTTGAACCCAGCGGTCAGAACGTCGGCACGGGACGCCGAAAATCGTGGGTTTGAATCCCACCCAAGTCTAACTTTAAGCATCTATATTTTCATCTTTTAAAAATTACAACACTAAGTGTCCATTTACGAAACTATAGAATAATTAATGAGTGTAAAAAAATGGTGGCCAAACTACCCATGAAACTAAATAGTTTTCCCAAGGAATATTATAAAAATGGCCGACCTATGACATAAACAATGCCTCAAACCGCTGACGCCATTTCTATAAGGGGTGATATTTATTTATATTTCGCTAAGTTCCTTGGGGAAAGATGTTCAGTTTCATCAGAAGGTTCACACTCTAAAGTTTTATTAGTATTTTTTTTCACCCTGTATAAAAACAAAAAATAAAATACATCGTCTTCTGTCGAGTGGGTATCGAGTCTATCGACCCGATGAACCCTGGTGTCAGAGTTTTTAAACCGCCTAGTAGCACAACTATCAGGCCTCATAAAATACATAAAAAACAGTTTCAAAACTTAAAAAAAGCAAGACAAATCTGCTTGAATTCTAATATAAAAAAATGTTAAAGCAGATCTGCGAAAGCTCGCTGCACCCCCTGCCATTCGGCCAGGTATGATGGTTAAATTATAAACCTTGTCTGTTTTAAGTCGCGTAATAGTTTTTTGGTGTCAATTTAATTGCGTGCCATAGCTTAGGGCCGTTTAGTCAGTCGGTGCATTTTGGAGGCGGATTTATTTTTGCGTGTTTCGTCAGACCGGTGAAAGAATTTATGTGTCTTTGTGAAGTCTTCATCAAGTCATGGTCGATTTTATGTTGCTTTTTTCAAAATCTTTTTGTAACGAAATTTTATACTTTGAGAGTACCTTTTCTATCGACTATTGTTAAGTTAAGCTTGTAAACAAATGTGGGTACTTTGTATGTCTGTATAACCGTGTACGGAGTGTATGGGACAGCATCCCACAAACTGATAGCGGTTGCTCAGTCAACGTTAATAAACAACTTTCACTAGGAAATTCGTTCAGGAAGTGTAAAAAATACCTTTTCTTAAACATGCGCAAAAATATTGTGTTTATTTTTGAATAAAGAACACGCGAAGTATCATATTTACGTAGACTGAAAAATCAAAATCACTTCCCGGCGCGTTTTTTGAATTTGGAACGAAGAGCGCGCCTGCAATGTTGTATGAAACGGCGTGCTGTTTGAATTTAGAACTCTTTCATCTATCGTACACATTGCGTTCTCGTGGCTGTATAGTCTCAGATGCGTTTACCTTTCGGACCAAACTGTAAAATAAAAAAATAAATTGGCGGTATAACGGAGTTCATTGTTAATTATTTTGTTAATAAACATAAATTAAAATGAGTTCCGATGATTCTGAAAGTGAAAATGAAATGGACATTGACTGCACTCCACCAGATTTAAGATCAGAAGCTAAATTAGCGATGGAAACCCTGCTTCCAGCTAAATCAAAAGAAAATTAAATTTATTATGTAAAAGGCCCTTTTTTATTTACATACATACATACATAAATCACGCCTTTATCCCTTTCGGGGTAGGCAGAGCGTTTAACGCCTAGTAAAAGGCGCTTTCGCCACGTCTGACAAAAATTGAGGGCAATTTTAGATTGTAATATGTATTGCTTTAGTGACAGGTTGTCAGCCCATCGCCTAAACTACAATACAATGTAACCCTCGAGTCCCTTTTGCTGACTTTAACAGCATGCCCGGGAGGAAGGGCAGCTGGAACATTCTATGTTTTTCTATCTCTCCTAGTCCAGCATGGAAGAAATTATTTCCCTTACCCTTTTTTATTTCCTTGCATTTTTTTAAGTAAAGCACTATATATGCCTCGGCCGAAATGGCAATTGCTTGTCTCGTATCATTGAAGTCCTCGCCTGCGGCTCGGCCTTCAAACTTATACTCGACCTGCAATTGCCTATTTCGCTGCCTTTGCAATAATGTACTACTTCCATACGAAATGTCCACCTCGATAAGACAATTTGTATAAATGATTTTATTTCAAAATTGATTTCTAAGAACACTTTAAGATAGTCACAAGCAAGTCTATTACAAAGAAAATTAAATCTATGTCATTAAATATGAAAAATATAAAAAAAATTGAATAGAATATACTTTATTGCACACTAAATTAAAAACATACAGAAACAACAAACAAGGAATATTAGTGTACATATAGGCGGCCTTAATGCAAAAAAACACATCCTGAAAGAATATCCTGGTGAAAGCTGTTTAGTGTCATTAACTGACCAAACGTTGTGGGATGGTGTCCCTTACAACCGGTATATCGTGCAGTAATAATGACCCTTGAAGTGTATCACCCCGCAGAGCTGCGCTCGCGACTCAGCCGCATTCACGACGCGTCCGACCTGAACGAGACATCCTCCCTCAATAACACTGATGCGGTGAGTACCATGAAGTGTCCCCCCCCCCGCCCCCCCCGCAGAGCTGCATTGCTGTAGTGCCATGTTGTCAGCCCATCGCCTAAATTACAATATACTGAAACCTTCTGATCTCTTAGCTGGTTTTTACATCATGCTCGGGAGGAGATGCAGCTGGAAGATGTTTTTCTCTCACTCCATTACATGTATGCATGTTTTCCAGGTGAACCGTCAGTTCCAGGCGTCCCTGAGCTACAGCTCGTCGTGCGTGTCAGCCTCGGAGTTCTTCGACGCCGAGGAACATGAGCCCCCGCAAACTGCACACGACCTGAACCCGGCAGACGAGGTCAGTCACTCAGCTAATGTGTCACTCTTCATTGGTCGTGTGGGTATCGAGACGATCGACCCGATGAACTCTGGTGTCAGTTTTTAAACCGCCTAATAGCACAGCTAATAGGCCGACCACTATCAAAAACAGCGACCGGGACCGACAGCTTGACGTGCCCTCCGAAGCACGAAATCTTTTTTCTGCCTAAAAATCAGGTGATTCGGCCTGCATTGTCCTAACCAAACTGGGGAAGAACAGAGAAGGTCCCCTTTTTTGGTTATTTGCTTAAATCTCAAAAACAGTGTGCTGTACGAAGTTTTGTTGTACTACATGATGAAACCTTATAAAATGACGTCACGACTTTTAGTGTGTATACCTCCTTACTAGTCCAAACAAAGCCCGAACTCTAAATTCCTGCTTCACACTTCTCCGTCCAGATCCCCATATGAGCATTCGTTTATAAATTAATTAATAATTGATAAACGAATGCTCATATGGGGAAAATAATTTTAATTATTATTGTAATTTTATAAATATTATTGCACAAACACGCTCTGACATATAATTAATTATAAACAATATTATTAATGTTTTTGATGTGGGTGGATACTTAATGTCTCATGTTTGACTTGATACCTGCTTGATATCTCATTTTGGGTGAGAGCTGAAAATCAGTGTTGCTCTCTATGGACAATAATACACTGAGCTCTGACCCTCTGCATCGCTTCAGTACACATGTAACAGAATTTATATAGTGTGTGTTAGTTTAAGTTTTTCATGTTAATGTCTCCTACTTGTTGTTTTGTTACGTGTGTGATGATTTTGTGCAATAAACCTTTTATCTATCTATCTACCAATCTTATTCGCGATGTGACCTCAATACTATATCCAAATCAGATTAAGAAATAGTTAAATAATTTATTCGAAAACTTGTTTCTAATAAATTAAAATAAGTTTTAGCTTTAAGGCATGACAACATAATGAAATAGTAGTTTTAGTAATTTAACTAATTTGCTAACAACCATAATTATTATTTTAAATTGTTTTTTTGAATAAAATGACATGAAACTTTGTTTGCCCTTATTCTAAACCTGAGTTGGAAATAGTAATCCATAATTTGTCTATGTTTAGTAATAACCTGATCTGGTCCTTACTCCTCAGGCGGGCGTGATAGAGCTTGATGGCGATTCATCTTCAGAAGCCGGCTCCTTGAGCAGCGAGGAGGGAGACTGTCCCTCGGCCGGCAGCTCGGACAACTCGGACGGAGCTAGTGAGTGTTGTGTACATTCATATCTTCAGAAGCCGGCTCCTTGAGCAGCGAGGAGGGAGACTGTCCCTCGGCCGGCAGCTCGGACAACTCGGACGGAGCTAGTGAGTGTTGTGTACATTCATATCTTCAGAAGCCGGCTCCTTGAGCAGCGAGGAGGGAGACTGTCCCTCGGCCGGCAGCTCGGACAACTCGGACGGAGCTAGTGAGTGTTGTGTACATTCATATCTTCAGAAGCCGGCTCCTTGAGCAGCGAGGAGGGAGACTGTCCCTCGGCCGGCAGCTCGGACAACTCGGACGGAGCTAGTGAGTGTTGTGTACATTCATATCTTCAGAAGCCGGCTCCTTGAGCAGCGAGGAGGGAGACTGTCCCTCGGCCGGCAGCTCGGACAACTCGGACGGAGCTAGTGAGTGTTGTGTACATTCATATCTTCAGAAGCCGGCTCCTTGAGCAGCGAGGAGGGAGACTGTCCCTCGGCCGGCAGCTCGGACAACTCGGACGGAGCTAGTGAGTGTTGTGTACATTCATATCTTCAGAAGCCGGCTCCTTGAGCAGCGAGGAGGGAGACTGTCCCTCGGCCGGCAGCTCGGACAACTCGGACGGAGCTAGTGAGTGTTGTGTACATTCATATCTTCAGAAGCCGGCTCCTTGAGCAGCGAGGAGGGAGACTGTCCCTCGGCCGGCAGCTCGGACAACTCGGACGGAGCTAGTGAGTGTTGTGTACATTCATATCTTCAGAAGCCGGCTCCTTGAGCAGCGAGGAGGGAGACTGTCCCTCGGCCGGCAGCTCGGACAACTCGGACGGAGCTAGTGAGTGTTGTGTACATTCATATCTTCAGAAGCCGGCTCCTTGAGCAGCGAGGAGGGAGACTGTCCCTCGGCCGGCAGCTCGGACAACTCGGACGGAGCTAGTGAGTGTTATGTACATTCATATCTTCAGAAGCCGGCTCCTTGAGCAGCGAGGAGGGAGACTGTCCCTCGGCCGGCAGCTCGGACAACTCGGACGGAGCTAGTGAGTGTTATGTACATTCATATCTTCAGAAGCCGGCTTCTGGAGCAGCGAGGAGTGTTGTGCTTTTTCATACAAATTGTCTGATCCAGATGGACATTTTGTACGAAAAAGCTAATTTACTTGATCTTTCCTGAAAAAAAAAAAAAGCTCTGGTGGAAGTTGTTCAGTGTCGTTGACTGAGCAACCCCTATCAGTTTTCGGGACGTTGTCTTAAATTACAACACAAATTTTATTTACAATATAAAAGTTCATTCTCATAATGAAGTCATATTTATCATCTCATACCTAATCAATATTAATACTAAGTATTATCAAATTATAAATTAGTGATAATGTCAGAACATAAATAATTAATACAAAAATAACTGCCTCCGTGGTCTAGTGGCTAGTGCCATGGACTCCTGATCCGGAGGTCCTGGGTTCGATTCCCAGGGGGGAAACACAAAGTTGATATTTGAGAAATTATCACTTTGTGAAATTTTCCCCAGTTTGGTTAGGACATTGCAGGCTGAATCACCTGATTGTCCGAAAAAGGAAAAATATTTCGTGCTTCGGAGGGCACGTTAAGCCGTCGGTCCCGGTCGCTGTCTTTGATAGTCGTCGTAACTCAAACCATGTCAGAGGCCTGATAGTTGTGCTACTAGGCGGTTTAAAAACTCTAACACCAGGGTTCATCGGTTCGATAGACTCGATACCCACTCGACAGAAGAAGAAGAATACAAAAATCAAATTGTTCGGTCATCTATAAAATCATTAATCGAATGATACAAACATACATACATGAAGCCTTTATCGGAAATGGGGTGGGCAGAGCGTAAAATACGCTCAATAATATTGCAATAATAGATTTTTACATACATACATATAATCACGCCTTTATCCCTAATGGGGTAGGCAGAGCGTAAACGACCCAAACAAAGGTCGTTAAGCCTCGTCTGACAAAGTTTTGAGGGTTATTTAAGATAGATTTGTAAGTATATTGCTGTAGTGACAGGTTGTCAGCCCATCGCCTAAATTACAATATACTGAAACCCTCGGATCCCTTAGCTGGTTTTTACAGCATGCCCGGGAGGAAATGCAGCTGGCATATTCTATGTTTTTCTCTCGCTCCCAGGCCAGCATGGAAGGAATACATTTTTAAGTTTCTCTTTTATTGTCTCCCGCAGTGCTAGAAGCGGAACCAGTGACTCTCCGCCTCAACCAGAACGGGGCGGAGTCCCCGCTGGGGGCGGCGGGGGCGTGGCGCCGACGTTCGCGGCTGCCGTGCCCGCGGCCCACGCCCGGCGGGCCCTCGCTGTGGAACCTGCTGTACAAGAACATCGGCAAGGACCTGAGCCAGGTGTCCATGCCCGTCACCATCAACGAGCCGCTCAATATGCTGCAGGTACATTTACTAGCAACAGTAATTGGCTTTATTTACTTAGGGGAACTCTACAATAAACTCCAGATGTATAGTCGGACAAGAGCAACGCTCTTATTTATGATGATGATATAAACCAAAAGTTTCATGTTTATGAAACCGACAATCACGACTAAACTCGTTTGTATACTGGGTGTAAGGGACAGCTTCCTAGTTACTCAGTCAACGACACTGAATAATAATCATCAAGAAAAAAAACCTGTCGTAGGTTGTTTAGTTTCGTTGACTGAATAACCCCTATCAGTTTGCGGGAAGCTGTCCCTTACACCTAGTATAAGAAAATGTAAAGGGCCGAATTTACTTCCTTGGGGAACTCCGCAGAGAATTATTTCAACCAACGATAATGATTATTGCTAAAATACGCATTTCGTTATTTTGTTTGCTATTTTAATCTTCAATGCATTGTATAAACATCATTAAGCTAAGTTTCATTTTATTTCATAAATATTGATGAATTTTTGTGATGTGTATGAGTATCGAAAGCCTTGTCAAATACCAAAAAGTCTAAACAACAAAATATTTAAATTTGATTGATTGAAAATCTATGAACGAGTAATAAATTCCTATTCTTCTTCTTTGCGAGTGGATTCTTAAGTCGAACGACCCTGATGTAAGAGTTTTCAAACGGCCTAGTAGCACGGCCTCACATGGTTTGAGTAACGACCACTATCGAAGACAGTGACCGAGACCGACGGCTCAACGTGCCCTCCGAAGCACGGAATCCTTTTACTTTTCGGACAATCAGGTGATTCAGCCTTCAATATCCTTACCAAACTGGGGAAAACCTCACACTGTGATAAATTGACAAATATTAACTTTGTGTCCCCCTCCCCTGGGAATCGAACCCAGGACCTCCGGATCGTAAGCCCATGGCTCTGACCACTAGACCACGGAGCCAGTCGATGAGTTTTAATGATGTGTATGAGTATCAAAAGCTTAGTGAAATACCAAAAAATCTAAATCTCAAAATGTTTAAATCTATAAACGAGTCACACACATACATACTCACATACACATAGTCACGCCTTTTTCCCTAATGGGGTAGGCAGAGCGTAAACGACGTAAACGAAGGTCGTTCCGCCACGTCTGACAAACTTTTGAGGATTATTTAAGATAGATTTGTAGGTATACTGCTGTAGAGGTTGTCAGCCCATCGCCTAAATTACAATATACCAAAACCCTCTGATCCCTCAGCTGGTTTTTACAGTATGCCCGGGAGGATATAATTTTCCATGCTGGACTGGGAGAGATAGAAAAACATAGAATGTTCCAGCTGCTCTTCCTCCCGGGTATGTGGTAGAAGTCAGCGAAAGGGATTCGAGGGTTACAGTGTATTGTAATTTAGGTGATGGGCTGACAACCTGTCACTATAGCCATACACTTTTCAGTCTAAAATTGCCCTCAATTTTTGTCAGATGTGGCGAAAGCGCATTTTACGAGGCGTTTAACGCTCTGCCTACCCCGTAAGGGATAAAGGCGTGATTTTATGTATGTATGTTTGTTATGAATAAACCTTGATTATTCTGTGTGCCAGCGCCTGTGCGAAGAGCTGGAGTACTGCGAGCTGCTGTCGCTGGCAGCGGACTGCGGCGACCCGGCGGAGCGGCTGGCGCTGGTGGCCGCCTTCGCCGTGTCCGCGTACGCCGCCACCGCGCACCGCGCCGCCTCCAAGCCCTTCAACCCGCTGCTGGGCGAGAGCTACGAGTGCCGCCGCAGCGACAAGGGGTTCCGCTTCCTGGCCGAGCAGGTCGGGCAAATGATAATATAAGTCATTATAGTCTGTCAACGTCGTGCTTACCGCGCCCGGCGCCCTAGGGGTACAGACGTTGGCGGGGACGCGGTAGCACGCGGCGATTGCGAACATGAACACATTGCGTCGTGCTCGCTCACCCTCCTGCTTCCCCGCCCGCACCCCCGTTACCGCGTCCCCCCCCCCCCCCCCCCCGCGCACGTCTGTACCCCTAAGGCGCGGTAAGCACGACGTTGACAGACTATAGCGACCCGCGAAATTATCAGTGTTTCTCTACTTCTTCTTCTGTCGAGTGGGTATCGAGTCTATCGAACCGATGAACCCTGGTGTCTAGAGATTTTAAACCGCCTAGTAGCACAACTATCAGGCCTCTGACATGGTTTGAGTAACGACCACTATCAAAGACAGCGACCGGGACCGACGGCTTAACGTGCCCTCCGAAGCACGAAATCTTTTTCTTTTTCGGACAATCAGGTGATTTAGCCTGCAATGTCCTAACCATACTGAAGAAAAATTCACAAAGGGATAAATTCTCAAATATCAACTTTGTGTGTCGAACCCAGGACCTCCGGATCAGGAATCCATGGCACTAGCCACTAGGCCACGGAGGCAGTTTCTCTACTATATTATGCATGTATCATACATATAAACCTTCCTCTTGAATCACTCTATCCATTAAAAGAAACCGCAACAAAATCCGTTGCGTAGTTTTAAAGCATACATAGGGATATAGGGACAGAGAAAGCAACTCTGTTTTATTCTATGTAGTGATTATTGCATTATACTACTGAAGTACAATGTTCTTCCATGCTGGACTGGGAGCAAGAGAAAAACATAAAATGTGCTATCTGTATTTCCTCCCGGACATGCTGTAAAACCAGTTAGCTGGTTCCGAGGATCCGAGGGTTTCAGTATATTGCAATTTAGGCGATGGACTGGCAACCTGTCACTACAGCAATATATGTTCAAATCTATCTTAAGCTTCCATGCTAGAGTGGGAGCGACAGAAGAACGTAGAATGTGCCAGCTGCATCTCCTCCCGGGCATGTTGTAAAAACCAGCTAAGGGATTCGAGGGTATATTGTAATTTAGGCGATGGGCTGACAACCTGTCACTACAGCAATATCCAGTTCTATCTTAAACAACCCTCAAAACTTGTCAGACGTGGCGGAACGACCTTTGTTTGGGTTGTTCACGCTTGGCCTAACTCATTAGGGATATAGGCGTGATAGTATGTATGTATGTATGTATCTATCTTAAATAACCTTCAAAACTTAGTCAGAAGTGGCGGAAAGACCTGTGTAGGTCGTTTACGCTCTGCCTACCCCATTAGGGATAAGGGCGTGTTTATATGTACGGCCGATGATGCTAACGGACCTACCTGTATATTAAACGGAGCTCGTTCCGCCACGTCTGACAAAGTTTATACCATGTTTGCCTGCAATATATTATATTTGATTTACTAACATAGATATCTAAGTACCTAATTTACTAACACCTACGGATTTTGTGGTCCGAAGTATTTTTTTTTATTTATTTTTTAAAATTTCAGGTGTCCCACCACCCGCCGATCTCGGCGTGCTACGCGGAGGGCAAGCGCTGGGTGTTCTGGCAGGAGGCCAGGATCAAGACCAAGTTCTGGGGGAAGAGCATGGAGTTCCAGCCCGCGGGGAGGGTGCACCTGCGTCTGCAGCCCGGGGACCTGCACTACTCCTGGAACAAGGTGAGGGGTATGGAGCTCCCATACCCGCGGCAGGGTGCACCTGCGTCTGCAGCCCGGGGACCTGCACTACTCCTGGAACAAGGTGAGGGGTATGGAGCTCCCATACCCGCGGCAGGGTGCACCTGCAGCCCGGGGACCTGCACTACTCCTGGAACAAGGTGAGGGGTATGGAGCTCCCATACCCGCGGCAGGGTGCACCTGCGTCTGCAGCCCGGGGACCTGCACTACTCCTGGAACAAGGTGAGGGGTATGGAGCTCCCATACCCGCGGCAGGGTGCACCTGCAGCCCGGGGACCTGCACTACTCCTGGAACAAGGTGAGGGGTATGGAGCTCCCATACCCGCGGCAGGGTGCACCTGCAGCCCGGGGACCTGCACTACTCCTGGAACAAGGTGAGGGGTATGGAGCTCCCATACCCGCGGCAGGGTGCACCTGCAGCCCGGGGACCTGCACTACTCCTGGAACAAGGTGAGGGGTATGGAGCTCCCATACCCGCGGCAGGGTGCACCTGCGTCTGCAGCCCGGAGACCTGCACTACTCCTGGAACAAGGTGAGGGGTATGGAGCTCCCATACCCGCGGCAGGGTGCACCTGCAGCCCGGGGACCTGCACTACTCCTGGAACAAGGTGAGGGGTATGGAGCTCCCATACCCGCGGCAGGTGCACCTGCAGCCCGGGGACCTGCACTACTCCTGGAACAAGGTGAGGGGTATGGAGCTCCCATACCCGCGGCAGGGTGCCACTACTCCTGGAACAAGGTGAGGGGTATGGAGCTCCCATACCCGCGGGGAGGGTGCACCTGCAGCCCGGGGACCTGCACTACTCCTGGAACAAGGTGAGGGGTATGGAGCTCCCATACCCGCGGCAGGGTGCCACTACTCCTGGAACAAGGTGAGGGGGGAGTATGGAGCTCCCATACCCGCGGGGAGGGTGCCTCTACTCCTGGAACAAGGTGAGCGGGAAGTATGGAGCTCCCATACCCGCGGGGAGGGTGCCTCTACTCCTGGAACAAGGTGAGCGGGGAGTATGGAGCTCCCATACCCGCGGGGAGGGTGCCTCTACTCCTGGAACAAGGTGAGCGGGGAGTATGGAGCTCCCATACCCGCGGGGAGGGTGCCTCTACTCCTGGAACAAGGTGAGCGGGGAGTATGGAGCTCCCAAACCCGCGGGGAGGGTGCCTCTACTCCTGGAACAAGGTGAGCGGGGAGTATGGAGCTCCCATACCCGCGGGGAGGGTGCCTCTACTCCTGGAACAAGGTGAGCGGGGAGTATGGAGCTCCCATACCCGCGGGGAGGGTGCCTCTACTCCTGGAACAAGGTGAGCGGGGAGTATGGAGCTCCCATACCCGCGGGGAGGGTGCCTCTACTCCTGGAACAAGGTGAGCGGGGAGTATGGAGCTCCCATACCCGCGGGGAGGGTGCCTCTACTCCTGGAACAAGGTGAGCGGGGAGTATGGAGCTCCCATACCCGCGGGGAGGGTGCCTCTACTCCTGGAACAAGGTGAGCGGGGAGTATGGAGCTCCCATACCCGCGGGGAGGGTGCCTCTACTCCTGGAACAAGGTGAGCGGGGAGTATGGAGCTCCCATACCCGCGGGGAGGGTGCCTCTACTCCTGGAACAAGGTGAGCGGGGAGTATGGAGCTCCCATACCCGCGGGGAGGGTGCCTCTACTCCTGGAACAAGGTGAGCGTGAATTGATAAGGCTAGTCAATGAAATTAAACGATTATCAGCAGGAATTTCTTTTAGGAGATGAAAAAAAAAAATTTACTTTGCATACAAAATTACCACCTCGATCAGATAATTTGTATGCAAAACCAAATATATTTTTTTACTGCCTGTAAAAAAAACCTGCTTATAGTTGTTCAGTTTCGTTGACTGAGCAACCCCTATCAGTTGGCGGGACGCTGTCCCCTACACCCCGTATGTAATACGTACAGACACGACCCTTCTAGAGTTTTATTCCATGCGTAGATTCCACGGAATGTGTGTCCCAGAGTATAAAGTGAATGTTTGTTTGTGTTCAGGTGACGACGTGCGTCCACAACCTGTTCGGCGGACAGCGCTGGGTGGACCAGTACGGGGACATGCACGTGACCGCGCACGGCTCGGCCCTCGCCGCCAAGCTGCAGTTCATCAAGGTACGCTGCGGGGTAGGCAGGCGGACAGCGCTGGGTGGACCAGTACGGGGACATGCACGTGACCGCGCACGGCTCGGCCCTCGCCGCCAAGCTGCAGTTCATCAAGGTACGCTGCGGGGTAGGCAGGCGGACAGCGCTGGGTGGACCAGTACGGGGACATGCACGTGACCGCGCACGGCTCGGCCCTCGCCGCCAAGCTGCAGTTCATCAAGGTACGCTGCGGGGTAGGCAGGCGGACAGCGCTGGGTGGACCAGTACGGGGACATGCACGTGACCGCGCACGGCTCGGCCCTCGCCGCCAAGCTGCAGTTCATCAAGGTACGCTGCGGGGTAGGCAGGCGGACAGCGCTGGGTGGACCAGTACGGGGACATGCACGTGACCGCGCACGGCTCGGCGCTCGCCGCCAAGCTGCAGTTCATCAAGGTACGCTGCGGGGTAGGCAGGCGGACAGCGCTGGGTGGACCAGTACGGGGACATGCACGTGACCGCGCACGGCTCGGCCCTCGCCGCCAAGCTGCAGTTCATCAAGGTACGCTGCGGGGTAGGCAGGCGGACAGCGCTGGGTGGACCAGTACGGGGACATGCACGTGACCGCGCACGGCTCGGCCCTCGCCGCCAAGCTGCAGTTCATCAAGGTACGCTGCGGGGTAGGCAGGCGGACAGCGCTGGGTGGACCAGTACGGGGACATGCACGTGACCGCGCACGGCTCGGCCCTCGCCGCCAAGCTGCAGTTCATCAAGGTACGCTGCGGGGTAGGCAGGCGGACAGCGCTGGGTGGACCAGTACGGGGACATGCACGTGACCGCGCACGGCTCGGCGCTCGCCGCCAAGCTGCAGTTCATCAAGGTACGCTGCGGGGTAGGCAGGCGGACAGCGCTGGGTGGACCAGTACGGGGACATGCACGTGACCGCGCACGGCTCGGCCCTCGCCGCCAAGCTGCAGTTCATCAAGGTACGCTGCGGGGTAGGCAGGCGGACAGCGCTGGGTGGACCAGTACGGGGACATGCACGTGACCGCGCACGGCTCGGCCCTCGCCGCCAAGCTGCAGTTCATCAAGGTACGCTGCGGGGTAGGCAGGCGGACAGCGCTGGGTGGACCAGTACGGGGACATGCACGTGACCGCGCACGGCTCGGCGCTCGCCGCCAAGCTGCAGTTCATCAAGGTACGCTGCGGGGTAGGCAGGCGGACAGCGCTGGGTGGACCAGTACGGGGACATGCACGTGACCGCGCACGGCTCGGCGCTCGCCGCCAAGCTGCAGTTCATCAAGGTACGCTGCGGGGTAGGCAGGCGGACAGCGCTGGGTGGACCAGTACGGGGACATGCACGTGACCGCGCACGGCTCGGCGCTCGCCGCCAAGCTGCAGTTCATCAAGGTACGCTGCGGGGTAGGCAGGCGGACAGCGCTGGGTGGACCAGTACGGGGACATGCACGTGACCGCGCACGGCTCGGCCCTCGCCGCCAAGCTGCAGTTCATCAAGGTACGCTGCGGGGTAGGCAGGCGGACAGCGCTGGGTGGACCAGTACGGGGACATGCACGTGACCGCGCACGGCTCGGCCCTCGCCGCCAAGCTGCAGTTCATCAAGGTACGCTGCGGGGTAGGCAGGCGGACAGCGCTGGGTGGACCAGTACGGGGACATGCACGTGACCGCGCACGGCTCGGCGCTCGCCGCCAAGCTGCAGTTCATCAAGGTACGCTGCGGGGTAGGCAGGCGGACAGCGCTGGGTGGACCAGTACGGGGACATGCACGTGACCGCGCACGGCTCGGCGCTCGCCGCCAAGCTGCAGTTCATCAAGGTACGCTGCGGGGTAGGCAGGCGGACAGCGCTGGGTGGACCAGTACGGGGACATGCACGTGACCGCGCACGGCTCGGCGCTCGCCGCCAAGCTGCAGTTCATCAAGGTACGCTGCGGGGTAGGCAGGCGGACAGCGCTGGGTGGACCAGTACGGGGACATGCACGTGACCGCGCACGGCTCGGCGCTCGCCGCCAAGCTGCAGTTCATCAAGGTACGCTGCGGGGTAGGCAGGCGGACAGCGCTGGGTGGACCAGTACGGGGACATGCACGTGACCGCGCACGGCTCGGCGCTCGCCGCCAAGCTGCAGTTCATCAAGGTACGCTGCGGGGTAGGCAGGCGGACAGCGCTGGGTGGACCAGTACGGGGACATGCACGTGACCGCGCACGGCTCGGCGCTCGCCGCCAAGCTGCAGTTCATCAAGGTACGCTGCGGGGTAGGCAGGCGGACAGCGCTGGGTGGACCAGTACGGGGACATGCACGTGACCGCGCACGGCTCGGCGCTCGCCGGCAAGCTGCAGTTCATCAAGGTACGCTGCGGGGTAGGCAGGCGGACAGCGCTGGGTGGACCAGTACGGGGACATGCACGTGACCGCACACGGCTCGGCCCTCGCCGCCAAGCTGCAGTTCATCAAGGTACGCTGCGGGGTAGGCAGGCGGACAGCGCTGGGTGGACCAGTACGGGGACATGCACGTGACCGCACACGGCTCGGCCCTCGCCGCCAAGCTGCAGTTCATCAAGGTACGCTGCGGGGTAGGCAGGCGGACAGCGCTGGGTGGACCAGTACGGGGACATGCACGTGACGGCGCACGGCTCGGCCCTCGCCGCCAAGCTGCAGTTCATCAAGGTACGCTGCGGGGTAGGCAGGCGGACAGCGCTGGGTGGACCAGTACGGGGACATGCACGTGACGGCGCACGGCTCGGCCCTCGCCGCCAAGCTGCAGTTCATCAAGGTACGCTGCGGGGTAGGCAGCTCGGGAAAACATTCATAAAAAAAAAAACAACCTACATTCAGTCTTTTCGGTCCTCAAATTCGCAAACGCCAGCAATTTCTCCACACGACAACAACGACCGCTACATCTTGTAGTCTTTAACGCGTACACTGGTATGGATTAGGTGTTTTTAAGATCACCATATTATTTTTTTTCCATTTGCTCGGAAAAAGCTTCATTGTTTTTAAAAAACAAAACCTACATTCACTGTTTTCGGTTCTCAAATTAGCAAACGCCAGCAATTTCTCTAAACGTCAACAATGACCGTTTTAATCACCGCTACACGAAGTCTTTAAGGACACACTAGTATGGTTTAGGTGCATTTTTGTTCACATTAATAATTATTTTAGGGCTGAATGGGGTGTATGCGCATTTAAATTTACAAAATGGAATGAATGAAAGGAATGTGCGCCTGTCAAAGGCGCCATGCAAGTTTTAAATGTCATAATATTACGGAGGAATCGCAAGTTTTATGTTTGTTTTTGAGTGTATTGTTTTTGTTTCCTCACAAAATAAGAGAAATATACTATACTTCTGTCAGCCGTAATAGCAATATATCATTTCGTTTAAATTCAAATTTATATCGACCATATATTGCTGTTTTTTCGGCCTCGGAGTAACGTACTATTTTTAGACAGCAGTCTCCTGACAGCACAAAGCAAATTTTAAGACCGCAGACTATAACCTTGTTACAAACATGTGTTTTGCGATTGACTTTCTCTAAAGATGTAAAGAAAAAGCAGTTTATGGGCTGTAAACAAGTTGGTATCGACAATTCAACGTTAAGTAAACAAAGTATATTTACCGACGAGGTTTCAGTTTCAATATCTAGCGAAAAAAATTCTATAAAAATTCTAAGAAAATTTTCGAATTTTAGTAAAGCTTTCAAGACAATCACCGCGGCATAAACATAGGATTTTTTTACATGAATTGAACTGAAAGTAACAAATATGTAATCAACAGAGTTTGTGTAATATTTATTTACAACATTTATGATTTAAACTTATATAGATATAAAATTACTGATTGAAGAAGTTTTATTTATCGTGGCGTCCCCCAAGGAAACACTTTAAGATCGTTGCTTTTTCTAATAGTTTTAACTTACTTTGTATTATTTCTTGATGGATAGGCTTAAATTAAGAAATGTTTACGAAGAATATATAATTTCCAGGCGTCTTCATGGTCCAGCAGCCGGCACGAGGTGCGCGGGGTGATCAAAGACAGGCAGACCGGACAGAGCCTCGTACTGGCGGGGAGGTGGTCGGAAGCGCTGTACGCGGGAGAGGGCGATGCGCAGAGGCTGCTTTGGCGGCCCGGTGAGTCATCCCATCTCCATAGCTTTATACCATATCTCTCAGAAGATCGGCTACCTAATCTAAGTGATTGAACGAGGGCACTGGTTTTTACACAGAGCGACTGCGATCTGACCTCCGCAACCCAGAAGGGAAACCAAACCCAATAAGACCAGACCAGACTAGATTAAGATTTATCTAGGTTAGTGGCCAACTCCAACCCAACTGTCAGTTCACTTCAATATATTAAAAGATTTGGTGATTGATTAATTTTACTCATTTATTTGTGAAAGTTTAAGGACTTTTACTATAAAAATATGTTGATGGTTTCACTATAACGATTTGTTTGTCGCATGAAACATTAGACATACGACGAAAAATTATGGCAAATCCTTTTCAATAAAAAAACTGAGTATACCGGGTCGGGTGTAAGGGACAGCGTCCCGCAAACTGATAGGGGTTGCTCAGTCCACGAAACTGAACAACCTTCACCTGGAAATTCTTTCAGGAGATGAATGTAAAAGTCGACTTTTCCATTCAAAATGACGACCTCGATCAGACAGTTTGTATAGAAATGGAAAATATATTTAAATAAAAAATCCTGGTGATGTTTGTCCATTTTCGTGAACTGAGGTCGCGGGACGCTGTCCTTTACTCCCCGTACGTTGTGTGCAGGTGCGATGCCGCCGGAACACGAGCTGTACTACGGGTTCACGCGGTTCGCCATGGAGCTCAACGAGATGGAGCCCGGCCTGCGGGAGGCTCTGCCCCCCACCGACACAAGGTTCAGGTATGAACGAGACATTTGATACCATCATCTCCCAAGCCTTATTCCGTATCTCACGGGTGCGGCTACCTAATATAGGTGATTGAACGAGGGTACTGGTTTTTACACAGAGCGACTGCCATCTGATCTCTGCAACCCAGAAGGGAGACCAGACACAATCCTATATATTGTTCTGTATATATACATATAATCACACCTTTATCCCTAATGGGGTAGGCAGAACGTAAACAACCTAAACAAAGGTCGTTCTGTCACGTCTGACAAAGTTAGGAGGGTCATTTAAAATAGATTTGTAGGTACATTGCTGTAGTGACAAGTTGTCAGCCCATCGCCTAAATTGCAATATACTGAAACCCTCGGATCCCTTAGCTGGTTTTTACAGCATGCTCGGGAGGAAATACAGCTGGCACATTCTATGTTTTTCTTTTGCTCCCAGTCCAGCATGGAAGGTATATATTGTTATCTATTGTTATCTCATATTCCGTTTTACAGGTTGGCTGGAAGAGATCTCTTAATAGAGATAAGCTCACCTTTGTGAACTCAATTTAAGTTTCTTCATTTATTGTAAAAGTTTTGTACACAATAAAAATAAATAGATTAGGTCAAAGTTTTCAAGCCGCCAATGCTTATGCATTGGCCTCTGAAACAGGCTTAACGACTAATATTTACGGTATTAAACGATATTAAGCGGTAAATTAAACATTTAATATGATAGTAGATACAACGCTGTGGAGAGGTTTAGAATTCGTGCAAATTTATGGAATTACTAACAGTCTCCAATATGAAAATAAATAATCTAAAAGTTACATTTGGGTAGGATTTGAACCCACTGTCCTGGTGCCGACGCTCTAACCACTGAGCCACCAAGCGATTCAAACCACCCTGTGAAACTTGCAGCTTGATCGTACCTTCAGTGGGTGACGTCAGCGCCATCTGTTCGTAACATTGAATATCACGAACTCAAGTAGTTACCCTTTCCTGTAGGGCTAACCAGCGCCACGAGATAGTTCTGTCACCGCATTCTCTCGCGCATAGCGTACTTCACATCTTTTTTTTTTTTTTTATGGACCTGTTTGCAAAATACTACAAAGTGTATATAATGCGTCACCGGGCTAAGGCGGGGAGTTGCTACACGCAATCTACACCCTTAATGAAATGGCAACTGCCTAAGGGCGCCCACTAGGGCTCGAACCTCGGCTTATGGTGTTGCCTTGGGAACTCCTTATCGGAGAAAATTTGCCCGGTACGTGCCGGTGAACCCCAAAGTAGGGGAGCAAAGGAGGGACCTCCGCGACCCCGCCGGCGGGGTGCGCGGTTGCTGGAAGAGCTTGTGCAGAGTGTGGCTCGACTTATATTGGCAGCATTAAATGCAAGAGTAATGTGGTCATCGCCGTCGGTAAGGACATGCCTAGGTCTTCGTTTGTAACGAGTCGCAGGTTGGGGAACGTACTTCACAGTAAATAACGCCTTGCTTTAAGCGTAGTGAAGGTTCGCGCGCTCGGCAAAATTATCTTGTGGCGCGCATGTTAGCCCTAGAGGAGAAATTCAACTCTATAATGATGACGCCTCACCTTTAGCATCAATATTTTGGAATATTGCCACAAAACTTTTAAAATATTAATTTGTAATGTTTTTGTTTTCATATTTTTGTGTCAGGCCGGACCAGCGCGCTTTAGAAGAAGGCGACGTAGAGCGCGCGGAGCAGTTCAAGCACTCCCTGGAGCAGGCGCAGCGCGAGCGACGCCGCGACCAGCCGCAGCACACGCCCATGTGGTTCCGGTGAGACACACATACATATAATCACGCCTTTATCCTTTAGGATGGAGCCAGCAGCAGATATACACTGGAACTCCTTCATGGAAAGTGCAAAGATAGCCCAGTTTGAGATTATTGACTATAGTTTTTATTTTGAGCACTTTCTATTACACGTGATGACGAGAGTCTCATGATGGAGCCAAGAGATTGCGGCTGGAAATCCCTTGTGAAAAGTGCTAAGATAGCCAAGTTTAGGCTCATCCGCTTAGCTATGTAGAGCACTTTCTATTACACGTGATGACGAGAGTCTCATGATGGAGCCGAGAGTTAGCAACTTAAACTCCCTCGTGAAAAGTGCTGGTATATCCGAATTTGGGCTCATCACCTTTATTTTCTTGAGCACTTTCTATGAAGCTATTTCCGTGCAAGTGAGAGAAAAGAATGTTATTTTGTTTGTGCAGGAAGGTGATGGAGGATGGCGAGGAGACGTGGGTGTTCACGGGCGAGTACTGGCGCGCGCGCGGCGCCGGCTTCAGCGGGCTCAGTCTGCCCAGGATATGGTGACCACCGCCGTAGCAGGTCCGACATACGTGCCGGGTGTAAGGGACAGCGTCCCGCTAACCGATAGGGGTTGCTCAGACAGCGACACTGAGCAACTATTTATCACCAGGTTTTTTTTTTTACTTTCTCATACAAAAGAACCACCACAATCAGACAGTTGTATGGAAAAGGAAAAAGAAAAAAAAACGTTTCCTGAAAGAATTTCCTGATGATTTCGTTGACGAAGCAACCCCTATCAGTTTGCGGGAGGCTGTCCCTTACACTGCGTATTAATCTACACAAGCTCTGTCAGTGGTTTCACCCGCTGCTAAATAAGTTTTCTCCAGGAAATCGTGTACACCTGCAGTAAAAAGAAACCTATGTTGCATGTAGCTTTCTAATATTAAAAGAATTATTGAAATCGATCCATTAATTTTTAAGTTTATTTGTTACGGTTTTACACAAAAAACACATATCTTACCTCTTTTTAATATTAGTATATATTAAAAGCTCTAGGATGACCTTTTTAATCAGATTTTACTATGAACGCGAGCCTAAATATGTGATTTTAACTAAAAATAGGAAAGGTCCCAATATTGTCCCTTGTGGCACGCCACATTTTTTACTTTAGATTACAGTGCTTTCGCACGATTATCTGCCCTCGTGCAGTGATATTCTGGTTACAAGAGCCTATTAAATAGAAGGCTGTCATATAGCTCCATAATGGGCCAATTCAGACGCTGCATTTTGTGGTTGACGCAATCAAATGCTTTAGACAAATCTAAATTTAATTATTTTTCTGTTGCAGCTGGTTGGCGCGTGCGAGGTGCTGTGCTAGGTTGTGTCCGCTTCCGCTTCCGCTTGTAGACATTTCCCCTCCCCCCCTATACTGCCCTTACCTCCCCCCTACTGCGTAACAACTGAAGAGGTAGCTACTTCAAAAATATCACCTTGGTCACACATATATAATATGTAAGTAATCATAAGAGTTCAATTGAATATAGATGATCACACATGTTACAAAAAGGTTCATCATTGTTATTCAAAAATGTTTTATTTTAATGAGGTGTATGTTAATTGAATATTTTAATCAAAATAATATTATGTCGTTATTTTTAAAGTATTAGTGCTCATTTCTGTTTAGAAATATATTTGAACGTTACAAAAATAATTATAAGTATCTAGCACCACGCAGATATTTTCGGATTGTTATTTTAAACATGGGTAGGTATTTAATTTAATAAAAGTATATAAATCAATTGATATCTATATAAACCTATTATTATTTAATATATTTAAAAATCTATTATTTGTAAATACTTCACTTATAACATGTGAATATGATAGATAACTTAAACAAATGCAACATCATATTTATTGAGATCATCTATATTCCCAGCTTACATATTAAATTATTAAACTAGTAATTATAGCATCCCTAGAACTTTTTCTGCCTACTTTTCTAGAGAAATTGTAAAAATATTTTTATCGGATTTGGTGGTTATAAAATCAGCACAGTTAATATTGTATGGTTATTATCAAAGGTAGTAAATATGGTATCTTAGATACAACATTATACGTTTTGTTTTGTTCATGAATTGTACAATGTGTAAAGAATTGTTAGAATATTGTGGCTGTGAAGAAGTTTCCATAAATAGTAAAATAAAATAGTGAAAACTGTATTATATTTTGTCCACTGATATGTATTAGGAAAAGGCGTTTTTAATAAACCAAGTTTCATGTAATTCAATCGAAATAACAATAAGCCTCTTTATTTGTAAATGAATTCCTATTTAAAGGTAATAAAAAATGGGTATTTAATCGATCGAAAGAATCGTTCGAAATGAGCAACATTTTAACGCTGTTACACAGTGGATATACCTGTCAATCAGCGTCGACCAATCACAAGCCAGTAGTCTGCACAGGTGTCTAAAATACGGCGCTGTGATTGGTGGAATTCGCAGCACGAACCTAGATAAAGAGCGCTAAAATGCTTCTAGTCGGTGATGTTGTTGTCTCGTCAATTAAATGATAAAATGCGATAGATATTAGACATAGCACATTTGAATGTCGGATTATTAGCACAATAATATTAATAAATTCGTGTATAATTAAAAATTGTTACAATTAGATTCTTTAAATTTTGCATTGTATTGTATATTGTGAAATGAGTATTTGGTGCATTGAAGCAAGCAAAAGCTATAAAATAAAAATAGTAAGTTTTGAAAAAGTGCTATATGACGAAAAATTTAAAAAGAATATCCTTCCTATCCAAGTTTTTATATTTGTTTTTTGTAGTTATAATTTTTTTTTTTGTTTTAACGTAAAGTTTTATCGTTGTATGAAATAATGCTTCTTACGTTTCAATTACATAGTTTTGATATTATTTAGTAGAAGTTACTCGGTATTTTATGTTGGTCACAATGGCTTCGATTCTCGCCACATAATTCTAATTCCTAGTCGCGCTGCCACATTCTTAACTTTGACATTTAAACAGGATAGCAAATAAACACATGACTTTGACATTCCTAATCTGACGTAAGACATAGAGCATGCTCGCGCAGTCTTAGGTCAGATTAGGAATGCCAAACTCATGTGTTTATTTGCTATCCTGTCCTTATGTTAGAGTTAAGAAAGTGATAGCGCTACTAAGAATTCGAATTAGTATTATGTCTCGTGAATTGACGCCTCTATCTTTTATCCTTTATTTTTGTACAACCATCCTTCTTACATTTATTTCTAATGTAATTAATTACTTCACTTTATATTGACAATAAATGTGTTTGTGCGAATTAAAAGAGTGGTTATAGAATAATTAATTGTTGAATAATTTGTTAAAAATAACTAACTAAATTGTATTAACCGAAAGTTTACGAAAAATCTTAAATCTTCTAAAGCTCTCTTCATCTGACTTAAATAAAAAAAATCCCCTATGATGGGTCATTATTGACCTTCGTTCTAATAATCTAGGACATTACTGTTAGATCTTTAGAATAGTATCACATTCCTTAGAACAATCTTCTTTGGTTAATATCTGTATTTCGGGCGGCGATTATAGTTTATCATAAGAATACTATACTTTGGTGATGAAATAAGGGCCGAATTCATAGACAGAATTTTATATTTTTATTAGTCTTATAAATTCACCCCAAACCAAAATCAATCGGCTACAAAAATAACTTTATGTTTCTATACCGGGTGCAATTAGCAACGTCCCGCAAACTAATAGGGGTTGCTCAGTCAACGAAGCTGAACAACTTTCACCGGGAAATTCTTTCAGGAAATGAAAAAAAAATCCTTGCCATACAAAATGAACAACTGAAAATAAAACCTGCTGGTAGTTGTTCAGTTTCGTTGACTGAGCAACCCCTCTGTCCCTTAGACCCCGTAGACTAATGAATTCGGTTCTAAAACTAACTATTAGATAATAATTAAATATGTATTAATAAAATTGCGGCTAGTGACAACTAACGGTATAGGGTGGCTAGATAATGTTAGAGGTTAAATAATTAATTAAATAGTACAAGTGTAAGCTTATCTAACATGTTATGTAATTGATATTAATCATGGTTTATTTGTATTGTTTCTGCCGGACTCCCCCCCCCCCCCGCGGGGCAGAGGGGAAGGTTTCACAAACATTTCCCCTCACCTCTGCCCCGCGGGGGGTGTTTCATATTTTCTTTGATCGCTGGAGTCACGGCTCAACACTTTTGTTGTCTTATTTTTATGATTTTGTTTTTAATCTGGTATTTTCTGGTATTTATTTGTCATGTACTTAATTTTTACAATTTAGGTTCAGTTTTGTGTTATTTAATAACAGTGCCGTTAAACGTTTTTAAAATATGTTATCTTATCAATTAAATCTGTGGTTATTTGTAATGAAATGTTTATTCCAGTAAATGAGGTGAGATTTTGAAAGATTTCGTTCAGAAAGCAGCTGAAAACATTTCTCTTTAAGAATACGAAGTGCCTGTCGTGTCTTAATTCCCTCTGTTTTTGTTCTGTAATTGTTTCTGTGTGCAATAAACTGTTAAATAAATAAATAAATATTGCGAGTGACGCTTGTATCTCTTACGGAGTAGGCAAAGCGTCAACTATCTCATAATATTTTGAGGATTTTTAGCACTTACAATGCTATTTTTATTTCATATAATATAAAAAAAAAAATGGTTTCTGACAGGACTCCAACCTGCGTTTTAACGACGGTTTAACGTGCCCTCCGTAGCGCGGCATGCTTTTACTTTTCGGACAATCAGGTGATTCAGCCTGCAATGTCCTAACCCAACTGGGGAAAACCTCACAAAGTGATAAATTGACAAATATCAACATTGTGTTCCCCCTGGGAATCGAACCCAGGACCTCCGGATCGTAAGCCCAGGCATGGCTCTGACCACTAGACCACGGAGGCTTTTAGGATTATTATTATTAGGAGAGAGATAGGATTTAAACCGGCCTGTCGTAGTTTTGTGTTCAAATTAAAATTCATTTATTTTAAAATAATGTTAATAATTACAGTAAAAACCAAGGCTTCTAACACTCGTAAAAAGATTTAATATAATAAAACAATTTCATAAAATTAGGTTAAGACATCGCAAGTCGTACATAATACTTAGTAATTTTTTTTTATAGCCTATAAATTGTCCCATTGCTGGGCAAAAGCCTCCCCTTCGTCTCGTGACCCTGAAGAAGGTGGCGAGACGACCCGGATGGTTATTGCAAACAATGGCCGACAGAAGCTGTAAAGAGAGACGCTTGGAGTAAAAAAAATAAAAGATAAAAAAATACATGCTTAAAATAAATAAATTACAATCAATTTCAATATATAAAAATGGTAAAAGCAATTAATTTGTACCTTTCTCTACGGAATCTTTTGAAATATACCTCCGTGTTCACAGTAGTTATTGTATCTGTGTTTGTGAAACAAGTGTATTATAAGTGCCTTTGTCAAATTTTACGTTTTACATTTGTTCTACATTAGGCCACGAAAATGTGCAAGAAACCGAAAAAAATATAAACGTACAATAAGTTTAGATATTTTTTTAATGGTGGCGTTTCCTGTCACTTTCTAAAATTTGAATGAAATAGAAACAAATGGCATGCCGTATTATATACATAATAATCACGCCTTTATCCCTAATGGGGTAGGCAGACTTTATCCCTAACGACCTAAACAAAGGTCGTTCCGCCACGTCTGACAAAGTCTTGAGGGTTATTTAAGATAGATTTGTAGGTGTATTGCTGTAGTGACAGGTTGTCAGCCCATCGCATAAATAACAATAACAGCTGAAACCCTCGGATCCATTAGGTGGTTTTTACAGCATGCCCGGGAGGAAATACAGCTGTTACATTCTATGGTTCTCTTTATTTTAGACGTAAAACGTTATTTTGACGGGATTATATAAGCTGTTGTATTTCTGTCTCTATTTTATTCCAATTTTGGAAAGGAATCGGCAGCAATGAATATTGTTTCGGATTTATTTTAATTTTCTAACAAAAGTATTAACTACATTTTGTCGGCTGTAGCCGACCGTGGCGCTGACGGCAAGTCGCGGGTTGTCGGCTATACCCGACTGTGGCGTTGAAAAGATTAAAATAGAAATAAGTTTATTTTCGTGGCCAGAATGCACACGTTTTTACGATTAAACTCTCGATGTGTAGCTATTAAAGTCGTATGTCAATTTAGAAAGTTGTTATTTCTGAGTTCATGTGATATGGAAATCTCTCAGCTTGTTCAACGCGTATAGCTTGATTAGGCGGTTTAAAAACTCTGACTCCAGGGTTCATCGGGTCGATACCCACACGACAGAAGAAGAATGCGTTGCCATAGCACATCAGCTGTCAGAAATTAATGAAATATAATATTGCGGTGCAGTCAGTTTTAAAAAATGCTACATATAATTATAATCCAAGATATAATATAGGACACTATACAGGGTGTTAATTTAATTGCGTGCCATAGCTTAGGGGGTGTTTCAGTAACGTAAAAGGACTCCATATAAATTTAAAAAGCTTTACTTACATACATATATTACGCCTTCATCCCTATAGGTTAGGCAGAGCGTAAACGACGTAAATAAAGGTAGTTTCGCCACGTCTGACAAAGTTCTGAGGGTTATTTAAGATAGATTTGTATATTGCTATAGTGACAGGTTGTCACCCTATCGAATATACTGCCCTGGGATCCCTTAGCTGGTTTTTACAGCATGCCCGGGTGGAAATGTAGCTGGCAAATTCTATGTATATCTCTCACGCGGGATCGGTTATAGCTGAGCGGCCTGACGCAGCTTTGGACATCATAATGATATCATAAATACCTACTGCTGACTTTTTTAAACCTTTTTAGTTAGTTTTTTATTTATATTCTTTATAAGCTCCTTTTAAGTTACTGAAACACCCCCTAAGCTATGGCGCTATTAAATTAACCAATTATCTGCCTAGCTTTGTAATAAATTAAATAACATTTTTAATTAAATTTTGTTTTTGGTAAATTCAACAAGTGAAGCTAATCAAGCTTTATCAGAAAAACATGGATGAGGAGTATTCTTTGGAAATTTTCAACTAAACAGTTTTAGAATAAAGGTAAACAAAGTTTAGTCTTTTAATCGAAGATCTTGTTTCTAAAACAAGTTTTACCTATTACATATGACAATATACTGAAATCTACTATTTAATTAATTTATCTGATTTAACACACATTTTAGTAATTTAACTAATTTAACAACACGAATCACTTCTTCCATGCTGGCCTGGGAGCGAGAGAAAACATAGAATGTGCCAGCTGTATTTCCCCCCTGGGCATGCTGTAAAAACCAGCTAAGGGATCTGAGGGTTTCTGTATATTGCAATTTAGGCGATGGGCTGACAACCGTTCACTACATCAATATACAAATCTATCTTAAATAACCCTCAAAACTTTGTCAGATGTGGCGGAACGAACTTTGTTTAGCTTGTTCGCTCTGCCTACCCCATTAGGGATAAAGGCGTGATTATATATGATTATGTATGTATGTATGTACGAATCATTTTTTTTTAAAACGTGCCTTTGAATAAAAAGACAAGAAGGTTGCCTGGTAGAAATTGCTGCTTTAGCAATAAGGCCGCCTATATTGTACTGTCACGTTTGTTCCTTTTTATTTCTGTTGTATGTGTTTCTTTGTGCAATAAAGAATTTTGTATTGTATTGTATTGTAAGAATCTTAGTTTACCTTTATTCTAAAACTGAGTTGGAAATACTATAGTTTAAAACAGAATCATACTCGAAAAGCTGTAAGATGGTAGCTGTGACAGATCACCATCATCTCCTGTTGCCTTATCCCGTATCTCACTGGGTCAGGTACCTAATCTAGGTGATTAAACGAGGGTAATGGTTTGTACACAGAGTGACCGCCATCTGACCATCATCATTAATTTGTCAGTCTACGCTTTTGTAATACATATAATCACGCCTTTATTCCTAATGGGGTAGGCACAGCGTAAACGACCTAAACAAAGGTCGTTCCGCCACGTCTGACAAACTTTTGAGGGTTATTAAAGATAAATTTATAGGTATATTGCTGTAGTGACAGTTTGTCAGTCTATCGCCTAAATTGCAATATACAGAAACCCTCGGATCCCTTAGTTGTTTGCTTTTCTAATAGTATTACCATTTATTACACAAATGCGCTTCCAAAACATGTCTGATATTTCTACTCCAATTATCTTCTTCTATTTAAAACTTACATTACTATAAACTGCACCGCAAAAATAATTCACAAATAATGGGCCAAAAAATATATAGTTATACAGACAGCGTTTCGCAAACTGATAGAGGTTGCTTATTCAACGAAACTGAACAACTATTTCCAAGTTCTTTTTCAGGCAAAGAAAAATAAATCCTGTTTTTCCATGTTAATTGTCTGATCAAGGTAGTCGTTTTGTATGGAAAGGTATTTTTTTTTAATCTCCTGAAAGAATTTCGTTGATTGAGCAACCCATATCAGTTTGCGGGACGCTGTCCCTTACACCCGGTATATTCATTTCAAAAAGTACCTAACTTAGTATTGGCCCATTCTGTTATAATGTTGGCAAGTTAATAGATACTGTTTTTGTGTCGATCCTAGCGACATCAAGTCGTATGAACATTCTGTAGTACCTTTTCAATATGAATGCCGCAGCCAACCGGTTTCGCTAACCGCCTAGTACTTTAATTAAACGGCGCTATTAAATATTAGCTTCCATGCTGGACTGGGAGCTATAGAAAAACATAGAATGTGCCAGTTGCATCTCCTCCCGGGCATGCTGTATAAACCAGCTGAGGCATTCGAGGGTTTCAGCATATTGTAAGTTAGAAGATGGGCTGACAACCTGTCACTACAGCAATATACAGATCTATCTTAAATATCCAAATAAAGGTCGTTCCGCCACATCTGACAAGTTTTGAGGGTTATTTCAGATACATTTTTGTATATTTCTGCAGTCATCGCCTAAATTCCAATATATTGAAACCCTCGGATCCCGTAGCGGGTTTTTACAGCATGCCCGGGAGGAGATGCAGCTGGCACATTCTATGTTTTTTTTTTGACTGGCTGTCCAGCATGGATGTGGTCCGAATGTTTTTATTATTAAGCCTTGTAATCAAATAGCCAGGCAAATAACTTGGATCAACGACTTCTAATGGCGGACTAATGATTTCAATAAAAAAAATATGATCTACAATAAAAAAAGGTTCCTAAGCTTCAGCCAGTTGATTGAATGTTGTATTAAACGTAACAGGGTTAAAAGGCGCCGTTTCATTGAAGAACTAGGCGATTAACTAAACGGCTAATGGTACCAGTTGGCTGCGACATATGTAGTTTAAAGTTATAAATCTCGAAGGTTTTGGGATATTTGTGTAAATGGAGTCTGGTAAGAGTGTTTCCACATAAGAACAAATTCACAAGTATAGCTATTTTATCACTAAATGACGAACAAGTGTTATTCATACTGATAAATCAACGACTAACGTGTTTGTTTAACGGAGGTGTTAGACATCTACGTTTGGACTACGTTTGAAACTTCAGTCGAAGGTCACACACGGCGGGCGGTGTTGTGTGATTTCCACTCTCTATGAAGAAGAGTCTCGTAAAGAGTCGAAACGTAGAGGTCTAACACCTCCGTTAAACAAGCAAGTGAGTACCTAGTCGTTGATTTATCAGTATCATAAGTATACCTACCAAGGATTTCAAGTTTACCTTTGTAACATTCGTAATGGTATTACTTGTATGTGCAGTTGTATTATAAAAGATCTAATAAAAGCTATTGGTAGCAATTCGGCGTTGCAAACAACACGACTTAACTAAAAGTCCACACCTGTCACTTTTTATCATGAGGGAAAGGAAAGCGACGGCCAGCTTACCTAAGGTTCGTTTATTTAGCGTTGAGTTAACGATACCAACTTCTTTTGCAGTCCATAAACTGTTTTTTCCTTACAACTTTAAATTAAACCGCAAAACATATGTTTGTAAGGTTATAGTCTGTATTTCCGAAAATTGAACCTTTCCTAAATTGCAAAGAAAATTCTGTTTATAGGCCGATAACGCTACGTTAGAAAAACGAACTATAATTGCTACCATTATTCGCTAACTGTGATTTAAATATGGAGTATCAACCTTCGAGACGCTACTAAACTTATGCTTGAATGCTTCTTATTCTAAGAAATACGTCTTTAGTATTTAAATTTCCTACTTGTTAGACTAATTAAAGAGTCATTTCGTAAATTATAAATCAAGACTTTTTGGCTTTTCTTCCTAATAAATATTGCCTTATAATGCGGGAAATATTTTTATAAGGGAAGCGATTATTTCCATGAAAACAGGTGAAAGACAGAAATAATACGAAATAGAAGTGGCATTCAGCTATAAGAATAACGATAATTGTATAAAGCTTGGAAATACCTAACTATAAGCTAACGCGTCAGCAAGTTACCGTACTACGGAATTTTGTTATGTGATTTCGTTTTAGCTAATAAAATGATGAGAAATTATTAAAGGAAAACTCGAATATGTAACCTTCTTTTATTTGACTACAGCAACATACCTATAAGCTTTCCATGCTAGCCTGGGAGCGAGAGAAACACATAGAATATGGTAGCTGCATTTCTTCCCGGGCATGCTGTAAACACCAACTAAGGAATCCTAAGGTTTCTGTTTATTACCATTTAGGCGATGGCCTGTGAACCTGTCACTACAGCAATTTTTAGGTCGTTTACGCTCTGCCTACCCTATTGGGGATAACGGCGTGATTATATGTATGTATAAGCTAACGCGTCAGCAAGTTATCGTGATACGGAATTTTGTTATGTGATTTCGTTTTAGCTAATAAATTGATGAAAACTCGAATATGTAACCTTGTTTTATTTTACTACAGCAACATACATACAATCACGCCTTTATCCCTAATGGGGTAGGCAGAGCATAAACGACCTAAACCAAGATCGTTCCGCCACGTCTGACAAAGCTTTGAGGGTTATTTAAGGTGTATTGCTGTAGTGACAGGTTGTCAGCCCGTCGCCTAAATTGCAATATTCAGAAACCCTCGGATCCCTTAGCTGGTTTTTAGAGCATGTCCGGGAGGAAATGCAGCTGGCACATTCTATGTTTTTCACAGCAACCAACCTACGTAAAGTCGTAGGACGATTTGATAACTCGAATCTTTGCGAAAATCCTAGGGATATTGCGAAAATACGGATATTCCAGTTGCAAGGGACAGAGTTCTCTGATATAGGTTGCTCAGTCAACGATACGGAACAACTATCAGCAGGACTCTTTTCAGGAAGTGAAAAAAAATAATTGTCTTTTCCATACAAATTGTCTGATCGAGGTGAACATTTTGTACGGAAAAGCGAATTTTTATTTTCACTTCCTGAAAAAAAATCCTGCTGGTAGTTCAGTGCCGTTGACTGAGCAACCCCAATCCGTTTGCGGGACGCTGTCCCTTACACCCGGTATTCGACAATGATGGAAACATTGACAAATCTTCCTGGAAATAGGTTTATTCAGATAAGCCTCATCGTTTACTATCGGTTACCGCGCACATGATGAGATTTCTGATTAATTGGCGTTTTAAATGAATAGTAGAACGACGAGAGCCCTATGGTGTAGTGGATAGGGCCGCTGCCTCCTGAGCGGGAGGTCGTGGTTCGAATCCCACCACGTACCAATGTGTTTTTCGGTTTTCGAATTTCATATCGCACCTTTAGAAATAAAGTGACTGAACTCAAAAAATGGGGATTTGGACTTTCTGCAATAAAACGATATTTGAAAGCATAACCTTACAAGCCTATATACTTGGGTATTTTTTTCTCAGTAAAAGTGTGATAGATAATGTTCTAAAAAATATTTCAAGTTTTTAGGGTTGTAAGTTATAATTTTAAAGGTCGGTTTATTGCAGAAACTCGAAATTCCAATTTTTTGAGTTAAGTCACTTTATTTGTAAAGGTGCGATATGTACGTTTATTCGGCGCTTTTTCCGTGCTTCGGAAGGCACGTTAAGCCGTTGGTCCCGGTTAATATAGTTTAATACCATAGATATTAGTCGTTAAGCCATGACAGAGGCCAATGATAAGCATTGGCGGCTTGAAAAACTCTGACCTAATCTAGGATTGGGTCTGGTTTCCTTTCTGGGTTGCGGAGGTCAGATGGCAGTCGCTCTGTGTAAAAACCACTTCCCTCGTTCAATCCCCTAGATTAGGTAGCCGACCCCGTGAGATACGGGATAAGGCTAGGGAGATGATGACTAGAACGACGAGGATTTTTGTAAAATCCTGACTTTTTCCAGGAAGATTTGACAATGTTTTCACTATAGTGTAATTATTATTCGTGTTTTCGCAATATCCCTAGGATTTTCACGAAGATTCGAATCAAGTACCCGACCATTCTACGACTTATGTATAAATTAACTGAAACTAACGTAATCGCACACTGCCTTCGTGGTCTAGTGGTATGAGCCATAGGCTCCTGATCCGGAGATCCTGGGTTCGATTCCCGGGGGGAACATAAAGTTAATATTTGTCAATTTATCACTTTGTAATGTTTTCCCCAGTTTGGTTTGTACATTACAGTCTATATCACCTGACTGTCCGAAAAGAATAATTATTTCGTGCTTGGGAGGGTAAGAGGTCTAATAGCTGTAATAGCTGTGTTAATAGACGGTTTGAAAACTCTGACACCAGGGTTCATCGGGTCGTTGTTCGACTCGAGAATCCACTCGCTAAGAAAAAGTCCACAGAGCAGTGAGACCATAAACTGAGGCCAGGGATTGGTTTAATTTTTAAAACTGCCTCCGTGGTCTAGCGGTCTGAGCCATGGGCTCTCGACCCGGAGGTCCCGGGTTCAATTCCCGGCGGGGGACAATGACTTTGTGTTGTTGTTTCTAGTTTGGTTAGGACATTGCAGGTGATCAGACCTGATTGTCCGAAAAGTAAGATGATCCATGCTGTCGGATGGGCATGTAAATAGTCGGTCCTGCGCCTGATTTCTCTCTGGTCGTGTCAGTCAGTCTGTCCCATCAGAATAAGAGACTAAAGGAACAGAGAGTGCACCTGTGTGTAGCGCAAATACTTGGGCACTAAAAACAAGTCCTGCGCAGTTGGCCCATCTCCGGGAGATTGGCCGCCATCACCGAAAATCGGTGGGAGGACTACTACTAATTTTTAAAACATTGAAACCTTGTGGTTCCAAGACTAAATATGCGTTTCACATATAAGATTCGTATCCAATCCGTATAAGAAAAAAAACATATAAATATAAAAACGTCTACATGCCTACCTGTTCTGTTTGTTATGTTATTGTTGATTGGGTGTTTTTCTTTTTTGTAATTTGTGGTGCCGGGTTAGAATAGCATCACACCATAACTACCCGTGGGTGTCGTAAAAGGCGACTAAGGGATAAATCTAGGGAATGGGCAGCAGCGTTCCCTGCGAATGGAAAACTTGTACTGCGCTCCCCAACCTGCCTGCCAAGCGTGGTGAGTATGGCTTATACCCCCAATTTTGGGGAGGCCCATGTCCAGCAGTGGACTGTTGTGGCTGATGTTAATTTTGAATGTGTTTTGTGGAAAGAAAGTGATTTGTATTTATTTTGTACAAGCTGGAGCCAATCTAACATGAGTACGATTTTTTATTCATCTGTGCTAACATGTATGAGTGCACTAACGCCATATTACTGATAGAAAGAAGAGTATAAGCATGCACAATCTCCTTGTAGTAAATATAAAAGATCTTTTCTTAAAAGTCCTCCTTTCTTAACTTTTTTAGGGTTCCGCTAGACTTTATAATATTTTATGATCTTTATGATTGTCATTTTTTGTTTTTACACTGAGTGTTTATTTTTATTTATTTATTTATTTTATCATAGTATAATAAAGCAAATTAATCGTGATTATTATACAGCAAGATGCCTATTGCAAACCTCCCTAATTGTGAGAGGTGTTGTATATGTGTGAAAAATCAAAAACGTGCAACATACTTGATTATATTATATTGTTTACTGGTAAGATTTTGCTAATATAAATAATGTATAAACTGCCTCTGTGGTCTAGCGGTCTAAGCCATAGGCTCTTGACCCGGAGGTTCCGGGTTGTGTTGTTGTTTCTAGTTTGGTTAGGACATTGCAAGCTGATCACCTGATTGTCCGAAAAGTAAGATGATCCATGCTGTCGGATGGGCATGTAAATAGTCGGTCCTGCGCCTGATTTATCTCTGGTCGTTTCAGTCAATCTGCCCCATCAGAATAAGAGATTGAAGTAATAGATAGTGCACTTGTGTGTTAGGCAAACCCTTGGGCACTAAAAAGTAGTCCTGCACAGTTGGCCGATTTCTGGGAGATTGGCCGCCATCACCAAAAATCGGTGGGAGGATTGTTAAAATAAATAATGATAATAGTCCTCCCGTCGATTTTCCGTGATGCCGGGCAATCTCCCAGAGATCAGCCAACTGCGCAGGACTACTTTTTAGTGCCCAAGGGTTTGCGTTACACGCAAGTGCACTCTCTATTCCTTCAATTTCTTATTCTGATGGGACAGATTGACTGACACGACCAGAGATAAATCAGGCGCAGGACCGACTATTTACATGCCCATACGGTTCGGATAGTTAGTTGATCAGCCTGAAATGTCCTAACCAAACCAAAAAGTCATTGTCCCCCGCCGAGAATCGAACCAGGGACCTCCGGGTCGAGAGCCCAAGGCTCAGCCCGCTGGACCACGGAGGCAGTTCAATAGAGGAGCTAATATAAATACGGATGTAAAGGACCACTTTCCGCCAAATGGTATCAGTAAATGAAACTTCCACAAATAAATCCTTGCATGAAATGAAACGAGGAATTAGCTCATTTTGTGTATGTATGTATGTAAGCTCTTTATTGTACTATTCCTTTACTTATTCTTAGCTAGCGCTGTCACTTTGTTAACTTTGACATAAGAACAGGATAGCAAATGAACACACGACTTTGACATTCCTTGTTCCACTTCCATGCTGGAATAAAATAATGTGCTAGCTGCATTTCCTTCCGGGCATGCTGTATAGACCAGCTAAGGGATTCGATGGTTTCAGTATATTTCAATTCAGGCGATGGGCTGACAACCTGTCACTACAGCAATATACCTACAAATCTTTCTTAAAAAACCCTCAAAACATTGTCAGACGTGGCTGTACGACCTGCTCTGCCTACCCCATTAGGGATAAAGGCGTGATTAAATGTATGTATGAAATTAAATATAGCTGACCATTATATTACGAGTGTGACTCATGAAACTAAACAATTTACTCAAGAAAAGAAGACCAAATTATGAAAAACTACTACTGTATACTATTTTGCATGGAAGGACCTAAATTATTTAGATTTCATCGTACGTACAGGGGAAATGGACTTAATACTCCTAGTGGTCATTCCGGTAAATACACCATCGGTGGTGGACTGAGAGCGATACCTTATTGAAATAAGAACGCTGATTGGTCGGTTAGCGCGCCCAAAACAAGATCTCCTCTGATTGGTTGATGTTTTAAATGTCAGTCATAGACGCATCTTATTTACCCAACCAGAATAAGATTAAATCAGTTAGTAAAAATCTAGCCAATCAGAGTTACATTAATATAATCACGCCTTTATCCCTAATAGGGTACGCAGAGCGTAAACGACCTTACTAACAAGTGCAAACGACCCAATCAGAGTTAAGGATATCAAATGTTACTAGATCGCCCGAGATTTTTCGCAAAAATCCTGACTTTTTCCAGTAAGATTTGACAATGTTGTCACCAATGTCTAACTATCCGTGTTTTCGCAAAATGCCTAGGATTTTCGCGAATATTCGAGTTATAAAATCATCATACGACATTCACTACACTTTGTTTGTACCGTAGCTT
The DNA here is from genome assembly GCA_949820665.1 of Scrobipalpa costella. NCBI lineage: Eukaryota > Metazoa > Arthropoda > Insecta > Lepidoptera > Gelechiidae > Scrobipalpa > Scrobipalpa costella. The sequence continues at coordinate 425,649 of OX463315.1, forward strand.
GTGGGGTGATTCAATGCAATGCGTATGCGTAGTACCTACTTATAGAAACGTAGCGTATTTACTACGGAGTAATCTAGGTAGGCATGTAATAAGTTTTATTAGCTAGTTTTTTTATACTTGTATTATTTAAAAAAAATCTTTTTGTTTTTCAGTGGAGACTTTCATCAAGCTTTGTTAGTACTGCTCTAACATGTGATGTGATTTCAATTATACTTTCCAGTCTTCTGTGCATAAGTGGATTAGCTTTGCTCGTTGGTGGTATAATGCTTATATTAAAGATTTTGGAAGTACGTATTTTTTAACTTTTTCTGCTTTTATTGTTATCGATTTGGTTTTGCTCTTCATTGGCCACGATTCGGCGTAAACAGGATTTAGTTATTAAATAGAACCATACCTGCATTTTTAAAGTTTAAAGTAGCAGCTTTATTTATATATTTAGTTATAACATACATACATATATACATATAATCACGCCTTTCCCTATCCATCCATCCCTAATGGGGTAGGCAGAGCGTAAACGACCTAAATAAAGGTCGTTCCGCCACGTCTGACAAAGTCTTGAGGGTTATTTAAGATGAGATGAGAAAAAAATAACTTCCGAAGCGTACGAAACTGCGCCCCGAAATACGAACTCAAATCTCGCGATACAGTGATCGATTGTTTACGCAAAAGTTGTGATTGTGCTCATAAGACCTTAATGTACGCCATCAAGTGTTATCTCAGTGTTTAATGTTATATTTAGTAAAATAGACCATTGAAAACTAGACCATTCGCGACATTTCGTCAAAAGTTTTGTGCGATTACTCCCACATCACGAAAATTACGATGATTACTAAATCGACTTTGACAGCTGTTACGTGATAACTATCATATGTTGTGTGGCCAGATATGCCGGCAACTCCCGAAAATGAGGGTAACCTCACCTCCGCGGGGAACAAAGTTCTCATACAGCAAGTTTTCCACAAAAGCATGTTTGAACCACACAAACAACATCAATCTACAACTTATTCACCCGCATCTAGCGCTGCCAACCCGCTAAAGAACCAACAACCGTGGCAAAAGGTTCAAATCCCCTCTGCTAAAAGGAAGAGAGGCAGCCCAAGCCCAAACTCAGAAAATACAAGTAAAGTAGCAAAGAACAACCATACCATCAATATACATATACAAAATCAGTTTAAAGCTCTGAATGACATCAATACAGAAGAGCAAAATAATAAACAGTCTGATGTGAGCCCACCAAAACCTGCAAAACCTGAGCACATTTTTGTAACAGGAGTAAATTATATTACTGTCCGAAGGAACAAACTAAAACAATTCGTTGAGAGCAAACTTTGCACGCTAACTACACTTAAATCAGGCCACATAGTAAAGATTATGCCTGTTAATATTGAAATATACAAAAGCATAAGAGAAATGTTTGTGAATGAGAAAGTGAGTCATTACACATATGCATTAAAAAGTGAAAGACTACAGAGTCGTCCTACGCGGTTTACACATCTCATAAGAGACAACAGTCATATCAAATAAGCTAAAAGAACTCGGCCATGAAGGAAAACAAAAGAACCACTACCTCTCTTTTCAGTGGACTTAGAACCTTAACAAAATAACAAAGAGGTATTTAACATTAAATGACTAAACTAAACAGTGGTTTCCTTTAAAGAACCATATAAAAAGAAGGAAGTATTACAGTGCAAAATTCCATGCCATTCCAAAAATGCTATCGACCATTCAGGTGTGTCAAATGTGGAGATGACCATCCAACAGCATCATGCTCCAAGAGCCCAAACACTGAAGCTACTTGTGCTAACTGTCAAGAAAAACATCCTGCAAGCTATTAAGGCTGTCTGAAATATAAATAGTACAAGGAACAAATCTTCAAGAAACCCTCACCAATTACGAAGAACATACCTACCTACCAAAATACAAATCAACCTCTAGGAAGTGTAACCCAGCCAACTGATTCTTATGCAAACGTAACCAAAAACATACGAAATGAAAATATAACTAAAACAAAAACCAATATTAATTATCCAAATCACAGTGACACAGAAGACGACAAAATCTTCAACATGCTTAAGATAATGTTTGAAGGATTTGAAACAATCATGAAAACCATGATGGAGAACATGATGGACCGTATGTTCCAGCTAGTTACATAGGTCATTGCCTCAAAATGACCCTCAATCTGAGAAAAGTCACATGGAATGCCATCGGCGTAACAGAACAAACCCAAGAACTAGAGCTATTTGTAAATAATGAAAAAATCGACATTGCCATAATATCTGAATCACGGCTAACAGCAAAAACACATATTGCTATAAAAAACTACATCACATACATAACAAACCACCAATCTGGGAAAGCTCAAGGAGGCTCGGCCCTAATTATTAAACAAAACATAAAACACTTTCCGATAGAAAATTACTGCACTCCGAAAATTGAACCAACTTCAACAAACAACAGAGTAATGATACAAGACAACAACATTGAAACCGCAATGTCATCAATATACTGTCCACCAAGATATTAAATAAGCTCTGATGAGTTTAAGGAATAGTTTTCCCTACTTGGACCAAGATACATAAGTGGAGGTGACTGGAACTCCAAGCATGTTAGTTGGGGCTCAAGACTAGCTACACCCAGAAGAAGACAACTGTTTCAGACTGTTGAAACTCTTAAGCTAAATACTATCTCTCACGGAAAACCTACATACTGGCCAATAGAATCCCAGATCTTCTTGACTTCTACGTTACTTAAGGTATCGCACCAAATAAAATTTTGATTGAAGCATGCACAGACCTATCATCAGATCATACATACATACATAAAATCACGCCTTTATCCCTAATGGGGTAGGCAGAGCAAAAACGACCTAAACAAAGGTCGTTCGGACACGTCTGACAAGTTTTGAGGGTTATTTTATTACAGATGATTAGGTACCTATATTGCTATAGTGACAGGTTGTCAACCCATCGCCTAACTTACAATATGCTGAAACCCTCGAATCCCTTAGCTGGTTTTTACAGCATGCCCGGGAGAAGATGCAGCTGGCACATTCTATGTTTTTCTATCGCTCTCAGACCAGCATAGAAGTTATACCCCGGTAATATTAAATCAACAAGAATAATACAGAGTCCTAATAAGACCATATCCCAATTTTAAGAAAGCACAATGGTGAGTGCTGCCTTTCAACCACTAGCATCCACGAGAATAGAACACGACATAGAAGTCACTAAATACATAGAGTCAGCAAAACAATTGTGTCTTCCACTTAAAAGTGTTAGTCCACGAGATTTACGAAAGCAGATGAAACAGCTTCAGGAAGGTAAATCTCCAGGTTATGACTTGATAGATGCAACAATACTGAAAAAAACTACCAAAAAGAGGAAATATGCTACTGACTGCAATACTTACTTCAGACTAGAGCATTTCCCAAGTCAGTGGAAAATTGCGAAAATAGTCATTATCCACAAACCCGGTAAGTCACCTCAAGAAACAGCCTCATATAGACCAATCAGCTTACATCCAGTAATGGGCAAACTTTACGAAAAAGTACTTTTATACAGCAAAAAAACCACATATACAAAGTGTTATACCAAAACACCAGTTTGGATTCAGAGAGGATCATGGAACTATTGAGCAAGTACATCGCCTAGTAAACAATATCAACCTTTGACAAGGTTTGGCATAAAGGTCTTCTTTTAAGGTAAAAAACTCATTACCCCACTCATTTTTCCAAATCATAAAATCATACCTTGCCAAGAGATGCTTTGAGTTAGAAATAACCAAGCAAACTCAGAACTACACGAGAGCAACTCATGAGTTCCACAGGGAAGTATATTGGGGGCAATACTATACCTTATTTACACCGCTGACCTGCCAACAAATGTAAACACTATGACCTACGCAGATGACACCGCTCTTCTCTCATCAGACACGAATCCGGTCTCAGCATTAGAAAATCTACAAATCCATCTACAGGAAATAGAGCAATGGCTTCACTCTGGAGAATAAAAGCAAATCAAATTAAATCAACACACGTATCATTCCCATTAGAACGAGAAACATGCCCACCTGTAAAACTAAATAATGAATACATACCACAAACTGACCATGCGAGGTATCTGGGCATGCACCTAGATAGGCGACTGACATGGCACAAGCACATTTGGACAAAACGTAAACAACTTGATACAAAACTGAGAACTATGCTCTGGCTCATACGCAAAAACTCCAAACTAAATCAATATAGCAAAAAACAACAATAATTTCATACAAAACCATGCAAACACAGGATACATAAAATTCACTGTAAACTCTAAATACATAAAAAATAATAACTAAAAATTATAATTAATTAAAAACAAATATTAAAACAAAAAAATAAAAATAAACAAAATATAGCAAAATAACAATATACAAAGCCATCCTGAAGCCAATTTAGACCTATGGCATCCAACTGTGGGGCACAGCTAGCAACAGCAACCTTGAAATATTAGAACGTTTTCAAAACAAACTAATAAGAATAATGTTCAACATACCGCAATATAATTATCAGCAACAAACATATCCACATGGACCTTTTTGTGTGATATTTATTGGCGAAGAAGACTTCAAAGTGACTAATGATTATACAGATATAATAAGAAATATGAATGATAAACTGAGTAAAATACAAAATACTAATATTTTACTCTGTGCTCCAACGTTTAGGTGTAGCAGATTTAATGTAATGTTCAACTGGAGAATAGAAAAATTCAATGACATTTTATATAGAGATAATCAAATATATGAGTATACGTACCTGATTGATTCAAACAGAAACCTAGCTTACGATTCTTCAATGTTTAATGAACGTACAGGACGAATGAACAAAAATGGTATGCGCTGCATCTTAAAATCCTTATTTAAGAAAATACGTGAAATCCAAATGTGGCAGAATGAGATAAATACGGAATTATTAAACGTTGAAGATAATATACAACAAAATAACGACCAAGCTCTGTTTTTTCGAGACTAAATTATATATTTATCATCAAAATATAGCTGGTCTGATTAATAAAAGCGACGTTCTTACGGTGTATTTGGAAGAGCTAAGAGAAAGAAAAATAGTAATAGATGTTTTGTGCATTACAGAACATTTTATGAAAAAAGGACACGAATGCTTATTCAAAATGCAGAATTATGAGATGGCTACATGTTACAGTAGAGAAGACATAAGTAGAGGTGGAGCGTGCATTATTTTGAGACAAGGGTATCAATGGAAAGAACTTACAGACATTAAAAACATATCCATACCTTACATATTTGAAGTTTGTGCCATTGAGTTGATAAATTATCAGATAATTATAGTATGTGTCTATAGAACTCCATACAGAATTAACATTACGACATTTTTTGAAAAATTAGACGATTTACTGTGTAAAATATGTTATAAAAATAAAAAACGAGTAATTATTGCTGGTGATTATAATGTAAACATTTTGAAGGATGATGATGATAGTAGATATTTTGAAAATCTTTTATTAAATTATAATTTAAGATTACAAATTAAGGAAATTACTAGGTTAAGTAGTGGAACATGTATAGATAACTTTGCACACAGCCGACGTAAAGGTACTTCTAGTGAAGTTTTGAATAATGGCCTATCTGATCACACGGCTCAGTTGTTATGTTATCCTGTGAAGAAAGTTTGTAAACTTAACTTCTGGCGTATAAGAAAACGGGATTACAGCGAAGAAAATATGATTAAATTTAGAAATTGTTTAAGTAGTTTGAAATTTGCAGACATGTATAAAACTGATGATCCAAATATCGCTTATAATAGCTTTTACTCAGATTTTAAGCTTTTTTATGAATTATGTTTTCCGTTTGAGCTCAAAACTATTAAAACAAATAAAAACATTAAATGGCTCACAAAAGGAATAAAATCTTGTAGTAAGAAAAAGAGGCAAATTCTGTGGCAATCTAGACATAAACGGAATAATCTTATAAAATCCTCATATCAGACATATTCAAGATTATTGAAGTCTTTAATAAAAATGTCGAGAATATCTGAAAATACGTATAAAATTAAAACGTCTAGAAATATACCAAAAACAACATGGGAAATCATTAATTCTAATCTACAACAAAAAGTACCTCCAGAACAAATATTCCAAATCCAACATAATAATGATATTATTACAGATCCTGTGGATATATGTGACGCTTTTAATGACTTTTTTACCAATAGAACTACACCGATGCCTAACACTAGTCAAAACATATTAAAACATATAAAACCGAACAGTTTCTCTATGTTTATGGCACCATGTTTACCAACAGAGATGATTAGAATAATAGGATCGTTAAAAAATACAAACAGTGTTGGCCCCGACGGTATATGCACTAAAGTAATAAAATTTGTTGTCAATGAAATCAATGATCCCCTTTGTTATATTCTTAATATGTGCATAAGTGAGGGCATATTCCCTGAGGACCTTAAGATAGCCACTGTTATGCCGCTTTATAAAAAGGATAACAAGGAAAAAGTCGAAAATTATAGACCAATCGCATTAATATCCATAATATCTAAAATATTTGAAAAACATAATTACAATCAAACATATAATTTTTTGGATAAGCATAATATTTTAGTAGAAGAACAGAAGGGATTTCGACGTAATAAAAATATTAATATGGCAATTTTTGACTTTCTTAAAACTGTAATGATAAATGTGGATACACGAACTCCAGTATGTTCAATATTTTGTGACATGACACAGGCGTTTGATTATGTTAATCACGAAATATTGCTAAAAAAGTTAGAATTATATGGCATTCGCGGAAACATTCTGAACCTTTTTAAAACTTATTTAATTAAAAGAAGACAATTGACTGAAATTAGACAAATTGACATACATTCTAAAATTCAATATGTATACCACTCAGAAGAGAAAGTAATTAAATATGGAGTGCCACAAGGCAGTGTTCTTGGTCCTCTTATCTTTATTTTATATATAAATGACCTACCTAAAGCTACTGCTCAGCAAATGACGATGTTTGCAGATGACAGTACTATAACCATAAACTGTAGAAATAGAGTTAGTTATCAAACTGATATTAATGACGCTGTTAGTGACGTGATCAATTGGCTAGAAATTAACAATTTAAAAATTAATTTAAATAAAACAAAAACAATTCATTTTAGCCAGAGAGAAAATAATGATAATTTGATTCCTATTTTCAGAAATAATACAATTGACATAATTAAAAATATTAAATACCTAGGCTTAAGCATAGACAGTAAGCTCAATTGGAAGTTGCAAATAGAAAACTTAAACAAAAAATTAAACACGTGCTCTTTTGCACTTTATAGACTGGCCCAAATAGTCGACATGAACTCCTTACTTACTGCCTATTATGGTTTAGTAGCATCACGTTTGCGATACGGAATTATCTTCTGGGGGAATTCAACAGATAGAGAATCTGTTTTCATAGGTCAGAAAAAATGTATTAGAGCGATGTTTGGCCTATCACCTAGAGACAGTTGTAGACCATACTTTAAGAAATATAAAATACTTACTTTTGTGTCTCTGTATATTTTAGAATCAGCTCTATTCGTCAAAAGTAACCCACAACTATTTCCTAAACGATACATAGTACGAAACCGAAACAGGCGTGATATGGACGAGGTTCATGTTCCACGAACCAACACAGCTCTGATGCACAAGAGTGTTCTCTGTATGGCACCCAAGCTATACAATCAGATACCTGTAGACATAAGGAAACTAAATTTATCATTGTTTAAAAGAAGACTGACAGATTACTTAATTGATAGAACTATATATGAGCTGTCTGAATATTTACCTGATATAGAATAAATAGCATTTATATTAAAATTATGATGTGTTTTAGGTTTTTTCTGTAAATATATTTGTTATTATAAAACATAAAACTTCCACAAAAGTTAAATTCAATTATTTTTCATTGATATTTTAATTTTTAACATTTGTAATGTATTATTTAATAAAACCTAAAGCTACTCCTATGATATTAAAGAATTGTGTTGTAAGCATAACATTTTAATACATAAGTTTTTAAAAATTTGTACGCCGTTAATGGCAGAAGTGACACTAATAAATAGATATAAGACCCTTGTTACTAACCTATATTCCACAAATAAAAATATCTTTATCTTTATCTTTATCTTTGGCATGAACACTGTCAACCAGGAAATAACTGCCTCCGTGGTCTAGTGGTTAGAGCCATGGGCTTACGATCCGGAGGTCCTGGGTACGATTCCCAGGGGGGAAACACAAAGTTGATATTTGTCAATTTATCACTTTGAGAGGTTTTTCTCAGTTTGGTAAGGACATTGCAGGCTGAATCACCTGATAGTCCGAAAAAGAAAAAAAGATTCTGTGCTTCGGAGAGCACGTTAAGCCGTCGGTCCCGGTCGCTGTTTTTGATAGTGGTCGTTACTCAAACCATGTCAGAGGCCTATTAGCTGTGCTCCTAGGTGGTTTGAAAACTGTGTCGATTGACTCGATACCCACTCGACAGAAGAAGACCAGGAAATAGCGCTTTACAGCTCAAAATATCAGAACAGACTAACAAATCATGTCAACGAGCTACAAATCTGGAAGGAGCTGGTAGCCTAGGCTCCTCCAGACTAAAAGGACACAGTATACCAAACCTAGCACAAAGATTTGACACCGGACAGAGAGATGAATCGGTGGATCATCTGCTCTAATTCAAAACAACACAAGAAGAATTGATTTCAGACAAATTAAGGGCTCATTGTTACAGAAACAGATTGTCATGTTGCAGAGAAGAGAGAGAAAAAAAAATTAAGATAGATTTGTAGGTAGGTATATTGCTGTAGTGACAAGTTGTCAGCCCATCGCCTAAATTGCAATATACTGAAACCCTCGGATCCCTAAGCTGTTTTTTACAGCATGCCCGGGAGGAAATGCAGCTGGCACATTCTACGTATTTCTTGCGTTCCCAGGCCAGCATGGAAGCAGCTCCCAGGCAAGCAATGGATTTAAATATCTGATATTTATTTAAATATCAGCGGATATCATAATGTATATGAATGGATTTATCACTGATATTTATTTTAAAATCAGTGTATATAGGTAAAATGTAAAGCACAATCCCCGTATTCGCTTAATGGCCGAAAAAAGTGACCTGTGATAATGCAAAATAATGTGGTATCATGAACTATTATAATGTTTACTTACATACGTGGTGTAAGGGACAGCGTCCCGCAAACTGATAAGGGTTACTCAGTCAACGAAACTCAACAACTATCAACGGAAAGTTCGTTCAGGAGATGAAAAAAAATATATCCTTCCCATACAAAATGACCACGTTGATAGGACAATTTGTATGGAAAATCAAATTTATGTTTTCACTTCCTGAATAAAAAACAGTTTGTGGGACGCTGTCCCTTACACCCGGTATAACTAGTCATTGTACATTTGTGTATAAACCCCTGAAGATGCTCATGTAAGTGAAACCTACCGGGATTTCTAATAAAATACTTAGCGAAACAAGCTCTAATTATTAAAGTATTTTTTTTTAACCGGCTCACCTGGGTGTACCACGGGTATTTTTTCTTACATTCTTATAAATAATCACGCCTTTATCCCTAATGGGGTAGGCAGAGCGTAAACGAGCGTAAAAGTTTTGAGTGTTATTTAAGATAGGTTTGTAGGTATATTGCTGTAGTGACAGGTGGTCAGCCCATCGCCTAAATTGCAATATACTGAAACCCTCGGATTCATTAGCTGATTTTTACAGCATGCCCGGGAGGAAATGCAGCAGGCACATTCTATGTTTTTCTCTCGCTCCCAGTCCAGCATGGAAGAAGAAAGCGATATAATAAGCTGTGCTGAACTCAAACTTACATAACAGGGGCTTCTTCATGAGCCTGCACATCCCCCAATGTCCACTTCCGCCGCCTAGTACCTAGCTTGAAACTCTTTCTCAATGCCTTCTTCTTCTTCTGTCGAGTGGGTATCGAGTCTATCGACCCGATGAACCCTGGTGTCAGAGTTTTTAAACCGCCTAGTAGCACAACTATCAGGCCTCTGCTTGGACGAAACAACCTCTTATTCATCCAAGGGCCTCTGACATGGTTTGAGTAACGACCACTATCAAAGACAGCGACCGGAACCAATGCCTTCTGAAAATGAGGTATCTTCTTTTCTATTTTGAGACGGGAATATATACCTCCATCCCAGACTACCGATCGACGCGATATCGTTTTAAATACTTCTAAAACATTTGTATTCTCTTTCTATAAAGGAAACTCAAATGCCCGTTCCCTAAAGTCTTACTTCTAAAATAGGTTCATTTTTTTCTTCTTCTATGTGAAGGGCAAGCTCCCCTTACCACAGCCCCCGTGTTGTTGCCTTATATTGGTAATTTCTTCTAAAAGAGGTTAACTTTTATTTTTTAAGAAAACTGCAAGTATTGTTCAAATCCCTAATTATTTTTTATTACATAAACTAAAATTGCTCATGACGGTGAGTTAATTTCGGAAAGTTGGTTACTCGATACCTCTCATAGTTATACAGACAAATCTAAGAATCTGAGAGTTATATTTGACTGCAATTTGTCTTGGTCAGCACAGGTTAGCGAGGTGAGCAGGCGACCAGACCTTCTTACCATTCCAAACTAAAATCATACTTGCTCAAGCCCTTCTCCTTCCTACTCTTGTTTGTGTGTTACTTGGATGTGACAGAGGAGCTGCTTAATAAACTTGAGCGCCTACAAAATCTTGCCATCCTGTTTATTTTCGGACTACACAAATATGACCTTATTTCTGAATTACGTGCTCGGTTAAAATGGCTCCCAATCCGCCTTCGTCGTGATGTGCACATCCTGGCTGTCTTCTATAAAATACTTCATGATCCGTCCACTCCTAAGTATCTCCGTTCCCGTTTCAATTTCCTACCCTCTGACCCCCGGCCTAGGCGCGCATGTATCACTAAAGTACTTGAGTGTCCTAGTGCTTATACCAAATTCTTTTCCAATTCCTTTTTTGTTCGAGCTACACAACTTTGGAACAAGCTTCCGAAGACAATTTAAGACTGTCCATCTATATCCTCTTTCAAAAAAGAGTGAAAGAGCACTTCCTATCACAACAAAATTAGTATTTATGTACGTCGTACGTAGATGTTTATTTAAGTAATATATATGTATGTTTATGTAGGTTCTAGGTTATATGTATATGTAGAAGTCTATTGCCTGTACAGTCTTGTCCCCGTATATATTGTTATCTCATATTCAGTTTGACAGGTTGGCTGGAAGAGATCTCTTTATAAGCTCACCTTTGTGAACTAAATTTAAGATTGTTTATTTATTGTAAATTTTTTGTACGCAATAAAGAATATTCTATAGTTTAGTTGTGCACTTAGGCCCTCGCGACCCGTGACCCACCAGTCTCACCCACCGGTGGATGAAAGGGTAATTCCTATTTACCCGTGTACGCACCGCGTCAAGGTTGGAACTTATTATAAAAATATCGATACATTTTGTCGATAATGTTAAAAATATCGAGAATAAACTAAAGGAGACCGGGATTACATTCGAACAGATTCAACCTCATTATGTCATAGTAATAGACCTCATAAAACAAAATCACAGAGCAAACTCCAGCGCCCCTGTGTCGGTTACAGTACCCTCGACCTCGACATCTACAAATGGTACATCAAATGAACCTACGGCGATTCACGTCCCTACAAAAGAAATAGCAAAGGTCACTAACAATAGTTCATTTGCTACAACACTAAAACGCTCATTTGCTAACACCCAGCCCCAGGTAACAGTAGACAATAAAAAAATCAACTTAGTGCATGATACCACCAATAATAGCACCAACCGTGAAAATATTCCGACATTTGAAGTTGACCTGACAAGTAACGAGACCATGCTGGAGTAAAGTTGAGCGCAAACGTCTCCGTATTACTCGAGGTAACGCCATTTCAAGCGCGTCATAGTTATAGGCATCTGCGAGAACTCATTACCTGCATCTGTATTATGTAAAGGCTGGTACGAAAGATGAGCAAATTCGAAACTTTTTGAATACTATATGTGGATCCAGTAACGTGATCTATGTGGAATCTCTGAAAGCTAGAGGCAATTATGCATCATTTAAACTTGGAATAACGTATGATTCACTGGGAACTGGCCTCAGGGCATAAGCCGTGGTCACAGCTCTTTCCAGCGACCAAATAAAAATACGTTTAAATTGGGAACATGCTATCAGAATGTTCGCTGGCTAAAGACTAAGCACCTGAAATTCAGAACCAACTTGGCATTATTGGATGGAGTTGATCTAGTTGCCATAACAGAAACAAAGTTGGACAACTCTATTCACGACACTGAAGTACGTGGCTCCAGAGAGTGGTCATTGCTAAGAAGAGATCGAGTAGCTCGCGAGGGTGGAGGAGTTTTTCTGGCATACCGCTCGCCGATTCACCTGGAACGTATGTCATGCTACGAGACAACGTACTGTGAGGACCTTTGAGCCAGGTTTTTAGTGAATGAACATTATATCTATATTAACGTCGTTTACATGCCACCTTAAATTAATGAAGAACATTACTTTGAGTGCTTTAATAGTGTGGAACAATTATGCAAAAAAAAAAAACAAGTGAAAGGGTCATTATATTAGGAGATCTTAATTTGTACAGTGCCAGTGATAACGCAAATAGATATTTTCACTGTTTTATCAAAATTTGAAATTTTGAACAGTACAATAACGTTAGTAATACAAATGATAGGCTATTAGATGTGGTGCTGACAAGTACGGAGATGGCTGGCGCGGTACATTTACGGGAGGCTACTGCCCACGAATTAATCACCAAAATTGACCCACACCATCCTCCGTCAATAGTGAATTTTGAGTACTCATTTAGGAGCGAGGAATCAAAGACGGATCCCGCAAACGTAAATAGCCAGTTAGACTGGAACTTTGCAAAGGGAGATTTTTGCCAGCTCTATGCTTTGCTCCAAAATATTGATTAGTACTGTCTATATAAACTTGAAGATTCGGGCGTAGCACTGCAGTTTTTTAATAACACGCTCTATAAAAAATTTGACCATTGTATCCCAAAGAAATTGCGGAAAAAAGGTTCGTGTCGAATATATTCCGTATATTATACAGTATAAAATATTATCAGGAACATAGAGTTGAAGGTTAATTATCATCGAATGTGAAAAATTACTGGTGATACACTGGTGAACATTCTACGACAGTTTTTCAGAAATACGTAGTATAATTAAAACGGATATATGTGCTGCTTATACCAGCTATGTGCGCAATATTTCTGCTGGAATATTTTTGGATCCGAAGCAATTCTGGTCATTTGTAAGCGCTTTGCGGAGTAAAAGTGGTATTGAGGTCAAAGTTACTCGAGGTGGAAATGAGTATCGTGGTGTAGAAACGGCTAAAGCTATCGCAGAGCACTTTAGCTTGGTCTTCTTAAGTGAAGAACCCCTCTTAGACTGGGAAAGTGCTGACACCAGTGCGAACTCTCATTCACCGCTTTGCGGAAACTGACGTTGTTGCCTCTATTAGGAAGCTTAAAGCTGACTCATCTCCCGGCACAGACGGAATACCAGCCTTTGTAATAAAGGGGTGTACCCCTTTAAAAGGAGTTTTTGAAAAAGCCGATAAGTTTTATATTTAATTTAGTGTTGAAAACGGGTTTGTATCCTAAGCCTTGGAAGACGTCTCGTGTAACACCAATTCCAAAAACAGGATCTGATGGCAGTGGAGGAATACCGCCCAATAGTAATATGTATACATTCCTATATATTACGACAATGTACTCCATATATTACTGAAGCGCAACACGGATTTCTTCCAAAACGCTCCATCTCATCCAACCTTCTACATCTAGTGGACTTTATATCTACTCAATTAGAAGAGAATAACCAAGTCGATGTTATTTACCTGGACTTCCAGAAGGCGTTCGATAGGGTGGATAATGACGTCTTATTATTTAAGTTAATGGGTTTCTCATCAAAGTTACTAAAACTATTCGCTAGATACTTGTCAGAAAGAGAACAATATGTCAAAACGGCTCATTTGTCTCAAGTCCTTATCGAACGCTTTCTAGAATCAGCCAAGGATCGAATCTCTGGCCGTTGCTATTTGTTCTGTTAATTAACGATCTCGCGGAAGTCGTACAGGATTCGTTGGTTTTGCTCTTCGTAGAAGATGTCAAGCTGGTCAAAGCAGTAAAAATATCTGGGGACTCGGTAGCTCTGCAAAATGATTTGCTACGGATGTAAAAGTGGAGCTTGGATAACAAGCTTTACTTTAACCCTGCCAAATGTGAGATGATTACGTTTACGCGCTCACTCACCCCTCTGTTATTTACGTATCAATAAGGCGGAGCTCCAGTGATACGAGTGGAGCAAGTCCGCGACCTTGGTATCTTATTTGATAGGAAGCTGACGTTCCGAGCCCACGCAGAGTTAGTTGCATTGACAGCTTATCGCCGGCTTGGATTTGTCTTGCGTAATGCGTCTCATTTGTCAGACCAAGCGGTTCGTATGCTCTACGTATCACTGGTCCGTAGTATTTTAGAAAATAATTCGGTGGTTTGGCAACCACATGAGAGTAAATACGCTCTAATCGTCGAGCGAGTTCAAAAACAGTTCCTACGTCACTTATATAAAAGGCGCTACGGATACTATCCATTCTTGTAGCCAACACTATTTCTTCAGGGGCAACTCGGCTTTGACTCACTCCAACTTCGAAGATACTTAGCTCTTGCGAAGTTTGTTTTAGGTCTAGTTAAAAGTAGAGTGGACAGCTCGTACCTACTAGAGCGTTTATTGCCCCGACATTAATTGCGGTGGCGTCATCTTACGCCCGCACCCGCGAGTATTTCTGGCGGAGCCACCCTCGCGCACTCTTGCGCACTCGCAGACGCCCGTGCTGCGATCTTTCGCGCTCCTCCACTCCGTTCTTCAAACAGCACCACATTGTGATTTATTTACGAGCTCGTTAGCATGCCTTATGAATGAATGTAAGAAGAATTTTGAAAGAATGATGTCTGTAAGCACTATTCCAATTTAAACAATAATATACGTATTTGTTTGTAATGTTTATTGATGTAATTGTTCTATACTATGTGTTTTTTTTTGTGTAACTTTGTAACGCTTTGGATTCACGTCTGATGTTACAATGTATACTTTTCAATAAATAAATAAATAAATATCTTTCAAATGCCATTGCTGCAACAGATAGTTCGTGTGCAATATTTTGTACTGCATAATGAGTACGAAAATAAAATGTATATATCGCAAACGCGGTACGAAAAATGTCGGCGTTTAAAAAAGCGAGAAAAGAAAGGTCAGTGAAAAGAAGATTTTTCACAAAAGCAGCGAATGAATTCAAAGCCATTTTGAATGACCCGGTGAGTGTAGATACACAGGTCTGTAGAGCACACTTTCTAGAAATGAAAGAAAATAGATAGATAACCTCGACTGGGGCCAATATTCTGGGGTGAATTCTACAAGATACATGAATCCTAACACCGAAGAAGTGGATAAATACCAGCATCTAGTGCAGTCCATAAAGGAGGATACGGTAGTAAAAGCGCTCGTCGACTATCTGTTGAGCACACTTGCTCGAGATGTAAACCTAGATACCCCTAGAACTTAACCTCGACAATGAAACAGAAGGGCTAGTCCTAAAAAAAAAAACTCGCTCTCATCACTACGTCACTGGAGTGATATAGCCTGAAATCTTTGGGAATATACTCATATAATATAAAAATATGCAGGGTACAGAACTGCATCGAATTTCTTTGATTGTCGCTGGTGGGAGGGTTGGTTTAATGGTTAAACCTGCAAAATGTGTTTCATATAAGTTTAGTTTTTTGTTAAAAAACTATTTTATTTTGTAGGTAATTATTTTATTTGACTAAGTGTTAAAATGTTTCCATTTAGTGCATATTTTTATAGAATTTGTCAACCACTTTCTTTTGCGTTTGGAGGATGTTAAAGATTGAACGAACCTCTTTACTCTTTTGCTCTATTATATTAAAAATAAAGTTTGACACGGTCTCTACAACATAATCATCACAACGGAATAGTTGTTTTTTCTTGCTAAAATTAAATAAATTTAATAATTCGGCGTCGCCTTGCTTTTTCTTTCTCGCGGCAAATAAACTCTATTATTATTTATTATGCCTATTATTAGGATTAGGACAAACAATTTACTCACTTCATTAATATTAATAGATCCTTTGCATTTGAGTTTCTGTTTTAGAGTACAATTCCAAATTGACGACTTGTTAGAATAAGCTTTCTGTTTCACATATTGATGGCCTCTAACTAAAACAGTATTTTTTTTATATAAAAAAATATATTTCCGTACTCATTATGCAGTACAAAATATTGCACAAGAACTATCTGTTGCAGCAATGAGATTTGAAAGATAGTTGACATCCCATGTTATCGTATTTTGTTTTATGAGGTCTAATACTATGCAAAGAGGTTGAATCTGTTCGAATGTAATCCCAGTCTCCTTTGGTTTGTTCACGATATTTTTAACATTATCGGCAAAATGTATCGATATTTTTATAATTAATTCCAACCTTGACGCGGTGGGTCGCGAGGGCTCTTAGGGTTCACATCAGGCACTCCAGACCTAAAAAAAATATGACATCAGAAAGTGCTAGTGACACTGAATATCTTTTGTTACCGTCGTATCTCGATATATTTCATAGATTAGCTGTTGAGCTCTTAGGAGTTCCACATCAGGTACTTCAGATCTTCGAATAGTTTGATATCCTACAGTATCAAACTAATTATTTTTGCTAAAGTGGCTTCTTTATATGTTTGATAGTTCAGCTGGGT
Organism: Scrobipalpa costella; assembly: GCA_949820665.1. NCBI lineage: Eukaryota > Metazoa > Arthropoda > Insecta > Lepidoptera > Gelechiidae > Scrobipalpa > Scrobipalpa costella. The sequence goes on from OX463315.1 coordinate 442,527, forward strand.
TCTGCAGTTCCACATTAAGTGCTCCAGATCTTCGATTCATCAGTTCCACTTCACCCAACTCTATATTCTGCGAATCTTCTTTTTCTTCTTAGCTGGAGCTTAGTGGATTCTCGAATCCAAATACCCGATGAACCCTAGTGTTTTCAAATCTCTATTTGAAAAACATCATCAAGATCGTAATTTTCACATCCTTCGCTATTTACCCGCTCTATCGAGATCATCCATACCCTACACTTACATAAAGCAACTGAATAAATTCCACAATAAACATAAACAACACTACAACACATGGGAAAATAAACTTATTTAAACTTTTTGACTACTTTTCTACCATGAAATAGTAGATATTCTTCTCGGATCTCTGGTCCATCGTTAAGAACGTGTAGCTTGTTTTTGACCAATTTGATGATTACATATCGTCCGGCTAAGAGCCAGATGGTGTAATTGATAGGGCCGCTGCTTCCTGACGGGAGGTCGGGGTAAAAATCCCACCATATACCAATGTGTTTTTCTGTTTTCGAATTTCATATGTACGTTTATTCGGACCTTTGTCGTGCTTCGGAAGGCACGTTAAGCCGTTGGTCCCGGTTAATATCGTTTCATATCGTAAATATTAGTCGTTAAGCCATTTCAGAGCTCAGTGCATTGGCGTGGTTGTGTCATTGGCGGCTTGAAAACTCTGCCCTAATCTAGTATTGGGTCTGGTTTCCCTTCTGGGTTGCGGAAGTCAGATGGCAGTCGCTCTGTGTAAAAACCAGTACCCTCGTTCAATCCCCTAGATTAGGTAGCCGACCCCTTGACATACGGGATAAGGCTAGGGAGATGATGATATCGTCCGGCCATCAAACTTCTCCAGAAAAACCATGGAATATCCACGTGGTCAGACGTGGTCGACTGGTCTCGTTTCTTGCCTCGGTTTATCAGACTAGAATTCCAACATTTTTCAACTACAGTTGCAGACCTCGCCAGGCTGGTTATCCCATCCCTGGGTATTATTCTAACTCGATGTATAGGTTTTTTCTATCTAGTTTTTGTAAATGTATCGTAATTGTACGGTTTGATTTTCCCTTGGGATTTTCAATTCAATTTCTTTTATATGGCGCTTAATATTTGATGTGATCGTCTGTCAAACATTTTGTCACTGTCACTTCATTTTTATTCTGCTTCAACGACATCTTGGCACATGCATTTAGGAATATTGATATCAACTTAGTAGCAAATTACCCCCAAAATAATTTTCTCCCACTTTTAAACCTAGTTGGGGAATGAATTTCAATAAAACACGAAACTCGTCTTCCATAAATTCTGTCAAAGAATGTTTATGCAAAATTTGAAGTATATTGAACCAAGAAATCACGTTATCTCATACAAACTTTTTCCCCCTTCTTCACCCATTTGGGGGTCGAATTTCGAAAAATCCTTTTTAACGGATGCTTACATCATACAAAGAACACACCCTCCAAGTTTCAGGTCTCTACGATCAGCGGTTCAGGCTATACGTTAATCCGTCAGTCAGCATTTTATAGGTATACATTTTATTTATTTTACTTACTTACTTATTTCTTTATTATTTAACACAGGAAGAATGTACCTAGTTATGCCACTGCAACCCTTAAGAACCATAACAGTAAACCCCTAAGATGCTGCAAGGTCGGCACAGCTCCCGAGAACTCTTAGATAAACCTAGTTCTAACATTCATTCCCATTCGTGTCTCGCCTACAAATCGGTGTGCACGTCTCACTAATTATAATTCATTTTTAGAAAAGTTTAATGTCCTCGCTCGTGAGCAGAATGGCTTCCGAAAAAACACTCGATTAACATGGCTTTATATGAATTATTAAATCAAACAATTAGCGAAGTTGATAAACGAAATCCAGCTTGTGCTCTTTACATGGATCTTACAAAAGCGTTCGACTACGTAGACCATCAGATTTTACTAAATAAGCTCAAAGCATATGGAATACGAGGTAATATCCTTGCTGTTTTTGAATCCTACCTTAACAACCGTAGACAATATATAAGTATCACAAAAATTTGCCCAATCACCAATACTGAAGTAAAATTCTTATCAAGTGATCGTAAAATAACTTTCGGCGTCCCTCAAGGCAGTGTATTAGGGCCCCTTCTGTTCCTATTATACATAAATGATTTGCCCAAAAATGTATCAACCTATGTTACTTTTTGCTGACGACAGTACGATTATAATAAAATGTGAAAAACCAAGCGAATATGAAAATGATATCAACAAAGCCCTAAAAGAAATAATAACCTGGCTCAATACGAATAATCTACAAGTTAATGTAGGAAAAACTAAACTCATGGATTTTTATCAACGTCACTCATCAAGTCACATACAGAATATAAATAATAATTTTAATGGCACTAATATAAATAACACAGAAGCAACCAAGTTTTTAGCGACCGGATCGTCGCTGTCGTGTCACTGGACATAGAGGGAGCATTCGATCATGCCACCAGAGCCCAGCTGGTCTCGTGTCCAGTCGGTCTGGTGGATAGCTATCTTAGTGATAGGTCCATCACACTGGAATATACCGGCGCCACGGTCAGCAAAACTACGACCAGAGGCTGCGACAAGGAAGCATAAGCGGATCCCTCATGTGGAATGTCGTTTTAGACTCGCTCCTGGAACGCTTAGAAGGCAATGAAGTCCACGTCCAGGCTTTCGTTGATGATGTGGCACTGGTCGCCTCAGCGGAAACAGTGCAGGAGCTTGAGTAAATGATCAATCCGGTACTCGACACAGTCGCCAACTGGGGCACGGAGCACGAACTCCGATTCTCTCCTAACAAGACCAACCTAATGGTGTTAACGAGGAAAATGAATACTCCCGTGCCCCGAATCACAATGGCGACCGTTCCACTAACACCAGTGGATAATATTCGAGTACTAGGGTTGATCATCGACAAGAACTTGACGTTCCGAGACCACATAGTGGGGGTCTGCGCCAAGGCTGCTACCGTGTACAAGGTCCTGGCAAGAGCCGCTAAGGCTTCTTGGGGATTGCGCCCGGAGATTGTCAGGCACTTGTACATTGGAGCTATAGAGCCGATTTTGCTGTACGCAGCCAGTGTTTGGGTGGATAGCACATCCAGGGGTTACATAGTGAGACGTCTGAGGTCGACACAGCGCTTGTTTGCGATAAAAATCGCCAAAGCCTACTGAACTGTCTCCTATGAATCAGCGGTGCTAACTGCGCGACTGTTGCCGATCGAACTGCGGGTGCGAGAGACGGCCGAGTTATATGTCGTAAAGCGCGGGAGACCCTTACCGGAGGCGGGGGATCGAAGACTGGAGTCTAGGACGCCATTCTTTTGACTGCCTCATCCCTCTTCCCGGCTAGAGGTGCGCTACACGGCATTGGACCGCCTCGAGGACGACACACCAGGGGCAAAACCATCTGCCCCCGTCATACGTCATACATCTACACTGACGGCAGCAAGATCGAGGGAAAGGTTGGTCGCGCTTTCACCTGCTGGCGAGACGGTCGCGAAGTGCTGAGCAAGAAATACCGACTGGAACCGTTCCACACCGTGTACCAGTGGGAGTACGGTTGACGGTAGAAAATCCTCGCTACAGGGAGAGCGATATCCTAAGCGATTAGCGATCCTCTTTGGACGCGATAGCGAACCCGCGGTCCACGCACCCTCTGGTTAACGAGGTCAGATCGAGTCTATCGCGGGCAGCTGAGAAGAGCTGCATCGTAAATCTGTGGTGGGTGCGCGCTCATGTGGGCAAAGATTCTGCCCTTCGCAACAAAACAGCTGCAGACTACTAAAATAAATAGCCATATAGATAAAAAGTATGAATTATTAAAAGCTAAAAATTTACAACTGGAATTAAAGTTAGAAGAGCAAGAGAAACGTATCGACGAAATAGAAAAACAGCTGAGAAAGGAAAATAAAATATTGTTCGGGGTACCGGAAACGGAGAAAAGCTACTCAGAACTGGAAAGTCTTACAATAAAATTACTGAATACAATAACTGTTAAATGCACCAATTTAGACATAAGCAGTGCACGGAGAATGAGTAAAAAGGGAGATAAGATAAGACCTATTATTTTATCCTTAAATACAATGGGGAAAAGATAGAAATTATGAAAAATAAAAAAAAATTTGAAGGTACACCTTACTACGTCAAAGAAGATTACTCACAAAAGGTCTTGAATAGAAGGAAATAACTCATAGAAGAGGCAAATAAACTGAAAGAATAAGAAAGAAAGTGATTATTAAATACGATAAAATAATAATTCTAGGGGAGAAAAAAGCAAAGAATACCCAACAAAAGACAACTATCAGAAAGCCCAGAGAAAGTTACCGGGGATGAAGATCAGAGAAAAGCAACTACCTCTATTAAACAGACTAATAAGAAAAACAAAGGAGATATATCTTCTTACCTGCAAATCACTGGCAAGGACAAATTGCCTCCTATGGGACAAAAAAAATAAGAAAATATCTTAAAAGACTTCTAAGCCGTAGGACTCCCCAACTATACTCTCCACCCTGGCTGGTCACCGGCGCAAAGATGGAACAATGTAACGACCAATACCCCTCAACCCAAAATATATCAAAAAATATCCACATAGCCAGTCTGAACGTGAAAACACTACTTTCTGATTCTAGATTAATAGAACTAAAATACGCTTTAGCAGAAATGAACTGGGACATCATCGGACTATGTGAAACAAGAAGAAAAAACGAAGTATTAGAAGAGTACCCGGAATTCATCCTCTACCACAGCTATACATCAGGTGGAAATTATGGAGTCGGATTTCTCGTCAAAAGAGACTTGAAGGAGAACATTGTGGGCTTCAAAACCAACTCGAATGGAATTGCAACTCTAGAAATAAATACCTCAAACAACCACAATATCTACATTGTACAAAAGCACATGCACCGACTGAGCTGTGTAAAGAAGACGAACTAGAGATATTTTATGAAAAGCTTGAGATGGCTGTGGAAGCGTCCAGCCATAAACAGATCATAATAATAGGTGATTTTAATGCCCAAATTTTAAATGTCCTACAGGGAGAAACAACAGAATTAGGAAAATACACACATGGAAAGAGATCTAAAAATGGGCAAATTCTGGTAGAGTTTGCGCTAGAAAAGAAACTTAAAATTTTAAACAGTTTCTTCAAGAGGAAAGATGATGTCAAGTGGACCTGGGAATCTTCGAACGGCTTCGAAATGAAATCGATTACATCCTTACCAGTAATTATATCAAAATACAAAAATTTTACATAATTAAAAGTCTTAATTTTAATGCAGATCACAGGATGATCCGATGCAAGATCTTTATTGGAAAAAATAAGAGAAAATTTATCAAATCCATTAAGAACCACTGAAGAGATCTTTCAACACGGACTAGAGAAAGCGGAAAAGAACTGGAAAACAAATTTACAAAAGCAATTAGTACATCACCAGATAATATACAAACACAATACGATAAATTTGAAGCAGAAGTGGCAAACTTAATCACGGAATTACCAACTACAAAGAAAAAACAAAAAGACGTCCAGCTTTCTACACTACGACAACTACTAGCGGAAAGGAAAGAACTATACACAGAAAAAAGAACAAAAGAAGTCAGGCAAAAGATAACAATGATTAGTAAGCAAATCAACAGAGAAATTACAAAAAACAGAAAGACACATAGGAAGACAACATACATAGAACAATCAGGAGCCATAAAAAAGGCTCTCTCTCAAAGAACTTCAAAGCTCTTCAAAATGGTCTATAAATATGACAAATAAGAAAGGAAAAATAATATCAAACCGCTCTGATATATTACAGGATGCGACAGATTTCTACTGAAGTGTATATTCTTCCCAAACGTCGACAGAATATCATAGAGTATAATAAAGTATGAGATTGGTTTTGAAATCCAAACACAGAAGAATAACAAAACACCTGGTCATGACAATGTAACAAATATGAGCTACTGAAATCTCTCTCACAACCCTCGCAACATCCTCTACAAACTTTAATCAATAAAATACTGCAATCGAAAACTACACCAACTCAATGGTCTAAATCTACCACAACCTTGCTGCACAAGAAAAGAGATAGGAATTACCTCAATAACTACAGGTCTATAAACATAGAATCTGCCAGCTACATTTCCTCCCGGGCATACTGTAAAAACCAGCTAGGGGATCCGATGGTTTCTGTATATTCAAATTTAGGCGATAGGCTGCCAACCTGTCACCACGGCAATATGTTTTAAATAACCCTCAAAACTTTGTCAGACGTAGCGGAACGTCCTTTGTTTAGGTCATTTACGCTCTGCCTACCCCATTAGGGATAAAGGCGTGACTATATGTATCAGTGGCGAGGGGTGAAATTATATCGAGGGTAAGCCAAAGCAGGAAAAAGTACAAAGTGCCTTATTGTTTCGACGTTATTCCAGATTTGTTAGAGGTAGAATTCTTGAAAGGGAAGCCGACTGATATGTTATGTATGTACGAGTATAGATAACAACAACATATAAGAGTAGCTCTTGTTTGTTACAGGTTGACTACGCGGGGCATAGACTGTTCACTGATTTATTTATATATGCCATGATCGCTAACGCGTTGACGTATTTAGTTTGCCAAACTATTTCGACGATTTTAGCGGTGACCGGAACATACTGCGGTCTCAAAGGCCTGGACGGGTCAGTGCAAACCAGTGCGACTAGTTATTGGATAATGTACATATTTTTTGTACTCGATTTTGTACGTAAGTTGGTTTGCTTTACTGTAGGTATAGGTATTATAACTTTCATCATCATACATTTAGAATAAAATAGAAAACGTTTATTTGTCACCAATTATTACAATAGAAACTTAACCTAAAATCTTATGTATAATTATTAATTAAACAAAAACAACTTATTCTAGGGCACAGAATAAATATAGTATCTGTGGTGCCAAAAAGGTCCCAGCTCAATAAAAAGTATTATAAAACGAATAAAAACAGTTATAACTTACGGAAGTTAAAAATGTAACTGAATTGTATCACTGACTTTATGATTAATAAAAATAGATGGTACTAAAATAGAAAACAACTACCTTTAAATAAATCCAAAAAAAAACTTATTATAAGGATATTATTAGGTATTCATGAAATCAGATTGTGTTAATCTCAAGCATTTTTAATGGGATCCAGGGAAGGCAGGAATAAAATTCATTTGTTCTCTTGACACTCATGTACTCTTGCACTTCGGTTCGTCACAACATAACCTCAATTGCTTCTAAGCGCCACCGTTTGAATGATATAAATCAACCCCAATGTTGCCACTCGAAGGAAATTATAATTGCCAACTTAACAAATCAATAAAATATGAACATCAATGTAAATAATTAATAATCCATAAACAAAATGATTAAACAACATTATGCTGGCCCCGTAGTTTACCCTTTGATATTATTACAACGGAATTAGCTGGAGTGGAGAACAATGACGCTAACACTTTCTTACTTTTTATTTTTTTAAACGACTTATTATAACAAAGATTAAGCGGTGTTAGTGGAAAAACGATTCAGTACAACTGCTGCTCTAAAGATTTAAGAGCTTTGCTCTTGTCGGTGGAGTAATCGCTAGTTTTAATCATGTTCGTATTACTCCCTTTTTAAGGAAATTTATTGTGGTGGTTTCCCTCTTGTCTTCCACACCGCAGTAAACGAAGCGAAGCTAGTACACGTCATGTAGCCTGGACACGAGTCCTTCCAGAATCCATTTCCTCGGCCTTCTACCAGTACGGGTGCCACCGCTGCCTGACACCAGGGGCATGCTTATTTAGTGGCGGCTATGACTCGCTACGTCACAAAATATTTTTCGGACATTCGTGGGTTTTTTAGGGAAGGCCACTGAACTCCTGATGATCTTGCCGCTGTTTGGTCGGGGACTGCTTATTCGATATATTCTGTAATGGAATCTAGGGAAGGCAGGAATAAAAATCATTTGTTCTCTTGACACTCATGTACTCTTGCACTTCGGTTCGTCACAACATAACCTCAATTGCTTCTAAGCGCCACCGTTTGAATGATATAAATCAACCCCAACGTTGCCACTCGAAGGAAATTATAATTGCCAACTTAACAAATCAATGTAAATAATAATCCATAAATAAAATAATTAAATAACATTATGCCGGCCCCGTAGTTTTGAAATGACGCTAACAATTCGCAGCTAACCAACATATCTTGATGGCCGTTCCTCTATCCGCCACCTGTGGACCCCGTTAGTAGCGTACAGCTTAGCCCCAACCGTACAGCTCAGCCCTAACGATACAGTTCAGCCCTAACTTTACTCTTTGCTAATTACTTTACCTACCCTTTTTCACATAGCATGGGCATCCTGACACATGTTAAACGTATTAATTTTTTGAGAGAATGGTGTCTCTTTCGCATCAGTGATGTTTTTATATTTCTTACCTGCTGCCAGGAGACTTACATGCTATCTGAAAAATACTATAGGTACTTGATAAATAAAAAAAAACAAGGAATTGTATACTTCCAGAGCAAAAAAAGAAACATAAAATGTACCAGCTGCATCTCCTAAAAATCAGCTAAAATATTTTGAGGGTTACAGGGCTATACAGACAACCTGTCACTATAGTGACGCATTTCAATCTAAAATTGCCGTCAAAAGTCAACGCGGCGGAACGACTTTTATTTAGTCGTGAACACTCTGCCTACCTCGTTTGTGTTAACGGTGAGATAATATTGTGACGGCCCTGGAATTGAAACTTTTTGTCAACTTCTCCATCGTCACGTCACCTACAAGACTACCATGAGATCCAAGATGAGATCCCGAAATCCAGAGCCGAGTTGATGGCTGAGATAAACAAAACAATCTGTGCACCTATCACATACATACATATCCCTAATGGGGTAGGCAGAGCGTAAACGATCTAAACAAAGGTCGTTCCGCTACGTCTGACAAAGTTTTGAGGGTTATTTAAGATAGATTTGAAGGTATATTGCTGTTGTCAGGTTGTCAGCCCATCGCCTTAATTGCAATATACAGAAACCCTAGGATCCCATAGCTGGTTTTTATAGCATGCCAGGGAGGAAATGCAGCTGGCACATTCTATGTTGTTATTTCGCTCCCAGTCAAGCATGGAAAACCAATCACGTCGCTACTAATAGCTGTCATTGCTGCAGTCGCTGTCAATGTACGTAACCTAGCCAAACTTTAGTTCCTAATATCGCCACCTCATGGCGCGAAGGCTTGGTATAGTGTGCTGTCATGCACAAGATACAACTTTAAACCCCCTTTTCACCACATTGGCAGTGAAAATATCAAAATAGCTGTAACACGTTTTCATATAACCTGTCACCACAGCAATATACCTACAAATCCATCTTAAAATAACCCTCAAAACTTTGTCAGACGTGGCGGAACGACCTTTGTTTAGGTCGTTTACGCTCTGCCTACCCCATTGATGATTATATGTATGTATGTGTTGTTTATGTGTGTTCACCTTGTTACAATACAATACTATACAAATATTCTTTATTGCACATAAACAACACATTGTACAGGAACAAACATTACAAAACGAACAGAGTACAATTAGGCGGCCTTATTGCTAGGGTAGCAATTTCTGCCAGGCAACCTTTTTCTTTTTGTTACAGTGATGTGCCACTACATTTTAATTGTCAACACATACTGCAAGACTTTATCGCCTGCCGAGCCAGTAGAGACAGCCTCGCCCCCACCGAGTATGAAAAGCGGACCGACGACGGGCTCAAACTGATCGTGATCGTGCGTGGGGTGCGTTCAGGAGTCGTATTTTTGAACCGCTCGTATCTGAATTCGCATACGAAAATGCAACATTCGGATACGAAATCCCAAAATCACTATTTTTGAATACTCATACGGATGCGACTCTGCAGCGAGTGCTCTAAACCACTCGTTTTCTTTTCTACTATTCGAAACCAAAGTAGTCTATGAACATGTCAGTGACACAGACAATCATTTGACAAGTGACACTTTAACTTTTTAATTTACTTGAATTTACGTTCCATTTCTCTGCGATTCATTTCCGGTTTTTCAAATCAACGATTTTTGTTAGTGGTAGTGGTGGTATAGTAGGTGTATTTCTGCGTAGAACGAAAACAATTTATGGGATTAGACTTTATTGGCAACACAGCTTTCTACTGCTTCAAAAATACGTAAAATCATGTGTGATAGAATTTGATTTCGTACACGAATGATTTTCGTATGCGTATTTCAGTTTTTAGACGAGCGGTTCAGAAATACGTCTCCTGGAGTTCTGAAATAAGTGTTTTTCACTTTCGCCTGGATAATGCTGGGTTCGCACCATACGCGTGTTGTATGCGTGTTTCATTTGCATGAATTTTGTAGTTCGAATTTATTTTTATTTTTGCGCGGGGTTGCGCCATGTGAAAATGTATGACTCACGTGTTCTGCACGTGTATGGTGCGAAACCAGCCTTATTCAGGCGAGAGTGAAAAACACTTATTTCTGAAATAACATTTCTGATACAAACTCAAACTCGCTGTCACTCTTGAGAGCTGATTATAAATACGGCCCTTAGTCGTATGCGAATTCGATTCGAGTGATCCCAAAATTCGGCTCCAATTCGTACGCGTGTTGAACGCGAGTTTTATACATTTTTGCAAGGCGCAACCCCGCGCAGTGAAACACGCGTGTAGCACACGGACGGTGCGCACCCAGCCTTATCTACGCGAGAGTGAAAAACCCTTATTTTTATTTCAGAACTATACCATCTTTCAATGAAAGCCAATCGAGACCAACTTGTTTCGCGGAACGTAAATTGCTATTCATTTTGTTTCTTGGCAGAATTTCCGAAACAGCAAATCATTGATGCATTTTTTAAAATGTAAAACCGCAATATTAAAACGTACGCAGATACGCACAGAAGGCTTGCATTGGCCTGGCCGCATAAATATAAATGCTTCTTCAGTACGTCCCCATACGGAAACCAACTGAGTTAAAATTAAAATCGAAATCGATCGAATAAAAATAAAAATTCAAAAGTAACCATCCACCAGTCAATATGCAGTACATATTAGTATAAACTTTTTGATTGAATGTCGCTTTATGGACTATAATAATTGAGGACGATTTGCTTCTTGGTCGTCTTGAACAGTGTTCAAATTGGTTAAAACGTATAACGACAAGAATACAAACTAAACCAAAGGCCATTAAGCTTTAAAGACACTACACTCCGATATGCTTTATAGTCTGGAGCGGTGTTTTTGAATCACTCGAATTTGTTTGAAAATCGCATACGAACGTTACTATTTCGTATGCATTAGCTTTCGAACAGCGCAGAGAATCAAAATTACGACTCCTGGACCTTAAAGGCGAGAGTGATCAATATTTTTAAAGGCAATTTTTTTTGTTTGTGTTTTCCTTAACAATTATGAACGATAGTTACATATTACGCGTACATACGTTTATATAATTATTGTTTTCTATTTATACACGTAAGAAAATAAATTTATGAAGATATAAAATGTTAGTTTTTTTTTAACAAACGATATTTTCCTACTAGTCAAATCAGCAACTTTTTATGAAATGTCAAATACGCTTTTTTGTATGAATTTACTGAGTAATGACGCCACTCGCCAGTAAATATTATGTTTATAATTATAATGAGATAATACACAGTATTTTAGCCATCAGTTTTAAGTATAATAGTATTGCATTTTTTTAAACCAGCCAGTAAACATGCCTATTGGAGTCAATTCGCGATATGTATTCAGGTCAAACATTAAGATTGCCTACTGCCTCCGTGGTCTAGTGGCTAATGCCATGGACTCCCGATCCGGAGGTCCTGGGTTCGATTCCCAGGGGGGAAACACAAAGTTGATTTTTTTTTTGCAGTTTGGTTAGGACATTGCAGGATGAATCACCTGATTGTCCGAAAATAAAAAGATTTCGTGCTTCGGAGGGCAGGGCGTTAAGCCGTCGGTCCCGGTCGCTGTCTTTGATAGTGGTCGTTACTCAAACCGTGTCAGAGGCCTGATAGCTGTGCTACTAGGCGGTATAAAAACTCTGATACCAGGGTTCATCGGGTCGATAGACTCGATACCCACTCGACAGAAGAAGACTAAGATTTCCTTCATAAATATAAAAAAAGCGCCAAGTCGTAAGTACATTACGTTTTATGCTTTCACACTTTTATAAGGGCTGCCACACTTATAAGAGAGCCCGATAGTGTAGTGGATAGGGCCGGTGCCTACTGAGCGGGGGTGTCGTGGTTCGAATACCACCACGTACCAATGTGTTTTTCGGTTTTCGAATTTCATACGAGGTGCATTCAATAAGTACCGAGCCTCATCGCCAGAGGGCGCTGTAGTTTCAAAAGAGTTTAAACACAGTGTAGCACATTCTCTTTTAATTCTTTTTTCAAATTTTCATTCCAATCCCTTCATTTGTTTTAATTTTACAACTTATGGAAGCGAACGTGTCGATCGGTTTTATAAAAATGGAAAAAGAGCAATATCGTTCGGTGATTCGATTCCTATTTTTGGAAGGGAAAACGCGCTTCGAAATCAAAGAGCGCTTGGATGCTGTGTACGGTGACTCTTCTCCATCGATGGCCACCGTCAAGAATTGGTTCAACGAGTTTGCACGTGGCCGTACGTCGGTTTTTGATGAACCACGTCCAGGTGCACCGAAAACAGCTACTACGGAGGAAAACATTAAAAAAATCCATGATCTCGTATTGGCAGATCGCCGATTGAAGGTTCGGGAGCTAGCTGAGACTGTAGGCATTTCAGAAGGAACAGTGCATCATATTCTTCACGAGGAACTCGGCATGAGAAAGCTGTCGGCGCGATGGGTGCCGCGTTAACTCACACCGGAAAACAAGCGCAACCGTGAGACCACATCGGAGACGTGTTTGGCGCTGTTTAAGCGGAATCCAGCGGAGTTTTTGCGTCGTTTTGTGACCGTCGATGAAACCTGGATCCACTGGTACACACCAGAGACCAAAGAGCAATCAAAACAATGGATCCAGACCGGGGAACGTGCTCCAAAGAAGGCGAAAACTGTAAAATCGGCCGGAAAAGTTATGGCCACCGTTTTCTGGGATTCACAAGGTGTGATCTACATCGATTACCTCCAGAAGGGTAAAACAATTACAGGGCTTTACTATGCCGATTTATTGGGCCGATTCGACGCCGAATTAAAGAAAAAACGACCCCATCTGGCGAAGAAAAAAGTGCTGTTTCACCACGACAACGCACCGGTTCACACGTCTGCCGTTGCCATGGCCAAATTGGTCGAATTACGCTACGAATTGCTGCCCCATCCACCGTATTCTCCAGATTTGGCCCCTTGTGACGTCTTTCTGTTTCTTAATCTGAAAAAGTCACTCGCCGGGAATAGATATGGATCAAATGAGGAGGTCATCGCCGCCACGGAGGCTTATTTTGCAGAGTTTGACAAAAACTATTTTTCGGACGGGTTAAAAAAGTTGGAGCATCGCTGGGCTAAGTGTATAGAACTAAAAGGAGACTATGTTAAAAAATAAATTGCCACTTTTCCAAAATTTTCGTTTTCTTTTTGTAGGCTAAGTATTTATTGAATGACCCTCGTATGTACGTTTATCCGGCACTTTTTCCGTGCTTCGGAAGGCACGTTTAGCCGTTGGTCCCGGTTAATATCGTTTAATACCGTACATATTAGTCGTTAAGCTATCAAAGGCCACTGCACTGCTAGCATTAGCGGCTTGAAAACTGACCAAATCTAGGATTGGGTATGGATTCCCTTCTGGATTGCGGAGGTCAGATGGCAGTCGCTCTGTGTAAAAACCAGTACCTACTCTCGTTCAATCCCCTAGATTAGGTAGCTGACCCCGTGTAAACGGGATAAAGCTAGGGAGATGATGACTCTTATTAGGGCTGCTGTTAGAACTTTCTTTGTAGAAATAAGCAGTTCCTGTTGTATCTTAATTCCTTATACGTAATATTTATTTGTTCTGTGTATGTTTGTGTGTACAATAAACTTTTAAATAAATAAGTATACCGGGTGTAAGGGACAGCGTCCCGCAAACTGATAGGAGTTGCACAGTCAACAACACTGAACAACTATCACAAACATTTTTTTTTTCGAGAAATGAAAAAATGTATATCTTCCCATACAAAATAACCACCTCCATCAGTCAATTTGTATGGAAAACGATTTATTTTTAATTCCTGAAAAAAAACCTGCTGATTGGTGTTCAGTTCCGTTGACTAAACCCTTATCAGTTCGCGGAACGCTGTCCCTTACACCCCGTCCTTACACTAAACTCGCAGGTACTTAGCTTAACGGCTTAGATAAGTATCAACTGTCAATGGATTGTGAAGGTGGATAATTTTTTAAATAAATCACACAAGGAAACTTAACTATTTATTTTCTTTTCTAGATTAAAATAAATATCACATTTTCCTTACAAAATACCCAGTCCCGTTACGTATAGATTTCCGTTTCGTTTCCTTCGTTGATGTCCGTTATTCTCCTCCAGTAGACGAATTCTGGCTTCAACCCGTTCTCGCCCAAATAGTATGGGTATTGCTTATCCGTAGACAGATAGTAGATGCCCTAAAAATAAAAAAAAACTACGTGAGGGTCGAGTCGAAGCCCCGATGAATCCTAGTGAAAGAGTTTTCTAACCGCCTATAGCCTTCGTGGTCTAGTTGTCAGCCATGGGCTTGCGAGCCGGAAGCACATACATACATACATACAATCACGCCATTATCCCTCATAGGGTAGGCAGAGCGTAAACGACCTTAATAAAGGTCGTTCCGCCACGGCTGACAAAGTTTTGAGGGTTTTTTAAGATAGATTTGTAGGTATATTGCTGTAGTGACAGGTTGTCAGCCCATCGCGTAAATTGATCCGGAAGTCCTGGTTTCGATTCCCAGGGGAGTAACACAAAGTTGATATTTGTCACTTTATCACTTTGCGAGGTTTCCCCCAGTCTGGTTAGGACATTGCAGGCTGAATCATCTGATTTTCCGAAAAGAAAAAGGATTCCGTGCTTCCAAGGGAACGTTAAGCCGTCGGTCTCGGTCGCTGTCTTTGATAGCGGTCGTTACTCAAACCACGGCAGAGGCCGAATAGATGTGCTTGTAGGCGGTTTGAAAACTCTGACACCAGGGTTCATCGGGTCGTTCGACTCGAGAATCCACTCGCTAAGAAGAAGAACCGCCTATTAGCACAGCTATAGGCCTCTGACATGGTTTGTGTAACTATCACAATCAAAGACAGCGACCGCAACCGACGAGTTAACGTGCCCTCCGAAGCACGGAATCCATTTTTTTTGGACTGTCAGAGTTAAGAAATCATAAAACATACATTAAAATATCACGTCTGATTGAGAAGCTTTCCTTTATTAAAAGAAAAATAATTATTCGAGCATCAAAAATGACTAAATCAGCCTCAAAAAATGTCCCGATGAAATTTTTGGAGGCTGATTTAGTATTTTTTTTGAGGATCGTTTAATTATGTACAAACCTTTTTAAACATCGACTAGGTTTTTATACCAGGTGTAAGGGACAGCGTCCCGCAAGCTGATAGGGGATGCTCAGTCAATGAAACTGGACAACTACCAGCAGGTTTATTTTTCAGGAAATGAAAAATAAAATGTCTTCCCTTACAAAAGACCACCTCAATCAGACAATTTGTATGGAAAACCAAAAAAAAATTGAAGTGAAAAAGAAAAGGATTTCCATACAAATTGTCTGAACGAGATGGTAATTTTGTATGGGAAGGTCAATTAATTATTTTTTTCATATTTCCGGGTAAAAGTTGTTCAGTTTCGTTGACTGAGCAACTTACACCCGGTAGGTGGTTTTTAAAATAAAGGGTGTTTTTTCAACAATATTTTAGTTTTCGTCTATGCTGTATAACCGGGAGCGAGAGAAAAACATAGAATGTCACAGCTGCGTCTTCTCCCGGGCATGCTGTAAAAGGGCAGGGCAGCTATGGGATCCGAGGGTTTCTGTATATTGCAATTTAGGCGATGGGCTGACAACCTGTCACTACAGAAATGTATCTACAAATGTATCTTAAATAACCCTCACAACTTTGTCAGACGTGGCTGAACAACTTTTGTTAATGTCGTTTACGCTTTGCCTACCCCATTAGGGATATGTATGTATGTATGTGATGCCATTCGGGTAAAAGTCGTGATATACGTATATGTATGTATGTATACTTCAGTACCTGTTTGCTCTTATCAACGGCCAAGCCCAGCAGATTGGCTTCCAGAGGCAGTCTGTGGAAGCAGTCGGCCTCCCTGGCCTGCTGGATGCTGTCGCACTTCAGCGCGATGAACTTGCGCGGGTTCCTCAAGGCCTGCACCCACAGCGTCAGCACCATGAAGTGGCTGCAGGTCACCTGGAATGGAATAATAGATTTACAACTTTAGTAAAATAAATACAGTTATGTTGTTGCTGGACTGGAAGCGAAAGATACACATTATTAGTACTGAAAGTATTATTGCAATTTAGGCGATGGGCTGACAACGTGTCACTACAGCCATATACCTACAAACCTATCATAAATAACCCTCTAAACTTTGTCAAACATGGCGGAACTACCATTGTTTAGGTCGTTTACACTCTTCCTAGCCCATTAGGGGTAAAGGCGTGATTATAAGTATGTATGTTATGTTGCGGAAGTCCATCACGATCTAAACAGTTGTTTTACGAGCAATTTTTCAATAAATTTAACGATGTACTTAGCTACCTAACAAAAAATAAGAATAAAAATCTAATTATATGTGGGGATTTTAACATAAGTATCCTTAAAAAATTTAATCATTCATTTGAATTTGAACATATGGTTCAGTCTTATAATCTAAAAATCCTAATACGAGAAATCACTCGCCCAAAAAGCGGTACATGTCTAGACAACATAATCACAAACTTGCGAAGAGCTAAATCAGAATTATTCGAATTTGCAGTATCTGACCACAAAGCACAATTTATTAATTGTCCGGTAAAAAGAACATGCACTTTGAAGTACTGGTATATAATAAAAAGAGAGTATAACAAAGAAAATATTGCTAAGTTTGTTAAAAATATTGGTCAACTTTCTTTTAACGACGTATTTGAAACTGATGCCGCAAACAAAGCTTTTGACGTATTTTTTGACATCTTTAAATTGTTTTATGATCTGTGTTTTCCGCACAAGCGTGTAAGAGTTATGACTAAAGTAAGATCGAGATGGGTTTTCAAAGGGATCCGGTTATGCAGTAAAAGGAAAAGAGACATGCTTTGGAAATACAGAAAGACAAAAGATCCTTAAGATAAAAATATTTTTAAAACATATTCTGCTAAGTACTATAGGATTATAAAACTGACACAAAAATCGCAATATGATCATTACATATTTAGGGCTAGAAATAAATCCAAAGCAACATGGGAAATAATAAATAAAACAAAACCAAGAATTCCAAAAGATTACCTTAGTGCAATTAGAATTGGTAGGGATATAATTTATGATCCAACTCAAATAGCACAGTATTTTAATGCCTTCTATGCAGACCAAGTGCAACCCCTGGCATCCTCTAATATTACAACTAGATATACTAGTGTGAATAATAGGTCGGAGTCTTGTTTCATGAGGCCATGTTCTCCCGCAGACGTCAGCAGGATTATTCACAATTTAAAAAACACCAACAGTACTGGATGTGATGATATTGGCACAAAAGTAGTAAAATCTGTAACAGACATAGTAGCTCCAGTTTAAGCCACATAATTAATTTATGTATGGAACAAGGTATATTCCCAAATAAACTTAAGACCACAATAATAAAACCGTTATACAAAAAAGATGACAAACTTGACATGAATAATTATAGACCAATAGCTTTAATTCCAATTTTCTCAAAAATTATTGAGAAAAGCATTTATAATAATTTATATAATTATATGGAAAAAATTTATACTCGAGAATGGATAAAAGTAAACCGGTTCATGCCTTATTTATGGATTTGTCAAAGGCTTTTGACTATGTTGACCATAAAATCCTCCTGACGAAATTAGAAAAGTACGGTATAAGAGGAAACGCACTAGAACTATTAAAGTCGTACCTAAGTGACAGGACTCAGATGACATCTATCACAAGAGTGTGTGTGGATGCTAAAACCGAGACTTCATATTTATCCAGTCCGCGTAGTGTGCGGTATGGAGTACCTCAGGGTAGCGTTTTGGGTCCACTTCTTTTCTTCATATACATAAACGATATGCCCAAATCAATCGCCAATCCAATGTTATTATTCGCGGATGATAGCACTGTTATTTATGAAAATGAAAATGACATAAATAATAGCTTAACTTCAATAATAGAATGGTTAGAATTTAATAATCTTAAAATAAATCTTGACAAGACTAAAATAATGACATTTACCCAAAGAGGAAACCGAAATTTAAATTCTGACATAATTTATAAAGGCAATACGATTGGACAAACATATACAACTAAGTTTTTAGGACTACACATAGATAGTAATATGAGATGGAACACTCACTTGGAAGTTGTTTGTAACAAATTAAATACATTTTCATATGCCCTATACAATCTCAAAAAAGTGGTGAATCAGCAGGCAGTACTAATGGCATATCATGGGCATGTAGCTGCGCTACTGCGATACGGAATATTAAACAACTACGTTTGATCGCCTGTAAACCAACGCTACACCAAAAAAGCACGTATAGAATGGCCGCCAAGATATTTAATAAAATACCTATCGAAATTCGAGAAAGTGTTAACTTATGTTATTTTAAACGCAAGTTGTTCAACTACCTGCTAGAGGATACTATCTATAGTGTTGAGGACTTTCTAAGTAGATGATTGGTCGGCTGTCTGTATGCTCATGGTGAGACGCTGCATGTATGTAGTATCGTAATATGTTGTTCATTTGATTTTATATATTGACATACTTATTAATTTTACTAAATTGTTATTAAGATATTATTAATTTGACATACCTATTGATTTTAATTATTTCATTAATTTTGTGTTTTCTGTATTATTTGTATGCCCTACGGCTGATCACAGCGCTCTTTAATCCATTCAAGATCTTGACCTTGTACCTGTGTTTCACAAATAAATAATTTGATTAAAAAAAAAAAACAAAGTTCGTTTCGCCACGTCTGACAAAGTTTTGAGGGTTAAATCTATCTTAGATTTGTACGTATAGTGCTGTAGTGACAAGTTGTCAGCCCATCGCCAAAATTGCAATATACAGACAACCTCGGATCCCTTAGATAAGCGCAAAAAAAATAATCCTATAAACATAAAAAAAATATGTATTGGTAACTGTGATTTAAAATTTTAAGCTGACTTGACTGTACAAATCATCGTGATATGTAAAATATCTGGCAGGTATTATTTTTTGGGCCGCTTTGACTACGGGGCGAGCTGACATAAATAAAATCACGTGTTTGTCCCTAATGGGGTATGCAGAGCGTAAACGACCTAAACAAAGGTCAAACATATATAGCCGTGGTGACAGGTTGGCAGCCTATCGCCTAAACTTGAATATACAGAAACCCTTGGATCCCCTAGCTGGTTTTTACAGTATGCCCGGGAGGAAATGTAGCTGTCAGATTCTTTACTTTTCTCTCGCTCCCAGTCCAGCATGGAAGAATTTACTAACCGTGCATGGAAACATAGTGATGTCAGAGGGTTGGTATTCCCCCCCATTGACGTAATAGTCCACATGTCCCATACGCGTCGCCATGCCAAAGCCGTCGATGTTTGTATGGATGACTTCCACGAAGTCTGCGTTGGAGGCGTCGAGGCGGTCTTTTGGGCCTGAAAATTATATGTAAAAGTATGTAAAGTGCTATTATAGGGATTAGGGAATAACTGCCTATTTATGCAACTGTTGCATTATGAGGAGTATTAAAACATAAGCGTGTTTTCTTTTCTTCTTAGCGACTGGATTCTCGAGTCAAACAACCCGATAAAACCCTGGTGTCAGAGTTTTTAAACCGCCTTGTAGCACAGCTATTAGGACTCCGACGTAGTTTGAATACCACTATTCTTCTTCTTCTGTCGAGTGTGTATCAAGTCTATGGACCCGATGAACCCTGGTGTCAGAGTTTTTAAACCGCCTAGTAGCACAACTATCAGGCCTCTGACATGGTTTTGTGTTACGACCACTATCAAAGACAGCGACCGGAACCGACGGCTTAACGTGCCCTCCGAAGCACGAAATCTTTTTCTTTTCGGACAATCAGGTGATTCAGCCTGCAATGTCCTACCCAAACTGGGGAAAAATTCACAAAGTGATAAATTCTCAAATATCAACTTTGTGTTTTACCCCCTGGGAATCGAACCCAGGACCTCCGGATCGGGAGCCCATGGCACTAGCCACTAGACCACGGAGGCAGTTGTATCTAGTACCACTATCTAAGACAGCGACCGGGACCGACGGCTTAACGTGCTCTCCGAAGCACGGAATCTTTTTTGTTTTCGGACAATCAGGTGATTCAGCCTGCATTGTCCTAACCAAACTGGGGAAAATCTCACAAACACAAAGCGATAAATTGGCAAATATCAACTTGCCCTCCCCCCTCCCCTGGAAATTGCACCCGGGACTTCCAGATTGTGAGCCCACGGCTCTGACCATCAGACCACGGATGCAGTTTTCTTTTGAAACATCGAAACCGAAATCTTTAGCGTTTCAGTTACGATTACGAACCAATTTTTTTTCTAAATATCTGTCTGTCCAGAAGTAACAGTCCGAATTATAATGTAGTACTCTATACGTACAAGCGAGGGTCTGATGTTTGTTACTACTAAGATAACGCAGGCAGTATGGCGGTGGCAAGCTAGCAGATTTTGAGGTAGTTTACATCCTGATAAGTTAACGACTACTCACTTGTTTGTTTAACGGAGGCGTAAGAACTCTACGTTTCGACTTTTTACGAGAGTCTTCTTCATGGAGAGTGAAAATCACACAATACCGGCCGCCATGTGTGATCTTCGACTGAAGTTTCAAACGTAGTCGAAACGTAGATGTCTAACACCTCCGTTAAACAAACACGTTAGTCGTTGATTTATCAGTATGAATGACACTTGTTCGTCATTTAGTGATACGAGTAAAATAGCTATAATTGTGGGTTTGTTCTTATGACCACCAGACTCCATTTAAACAAATATCCCAAAACCTTCGAGATTGATTGAGGAGATTTATAACTTTAAACTACATATTATATCGCAGCCAACTAGTATAATTAGCCGTTTAGTCAACCGCCTAGTTCTTTAATGAAACGGCGCCTTTTTATCAATATGAATAACACTTGTTCGTCATTTAGTGGTAAAGTAGTTTACATTTTTAACTTGTCGTAAGAAAATGTCAAGGAAATACCAGCTCTGCCTCACCTAAAGTCCTGAAACAAGGCCCGGAAGGTTCCAACGCCGTGATCCTGGAGATGTTCCTCCCTGTCAGCGCTTGGAAGTGGCTCGCGATGAAACTGGCGGTCTGCCCGCCGAGACTGAAGCCCAGCACCTCCAGCTTGCCAGGGTCCAGCCCCAGCTGCATCAGCTGGACCAACACTTCGGCCACGTGGCGACCCACTGGACGCATGAGGCGGGATGCCCTGGAGACACATACAAATCCATACACATAATCATCATAATCACGCCTTTATCCCTGATGGGCTAGGCAGAGCGTAAATTACCTAAACAAAGGTCGTTCCGCCACGTCTGTCAAAGTTTTAAGGGCTATTTAAGATAGATTTTCAGGTCAGCCCATCGCCTAAACTACAATATATTAAAACCCTCGGATACCTTAGCTGGTTTTTACAGCATGCCCGGGAGGCAATACAGCTGACACATTCTATGTTTTTCTCTCGATCCCAGGCCAGGGAAGAAATTATTAGATTCGTATAAAAAAATCAATGAACCGTAAGGTGATTGTGGATGGGTGCACGCAAAAGCTGTCATTCAATTACTAGAAAGGCCAAATTGGATACGAATCTAATATTGATAACTACAAAGATTCCCAGGGGGGAACATAAAAGTTGATATTTGACAATTTATCACTTTGTGTGGTTTTCCCCAGTTTGGTTAGGACATTGCAGGCTGAATCACCTGATTGTCTGAAAACAAAAAGGATTCCGTGCTTCGGAGGGCACGTTAAGCCGTCGGTCCCGGTATCTGTCTTTGATACTGGTCGTTACTCAACTTCAGAGGCCTAATAGCTGTGCTACTAGGCGGTTTGAAAACCTTGACACCAGGGTTCATCGGATCGATTGACTCGAGAATCGCAAAGGAAGTGCAAAGGAATACTTACAGGTAGTAATGTACGGTGGCGAATCTCTGGTTGTCGATGACGATGACGTTGTAGCCCTTGGCTTCGTATTCGTTGGAGAACATGCTGGCTATTGGGAATGCGCTGCCGTCCAGGTAGCCCAGGGCTATCACCACCGTCCTCCTGGAATTAGAGAAATTAGAGTTTTAGACAGGATTCGAGGATATATATCACTATATATATAGCCACTTTGTTCCATACTGGACTGGGAGAGAAAGAAAAACATAGAATGTTCCAGTTGCCCTTCCTCCCGGGTATGCTGTAAAAGTCAGCAAAAGGGATTTGAGGGTTACAGTGTATTGTAATTTAGGCGATGGGCTGACAACCTGTCACTGCAATGCACATTACAATCTAAAATTGCCCTCAATTTATGTCAGACGTGGCGAAAGCGCCTTTTAGGAGGCGTTTTACGCTCTGCCTACCCCGTAAGGGATAAAGGCGTGATTTTATGTATGTATGTATATAGCCACTGATTTTATGATAAAAACCAATTATATCAATTATGATATACGGGGTGTAAGAGACAGCGTCCCGCAAACTGATCGGGTTTGCTCAGTCAACAAAACTGAACACCTATCAGCAGGTTTTTTTTGGAAGTGAAAAAGAAATGCATTTTTATAAAAAATGTTTTTTCATCTCCTGAAAGAATTTCCCGGTGAACGTAGTTCAGTTTTGTTGACTGAACAACCCCTATCAGTTTGTGGGACGCTGTTCCTTACACCTGGTATATCATAACATCCACTGATTTTTAAATCAATATCAGATATTTAAATAAAAAACATTGTATCAAACTTAAAAAAAAAAAAAAAAATTATTAATAAATAATAAAAAAAATACAGATTGGGATATTTTCCTTTTATTTGGGATTTGGGATAATAACAGCTTGAATATAATGAAAATAATTAAAAAACCCTATATAAGTTCAATTTGGAACCAATAAATAAAAAAATCCAAGAAAAAAAGAGTGTTGATATATAACATGGATGTACATACGTATATCAAAGAACCTGATATTTTGATTTATATTATAAAAATTGGATTTTTTCGTACCCTGGCTTTAGATACAATTTCTCACAAGGAACACATACTCTAGCAACTTAAATTCTACAAAAAAATGCTAATTAGTAATTGCTCGTCAAAACTATTCCTCGAGTCACGATGTTGCCGTCCCTTTCTGTTCTCTCATGATAGAGAATGTCAGGTAACGATTTTAGCCAAGATTTAGTGATTTCGTGCGCATACGACTTGCCCTCCATGTCTTTCTTAAAGCTACTGGCTAAAGCCGGTCGTCGTGGGATTCACTCGTCAGGGATGTATAAATAAGCAATCTTTAAAGGTAATACAGGACAATCACTGTAATGATTTACCTGCAGCATCAATAGTAGATCAACTGTTAAAAATCCGCTCACATCTCAGAAATATGGCGGTTCTAAACGTTTCTACTGTCTCATCTTTCGTTAGTGTATTTCATAGAGCAACACGGCCTTTATTTAATTATAAAACATTACTTGGAACAAATAATGATCTTTAATTTCCGTCCCGAGAGATGATGATGAGCAAAAAGTCCGCCTATGTTGGACGTGTCTTTTGTTGTTATCTGTTGTGTTGTATGATTTGTTTTCTTACGTGCAATAAAGTATCTTATCTTATCAATAGTATTATCTTATTTTATTTTAGTAATCTTATCTTATCTTCCATGGATGTTTTTCATTTTTATTTCATTTGACAATCAGAATGCATGATTGGAAATCCTACCTGAATTCAGAACCGCCATACTTCTGAAATGCAAGAGGAAATTCAAGATTTAGTCTTTCATGCTGGCCTGGGAGCGAGAGAAAAACATAGAATGTGCCAGCTGCATTTCCTCCCGGGCATGCTGTAAAAACCAGCTACGGGATCCGAGGGTTTCTGTATATTGCAATTTTGGCAATGGGCTGACAACCTGTCACTACAGCAATATACAAATCTATCTTAAATAACCTTCAAAACTTTTTCAGACGTGGCGGTACGACCTTTGTTTAGGTCGTTTACGCTCTGCTTACCCCATTAAGGACAAAGGTGTGATTATAAGTATGTATGTATGATCTACCTAAGAAGACCACAGCACTCACCTTCTGAAGTCTATCCTTGGATCCTCAGCAATATCGACTGCATTCCAATAGGTGTACTTCGCCCTCTGTCCGTTGCCTTGCACCACGAAGAACAAGTACTTGAGCTGACTGCGAGGAATCGAAGCCGGCTTCGTGGATCCAGGACCTGGAATTATATAACAAAAGGATTGATTCATACATACATATAATCACGCCTTTATCCCTAATGGCAAAGGCAGAGCGTAAACGACCTAAATAAAAGGTCGTTCCTCCACGTCTGACAAAGTTTTGAGGGTTATTTAAGATAGATTTGTAGGTATATTGCTGTAGTGACAGGTTCTCAGCCCATGTCTTAAATTACTCTATACTAAAACCCTCGGATCCCTTGGCTGGTTTTTACAGCATGCTCGGTAGGAAATGCAGCTGGCGCATTATTATTTTTTCTCTCACTCCCAGGCCAGCATGGAAGAAAAGGATTGATAAGCATCACTTATAACGTCTATCGTTTATTGTCAATTTTGGAGTAAATTTATTTGAATATGAACACTTATAACATGTGGCAACAAAAAGCCATATTAAGGAAATAGAGGCTTGTATGTATAAGTGTACATACATACATACATAAAATCACGCCTTTATCCCTTACGGGGTAGGCAGAGCGATAAACGCCTCGTAAAAGGCGCTTTCGCCACGTCTGACAAAAATTGAGGGCAATTTTAGATTGAAAAGTGTATTGCTATAGTGACAGGTTGTCAGCCCATCGCCTAAATTACAATACCTCGAGTCCCTTTTGCTGACTTCTACAGCATGCCCGGGAGGAAGGGCAGCTGGAACTTGCTATGTTTTTCTATCTCTCCCAGTCCAGCATGGAAGGAATAATAAATAAAAGTGTACAACGGGCAATTTTTCCATGCTTTCACACACGTTGCTTCACACACGTTATTTCACAGTGCTTGCTCCTGCAATACTTCCACCGATGTCATTATTCATTAGCCCATCGGTTGACACCCGCTTATTTCCTTTCCTATTACGACATTTTAGATGATGGATGTCCAATCTGTTTTTGAGCGATATACGATGCAACTGTATGCAAGGATTTCCGTGTGCTAAAATGATCGTTTAGACAAAGTAAGGCTCGTATTTATAAAGCTATCATAAGATTTACTTCCATGTTGGCCTGGGAGCGAGAGAAAAATACAGAATGTGCCAGCCGCATTTCCTCGCCTTTATCCCTAATGGGATAGGCAGAACGCAAACGACCTAAACAAAGGTCGTTCCGCCATATCTGACAAAGTTTTGAGGGTTATTTATGATAAGATTTGCAGGTATATTGCTGTAGTAACAGGTTATCAGCCCATCACCTGAATTACAATATAATGAGTCCCTCTGAACCCTTAGCTGGTTTTTACAGCATGCCCGGGAGGAAATGCAGCTGACACAATCTATGTTTTTCTCTCGCTCCTAGTCCATCATGGAAGAAAGAGAATAGATATATACATACATACTATGTGTGTATACTAATGGGGTAGGCAGAGCGTAAACGAACCAAACAAAGGTCGTCCCGCCACGTCTGTCAAAGCTTTGAGGGCCATTTAAGATACATTTGAAGGTATATTGCTATAGTGACAGATTGCTTGCCCATCGCCTAAATTGCAATATACTGAAACCCTCGGATCCCTTAGCTGATTTTTACAGCATGCCCGGGAATAGCGTTGCCAGGCGTCCGGCTTTAGCCGGACATAGTCAGGTTTTTTGATTGCCTGTCCGGCCAAAATAAGCGTCGTCCGGCCTGTCTGGCTTTTGTTAGGCTTTTTAGATTTCAAAATTCGCGCGCATCGAGACCGAATTCGACTCGACTGATTAATAATAAAGTACTTTTAGACTAATTTGGCATTAGTTTTATTGTAAATTATCAAAAAACTTGGTTTTCATTAATTTTCTACATTAATACCAAAAAATCCCCTAAAATGCAAAGTGTCCGGCTTTTTTACCAAAATGTTAGGCCAAAAAAAAAAATGATTTTTTACACGAATATTTAAAATTGTTGAAAATGCAGGATGTCCGGCTTTTTGACCCAAATGTTAGGCCAAACTCACAGCTCTGTCCGGCTTTTCGGTATGAGGACCTGGCAACGCTACCCGGGAAGAAAAGCAGCTGGCACATTCTATATTTATCTCTCGCTCCCAGTCTAGCATGGAAGAATAGATACATACGAAGTATGTATATCTAGATACATACTAAGTATGTACATCTATGTATCCGTAGTGCAGTGGAAATTTCTCATCAGAATCTTAGTAGGATATCATAATGACATCAGGTCAGTGGTACACTGTTTCGACAGTCTTTATGAGCAGTGTCATCAAGTCATGACGATATGGTGGAATTGTGAGACATTCTCAGCATTTTGCAACTATGTAGTTAGGTGCGCAATTAGAATTATCAAGAATTTCTTAGCCATACAATACACACATACTTACGCCTAAATTCGTCTATAAGAGGTGGAATTTAACATTTAAATGAAGGTTATTTAGCAAGAGACTGTGCTGTAGTAGGAATTAGGCACAACAATGTTGTTAGATAATACCTGGATTGAAATAACTGCACTTAATTGATATCTCGAAACCTCATTTGACTTGGCTGGTACATACAAATACATTCTATTATGATGGATACTATTTGTATTATTTAATTCTGTGACTATGTCAACTATGTTTTCTATCGTCTTTAAGATTAGACCGCACTATGGCGTAGCTGCAGCGGAGCGGCGCGGCACAGCACTGCAGCAGCGCGACACTGCGCGACAAATTCTGTCAAAATGTATGAACCTGACATTGCCGCGCCGTGAAGCGTCGTGTAGCGCCGCGCCGCTCCAGTGCTGCTTCAGAGCGGTACCTCTAATACATTTTCATACAAAGAATCGTTTTGTCGCGCAGTGTTGCGCCGCGCCGCTTTGCTGCAGCCACGTCCTAACCTTTATTCTGCATGTATCTATGTCCATTCGATTCTGTTTAATGCAACCACAGTAATTTATTAAGGTCACGTCATACACATAAGAATTTGATAAGATTATACAGCATTAGTAATTAATGACATATCATTTGTATTTTTCCGGTTATTTATTTAAAATTGACTGATATACGGAGGCGGGGCAAACGTGCAAAAGCGCGTCAAAATATGGTGGACAAAGTCTATAACCAAAAAGTATAAATCGCCTGTCCTTTTTCAATTTTATTATTTTGAATGTGACAGATAGATTTTAGTTTTTGTTTAAGCCGGTAGTATCGAGAATCGAGAAAATGATATACGTAGTTAATATTAGAATAGAATATACGTTTATTTTAGACACAACTTAAATTCTATTGTAATCATCTCCCTAGCCTTATCCCGTATCTCTCGGGTTCGGCTAGGTGATTGGACGAGGGTACTACTGGTTTTTACACAGAGCAACTGCCATCTGACCTCCGCAACCTAGAAGGGAAACCAGACCCAATCCTAGATTAGGTCAGAGTTTTCAACTCGCCAATGCTTAGCACTGGCCTCTGATAGGGCTTAACGACTAATAGGTATATACGGTGTTAAGCGATATTAACCGGGACCAACGGCTTAACGTGCCTTCCGAAGCACAGAAAAAGCTAATACTTAATCTATACTTAATAATACTCTCAATATTGAGATCGCTTTATAAATACGAGCTTTAGTTTTACTGTCGTGTACGGAAAAAGCGCCGAATAAACGTACATATGAAATTTGAAACCAAAAACATTGGTACGTAGTGTGATTCGAACCACGACCAGTTCAGGAGGCAGTGGCTCCACTACACCATCGGGCCTTGTTCTTTTGTAACTACAAGAAGATATCATGGCACTAGCCTAGTCCAGAACCATAGCATTGCATAATATAGTAGGTAAATATTGAATGACTATTAAAGTCCTAACTTTATACCTACTTAGGCAAAGTAGCGGATATGGCTAATCATTGGAAAACGCAAATTATGGTGAGGAGAAAAGGAAGAATAATATTAGATCTGAGCAATAGGAAATATTTATTTATATTTAAATAATCTTAAACATAATAGAGGTATATTTTCTTATATTTAATTATGTAGTTTCTAAACTTATTTTAATAGTTTCAAGGGCGTGAATATTTAAATAATTTCCGATTAGGTTTCTCCCGAGCTAAATCTATAATGAATAAAACCTTCCAGCAAAATGCCTTGTGTTGTTATTTCTAGTTCTTTAAGTGATGATGATCTATGCTGTCCTACAGCTGCACCTGATTTTAATACTTGCTTAGGTATTATCCCTTCAGAATGATCTTGAGTGTAGCATAAAAAATAGTCCTTTTCTGTCACAAGTTTACTTTCTACTCCCCGAAAACAAAGTCAACACCAAAATAACATTCCTTATTTGGAATGGTAAGGTTTGGTTATAATTATAAATAGCGAGTCTGTTATGAAATGTATATTTGTGATGAAGGTAAATAAAAATAAAACTATATTAAAATACATATTAACACGAAGTGACAGGTTATTTTTATCAGTAAAAGGTTTGTTCTTGACTCTGGCCTAGGTCAAGGGACAGAACTGATGATAACAAGTGTTAACAGGGTCTCGTACAATTATACTGCTGCTTAATTTAAACAGAATTCCTTTTATTTATACGAGTATTAACAATATTTTGTTTTTCCACTGCCGAACGAACTGACGTTATTGCGTAGAATGGCCGATCACCCGCTCCCGCGCGTCGATGTTTTTCTGAATACTTTTTAAATGGTTTTCTTGATTTTAGTGCCAGGATTAGAATATAAAATATTAATATGGTTTTTAATGAACTTTGAATAAACAATTTTAAATAAATTTGGAGAAAGCAGTGAGATGCCAACAGACGGCCATTCTGTAACAGGAATGTCCTCATTCCTAAAGTGCTCGGCCATTCTATGTGGAGGTATGACCACATACCTTTAAAAAAAAATACATAAATAAATTCACATTTTTGAACATAAAAGTTACATCAACAAACATCAAATTCTAGTTAATTAATCAATCGAGTACATAAAATATATGTTAATTAAATTGAATAGAACATTCTTCTTATGTAATTCAATATTTACCAAAGTTCAGTTCATAATCCAAAAGTTGCGTAAAAAAAAAAATAACTTGATCATAATTCACATTTCAATATCTTCTTCATTCTTAATTCAAACAGGTGTACCATGTGAATACTTATAAACTGTAAATCATAATCACTCTCGAATCCTTCGAGTAAATAACTATCTTGTAGGTAGCTTCCGTTTAACCACCCGAAGGTCACGGCCTGCTAATGATCTATCCATAGTTGGTATCCGTCTAACCATCCGAAAGTCACGGCTTACCAACATCTTCTTCCAGCATTCGTTTAGCTACCCGAGAGCCACGATCTACTGGGTCATCTCATCAATCAACATCACTGGTTAGGTTGTTCATTCATTCAATATTTTCTGTCCAAATCAATTCAGGTAACATCCGAGTATCAGGTTCATTACCGTGTCGAACCTAATCTGTAAATGTCAAGGATTTGGAAAATACTATACGGATATAATTATGTAAGTAAGTATCAACTATTTTTATTAAGCAGGTTAGCGTCATTACAACAAATATTATTACATATTATAATACAGTATAAACATAAACAAGTAAGTATATCAAAACAAATATCAAAAATATCGTAAAAGGAGGTAATTTTATTATTGACCAGAATCTGTATCACTACTTTCATCATGTTCACTAGCTTCTGGAGATGTGCTTAAAGAGATCCAGGGTTTAAGTTGATCAGCCGGAAAGATATTCTTATATTGTCTTTGGGAAAGTCCCAAAATACTTGATACCTCATACCTATCATTATCCAATACAGTAGTTATCTTGAATGGACCCTTGAACTTGGGAACTAACTTTTTGCTTTTCCCTTTTTCCGGATTGTGATTAGGTATCATAACCAAATCCCCTTCCTTAAAAAATTTAGTAGGTGCTCTGTTTTTGTCAAAATGATCTTTCATTTTGTCTTGTCCCCGTTCAATTCTTTCCTGTACTGTTTTCCTCATTTCTTGCCTATCTATATCTGATAGTTGTTCCTCAGTTTCAAGAGCTCCTTTCAAAATACCTTCGCTCGGACTGGTTGTTTTTTGTCCGAATACTATTTCAGATGGTGTCTTTCCAGTACTCCTGTTGACCGTGTTATTTAAGCTCCACTGAAGTTTGCTAACATTCAAATCCCAATCTTTTTCATCCACTGAGTGGTTCATAGCTGATAGTGAGTTTAATATAGTCCGATTGTAACGTTCAATTTGTCCGTTTGCCCGTGGTGTTGCTACGGCGTTCAATATATGTTTGGCACCAATCGAAGTTACAAAATTTTTAAACTCATTAGATGTAAAGCTAGAACCCTGATCGGAAATAATATTTTTTGGGATCCCAAAAGTCGCAAAAATGTCCTCAAGAACTTTGATAGTCGTTTTCGATTTTGTGTTTCTTACAGTTCTTACGAATATAAACTTGCTAAAGGCATCGATTATACCAAGAATGTAAGTATTTCCCCTTTTACTTTTGATGAATGGTCCTAAATGATCCATGTGGATCGTGTGGAAAATAGCATTCACTTTAGGTATAGGGTGAAAATACCCAGTCTTTTTACCTGTCAGTTCTTTATTATAGGCGCAATTTATACATGCTTTACAATATTTTTTTATAAAACGGTTCATTTTGGGAAACCAATAATCTGCCCGTATCTTTTCGAGTGTTTTATCGGTTGAGAAGTGGCCAGCTTCATCATGATTGATCTGACATATTCTCCATCGAGCTGAGTTTGGAACAACCCATTTAAGTTTAGAACCCACGCGACGGTATACTTTGTCATCACGTACAACAAAGTTTGTAGTGATATCTTTCATATCTTCTGCGCTGGTATTGAGAACGGATTTAATATGTTTGATCCTAGAATCTGTCATCTGTACTGTATGCAACCAGTCACTTGTGGTGATGTTTAAAACTTCCAGCTCTTCTTGAGAATCTGATGCAGATACTGGGTTGCGACTTAAAGCGTCTACATGTTGCATATTATGTCCTGGTCTATATTCGACGGTAAAATTGTATTCCTGTATCGCCAGCCACCACCTAGCTATCTTTGGAATTAAGTCGCGCTTAGTAAACGTAGTACGCAAAGCACTGCAGTCAGTTATCACTTTGAACTCGATGCCAATCAAATAAATTCGAAATTTCTTTAAAGTAAATACTACTGCCATCGTTTCCAATTCATAAGAATGCCAAAAAGATTCTTCACGGGTTGTCTGACGACTAAAATATGCCACTGGTTTAAATGGAGCGTCGTCATTAGGTTTCTGCAATAAAATACCGCCCACGCCCAATTTACTAGCATCACAATGAACTTCTGTAATGTGATTTGGATCATATAATGCAAGTATTGGACGCACTACCAGTTTGGACTTAATATCTTGAAATGCAGTTTCTTGTTCTTCACCCCAGTGCCAGTGTACATCAATTTTTGTGAGTTTTGTAAGTGGCTGTACTATTGAAGCAAAGTTATATACAAATCGGCGAAAATAGCTAGCTAGACCAACAAATTGCCGAACCTGGTGAACGTTTTCTGGCCTTGGAAAATCAGATACAGCCTGTATCTTCTTGCTTCCTGGTTTAAGCCCAGCTTCCGATATTTCATATCCCAGATAATCTATTTCCGATTGGAAAAAGAAACATTTTTTAATATTTAGTGTAAGGTTAGCCTTACGCAATAACTCCAATATTGCTTCCAATTTTGTGAAACTTTCTTCAATAGTTTTGCCAGTCGATAATAAGTCATCAAGGTATGGAATAGCCAACTCGAACCGCTTAGCACCAAGCGTTTTGTTAATCATACTCTGAAAAACTGCTGGGGCATTAACGAGTCCAAAGGGCATTCTTTTATACTCGTAATGCCCGTCAGGCGTCACGAAAGCTGTTAAATAACGTGATTCTTCGGCGACAGGTATTTGGTGATAGCCTGAAGCTAAGTCTAAACTCGTGAAGTATGATTTTCCGCTAAGATGATCGAGTTGATCCTCTATTATAGGCATTGGGTAGCTATCTTTTATTGTCTTTTTATTTAAAGCTCTGTAGTCGACACAAAGTCTGAACTCATTATTTTTCTTTCTCACAAGTACTATAGGACTTGCATAAGGAGACAGTGATTCGCGAATTATATCGTTGGCTAATAGATCTCCAATCATGTCTCTCACTTTTGCACGCTCACTATAGGGAAGTCTATACGGCCTGTACGTAACAGGCGTGTCGTCGTTAAGGCGAAGGGTCATTTCTGTTATATTGGTGAGTCCCAATTCATGCATATTAAAAGCAAAACAGTCCCTAAATGTATTTAAAAGTTGAAGTAAACGCTCTTTCTCTTGTATCGATACTTTAGGGCCTACGTTCAGCATGTCCAAAGTAATTGGTTCCTTATCTTTATCAGACAAAAATGGATGAAGTCCACCATCGACATTAATAGTGTTTACATATTTCTGATCTGGTTTAAACATATGTGGTATATTATTACTACCTACTTTTACTGCTCTTCCAAGTAGTTTTAATTTAGGAAGCATGAATACATTTTGGGATATGCTTAAAATAACACAACGCCCTTTACCTTTTATGAATTGATAAATGCCTTGTAGTAATATATATTGGTTATTTGGTTTTGTACAAACGCTTCCTGGCAGAAATAAATACCCTGTATATTCCTGTTCTACACTTACTTCGATATCTTTCATTCCAGTTATTGAAACATTTTCTGTATTGAAAATGCATATTCGTTCTACGTCTGAGCTATCGCAATACAAAAATAATTTAGAAGACGTTTTGTAAACTGTAACAGTTGGTAATTCTGTCAAAGTTTGTCCTATAAAAACGTCGGTGTTGATCAGATGGTCAGGAACAATGAACGCTTCAACATCTGCCTCTACAGCATCCACCGATATTGTAACCAAAATCCTAGCTATAGGCGTGATACTACCGGAAGCAAATCCTTTAATAACTGGAAGACCTGTATGATCCTGAATAATTCCTAATGACTTGGCAACCGTTTCTCTGACCAACGTGCACTCACTCCCAAAATCTATGTACGCAGATCGTGAAGATCCATTAACAGTGATTTCTTTGAAGTACTTACTATTTGGGTTCACTTGATCAGTAGATGTGATTTGGAGAACGTTTTGAATATTGTTGGATTTTTCCGTGTTAGTCTGGTGCTCGTTCGCTTGTTTAGGCTTTTTCTGAAAATTCGTCTTATCACAATCCTGTGCATCATGTCCAAGGAAAGAACATTTCGCACACCTTTTTAAAGGTTTGGAACAAAATCGAGCTGTATGTCCAGGTTCAGAACAATTAAAACACTGGAGAGTGAATTTCTCTCGGTTATTTTTCTGTGGTAAATTTTTATTATTTAAATTGTTACGACTTGAGTCAAAGTGTTTAGTTTGGTAAGATTCATTTTTAATAAAAATGCCCTCTCTCTTGTTTAAGGCCGTATTGATATTTATACGTTTTGAAATTCGCCGTAAATAAGTAAGTAATTGCGAAGGTCGTCTAAAATTTGAGCCCTGTGCATTAAGTCGTATACCGTTATCAAAAATACCATTGACGATGCAATCCACGGCATTCCTTCCAGTAATATTACACATTTTAACCAATCTGGCTTTTTCGTGAAAATACTCCTCTAAACTTTCTTCTCTTTTACTTCTCCGGCTAAGCATTTCCGTGAGACGATCAGCATAATTTCTATCATCCGGAAAGGCTTTAATAATTTTCTTTTGCCATTGTTGCCAATTCAAGTTTACTGTACTTCTTCCTTGGTACCATTGTTTTGCATGGCCGGCTAACTTTGGTATAGCATAGTAAATAATTTGGCGTTCGTTCCATCTATATATTTTTGCCGTTTCATTCACTTTACGAATCCAATCAGCGGCTGTTTGCGAATGTTTATCAGGATCGAATTCCGAAATAACGTTGTGAGCTCCTTCAAAACTATACGCTTGATTATTAATTAATTTAGCAAATTTTTTGAGGGTGCCACTTTTATCGTAATCCGATGAACTGCTGTATCGTTTACGTTTTGCTTTGTGCCCATGACGCACTCTAGAGCGGGATCTGCGTTCCTCAGCTGATGATACACTCGAGGTAAAGTGTCGACGGCGACGGCGTGTTGTATAATCAACATCTTTGCTCTTGTAGGAACTGTCTGTGTCAGCATCAGTATTGGGTCGACCTCTGTGTGTACGCTTATACCTAGTGCTGTGCTTAGACCGCCTACTGGCATGCCTAGTTCTGTGGTATTTCGTAGAAATAGTATCACTCGACGCTGAACTACTTGTTGTTGTAGACGAAAGAGATCTGTGGCGCCGTGACCGACTTCGAAAAGTCTGCCGTTGTTGTTTTCTACGATCAGTTCTGGTAGGAGTACGTTTTTTCCGCTTATGTCCTTCATTATGAATAGGACTACGAGATTTCCTACTTGTGTTTTTATTTAAAGGTGGCGTATAATGTGATCTTTCCCTAGATGTCATTGTTTTAATCAGGTGGAAATATAGTGGAACTAATGCATAAAATATATAAAACACTCAAGGGATTGCCACAAAGTTAGTAAATAGGAAATTAGTGGGAAGAAATAAAAGAAAACAAGAAATATTAGCATAATAAGCATTTGACAAAAACGTATGATATCTTTTAATCTAAATTAAATAATTAGTAAGCTGTAGGTATCATAATTTACACTATAATTACGATGATTCTGATTTAGTATTTCTTCGTCACGTATGCGGCATAGCAGTATGATCAAAACTGCTTACCTATATTTTTTTTTCTCATTCATTGACTTGGATACATTAAATATAAATAAACAGATTAAATTATCTACAATTTAAACGTTTTAATAACAAAATAATACATTTCTTTGCATCAATAACCGTTTTCATGCATTTAGAAACATTTTAAAAAAAATCTAATCGCGCCCGTCTCAATTTGGTCGGGTTGTGCAGTTCAGCTAACTTTTTTTGCTAACTTTTCTGCTAACTTCACAGTTCTTATCATGGCAACACTACCGACGTAAACAAGTGACTTTTTAATTCTGCCAGTTGTACTTTCAATTTACAACGGCAAATTGCACGTAAACTTGATAGGATTATAATTATAACCTTGTTTACTTTTTTTTTTTACTGTTCAAAGGTTATGTTTTAGTACATGTATTTTTATAATTTAAAACTTACTTGTATTATAAGTTAATTTATAGATGTAAAAGAAGAAAGAAAAGACAACAACATTGTAGAAAATTACGAATACCTAATACCGTATATAAAGTTTATCATACCTTTGGGCGTTTTCCAACTGTCTTACCACTTCTGATTGTTAACAGGGTCTCGTACAATTATACTGCTGCTTAATTTAAACAGAATTCCTTTTATTTATACGAGTATTAACAATATTTTGTTTTTCCACTGCCGAACGAACTGACGTTATTGCGTAGAATGGCCGATCACCCGCTCCCGCGCGTCGATGTTTTTCTGAATACTTTTTAAATGGTTTTCTTGATTTTAGTGCCAGGATTAGAATATAAAATATTAATATGGTTTTTAATGAACTTTGAATAAACAATTTTAAATAAATTTGGAGAAAGCAGTGAGATGCCAACACAAGGTCTCTCGAAGGAATTCTGTTTATTTTTTTGCGTTTCTAGTTATTTTATATATCTGTAGCATTGTACCTTAGAATTTTAGTGTTGAATGTTATTCACACCTATCAAAAATGGTTATTTTATTATAGTAACCTTCCATGCTGGCCTGCGAGCGAGAGAAAAACATAGAATGTGCCTGCTGCATTTCCTGGCGGGAATGCATTAAAAATCAGCTAAGAGATCCGCGGAATTCAGTATATTGTAACTTATGCGATAGGCTGACAACCTGTCACTACAGCAATATACCTACAAGCTATACTTAAATAACCCTTAAAACTTCTAAGACGTGGCGTAACGACCTTTGTTTAGGTCGTTTACGCTTATGCATAGGGATAAAGGCGTGATTATATGTATGTATGTACGTATTATAGTATCTTACACATTTTTGATGCTTTTTTACAGAAGAGTAGTAGTATTTTTCTGATGAAATATAAAATGTTTCTCGTTAAGGGGCTTCCCTGGGCTAAGTGGCGCCCTCATCAGTCAAAAAATCATAATGAACTGAAAACAAAATCAATCGAATATCCGGTAGATCAGATTGAGGT
The DNA here is from genome assembly GCA_949820665.1 of Scrobipalpa costella. Classification (NCBI taxonomy): domain Eukaryota; kingdom Metazoa; phylum Arthropoda; class Insecta; order Lepidoptera; family Gelechiidae; genus Scrobipalpa; species Scrobipalpa costella. Next base: position 479,230 of record OX463315.1, read on the forward strand.
TAAAGCAATAAAGGTCATTTGGAACTTCATAAAGTTGCAACTTATAGATCGTTGCAGTTACAGATAGGAAATTTGCGAAAAACGGCCACTTTTAGCACTTTTACTATCTGTAACTGAAGTGAACACTGAATTATTAATTTATAATGCTTAAAAAAAACTTCAGTACTCATACTTCAATCTGATCTACCGGATTTTCGATTAATTGCGTTTTCGGTGAGCAATGATTTTTTGACTGATGAGGGCGCTGGCGTGCACCGGGGATCCCCTTAATATATTAACTTAACTGTGAAGACCCGTTCGTTAGAGCAGAAATAACTACAAAATATACTTTGTTGAATTTTTATTTATTTATTTATTATTTATTCAACCATTTATTGCACACATGATCATACAGAGGACACAAACATAAAAAACAATAGCACAACAGGTACGGCTCTAAAAAGAAATCTCTTCCATTTAATTTGTTTCTTTTAATTTGTTTATTTTATTTATTTCGAGATTGGTGCGAGCGGGAGGAGTTGCTAACACGAGTGGGGTCCGTCCGACCTTAAGCGTTGTTCGGTACAATTAGCCTCAGGGATTCCAGTATCTGGAGCCGTATTTTTGAACCGCTCGAATCTAATTTGCATACGAAAGACTAACATTTGCATGTTAAAATGTATGAAAATTGCATGCGAAACGTGGTCTTTCGTATGCGCTTGGAGTTCGAGTGATTCAAAAATACGGCTCCTGTAAATTGCTTATTAATGCTGATGAATTCTTTTGTTCTCCATATACCTACTCGTCAATAGAGTTCATTGAACCCAGTTAAAACCAACTAACAACCAAGACTGTTTCTCACCAGTCCAAATGAAGGTTACGACAATAAGGAAATTCAATACCGTGGGAAAATTATGTATTACACAGTAGCCGAGACAAAGGAAATGATCAAGAGATCTTTCAATCAAATTCTGAATACACAAAGTAGTATTAAGTTTTCGAAGAATTTAATTTTCCATGCTAAACTAGGAGTGATAGAAAGAATTTGCCAGCTGCGCCTCTTCCTGGCATTCTGTAAAAACCAGCTAAGGTATTCGAGGATTTCAATATATTCTGGAGTTTGTCACCAGTGACACGAAAGGAAAAAGTATATTTTAATTTAGGCGATAGGCTGAAAACCTATTGCAATGTCGAGGCGAAACGACCTTTATTTAGGTTGCTGACGGTCTGCCTACCCCATTAGGGATAAAGGTGTGATGTATGTATGTAAAAACATTTTAATTACTAATGTGGTCCAGTAGTCTAAGCCTTTGCTCCCGATTCGGAGGTCACAGGTTCGATACCCTCGGTGGAGAATAAGGTTGATCAGTTTGTGAGATTGTTACCATAGAAGAATACTACCCCTAGTTTGCTTTTTCTTATCGAGTAAGTTTTTGTGTCGACTAACTTATCTTATCTTATCTTGAGTTTTTGATCCGCCAATAATCCGAATAGGTCTTTGACATGGTGTGCGTAATAACGAACACTGTCCCAGTACTATTATATATTATACTAGCGACCCGCCCCGGCTTCGCACGGAAATTATCAGTGTTTCTCTACTATATTACATACATATATACATACATATAATCACGCCTTTATCCCTAATGGGGTAGGCAGAGCGTAAACGACCTAAACAAAAGCCGTTCCGCCGCGTCTGACAAAGTCTTGAGGGCCATTCAAGAAAGATTTGTACGTATATTGCTGTAGTGACAGGTTGTCAGCCTATCGCCTAAATTACAATATACTGAAACCCTCAGATCCCTTAGCTGGTTTTTACAGCATGCTCGGGATGAAATGCAGCTGGCACATTCTATGTTTTTCTCTAACTCCCAGTCCAGCATGGAAGATATTATGTACTATATTATGTATGTATTATACATATAAACCTTCCTCTTGAATCACTCTATCAATTAAAAGAAACCGCATCAAAATCCATTTCGTAGTTTTAAAGATTTATGCATACATAGGGATATAGGGACAGAGAAAGCGACTTTGTTTTATACCTAGTGTGTTCATAAGTTTTGAGACAAACTTTTTAATAAAAATAAATGAAAAATTGTACCTGGCAGCTGAGAATTTATTTTTCCAAATTTGAATTTGGAATGTTTTACGTCTGTCCGCTTGGTTTTTATTATTCATTGATATTATTTTTTTCAATATGGAAGGAACAAAAGAATTACGTGCGACTTGTATTTCGCTTCATTTGGCGGGAAAAAAACCTATGGAGATTTTTCGTGAAATTAAAAGTTTTGGGATCAGTCGTAACCTTGTGTATTACACTATAAAACGTTACAAGGATACAAAATCTTTACAAGAGCGGCAAAGAAGTGGTCGACCGCGGTCTGTAAGGACGGCTGCGAATATCAAAATGGTAAGAGAGCGACTTCGCCGAAATCCATGCCGCACCCAGAAGAAACTTGCTCTACAGACTAACATATCGCGTATTTCAATCAACAGGATACTGAAATATGATCTCAAGGTAAAGGCGTACAGTCGTAGAAAAGTTCATTTCCTAAACGAACGCCTTCGCAAATTACGACGCGAACGTTGTCCAATGTTGCTTAAGAGGCACGATCCGAAAAAGATACTCTTCACAGATAAAAAATTGATCTCACGGCCTCCGTGTCAGGAGCCTAGGGTTCAAACCTTAAGTGAAGCAAAACGCAGGCGTCACTTACTGCGCGCAAGATTGCGCTCAACACGCTGACAATGCTTTTTGCATTGACTGCAACACAGATGCGTTACTTTACGCTCTACGCGTGCGTACTGGCAGAGAGATACGCCGACGTACATTTCATCGCTACGCGCGTGTTGCGCGTAAGGTGACACATGTGTGATGTAGGCAATGCAATGCATTGCAGTGACGCCTGTGTGTCGCTTTGCTGCACTTACATAGAAAAAACTCGAAAATTTGTGCGGTGCAGCCTGTCACTTCATGGTAGAATTTAATGCATCTTCAAGCAACATCGCGTCTTGTCGCGTCGTATCGCGGCTCTTCCCGGTGTGAACTGGCCCTTACACAAGCTATCTTGCGACCATGATCATCATAATAGTTGTACTAATAGTCTCATTACGCTTGTTTACTTTCCAGGTAAACTGTGTTTTATAGCTGTAATAATAGGTTGTTAGCGCCACTTTAACTTAACAAAGTAACTATTCTAGCGCACAGGATTCAATAGATCTTGGATCACCTTGTTTGAATTATGAAGTACTAGCGACCCGCCCCGGCTCGCACGGAAATTATCAGTGTTTCTCTACTATATTATGCATGTATTATACATATAAACGTTCCTCTTGAATCACTCTATCCATTACAAGAAACCGCATCAAAATCCGTTGCGTAGAAATAGGGACAGAGAAAGCGACTTTATTTTATACTATGTAGTGATTCTCATCGCAGGAAAGAAACGAAATGATATACATACTACCACGCCTGTATTTCTAATGTGGTAGGCAGAGCGTTAACAACCCAAACAAAGGTCGTTCCGCCACGTCTGACATGTTTTGAGGGTTGTTTAAAGATCTGTTTAGTGCTGTAGTGACAGGTTATCAGCCCATTGCCAAAATAACAATAATCCTCGGATTCCTTAGCTGGTTTTACAGCATGCCTGGAATTACTGGGGAGGAGATGCAGCTGGCACGAAAGGTCACCTTAGATCACCTCTTGACCAAGTTGGTTGTTGCTAGTTGACAAATGACTAGATTTGTTATTCAGACCCGTATTTATAATTAGCTCTATCAGAATTGTAATTTCAGTACAATATGGCCTATTAAATCTATACTTATCTTACTTACTTATCTATATCTTCCATGCTGGACCAGTCCCAGGAGTGAGAGAAAAACATAGAATGTGCCAGCTGCATTTCCTCCCGACCATGCTGTTAAAACCAGCTAAGGGATCCGAGAGTTTCAGTATATTGCAATTTAGGCGATGGGCTGACAACCTGTCACTACAGCAATATACCTACAAATATATCTTAAATAACTCTTAAAACTTTGTCAGACGTGGTGAAATGGCTTTTGTTTAGGTCGTTTACGCTCTGCTTACCCCATTAGGGATAGGCGTGATTATATGTATGTATGTATGTAAATCTATACTTAATATCATCTCCCTAACCTTATCCCGTATCTTACGGGGTTGGCTACCTAATCTAGAGGATTGAACTACGGTACTGGTTTTTTTTCCATGCTGGACTGGGAGAGATAGGAAAACATAGAATGTTTCAGCTGCCCTTCCTCCCGGGCATGCTGTAGAAGTCAGCAAAAGGGATTCGAGGGTTACAATATATTGTAATTTAGGCAATGGGCTGACAACCTGTCACTACAACAATACACATTACAATCTAAAATTTTCCTCAATTTTTGTCAGATGTGGCGAAAGCGCCTTTCACGAGGCGTTTTATGCTCTGCCTACCCCGTAAGGGATAAAGGCGTGATTTTATGTATGTATGTACTGGTTTTGACCTCCGCATCCCAGAAGGGAAACCAGACCCAATCCTAGACTAGGTCAGAGTTTTCAAGCCGCCAATGCTTAGCACTGGCCTCTGACATGACTACACGACTAATATCTACGATATTAACCGGCACGAACGGCTTAACGTGCCTTCCGAAGCACGGAAAAAGCTAATACTTAATCTATACTTAATAATACTCTCAATATTAAGATTGCTTTATTAATAGGAGCTTTAGTTTTACTGTCGTGCTTTCCCTAGGTATTCCGTGATCTCTATAGTTACTTCATTTTGCAACGAATAATGTACCTATCGCGCTTTTCTATTTCCAACTCGGTTTTAGAATAAAGGTAAACGAAGTATAACGTATTTTTATTCAAAAACACATTTTAAAAATAAATTATATTGTTGGCAAATTAGTTAAATTACTAAAACTAATCTAATAGCTAAAACTTATTTTATATGCTAAAACTTAGATTATGTCATGAACTTTGTTTACCTTTATCCTAAAACTGTAATAGTGCTTTCAACATTGAGAACGAAAGTATAAATTAAAATTAGTAAAGCATTCATTTAATAATTAATTTCAATCGTCTGATCTTCAAAAAATTGTCTTAAGGCCACATTTATTAATTAAATCAAATTATTGGTTATTTTCATCTGGTCTAGGCCTTCGCTGGGCCGGGGTCAAGCGCCTGGGCTCCGTTTAATAAAACAAACAATGACAGTGATTGCGAAGTACATTGCGTAGCTCATAATCTTCCTTGTATCATTTTGCCAAATCAACTACGCAATGAACTACGAATTGTGTCAAATTGTCATCGGTTTTATTTATCCCTGGCCTCCAAAAGTGGAAAGCCTTGGGCCTTGGCGAGAGAGTTATAGCCTTCAATCCAATCCATAGTTCGTTGTAGATGGCGTTGGTGGTGTGACTGTGTCCTTTCTGTCCAAATGTGGTCCACTTTGCATAGAATGCAGTTCATAGAGGGTCTTACAGAAATGTTTTAAATAAAGTCTAAAAGCTTGTTCTACTGATTCTTAAAATAGTCATCAAACTCAAATGAAAAACTTAAACCAGTTTAAAATTATTTCGGTCATTGCCAAATAACGTTTCTTGGTAATTTTGTTTATACTTTTGCCAAACAAGTTTACTTTTTAAGCCACTCAATAAAATTTCACAATTATTTCAGAAGCTTACATTACATTATTTTAAAATGAAGGAGTATTTTGTATAGGATTGTGATGAGGGCTAGGATTGTGATTGTGTGTGTTACGACCCTTGGAACAACTAATTTTTTTTATCTAAATCGGTCCTTTACGTCCCTATAACAAACTTCCAAGCTGAACTGGGAGCGGGAGAAAAACATAGAATGTGCCAGCTGCATTTCCTCCCGGGCATGCTGTAAAAATCAGCTGAGGGATCCGAGGGTTTCTGTATTATATTTTTATTGCAATTTAGGTTATAGGCTGACAACCTGTCACTTCAGCAATATATCTACAAATCTATTTTGTTTTACCCTTAAAAAAAATTCAGAGGCGGCGGAACGATCTTTGTTTAGGTCGGTTACGCTCGGCCTACCCCATTAGGGATACAGGCGTGATTATACGTGAATGTATGTGTAACAAATGTTTCTTTTAAAAAGTTTGTAGAAAAAGGTAGGAATATAATTCCAGGAAACCATACCCTGCATAACGTTATGGAATGTTGTATAATTAGACTTATAGACCCTATGGTTTAATACTTGTTTATTATATAACGTTAATGACTTTTTATCTAATAATCACCAATATGTAAATATACATACAAACTGACATAAGTCCTGTAGGATATCCCTCGTCACTCCTGGATGGCACCCGACTGTTGCACATGGCTATCAAACACAAAAAACAACCAAAAATCCACTGCAAATTATCCATTTTCGGAATTTAACATCACAAGAATTATCTACACATTTTAAATAAAGTTTATAACTAGGCTGTATATAAAATTTCTTTTGCCATTGTAAAATTGGCGCGAAAGTAAAAGCGCACTATATTTTCTTTTTTCTTAGAGTTGCGAGGCACACGCGCGCGGCGCATACAGCCAGCGACTGGTAGGTTTTTAGTATGGTTTGTCTTATTAGGTGACAGTCGAGGTTACTTTGCAATCTTTAGAGTTACATGGGAATGTCGAGTAGGAAAACTTTAAAGTGTATATTTACGTACATACACACATATAATCACGCCTATATCCCTAATGGGGTAGACAGAGCGTAAACGACCTAAATAAAGGTCTTTCCGCCACGTAAGGCAACGTTTTGAGGGTTAATTTAAGATAGATTTGGAGGTATATCGATGTAGTGACAGGTTGTCTGCCCATCGCCTGAATTGCAATATACAGAAACCCTCGGATCCCTTAGCTGGTTTAACAGCATGCCCGGGAGGAGATGCAGCTGGCCCATTCTATGTTTTTCTGTCGCTCCCAGGCCGGCATGGAAGAAATACCCTAATGTTTAGTCAAGTATTTTTTTTTGTGCGCGAGTGTACCATTTATGGGCTTGTGAACATTTTATGTGACAATAACTAATCATGCCGCGATGGTTTCCAGCAGATTAACATTAAAATGGATGCCCTAATGCCCTTTCCATACAAATTAAATCTCTTTTTAATTATGTACATGGTGTTGCGTCAATGAGAAACCCTTTCATCTTAAAACTAAAGCACATAAAAGCGCTCAAAAGTTGATTAGACTGTAGATACGAGTATATCAAGGCCGGTATCGGTAAACAGCACTTGAGATTGACAGTTTGTTTGAGTTCGTATCAGAAATGTCATTTCAGGACAATACGACCTGTCAAATCCATACTTAATATTGCTCTCAATCTTGAGATCGCTTCATAAATACGAGCCTTAATAGATTGCCTTGTTCGTATTATAATTTAAGGTCAGCTCTTTATCACAACAAAGTATAAAACAAAGTCGCTTTCTCTGTCCCTATATCCCTATGTATGCTTAGATCTTAAAAACTACGCAACGGATTTTGATGCGGTTTCTTTTAATGGATAGAGTGAATCAGGAGGAAGGTTTATATGTATAATACATGCATAATATAGTAGAGAAACACTGATAATTTCCGTGCGAAGCCGGGGCGGGTCGCTAGTTAAATATAAACGAAAGATGGGAACTCATATGGAATGGTGGCTTCGGTAGCGTCTCTCCAGGATCCTAGTTATGTGATGGTCGTTATGAAGATAGGATGCCTCCTCGAAGATAGGGAATATGTATCCAAGGTTTTGGCTCCAATCTTGATGTCATTTGTTTATATTTTTGATGTTGGGCCACGGGGCCATGTTAGTACACCGACGTGTTGTTTTCAAATAGACCAGAGTTCAGTCTCCCACTCACTCGTTCGTTGGTTTTGTTTGTTCAAGGAATGATTAATGGAATTAATGGATAGGAGGCAGGAAATTTTAAAGTGCTTAAAAGTAAAAAAAAAAACATAATTCACAAAAACGCAGTGAATCGAAAAATCAGTCCAACAGAATCAAAGTATAGTAATTAAGATAATTTAGAACCTTATAAATTAGCCATTCATAGTTCGTTGTAGTAACGAGAAGAAAAAATGCAATTAACGGCTATTTTTCTTCCTGTTATTACAGCGACCTTTGAGTGAGTCTTATTCTTATTACAACCCGGTGAACCCTGGCGTCAGAGTTTTTAGACCTTCTAATAGCACAGCCACTAGGCCCCCAATATGGTTTATATGCGACGAACGCACTATGAAAGACAGCGACCGGAACAGACGGCTTACCGTGCTCTCTGAAATACGGAATCCTTTTTCTTGACAGACATGTATTTATTTAAGCCTTTTGTCCTAAACTGAGAAATTCTCACAAGAAGATAAATTAACTAATAAAATCTGTATTCTTCCCATGAGAATCAAACTCGCGACCTCCTGGTTGGAATGGCTCCGACCGCTTAATCACAGGGTTGTTAGAGGGAAGAAAACTAACCGGCCATATTTTAAGGTGTGATTCTACGAATGAAACAGCTTAAGTCGAAATATGAAAAGAAAATGGCCCTCCTATAGAAATGGTGTTAGCGGCTCAAATCAATTTTGTGTTCGTCGGTGAAAGTTGTTCAGTTTCATGGGTGGAATTACACTCTAAAATATGATATGGCCAGCATTTTTTTTACTCCCGGTAGATAAAAGATGCACATAAAATAGTAACTTATTTATTAACAAAATGTTTCTTATCAAACGTATTCAGCGGCACAGCGAACTGACAATCCTCACATCCAACCCTCGGAGGGCACTTCCCTCCCTTGCACCCTTCACCCTTGAGGAACCCTTGGCCTGGAGAAGGTTTCTGGTCGATGTAGAGGGGTTTATGGAGCTCGTGCTGCCAGTCCACGTCTTTATGGTAACCTGGTGCTGAGGAAGCGAGATGGAGGGATGCGATGATGAGGATGGGGATCTGGAAGAAAGAACAATGATACATACATTATTACTTTATTACTAATATTATTTATGTGCCAGCTGCATTTCCTCCCGGGCATGCTGTGAAAACCAGCTAGGGGATCCAAGGGTTTCAGTGTATTGTAATTTGGGCGATGGGCTGACAACCTGTCACTACAGCAATATACTTACAAATCTATCTTAAGTAGCCCTCAAAGCTTTGTCAGACGTGGCGGAACGACCTTTGTTTGGGTCGTTTGCGCTCTGCCTACCCCATTAGGGATAAAGGCGTGATTATATGTATGTATGTATTATTTATTTATTTAATTTCACATATAAAAGATTCTTAGTACCAAAAAACCTTAAAAAGGTTTGTCTTGGCACTGCACATTCCTCCTTAATCTAAAAAAACAAAACAAACAACTTCATTAACTTAAAAACAACATAACATATTCATATTTTCTAAATACAGCACACTTTTTTTTTAAATACGACAAATACTTAAAATAATAAATAAAATTAAAATATTTTTGCGTAATAACAATAAAATATAATTTGAGTGGGAGAATGGTTCGCAAACGCAAGTAAATCTAATTGATGAACAACAACTTGTTTACAGGGTAGGGTTGTTTATAGGGTAGGCAGAGCGTAAAACGCCTCGTATAAGGCACTTTCACCATGTCTGACAAAAATTGATGGCAATTTTATATTGTAACGTCTATTGCTGAAGTGACAGGTTGTCAGCCCGTCGCCTAAATTACTATTTACTGTAACCCTCTAATCCATTTTGCTGACTAATACGGCATGCCCGGAGATAGGGCAGCTGGAATATTAGATGTTTTTCTATCGCTCCCAGTCCAGCATGGAAGAAAATTGATTGAGTTTCATTATTTGCAATAGTCAGCACATTGACTCTAGATAAGGTCAATGGTGACTTTATAATAGAATCGACGATGGTGGTAGGTAACCTAAAAGGGCGGGAAACCTAAAAGGGATTCCTATAAGGGTGGCTCTTCCATGCTGGACTGGGAGAGATAGAAAAACATAGAATATTCCAGCTGCCCTTCCTCCCAGGCATGCTGTTGAAGTCAGCAAAAGGGACTCAAGGGTTACAGTGTATTGTAATTTAGGCGATGGGCTGACAACCTGTCACTAAACCAATGCATATTACAATCTAAAATTGCCCTCAATTACGAGGCGTTAAACGCTCTGCCTACCCCGTAAGGGATAAAGGCGTGATTTATGTATGTATGTATGTATCTATAAGGGTGGTTTTGCACTGCTCCGTATTCGGTTCGTATCCGATTCGTATTTGTGAAAATTCCATAACGGATATGGATGGGTGCACAAGCTGTCATACTTTACTACAAAGGCTAATTCGGATACGAATTGGATACGAACCGAATACGGAGCAGGTCAAAAACGCCCTAGGACAAGATAATATTTGATGGATATTGATTGATAGAAAACAAACATATCGAACGCATTTAAAATAGACTCAAAAATATTTGTACTGTACAGTGTACGGGAGTTGAACCCACGACCTTCACACAGAGTAGGTAGGGTTAGTGACCCACTGAGCCATGTGTCAGTCAAACGCCACATGATTTCAAGTATTTTACACAGACAATGGGCTCGATTCTAGATTTGCCAGCTAAAACTAAAATTAACATCTATTTGTTACTTACAGACTAAAAACATTGGAAAAGGACAGGAAATCTACTCTTTCCGGTTTTTGATTTATAGTCGGTGGTTCTATGCGTTCTTCTACAGTTTTCCCGAAGTCAAAATCTAGCGGACAAAGTGAAAAACCATAGAGTATAAATCGCTAATCCTTTTTAAATTTTATTATTTTGAAAGTGATTGATATATTGCCTTCCCAATGGGGAAGGGATAAAGGCGTGATTATATGTATGTGACAGATATATTTTAATTTAAGTTTTAGCCGGTGGAATCTAGAATCAAGCCCATAACAGTAATCTAATATGCTGTGAACCCAAAAGTAACAGCAGAAACACGCTCAGAATACTAATTATGTCTACTTACCAAGAACCTCATGGTATATTTGGGTACATATAATCACGCCTTTTTATACTTACGTACATACATAAAATTTATTAATATAATCACGCGTTTATCCCTAATGGGGTAGGCAGAGCGCAAACGACCTAAACAAAGATCGTCCCGCCACGGCTGACAAAGTTTTGAGGGTTATTTAAGATAGAATTCTAGGTATATTGCTGTAGTGACAGGTTGTCAGCTTATCGCCTACATTGCAATATATTGAAACCCTCGGATCCCTTAGCTGACTTTTACAGCATGCCCGGGAGGAAATGCACCTGGTACATTCTATGTTTTTCTTTCGCTCCCAGTCCAGCTTGGAAGTAATATGGTGAATTTGACTACATATAATCACGCCTTATTATACTTACGGCCCGTAATAATTTAGGCGACAGGCTGACAACCTGTCACTACAGCAATACACGTTCATGATACTAGCATACATAGCGAAAGCGGTTTTAGTAAGCCATTGCTTAACTACTAAAAACCGTTTCATCACAATAACTAGCAGAATCCTTCTGTTAACTTCTACAGTTTTCCCGAGGACAAATGCAGCTGGTACATTCTATGTCATTCATCACTCCCAGTCCGGTATGAAAGTAAGGCCCGTATTTATGAACAGCACTTGAGAAAGACAGCGAGTTTCAGTTCGTATCAAAAATGCAATTTCAGTACAAATGGGCTGTCAAATCCATACTTCATATCACTCTCAGACTTGAGATCGCTTTATAAATACGCGCCTTAGAAGTACAGTAACATACATACATACATATAATCACGCCTTTATCCCTAATGGTGTAGGCAAAGCGTAAACGACCTAAACAAACGTCGTTCCGCCCCGTCTGACAAAGTTTGTACGGTTATTTAAGATAGATTTGTAGGTATAGGTTTTTACAGCATGACAGCAAGCAAGACAATTCTTCTTCTGTCGAGTGGGTATCGAGCCTATGGACCCGATGGACCCTGGTGTCAGAGTTTTTAAACCGCCTAATAGCACAACTATCAGGCCTCTGACATGGTTTTGAGTAACGGCCACTATCAAAGACAGTAACCGGGACCGACGGCTTAACGTGCCCTCCAAAGCACGAAAATCTTTTTCTTTTCGGACAATCAGGTGATACAGCCTGCAATGTCCTAACCAGACTGGGGAAAAATTCACAAAGTGATTTATTCTCAAATATCAACTTTGTGTTTCCCCCCTGGGAATCGAACCCAGGACCTCCGGATCGGGAGTCCATGGCACTAGCCACTAGACCACGGAGGCAGTTAGTTAGTTAGCAAGATAATAACATACATACATTGAATCTAAACATTGAATACTAATATGTGTTACTTACCAAGAACCTCATGTTGTATAAGGGAACAGTACACGATTGGTACCCACTCTTACCGTCAATTCTTTTATACGACACCAAACAATTTGATACCGTAAGTGACCTGCATTTTAGGGTGTCAGATATACCGGGTCTTATGCAAGAACAGATAATAATAAAATATGGAACGCTATATTACATTAATGTAATCAAAGACAGCCTTATCGCTGACAGCGATCTCTTTCAGTTATCTGAGATTATTCTATAGGGAAACAAATAAACAGACATACATACGAGTATCTGTTTTACATTTATAATAGACAGGCAGACATAGTTACTTTTGCATTTATCATCATCATCATCTCCCTAGCCTTATCCCGTATCCCACGGGGTCGGCTACCTACCAGGGGATTGAACGAGGGTACCTCCGCAACCCAGAAAAAGGTTGTCAGCCCATCGCCTAAGTTGCAATATACAGAAACCCTCGGATCCCTTAGCTGGTTTTTAAAGCATGCCCGGGAAGAAATGCAGCTGGCACATTCTATGTTTTTCTCTCGCTCCCAAGCCAGCATGGAAGTTTATTCCTCCTTGTATATATATATTATTCCTTCCATTCTGGACTGGGAGCGAAATAAAAACATAGAATGTGCCAGCTGCATTTCCTCCCGGGCATGCTGTAAAAACCAGCTAGGGGATCTGAGGGTTTTAGTATATTGCAATTTAGGCGATGGGCTGACAACCTTTCACTACAGCAATATACGTACAAATCCATCTTGAATAACCCTCAAAACTTTGTCATACGTGGCGGAACGACCTTTGTTTACTTCGTTTACGCTCTGCCTACCCTATTAGGGATAAAGGCGTGATTATATGTATGTATGTATGTATATTTTTTTTAATTATTCTGAGGTCTCCGGTTACTGCAAGCACCCTGGGCCTGATAGGTATATGCTCTCGAAAGGATATGAATCTGCCCACAAAACTGAACTTTCCCCAAGGAACATAGGCCGAAAAACTAAAAAAAAAACCCTTCAATCTTCCATACAAATGCATCAGCTGATAGAAGATTTTTGCTATTTTAGGCCCTATTTTTTTTTCTTTTTGACCTATGTTCCTCGGGGAAAGTTCAGTTTCATGGGCCGACTCACATCCATTCTGGTGCATATACAATACAATACAATACAAATATTCTTTATTGCACATAAACAACACATTGTACAGGAACAAACATTACAAAACAAACAGAGTACAACTAGGCGGCCTTATTGCTAGGGTAGCAATTTCTATACCCTGTTACACCCTTTTTATAGTTCGTTTTTTTAACGTTGCGTTATCGATATCAACGTGTTTTGCGGGTGGCCGCATTTTCTTTGCAACTTGGCGAGGTTCAAATTTCAGAACCGTAGACAATAATCTTGTTACATTACACAAACATATGATTTGCGGACAACTTTCTTTAAAGTTGTAAGGAAATAGCTGTTTATTAAATGCAAAACAAGTTGGTATCCATAACTCAACGCTAAATAAACGAACTTTATTTCGCCGAATGGAGATGATTCTACTAATGAAACTGAACAACTTTCCTTAATGAACACAGGGTAGAATATAAACAACAATTTCGGTTAGAAATGGGATATGATATTTTAGTGTATTGTTATTTAGGCGATAAACCTAAGTTACTAGAGACCTTTCTCCTTTCCTCTTCTTTCTTTTTTGCCTTTTTTCTTTTCCCTTTGACAGAATAAGAGTCTACAGCTCTGACGTTCAGCGCTCTGCGGACCCCGTAGGGGATAGAGGTATGATTGTATGTAAATAGAAAGAAAACAAATTAAATTTTATCAAGGTCGTCGAAATTAAAGTCACGCAAACTTACTGAGATGTTCTCATAAATAATTTAACTTAATTACGTTACTTACTTTAGAAAAATTAATACGTTGCTTGCCGTTCGTTGAAGCATATATATTTTCTACGATTTCTGTTCCACGGGCTTCAAACAACAGTTGAACACGATGAGAAAACCGTCAACTATTGCTTGAAACCCATACGGGGTGAAAGGGACAGCATCCGACAAAAAATACATTTTGACTTTTCCATACAAACTGTTCACTTCGAACAGATAATTTGTATAAAAAAAAACAGACCTTAAAAAAACCCGTGGAAAGTTAATCAGTGTCGTTGATTGAGCAACCACTTTGTGGGACAATCAGTTTGTGGGACAATGTCCCTTAAAACCGGTATAATTATCATAATTTATTTCAAATGAGAAAGTATTTCTGTATGTTCTAGTGTTATAGGCTGCTTTTTACCTCAGGAAAATACCTCAATCCCGTACGAAAACTCATATAGCCGCGGGTGTGATCATTGAGCGGAAAGCTAATAATATTATAAATGTGTTTGTTTATTGTCTTTCTTGCATTTTCACGGAAAAATCTTTAATTTTCCCCGCGGGTGGAAAGTTAGTCTTCTTATCTATAGCTAGCAGTTAACGTGTTAAATCAAGACACGCAAAGTTTAAACGTATGTTGCAATGTAAACAGAGTTGAGTAAAAGATAACTGTATTTTAATCTATGCTGATATTTTACAAGCATCTATTTTTCTTGTTCATTTATATCATAAGAACTACCTACTTGCTTAAAATTTGAATACCTCGTACATTTTAACATTTACTCTGAACACGGACTCCGTGGTCCAGTGGTTAGAGCCATGGGATCCTGATCCGGAGGTCCTGGGCTCGATTCTCAGGGGGAGATTTTCCCCAGTTTGGTTAGGACATTGCATGGCTAAATCACTTGATTGTCCGATAAGAAAAATGATTTCGTGCTTCAGAGGGCACGTTAAGCGATCGGTCCTGGTCGCTGTCTTCATAGTCATCGTTTAACAAACCATATCAGAGGCATATTTGCTGCTATTAGGCGGTTTTAAAACTCTGACACCAGGGTTCATCGGTTCAATCGGATCGAAATCCACACGACAGAAGAAGAACACTCGGTGATATTGAAACAAACAAATACAATAAAACAAACGAACTAGTTTTTCTTGTGGGGATCGAAACCACGACGTCCGCATTAAAAGGCGAAAGTCTAAGGCCCGTATTGATAAACACCACTTGAGATTGATACCTAGTTTGAGATCGTATCAAAAATGTGATTTGCGTACATGTAGAGCCCAATAGTGTAGGTAGAGCCCGATGGTGTAGTGGATAGGGCCGCTGCCTCCTGAGCGGGGGGTCGTAGTTCGAATCCCACCACGTACCAACGTGTTTTTCGGTTTTCGAATTTCATATGTACGTTTATTCGGCGCTTTTTCCGTGCTTCGGAAGGCACCTTAAGCCGTAGGTCCCGGTTAATATCGTTTAATAACGTAGATATTAGTCTTTAAGCCAAGTCAGAGGCCAGTGCTAAGCATTAGCGGCTTGAAAACTCTGACCTAATCTGGGATTGGGTCTGGTTTCCCTTCTGGGTAGCAGAGGTCAGATGGCAGTCGCTCTGTGTAAAAACCAGTACCCTCGTTCAATCACCTAGATTAGGTAGCCGACCCGAGAGATACGGAAAAAGGTTAGGAAGATGATGATATGGCCTGTCAAATCCATACTTAATATTGCTCTCAATCTTGAAACTACTAGACAGAGGTGCAACTACGAAGCTAACGCCTCAAATAACGCCTATATTTTTGTGAAACGCAATACCAGTCACTCCGGCGAACTGGTTGCTGTTTTCCATCTTGTCTTGTCTTATACATACATACATATAATCACGCCTTTATCGCTAATGGGGTAGGCAGAGCGTAAAAGACCTAAACAAAGGTCGTTTCGCCACGTCTGACAAAATTATGAGGGTTATTTAAGATAGATTTGCAAGTACATTTCTGTAGTGACAGGTTGTCAGCCTATCGCCCAAATTACAATATACTGAAACCCTCGGAACCCTTAGCTGGATTTTACAGCATGCCCGGGAGGAAATGCAGCTGGCACATTCTATGTTTTTCTCTCGCTCCCAGACCAGCATGGAAAATATCTTGTTTTCAGCTTGTCCTATCTCTGCTGGGCAAAGGCCTCTCTCCTCGACTCTCTGTTCTGTGCTTCCTCCTGTTTCCCATCAGTGTTTCTTCCATGCTGGCTTGGGAGCGAGAGAAAAAAAAATGTGCCAGCTGCATTTCCTCCCGGAAATGCTGTAAAAACCAGCTAAGGAATCTTAAGGATACATTTCGGGGAGTGCGCGTTAGCACTTCATGACCTTATACCCCCCTCCCCTTTCCATCTCCGGAGCACGAGGCGTGGACAGGGGTTCCACCCTTATGTCGTGGATATACCACAAATTCGCACGAAGCGGTTCGCTTCCACATTCTTAATGCGAACGGCTAAGGAGTGGAACTCCCTGCCGGCGGATCTGTTTCCGGAACAATATAACCTGGGCCTTTTCAAGGCGAGAGTGAATAGGCACTACATAGGTGAGTATGCTCCAACATAGTCCGCATCGTCACTTTCCACCAGGTGAGATGGCGGACAAATGCTCGCCTATATATATAAAAAAAAAAAAAAAAAAAAAAAAATCTATCTTAAATAACCCTCAAAACTTTGTCACACGTGGCGGAACGATATTTGTGTAGATCGTTTATGCTCTACATACATACATACATAAAATCACGCCTTTATCCCTTACGGGGTAGGCAGAGCGTAAAACGCCTCCTAAAAGGCGCTTTCGCCACGTCTGACATAAATTGAGGGCAATTTTAGATTGTAATGTGTATTGCTGTAGTGACAGGTTGTCAGCCCGTCGCCTAAATTACAATACACTGTAACCCTCGAATCCCTTTTGCTGACTTCTACAGCATGCCCGGGAGGAAGGGCAACTGGAACATTCTATGTTTTTCTTTCTCTCCCAGTCCAGTATGAAAGATATGCTCTGCCTACCCCAATAGGGATATAGGTGTGAGTATCAATGTATGTTTCGAAAAGTCAATGCCTCTACATATGATCTAAGTGTTCACATGTGTTGTGATCTCAATACATTATAAATTTTATCTTCTATCACTTGTAGCTTAACCTAGAAATATGAGTTCACGCATTCTATAGTATTTCCAACTCAGTTTCAGAATAAAGGTATACAAAGTTTCATGTCTTTTTATTCAAAAACACTTTTCAAAAATAAGGAGCCCGATGGTGTAGTGGATAGGGCCGCTGCCTCCTGAACAGGGAGGTCGTGGTTCGAATCCTACCACGTACCAATGTGTTTTTCGGTTTTCGAATTTCATATGTACGTTTATTCGGCGCTTTTTCCGTGCTTCGGAAGGCACGTTAAGCCGTTGGTCCCGGTTAATATCGTTTAATACCGTAGATATTAGTCGTTAAGCCATATCAGAGGCCAGTTTTAAGCATTGGCCGCTTGAAACCTCTGACCTAATCTAGGATTGGGTCTGGTTTCCCTTCTGGGTTGCGGAGGTCAGATGGCAGTCGCTCTGTGTATAAACCAGTACCCTCGTTCAATCCCCTAGATTAGGTAGCCGACCCTGTGAGATACGGGATAAGGCTAGGGAGATGAGATGACTTTTCAAAAATAAATTACACATACATACATAGATATAATCACACCTTTATCCCTAATGAGGTAGGCAGAGCGTAAACGACCTAATCAAAGGTCGTTTCGCCACGTCTGGCAAAGTTTTGAGGGTTATTTAAGATATATTAGTATGTTGATAGGTATATTGCTGTCACTACAGCAGTCAGCACATCGCCTAAATTGCAATATACAGAAACCCTCGGATCCCTTAGCTGGTTTTTACAGCATGCCCGGGAGGAAAAGCAGCTGGTACATTCTATGTTTTTCTCAGCATGGAAGAATCCACTATTTTGTCTCTATCACCCTTCTATTACCTCTAGCTTAGTCTGGAAACATGCGTTCACACATTCTATAAGTTTCTAACTCAGTTATAGGATAAAGGTAAACAAAGTTTCATGTATTTATATTCAAAAACACATTTAAAAAAGAAATGATACGTGTTGGAAAAATAATTATATTACAAAAACTAATATTTCATTACGTTGTCATATCTAATAGCTAAACTTATTTTAGAAACAATATCTTCTATTAAAAGACATTAAACTTTGTATACCTTTGTTCGAAAACTGAGTTGGAAATATAGGTACTGTGATTTATTGTGACGTCACGATGAAGTTATACTACGGTTGAGTGGAACTACTAATTGTTATTCTTAAGATAAATAAGTAAATTCCAACTATACAATAGTTTACGTTAACTTGAAGTCAGAACTTAGTTACAAAAATGTTTATGAATGAAATCTCTACAATATTCTTTGTCATGTTTATACTTAGCTCAGTTACGCAAGGTTACAAATTAAAAGAAGAGATAAATGATATATTATCTGAAAGAAACCATAAAATAGCTGGCGATGATGATGATGATGATAAAAGTCTAGATTCGAGTACTGAGGTTCTTTTAAACTATCTGTCAAATAACGCTAATTTAGAACATCAAACAGAAACCTATTTGAAAACTCAAAAGGTGCTTAATAGACCTAAAAGAATATTGGTGAAAAGAATTGTGAAGCACGGCGTAAAGACACCACAATTACAAGATATCAATATGCTCGGATTTTTTTACAAGCCTTTCGTGCGGGTTCACTCACAAGCTAATAAAAATTTTGATGATCGTAGAAAAGTGTTAAAAAATCTAGTAAAATATGAGTTTAATGATATTTTTCGAAGACTTGGTAATGATAATGAACAACAGGAACCAAAAGCTTTAAGAGCTAACGAAATAGATGACACTGAATCTGAAAACGTTATAAAACATCTCATTAAAATTGATACAATGGTAAAACAATTACAAGTTCCACTTATGCAGAAAGAATGGCGTAAGATTTTAAAAAGGACTTATAGTTTCGTAAGTAAATGTTGCATGCCATACGACGCCATCATTGTTAAGTCCTTAGATATAGTTAATAACATATGTTTAAAGAGTTAAAGGAATGTTAAAAATAAAAGCGTAGCTAGATAATAAAATTAAGCTTTTAAGACAACACCTTAGTTAGGTCGAAACTAGTTAATTATTTTTATAATATAATATTGCAACACGATCTAGCATGGTTTCTAGTTTTTATTATATTTTTTAGGGCGGAACGTCACTTTAATGGCTGTAAATATTTTAAACAACTTTTTATTTGCCCTCACCGATATCATTATTTTTTTCAGATGGCCCCACAAGTGGAGCAGCTTCATAACCGAGCACAAAAGACAGTAGTTGCATACAGGACGAAGCGAGCTGGTAAGAGTCAGACCAAGGTCCCCATAAGATCTTACAAACCTCAATCCAAAAACTATTTAAGATCTAGGAAACCTCAAACAATGATACCAATAAGAGGAGATGAGGAATCTTTTGAGCTATTTTTTGTACCATATCCTAGATTGAAAATTTCACCAAGAAAGACGAGGTTTAAAATAATATCAGGTAGGAAAATCTTTATTAATATAAAAATATAAATAGAACATTATCTAAGTCAGGAACTTCATCGCGTTTTCACCCCCATTTTTTAAGACACTATTTAGTTATGCTAAAATATATTATTGTTTCTGTACATCGCCGAAATTGAAGTGATCATCAACGTAAACGTATTTCAGATCGAAATCTAGGAAATGTGCTAAGGACACGTGATGAATGTGCAAGAAATGTAGGGAAAATACTAAGGAAGCATTGTACAGATGCAAAAAAGAAAACTAAACTTATGGCTAAAGCTGCCAAAGGTGCATTAGGTTCAAAAGCAAAACTAAACAAAACTACAGGAGATAAAAGCAAACCCACGTCGTTACTACATAAGTACATTTGGAGTGATTGGGCGGTAAGTATTGCACAAAATATTCTGAAGTCTTCCTTGTTAATCAGAAATAAAAAACAAACACACCGATGGTCATCAGTTTTAACTAAAATCCGAATTAAACGTCATCATCAGGTATCAGTCCACTGCTGGACATAGGCTTCTCCCATGGTACGCCACTCAGCTCGGTCTTCAGCCGTTTTCATCCAATTTCTGCCCGTTTTTTTGCGAATATCATCGCTCCACCTGGTTTCGAAACGTCCTACACTACGATTGCCTTGTGGTATCCACTCTAGAACTCGTCTGCCCAACGGCCATCAGTTCTACGACAGACGTGACCAGCCTACTGCCACTTCAGCCTACTAATTCTCTGAGCTATGTCGGTAACACTGGTTTTATGTCGGATAACTTCGTATCCGATCTCTCAGAGAAACATGGTGTGTGATCGGATGCTTGCGCAAAGCTCTCTCCATAGCTCGCTTGGCGACCTTAAATTTGTAGACCAGTCCCACTGTAAGAGGCCACGTCTCAACTCCGTAAGTCATTACGGGTAGGACGCACTGATTGAAAACTTTTGTTTTCAGGCTTTGAGGTAAAGGTGACGAGAAAAGCTTACGAAGTTTTCCGAACGCTGCCCAGCCCAGCTGTATCCGCCTTTGAATCTCCTTATCGAAGTTTTTCTTCCCTAGTTGGAACTTCTGTTCTAGGTACACATATTTGGAAATAACTTCGAAAGAGACTCACTCTTGGAAGTGTTGGGGGTTGTATGCATTCGGAAACACAGACGCAATGATATCTTTATAAATTACTTAGTCCGAATTGGTTAAGTATACGCTTCAAGTAATGAAATGTTGTTTCAACAAATCCAATAATTTTGTTACAGAACGAACCCCAAGTCCCAGTGGATGTTTGTCCTGGTGAAACAGTGCAGCATGGCAACGTCTGCGTCGAACTGCCACCGCATAGGTTATTATTACTCTAGCTAGTAGATATGAGTAGGTAGGATACACAGACTACTAAAAAGAATCTAGTAAGTCACGGCTTAAAAAAAACATGATCACACTCATAGCCCCTACTAGGAATCCCTGTACCAGGGTGCCACGGGCATACACAGAAATAACCACAAATAACACTCAGACCCAGAAACAGACATTTAAACTCATCATTCAAATGTCAGCCTCGGCCGAGAATCGAACCCTCTGCGTAGCAGGCAGGTACACTACCAACTAGGCTGCGCGGGTCGTCACTGTCAATAAACGTCGAAGACGGCGAAAAAAGGAACTAACGCCGCCAACATGACCGCCAATGACATTTTTAAAGTTCTCTCAACATCAGCGCCTCAACCACGTTCATTTTAATTTTAATTTAAGGCAAAGGCGTATTGTATATTGAAAACATAAATTGAAGATCTCCAAGGCCCGTATTGATAAACAGCTCTTGAGACTGACAGCTAGTTTAAATTCGTATCAGAAATGTCATTCAGTACATTATGGCCTATCAAATCCATACTTAATTACTCTCAATCTTGAGATAGTTTTATAAATACGAGCCTAAGGAATTTTCAAAAATTTAGCTACTCTGCCATTTTGACCCCAGGGGTTACATAATTTTTTTCTAAGAAAATATCATAGTTTCTGCAAATGTTTTATTTGTGTGGTAAACTACAACATTTATTGGTTGTTTTATCAAAAATAACATGAGTTTTCAAATTATAATTTAACAATTATTGAACAAAATTGACAGACAAAACGCAGATTTTTCGGTCCCCGATTGCTGAGAAAGAAAGTAGAACACTTTTTTTCTAGTTAAATGACGCAGGTGAAAATAATTTTTCTGTATGTGATTCTCTGAGAAGAATAGAGTTCTATATCTTATTGTCATATAAAAATTGTTGGAATTTGTCTGTAAAGTTTGTCCCCAGAATTCCAGACCTGTCGGTCCTATTATTTATTTATTTAACAGTTTATTGTACACACGAACACACACAGAATAATTACATGAGAAATTCAGACACAACAAACACTGCTTATTTCTACAAAGAAATTTCTTACAGCAGACCTAATAAGAAAGTAATAGCATAAAACGTAATGCAGATAACACGTGTACATTATTTTATTGCAATATGAGCAGTACATAAATATAATTTAAATTTAAATAAACATATACATACCTACAACAATGACAACAATAAATAAATAATATAATACTTTTAAACATATACCTATCCTAAATATGATAGATATCTTTAATAAATAAATATATACCATACATTTATTTCTCCCGATCCGGAGCTCCTGGGTTCGATTCCCAGGGGGTAAAACACAAAGTTGATATTTGAGAATTTATCACTTTGTGAATTTTTCCCCAGTTTGGGTAGGACATTGCAGGTTGAATCACCTGATTGTCCGAAAAGAAAAAGATTTCGTGCTTCGGAGGGCACGTTAAGCCGTCGGTCCCGGTCGCTGTCTTTGATAGTGGTCGTTACACAAAACCATGTCAGAGGCCTGATAGTTGTGCTACTAGGCGGTTTAAAAAGTCTGACACCAGGGTTTATCGGGTCCATAGACTCGATACCCAATCGACAGAAGAAGAAGACCACGATTACTCCGTAAGTAAATTGCGAATAGGCAATAATTGTTTTTATAATGGCAAGAATTCATAAAAACTTAAGTGATTCCAATTTGTGTTCCATTTCTTATGTATATGTTTCCGTGATCAAAATTTTAAGTCTAGGTTCGTGACCAACTTTTTGGACCGCTATTCAAAATATTAGTTTGCCAATGTTTGGTATTTCTACAGTTACGTTTTTATCTTATAACTTCCATGCTGGCCTGGGAGCGAGAGAAAAACATAGAATGTGCCAGCTGCATTTCCTCCCGGGTATGCTGTAAAAACCAGCTAAGGGATCCGAGGGATTCAGTGTATTGCAATTTAGGCGATGGGCTGACAACCTGTCACTACAGCAATATACCTACGAATATATCTTAAATAACCCTCAAAACTTTGTCAGACGTGGCGGAACGACCTTTGTTTTGGTCGTTTACGCTCTGCCTACCCCATTAGGGATAAAGGCGTGATTATATGTATGTATGTACGTACGTTTTTATCAAATTTATTGATGTAACATTGATTTATGTTGGTAAAATACACAATTTTATTAAAATGTTTCTAACGGAAAAAAATACCCATCCAATACGTTACCTTGGTTTTGTTACGATTTTGATGGTAACGTATAGACGGACTCGGAAAGTAACAAAATGACACTGTAAAGCTATGTTTACATACATACATACATATAATCACGCCTTTATCCCTAATGGGGTAGGCAGAGCGTAAACGACCTAAACAAAGGTCGTTCCGCCACGTCTGACAAAGTTTTGAGGGTTATTTAAGATAGATTTGTAAGTATATTGCTGTAGTGACAGGTTGTCAGCCCATCGCCTAAATTACAATATACTGAAACCCTCGGATCCCTTAGCTGGTTTTTACAGCATGCCCGGGAGGAAATGCAGCTGGCACATTCTATGTTTTTCTCTCGCTCCCAGGCCAGCATGGAAGAAATTTACATAAGAAATTTATAAACATAATATTTTATAATAAAAAGTATGAAAACCTAAACTTATTTACTAAATTTACTTAAGTACTTAATAATATTATAAATGCGAAAGTAACTCTGTCTGTCTGTTTGTTTGTTGCTCTTTCGGCTGAACGGATTTTAATGAAATTTGGTATGGTGATAGATGGTAACCTGGAGACGGACATAGGCTATTTATAATCACGCCACCGTATGTAGGAGGTAGGTAGTAGGTAGGGAACTAACTTTAATTAGTGATTTCTTTCATGCCTAAACGGCTTAACGGATTCTGATAAAATTTGGTATGGTGATTGATGATATCCAGGAGACGGACAAAAGCTATATATAATCACGCCACCGGATTTACGAGGTAGGTAGTAGGTAAGAAACTGAATTTAGTTAAAGATTTATAATCATTTTTGATGGGATTTTTATACTGAACCAAGTGTTACATACAAAAATAGCTAAAGATACAAATAATCACGCCCATGTGCTTAGAGGGTAGGCAGTAGACAGGAAACTGAATTAGTTAGTGTTTTTAACCGATTTAGATGGGACTTTTTTTCAACTGAGTGCTACCAAGAATAAATATATAAATAATCACGCCACCGTACTTAGGGGGTAGGCAGTAGCAGAGAACTGAATTTAGTAAGTGGTTTTAATCGATTTGGAGGGGACTTTTTAATTTAACTCAGTATTACCAAGCCACAAACTAAGGATATTAATAATCACGCCACCGTACTTAGGGGGTAGGCAGTAGCAGAGAACTGAATTTAGTTAGTGTTTTTAACTGATTTCGAGGGGACGTTTTTATTCAACTCAGTGTTACAAAGACACAAACAAACGATATAAATAATCACGTCACCGTATTTAGGGGGTAGGCAGTAGGCAGGGAACTTAATGCAGTTAGTGTTTTAAACTGATTTTGATGGGATTTTTCTTATTCAACTGAGTTGTACCTAAACACGAACTAAGGGTAAATATAATCACGCCACCGTACTTAGGGGGCAGGCAGGGATCTGAATTGAGTTTGTATTTGAACCGATTTTGATAGGACTTTTTTCAGTTTACTCAGCGTTACCTCGATTTACGATATCATTACGCTACCTAACGTAGGGGGTAGGCAGATAACAAAAAAAATAGTGTTTAAACCGATTTTGACGGAACCTTTTTTATTTAATTCTGTGTTACCTGGACTAACTTAGAAAACATTTCATCACGCTTCTTTACTTGGGGGGGCAGGCCAAGCAGTCAGAATTAAGAATGCTATTAAATGCTTTACGTTATGTTGTTGAAACGTTGGCAGCAATTTAATTAATTATGTGTGTTGGGTATTAAAAATCTGTGGAACTTTTATACACGTCCACTGGGGTGACATAAGTTTCAGGATTGACGGGAGAAAATGGGACTGGAAAGACATGATATCAGTTTAGGGACGCGTGTGACGGGTAGGACAGGGGGAACGTGTGGTAGGTACGTGAGGAACGATGACGGGAGAAGGTTTGACACTACTTTCACGGCCACTATCGCCATGTTTTCCGACGACCCACAACACGCTGCAGATGATCACGGATGGACGTGTGACGTACACGCATATTTATAATAAACATAATGGTTGCGAACTACCCGCGAGCGACTTCACTTCAAGTCGAGGTCCAGTGGCGGACGGGTGTCTCGCAGGCGTTGTAAACTATACTACTGTGTTTTATTGAAATATCTCAATACCTTGCCTCATCAATTACATGCCTAATCCACAATGCCACAGGACTAATGAAAATAAACTTCGCAGACGAAGTCGTGGGTAAGAGCTAGTATTTTTTATAAATTTTAATATGTCATTAAACATTAAGCTCGAATAAAATGCAAATTCTTTGTCAACAACATTTTATGGTTTTCAATGTGAACTAATAAAATCAAAGCATGTACAGTGCATACATACATATAATCACGCCTTTATCCCTAATGGGGTAGGCAGAGCGTACACGACCTAAACAAAGGTCGTTATTATTATTATTATTTAACAATTTATTGTACACAAAAAACATCATAAACACAGGACATAAAAAAAAAGACACAACAGGCACTGCTTATCTGTCGTTCCGCCACGTCTGACAAAGTTTTGAGGGTTGTTTAAGATAGGTATATTGCTGTAGTGACAGGTTGTCAGCCTGCCGCCTAAATTGCAATATACAGAAACCCTCGGATCCCTTAGCTGGTTTTTACAGCATGCCCGGGAGGAAATGCAGGTGGCACATTCTATGTTTTTCACTCGCTCCCAGTCCAGCATGGAAGTAAGCATGGATGTACAGTGCAACAACATTGAATTGTCAAAAAATTATGGTGCCACCGTTTTCACTACATAGTATAAAACAAAGTCGCTTTCTCTGTCCCTATATCCCTATGTATGCATAAATCTTTAAAACTACGGAACGGATTTTGATGCGAATTCTTTAAAAAGAGAGAGTGATTCAAGAGTAAGGTTTATATGTATAATACATGCATAACATAGTAGAGAAACTGATAATTTCCGTGCGAAGCCGGGGCGGGTCGCTAGTATATATATATATAGCATAACCGATAAATGAATCCTTATTCTTCTATTCTTCTTACAGTCTTGATATTAATATTTTTAAAGCTTTAATAAGCTTTATCGGTGAGCAATAAAAAGCAGCTGATAATAAAAAATAAATACCCATCATATTAGTTATTTTCTGTCAACGACCGACTGACAGAAGGCGACGCGGCAGACCGAGACGACGATGGCGAGACGAGCTGGACGCCTTCAGCAAGTCATGGCCGGAAGAGGCGCAAGATAGGGAGTCATGGAGGGAGAGGAGAGAGGCCTATCCCGAGCAGTGGGACACATAACGGCTATATACTTACACTTTTAAAAAGGCTGTTACAGATGTCCTCAAATAGACTCCACCAAATGTAAAATACCATCCAATTGTAAAATATTTACTTTTTAAATATGATTTATATAACCAAAATTATATTTTTTTTACCTAATATTTTGTTTTGTAATAACTGTTTATTGTAACAACTTTATCATGCTGTGTAAACACGCTTAGGGTATCTATCTTGTTAAGTTAAAAATGTATAATTATCTCATTCATGTATCGATTGTTACCCGTTGTGTTTTCCAAATAAACTAAAATAAATTAAAAAAACATAAGGCATAAGATTAGTTTCCAGGGCGGGGGGTAGACACCCCATTACAAAACATTAATATGTTTTAATACTGCTATTCATCTTTCATCCAAGATTCATCATCTAACTCAAGTTAAGTTTACATTTTATCGTAATGTAAATAAATAAATAAATAGATAAATAATCCAATCCAAATAACATGGATACATAATCCATCTTTAATAATTCATCTTTCATCCAAGATTCATCATCAAACTCAAGTTACATTTTATCGTAATGTTTAAATAATCCAATCCAAATAACATGGATAAATAATCCATCTTTAATAATTCATCTTTCATCCAAGATTCATCATCTAACTCAAGTTAAGATTACATTTTATCGTAATGTTTAAATAATCCAATCCAAATAACATGGATAAATAATCCATCTTTAATAATTCATCTTTCATCCAAGATTCATCATGTAACTCAAGTTAAGTTTACATTTTATCGTAATGTTTAAATAATCCAATCCAAATAACATGGATAAATAATCCATCTTTAATAATTCATCTTTCATCCAAGATTCATCATCTAACTCAAGTTAAGATTACATTTTATCGTAATGTTTAAATAATCCAATCCAAATAACATGGATAAATAATCCATCTTTAATAATTCATCTTTCATCCAAGATTCATCATGTAACTCAAGTTAAGTTTACATTTTATCGTAATGTTTAAATAATCCAATCCAAATAACAAGGATAAATAATCCATCTTTAATAATTCATCTTTCATCCAAGATTCATCATCTAACTCAAGTTAAGATTACATTTTATCGTAATGTTTTTCCACAAGAATCAGTTTACATAACAATGATGAACGACAGTTTTTTTGAAAACATTGAGCAACTGTCGTCAATACAATGGGTGTACCTCATATTCTAAAAGGATTCCGCCACGTCTGACAAAGTTTTGAGGGTTATTTAATATTTAAGATATATTTGTAGGTATATTGCTGTAGTGACAGGTTGTCAGCCCATCGCCTAAATTGCAATATACTGAATCCCTCGGATCCCTTAACTGGTTTTTACAGCATACCCGGGAGGAAATGCAGCTGGCACATTCTATGTTTTTCTCTCTCTCACAGGCCAGCATGGAAGTTAATTATTTTTCTATCTTTAGGTAAATATATTGGCACAGGCACAGGAGTCGTATTTCTGAACCGCTCGTATGAAAACTGAAAACGTTTACGAAAATCATTCGTGTACGTTATCAAATTCTAATACACACGATTTTACGTAATTTTGAAGCAGTAGAAATCTGTGTTGCCAATAAAGTCTAATCCCATAAATTGTTTTCGTTCTACGCAGAAATACACCTACTATACCACCACTACCACTAACAAAAATCGTTTATTTTAAAAACTGGAAATGAATCGCAGGGAAACGGAACGTAAATTCAAGTAAATTAAAAAGTTAAAGTGTCACTTGTCAAATGATTGTCTGTGTCACTGTCATGATCATAGACTACTTAGGTTTCCAGTAGTAGAAAAGAAAACGAATGGTTTGTACCACTCGTTGTAGAGTCGCATACGAATGAGTATTCAAAACTAGTGATTTTGAGATTTAGTATGCGAATGTTTCTTTTACTTCCATGCTGGACTGGGAGAGATAGAAAAACATATAATGTTCCAGCTGCCCCTCCTCCCGGGCATGCTGTTGAAGTCAGCAAAAGGGACTCGAGGGTTACAGTGTATTGTAATTTAGGCGATGGGCTGGCAACCTGTCACTATAGCAATAAATATTACTATCTATAATTGCCCTCAATTTTTGTCAGACGTGGCGAAAGCGCTTTTTACAAGGCGTAATACGCTCTGCCTATCACGTAAGGGATAAAGGCGTGATTTATGTATGTATGTATGTTTCTTTAATTCGGATACGAGCGGTTCAAAAATACGACTCCTGGACATAGAGTCGTGGAGAGACCGGGGAGAGGACTTTGCCTAGCAGTGGGACACTAATGGCTAGATAAGATAAGATAAGATAAGGTATATATATTATACTTTGTGCTTAAGTACTACCTTAACGAAAATACATACATACATGTCATACAATTATGCCTTTATCCCTAATGGGGTAGGCAGAGTGTAAACGACTTAAACAATGGTCGTTCCGCCACGTCTGTCAAAGTTTTGAGGGTTATTTAGGATAGATTGTTAGATATATTGCTGTGGTTGTATGCCCATCGCATAAATTACAACATACTGAAACCCTCGGACCCCTTAGCTGGTTTTTATAGCATGTCCGGGAGGAAGTACAGCTGGCACATTCTGTGTTTTTCTGTTGCATGCAAGCAACGAAAATAACTTCTCCAATATAATTTTGTGTTTCAACTATCTTATGCAACAAGGTTTCTGATTCCGAGACAATGGGCTCGATTCTAGATACCACCGGCTAAAACTAAAATTATAATCTATCTGCAATTTTAAATAAATAAAATTGAAAAAGGACAGGCGATTTATACTCTATGGTTTTACACTTTTTCCGCTAGATTTTGCCGCGCTTTTGCGCGTTTCGCCAGTATTTCTGTCAATATTTTCATATGACATACATACATAAAATCACGCCTTTATCCCATACGGGAAAAAAATAAAATTGTTGTGTATTGCTGTAGTGACAGGTTGTCAGTCCTTCGCCTAAATTACAATACACTGTAACCCTTGAATCCCTTTTGCTGACTTCTACAGCATGCCCGGGAGGAAGGGGGCTGGAACATTTTATGTTTTTCTATCTCTCCCAGTCCAGAATGGAAGAATTTTCATATGACGGCGGCTAAAAATTACAGATAACGCATAAAACCAACGACTATAAATCAAAAACCAGAGAGAATAGATCTCCTGTCCTTTTCCAACGTTTTTAGTCTGAAAGTGACAAATAGATTTTAATTTAAGTTTTAGTCGGCAAATGAAGGGCCGTATTTAAAATCAGCTTTCATGCGTGACAGCGAGTTTGAGTTCGTATCAGAAATGTCATTTCATAATTACGAGTCCTAGAATCGAGCCCATTCTTGAACATTTTAATATTTCCGGCCTGTGCTACATGAAGTAATATCATGGATGAAATATTTTGATAATTAATTCCTGAACTGTTTATAATTTACCGTCGCTTTGTCTTATAGAATAACTTTCTTTTATAAGTAGCGATGTTGAAGAGAATCATTTTGAAATGACTTACTCGAGTATTTATATTTTTTTTATAATAATATTAGCAACATTGTCTCAAGCAAGGAGACTAACAAATTACAAACAAGATGTTATAATACCAAAAATATACAAAATACTTGAAAATAATAATAATATTATTCTACAACAAACTTCAAAAGAAGAATTTGACAAGAAAGGTCTCTTAGATTTCCTACAGAACAATGCTAATTTAGAATACAGAGTTGACAATATATTAAACAGAGAAAGTGAACGAACTGTCGGCGCGAAAAAAAGATTGATCAAAAGAATTGTTTCACATAACAAAACAACTCCAAACGTAGTATTTGACAGAGCTGCTGGACTATTCTTCAAGCCATTAGTACGTTTACATAAAACCAAAAGAATTGCGCTTGATAATGCAAGAAACATACCGATGTTGCATGGGATACAGAATGAACTGACAGCTCTGAGAACAAGATTTGATTTGGAAAAAGCAAGGGCGTCTGTACCTGTGGAAAATACATACACTTATGAAGCAAGACATTTGATCAAGATATTAAGGGAAGTGGATATGATAATAGGAGAGATAGGATTGCCTTATTTGAGTGGTAAACTTCATCAAATGTTTTCAAAAAGCTATGAAAAAGAAGTAAGTACTTAAAAGATATTAAAAAACACACGATCACACTCATAGCCCCCACTAGGATTCCCTGTATCGGGGTGCCATGGACATACACAGAAACAACCACAAATAACACCCAGACCCAGAAACAGACATTTAAACTCATCATCCAAATGTCTGCCTCGGCCGAGAATCGAACCCGGGACCCTCTGCGTAGCAGGCAGGTACACTGCCAACTAGGCTGCGCGGGTCGTCAAATATTATATATAAATATTGGGTTCGATTTTAGATTTGCCGGCTAAAACTAACATTAAAATCTATTTGACACTTGCCTGTGAGCGAGGGAAAAACATAGAATGTGTCAGCTGCATTTCCTCCCGGGCATGCTGTAAAAACCAGCTAAGGGATCCGAGGGTTTCAGTATATTGTAATTTAGGCGATGGGCTGACAACCTGTCACTACAGCAATATACTTACAAATCTATCTTAAATAACCCTCAAAACTTTGTCAGACGTGGCGGAACGACCTTTTTTTGGGTCGTTTACGCTCTGCATACCCCATTAGGGATAAAGGCGTGATTATATGTATGTATAAATAACAATTTACAAACATTTTCTTACGGACCACGCACTAGGAATAAATCTGTATCGCAGGAGTCCAATTATCAACATTACCAAGTAACTACATTACAAAATATAAAGCCAGCCATCATAAACAATATGAAAACATTCTGATTCTAATTTATTATTAATTATAATAAAACAGGAGATATGAAAATAATAGAAAATAAGAGAATAAATGGAACAGCATGCAAAAACAATAACAACTATAACTAGGGTGTGGTGATATTGGTGTGTGTGTGTTTATGGGTGTATGATGGTAAGTGTGTGAATGGTGGTAGAGTGGAAACTTTTTTATTAATTAATCTATTCTATTATTTTATTTTATTTGTTTTTGGATGTATAGGAATTAGCACTCACTGTATATAAGGTCTTCTGATTCCTTGTATGAAGCTCGCGGATTTTAGCTTTAGCATGCCCGATCCTACATTCTTTAATGTCGTATCGTTTGACAATCCGGTTGTAGATGAAAGGTTGTGCGAAATAGGGAATGCGACGTGCAAATGCTGACTTCACTGTGACTTGTGGAATTCCATAGACTCTCTTTTCCAAAATATTTGGATAGTTTTCGGATTTCAAAATACTGCGGTGAGAGGCCAGAGTAATCCTCAGGATGTACAACTGCCGAACACCGAGTACACTGGCCTCAGAATAAAGTTCATTGGTTGCGTACAACATTGGTTTTCTGAGCATAACTTTGAGCACAGATCTCTGCGATCTCTCTAGTACCAGCATACTTGTTTCTGCAGAACATCCCCAGACACCAATACAGTAGCTGATAAGGGACTTGCAGAGGGCCGAATAAACCATTTTTAGAATTCTTATATCCGCCGCTACTCTTAGTATTTTCATCACGTAAATATTTCTAATAGAGTTATTAATGAATGGAATAAACTGCCAGAAGAAGTAGTCTCTGCGCGAAATGTTAAAGCATTTAAAAATAAACTAGATGCACACATGAATGAAACTAAGAAAAAGAAAGCTGACTAAATCAACTGGATACAGGCATTATCAGTTGTATATCGACTGCCTGTCTGCTCAAGAATAATAATAATAATAAATAAGTTTATAAACTCTTTTTGCAGTTCTCGTACATTGATGTGATGTTTAAAGTTTAATTTCAGGTCAATCATAATGCCAAGATATTTAAGTGCTTGTTGTTGTGTTGTTGTTTGTTCAATTTGCGGACAAGAACAGAGATTTGGATCGCAATTGTTTCTAGGAAGTATTTATAATTGTGAACAATTCTGCTGATGCTGAACTTCTACAAGCAGACTTGATGAGGCTTGATAATTATTGTCATGCCAACAAATTAGACCTCAACGTAGGTAAATGTTCATATTTAACCTTCACATTGAAAAGAAACAATTATACACAAGTCTATAGTATTAAAGGCCAGAATCTGAAATCCTGTTCGGATATTAGAGACCTAGGTGTGATCCTTGACAGCAAACTACAATTTGACCAGCATATCGAGTTCTGTGTCGACAAGGCTTACAAAGCTCTTGGGTTTGTCAAGCGTATCTCGAAATGCTTCAACAAGATGTAAACCATTAAAATAATCAATTGTGCCTATGTTCGAAGTCATCTCGAGTACGCATCTGAGATATGGAGTCCCTATTATAATATCTACAAAGACAATATCGAGAAAATACAAAGAAAAATCATATTTTTCTGGTGTTATAAATTTAAACATCCTTATTCAGGTCCTAATTATGAACATTGCTCAAGGTAAAATTGACTGTCCAGATCTCCTCAGCAATTTAAGGCTTATAACACCAACTAGGAATTTGCGTCACAATACATTACTCCATGTTCCCTCAGGCAATACTAATTATAGGAATAATAGCTGCTTACTCAGAAAATTATTTACACTAAAAAAAGTATGATAAAATAAAATAGAATAAAATAAATAAATCCATCTAAACCCGGTGAACTAGATCTTTTCAGTGTAGTTATAATTATTGAAATTTCAATCTCATCGGATGTTTGAATATAAATAGTTTGGGACACTGGATTTTGTGAAACTGTCGCCGCAACTACTGAGTCTTGTGTTATTTTAAGTTTTTTTGTAGTAGACGAGAGGCCAACTTTTCTCCCACCGTGGAAAAATATTTGTTGCATTGCTTAAGCGATTCTACTTCGTTTTCGGGTATAAGTTCGGTTAGTTCTGTGGCAGTGTTTTTCCGATTCAGCCGTTCACAGATCTCATCAATGGTCTTCCACAGTCTCTTTGGGTCATGCTTAGAGTCTTCAAATTTCTGTTGCTCGTGATTTTTTTTAAGATTGTATAAGAGGTCATTAAAAAGTTACGGTATCGCTTATAAGTAATCTTTTTCGCTTAATCATTTGGGTTATTGCGCTGGTCAAGGACGCGATGTTTCATGCATCATATGAGCCCTGGGGTTATCCAGGGCATACGTGCATACTTGGACCTACTCAATCGTACCTCAGAGGAGTTTTTACTACCCGCTTAAGTGAGTATTGAGTTGAATTCTCTAGTTGCGGTATTGACATCAGTTGCGTTGTATACCAGTGACCAGTCAGCGTCTGCAAGTGCAAGCGCAACAGCAGAGTAGTTGATTTTGATTACTGTTCTATTCTGGCGCTTTTTTCTTGTATGATCGCTAGACAATCCAGACATAACCAGATAATGGTCTGTGGTGGCACTGACGGCAACTAGACCTGTTTTGAATTCTGATCTTGATTTAATGAAAATGTGGC
Source organism: Scrobipalpa costella (assembly GCA_949820665.1). Classification (NCBI taxonomy): domain Eukaryota; kingdom Metazoa; phylum Arthropoda; class Insecta; order Lepidoptera; family Gelechiidae; genus Scrobipalpa; species Scrobipalpa costella. Next base: position 513,219 of record OX463315.1, read on the forward strand.
CCAGACAATTACTTTTCCTTGTTGGCCTAGTGATCGCCGGAATTAAACCTGTTTCCGCCAGTAGAGAAAGATAATTTACGACTGCATCTGCAGAGTTTAAAATATTAATATTTATGTCACCCGCCAATATGAGTGTCAATCTGCTTTTCAAGGAATCAAGACAAGTACCGAGTGACTTTAAGAAAGAGTCAGTTTTTCTGAAAGATGGGGAGCGATACACACCTAACACAGCTATGGACGGAGTTAGCTCGACTATTTGGCATTTAGCTTCCGCAAAGAACAGTTCCGAGACCGAAGCATTCCACTTGTTGTTAACGTACGCCACGACACCTCCGTTCCTATTTTTATTATAGCTGTGGAATAAGAAGTATATCCCGGGATTTGCCCCACCACAGCGCCTCCCATCAATAAACACTCGGTAAGAATAATTACCTATAATTATGTATCTACATTAATGGTAGCCATTTAAAATTTATTGTTTGTACTCTGTGACCACTCTATACTGTGTGATTGTGTATGTTAACTTTGTGTGTAGTTTACAAACTGAATGAATTTACTTTATTGTTGATTATTTGTCACTCCCAAAATAAAAATATTGGGAAAGGACCAGCGATCTATTCCCTCCGGTTTTTATTTATAGTCGGTGGTTTTATGCGTTTTCTCGTCATTTTTATCCGCCGTCATATGATATGGCCTTGGATGAGAAACCTCTGGACACGTACAACGAAAATGTATAAGAACTCGTTCAACCAAAACTGGGGGGGAGGGAGGTATGACAGATAATACCCGAACAAATGTAAAAAGTACGCGCTTCCTAACCTATTTGTTTATTTTTGACACTTTTTAAATATTCGGGTTATATGACTTTTTTGATCGTGTCATAATGTTGTAGCCTAGTCGATAATCGATAAAGAATAAATTATCATAACCAAACTAACAACAACGCAAAGTCATTGTCCCAATCATTGTCAAATTGAACCCGGGACCTATGGGTCGAGAGCCCATGGCTCAGACTGCTAGATCACAGAGGCAGGTGCTTTTTGAACAAAGAACAGCATAACTAACATTATTCATGGATACCACGCGTACTAAGAAGTGGGCATAAATTAGTCGTAAATGAAAATAAAAAGTCACGCGACCACACATGAAACTTATACCAGCCAACAGATCATAAAATATTAGCGTTATCCGTTCAAATGTTTATGTTTTTCGTAGACCCGCGACATGCTGGTGACGATACTGTTAACCATTCCTATCGATATCATTCATCGATAGTATCACGTCTCTACATGAACAAAAATGAATGAACGACAGAAAAAAATACCATTATAATCCGATTCATTAGAGATTGACAAGATATTGGTTTACATGCATTCAGAACCCTGGATATTTTATTGGGTCGTATTATTCATTCCTGTGCGCATTTTATTCATTTTAGAAGAAAATAACCATTTTCAAAGATATTTTTCCTCCCCGAAATTTGAAGTCACACTGACGTTGGTAGTTTGTTTACTGTGGTCAAAATGCCACCTGTCAGTCTAGAGGGGTATGGAGTAAAACGTCATAATTGCACGCCCAGACGTTTTTTCGTCCAAGGATATGGTGGATAAATTTGACAGAAATACTGGGGAAACGTGCAAAAGCGAGTCAAAATCTAGCGGAAAAAGTAAAACCATAGAGTATAAACCGCCTGTCCTTTTTAAATTTTAATACTTTGAGAGTAACAGATAGATTTTCATTTTAGTTTTAGCCGGTGGTATCTAGAATCGGGCCCATTGAATATTGATTCATTCCAGAGCACGTAGACATCCATGTCAAAAATTTATACGTAGAGTGGATTTTTTTTACTCATCACACGGGGTCGGCTGTCTAATCTAGGGGATTGAATAGGGTACTGTTTTTTTTTACAAAGAGCGAATGCCATCTGATCTCCGCAACGCAAAAGGGTAACCAGACCCAATCCTAGATTAGGTTATAGTTTTCAAGCCGCCAATGCTTCTTAGCACTGGCATTCACGAGCATTCGTTCTTGTATGTAATAACTATTTGACATCTATAAATAATTTATGCTTCCATGCTTGCCTGGGAGCGAGAGAAAATTATAGAATTTGCCAGCTACATTTCCTCCCGGGCATGCTGTAAAAACCAGCTAAGACATCCGAGGGTTTCAGTATATTGCAATTTAGGCGATGAGCTGACCACCTGTCGCTACAGCAATATACCTACAAATATATCTTAAATACATACATACATACAGTCACGCTTTTATCCCTAATGGGGTAGGCAGAGCGTAAACGATCTAAACAGAGGTCGTTCCACCACGTCTGACAAAGTTTTGAGGGTAATTGTGGCATGAATGGCTTTACAAAATATAATAAGCAAGCAAGCTTACAATTTACTTTACTTGGGAGGCGAAAGCCATCTATTAATAATAATCGGAACAAATTAAAGGAAGTTATTGAACTGCTCCGAGGGATCCATATCAGAAAATAACCCTCCCTGCGGATGGAGGGGCAGCTTCCCTAAGGCATATATTAAAAATATCTTTGTTTGTTCTAATATTCATAATTCTACTTAGTAATTATCTAATCTCTTTGACCTATTTTATTAGAATCCTAGTTCTGAGGTTAGGGTCTTAAAAATCAGCTCTTGATAGAATTTAAATCTGCTAAGTTTAACATTGAGGACTTATAATGATTATACTATCTATTAAATATAAACAAGTAAGACAGTTGTATTTTAAGTAATTTAATTAGGCACGTCCGGTAGGTAGGTAAACCTCTCTCTGCGGAAAGGATCTGGTTACTAATTATGGTCTTCCAACATAGGGTTTAGACGATCACATGGCCTAAGCGAAACTAAATACCAACCAAACTGTGAACTAACATACTACATGATCAGGTTTTATTAGGGTTTGGTGCTATTAATATTCATACTAAGTTAATATATCAAATCTTAAGTTCAATCCATTTCAGCTACTTACATTTTACAGCATCGATCATGTTAGATTAGGTTAAATAAATCATATCATCATATTTTGGGGGGTTACAGTTTGTTTGCCGTTCCCAGGATTAGGATAGTTTTCTAAATAGATTGTTAGGTAGATAGATAGATAATAAATTAATATGTTTTATAAAGACACACACATAAAATTTGTAGTATTAAAAAAGGAGAAAAAAGTAAATATTTAAACAAACATAAAACAATCAACAAATTGAAATACAAACATAGACGATAAATACAAAACAAACAAATGGTTGTGTGTGTCGCAGTAAACCAAAAGGGCTATAGCAGCATAAACCTTTTGCCCTGTTGAGCAAAACACTGATTTTCGGCTACTACCCTCAGAGAGTAACGGGCGCATGCAAAACAACAATAAAATAAAATTGGCGTGTAGTGTCATACATTTGTGTAATATGCAAAAACTGTGCAAAATTACAATGTCAAAAGTAATAATAATAATAGCTCAAATAAATCATACATTCAATTAAAATTCAAACAATATAAAACTAAATTAATAATAAATTAAAATTAAATCGATAATTAATGTTGATTGAATAATAAAATAAAATTCAATAAAAAATAAAAAAAAAATATTATAAAAATAATTCCAAAATCATTAAAAATGAATTAAAATAATAATTCAAATATAACAACTTTAATTCTGCTAATAATTTTGATATGGCAAAGTGGCAACTAATAATCATTTTGACAGCAACCGCACCTAGAAGTGTATTTGATCGGCAACAAGCTTCATATTCTAGAAAGCCTACTAGAAGAGCATAAATATGAAGTGATATGTTTATCTGAGACGTGGATTAGGGAGGGAAACTTACACCTAGTGCAAATAAACAATTGTAACTTTGCAGCATCGTTTAACCGGAAGCACTATAAAGGTGGCGGAGTTTCCATCCTTACGCGGGACGGAGTATCTTATAAGGAACTAGAAGAATTTTCAAAGCTGTTCATAGAATATATCACAGAATGCTGCGCAATTGAACTACCAGAGCATTATTTTATAATTATTAATATATATAGATTAGATCGTGACATTAAAACATTTTTTAGCATTATTGACAAAATTGTAGCGAAAATAAAAAGGTTTAGTCGTGATAAACATATAATATTTACGGGAGATTTTAATAATGACAAAAATAAAAAGAAAACACGAAAAATATACAAAAAATGTGCAACGTCCTACTAACATGCAATCTTCATCAGATGATTGATAAACCAACGAGAGTTACCAAGACAAATACATCTTGCATTGATTCGTTATTTACAAATAATAAAAATACATGTGCCTCAGTAAACGATAAAGGTATTTCAGATCATAAAGGTCTGATTTGTACTTATTATTTAACAATCAAAAGACAGCCAATAAAACAGAATCATTTCATAAAGAAAATGATATTTACAGAAAAAAACATGGTACAATTTAAAACAGAATTAAATCAAATAAACTGGGCTGATCTTCTGTTGCACAAAAATAATGTAAATATAAATTACGACATATTTCATACCAAACTACAATTAATCATAAATTAATACATACCAAAAACACGAATTAAAATAGGGCCAACAAAGAAAACAACCTGGTTAAGTAAAGGACTTAAAAGTTGTGTAAACATAAAAGACTTTTAAAGATATTAGTAAATCAAACAGATAATAAAATTATCAAAGAATATCACAACAATTATCAAAAAATGATTAAAAAATGCGTCAAACAATCTAAGAGGAATAATTATACCAAAACTATGAAACGTTCTAAAAACAAGCAGAAGACTATGTGGCACATTGTAAATGATGTTACCAACCATTCACAGAAAATCAAGACGGACCTAATACAATTAACACAATCTGATGAAATTATTGAATGCCCATTGGAAGTAGCGAATTTATTTAATAATTACTTTGCCTCTATAGGTGAAAAATCACAAACTTCTCAGAGACCTCTCAGCATTCCTAATGAAATACAACCAATTTTGCGCGTATTTTTACAACCGGTGACCGAGACAGAAATTTATAAAATAATGAAACAACTGCCAAATAAAAACAGTTATGGAGCCGATGAGATAAACAATACCGTAGTAAAAACCTGAACTGACGAATTAGTCGTCCCCTTTACTCTGCTTACGGATCAATCTTTTAATGCGGAATGCTTTTCGGACAAGCTAAAAATAGCAAAGATAAAACCAATACTCAAAAAAGTAGGGAATAAGGACAATGTGAGCCATTACAGGCCAATTTCTCTACTTCCTGTTTTCTCAAAAAATATTGAAAAAGCAATGACTAAACGGATTTATGCCTTTTTAGAGAAATACAATTTATAAAATGATACAGTTTTGTTTTAGGCAAAATCGTTCAACACAAAATCGTTCAACACAACAGGCAGTTATCCGATATATTAATGAAGTTCTTAATTACATCCAAAACAAATACTATGCAGTTAGTATACTGCTTGACATGACAAAAGCTTATGACAAAGTATCACATAATATATTATTATCAAGATTATATGATATAGGAAAAAAAAGGTAGAGCACACGGATGGATAAAATCATATATCATATAATAGACGACAATACGTAGAACTAGAATATTGTAATGACGAGACTCGCGAAATAAATGCGGTCAAATCTGCAACAAAATACACGAATTGGTCTATCCCACAGGGAATGACACTTTGGATGCATCCTCTTTCTGGTATATATTAACCAACTTCCCAATGTACCTAACACCCCGTGTGTATGTCTGTTTCTGGGTCTGGGTGTTCTTTGTGGTTGTTTCTGTGCATGTCCATGGCACCCCGATACAGGTTATCCTAGTGAGGGCTATGAGTGTGATCTTGTTCGTGTTTATTTGTATTATTTGCGGTTGACGTCTCGATTTTATTCAAATGTTTGAATGAAAAGAAAAGTAAAAATAACATTATAAACAATTTTAGGGCCGTTGAAAATTGGCTATCTGCTCACAATCTTGAGGTAAATAAAACAAAAACCAATATAATGCAATTTCGACCGAGACAGAAATCAGAAATGAACTTAAAACTAGTATCTGAAACACTTAAAATCCAGGAAGTAATAGATTTTAATCTATTAGGAATTCATACAAATACTCATTTAACTTGGGAGAACCACATACTTAAAGTAAAATCTAAATTGTCGCAATTTACCTACGCACTAGCAATTCTCAAAACAAGCACGCAAATAGAGGCCGCACTAGCAGCTTATTATGCCTATGCTTATTCGTGGATTCGGTATGGTATAGTACTCTGGGGAAATAATACCAGTGCCCACGATATTTTTGTTTTACAGAAATAAAATATACGCATTCTCTTCAACATCAAGCCAAGAGACAGTTGTAGGCCGTTCTTAAAAAATATTACCTCTTCCGTCCATCTACATTCTAGATGTATGCAAGAAAAAATATATGCCAATTTGACTATTGCAAAAGTGCTAGACGTAATCATATATTAGAAATGCCTAAAGGTGATATGGTACTGTTCAGGAAGGGTCTACACTATCAAGCCGTAAAAATCTATAATAAAGTTTCAAAGCAGTTAAAAGCAGAAACTCAAGACAAACCTTTTTATAACAAATTAAAGGCATTCCTTTTAGTTAAGTGTTATTATACAGTTGATGATTGCTTGAAAGATAATGTAAAAACATAAATTTACATCACGATCTACTCTATAGAAATAAGCATGACAACTAGAGACTTGTATAGGTATATATATTTTTTATTATTTTTTATTTAGAACATTTGACATTAAAAAATAAATAAATAATAAGCATGTTTAATAGACTTTTATGTTTTATAATTACCAGCATTTGACATTTTTAATAACGATTTTAATATTTCAATGTTATATAATGCCTCTATCAATTAAATTTTCGCGATTTATATTGTTAAAACTTTGCATGCCACCAACTTGTAATGCCCTATTGAACAGGGTTCATGTACTTATGCCATGTTATACCTATATTTAGGACCTTTAACTCTGTACATGAAAACAAGCAATAAATTGAAAATAGAATTGATTATCAACACCGGTTCTATGATTTTTAAGTAGGAACACTTTTGAACATATTTTATTATTATTAAATGTAATATAAAAGTGTGTTTCGTTCGCATACGTTGTATTGGTGGTAGTATATTGTTCCTACACTTCGTTGCTTGGTAACGGAAACTGCCAGTGAATGCAAGGGTTCTGTGTCGATAAACTGCAAGTGGTATACGCTTACTTCTGCACTTATATCTGTCAAAGAATGCGGAGAATTTTAATTTACCATACAGAAAAGAAGGACTTTCAAAATTCACCACATCAAACATTAGACTCGCCAAATGCAGCAGCCTACACAAGCTCATATTGAGCATACCTGCCCTGTTTAGATATGGTGTTATGTGGGTACGAGGTGGAATGGAGAAACAGTAGCGGCAACAAGCATTTTGTACTCGATGTATCAAACGTTGAGTTTTTGCAAGCAAACGTGCGCCAAACACAACATCACCGTAATTTAATTTGGACAAAATAAGTGATGCGCACAAGGTTATTCTCGCGTTTTCATCTAGCAAGTGAGTTTCAAACCGCAAATTACTGTCAAACGTAACTCCTAAGTTTTTAGCTTCATGGACAGGGAGTATGCTTTGTCCCATGATTTCAATGAATGGATTTTGCACATATATTCTCTCAACCTGTACTTACTACCGAGAACCATGCACTGAAATTTATTTGGGTCACAAGTGAGCACAAGCGCATTACGACGCGACCACTCGACGATCCTAACCAGATCCTTGTTCATTTGAGACAGTGCAAGTGATATATTATTAGGTTCTTCAGAAATATACAATTGTACGTCAACAGCGTAGCAGTGATATTTGCTTTACTTAATTACCTTTGTTACGTCCGCACAATAAATAATAAAGAGTAATGGCCCTAGTATAGACCCTTGTGGAACACCGGGCGTCAGCAGCATGCTATTCGATAAAAGGTGCGAACCATCATTATTCAACAGTTGTACGGACTGCCTTCGGTTACTAAGGTAGCTATTAAACCATTGCACAGCCTGATGTTCAACGCCATAATATGATAGCTTAGACAACAGTATAGGGACACTCAAACAATCAAAAGCACGTGAATAGTCCAGTAGCGTAAGAATTGTGCCTCTACCAATATCCTGCTCAGCCAGGACATTATCCACCACAACCAAAGCTGTGACCGTACTCCGACCCTTACGAAATCCCGACTGAGATGCAGGCAGAATGTTATTCTTCTCCACATAATTACTTAACTGTTCGTGGACTACTTTTTCTTCGACAAAAACGGTAATATACTTATTGGTCTTAGGTCTTTCAGTTCAGCCGGACTATCAACCTTAGGAAGCGGCTTGACCAATGCTTCTTTCCTCTGACTGGGCACTTGGCCTGAAATAAACGACAGATTAATAATATTTGTGATTGCTGAAAGAGTACGTGGGAGTGTGAGAAGCACAATGTATCTGCTAATGTTGTCCATACTAACAGCATTTGAAGTAATGGACACAATATGCTTGGAAATAACGCTCTCATCAACTGGCAGCAATTTAAATAAGGAAGTTCCAAGTCGATTATATTACAAAAACATTAAATCTGACAAAGCAACTGTACCTGATCCAGGAGTATCTAGAAAATGTTTATTGATAGTATCCGGGTTATTAAAACAGTCAGATGTTACACTTAGTCGGATCCACAAGAATTTTGTCTTTAACGTTCTTCCAAAACGATTTTCCGTTCTTTACCTGGCTGTTTATAAATCTATCATAATAAGCACGCTTCTCGTAGTAAATACTGGAAATGAATAAACTTTTCAGATGTTTCCAGTATTTTTCGTGAACTTCAGATTTAGTTTGTCTATACCTAATATGAGCCTCGTTTCGCAAATGAATTAATAGTTTTATATTATCTGTTACCAGGGGAAGATTATGATTAAGTTTGATTTTAATTGTTTTAACTGGGTGCATAGACATGCATTGATAGACATCAAAAAGTGATATTGTCATAAAATTAAAAGTACTTAGCATGAGGTCTACCGTAGGCAGATTTTGTAATGATTCCCAGTCGAGCGCATTTAAATCAGAATTAATTTTTTCTAAATTAATATCTTGAAGAGGCTGATATGTAACTAGTTTCGGGGGCGGTATTCTTTTTTTTTAAAACAGTTTTATATTTATCATAGTATGACCAAGGAAACCTGTAATATTAGTTACAGTGGCGTCACGCACACGAGCATTCGTACATACTAAGTCAATAAGTGTTTCATTATGCGTGGAAAAATGTGTAGGCTTGGTTACAAATTATTTCAAGTCCATGTATTGAATCAATTGATTCAATTTTACGCAATCAAGACTTGAAGGGTCAAGCATGTTAACATGTATATCACCTAACAAGACTATGTACTCATTATGTGAAAAATAATTAAGTGACTCAATAAGCGCATCGAGGAATGAGAGAGAGAGATAGAGAGATAGAGATAAATTTATTAATAATTGTAAATTACAAGTCAAAAAATTATAAGCACTTAAGTATATCACATTAATAATCTTTTAAATTGTATTGCTTTTATTATCATTAAAATTAATACAATCATTATAACTATAGAATGCCTGTTCGACAAGCCAACGCTTAAGCCGTGATTTAAAGCTATTTAAGCTTGGTGCCTGCTTGATTACATCGGGTATTTTATTAAATACAGCCGTGCCCATCACATGCGTGGTTCTGGCGGTCTTTTCCAACGTGTGCCTCACTACGTACAACATGTTCGCATGACGTGCGTTTTCTCCAAGTCTATCGCTTCTGCTCTGACACTGGTTCCTATTCTCCCACACGTACAGGTGCACGAATGTATCTAAATATTGCCGCGGTGGTCTATAGACCGTTCCCACAACAATACGCTGTCTATTTGATTGCGTCGATAACCACATTTGTTCGATCCCGTTATCTAGACACTTGAGGTAACGCACACGAACGTCCCGCTTCACATAGAATGCGACCCCGCCGCCCCGACCATTACGCACGTGCATCGGCCTCGATGTCATTTTCATTCGGTACTGAGCCGGCTCGGGCGCATGTGCCTACTGTCCCGCCGAGAGCCATGACTCATTTATGGCTACTATATTAGGGCGGAATTTATCCATGGCAGCAAGAAAATTAATTGTCTTGTCCAGTGTGTAGTGAGCCGACATTAAAAAGTGATAATTGAAGAAGGTAGGGCGTTTAGCGAATTACATTATTTAAGATAGATTTGTGGGTATATTGCTGTAGTGACAGGTTGTCAGCCCATCGCCTACATTGCAATATACTGAAACCCTCGGATCCCTTAGCTGATTTTTACATCATGCCCGGGTGGAAATGCAGCTGGAACATCTATGTTTTCTCTCGCTCCCAGTCCGGCATGGTAGAAATCTTAAATAAACGTCAAAATTTGGTAGAACGTGGCGGAACGACCTTTGTTTATGTCGTTTATGCTCTGCCTACCCCATAAAGGATAAAGGCGTGATTATACGTATGTATAAATGCAGATCATTTATGCGCGCGCTATTATTAACAAAAAGATTTAGTTATGCGATTTGATTTAATTATTTTGCAGATATTACCACAAGTCCAAGAAATGGAAAGAGGCATACTTCATATTGTAGAAGCAGAAACACACAAGTTGTTGAGAGAGGGGTCTCCTCAAGTAGTCAAAGAAGTTGGTGATGATGCACAGAATGAAACAGACACTGAAGAATTAATAAGAAATGATCAACATTATCGTCCGCCTGAGTCGAAAGAACCAGAAGAAAAGCCATGTCCACTGTACCCTCATCTACCACTTTGGAACCATTGGACGGTTAGATAAAAGCTTTTTTACATATACATAATCACGCCTTTATTACTAATGGGGTGGCAGACAATGTTTTGAGGGTTATGTAGATAGATTTGTAGGTATGTTGTTGTAGTGACAGGTTGTCAGCCCATCGACTTGCTTGCATTATACAGAAACCTTCGGATCCCTTAGCTGGTTTTGGAGGCCCGGGAGGAAATGCAGCTGGCACATTCAAAGTTTTTCTCTCGCTCCCAGTCCAGCATGGAAGTATTTATGGAAGCATTTTTTACAAATACTTAGTTTATTTAACGTTGAGCTATCGATACAAACTTGTTTTGCAGCCCATAAACAGTTTTTTACTAACAACTCTAAAGAAAGTAAACCGCAAAACATATGTTTGTAACAAGGTAATTGTCTGCACTTCCGAAATTTAAACCTCTGCTAAGTTGCAAAGAATAAGCTGTTTCGATAAATGAACGTAAAAAAAACGAAGTATACATATGGTCATCATCATCATCATCATCATCATATGGTCATGCATCGCTTAATGCACTGTCTATTGCTGGAATGATAGGTATTTTTGGCGAGAAGCTAAAAATACCTATCATTCCAGCAATAGGTATTTTTAGCTTCTCGCCAAAAATACATTCAAACCACTGACACATAATATATAATTAGTACTACATACCACTGATTCCTACAGTACGCCCTATAAGAGAAACAGCTGTTTTTAATCCAAACATTATACAATAATAGTTAAGATTGAAAAAATTTGCTCTAAAAACCACAGAATACTTATATAAAGGAAAATTTTGGCGTACGGTGGACTGGAGTAAGAGAAAAACATAGATTATGCCAGCTGCATGCTGGCATAATCTATTCCCGAGCGTGCTGTAAAAACCAGCTAAGGAATCTGAGGGTTTCAGTATATTGTGATTTAGGCGATAGCCTGACAAATCTCTCACTACAGAAATATACATACAAATCTATCTATCATAAATAACCCTCAAAACTTTGTCAGACGTGTCGGAATGACCTTTATTTAGGTCGTTTACGCTCTGCCAACTTATTTCGGGATGGAGGCGTGATTATATGAATGTATGTGTTTATGTATGGTGGACTTTTCAACATTACTTCTTCTTCTTCTGTCATGAGTCTATTGACCCGGTGAATCCTGGTGTCAGAGTTTCTAAACCGCCTAATAGCTTATCGAATAGGCCTCTGACGTGGTTTGTGTAAGAGAACTCTTAACATAGCATGGAATCTTTTTTCTTCCAGACAATCAGGTGATTCACCCAAAATTGTCCTAACCAAACTGAGGAAAAAAACAGAAAGTGATACCTACTCATTTACCACCCCCCCCTGATATCGCACCCAGTACCTCCGGATCGGGAGCCCATGGCTCTAACCACTAGCCACGGAGGCATTACTACATACTTTTGTCTTTATTTCCAGTATTCACAAAAGTTGTACCATGATGAGTGTCCGCCAGGCCAGGTCAGAATTGGAACTATTTGCGCCGAAATACCACATCATAGACTTAAATGATTAAAAATAAATATTTTGAAGAAAAAACTCTAATTTAATGTTGAATATCTCTTAAACGTCCCATTTTTCTAAAAACTGGTTTCATTCACATGGTGATTATCAAGATCAAAATAAAGCAATCAACTTTTCAGTGGCACGTGGAATTTATTGCTGGGTAACTTAAAATTAAATAATAAATAACTTGTACACTTAAAAATTAACATTATTCACCATTTTTTAACAGCTTTAGTATCAAGTATCAAATTTCAGTATCAAAGCAAGTGATACTCTCAACTCGTAGATTTCAATGAAACTGATTCTAATAAAGTTATGGAAAAAATCACTGTGCATTGAAGATAGATTGATAAAAAGTTTATTGCAGAAAAATCATCACACAAAACAAAAAATAAACATCAAGAACGAACAAGATGAGATAAAGAACCATAGACATGACAAAAAGAGACTGTTTGTGCTTAAATTCTGTTATATGTGTGCTGAAGTAATGCAGAGGGTCAAAGCTCAGTGTATTATGACTTGTAATACTATATGCGTTGAATACGAAATTAGAGCTGTAGATAAAAAGGGGACAGTTTATTACATTGCAGTTGATGTGGCAATAAGACATGCTCATATAGATAAAGATTTAAAAAAAGATTAAATCTGTAATGATACAAATGATACTAAACACGTTGACGAAATCAGAGTTCTAAACGAGTGGATAGAAGGGGCAGGTCATGACGTTGCAGTTGTTTTTGTTAGCAGACAGGAGGATGTAGCCGGACTCGCCCCAGCTCTCGCCCCAGGAGTTCTTGATGAGCCAGTAGAGGTCGCCGTGGCGTTCGCCGTAACCGATCACGGTGACGGCGTGGTTCATAGCGCGGGGGTCGGGGATGCTGGTGGAAGGATACAAATTTAATGATTAATAATTCAATGTTCTTTTTCCATTCGGATACTAAATACTTCGACAAATGTCATTCTAGTTCTCGTATTAATTCATGAATTCTTTCGTTATTAATTATTTCTTGAATAAATAGAAACAGTAAAAATAAAACCCGTAGAACCCTGTCGTCAGAGTTTTAAAACCACTTAGTAGCACAGCTATAAGGCCTCTGACGTGATTTGAGTAACGACCACTATCAAAGACAACGACTGGGACCAACAGCTTAACGTACCCTCCGAAGCACGGAATCCTTTTTCTGTTCAGACAAACAGGTGATTCTACCTGCAATGTCCTAACCAAACAGGGGAAAACCTTACAAAGTGATAAATTGACAAATAACTTTGTGTTCCCACCTGGGGATTGAATCCAGGACCTCCGGATCGTAAGCTCATGGCTCTGACTACTATACCACGGAGGCAGTTCAGAGAAAGAGGCAAACAGTGCAATGATCAGCAAGACTGTAAATACTGGCAAAAAATATATAATTCAAATTGACGATGAATAGATACGTTTTTCCAAGCTAAATAAATTTGCATGACCACAGCTTGATCAGCTTGTTGTAAAACACGATGATATTGAGAAATCAGACAACAATAATAAAGATTACATACCACTCTACATCATAGAAGACACCACTCTTGTAGAAGACCATGTGCTCAGTGACCAAGACGCCGATGGTGACCGGGCCGTACTTGTACAACGCGACCTTGAGGGCGTTAGGACTGTTTCTGGTGACACCAACGAACCCTTGTATGTGGTACACTTCTGTCATGTTGTCGATCCTGCAGACACCATCCTGGAATATAAGAAATAATATAGTGACGCTAAAAAGGACAACCCCCAGCCTCGATGTCTGAATTAGGTCGATACTTTCAAACCGATCGACTCTTTTCTTTTTCTGTGGCGACTATGGAATTTATTACGGCTAAATGTAACAAATTTGCTTAATCCTTTTAAGATAGATACAAAAACATGAGACTATGCTTACCAGGCCACTCAGAAAGTATTGCGATAAATAGTTTTTATATATGGTAGACTGGCCGGTTAGAATCTTTTTTGAAAATATGATTACTTGTAAGTAAAAATATGTGTGTTCCATTTTCAAAATTTCCCTTCACATTTTTTGCGAGCCAATTCAAAGTATCGTGTCTTACTGAAAAATGGATCTGCGCCGGGAACATTTTCGAGCTATGATTTTTTTCGATTTCAAGTGTCGCCTGAAACCGGATGAATCGTTCGATAGACTTCAAATGGCATTTATGAATGAAAGCCCCTCCAATGCAACCGTGTATCGTTGGTATAACGAATTTAGGCGCGGTCGACCAACCTGGGGGATGAAGAAAGAAGCGGTCGCCCTTTGACGGCTATTACGGAAGAAAACGTGCTAGCAGTGAAAAATTTAATCCAAGATAATAGGCGAATTACATATCAGGAGATTCAGCACATATTAAAGATTGGATCGGGAAGCGTTCACGAGATTCTACAAGGGCATCTTCGCGTGAGGAGGATAGTATCGCGCTGGGTGCCGCACTACCTCACCGACGCTCAGAAGCAGGCCCAGGTGGAATGGTGCCGTGATATGCTGAACAAATTTGAAGCAGACTCGTCTCGGCGTGTTTACGACATCGTAACAGGTGACGAGTCCTGGATTTATCAATACGATCCATAAACCAAGCGCCAGTCGACAGTTTGGGTGTTTCAAAATGAACCAACGCCTACCAAAGTGAAGCGATCTCGAAGCGGGGGGAAGATTTTGATCGCCAGCTTTTTTAATTTGACTGGCCACTTGGCCTCAATTCCCTTACGAGATCAAAGAAGCATTAACGCCGAATGGTATACTACCAAATGTTTACCAGAAGTTTTTTTCTGTTGTGAGCAACAAGCGACCAAACACAGGGCTCCGCGGACTACTGCTCCACCATGATAATGCACACACCGCGCTCAAAACGAGGGACTTCCTGGACAGCACACCAGTCAAACTCCTGGGTCACCCTCCTTACAGCCCTGATCTAGCACCGTGTGACTTCTTTTTATTTCCAAAAATAAAAAATCAGCTCAAGGGGATACAATTTTCGTCGCCGGAAGATGCGCTGGCTGCGTTCGAACAGGCTGTAAACGAGGTGTCTACGGCGGACTGGAAAAAGTGTTTTGAAAACTGGTTCAGACGCATGAATCTTCGTATAGAGGCTGGTGGAGAGTACTTTGAAAAGATTACATAAAAATATATGTACCTGTAGAACAATTTTTTTTAGTGTCGCAAATCTTTCTGAGTGTCACACGTATGATTTATGCTCATGCTTGGTATCAGTGATTCGTCTGATTCATCCATTGCCAAAAACGTTTGACACCATGATCGTTGCTGGAAAGATCAAGACAAAGTTTACCTCTCCAAGATAAGGTCCATACTCCTCAACTGTAGGAAGACCATGCTTCATCACGTATCCGTAAGGGGCGTCGATTTCCTCAGTACCACCACATCCATGGCTTTTGAATCTGCAAACAATATCGTTGCTATAAAAACAGGCGGAAGCCACAAGTCCGATGTTCGTATGTTTCGAGCTGATTATACACTTTATGAAATATACACCTGCTCACTTGTAGGATTGACGGAGGCATTAGCATTGATGTTTCAAACATATACAAAACAATATAATACAACTATTCTTTATTGCACATAAACAACATATTGTACAGCAACAAACATTACAAAACAAACAGAGTATAATTAGGCGGCCTTATTGCTAGGGTAGCAATTTCTGCCAGGCAACCTTTATACGATGGTTATCTTTATCGTTATAGATGGTGCCATCTCCTAGCTCCTGATGATGATATGATTGATTATGATTTCATAAATATGAATAACACTTGTTTGATTACACAATGTTTCGAAAATTGAGATGATCTTGACTTCTGTTCTGGCCAAAATATGTAAAAATACTCGGCGCGGCTATACCGGGTGTAAGGGACAGCGTTCCGCAAACTGATAGGGGCTGCACCATCAACGTAACTAAACAACAATCACCAGGAATGTCTTTCAGGAAATTAAAAACAAAATTGGCTTTTCCATACAAATTTTCTGATCGAGGTGGTATTTTTTTTTGGGAAAGTAATTTATGTTTTCCGTTCCTCGTGATAGTTGTCCAGTTTCGTTGACTGCGCAACACCTATCAGTTTGTGGGACGCTGTCCCTTACACCCCGAATACAGGCGATCAAAAGAAATGAGGATCCACAATTGTCAAGAAAGGTAAGGCTCGTATTTATGAAGCGATATGAAATTTGAGAGCAATATTAAGTATGGATTTGACAGACCATTTGTACTGAAATGACATTTCGCTGTCACTCATGAGAGCTGATTATAAATACGGCTATAACTTACGCCCAAGCACAGTCGACCAGCGACTGTTCACTAAGATCAATGAGATGTCCGCCATTGGCACGAGCCAATGCTCCTTCCACAGTTGCAGCAGTTGCGAATGCCCAGCAGGACCCGCATCCAGCTTGGTCTGGAATTTATCAAGCCATTTTACATTTGTATATGTATATGTGGGATTAGGAAACCAGCTAAGGTATCCGAGGGTTTTAGTATATTGCAATTTAGGCGATGGGCTGACAACCTGTCACTACAGCAATATACCTACAAATCTATCTTAAATAACCCTTAAACTTTGTCAGGCGTGGCGAAACGACCTTTGTTTAGGTTGTTTACGCTCTGCCTACCCCTTTAGGGATAAAGGCGTGATTATATGTATAAATGCATTATCTAATAAGAAAACGAAACTTACTTCTGACAGGAGTAATAACACCTTCCATCCTCAAATCGAAGTCCTCAGGCAGCTCGTTCATGATATCCTCAACTTCAGCCTCAGTGTGCGGGAAAGGATGAGTGCCACGGATGGGATCCTTGGTTCCCGTCCCACTCAGGTAGGCCAGCTCAGCCATGGTCTTGTCTGCGAACTGGTTCAAGGCGAGGGTGTAGCTGAGCTTCTTCGCGTTGTGTTTGTCGATCATGCTGGAATTGGATATTTGGTTTGAGCTGCGACACGGAACTCTGTGGTCCCATTTTTTAAAAAATTCTACTTAAATATCACATTTATCTTCCATGCTGGACTGGAAGCGAGAGAAGAACGTATATTGTTCCAGCTGCATGACGTCGCGGGCATGCTGTTAAAATCTTAGAGGGTTTCAGTATATTGCAATTTAGGCGATGGGCTGATAACCTGTCACTACATTAATATACCTACGATTCTATCATAAATATATAACCCTCAAAACTTTGTCAGACGTGGCGGAACGACCTTTGTTCAAGTCTTTGGGATAAAGGTGTGATTATATGTACCTATGAATGTAAGTTGGTAAACTTTTAATTCAAACATTATTGAGGAGAGGTGCCTTCAAAGCTTTTGTTTAAAATCGCTCCATCGTCGACTCTGCTTCAAAGTTTCAAACAGTCTCTAATAGGTATAGAATAGAGTTTTGGGGTGGGATGGGATCTACCCTCTAGTGGTCCACTCCGGGCAACGGCAACACAGGCTGTCTGGGAATAAGTCCGGCTGAACGATCCCAACAAAGCGGTGGTAGGGTCCGTAAGGGGCCGCCTGGCTGGCGACCACCCTCTCACCGGAGTCCGACGCCTAACAGCTGTGTTTCGTCGATGCGTGAGATTTCCAGTAACATAACAGGCATCTTCTGGGTGAGCTCGCTCCATCGTCGACTCTGTCACGGTCATCACTGACGTAGTCTAGAGTCAATAGAAAAATAGAGTCAAATGCAAATCCATTGCAAAAATTAACTTACTGCCAGTTTCTTTTGAAAGTCTCTTTCCTTCGTTGATGCTCTTCTTCTTCATCTGAGTAGGCTCTGTTATGATGCTTCTTGAATCTAAAATAATACAAACAAACTATAAAAATGACTCATCTTCTTTATAACGATCTTATCTTCTTAACTCAAGACCCGGATGTCCTAGGTTCGATTCCCAGAATAACAAGTTAATCTTTGTCAATTTATCACTTTGTGAGATTTTCCACAGTTTGGTTAGGACATTGCAGGCTGAATCACCTGATTGTCCGAAAAAGAAAAAAGGATTTCGTGCTGCGGAGGGCGCGCTAAACCGTCAGTCCTGGTCGCTGTCTTTGACGATGGTCGTTATCGTTACTCGAACTATGTCAGAGGCCTAATAGCTGTGCTACTACGTGGTGTCAAGACTCTGACACCAGAGTTCATCAGTTCGTTGTTCGACTCCAGAACCCACTCGCTAAGACGAAATCTGCTCATTTGCTTTCTAAATAGTACGTCTCCTCCCTACGGGGATGTGAGGAATGCTAAGACTGATGCTTCCAACAGCCTCCATTCGTTCCTTAATTTATCATTCCATTATACGGAGTGTAAGGGACAGCGTCCCGCAAACTAACAGGGGTAGCTCAGTCAACGGAACTATAGGAGAACCTCCCTCTTTCTACTATGACGGAACTGAACAACTATCAGCAGGATTTTTTTGAGGATGCGAACAAAATGTAAGTTTTCCATACAAATTGTTTGATCGAGGTGGTCACTTTATATGGGAATTTAATATTTTTTACATCTCCTGAAAGAAGTTCCTGGTGCTAGTTGTTCAGTTTTGTTAACTGAGCAACCCCTATCAGTTTGCGGGACGCTGTCCCTTACACAGGTAGACATTACCTGTGGAAGGCCACATCGACATCACCGTCAATGGTTGGGTGCAGATATTTGACGGCCTCGTAGAAGTCTTCAGTAAAAGTTGTCCATTCTTCACAGTCCGCATCTGAACAATCATTTGATAGGTCAAAAGAGAAACCAGAGCAAATGGATTTGTGGATTCTTGTTATATTACGACAACACAAAAATATTCCATGCTGGCCTGGGAGCGAGAGAAAAACAGCTAAGGGATGCGAGGGTTTTATTATCTTGCAATTTAGGCGATGGACTGACAACCTGTCATTACAGCAATATACTTACAACTCTATCTTCGTGTACGCTCTGCCTAGCCCATCAAGGATATAGGCGTGATTATATGTATGTATGTACTAAACTATTCTAGAAATGGTAATAAACATTCCAAAATTCGAAGCTTGTTAAGAGCAGAATTTGAACCTGTGTTATTGGAATACTTTTCCATCTCTCTACCAACTGAGCTACTGCAATCATTATTCGTCCCAGATACATTCTTAATCTATTAGATCTCTGCCTATTCCGTAAAGAATAAAGACGTAAATTGTTGTCTATAACTTTTTAAAACATGTATGGAAAGCAAAAATTTACCTACCGCTGAGCCTACCGCTGGGCCACCGCGAATGATCCGATCGATCCAGCGAAAATCCTTGGCTCAATTCAAACGTTCTAAGTGAACAAATATTTGAAAAAATTGCGTCAAAAGTTTTGACTTGTAAACGTGTCAAAATTATTATTCCTTTATATATAATGGAGTAGGCAGAGCGTGAACGACCTAAACATAGGTCGTTCCTTCATGTCTGACAAAGTTTTGAGGGTTATTTAAGATAGAGTTGTAAGTATTTTTTTTTTTAATATTTGATAGGCAATCATTTGTCCGCCATCTCACGTGATGGTAAGTGACGATGTAGACTATGATGGAGCATGATTGCCTAGAAAATGCCTGTTCACTCTCGCCTTGAAAAGGCCCTGGTTATAACGTTCCGGAAATAGATCCGCAGGCAGGGAGTTCCACACTTTGGCCGTTCGCATTAAAAATGTAGAAGCGTACCGCTTTGTGCGAAAACTTGGAATGTCGACAACATAAGGGTAAGTATATTGCTGTAGTGACAGGTCAGCCCATCTCCTAAATTACAATATGTTTAAATTACAATATAAACCCTCGGATCCCTTAGCTGATCTTTACAACATGCCCGGGAGGAAATACAGCTGGCACATTCTTTCGCTCCCAGTAAAGCATATAAAAAAATATTAGATATTGTTTATACCGTTGGCATCAGCATCCAAATCTTTCTCAGCTACATCACCCTTGTAGAAGAAGTAGTTGATGACGACATCACCCTCCAGGGACCCGTCTTGAAGGTTCCATGCCTTCCGGAAATGACTGCAACAAATACTCAGTTATAGTTATAGCTTCTGCTGAGAGCCCGATGGTGTAGTGGATAGGGCCACTGCCTGCTGAGCGGGAGGTCGTGGTTCGAATCCCACCACGTACCAATGGTTTTTGGTTTTCGAATTTCATATGTACGTTTGTTTATTCGGCGCTTTATCCGTGCTTCGGAAGGCACGTTAAGCCGTTGGTCCCGGTTAATATCGTTTTATACCGTAGATATTAGTCGTTAAGCCAAGTCAGAGGCCAGTGCAAAGCATTGGCGACTTGAAAACTCTGACCTAATCTAGAATTGGGTCTGGTTTCCCTTCTGGGTTGCGGAGGTCAGATGGCAGTCGCTCTGTGTTAAAACCAGTACCCTTGTTCAATCACCTAGATTAGGTAGCCGACCCGAGAGATACGGGGACGGGAGATGATGAGTTATAGCTTCTACTTCTACGGGGTGTAAGTGACAGCGTCCCACAAATTGGAGGAAATTCTTTCAGGAAGTGAAATAAAAATTTTGCTTTTCCATACAAATTGTCTGATCGAGGTGGACATTTTGTATGGAAAGCCAGTTTTTGTTTTCACTTCCTGAAAGAATTTCTCGGTGGAAGTTGTTCAGTGTCGTTGACTGAGCAACCCCTATCAGTTTGCGGGACGCTGTCCCTTACATCTGGTATAGGATGGGTTGATGGATCAAAACACTTGACCAACTCTGTATTGTGCATATTATAATGAGACAATGGGCTTAATTCTAAATTCAACCGGCTTAAACTAAACTTTAAATCTATCTGTCACTTATAAAATAATAAAATTTAAAAAGAACAGTCGATTTATACTCTATGGTTTTACATTTTGTCCGCTAGAGTTTGACGCGCTTTAGCACGTTTCCCCAGTATTTCTGTAATTGTATCCACCATATCATATGACGGCGGATACAAATGACAGATAGAATTTAGGCACAAAACCTCCGGCTATAAATCAAAAACCGGAGAGAATATATTTCCTGTCCTTTTCCAATGTTTTTAGTCTGAAAAACAAGATTTTAATTTTAGTTTTAGCCGGCAAATCTAGAATCGAGTCCAGAAGTGTAGTAACTACTACTTAATTTTTGTACTGAAAAAGATTTGGAAAACCACCTCTCTCTTACTTACTGCCAACCTTTCTGGAAATAATTTCCTGGTAAAAGTTGTGCAGGGTCGTTGACTGAGCAACTCCTAACAGTTTGCTGGACGCTGTCCCTACACCCGGTATTTGTGATGTACATACATACATATAATCACGCCTTTATCCCTAACCTAACCTAACTAATGGGCTGACAACCTGTCACTAAAGCAATACATATTACAATCAAAAATTGCCCTCAATTTTTGTCAGACGTGGCGAAAGCGCCTTTTACGAGGCGTTAAACGCTCTGCCTACCCCGTAAGGGATAAAGGCGTGATTTATGTACCAGGCCACTCAGAAAATATTGCGATAAATAGTTTTTATATATGGCAGACTGGCCGGTTAGAATCTTTTTTGAAAATATGATTACTTGTAAGTAAAAATATGTGTGTTCCATTTTCAAAATTTCCCTCCAAATTTTTTGCGAGCCAATTCAAAGTATCGTGTCTTACTGAAAAATGGATCTGCGCCGGGAAAATTTTAGAGCTATGATTTTTTACGATTTCAAGTGTCACCTGAAACCGGATGAATCTTTCGATAGACTTCAAATGGCATTTATGGATGAAAGCCCCTCTAAGGCAACCGTGTATCGTTGGTATAACGAATTTAGGCGCGGTCGACCAACCTTGGGGGATGAAAAAAGAAACAGTCGCCCTTTGACGGCTATTACGGAAGAAAACGTGCTAGCAGTGAAAAATTTAATCCAAGATAATAGGCGAATTACATATCAGGAGATTCAGCATATATTAAAGATTGGATCGGGAAGCGTTCACGAGATTCTACATGGGCATCTTCGCGTGAGGAGGATAGTATCGCGCTGGGTGCCACACTACCTCACCGACGCTCAGAAGCAGGCCCGGGTGGAATGGTGCCGTGATATGCTGAACAACTTTGAAGCAGGCTCGTCTCGGCGTGTTTACGACATCGTAACAGGTGATGAGTCCTGGATTTATCAATACGATCCAGAAACCAAGCGCCAGTCGACAGTTTGGGTGTTTCAAAATGAACCAACGCCTACCAAAGTGAAGCGATCTCGAAGCGGGGGGAAGATTTTGATCGCCAGCTTTTTTAATTTGACTGGCCACTTGGCCTCAATTCCCTTACGAGATCAAAGAAGCATTAACGCCGAATGGTATACTACCAAATGTTTACCAGAAGTTTTTTTCTGTTGTGAGCAACAAGCGACCAAACACAGGACTCCGCGGACTACTGCTCCACCACGACAATGCGCCTGCACACACCGCGCTCAAAACGAGGGACTTCCTGGACAGCACACCAGTCAAACTCCTGGGTCACCCTCCTTACAGCCCTGATCTAGCACCGTGTGACTTCTTTTTATTTCCAAAAATAAAAAATCAGCTCAAAGGGATACAATTTTCGTCGCCGGAAGATGCGCTGGCTGCGTTCGAGCAGGCTGTAAACGAGGTGTCTACGGCGGACTGGAAAAAGTGTTTTGAAAACTGGTTCAGACGCATGAATCTTTGTATAGAGGCTGGTGGAGAGTACTTTGAAAAGATTTAATAAAAATATATGTACCTGTAGAACAATTTTTTTTAGTGTCGCAAATCTTTCTGAGTGTCCCACATATGTATGTTATGTTTATCCCTAATGGATTAGGCAGAGCGTAAAAGACATAAACCAAGGTCGTTCCGCCACGTCTGACAAGCTTTGAGGGTTGTTTAAGATAGAACTGGATATTCCTGTAGTGACAGGTTGTCAGCCCATCGCCTAAATTACAATATACCCTCGAATCCCTTAGCTGGTTTTTACAGCATGCCCGGGAGGAGATGCAGCTGGCACATTCTACGTTATTCTGTCGCTTCCAGTCCAGCATGGAAGCTGATGTACATACATACATATAATCACGCCTTTATCCCTAATTGGTCAGGTGAAGCGTAAACGACATAAACAAAGGTCGTTCCGCCACATCTGATAAAGATTCGAGGGTTATTTATGATAGATTTGTAGGTATATTGCTGTAGTGACAGGTTGTACATTGCAATATACAGAAACCCCCGTATCCCTTAGCTGGTTTTCACAGCATGCCCGGGAGGAAATTCAGCACATTCTATGTTTTTCTTATTGCATGGAAGAACATGATATAACTTACTGTAAAGGCACGGCTGTATCATCCTCTAGTTCAATCACAATAAGCGTTTCTTCTGATTTAATCTTCTCGTTTTCGTCTCTCTTCTTCCATACTTGAACTGCGTTTCCTCCGTGTACTTGCTTGCCTTTGTGTAAATAAGAAAAAGTCAACACTTTGAAAATTTGTATAAAGCAAAATTAACTGCTTTCGTGGTATAGTGGTCAGAGCCATAGGCTTACGATCCGGAGGTCCTGGGTTCAATTGCCAGGGTAACACAAAGTTGATATTTGTAAATTTATCACTTTGTGAGATTTTCTTCAGTTTGGTTGGGACATTGCAGGCTGAATCACTCGATTGTCCGAAAAATAAAAGGATTCCGTGCTTCGGAGGGCGCGTTCAGCCGGTGGTCCCGCTCTCTTTGTTAGTTAGGTACTTAAACCATGTCAGAGGCCTAATAGCTGGTCTTCTATGTGGTTTGGAAACTCTTGTTTCTTTGGGTTGTTGTTCGACTCAACAATAAACGTTTGAATTTGAGTTTGAATCCACTCGCTAAGAGGAAGAAGCAAAACTTTGCTCAATTTGGGGTAATATAAACAGTGGTCCATCGAAGTGAAAGTGAAGTGCCCGAGCAACGAAATCACAACTTTATTTTTACCCGACTGCGCAACGCAAAGGAGGTAATGTGTTTATCAGTCTATGTACGTATGCTTGAACCTATGTGGCGCTTTATACTACTTCCAACTCAGATTTAGAATAAAGGTAAACAAAGTTTCATGTCTTTTTATTTAAAAACACATTTCAAAAATAAATTATGTTTGTTGGCAAATTAGTTAAATTACTAAACTACTATTTCATTATGTTGTCATACGTAATAGCTAAAACATATTTTAGAAACAAGATTTTCGATTAAAAGATATGAAACTTTGTTGATCTTTATTCTAAATCTGAGTTAGAAATAGTACAGAGACCCAAAGTGTGAGCCGATTTTAATGATTCATACGTCAATCGATTCGTTTCAATCATGCCAGTGTGACTGGATACCATGATTTTGATCAATATTAAAATCTTTATTTAGAATGTCTCATACATACATACATAACATACATAAAATCACGCCTTTATCCCTTACGGGGTAGGCAGAGCGTTAAACGCCTCGTAAAAGGCGCTTTCGCCGCGTCTGACAAAAATTGAGGGCAATTTTAGATTGTAATGTGTATTGCTAATGTGTAGTGACAGGTTGTCAGCCCGTCGCCTAAATTACAATACACTGTAACCCCCGAGTCCCTTTTGCTGTCTTCTACAGCATGCCCGGGAGGAAGGGCAGCTGGAACATTGTATGTTTTTCTATCTCTCCCAGTCCAGAATGGAAGAAATGTCTCACTTAAGTTTAAATCGTTTGAATATTAAATACAGCGACAATCTGATCTCAAGATTGAGAGCAATTTTAAGTATAGATCTGAAACGCCACATTGTTCTGAAATAACGTTCCTGATACGAACTCAAACTATAACTAAACTTTAATTGTCTGTCTCAAGTATTGTTTATAATTACGGGCCTTAAGCTTGTATTTATGAAGCGATCGCAAACTTGAGAGCAATTATTAAGTATGGATTTGACAGGCCAGTTTGTACTGAAATGACATTTCTGATTCGAACTCAACCTCACTGTCACTCATGAGTGCTGATTATAAACACGCCCCTAATACGGCATCGATTATCGTTTTGAATGACCGTGTAGGATCTATAACGGCTTAAAGTTTTGAAGCTTATTTCTTATCCTGCGCAGTGGTTACTATGTGGTTATTAGACAAATGTTTTTATAGTTATAATGAATTTTTAGTTTTTAAGCCTTGACATTGAATTAAATAAATTGACATAAATTGTAATTAATATTGAATGATAGTTATAATTCTAATTTAAATGTAATTTATTTGTGCATCCATTACTGTTTGACATGTAGAAGTTTTTATGTAGTTATTGAATCGATTCTGTGTTAATATATAAATGTTTAATTAAATGAATGTACCTACTATTTGCATGCCTGGGTTAGGTTGAATACTACGACATACCATTTTGATAATAACACCTTGTAATGTGTATTCTGGCAAATAAATAAATTTGTATTTGTATTTGGGTTTTTTGTTTTTAATTTCTTGTCAAAGGTTAAATGCGGTTAAATCCTTATACTATGTATACGTTTCCCAAGTTATGTTAGTGGCAATGCGCAAACCGCATCATGAAAAAAAAAAAAACGTCGCTCTCAACATGCTGAAGACAGGAGCTAGCTAAAGGTTGGATTGCGACCCCAATGGAAAACGAAGCCAAACAGTTTTCCAAAAAACGTTATCATATAAAAGTTGTACAATGTTATTATAATTATATTCTCCCAAACACATCTTTTTTTTTTTTTTTTTTTTATTCTTCCATGCTGGACTGGGAGAGATAGAAAAACATAGAATGTTCCAGCTGCCCTTCCTCCCGGGCATGCTGTAGAAGACAGCAAAAGGGACTCGAGGGTTACAGTGTATTGTAATTTAGGCGATAGGCTGACAACCTGTCACTACAGCAATACACATTACAATCTAAAATTGCCCTCAATTTATGTCAGACGTGGCGAAAGCGCCTTTTAGGAGGCGTTTTACGCTCTGCCTACCCCGTAAGGGATAAAGGCGTGATTTTATGTATGTATGTATGTAGTTTTTGTGTTAGCATGGTCAAGAACAGTATGTACAATTTCTACAAACTATTCAGTACAACTAAACTATACACTTTGTAGTTTATACAATATATTGCCTAAAATGTATACCAGCCCACTAGTATGTAGTACTATTATATATTCTGTGCCACTAGATCAACTTTTATTTTCCTGTACCCTAAGGTTGTCTGGAAGAAATTGCTGCTTAGCAATAAGGCCGCCTATTTGTACTACTATTTGTTTAATTAAATTTTATTTTCTCTTGTGTTTTACCTTCCATGCTGGACTGGGAGAGATAGAAAAGCATAGCATGTTCCAGCTGCCCTTCCGCCCGGGCATGCTGTAGAAGTCAGCAAAATGGACTCGAGGGTTACAGTGTATTGTAATTTAGGCGATGGGCTGACAACCTGTCACTATAGCAATACACATTTCATTCTAAAATTGCCCTCAATTTTTGTCAAATGTGGCGAAAGCGCCTTTTACGAGGCGTTTATCGCTCTGCCTACCCCGTAAGGGATAAAGGCGTGATTTTATGTATGTATATGTTTTTTCTGTGCAATAAAGTATATTCTTATCTTATCTTTGTTTGAGGCATGGTGAATATGTAATTTGCCAGTTCAGTTAGTGCGTTTTATTATAGGTAGTTATCGAAGGTAGTCAGTAAGACCTACTAACCTGCATATTCAAATTCGTAGAGGTCTGGCAGGAAGTCTTTCTGATCGCTCCACCTCGGGACCACCTCGCACTTTATCACTACCGCCGAGTCGTCATCCGATACTTGAGGGTGGATCTGTCAAGTTGCAACCATTATACCGGGTGTAAGGGACAGCGTCTTCAAGAAGAAGAATACAACGTTTGGGAGCCTCTTTTTGCGTACGTTTAATGTGAAAGTTGTCGTTTGACTATACGGGGTGTAAGGGACAGCATCCTGCAAACTGATAGGGGTTGCTCTGTCAACGATATTGAACAACTTTCACCAGGGAATTGTTTCAGCAACTGAAATAAAGATTTGGGATTTCCATACAAATTATCTGATCAAGGTAGAAATTTAGTACGGAAGAGCCATTTTTTTTCACTTCCTGAAAGAATAACCTGGTGCAAGTGGTTCAGTGTCGTTAACTGATTCCCCTATCAGTTTGCGGGACGCTGTGCCTTACACCCCGTAGGTATGATTAGTTGTAACAAGATACTACATGATAGGCCGAAGAAGCGCTGGCTGTGGATCATGCACGCATACATAGAATCATCTCACACCAGCGGATGCCGAATTGTCAAAGATCAAGCCATGTTAAAAAGACTAAGTCGAAAAGGAGACTCTAGCACAACATACATACATATTATCATCATCATATTAGGCAGAGCGTAAACGACCGAAACAAAGGTCGTTCCGCCACGTCTGACAAAATTTTGAGGGTTATTTAAGATAGATTTGTAGGTACATTGCTGTAGTGACAGTTTGTCAGCCCATCGCCTAAATTACACTATACAGAAACCCTCGGATCTCTTAACTGGTTTTTACAGCATGCCCGGGAGGAAATACAGCTGGCGCATTCTATGTTTTTCACTAGCTCCCAGTCCAGCACTAGGCCAGGAAAGTTCTAGAAAGAATAACTACTTCAGAAGACTGACCATGTAGATCTTTCCATTGCCTTCTTCATACTCCCCGTAGTAGTATCTGCTGATGGTGCCTCCGAAGGCATCAATACGCGAACGGTTCTGGGCTGTGCTGTACCTGTTGGTGGAATATCAAATCAATAACATACATAAATACATTAATCACGCCTTTATTCCTAATTTCTTCCATGTTGATCTGGGAGCGAGAGAAAAACGTAGAATGTGCCAGCTGCATTTCCTCCCGGGCATGCTGTAAAAACCAGCTAAGGGATCCGAGGGTTTCAGTATTTTGTTATTTAGGCGATGGGCTGACAACCTGTCACTACAGCAATATACCTGCAAATATATCTAATATATCTCTCAAAACTTTGTCAGACGTGGCGGGACGACCTTTGTTTCGGTCGTTTACGCTCTGCCTACCCCATTAAGGATAAAGGCGTGATTATATGTATGTATGTACGTTTATTCCTAATGGGGTAGGCAGAGCATAAAGGACCTAAACAAAGTTCGTATCGCCACGTCTGACTAAATTTTGAGGGTTATTTACGATAGATTTGAACGTATATTGTTGTAGTGACAGGTTGTCAACCCATCGCCTAAATTACAAAGCCTCGGATCCTTTAGCTGGTTTTAACAGAATGCCCGAGAGGAAATGCAGCTGGCACATTATGTTTTACTCTTGCCCCCAGTCTAGCACGGAAGAATCAAATCAATAACACTTATAACAATCATAAACAGCTCTTGAGACCAACAGCTAGTTTGAGTCCGTATCAGAAATGTCGTTTCAGTACAAAAGGACCTGTCAAATCCATACTTAATATTACTCTCAATGTTGAGATAGCCTTATAAATACGAGCCCTAGTTGCTCGATAATAATAAAGAAATGGCTCGACCACACTGTCCAAGGCGCGGCAGACCGAAGAAGCGCTGGCGCATCATGTGTTTGTGACGTCATGAATAATAAATGTTTTCTATTCTATTCTATTCATCATCATTTACTTAAGAGCTTAGCTCTTTTCGGTTGAGTATACATGAAGTGAACGCCAGCACTCTTTGAATTCCGCCTTCTCCTTGATAGTAAGCGCTGGCTAGACGTCGTAAAAGCGGATATGGAAGAGAGCGATCTTACACCAGCGGATGTCGTAGACCGAAGAAAGTGGAGCAGAAAAATCCGGAAAGCGGACCACAGCATTAAACTGGGTAAACGCTAGGCAGAAGAAGAAGAACTTGCTCTATCTGTATCTTACATACATACATACATAAAATCACGCCTTTATCCCTTACGGGGTAGGCAGAGCGTTAAACGCCTCGTAAAACGCGCTTTCGCCGCGTCTGACAAAAATTGAGGGCAATTTTAGATTGTAGTGTGTATTGCTAATGTGTAGTGATAGGTTGTCAGCCCATCGCCTAAATTACAATACACTGTACCCTCGAGTCCCTTTTGCTGTCTTCTACAGCATGCCCGGGAGGAAGGGTAGCTGGAACATTCTATGTTTTTCTATCTCTCCCAGTCCAGCATGGAAGAAAAGCAGCATATCTGTATCTTGTTATAATAATAGGTAGGTAAACCTAAAAATCAGATTTCTACTGTTGGTCAGAAATCAGACCAATCAGATGATTGCCTATTAGGTGTCTTAAAAACTCTACCACCAAGATTCATCGGATCGTTCGTTGACTCTACCGACATCCACCTAAAAGAAAACGAAGAAAAAAAACCAAGTGGTTGTTTTTTACCCGACTGCGCAACGCAATAACGCGGTAATGTGTTTATGAGCCTATGTATGTATGTGTATATGTTTGTTCCTTTGTGGCACTCTAGAGACCAAACGCGTGGGTCGGTTTTGATGATTCTTACGTCAATTGATTCGTCTTAACTATGCGAGTGTCACTGAATACATGATTTTGATTACAATTAAATTTATGGCGACAAACAGACGAAATTTTGACAGAAAAAAGAAACCACGAGCTATGGCGAGTGGGATATCCTTGAATAGGTATTTTGCAAATCAGTTTTAGACTTCTAAGGCTCGTATTTATGAAATGATCTCAAACTTATAGCAATATTAAGTATGCATTTGACAGGTCAGTTTGTACTGAAATGAAATTTCTGATATGAACTCTAACTCGCTGTCACTCATGAGAGCTGATTTTAAATATGGCCTTACATCATGTTTCGTTTTAAATTATCGTATAGGATTTATAAATATTTAAAGTTTAGAAGGTCACTTTCTACGCAGTTGGTTTATTTTTAACTTTTTAAATTACTATACATATACATATATACATAATCATGCCTTTATCCCTAATGGGGTAGGCAGAGCGTAAACGACCTAAACAAAGGTCACTCCGCCACGTCCGACAAAGTTTTGAGGGTTATTTAAGATAAATTTGTAGGTATATTTCTATAGTGACAGGTGGTCAGCCTATCGCCTAAATTGCAATAAAGAAAAACCCTCGGATCCCTTAGCTGATTTTAACAGCATGCCCGGGAAGAAATGCAGCTGGCACATACTATGTTTTTCTCTCGCTCCCAGTCCAGCATGGAAGTAGTTTTAAAATTACTTGTTGATTTTAAAGATTACTTACCATATTTCGAAAGGTTTGACGATGCCAGTGACCATGTCAATCTCCTCCCCTCTGAAGTGATACTCCTCGGGCCATTGTATTTCTGGGGCTTAGAAAACATAAAATATTTATTAAAAAAATGATTTATTTAGGTGCTCTTCTTTTATTTGGCTTAGTTCATCAGTCAAGCATAGAACCTTAGGGCAGAGATATAGAGGTAAGTGCAGCAACACACAGGCGTCACTTACTGCGCGCAAGGTTGCGCCTAACACGCAGTCAATGCTTTTTCACTTACGCGCAGTAAGTGACGCCTGTGTGTTGCTGTTCTTATCTTTATATCTCTAGCGGTAGGTGAGATGATAATTAACATAATAGAATGTTAGTAAGTACCTAATAATAAAACGTTTTATTCAACCCAAATAGTCAATGGTCATATGGACAAGGGAATCACTTGGAATCACAGCAGTATCTAGAACCATGATATACCCAAAAAAATATACATACATATAATCACGCGTTTATCTCTAATGTCAGAGCGTAAACTACCTAAACAAAAGCCTTTCCGCCACGTCTGACAAAGTTTTGAGGGTTATTTAAGATAGGTTTGTAGGTATATTGCTGTAGTGACAAGTTGTCAGCCCATCGCTTAAATTGCAATATAAATAAACCTTCGGATCCCTTAGCCGGTTTCTACAGCATGCCCGGGAGGAAATGCAGCTGGCACATTCTATGCAGCATTTAAGAAAAATAAATAGTTTTGTTAAATGTTAGTTTAAGGAAGTCAAATTATGAAATTACAAAATAAGCTTACCCAAAGTGTATCCAAAGCTAAATTCTGCAAACGCAAGGACCAGAAGAGCAGGCAGAGCCAGCATGATGCTGACCAGACAGACCACAGTGCGTCCTGACACAGCGGTCTGCCACTTTTATACTGTTTAGGCACGCGGTTAGGAATACTTTACACTGAACGAGGAATTATCCAAACATTCAAACTGTTTCCGTGGTCTCATGGGCTGATCCGGATGTCCTAGGATCGATTGCCAGGGAGACACTGTAAACCTTACAATGCTCATTGAATCTCAATGTGCATGTGAATCCCGAAATGGGCCACAGACTCAGGGAGAGGCCGTCAAGACCCCTTCTCCGGGTCACTTCTGGCCCAAACCTTTGTGCCGGGGGCGACACGGGGCGGGTTATTTGAGTGATTTATCCCTTTGGTTTTAAGTTATTTTAAATACCGTATTGTGTACTCATACCAATAAAAGAAACTAAACACTAGATTTTCTTACCGCGGTAGGAAACTTACTCTCGGTAGGAAAGCCACGTAAAATTTGGAAAAAAACTTGAGAAAATTAGAATGAATACATACATACATACATAAATCACGCCTTTATCCCTTACGGGGTAGGCAGAGCGTTTAACGCCTCGTAAAAAGCGCTTTCGCCACGTCTGACCAAAATTGAGGGCAATTTTAGATTGTAATATGTATTGCTATAGTGACAGGTTGTCAGCCCATCGCCTAAATTACAATACACTGTAACCCTCCAGTCCCTTTTGCTGACTTCAACAGCATGCCCGGGAGGAAGGGCAGCTGGAACATTCTATGTTTTTCTATCTCTCCCAGTCCAGCATGGAAGTTAGCATGAATGTTACTCTTAATAGTGTATTTTCAAGTCATTTGGCAACTTTTCTTCCATGCTGGACTGGAAGTGAAAGAAAAACATAAATTGTGCAAGCTGCATCTCCTACCAGGCACACATAAATACCAGCTAAGTGATTCGAAGGTTACCGTATACCTATTGTAATTTAGGCGATAACCTGACATTCTGCCAATATAGCAATATATAAATCGCCCTTTGTTTGGGTCGTTTTAGGGATAAAGGTGTGATTATATGTATGTATTCGACGTCACTTGCAGTCATCTTGAATATTTTCATCTGAAGCGTTTTTTACAGAAGCATCCTTTTATTACAATCTACATACATACATAAAATCACGCGTAGGGGTGTGTAGAGCTAAAACGATCCAAACAAAGGTCGTTCAAATATGAGGTTCAATCTAAGAAGTTCTAATGTACACACTCCTTTAATTTAAAAAATAATAATCATTATAACAACAAAAATAAATAGGTCATTATAATGCAGAATCACAAACTTTGATTAAAATAAATAATGACTGATTAGTGATTAGAGAGTGTTATAAAATTTTCAATAATTTAATTAATCCGCTCAAAACTATAACCATAGATTATTTGGTGATAAAAATATACCAACACACCTTAAATGGTTGCGAATTGAAGTTTATCAAAATACCATTTATTTTTCGATCGAATTTTACAAATCGCTATGATCAAAACTGTTTGCTGTTGGCTGTTATTTCAGTACGTCCACGACACGGCAACGGCACGATGACGATATCGTCACCATACCGTGACTGTTTTTCCACTTCTTCTTCTTCTTATCTTCCATGCTGGACTGGGAGCGAGACAAAAGTCTAGAATGTGCCAGCTGCACTTTCTCCCGGGCATGCTGTAAAAACCAGCTAAAGGATCCGAGGGTTTCAGTATATTGCAATTTAGACGATGAGCTGACAACCTGTCACTACAGCAGCATACATGGAATCTATCTTGAATGGCTTGGCTCTCAAAACTTTGTCAGACGTGGCGGAACGACCTTTGTTTGGATCGTTTGCGCTCTGCCTACCCCATTAGGGCGTGAATATATGTATGTATGTATCTTTTTCTTAGCAAGTGGATTCTCAAGTCGAACAACGACCCAATGAAACCTGCTGTCAGAATTTTCAAACCGCCTAGTAACTATTAGGCCTAACTAAGTAACGACCACTATCACAGACAGCGACCGGGGTCGACGGCTTAACGTGCCCTCTGAAGCACGGAATCTTTTTTCTTTTCGAACAATCAGGTGATTCTGCCAGCAAACTGGAGAACACCTCACAAAGTGATAAATTGACAAATATCAACTTTGTGTTTCCCCCCTGGGAAACGAACCCAGGACCTTCGGATCATAAGCCCATGGCTCTGACCACGAGACCACGGAGGCAGTTTTTCCACTAGACGCAACGGTTAATTTATTTTCCGTCGACGTTATCGTCCGATTAGTTCTACTCAGGAGCCATATTTTTGAACCGCTCGAAAGCTAATGCGTATACGAAAGAGTAAAAGTTCGTATGCGATTTCCATACAAATGTGCATGCGAAAGTTGCTCTGCGCATGCGAATTCGATTCGAGTGTTTCAAAAATACGGCACTCAAACATATGCGCTTGCTACGTACATACAATATACATACATATAATCACGCCTTTATTACCAATGGGGTAGGCAGAGCGTAAACTACCCAAGCAAGGTCGTTCCACCACGTCTGACAAAGTTTTGGGGGTTATTTTAGATAGATTTGTATGGATATTGCTGTAGTGACAGGTTGTCAGCCAATCGCTTAAATTGCAATATACTGAAACCCTCGGATCCCTTAGCTGGTTTTTACAGCATACGCGGGAGGAAATGCAGCTGGCACATTCTATGTCTTTCTCTCGCTCCCAGGCCAGCATAGAAGTTTTTTAGGCTTGTTACGTACGTATAAAAAACACGGTTTGGCAATTGGCAGGCCGGCGACGATACCGGCGGGAATCAATGCCGTGCCGGCAAGGGAAAAATCGTGTCGTATAATAACATTGATTTTCATACATTATCTCTTCCACGACATAATAAGCCCGATGGTATAGTGGATAGGGCCGCTGCCTCCTGAGCGGGAGGTCGTGGTTCGAATCCCACCACGTACCAATGTGTTTTTCGGTTTTCGAATTTTATATGTACGTTTATTCGGCGCTATTTCCGTGCTTTGGAAGGCACGTTAAGCCGTGTTGGTCCCGGTTAATATCGTTTAATACCGTAGATATTAGTCGTTAAGTCATGTCAAAGGCTATCGCTAAGTATTGGCGGCGGCTTGAAAACTCTGACCTAATCTAGGATTGGGTCCGGTTTCCCTTCTGGGTTGTGGAGGTCAGATGGCAATCACTCTGTGTAAAAACCAGTACTCTCGTTCAATCCCCTAGATTAGGTACCCAATCCCGTAAGATACGACGGATATGCTAGGGAGATGATTATTTCTTCCACGACATCGTTCCGTTACCGTTGCCGTTGCCGTGGCGGTGAAAAACACACAATCTGTCTTTTCGTTTAAATAATTAATTTAAAAAAAACTTCAAATAGTCTAATTTCGGAAAAAAGAACTGGAGTCCTTTTCACAATGATTCAGGAACAAATGCACGAAAGAGGGTGACACAGATGTCAAATCCCATTGCTTCAGCTTATTTCGGATTTTTGCTGACTCAGAGGGTCGCGGGTTCATATCCCAACGTTTGCTAAATATTGGTAACATGCAAGAGGCCATAGAATATTAGATTGCGGCTCATTACATTCATAAAATCATATCTTATCTCTTACGGGGTAGACAGGGCGTAAAACAATTCAGGCATAAAGAATCTCAAATCAAGATATGAAAAATATTAAATCGCGGGCAATTCGTATGGACGCACGATATTACTAAACTTGACTAAAATCGGTACAGAGAACAGAAATCGGCTTTTTAGGCATAGTTTAATCATACCTAGGTAACAAGGTCAAAAACACAATTTCGTTCAATAAGTAATTTATACCCAAACTACCGACCCGCCCCGGCTTCGCACGGAAATCATCAGTGTTTCTGTACTATATTATGCATGTATTATACATATAAACCTTTCTCTTGAATCCCTCTATCCAAAAAATGAAACCGCATCAAAATCTGTTGCGTAGTTTTAAAGATCTAAGCATTCAAAGGGATACAGGGACAGAGAAAGCGACTTTGTTTTATACTACTTGGCAAAGCGTCGTCTACATAATTGTCTAAATTGCAAAATACTCCAAAATATTCGTGTCCCTTTACTTGCTTGTTCAGTATCCGGAAATAAAAACAGCTGGTACTTTTTCGCCCCAATTCAGCGTGGAAGCACATTTCTCAGCCTCCCTCACTTCCAACCACGAAAAACAATCTCGCGAGTTCCGTCGTGAAATAACGTTAAATTCGTTTTCTCGGTGACAGGAAGCTTTTACCCTTAATTTGTGTGAGGAGTGAACCCACGAACCAACGACCGCCTGCCGCGTCCGGTGCCGACTCACTTACCAGGCTGATGGCTTAAGACAGATAATGGCTTTTTAAAACGGCTGCTGATTTTCAGAAGATTTTAGCCTTACATAAAAAAAAAATACAATACAATACGAGATACTTTATTGCACAAAGAAACACAAATATATACAGCAGAAAAGTAAGGAAAAAAATCTTAAAATATCATTGAACAAAACAGTACAATATAGTCTTTTTTTTATTTCAGACCAAATTACATTACAGTCATGTTAGCAATTATTTGTCCATATATAATTAAATGAAGTTTAATTGAATACTTATAGTAAATTAAATTGATCAATTAATTAAATAATACTTAAGCTATGATGTACCTACTTATACATAACATTGTTAATATAGGTTGTCTTATTGCTAAAGCAGCAATTTATACAATTAACAAGTTTAATTTCGTGATCACAATGCACAGGGTGTAGGCCAGGTCATGAAGAAGAACTATGTGTGGCAGACTCATCCATTATTACTGGCAGCAGACATAGCATTAGAAAGACTAATAATAATAATAGACCTCCCACAGATTTTCGGTGATGGCTGCCAGTATCCCAGAGATCGGCCAACTGTGCAGGACTAGTTTTTGGTGTCCAAACGTTTGCGCAACACACAGATGCACTCTTCTTTTCCTTCAATATCTTATTCTGATGGGACAGATCGTCTGACACGACAAGAGAGAAATCAGGCGCAGGACCGACTATTTACATGCCCGTCCGACAGCATGGATCATCTTACTTCTTACAATTATGTGATCAGCCTGCAATATCCTTACCAATCCGGGAATTAAACCTGGGACCTCCAGGTCGAGAGCCAATGGCTCAGACCGCTAGACCACAGAGGCAATTAGATACATCATCCCTCTGACGGATATTAGACAAATTAGATACTTACTGGTCCAAGCCATGCTGGCATGGGAGCGAGAGAAAAACATAGAACGTGCCAGTTGCATTTCCTCCCGGGCATGCTGTAAAAACCAGCTAAGGGAGCCGAGGGTTTCAGCATATTGTAATTTAGGCGACAGGCTGACAACCTGTCACTACAGCAATATACGTACAAATATATCTTAACAAACTCTCAAAACTTTGTCAGACGGGGCGGAACGACCTTTGCTTAGGTCATTTACGCTTTGCCTACCCCATTAGGGATAAAGGCGTGATTATATGTATTATGTATGGTTCAAGCCAGGTGGTACCTTGCGAAGCGTATAACCGCATAATGTAGCGAATCTCATCTTTAATTTAGACTTGTCGAGTGTCAATTTTGTAAATATCGTAACCAGGGATGAATGAATAAAAAGTCTGCATCTTCTTCTTCATTCCATGCTGGACTGGGAGTGATGGAATAACATAGAATGTGCCAGCTGCATCACCTCCAGAGCACGCTGTAAAAACCAGCTAATGGATTCGAGGGTTATAGTATATTGCAATTTTAGGCGATGGGCTGACAACCTGTCACTAAAGCAATATACGTCATGATCATCTGTAATAATCCTCAAAACTTGTCAGACGTGGCGGAACGACCTTTGTTTAGGTCGTTTTCGCTCTGCCTACCCTATTAGGGATAAAGGCGTGATTATATGTATGTATGTATGTATCTTCTTCTTCTTTTTAGCGAGTGGATTATCGAGTCAAACGGCCCGATAAACCCTGGTGTCAGAGTTTTTAAGCCTAGTAGCACATCTATTAGGCCTCTGACATGTTTTGAATAACGACGTCTATCAAAGACAGCGACCGGGACCGACGGTTTAACGTGCCCTCCGTAGCACGGAATCCCTTTTTCTTTGCGGACAATCAGGTGATTCAGCCGGCAATGTCCTTACCAAACTGGAGAAAACCTCACATAGTGATAAATTGGCAAACATCAACTCCCTGGGAATCGAACCTCCGGATCGTAAGCCCATAGCTCTGACCACTAGACCACGGAGGCAGTTAAGTCTGCGTCAAAAACCATATTAACGTAAGTAATAAAATTTCTACCCACAGCATTTAATTTTATTCCACTCACAAAGGCCTTTTCAAATTTAATTGTCAACAATAAGAGGGCGAATGTAAAACTAATTTGGCCGCCATTGGACCTTTTTCAAGCAATTACCAGGGAACCAGGAAGTGTTAGGATATTAGGACGAACGTTTAAAAAATTGCGTCCTCGCCCTCAGTTTTAACGGTAACTGCGACATGGGAGAACATGGCATTGTCATTTGTTTTCAAAATGGCCGCGGGAAAACATAAAATGGTGGGGTGTTTTGGGAAATAAAAAAACAGTGAGATTCAAAATATTTTTTTATTTTATTTTTTATCGGTTTGTTTTTCATGTATGTATGTATAGTATAGCCTGCCAGGAATTAAAAATAAGTGTCATGGATTAAAATAGAGATAGAATGAGAGAGCGACTTATGCACTTCCTATAAGCCCTTTTCTATGGTACCTCTTTGACAGGTATTTTTAATTCTTTAGGGCGCTTTTGCACTGATCCGAATCTGTATTCGAATATTTTCCGATCCGACTTGGCGATCCCAGTAAATGTATGACAGGTTGAGACCCATCCATATCCGTTTTATATGGAAATTTCATGGACACGAATCGAATACGAACGCAGAGCGTAAACGACCTAAAAAAAGTCCTTCCACCACGTCTGACTGTACAAACAAACTTCAAACTGTACGATTTATGCGCAATAAAGAGTTTATCTATCTATCTATCTGACAAAGTTTTGAAGGGTATTTATGATATTGCTGTAGTGACAGGTTGTCAGCCCATCGCCTAAATTACAATATACTGAATCCCTCAGATCCCTCAGCTGGTTTTTACAGCATGCTCGGGAGGAAATGCAGCTGGCACATTCTATGTTAATTTCTCACTTCCAGTCCATCATGGAAGATATTATCTATGTTCTTATTATACCTTACAAAAAAAACTAAAACCTAAAGTATAAGAACAGGTATCCTATCTTTAACCTTTATTGTCATTTACACGGACAATTATACTCGTAAACTGAAACGAAATTCTTTAATGATAAAAATCTTACTCATACGACCACCTCGCCCAATAGGAAAATCTTTTATTTTTCTTTTTGAAACATTTTCCTCCCGAAAGTTGTTCAGTTTCGATAGCTGAGTCACCCCCTGTATAAACAGACCGTTAGTGACCGGGGTAGAGTTGATGATTAAAAGAAGATTTCGTACTTGGAATGGACTTTAAATTTGAATCATACCGGGTGTAAGGGACAGCGTTTCAGACAATCAGGTGATACAGCCTGTAATGTCCTAACCAAACTGGGAAAAACTTCATAAAGTGATAAATTGATAAATATTTATTTTTGTGTTTCCCACCTGGGAATCGAACCCAGGACCTCCGGATCCAAAGCCCGTGGCTGGGACTGTCTAGTGAACAAGAAGGCAGAATGTTTTATTAAGATACCTACCGTATTTGACTTAAACTCGAAAGTTTTGAGTCAGGTGCTAACCAGTAGTGTTGCTATAACTTTAGGCTAAGTTGAAACTTAAACTTCAAGGAAAGATAAACTTCTAAGTGCTCACTTAGCTAAGTTTATGTGGATTGATAAAGAGTTGTATGTTTTGCGTCTTCAAACAGAAAAGAGAAAGAAGGTTCTTGCCTTTTTGATGACTTTATAAACATAAAAATATAAATATATGGCTCTGACTTCCAACTAACTTCCATGCTGAACTGGGAGAGATAGAAAAACATAGAATGTTCCAGCTGCCCTTCCTCCCGGGCATGCTGTTGAAGTCAGCAAAAGGGACTCGAGGGTTACAGTGTATTGTAATTTAGGCGATGGGCTGACAACCTGTCACTATAGCAATACATATTACAATCTAAAATTGCCCTCAATTTTGTCAGACGTGGCGAAAGCGCCTTTTACGAGGCGTTAAACGCTCTGCCTACCCCGTAAGGGATAAAGGCGTGATTTATGTATGTATGTATGGCTCTGACGTCACACATTGATGTTTCAAAGGAGGTTGCTTATATATTGATTGATTGATTAAAGCTTTTATTGACTGACACAAAACAGATACAGGAAATGGTACAGACAAGAGAAAAAGTTACAATAAAGAACAATGAGGACAATAATATAACGAACTTAACATTAACAAACGTAACATGACAAAAATACAAAACAAACTTAATATGTAACATACAAAAACAACAGTGCCAGTGTACTACACTGTCCACATTGTGTCAGTTAACTTGGCGCTGACTCAGAATTGTGCTGTAGTGTAATACTACAGCGCTGATATTCTGCCAGTACCAATTTAACCGTGCGCGCAGTTTGGGAAACTAACCCATTTTGTAATTATAAGTAAATATATATATATAAGCAATATATTATTATATCTAAAGATGATAAATGGTGGAGAGCCCGATGGTGCAGTGGATAGGACCGCTGCCTCCTGAGCGGGAGGTCGTGGTTCGAACCCCACCACGTACCAATGTGTTTTTCGGTTTTAGAATTTCATATGTACGTTTATTCGGTGCTTTTTCCGTGCTTCGGAAGGCACGTTAAGCCCTTGGTCCCGGTTAATATCGTTTAATACCGTAGATATTAGTCGTTAGGCCCTTACAGAGGCCAGTGCTAAGCATTGGCGACTTGAAAACTCTGACCTAATCTAGGATTGGGTCTGGTTTCCCTTCTGGGTTGCGGAGGTCAGATGGCAGTCGCTCTGTGTAAAAACCAGTACCCTCGTTCAATCCCCTAGATTAGGAAGCCGACCCCGTGAGATACGGGACAAGGCTCCCAGCAAATAAAAGCCATACGATAAGTAATAGTACTTAGTATATTTTATCTTATTTATCATCTTTAGATCATCATCTCCCTAGATCTCCCTTTTATTTGCTGCGAGGTCCAGAGGACAGTGCAACAGCCGGTATTTTGATACACTTGATTGTCCGGAAGAAAATGGATTCCGTGATTCAGAGGGCACGTTAAGCCGTCGGTCCCGGTCACTGTTTCTAATAGTGGTCGTTACAGGTCGATGTTGCTCCACGTCCGTAGGAACTACCTTAAATGAGGTTGCTACTTTTGTTAGATAGAATAGAACCCTTGAAAAGAATACTAAGTTGCTCAGATGCTGGTAGAGCATTGGCTTGGTACGCCGAAGGCCGGGCGTTGCGAAGCCCACCTAAGTGAAACGTCTAACCTACTTATTTTCATGTTTGTATAAATATTAGCACGGAGTGTCAAATACTGATTAATAACATTGAAGTCTCCGTCATTCTTCTATGCTGGACTGGAAAGAAAAACATAAAATTTGCCAGCTGCATGCATGCTGTGAAAACCAGCAAAGAGATCCGAGGGTTTCAGTATATTGCAATTTAGGCGATGGCTTGACAACCTGTCACTACAGCAATGTACCTGCAAATCTATCTTAAATAACCCTCAAAACTTTGTCAGACATGGCGGAACGACCTTTGTTTAGGCCGTTTAAGCTCCGTCTACCCCATAAAGGATAAAAGCGTGACTATATGTATGTACTACTGGTAATAGAGGGATATTTTTACCGTTTCTGCCGTTTAGGCGCAGTCGAAAATCACCTGCACGGCGGTCTTATTACTAAGTGGCAATCTCTTCCACCTACATGTTTGATTATCAGATACCGAGGCGATAGATCGTAAATTACGAACCCCATTACGAGGTAAGGGCTACACGGATGCCAGATCGTTACAATAGGGAATACAGCGTGAGAAAAAAATAAACATACATACATACATATATCTTCCATGCTGGACTGGGAGCGAAAGAAAAACATAGAATGTGCCAGCTGCATTTCCTCCCGGGCATGCTGTAAAAACCAGCTAAGGGATCCGAGGGTTTCAGTATATTGCAATTCAGGCGATGGGCTGACAACCTGTCACTATAGCAATATACGTACAAATCTATCTTAAAGAACTCTCAAAATGTTGTCAGACGTGGCGAAACGACCTTCGTATATGTTGTTAACGCTCTGCCTACCCCATTAGGGATAAAGGCGTGATTATATGTATGTATGTATGTATGCATACATATATATATTCACGCCTTTATCCGTAATGGGGTAGGCAGAGTGTAAGTGACCTAAACAAAGGTAGTTTCCCCATGTATGACAAGAGTGTTTTACGGTTATTTAAGATAGATTTGTTGGTATATTGCTGTAGAGACGGGTTGTCAGTCCATCGCCTAAATTGTGATATACTGAAATCCTCGGATCCCTTAGCTGGTTTTTACAGCATGCTCGGGAGGAAATGCAGCTGGCACTTTCTATGTTTTTCTCTCGCTCCCAGGCCAGAATGGAAGTTTTATATAATCACGGCTTTATCGCTAATGGGGTAGGAAGAGGTAAACGATCAAAACAAAGGTCGTTCCGCCACGTCTGACAAGTTTTGAGGGTAATTTAAACTGAAATTTGTATCGCAATAGTAACATGTTGTCAGCCCATCGCCAAAATTGCAATACACTTAAAACCGTTTTAACAGCATGTCCGGGAGGAAATGCAGCATGCACGTTCTATGTTTTCCTATCACTTACAGTTCAACATAGAAGACTCAGAGGGTATTATCTTTTTTTATAAGTACCAGGTGTAAGGGGCAGCAACCTGATAGGGGTTGCTCAGTCAACGACACTGAACATCTATCACCAGAATTCTTTTCAGGAAGTGAAAAAAAAATGGCTTTTCCATACAAAATGTTATAAATACAATTTGCATACATACATACATACATAAAATCACGCCTTTATCCCTTACGGGGTAGGCAGAGCGATAAACGCCTCGTAAAAGGCGCTTTCGCCACGTCTGACAAAAATTGAGGGCAATTTTAGATTGAAAAGTGTATTGCTATAGTGACAGGTTGTCAGCCCATCGCCTAAATTACAATACACTGTAACCCTCGAGTCCCTTTTGCTGACTTCTACAGCATGCCCGGGAGGAAGGGCAGCTGGAACATGCTATGTTTTTCTATCTCTCCCAGTCCAGCAAGGAAGGAAAAATACAATTTGTATGGAAAAGAAAATTTCATTTCCCAAAAAAAGAACCTGTTGATAGTTGTTCAGTATCGTTGACTGAGCAACCCCTATCAGTTTGTAGGACGCTGTCCCTTACACTTGGTATATCTTCTAAAGCATTTTCTCTTTAGACCCCGCACCACCCTGTACCTTGCCCTGAAGGCACAGTAGGTAATGTATCGGAACCGATGGATGAGGGCGCGGGTTCTGTGTCAACTCAGCGGGTTTGAAAGTATTGTCTCAGGATACCACAGACCTTATAATCGAAAGACACCGCTTAGTAAACGGCAGGTGGGGGTTGTGTGAAACCCGTGGATTTGTGGCCTTGGCATAAAGAATCCAAATATGAACAATAAATATTGCAAAAGTTTTTTAGTGCATTTTTTCTGGTGCACAGGAGCCGTATTTTAGAACCGCTCAAATGCGCATACGAAAGAGTAAAGTTAAAAATTGGCATGCGAAAGTTGCTCTTGCGCATGCAAATTTGATTCGAGTGTTTCAAAAATACGGTTTTTGGTCTGGCACAATGACTGAAAAACTTTAGAATGAGCTGATTGTTTCTTTCCGAAGCCGATACTTAAATATTATCGCCATCTGACTGTTATGTCACAATATTTTAGATTATTAAAAAATATTACGTTGCATAAATTGAATAGAATAAAATATTTATTGTTTACTAAATTTAAACAAAGCTTGTACCAAAATTGCTGTCACCTTAAATAATATTGTATTTGTAATGGGAATATTGGCTGTATCTACACAAAGGTTGTCTGGTAGAGATCGCTGTTAGCGATAAGACCACCTTTGTGCACATTTATATATACCGAAGTCTGTTTTGTCTGTAAGTTCTTTGTAAATGTGTGCAGTAAAGTGTTTTTATTTACTTCTACTGAAATTTGAGCAAAAGTAAAACGCTTGCTTTCGTACAGTTTGATGCATGGTCAAATTTGTGTATGTAGTCTGTGTTCTTAGGGGCTGTAAATCTTCACACGGTCGACCCTTACAATGCTTACACGCGCCCAGATTAAAATCCTACGAAAATAGAGATTTCTTCGGAGATAGAGAGAGAAACTAAGTTGTTACGATAGCTGGGAAGATTTAGCAGTACCTAGCACGGTATACGGGGCGTAAGGGACAGCGTCCCGCAAACTGATAGGGGTTGCTCAGTTAATGGAACTAAACAACTTCAGCAGGATTTTTATTTGGGAAGTGAAAATTTAAAAAAAAACTCAAATTGGCTGATCGAGAAGGTAATTTTGTATGGGAAGTTCAAATGTTTTTGTCGTCCCCTGAAAGAAATTCCTGCTGATTGTTGTTCAGTTTCGTTGACAGAGCAACTCCTATCAGTTCGCGGGACGGTGTTCATTAAACCCAGTATTTTAATATTTGAAATAATGAGGTATATATATTAAGATGAAGAAAGCTGCTTCTCCTCCCGGTCCGGGCATGCTGTAAAAATACATACATACATATAATAACGCCTTTATCCCTATTAGGATAGGCAGAGCGTAGACGACCTAAACAAAGATTCTACAAAGGTGACAAAGTTTAGAGGGATATTTAAGATTTTTAGGTATATTGCTGTAGTGACAGGTTGTTAGCCCATCATCTTAATATACTGAAACCCTCGGATGCCTTAGCTGATTGCACGTACCCATCTATGTACCATATTTTGTCACCACGGAATCGAACCCGCACTCCCCAAATAAAAATCCCTGAAGGCACAGAAGTTCATCTAAGTTTATTTTCTTATCGTATTTACACTTGCTCAGTCTCAATATAAGACTGCAATCCGATTCCGTTTCTATCAATAGGAGCTGGCCCGCAGACTTGCCGGGAATTTCTAAAACGACTTTTTAGAACACTGTGCTGAGATTAAATGAAATACTAAAGATGCACCGAGCCCGATGGTGTAGTGGATAGGGCCGCTGCCTCCTGAGCGTCGGGAGGTCGTGGTTCGAATCCCACCACATATCAATGTGTTTTTCGGTTTTCGAATTTCATATGTACGTTTATTCGGCGCTTTTTCCATGCTTCGGAAGGCACGTTAAGCCGTTGGTCCCGGTTAATATCGTTTAATACCGTAGATATTAGTCGTTAAGCCATATCAGAGGCCAGTGCTAAGCATTGGCGGCTTGAAAACTCTGACCTAATCTAGGATTGGGTCTGGTTTCCCTTCCGGGTTGCGGAGGTCAGACGGCAGTCGCTCTGTGTAAAAACCAGTACCCTCGTTCAATCCCCTAG
The DNA here is from genome assembly GCA_949820665.1 of Scrobipalpa costella. NCBI lineage: Eukaryota > Metazoa > Arthropoda > Insecta > Lepidoptera > Gelechiidae > Scrobipalpa > Scrobipalpa costella. The sequence goes on from OX463315.1 coordinate 558,142, forward strand.
ATTAGGTAGCCGTCCCTGTGAAATACGGGATAAGGCTAGGGAGATGATGACTAAAGATACACCGAAGAAGACCGATGGTGTAGAGGATAGGGCCGCTGGCTCCTGGGCAGGAGTACGTGGTTCGATTCTGTCTGAATTAATTAGGACCTTGCCCGCAGACTTACCGAAAACTTCTAACACTGTGCTGAGATCAGATGAAACGAGGCTTGACACGTGTAAGATGTACTTTTCTTCGTCAGATTGGAAAAAGGTAGTATGTTTTGTGTAAAGACTACTTTAAATTTATCGAACCTATGACCTGCGAATCGAAAGATTAGGCAACTAGACCATAGAGACAGTTAATGGACGGAATCGGATTGCTCAACACGCTGTCAATGCTTTTTGCATTGCCTACAACACACATGCGTGCGTATCGAAGAACTGTACGTCGGGGCATCGCTCTGCCAGAACGCGCGCGTAGAGCGTAAGGTGAGGCATGTGTGTTGCAGGCAATGCAAAAATAATTGACAGCGTGTTGAGCGCAACCTTACGCGCAGTAAGTGACGCCTGTGTGTTACTGCCCTAAAGTAAGACCAGTCCATAGCATTGTTGTAATGGCTTCACTTTGCAGTTGCATCTGCTAAGTCTACTCATGTTTTTTAGTCGAAGCAGTTGCAATAGTGACTGGGAAACCCGGTTCGGAGCGATTTATAGTTGTTTCGGACAAAAACCGTTTAAAATTGTCTTTTATTTATCGATTCCGAAGAAGAACTATCAGCTTCAAGTTAGGTTTATTCTGACTATACCTTTGTAATTTATTGCTTGCAGTGCTGTTAACTCTGGCTTACTTTGCAACTATTTTACAGTTTCACTCGTTTAAAATTAATGTCGAATTTGTTTTTCTTTTTCTTAATAATTTAGTAAGGGTTCCTAGTTGACTATAGAAACGAGTAAACGACACGAACAATGAAATGAAAATTATTAAATTATTAATTATTATTCGTTGGATAAAACTGAAAATAACGTATGTATTTTAAATTAAAAAAAATCCTTTATGCTGACCTGGGAGCGAGAGAAAACCATAGAATGTGCCAGCTACATTTCCTGCCGGGATGCTGTAGAAACCATTTAAGGGGTCCAAGGGTTTCAGTATGTGGTGATAAGTAACTGATTGTTACCTAGACCACAATAGCTAGGTCTCGAACCTAGGTAGATATTCCAGCAAAGCACTTGGTGAAAGTATGAAGGCGATAGGTGAAGAAATTTTAGGCGAAATGAATAATATTATTTAAAGTTCAAATAACAACTTATATTGTAAAGCAAACAAAAGCAAAAGTACAATTTAGTATTACTACGAGACTCGACACAAAGCAACAAGCGCGCGTAAGCAATGGCGAGGCAAGTGGCAGAATGGTCACGTTGCTGTGCCGACGACTTGTAGGCGGCAGCGGGGGGTCCCGCGGTGAGGTGCGGAGACTGGTCGGCCGGTACGCGTAGCGATGCGCAGGCGCAGGATCCCAAACTTTGGACCGAGCCATAAGCGGCGAGCGGGAAACCCAAATTGTAAGGGGGTGGTCCAAGTTGTATTAGGCGATGGTCTAAGTGAATATAGTGGCGAGTTTAGTAGAATCGCCACATCACTCCCCGGCCAGACCGTAACTACGGTCGATAAAAATCTGGCAATCTGACAACTCTGCCGCTTCGTGTAGTTTTGATGCTCGATGGTTGTATCGGCGATGGCTCATCAGTAATTTGAGGAACAACAACTTCTTTCATCATGTAAGCTGGTTTCAGCCTGTCGACAGTGACGTTTACAGGTTTGCCGCGGACGTCTATGGTGAAGAACTTGGGCTGCCTTTCAATGACCTTGAACGGCCCGGCGTAAGGTGGCTCCAGCGAGGCTCGAACATGCCCCTGTCGTAGGAAGATATGGGAAGAAGTGTGCAGGTCTCGAGGTATGTAGAACGGCGAGTTAGAGTGCCATGAAGTAGGTTTCGGAGTCAGCTTGGCCATGTGTGCTCGAAGTCGCGTAGCATACTCGGTGACGTCACCCACAGTGTGGTCATCTTTGGGAGACAGAAACTGACCCGGTAATTAGAGAGGCTCGCCGTAGACGAGCTCGGCAGGGGAAGCTTGGATGTCATCTTTCCACGAGCTTCGCATGCCCAGGAGTACCACAGGAAGAGCTTCAGTCCACGAAGTAGAAGAATGGCACATAATCGCCGCTTTCAGTTGGCGATGCATTCGCTCGACGATACCGTTTGCAGCTGGGTGGTAAGCGGTAGTGCGGAAGTGGCGCGCACCGACCAGAGAAGCAAGAGCCTTGAAGAGGTGGCTCTCGAACTGCCGACCACGATCCGTAGTCATCCGAGCGGGACAACCGAATCTGGCTATCCAGCCAGACACGAGGGCAGCTGCACAGGCCTCCGCAGTGATCTCTGTTAAAGGTATTGCCTCAGGCCAACGCGTGAACCTGTCGATGACAGTGAGGCAATATCTGTAATTAGAAGACAGAGTTAGGGGCCCTACGATATCGAGGTGTATGTGAGAGAACCTCGAGGAAGGAGCAAGGAATGTGGAAAGGGGGGAAATCGTATGCCGGAAAGTCTTACATTTTTGGCATTGTAAGCATTGCCTTGTCCACTCTCTACAGTCCTTACGAATCCCTGGCCAAACAAATCTTTGTGTTACCAGTCGCACTGTAGCAGAAGTTCCAGGGTGGTGAAGATTGTGCAGAGAATCAAAAACTTGCTTCCGCAGTTTTGGCGTTACATACGGACGAGGTGGCTGAACGGAAGTGTCGCAGATGACAGGAAAGTTGCTATAGCTTGGAGTGATCTTACCAAGTTTTAGTGATGTTCCGTTCTGAAGAAGATCTTGCAGCTCTGGATCAGACACCTGAGATTGTGCAAGCTCTTCAAAGTCGATGCTAGAAGTTACTTCGTCAACGCGAGAAAGGGCATCAGCGACGACGTTCTCCTTGCCAGGTATATACCTCAAGTCCGTAGTAAACTGGGCAATGTAATCCAGATACCTGAATTGCCTCGGTGAGCACTTGTCCCTGTTCGTGGTAAAGGCGAAAGTTAACGGCTTATGGTCGGTAAATATGGCGAAAGTCCTGGCTTCGACCATATGCCGGAAGTACTTGATGGCTTCGTACACGGCGAGTAGCTCCCGGTCATAGGGACTGTACTTTTTCTGGGCATTGTTGAGCTTGTGAGAGTAGAAAGCTAAAGGTTGCCAATACCCATCCTTCTTCTGCTGTAGGACAGCTCCAATCGCCAAATCAGATGCGTCAGTGACGATAGCAAACTCTGCTGACGGATCAGGGTGAGAGAGCATGGTTGCCTGTGATAAAAATGCCTTACAGTCCTCAAAAGCTTGAAGCAAGTCCGGAGTCATATTTACAGGATGTGAGCCTTTTACCTTCGGTCCTGCGAGAATAGCATTCAGCGGTGCTTGAAGCTGAGCAGCGTTGGGTACGAAGCGCCGGTAAAAATTGATCATACCCAAAAAACGACGAAGCTCTCTTACAGTTTTGGGTGTCGAGTATTCTAAGATAGCCTGAACTTTGGTAGGCATAGGCTTCGTTCCAGCAGCAGCTACCTCGTACCCAAGAAATGTGACCTCTGACTGACCCAGTGTGCATTTGGACGTATTTACCAAAATCCCGTAGTCCTTCAGACGGTTGAAGAGTTGACGCAGGTGATCTAAATGTTCCTCCATAGATGACGAGAAGACCAGAATATCGTCAATGTAGCCATAACAAAAATCTAGACCGAGTAAGACCTCGTCAATGAACCTTTGAAAGGTTTGAGCGGCATTTCTAAGCCCGAAGGTCATGAATTTAAACTCATACAAACCAAAGGGTGTTGTTATGGCTGTCTTCGGAATGTCGTCAGGATTCACCGCGATCTGATTGTAAGCCTTCACCAAGTCTATAGTTGAAAAGACGGAAATTCCAGAAAGTTGGTAGGAGAAATCGTGGATGTGGCGAATAGGGTATCGATCAGGAACAGTTCTGGCGTTGAGTGCACGGTAATCGCCACATGGTCTCCATCCATCGTCCTTTTTCTTTACCAAATGCAGAGCAGAAGACCAAGCGCTTTCAGAAAGCCTGGCAACCCCACTAGCAAGCATGTCCTCGAATTCCTTTTTAGCAGCCTGCATGCGAATCGGGTCCAAACGACGGGGTGTAGTCCTGATGAAGTGGAGAGTACTATGCTTAGGAGTTGAGAGCACACCTAACGGCCTAGTAATCTCTGGGAACTCGCGTAGAAGCTGGTGGAATTCAGTGTCGCCTGTGACGGCCTTGACAGAGCAAAAGTCCTTCGAGATGCCATTAGAAGTAGCTGGCGTTGTCAACGAAGTAATGCTGTCGATAAGGCGTTGGTTCCTACAATCAACAAGGAGACCGTAATAGATCAGGAAATCGACGCCGATGATCGGCTTCCTGACATCCGCTACTATGAACTTCCAGGCAAAGTCGCGTCGAAGGCCAAGGTTTAGATGAAGAGTCACCTGTCCATAAGTATGAATGATGCTTTCATTGGCAGCGATGAGAGTGTACTTCGATCTAGTGCAGGGCGTCTTAACAGCTGATCGCGGGAAAACACACAGGTCGGAACCAGTGTCCACAAGGAACTGCATTTTGGAAGCACGGTCAGTAACGAATAGACGGCCAGTTTTTGAAGGGCAGTCAGTGGCCGCTAGTTGCGACCGCCCTGAGAGTTTTCCGACTTGAAGGTGCAGGGCTGCTTACATTTGTCAGCTTCATGACCAAAGTTGTAATGGTAGAAGCAATGTCGGTGGTCCCTAGGTGGTTGCTTCAATCTTCTTAGTCCAGAGCGACTGTGAGAGCGTGAGCGGTTGTAGCCTTTCTTGGACTTAGACCGTGAGCGAGAATCTCTCCTGGCGACCTGCTGGGAAAGTAATGATACCTGCTTTGTGAGCTCGCTTATCTACCTTGCCATGTCATCATTGGCTGAAGAAACAGCAGCCACTTGTGGAGTTGAAGGAGCTAAATCGTAAACAACGTCTGCCAACTCACTGAGCTTATCCGTAGTTGCGCCTCTCTGCGTAGCAATAGCCGTCTGTACGTTGTTAGGAAGGCGGCTGCTCCAAATGGTGAGAAGAAAATCATCAGGCACGCCTTCGCCAGCTAAATTCTGTAAATGACGCAGAAATTGTGAGGGTTTGCGATCGCCAAGCTCTTCATGCATTAAAACTTGCTTGATTCGCTTCTCCTTTGATGCAGTAAGTCGTTTAATCAGCTCGTTCTTGAATTTTTCGTATTTGCCTGTAGCTGGTGGTTTACAAATAACGCCGCGCACTTCCCTGACGTACTGCGCTTCTAAATTTGAAGAGGCATAATAAAATTTTGTGTCATCAGATTTTATTTTGGCGAGTTCAAACTGTGCCTCAATCTGACTGAACCATATCTCGGGATCTTCCGGCCAGAATGGAGGAATACGTACACCAACTCTGTAAACTTCCTCTTTAGGCTCATTGTCAGGAAAAGCAGTATTAGCGGCTTTAGCAACATTAGCAGCAGCGTCATTATTGAGCTCATTATCATTAAGCATAATAAAATATTAAAATCGCTCACCGCAAAAAAAATCTCACTTGGACCACACGACAAATTCCTTTGTTCACCAAGGTGACCTCTGCAAAACTCCAAAACGTTGTCCAAATCCAGCAAAAAGCTTCTTACGGGCGTCACCAATTTGTGGTGATAAGTAACTGATTGTTACCTAGACCACAATAGCTAGGTCTCGAACCTAGGTAGATATTCCAGCAAAGCACTTGGTGAAAGTATGAAGGCGATAGGTGAAGAAATTTTAGGCGAAATGAATAATATTATTTAAAGTTCAAATAACAACTTATATTGTAAAGCAAACAAAAGCAAAAGTACAATTTAGTATTACTACGAGACTCGACACAAAGCAACAAGCGCGCGTAAGCAATGGCGAGGCAAGTGGCAGAATGGTCACGTTGCTGTGCCGACGACTTGTAGGCGGCAGCGGGGGGTCCCGCGGTGAGGTGCGGAGACTGGTCGGCCGGTACGCGTAGCGATGCGCAGCACAGTGTCCGAAAAGACCAATCTAGCTGGACAAAAATATTTCTTAGATTTTATGAGTTCTGAACGTTGTTTCTAATCATAATATATCCTATAAAACAAGAAAAAAATAAAATAATAGATTCAAACAGTATGAATAATATTTTATGAAAACTTCTTGTCTAATGAGCTTAAACTTGAGATCAGTTTTAATATTATTTTTATAATAAATTATATTTTTGTGTATTAGCTATTTATATTGCAACCATATGGTATTTTCATGACGAGGACATGTTGAATGAAAGAATATCTCAAAAGAAATAGCTATTTTTTTATTTTAGTTTACACACAACCAGAATAAAAATCACTGACTTGTAGGAATATTATCAGAATCTGAATCGTCGAAACTGGGCAAGCTGGTAACCTCCAAACTCTCTTCGTGTCGTACTTTTCTAACAAAGTCAAGTATTTTGGAATACGTCATCGTACGTTTCTGTTGTGGGACACGATCCAGCTCAAAAGCTAACAGCTTTGCAAAATTTTGGTTTCTTGGGTCACAAGGTGTTTCCAACCCGAAATCAATGTTATTTAACTTACATATTTGCGCTCGTATGTCAGAAGAATCCCACCGATTTCTTCGATATAAAGTAGAATCTATAATATCTCCGTAATTAATCTGCGTTTCCTTTTCAGATTTAGATGATGATTGTGGGGATATTTTTTTCTCACAAGCCGATGACAATTTCCTTTGCTTCTTACGCGGTATACCACCAGGCAAAATACTCGGTGAAGGAGATCTATCCTCACTCGACATTATTTAATTCGATATTATACTTTTGAACAACAATATTCTTAGAAGATTGACAAGAATGTATGAGATAGGTTCTAACAACCACACATAAAAAAACAATGATATACCCACATTTTTACTTAACTGCACCAAAGGAAATATAATATCCTATTACCCCTTTTTTTCAAAGTTTCTAACCATAAAAATATATTTCTACACTTATCTTCCTACCTACAGTTACAGAGTTCTATACAGGGTGTGAAAAAAGTACTACGTTCCTTTAAACCACATGTTCTACTGATGATAACAAACAACTATCGCAAAGGACAAAAATTTTAGCTCGACATAAAATTTTGCCTTGTCCATGTCACAAAACTGCAGATCCCAGAGAGCATCTTTTTATGGAAAAAAAATGTGCTTTGGGAAAGTTGTTTTGTATTATCAGTAGAACATGTGATTTCAAGGAACGCAGTACTTTTTTACACCCTGAATAGGTACAATTTATGCAATAATATGTACAATTGATCTGATTACTCAACTTCAGAGCCAGCAGCACTGTCATGTTCGCCACTATCTTTTTCAATAGAATCGTCGTCATCTTTCGTAGAATCATTTAAATGGTTAATATGGGGAGGTATTAATAAATCTAAAACTTCTATGGGCAAGCTACGTGATTTCTTTTTTGGAATCTCTCTGTGGCTGTTGATGACGGGATCAGAAGTAATGAGCAACGTAGATAGCATATCCGCATTAGTGGCAATACGAGAGGTTTATCGAGTGTGACGCTCTCGAAATCTGCGGCAGTCTTTATTTCGAGCCCCCTGTGCTTCCTCAGAAAGCTGTCCGATTGGGAGGATGAATTTTTTTATTACGTCGATACTATGTACTAAAATTTTATGCACAGTAGGGGGCATATAATACCACGAGTATTGAGATAAGTACAGCAATCGTGTCTCACGAGCAAGTTTCTCGAATGATACCAGATTAATGTCGTAACCAGATGATAGTGCCCTGAGTAAGAAGCTGTTTTTTTTTATTAAATTTACATCTAAACCTGTTATTTCAGCGTTCAATTCAGCATTCTCAAAAAACCTACGGGCAGTATTTCCGTCATTAGTAGAACCATATCCTGGTTTCGGCTTATCTACAATGAGCCCCAGTTTCTCTTTAAATGACTTTTTTATTGCGTCACTTCTGTCTTTTACAGATTTTTTTTCTTGTGGTGTATTCGCCTGCCATTTTTTAAAATCCAGTCGGTAACTTATGTGCAATAAACATTCAAAGCACCGCATTGAAGCATGTAAAGTTGATAAACCAAAATCAATTTTATCCGGATCAACTGCATATTCTCCGTTCTCGTCATTCAAATGTTTAGATGTTAATCCATAAATATAGCACCTAAGTGTCGAGGAAGTCTCAGTTATGGCATTGCAGACTTTTCCGTCAATCATGGTTAATAACATAACATGTTCAACTGAGACTTCCGATCCATTTACATTACATATTGTCGGAGACAATTGAGATATTTCCTCTTTGACTTTGTCAGTTTCAGATTGTATGAGTTGAGTGCTTTCTTTACAGAGAATGAACTTAATTGGGCGACAATACATAGTAGACGAAGGTCTTTGATTTCGCCAAACTATGGTGTTATTTTCATCATGCAACCGTAAAGGTACAAAAGAAAAGGCAAACAAAAATTCATCTGTATCATTTGGATTGGTAAATTTTTGTTTAAAGGTACTGTAACCGGAACTCCCATCACAACCCCATTTGCTTATCAATTTTAATGACGAGCTAGATATTTGTTCTATAACTTCACTTTGTACAGAAACAAGACGTTCAGCTGTCTTATCTAAAATTGCTTGCAATTTAATTTCTGCTCATGTTTCGCTAATTAAAGTGTCCTCAGGAGGGACAAAACAAGCAATTTTATCTTTCCTTAAACTATCATAAGACGGATATACATTATGGCCAGCTTTCAAGGCCCACTTTCTACACTGTTTGTATGAGTGTCTGGTGCACTTAGCCTCGATGTAGTAGGCCAAAGCCTCATCACTTGATAAACACCGTTGGGCATCCGAAGTACTAGACAATTTATGTTTTATCTCTGAACCTTTTTCAGGATTTTCAGTCACATACTTAATTACTTTTGCAGCATCAGCAGCATCACGTTTTCCTGATACTCTTGTAGATATCTGGGCAGCTACTGCCAATTCATCTGGAGAACGAGACTGGACTAAATCACCCACCCTTCTTCTTTTCGTTTTGAACGAAGCTGCGGCAAATGGTACTTTCGGTCTACCTGGTCCCGAAGTAGCTGTCGTACTTGATGACGACGTAGACGGCTGCAAGAAATATGACACAGAAAATTTCATATCTTCACCTCTCAGCCAATTAATGCCTAGTGTCATATTTTCAAAACGTTCCCGGGTTTTTCCGCAAATATCCCACTTACGAGCCAATTTTGCTGAAATCCTAGCAATGTTTTGTTTCATATTTCTTAAAGACTTCGCCGTTGCGTTCTTAAGATCAAATCTCATCGAAAAATACTCAAATAAACACGTATTCCTTTTCTCCTTTGAATGTTTTATCCATTGCTCAAAAAACTCCCTTCTTGATAATTTTACAATTTGTTCTGAAATAAAAATATATTTTTTTCATAGATGTACACTTGCGAGGGGCTTGTAACTAACATATTATGCAAGCTTATGGCTATAACTACCACATATCAAAAATACAGACTGGGTACAAGTGGGTACATGTTGTTTCCGGACTCGTAAACAAAAAAATCGTGATAAAATACCCCTATTCATGACTTTTGTCTGCATTTATCTCTGATATGCAATAGATGTGTGAATAAGCTAAAATGTTAATAAATACTACAAACCATGTTCATTAGGATCCATGACTAAATAAATAGTATAATTTTTTAGTTTCACTCTGAGACGTTGATAAGTAAACTGCCAATAACCAAGTGATTTCATCGTGTTACTACCCTCCTAACGGCACTTTTTAATTAATAATATGTTATTGGGCTATATAAGCACAATTTTATTGTTAGATTCGTAATGTCGGGGGTATTGACTATAGATTCTGCTAGTTTAGTTGAAGATATGCTGTCACCCTTTTTGTCCAGCTAGATTGGTCTTTTCGGACACTGTGCGCAGGCGCAGGATCCCAAACAATAGGAGATCGTAGAATCGCCGTTGGACCGAGCCATAAGCGGCGAGCGGGAAACCCAAATTGTAAGGGGGTGGTCCAAGTTGTATTAGGCGATGGTCTAAGTGAATATAGTGGCGAGTTTAGTAGAATCGCCACAAGTATATTGTAATATAGACGATGGGTTGACAACTTGTCGCTACCGCATTATACCTACAAATCTATCTTAAATAACCCTCAAAGCTTTGTCAAATGTGGTGGAACGACCTTTGTTTAGGTCGTTTACGTTCTACCTACCCCATCAGGGATAAAGGCATGATTTTGTATTTGCCAAGTATTGAAGATAAGCAAGCATTGATAAACACGACAAAGGATAACTCCTTCGTGGTTTAGTGGTTTAAAAACTTTGACACCAGGATTCGTCGGGTCGTTCAACTGGAGAAACCACTCGCTAAGAAGAGCCATGGGCTCTCGATCCAGAGGTCCTGGGTTCGTTTCCCAGAGAGGGAACACAAAGGTGATATTGGTCAATTTATCACTTTGTGAGATTTACATACATACATACATATAATCACGCCTTTATCCCTAATGGGGTAGGCAGAGCGTAAAGTATCTAAAATAAGGTCGTTGCCCCACATCTGACAAAGTTTTGAGGGTTGTTTAAGATAGATTTGTACGTATATTGCTGAAGTGACATCTTGTCAGCCCATCGCCATAATTACAATATACTGAAACCCTCGGATCCCTTAGCTGGCTTTTACAGCATGCCCGGGAGGAAAAGCAGCTGGCACATTCTTTATTTTTCTCTCTCTCCCAGGTCAGCATGGAAGGAAGAGATTTGAGATTTTCCGCAGTTAAGTTAGGTCAATGCAGGCTGAATCTCCTGATTATCCTGATTTCGTACTTCGAAGGGCACGATAAGTAGGTTGGGCACGGTAAGCCGTTGGTCCTGGTCGCTATTTTTGATACTGGTCTTTTCGCAAACCATGTCGGAGGCCTATTAGCTGTGCTATTAGGCGGTTTAAAAACTCTGACACCACACTGAAAATAATAATCGGTAATCTTAGATTAATCAAGGTGGCGCTGGCGCTTCACTAGATTCCGCGCGCCTACTTGTAAAACACGCATTTCATATTAGGTCCGGACCGGCTTCACTGAGCCAGTCGCGACGTGAACACTGTGCGAAGTGAGCGTGCCGCGTGTTGAAGAAAATAAATCGAAAATCGAAGAAAAATGCCGAGTTGCGCAGTGAAATTGTGTCGAAATAAAACAAAAACTGTTAATAAAGACTCTGGCATAACATATCACAAGTAAGTACCGTGTAATTTCGAAATTTCTCATAAAATTACAATAATATTCGACGCCATACAGTGTTGCCATGCCGCGCATGAAAGAAAAACACCCGTGGTTGAGACAAAATATAGTAAGATAAGAATAGGTAGGTAATTTGAATTTATTGTTCTGATATTTTATAACAATATCTATGGGTAGGTACTTCAACTTTAAATACCTCTAGGTATATCTATAACCTACGATCCATAACTATAAGAACTAATATGATAAAGAGGACTGATTATTTTTTGTTTGTAAAGGCACATACATACCATACATAATGCCGCCGGCATAACTAGAATAGACGTTGTTCGATGTTTTGACGTGGTTTGTTGGGTCGATCTGAGTCGATTGGTCGGCGTGGCCAAAAAAATAAATTCAAAACCTACGAAACTGATAATTGAAGTTCTGATAATTTGACTGCGGCTGATATACTTAATTAATATATTAACGACCTCTATATCAGTCCCGAGTTATATCCCAGGTCAAGAAGAAAAATAATACATGAGGTCATTTTAAATTAAGTGCAAATATTTTTGGGGATGAGTTTCTATCATCATACGGAACAACTTTCTCCAAAGAACATAGGACGAAAAATTAAAAAACAATTTCGCCCTCCCATATGATGATAGAAACTGGGGACCAGGGGGGTAAGATGGGGCCAGGGAGATCAGGAGAGTCAGGAGGATCAGGAGGGTCAGGAGGATCGGGAGGGTCCGGGAGTCAGGGGGTCAAGGGGTCCGGGGACGGTCTCACCTTGCCTGGGGTAAGCGTAAGCGGGGGTAAGGGGCGGTAAGGGTGGGTAAGGGGGACCAAAGTTGGGTCAGGGGGATGGGGGGGTGGGGGGGATCGGGGGTCCGTGGGCGTCCGGGGGGTCGGTAGGTCAGGGACAAAAACTGAACCCAAGGAACATTTAGTTCAAGCATTCTAAATAAAAATGTTGCAAAAATATCCACAGACTTTTGTCTTTTGGGATAAATGTCCAACTGGGGCAGAAGTTAAAAATTTTTACTTTCTCTCCCACCCCCTATGCTTGAACTATAAGGTCGTACAAAATTAAGTGCAAATCTTGAAACGTGTGAAGTAGATACTCATGAAACTAAACAACTTTCCCTAAGGAAAATAGGTCGAAATACAACAAAAAAATATGGTCCTCCCATACAAATGGTGGTCCCGGGTCGAATCAGTTTGTATGGGAGGGTCAATTTTATTTTTCGTATTTCGACCTATGTTCCTTAGAAAAAGTTGTTCAGTTTCATGAGTAGATTCACACACTTCAAGATATGCACTTAATTTCGAAGGACATTATATAAGGTTCCTTGAGTTATGTTTTACAGTATCATGATGAGCAGAATCACATCCTAAAATATGGTTTATAGGGATAGTGCATTTTTTTTAATCTCAAGTCACATTGTATGCCGTGTACAATTTTTTTCCCCATCGATCAGGTAATAGTAAAGTAGCTGGCAACACAATTCTTCACGCACACTAGTATCTCGCGCTCGTGTCTTTCACACAGTACAATATGAATTTGTCGCGCTTTTGCAGCTACTGATATTAGGTAGGGCGGAATCTAGTGAGCGCGCCAGCGCCACCTTGATTAATCTAAGTCGGTAATATTACCCGATTTGCAGTTTAAATGGAGCCAATTGAAACAAACAAATGTTTTGACTGAAGGAACAGTAAGGTCCTAACTGTTAATTAAACTGAGTACCTTTAAGCGAATTCGGTCACAGTTACTGTTTTATATGAATTTACTACTGTTTCTAAACAGTATTGGATACCGCATGTGCATTTTAACTGCGGAAATCGGTTAATTAATTAATTTATTATTTTATTTCAGGCAACTGAGGCTCAATACATAAAATACATCTATGTATTGATATGGGGATATAAACTTAAATCTAATAAACAATACTATTAATAATGATTCCAAGCCGATTTCGACTACAGCGACTACTGGACGGGCTCAGCAGCTAGCGTCAGGCCTGGTTCACTCGCGAGTTTAGGTAGGTTCGGCCGAACTGCCGCTAAGAGCGGCTAATGTCAGTGGGCTGCCGCGCGGCACGCAGTTCGCACGCTAGTCGCGTTGCGTCAATTTCTTTTTCGTGATTTTGCTGCTAAAATCAACAAGCAATATGGCATCTAATAATATAATTATTAGAACTATAATGCGTGACTTCATGAGTCGTGGGTTTTGTCAATAATAATTATAGTTTCACAAATTACTTAAGGAAATTTATACTGGTTATACAGTATAACCAGGTAGATACAACCAGTATATATTGGTCCGCCAAGTAGATAACTCGACCTGCTGCCTACTGTACCTACTTATTCGTATTCATAATAAGGCTAGGTTATGGATTCGTTGTGTATTTATTATGCTAAATAATTTAATGATTCGTAGTTTTCTTAGTTACACATAATAATGTCTTAGTTTAAAATCAAAATCGCATTTATGAATAAGATTCAAAAAGTTCGCAAGTGACAACCTTTGCGATCGCCGGCGGCAACGTCCTTGAACTGCGGCGCGCAAACAACGTTCACAGTTCGCGCGCTGACATAAGGTACAATTTAGCTTGCAGGCAAGCGGCGCTGGGAAGTGTAGGTATCTAATCATACCTAAACTTGCTGTTTCTTAGGGAGTGAGCCTTCTGTATGCTATTATATATTCTGTGCTAGCGTCTCGCTGCTCTGCGCGGTCGTGTGCTCGCATATATATAAAACAAATAAATTAGACCTAAAAATAAACTAACATAGCATTATTAGCACAGCAGTATTCCCACGGAAACGGCGGAACACTACTCCTTTCCGCCAAAACTCCGGCGAAGTAAAGACCCCCAGATGTGCAGTCGGGACCCGCACCACGAGCGAGTTGAAGCTCACCCGGTGGCGCGACTCCAGAGACTCCACACACACGCCCAGTCTCGGCGAATCCTTGAAGACACCTGCTTTATGTCTCGCGAAGATGTAGTCTAGCACATACTGTGCTCGATTCTAGATACCACAGGCAAAAACTAAAATTAAAATCTATCTGTCACTTTGAAAATAATAAAAGTGAAAAAGCACAGGCGATTTTAAACTTACTTCTGTCAATTTTATCCGCCATATCATATGACAGCGGTTAAAAAATTACGGATATCGCATTAAACCTCTGATAACCATAGAGAATATAGATCTTCTGTCTTTTTACAATATTTTTGTCTGAAAGTGACAAATAGATTTTTTTTTATTTTAGTTTTAGGCGGAAAATCTAGATTGGAGCCCATTATAGATTATTTTTTTTAGTGTCGCGTTCATCGGATCAATTGACTCGATACCCACACGACAAAAGAATCCATCTCTATCGTAGGTGGAATCCGATAGCAATGCCAGGAATCGAACCTACGTCCTCGGGCCACTACACCAATGGGTCGAAAGGAATTTATTGAACTCTGCAGGATAGCCCACCTCAATCCTGTTGTCAGTTGAAAGGTGGAACCATCGGGGCTGATGGATGGCGCGATTTGGACACCAGCCAGGGTATGGGATTGGTAAAGCTGTCCTCATATTGGTTGTTTTCCATTTTCTCACGGTTTTAAAAGATAAACATTAGAGGTCAAGGAAAGTTTATGTTTTTGCGCGTATTTTGTGTGTACGTATATTATTAATACATACATATAAACATTTCTTCCATGCTGGATTGGGACAGATAGAAAAACATAGAATGTTCCAGCTGCCCTTCCTCCCGGGCATGCTGTAGAAGACAGCAAAAGGGACTCGAGGGTTACAGTGTATTGTAATTTAGGCGATGGGCTGACAACCTGTCACTACACATTAGCAATACACATTACAATCTAAAATTGCCCTCAATTTTTGTCAGACACGGCGAAAGCGCGTTTTACGAGGCATTTAACGCTCAGCCTACCCCGTAAGGGATAAAGGTGTGATTTTATGTTTTATGTATGTACATATAAACATGCCTTTATCCCTAATGCGGTAGGCAGAGCGTAAACGACCTAAACAAAAGTCGTTCCGCCACGTCTGACAAAGTTTTGTTTCTTTGTATGTTTTAATATTTCTTGATTACCTCGTATCTCCGAATCGGCTGGATAGAATTAGCCAATTAGGGTATCGTTCGATTGGTCTCCAGTACCCGAGTGTTTTTAGAAAGGAGTCTGAAGTGAGTGAAGTGAAGGTATGTTTAAAATTCAAAATGGCGGATGACCTAAATTGTAAGTCTTCAAATATTTGTTTTCGACTGAAGTAGGGTGTTTTGGTAATTAAAAGGAGATTACAAAAATATATATGATTCATTTGAAACTCAATTTTAGAACACTCTATTTTAGAACAATGAATTCAGTAAAATATATATTTATGGGTACTACAGTCGGGTAATTTGAATAATTAAAAAAAAACTTGTTTATAGAACAGCTACTGCTAATGGTACATACATCGGTAAATACACAATCACGCATTTATCCCTAATAGGGTAGGCAGAGCGTAAATGGCCTAATGAATATGGTCATTCTATGTTTTTCTTTTCAGAGAGAAACTGGTATTTTAATTTATAAATCAAAAAAACATTCCGTTTATAAATTTTCAGTGGGTTTTATGACCTACCAACCATAACGACAGAGTTCCTATCGCTACAATGTTGATAATTTTTCAAGGGCTCTGATAGTATATGGCTCGTATTGATAAACAGCGCTTGATTGACAGCTAGTTTGAGTTCGTATAAGAAATGTAATTTCAGTACAATGTGACCTATCAAATCCATACTTAATATTGCTCTCAATCTTGAGATGAGAGAGGTAGTACGGGTTGACTAAACCATGGCTGAGTTCGTGTTTGGAGCATGTAGACCACTTATGCGCATCGGATGGTGTCGGTCTGCCGCCATGGCACAGCTCAGACACTCCTAAATACAATGTAATTTTGGTCATATATCGACAGACGGCATGTTGCACTTGGCATGTGTTTGACAAATTTTGGCATACCGGTCATAATCATCACTTGATTAATCTGGTTCTTGATTAAACCAACGTTTTAAAGTAGTTCACTGTAACTGAATAGTTTGAATAGGTTAAGTCGCATATTTTGTATGAAGTTACTTACCGTTTCTCATCACTTGAGATTCTAAAAAGTTCCTATTGGAGCCATATATTGTGGTAGAAAGACACCCGTACACGGAACAGTACCTCACCATCTTTGGAACACAAAACTTAATTATTTTCGTTACACTGGGCAAAATGTGCGCGGCATGCCCGCTAAGCATACCCACAATGTGATCCACAATTCGACACGGAGTATGACGTATATCGGACCGGGAAGGGGGAGATGAGTGGCCATTCTGTATGTAGTACTATTATATATTCTGTGGCCATGGTGTCGGTTCACCTGGTATTTATGACGTCATAAACTTTTTGTATAAAGAAAACTCATTTTTTTCCAAGAACCTATTGAGTGGGATAAGAGATAAAAGACCTCAAAGAGCCGCTTCCAAAAATATACCACACTATATATTTCAGCTCGTGGTAACGTAAAAAAAGTCCCTAATTAACTTTTCGGAAAAAACATTCGGAAGGCTGTATCTCCTTAACAGAGAGCACCTCATCAGTCAGACCTTTTGAAGGGCATACAGGGTGTAAGGGACAGCAGCGTCCCGCAAACTGATAGGGGTTGCTCAGTCAACTACACTGAACAACTTCTACCAGGGAATTCTTCCAGGAAGTATAAATAATTTTGACTTTTCCATACATTTTTTTTTTTATCGAGGTGGACATTTTGTATGGAAAAGCCAATTATTATTTTGACTTCCTGAAAAAATATATCGGCGGAAGTTGTTCAGTATCGTTGACTGAGCAACCCCTATCAGTTTGCGGGACGCTGTCCCTTACACCCGGTATACTTGTGAAAGCGGAAACTAATCTATCTCTTTCATCACGCTAATTGTTTGTAAATGAATAGTAAGTTGTAAGTTTATACCAATACCGATTGTAACTGCGTCCGTGATCTAGTGGTCAGAGCCGAGGGCTTACGATCCGTAGGTCCTGGGTTTGATTCTCAGGGAAGGAACACAAAGTTGATATTTTACAATTTATCACTTTGTGAGCTTTTCCTCAGTTTGAATTTCTTAAAGTTTCAAATTGTTCAATTACCTCCTCCTGATTGTCCGAAAATTAAAAGGATTCCTTGCGTCGGAGGGCACTTTAAGCCGTCGGTTACGGTCGCTGTCTTTGATAGTGGTAGTTACTTAAAGCATGTCAGAGGTCTAATAGTTCTGTTACTAGGCGGTTTGAAAACTCTGACCCCGTAGTTCTTCAGGTCATTTACTCGCTAAGAAGAAGAAGAATACCGATGGATTATCGTCAGCTATGGGATCCGAGGGTTTCAGAATATTGTAATTTGGGCGATGGGCTGACAACCTGTCACTACAGCTGCATGTCACATCAAAACTTTGTCAGACGTGGCGGCACGACCTTTGTTTGGGTCGTTTACGTTTTGCCTACCCCATGAGGGATAAAAGCGTGATTAAATGTATGTTTGTATAAATCGTCAGCCTGTTCCATGTATACTCCCCCTTACTTCTGGACAATTGATGACCAGCGCCGCCGTTCTTCATGCGTCGCATACCGTTGCGGCTTAGCTGGAGATATAGTGTTTATTTATGGATGGAAATCCAAGATGGAAATGCATATTATAATTGAAACGTGTGACTCTACACATTAAACTGAACAACTTTCTCCAAGGAACATAGGTCGAAATACGAAAAACAAAAATTTACTTCCCATACTAAGTGCGCTATCAGCTGGTGCATTTTGTATGGAAGGTCCAATTTTTTTATTCGTTTTTTGAACGTTCCTTAGGGAAAGTTGTTCAGTTTCATGGGTAGATTTACACGTGTTAATATTTGCACTTGATTCAAAATGACCTGATATATGTCGCAGGAAAACCAGGGATTTCGCGATATTCCTAGGGATTACGAAGAAGAAAAGGGATTAATTCGTATGTAATAAGTGATTGCATACCATACTTATCTTCCATACTGGACTGGGTGAGATAGAAACACATAGAATGTTCCAGCTGCCCTTCCTCCCGGGCATGCTGTAGAAGCCAGCAAAAGGTATTGGAGGGTTACAGTGTATTGTACTTTAGGCGATGGGCTGACAACCTGTCACTACAGCAATACAAATCATTACAATCTAAAATTTGCCCTCAAATTTTGTCAGACGTGGCGAAAGCGCCTGTAACGAGGTATTTTACGCTTTGCCTACCCCGCAAGGGATAAAGGCGTGATTTTATGTATGTATGTATAGGTGATTGATCATGACCTGTTCCTTATTGAAAATGTTTAGGGATTTTCCTACGGGACTGAGACTAGAGAAATGAGGAAATTGTCGATATAAGTAGGTAAAATAATAAAACCAAATTAAATATAAATTAACACACACATAATCACGCCATTATCCCTAATGGGATAGGCCGAGCGTAAACAACCTAAACAAAGATCGTTCCGCCACGTCTGACAAACTTTTGAGGGTTGTTTAAAATAGTTTTGTAGGTATATTGCTGTAGTGACAGGTTGTCAGCCCATCGCCTAAATTACAATATACTGAAACCCTCAGATCCCTTAGCTGATTTTAACAGCATGCCCGAGAGGAAAAGCAGCTGGCATATTATATGTTTTTCTCTTCCTCCCAGGCCAGCATGGAAGTAAATAAATAATATAAATTAACTTATGCAAGATTTATTCAAAAGAAACATTTAGACGATGTCTTTCACGTTTATTCATATGAATTGTCAATTACAATACTTAACTTATTAAAGCTTACATATATACATATAATCACGCCATTATCCCTAATGGGATAGGCCGAGCGTAAACAACCTAAACAAAGATCATTTCGCCACGTCTGACCAAAGTTTTGTGGGTTCTTTAAGATAGATTTGTAGGTACATTGCTGTAGTGACAGGTTGTCAGCCCATCGCCTAAATTACAATATACTGAAACCTTTGGATCGCTTAGCAGGATTTTACAGCAGGCCCGGGAGAAAATGCAGCTGGCACATTCTATGTTTCTCTGTAGCTCCCAGGCCAGCATGGAATTATTAAAACTTAAGTGAGACATACTATGTAATTAGTGATTAATTACAGTCGTTAACTTACTTTATCAACCTGAGAATCATATAGCAACATACCAGGCCACTCAGAAAGTATTGCGATAAATAGTTTTTATATATGGCAGACTGGCCGGTTAGAATCTTTTTTGAAAATATGATTACTTGTAAGTAAAAATATGTGTGTTCCATTTTCTAAATTTCCCTCCACATTTTTTGCGAGCCAATGCAAAGTATCGTGTCTTACTGAAAAATGGATCTGCGCCGGGAACATTTTAGAGCTATGATTTTTTACGATTTCAAGTGTCGCCTGAAACCGGATGAATCGTTCGATAGACTTCAAATGGCATTTATGGATGAAAGCCCCTCCAAGGCAACCGTGTATCGTTGGTATAACGAATTTAGGCGCGGTCGACCAACCTTGGGGGATGAAGAAAGAAGCGGTCGCCCTTTGACGGCTATTACGGAAAAAAACGTGCTAGCAGTGAAAAATTTAATCCAAGATAATAGGCGAATTACATATCAGGAGATTCAGCACATATTAAAGATTGGATCGGGAAGCGTTCACTAGATTCTACACGGGCATCTTCGCGTGAGGAGGATAGTGGGTGCCGCACTACCTCACCGACGCTCAGAAGCAGGCCCGGGTGGAATGGTGCCGTGATATGCTGAACAAATTTGAAGCAGGCTCGTCTCGGCGTGTTTACGACATCGTAACAGGTGATGAGTCCTGGATTTATCAATACGATCCAGAAACCAAGCGCCAGTCGACAGTTTGGGTGTTTCAAAATGAACCAACGCCTACCAAAGTGAAGTGATCTCGAAGCGGGGGGAAGATTTTTATCGCCAGCTTTTTTAATTTGACTGGCCACTTGGCCTCAATTCCCTTACGAGATCAAAGAAGCATTAACGGCGAATGGTATACTACCAAATGTTTACCAGAAGTTTTTTCTGTTGTGAGCAACAAGCGACCAAACACAGGGCTCCGCGGACTACTGCTCCACCACGACAATGCGCCTGCACACACCGCGCTCAAAACGAGGGACTTCCTGGACAGCACATCAGTTAAACTCCTGGGTCACCCTCCTTACAGCTCTGATCTAGCACCGTGTGACTTCTTTTTATTTCCAAAAATAAAAAATATACAAGGGGATACAATTTTCGTCGCCGGAAGATGCGCTGGCTGCGTTCGAGCAGGCTGTAAACGAGGTGTCTACGGCGGACTGTAAAAAGTGTTTTGAAAACTGGTTCAAACGCATGAATCTTTGTATAGAGGCTGGTGGAGAGTACTTTGAAAAGATGTAATAAAAATATATGTACCTGTAGAACATTTTTTTTTAGTGTCGCAAATCTTTCTGAGTGTCCCACGTATATGATATAGTACATACATATATTACAACATATAGTTACATATATGATAGGGGTTTATCCATCAGTCAACAACTCTGAACAACGCACACCAGGAAATTCTTCCAGGAAGAAAAAAATGGACTGTCTGTTCCATACAAAATGTCCCCATCGATCAGACTATTTGTATGGAAATGGCAAAAAATATTTTGCTGGTGGAAGTCGCTCAGTATCGTTGACTGAGCTACCTCTATCAATTTGCGGGATGCTGTCCCTTACATCCCGTATATCATAGTAAGCATGTGTAAGCTAGAATCTACGAGGGGCGGCTGATATAAAATCTACTTTGTTAAAGAAAGTTTTGAAAATCGAACTGGCCATTGCAAAATCATATTCTATATTTATTCCTTTTTCAAAATTATGACGCTTATTTTTTTTCGCTTGCTTTTGTTTTTTTTTGGCGCGGCTTTGAAATCACCATGTCGAAAGAAAATTGCAAAATGATGAAATTTGAGCATCGAGCAGTGATTAAATTCCTAAGTAAAGAAGGAAATACGCCTACGCAGATCAGAGAGCGCATGTTAAAGGTGTTTGGTGATTCAAGTCCTTCTGAATTCGTCATAAAGTTTTGATCGAAGCAATTTAAACATGGCCGTGAGAGCCTGGAAGACGACACACGTAGTGGAAGGCCAATTTCTGCTGTTACCGCAGATAATGTTGAAAAGGTGAAGAACCTGATTCTTGCAGATCGGCGAATCAAGCAGTGGGAGATAGCCAGAGATGTGGGCATTAGCAAGGAACGAGTTCATGAAATTATTCACGAACATTTGGGCATGTCCAAGGTGAGCGCGCGTTGGCTCCCTAGAATGTTGACCGCCTTTGACAAACAAAGGCGAGTAGAATGTTGTCAGGAATTTTAGACCTGGTCAAAGGTAAAGAAGAAGAGACAATCTCTCGAATTGTGACCTGTGATGAAACTTGGATTCGCCAGTGGGATCCGGAAAGCAAACAAGAGTCAATGCAATGGAAATTTAAAGGAGAAAAGCCGCCAAGGAAGTTCAAGGTTCGGCCGTCGGCTGGAAAACTAATGGCCACCGTATTTTGGGATGTCGAAGGGATTTTGATGATAGATTATTTGCCTAAAAATACAACAATGAATGCTGAATATTATGCAAACTTGCTTGACCAGCTTCGTGAACAAATCAAAGAAAAGCGGAGAGGCAAACTCAGCAAAGGTGTTCTGGTTTTACAAGACAATGCTCCTGTACACACAGCCTTAACGGCGAGGTCAGCCCTGAGCAAAAACGGCTTCACAGAAATTAACCATTCACCTTATAGTCCAGATCTGGCTCCCTGTGACTATTTCTTATTCAAAGATTTAAAGAAAAAATTGAGGGGTCGCAGATTTTCGACGGACAAAGAAATGAAAGAGGCTGTGACTAACCATTTTGACAAGCAAAATAAAAATCACTATTATAACGGCATGATGTCACTTATTTGCAAATGTCATAAGTATATTTCACTTGCAGGAGACTATATAGAAAAATAAAAAATAAACTAGCCATCAAAGTCTTTTCTTTCATAGTTAGGTAGATTACTTATCAGCCACCCCTCGTTCATCAATATTCTATTTCTTAGCGAGTGGATTCTAGAGTTGAACGACCTGATGAATCCTGGTCAGAGTTTTTCAAACCGCCTAGTAGCACAGCTATTAGGCCTCTGACATGGATTTAGTAACGACCCCTGTCGGAGACAGCGACCGGAACCGACGCCTCCACGTGCCCTCCGAAGCACGGAATCCTTTTCCTTTTCGGACAAGCAGGTGATTTAGCCTGCAATGTCCTAACCAAACTGGGAAAATCCTCACAAAGTTATAAATTGATAATATAAATATCAACTTTGTGCTCTTCCCTGGACCTCCGGATCGTCAGCCCATGGCTCTGACCACTAGACCACGGAGGCAGTTATCAATATTGAATTGGCATAGAAGTTAATGCGTCTATTGCTCAGAATGTCTTACCGATTGATTCCTCTATTCAAGCTGCTGTACTAAAGTATCTTAGGCCCATATTTATAAACATCACTTGAGAGTTGACAACGAGTTTGATTTACATACATACATACATATAATCACGCCTTTATCCCTAATGGGGTAGGCAGAGCGTAAACGAGTTTGATTTCGCATCAGAAATGTCTTTTCAGTACAAATGGCTTGTCAATTCCATATTTAATATCGTTCTCAATCTTGAGATCACCTGCTCGTATTTATAATCAGCACTTGAGACTGACAGCGAGCTTGAGTTCGTATCAGAAATGTTATTTCAGTACATTATAATAATAATAATTATAATAATTATTTTCAGTCTAATAAATGTTTGACAAATTATAGTGTCCGAAGCCACCTTTTAAGCTAATAAAGCCTGTGTCAGGTGGCTCGGCTTTTCCCTATCTTATCATACTTAATTAATAGACTAAAAACATCTTATACATCACTTCAAGGTTAATTTACAGGTTAGTATATTATTAAGTGTGCGAGCGTGTGTGTGTGTGTGTGTGTGTATGTGTTTGAGTGTGTGTGTGTGTGACCTGTCAATACCATACTTAATACCGCTCTTAATCTTGAGATCCCTTAATAAATACGGGCCTCAGAATGTCTTACCGATTGATTCCTCTACTCAAGCCGCTTTACCAAAGTGCCTTGGCAAAGTCTTACCTCCAAGAACTTCACTGATATCAGCTCATAAGTTCAATAAATTCAAATCTTCTTCAACTATTACAGGTGCAAACTTAGGTGAGACTAGGTAGCGCGGTGAGCTCCTCTGAAACTTGCAGTTGGTTTATTACTGCATACATATTTTCACGCCTTCATCCCAAATGTGGTAGGCAGAGCGTAAACGATCAAAACTAAGGTCGTTACGCCACGTTAGACAAAGTTTTGAGGGTTATTTAAGATATATTGTTATTTCCGTATACCTATTGTAATTAAGGCGATGGTCTGACAACCTGGCACTACAGCAATATACCTACAAATCCCACAAATTCAATAACCCTCAAAACTTTGTCAAACGTGTTGGAACGATCTTTATTTAGGTCGTTTACGCTCTACCCACCCCATTAGGGATAAAGGCGTGATTATATGTATGTATGTATATTGTAACATAAGCTGAGTGAAGACCATTTTTAGACATAAGACTCTCTGTACTTTCATTTAATTTGATTAATTTGTAATTTGTGTTGTGTCTAAAATAAACGTATTTCTATTCTATTCTGCACGTCAATATAGAATATGCATATAAATTAATTATTTTATTACTCGGAATGTCTTAACAATTGAATCATCTACTCAAGCTGATTTACTGAAGTGTCTTAGCAAAGTCTTACCTCCAAGAACTTCAATGATATCAGCTCATAAGTTCAATAAATTCAAATCAGCTTCAACTATTACAGGTGCAAACTTAGGTTAAACTAGGTAGCGCGGTGAGCTCCTCTGAAACTTGCAGTTAGTTTATTATTATTAGAGAGATAACTATCACAGTATGTTTTCATCAACCCACGCTAGTTATGCGAGAACTTAATTTACTAATCACTACATAGTAACTATGTAGTCAAAGTCACAACAAAGTCGCTTTCTCTGTCCCTATATCCCTATGTATGCTTAGATCTTTAAAACTACGTAACGGATTTTGATGCGGTTTCATTTAATGGATAGAGTGATTCAAGAGGAAGGTTTATATGTATAACTCATGCATAATATAGTAGAGAAACACTGATGATTTCCGTGCGAAGCCGGAGCGGGTCGCTAGTGTTTTATAAACACTGAGAGCGTTTTGGACTTACCTACTAAACTGAAAGAACACAAGAACAAAGTGCCTTCTTAATAGAGACAATAAGAAAAGTGTTTATGGACATGTCTTCAGAATTACTCAACCTAGCAAATTAAGTTAGAAAATTACTCATTAGCCTTAGCGTAGGCTATATCAAAATATCAAATGTTGCTACCTTACAAGGTACATCTTTTCCAGAATAATAAAAAGAAAACTAACTAAAAAAATAAAGCTTCAGGCTCGTATTTATAGAGTAATACTAAGTACGGATGCGACAGGCCGTTTTATACTCAAATGACACTTCTGATACAAACTCAAACTCGCTGTCAGTCTTAAGAGCTGATTACGGGTTTTAAATTAATTTCAACCATATTCAGTTAACAGTGGGACTTAAAAAAATCTTTAAAAAACACGGTTTTAAAATATATGTTCCTGAGCTAAATGTATTTAATTTTACCTCGTTTCGGTGCATAATGATATTCGAAACAGACATTATGCACCGAAACGTTTTACCTATTTCCCTATTCAAGTCTAATGTGGTTAACAAAAAACACAAAAAATTTCGCAAACAGCTTTTCTGAAAATGGTCGAGTTTCCGAAATTATATTTAAGTGTCAAATTATTGTGCAGAAGACATACTTACGTATTTTTTTGATATGCAATGTAAGAATAAATGAGATGTCTTGACTGGTATTTTCCAAACCAGAAATTAAGTTAGGTACATTAAGGCTCATATTTGTAAAGCGATCTTAAGATTGAGAGCAATATTAAGTATGGATTTAACAGGCCAATATGTACTGAAATGATACGAACTCAAACTCGCTATCTGTCTCAAGTGCTGATTAATAATATGGCATAAGTGTATAACATAAGGTTCAAAATTCATAATCAATGATATACGTTTATAAATCTAAGTCATCTGCCGAGTGCCTGTGAAACTTGTAACAGCAAAGAATGCAGCTAGTAAATTAGTGCTCAGACATTTTGATCAGGCGTTAAACAATATTAAACCTACAACCTCCAAACAGACAGCTCAATTCTCTGGCTAAAATACATCAGAGGCAGTCTAATATCTTCGCAAGACCAATAAATTTAAATTTACTCCACATTTTAGTCTCTAAGTTACCTGGTCGAGCGCCTGTGGAATGTGTAACCGCAAAGACTGCAGCTAGATAATTAGTGCTCAGACATTTTGATCAGGCGCTAAACAATATTAAACCTACAACCTCCAAACAGACAGCTCAAGTCCCTGACCAACACACATCAGAGGCATAAAACTGATATTCGCAAGACTAATAAATTCAAATTTACTGCACATTATAGTTTCCAAGTTACCTGGCCGGGCGCCTGTGGAATTTGTAACAGCAAAGACTGCAGTTAGTTAATTAGTGCTCAGACATTTTGATCAGGCGCTAAATTGGATAGGGAGATCGCGCACCTGAGGTGTGGTAAAGAAGAACGAGCATTATTTTAATTTAAATTTTTAAACGGTTTTGTTTTTAGTTTCTTTTAAGGGTTCTGAACCTATAAAGGAAAAAAAGAGAAAAACACTTCGCTATCCGTCTTTCCTTGTCCGTTTTTATGAATGTATCAAATTGAAAACCTTAATCTAAATTTTTAGCTTTCTTCCTCATACAAAATGAATGATAAAAATGGTTGTTTAGCTGTTTTTGTTTGTAGGATTTGTCATAGTGATATATGTTAATATTTTTTATCTGTTCCTACCAGGAGTAAGAGACTGCGTCCCGCTAACTGATACGGGTTGCTCAGTCAACGACACTGAACAACTACCAGCAGGACTTTTTTCAGGAAGTAAAAAAAATCACCTTTCCATACAAAATGAACAGCTCAATCAAACAATTTGTATGGAGAACCAACATTTTTTTTTCGCGTCCTGGAAAAAAGCCCTGCTGATAGTTGTTCAGCGCGGGACGCTGTCCCTTACACCTGGCTGGTATATCGTTATGAAATTAACACCCTATGGTTCCCTTGGAATCATATGAAAAGACGAGATAAATCGTTCCTGTAGCGTCTCTGTAATTTTAAGAAATATAATGTTCCCTGATGTTTGTTTATGAGGTTAAGACATTTTAATCATGCGTTAATTACTATTAAAGCTTCAACCTCCAAACAGACAGCTCAATTATCTGTCTAATATTCATCAGAGGCAGTCTAATATCTTTGCAAGACCAATAAATTCACTCCATATTTTAGTCTCCAAGTTACCTGGTCGAGTGAATGTGGAACATGTAACAGCAAAGACTGCAGCTATATAATTAGTGCTCAGCAATTTTTATCAGGCGGTAAACAATATTAAACCTACAACCTCCAAACAGACAGCTCAAGTCGCTGAACAACACACATCACAGGTACTACGAACTGATATTCGCAAGACCAATAAATTCAAATTTACTGCACATTATAGTTTGAAAGTTACCTGGCCGGGCGCCTGTGGAATTTGTAACAGCAAAGACTGCAGTTAGTTAATTAGTGCTCAGACATTTTGATCAGGCGCTAAATTGGATAGGGAGATCGCGCACCTGAGGTGTGGTAACGAAGAACGAGCGTTATTTTAATTTTAAATTTTTAAACGGTTTTGTTTTTAGTTTCTTTTAAGGGTTCTGTACCTATAAAGGACAAAAGAGTAAAATACTTCGTTATTCGTCTTTCCTTGTCCGTTCTCATGAATGTGTATAGGTATCAAATTGAGAACCTTAATCCTAAATTTTTAGCTTCCTTCTTCATACAAAATATGTGATAAAAATGGTTGTTTAGCTGATAATTTTTTTGTAGGATTTGTCATAGTGATATATGGTAATATTTTTTATCTGTTCCTACCAGGAGTAAGGGACTGCGTCCCGCAAACTGATAGGGATTGCTCAGTCAACGACACTGAACTACTACCAGCAGGACTTTTTTCAGGAAGTAAAAAAAATCACCTTTCCATACAAAATTAACAGCTCAATCAAACAATTTGTATGGAGAACCAAAATTTTCTTTTCGCGTCCTGGAAAAAAGCCCTGCTGATAGTTGTTTAGCGCAGGACGCTGTCCCTTACACCTGGCTGGTATATCGTTATGAAATTAACACCCTATGGTTCCCTTGGAATCATATGAAAAGACGAGATAAATCGTTCCTGTAGCGTCTCTGTAATTTTAAGAAATATAATGTTCCCTGATGTTTGTTTATGAGGCTCAGACATTTTGATCATGCGTTAATTAATATTAAAGCTTCAACCTCCAAACAGACAGCTCAATTATCTGTCTAATATTCATCAGAGGCAGTCTAATATCTTCGCAAGACCAATAAATTCAAATTTACTCCATATTTTAGTCTCCAAGTTACCTGGTCGAGTGCCTGTGGAACATGTAACAGCAAAGACTGCAGCTATATAATTAGTGCTCAGCAATTTTTATCAGGCGGAAAACAATATTTAACCTACAACCTCCAAACAGACAGCTCAAGTCGCTGATCAACACACATCAAAGGTACTACGAACTGATATTTGCAAGACCAATAAATTCAAATTTACTGCACATTATAGTTTCCAAGTTACCTGGCCGGGCGGCTGTGGAATTTGTAACAGCAAAGACTGCAGTTAGTTAATTAGTGCTCAGACATTTTGATCAGGCGCTAAATTGGATAGGGAGCAGGACTTTTTTCAGGAAGTAGAAAAAAACCTTTCCATAAAAAAATAACAACTTAATCAGACAATGTGTATGGAAAAACAAAATTATTTTTCACCTCCTGGAAAAAAGTCCTGCTGATAGTTGTTCAGTGTCGTTGCCTGAGCAACCCTTATTAGTTTTCGGGACGCTGTCCCTTACACCTGGTATATCGTTATTAAATTAACACCCTATATAAGGTTCCCTTGGAATCATATGAAAAGACGAGATAAATCGTTTCTCCCCTAGCGTCTCTGTAATTTTAAGAAATATAATGTTCCCTGATGTTTGTTTATGAGGCTGTGGGGAGTTTCCCTAATGGTTTGGGGTTAATTTTAACCAATATTATATACGGATAAATTAAAATGGCTTCATGTTCAAACCAAGTTGTTTAGAAATTGTGATGTAATGAAATTAAATATTCTGTTAATTTTTTTTTCTAGACCTTTTATACAAATTTTAACAGTCTGGGGTTTTAATTAAATATACTACCAAAATCTTAACTTATATCTTATAGAGCTATATTAAATACAAATTTGCCAGGTACTTTTTTTACTCTAATTTCATTTCTGACGCGAACTCAAACTAGCTGTCAGTCTCAAGTACTTAGGTTCGTATTTATGAAGCAATCTGAAGATTGAGAGCAATGTTAAGTATAAATTAGACAGCACATTTTATACTGAAATTTAATTTCTGATGCAAACTCAAACTAGCTGTCAGTCTCAAGTGCTTAGGTTCGTATTTATGAAGCAATCTCAAGATTGACAGCAATATTAAGTATAAATTTGACAGCTTATTTTATACCGAAATTTAATTTCTGATTCAAATTCAAAATAGCAGTCAGTCTCAAGTGCTGATTATAAATATG
Source organism: Scrobipalpa costella (assembly GCA_949820665.1). Classification (NCBI taxonomy): domain Eukaryota; kingdom Metazoa; phylum Arthropoda; class Insecta; order Lepidoptera; family Gelechiidae; genus Scrobipalpa; species Scrobipalpa costella. The sequence goes on from OX463315.1 coordinate 587,263, forward strand.
AGCCTAAAATCCAGGCATGGATTTAGGATGGTAGCTACAGATGTCATTCAGAAAGAAAACAAAAGAAAATGTATCTAAATCCATACAAATTGCATCTGTCACAGTTACTATATTGCGAATACTATATTACCAAAAGATGTACTGTCAAATGTATTTAATAACATGGAGAAATTCAAAGTAATACTAAAAAAAAAAACATCTTGATGTAAGTAAAAATTTTTGCCTCTTATTTATTTATTCATTAATCAATGTACAATATGGCGAGCACGATCTCATTCGCTTTTCGCATAAACCTTTAGGTTTTAGATTTAAGCGTCTTATTTTAAGTATAAACATTGTACTTAAAAATTTCTAGAATAAACTCTTTAAAAAAAAAACGTTTTTTTGGGTAAAGTTAACTGTTGAAATAAAATAAAATCTCTTTATTCGTTCTAGAGTAGTACATATTGGTGTTACAGATAACATGGCGTCCTTTCACTCAACCGTTAGGTGTACGAATATTTTGTTAAAATTAATAACGACATACAAGTATCAAACATTATAGAAAACAATAAAAAGTTTTAGCCCATTAGAATTAAATAAAGTCAATATACTTATTTATGGTAAAAAAATATATAAATTAAATCAAAGTCATCATCTTCCTAGCCTTATCCCGTATCTCATGGGGTCGGCTACCTAATCTAGGAGATTGAACGAGGGTACTGGTTTTTACACAGAGCGACTGCCATCTGACCTCCGCAACCAAGAAGGGAAAACCAGACCCAATCCTAGATTAAGTATTTAAGATTAAGATTTACTAGACGGAAAAAGCGCCGAATAAACGTACATATGAAATTCGAACACCGAAAAACACATTGGTACGTGGTGGGATTCGAACCACGACCTCCCGCTCAGGAGGCAGCGGCCCTATCCACTACACCATCGGGCTAACATAAATTAAATCAAAGTATCAATTACAATATATTACAATTTATTATTAGTCATAAGTTAATGGTAAAAATATATCTATTATGGGTCTTTAAACAATAATAAAGGTTTACAAATGTCATTATAAATATTCGTCTATTGTATAAAAACATTTTTAATGAAATATTGAGTCAATTGTCTTTTAAAAGTAGTCAGGGGAGTTGTTACGGTGACTTCAGTTGAAGACCATACATACATAAAATCACGCCTATATCCCTTGCGGTGGTAGGGAGAGCGTAAAACGCCTCGCAAAAAACACTTGCGCCACGTCTGACAAAAATTGATGGCAATTTTAGATTGTGATGTGTATTGCTGTAGTGACAGTTTGTCAGCCCATGGCCTTAATTACAATACACTGTAACCCTAGAATCCCGTTTGCTTACTTCTACAGCATGCCAGGGAGAAAGGGTGGCTGAAACATTTTATGTTTTTCTATCTCTTCCAGTCCAGCATGAAGAGTTGAAGACTTGTGAAAGTAATGTGTGATTGTGGTAACGTAGCAACTGGAATATCTCCAACCATGGTTTCCACACTGGACTTCCATGCTGGACTGGGAGCTAGAGAAAAACATAGCTGCATTTCCTCCCGGGCATACTATAAAAATCAGCTAGGGGATCCGAGGGCTTCAGTATATTGCAATTTAGGCGATAGGCTGACAACCTGTCACTACAGAAATATACGTACAAATCTATCTTGAATGGCCTTCGAAGTTTTGTCGGACGTGGCGGAGTGACCCCTGTTTGGGCTGTTTGCGCTCTGCCTACCCCATTGGGGATACAGGTATGTATATATGGTTTCCACGCTCCGTATATGATGCGGTGATGCGTCTTCTCCATGAGTTGGAATTGGTGGATGTGGTATTCATTTCATATTTTAAGTCCTGAGGTCTTAATACGTAGTCAGAGCCATGGGCTTACGATCCGGAGGTCAGATTGGCTGAAAAAAGATGATTCCGTGCTTCGGAGGGCAGGTTAAGCCGTCAGTCCCGGTTGCTGTCTTTGATAGTGGTCGTTATTTAAACCAAGTCATATGCCTAAATAAGCAGCTGTGCTACTAGGCGGTATGAAAACTCTGACACCAGGGTTCATCGGGTCTATCAATCGATAATCGATATTCGAGAATCCACTCACTAAGAAGGAGAAGATCGTAAGAGTCAACAAGCTGTGTACGATTTTATACGTTCTACGTTCTGTAATCTATGTGTGAAGTTTAGTTTGTAAGTTGTCAATACTGTTTTATTCATAAGCCAAATCATTCATTCTAATATCAAGTCGTTCAAGTCTTACAATCAATTCAACTCACTTTACTTTTCTTCCATGATGGACTGGGAGCGACAGAAAAACATAGAATGTTCCAGCCGCATTTCCACCCGGGCGTGCTGTAAAAACCAGCTAAAGGTTCCGAGGGTTTTAGTATTTGCAATTTAGGAGATGTGCTGACAACTTGTCACTACAGCAATGTGCCTACAAATCTATCTTAAATAACCCTCAAAACATTGTCGGACGTGGCGGAACGACTTTCGTTTAGGTCGTTTACGCACTGCTTACCCCATTAGGGATAAAGGCATGGTATCTACTGGCTAGGCAGCAGCTCTTACTGTGCAAATTAGCCTCTACGGTCCAGTGACATATGCCAACCATTAAGCCTGGTTTACACGGTGCGAGCTGCTGGCTAGCCAGTAGACAGCTACTCGGCTTGTTGACTCACATGCTAGTAGCTCGACTCGCTCTTGCTGTCTACACGACGCGCAGTAGCTGCCGTCCGGCATTACGAGTTGCCACGATATCGAATAAACGGGTTTTAATGAAAGAAAAACAGTGACACGCTCTATGACATGACAACGATATTATGCCAAGATTTGCAAAAATGTCTTTAACAAAGTTCAGAAAAAAAGAAAATGGTTTGGATTGGATAAGATCGTATTATTTATATTTTCTTGGTCACGTCAATGATGTTAGCTAGCTACATTTCCTTTGCAATATGTTCCAAAGATGCCTTTCTCATGTCTCTATTTCCGTTGTTTTTATCGAAACAATTCCATAGGTTTTCTTGCTCTGTGTAGAGATTAATGAATGAAATATTATTATCAGAAGACCAAGCATCTGCAGCCATATTGAATTCGATAAACACTCGTTCGTACGTGAGAGCAGCAAAAATGTTCGGGCTCTACTTACGACTGTCTCACTCGCACTGGCGAGTTACTTGCAAATGCGTCCGAACGATGCGAGTTACTTGCGGGCAAGCAGGCGAGTGAAAACAAAACCATGTTGAAGTAACTCGAACGCGAGATTCTCTCCTACTCGCACGTGCCAGTTACTCGTAAGTGACGTTCAAACAATGCGGGTTACTGCAGTGCAGCTACTCGGCAGGCTGACTCGCACGCTAGCTCGCACTGTATAAACCAGGCTCAAAGCCTTGTTTACACAGTAAACCTTGGTTTACACGGTGCGAGTCAACAAGCCGAGTAGCTGTCTACTGACTAGGCAGCAGCTCGCAATGTGTAAACTAGCCTTACGTCTGTACGGTCCAGTGACATATGCCAAACATTATTGAAGCCACGCTCGCTTAGCTACTGATACCAAACATACACATAATAAGAACTATACAAATAGAGTAGCTTATTTTTCTTCTGCAAATATACATACATTCTAGCTTCTATTTCATGACTCCTTTACCCAAAGGTTGCCTGGCAAAAAATGCTATCCAATCAATAAGGCCGCCTAAATTGTATTATTTTGTAATGTTTTATTCCTTACTGGACTGGGAGAGAATGAAAAACATAGAATGTTCCAGTTGCCCTTCCTCCCGGGCATGCTGTAAAAGTCAGCAAAAGGGATTCGAGGGTTACAGTGTATTGTAATTTAGGCGATGGGCTGACAACCTGTCACTACAGCAATACACATTACAATCTAAAATTGCCCTCAATGTATGTCAGACGTGGCGAAAGCGCCTTTTAGGAGGCGTTTTTACGCTCTGCTTACCCCGTAAGGAATAAAGGCGTGATTTTATGTATGTATGTATGTTTTATTCCTTTGTAATGTCTTGTGTTATGTGCAATAAAGTATTGCTTCCTTAGCAATAAGGCCGCCTATGTTGTACTTGCCTTTTGTTGTTATCTGTTGTGTTCTATGTTGTATTATTACGTGCAATAATGTATTGTTATGTTATGTATATTTATATTGTATTGTATACATACATAAAATCACGTCTATATCCCTAATGAGGCAGAGCAGCAAAGACCTACATATCCTACATAGATGGTCGTCCAGCCAAGTTTGACACCAAGTTTAAGATAGATCTGTATATTGCTGTAGTGACAGGTTGTCAGCCCATCGCCTATATATCTAAATTATTATCTATTGAGCATGATTTTTACAGCATGCTCGGGAAGAGATGCAGCTGGCATATTCTATGTTTTTCTATCATCGCTCCTAGTCCAGCATGGATGATGGTTACATATTACAATGTCAGAAAACATAATGCCTTTACTTAAAATGCATGGGCCCAAAATACCCGAAATCTTAATACCGTATTATTCATAATACCTTAATCCAGTACATCTTACTGTACAATTCCGAATTTTTAAATACTAATAATTATTATCTCAGTTTTCAAAATTCCGAATGTGTAATTTATCAAATTTTCAATTATCCTTAAATTACAAAACCAAAAAGAAAAAAATAATAATACATGATGTGTCAATGTCATAGTTGATATTATATTTGATTTACTTATATTAAGAATTCTGTCAGTTACTCATCGTATCGTTTACATCTATCGCTGGCTTGACGTCGTAAAAGCGGACATGGAAGAGAACGATCTCACACCCTGCGGCTCGGTCGCTCACTTCGTTCGCTCCAAAGGGTCACTACTCTAACCTAACCTAACCTACTGAGTCGGATCTGAGTAGAATGTTTTTATTTTTTATTGCGGGGGGCTGCGCCCCCCGAGCCCCCCCTAACTTCAAGTTTAGTCTTTTATGGTTAAATATTTTAGGGTTAAGTATTTAGTACATTTAATTTTTGGGTTTCGGTTATTCGACCGTAAGGTACTTTAAATCATTGGTATTCTACATACTTGTCATTTTGAACATAAAGTATTTCGATTTCGGGTATTTTGGGCTCATGCATTTTAAGTAAAGGCATTATGTTTTCTGACATTGTAATATGTAACCTGGATGATACCATAAACTAAACACACATATAATAACTAGGTTTCGTTTCGATACCAGTATCGAAAAAAAGTATCGATACCTTACAATATCGAGGACTTTTTATATCACTACATAGTATAAAACAAAGTCGCTTTCTCTGTCCCTATATCCCTATGTATGCTTAGATCTTTAAAACTACGCAACGGATTTTGATGCGGTTTCTTTAAATGGATATAGTGATTCAACAGGAAGGTTTATATGTATAATACATGCATAATATAGTACTTCCATGCTTGACTGGGAGCAAGAAAAACATAGAATGTGCCAGCCGCTTTTCCTCCCGGCCATGCTGTAAAAACCTGCTAAGTGGTCCAAGGATTTTAGTATATTGTATTTTATGCGGTGGGCTGACAACCTGTCACTACAGGAATATACCTACAAATCTATCTTAAATAACCCTCAAAACTTTGTCAGACGTGGCGGAACGACCTTTGTTTAGGTCGTTAACGCTCTGCCTACCCCATTAGGAATAAATGCGTGATTATATGTAACATAACATAAAAATACTTTATTGCACGTAATAATACAACATACAACACAACAGATAACAAAAAACAAGTACAACATAGGCGGCCTTATTGCTAAGGTAGCAATTTCTTCCAGGCAACCTTTGGGTGAAAGAAAAAAGTGTAGCGGTAAGCGGGATAGTGCAAACCTAGTCAAATAGGTATCCTAAATACATTACATTACATACAATACATAAACTAAGTACAAGCTACTACATAGATATTTGTAAAATAAACTAATATATAATAAACTAATACATAAACTAATGGAAGATAGGATAATGCAAACTACAATCAGAACTAGTCGAAGGAAATGACAGCAACAGTATCTACAGCACAGGATAAAAGTGAAAGAAACTAAAGATCAGACAGTAATTATTTGTTCCAGGAAACGTTTTTAATTCGTATTTTAATTTGTATGTATACCTTACAATATCGAGAATTTTATATTTCCTTTGAACCAGTCTGTTTTCCATTTCTAAAAAAAGTAAATATATATATGAAAATTTACTTCAATCTACATACTTTGGTGGAAACAGTACATACATACATACATACATAAAATCACGCCTTTATCCCTTACGGGGTAGGCAGAGCGTTAAACGCCTCGTAAAAGGCGCTTTCGCCGCGTCTGACAATAATTGAGGGTAATTTTAGATTGTAATGTGTATTGCCATAGTGACAGGTTGTCAGCCCATCGCCTAAATTACAATACACTGTAACCCTTGAGTCCCTTTTGCTGTCTTCTACAGCATGCCCGGGAGGAAGGGCAGCTGGAACATTCTATGTTTTTCTATCTCTCCCAGTCCAGCATGGAAGTAACAGTGACTTTCAGAAAGTAATTTCAGTGGATGGCAGGGTTTCATTTGTATCTCCTACCTACCCTTCTGTGTGTCTGTGTGTGTGGCACGACGTGTGACAAATGAGGGGTATTATTGCAGCCACGCGAGTGAGCGCTATTGAACTAAACGCTGTGCATTTGTTACACACACAAACATATAAATACTCATACGGGGTGTAAGGGACAGCGTCCCACAAACTGATAGGGTTGCTCAGTCAACGACACTTCTACAACTTCTAGCAAGGAATTCTTTCAGGAAGTGAAAAAAAGATTTTGGCCCTACAAATTATCTAAATGAGGTGAACATTTTGTATGGAACAGCCAATTGTTATTTTCACGTCCTGAAAGAACTTCTTGGTGGAAGTTGTTCAGAATCGTTGACTGAGCAACCTCTATGGGTTTGCGGGGACGCTGTCCCTTAGTATATAGTAACACACAAACGTTTCTCATTTCATTTGTATTAGTGAAAACCTGTATAATATAAGTCAATTTCCATTGGATCTTAAGTATTGTGTTATAATAGCTGTTGGTTTTCTCATAAACTAAAATCACTACATAGTATAAAACAAAGTCCGTTTGCCTGTCCCTATAACCCTATGTATGCATAAATCTTTAAAACTACGCAACGGATTTTGATGCGGTTTCTTTAATTGGATAGAGTGATTCAAGAGAAACTTTCATATGTATAATACATGCATAATATAGTAGAAAAACACTGATAATTTCCGAGCAAAGCTGGGGCGGGTCGCTAGTACAATAATAAAATGAAAATTCATTATTTTCGGGTGTTATTGCTGCTCGATGGGCTGACTATAGCAATATACAATACAATACAAAATACTGTATTGCAAAAAGAAACACAAAAACATACAACAAAAAAGTAAGGAGCAAAGCAGTAGTACAAAATAGGCGGCCTTATTACTAAAGCAGCAATTTCTACTAGGCTTTTGGGTATTAATATAATATACATACAGATCTATCTGGTATAACCCTTAAAACTTGTCAGACATGGCGGAACGACATTTGTTTAGGTCATTTACGCTCTGCCTACCCCATTAGGGATAAAGCCGTGATTATATGTATGTTTATTATTGCTAAGGAATCCGAGGGTTTCTGTATGTTTACTGTGCAATAAACTACATTCTTATCTTATATTGCAATTTAGGCGAAGGGGTGACAACCGCTGTCACTACAGCAATTTATCTACCTACAAATTTATCTAAAATAACCGTCGAAACCATGTCGGACGTGGCGGAACTCACATTAATTTAAGTCGTTTAAGCTCTGCCTACCCCATTAGGGATAAAGGCGTGATTAAATGTATATATATGTATGTATGTATGAAATATAGGTACTATGTTTAATTTACAAGACAAAATAACTGCAACAACGGAAAATAATATACAGCTACCATCTATCCAGCTAAGCAGAAAAGACAAATAGCTTTCCAGCTCGAAATAGACTGTAACTAGTTTAGTACCAAGAAGTGGGTGAAATTTAGGTTAAATTTAACCTAGGGAACAGTTAAATAGGTTAATATGTAAAGCTTGAGCTCAGCGAATCTCAGGAAATTAAACTAGGTGAGTTCAGGGTGACAGTATCTTCGTCTTAGCGAGTGGATTCTCGAGTCGAATTACGACCCGATGAACCCTGATGTCAGAGTTTTCAAACCGCTTAGTAGCACAGCTCTAACATGGATTTTTAGTAACCCCACCACCATCAAAGACAGCGACGGCTTAACTTTCCCTCCGAAGCATGGAATCCTTTTTCTTTTCGGTCAATCAGGTGATTCAGCCTGCAATTTACTAATCAAACTGGGGTAAACCTCACAAAGAGATAAATTGACAAATATCAACTTTGTGTTCCGTTCATGGGAATCGAACCTAGGACCTCCGGATCGTAAGCCTATAGCTCTGACCACTAGACCACGGAGTCTGGGTGACAGTGTGATGCTAGTGGAGTTATAAAATTACTTTATGAAACCAACAAGACGGAATAATACATTAATAAAAGTCCTCAACCGATTTTGGGTGATGGCAGCCAATCTCCTAGAGATCGGGCAAATGCGCAGGACTAGTTTTTAGTGCCCAAGTTTTTGCTCTACACACAAGTACACTCTGTATTCTTTCAATCTCTTATTCTGACGAATTAACTGACATGACCAGAGAGACCCATATAGATTATCTTCCTTCTCAAATAATCAGGTGGTCAACCTGCAATGTCCTAACCAAACTAGAAACAACAATACAAAGTCATTGTCCCCTGCCGGAAATTGAACTCGGAACCTCCGGCCTATGGCTCAGACCGCTAGACCATATAGGCAGCTTAAACTCAATAATACATTACGGGGTAGGTAGAGCGTCAATGACTTACTTAAATCGTTTTTACGTCTGAAAATAGGAGTTGAGAGGTTTGCAACTAGTCAAATCAGCAACTTTCATGAAACGAATACGGGGTGTAAGGGACAGCGTCCCGCAAACTAATAGAGGTTGTTCAGTCAACGGAACTGAACAACTATTAGTTTTTTTTATTTCCCGAAAGAAATTCCTGCTGATAGTTGTTCAGTGTCGTTGACTGAGCAACCCCTATCAGGTTGCCGGACGCTGTCCCTTACATTCCGTATCATATTTTCTTTGCCTCGAGTATCATTTACTGTGCATTTCCAATTTACAGTTTTCAACATTGTATAAATGTACTGTATAGCAAGAAGAGTATTTTCGGTTACATGCATACATGTAATCACGCCTTTATCCCTAATGGCATAGGCAGAGCATAATCGGTACAAAGGTCCACCACGTCTGACAAAGTTTTGAGGTTTACTTAAGATACATTTGTACATATATTTCTGTACTGACACTGACAGGTTGTCAGCCTATCGCCTAATTTGAATTTCACAGAAACCCTCGGTTCCCTTAGCTGGTTTTTACAGCATGCCCCGGAGGAAATGCGGCTGGCATATTCTATGTTTTTATCTCGCTCCCAGTCCAGCAAGGTAGACAATTTTCGGTTACTTAGTTGCTAATGCGCTTCCTCGAAGCTTCTCAAAAGTCGATGAGCAAGTACAGGCGGAGTGGATCAGTGAGCGCGCGGATCCTGATAAAACAAAATGAAGTTTCGAGAAGAAGTCCTTAAATTGTATAACTTGCTTTGAGAGAAGAGGAAACAATGAAGAGATAGATAGCGGACTATACTAACTTGCTAGATTGGGAACGATAAAAAAAATTGATAAAGATGTATAAATATTTTTTGCACCTGGCTTTTTATTTCCACATGCCCTAAGGTGGACTGGTAGATGATGCCTTTGTCGTTAAGTCTGCCCATGTAACATTTTTGTGCGTTAAGTTAAATAAATACTTCCATGCTGGACTGGAAGTGATAGAAAAACATAGAATGTGCCAGCTGCATCACCTCCAGAGCATGCTGTAAAAACCAGCTAATGGATTCAAGGGTTATAGTATATTACAATTTTAGGCGATGGGCTGACAACCTGTCACTATAGCAATATACGTCATGATCATCTGTAATAACCCTCAAAACTTGTCAGACGTGGTCGTTTACGCTCTGCCTACCCCATTGGGGATAAAGGCGTGATTATATGTATGTATGTATGTTAAATAAATAAATGAAATAAAATGTATGGAATTCTACCTCTATTCCTTTCGGGCTTACTGTAGAAGTCAGTAGAATGAAGGTATGCATTGGAATATGTAGAAAATCTAAGTGATAGTCTGAAAACATGTCCTACAGCAATCCTTATAGTCGCTCTGGTATTTACCAAAAAATTATGTGATGGAAATATTTTTTTTACTAAGCCGTTGACTTTCAGGCAACCCAGGAGTACAGGCACGCGTGACTATGTTAATAATCAGTGGCCAGCAAAACATCTGAGACATCAGTCATTTCGAATCTTGGCGAACAAAGGCTTATGTTAGTTGAAGCGCAAATGTCTGTCCCAATATCGGCCGGTCAGTTTCGGAATCCGTCCGTCCCGAACATTCAAAAGATTTCGAACATCAGCACTTTTCCAGATTTGCAACTGGCGGTAAAGGCTGGAGGCAGACGCAAAAACTGATGGGACATGAAACCAAGGAGATACCATGGAGATACGAATATCTAAGTAGCTAAATGACCTGACATAGGGTTGACTTAAAAACAGTCAAGCTGTGTCCACACCTTTTTCCACTTCTGTGAAAATATCTATGTGCCTACCTGTCCTCTTTGTTATGTTATTATTGATTGTGTATTTTTATTTTTTGTAATGTGTTTTGTGGAAATAAAGTGATTTGTATTTGTAAATTAATATTTTCTCGTTAAAAGTCTAAGGGCCGTATTTAAAATCAGTTCTCATGAGTGACAGTGAGTTTGAGTTCGTATCAGAAATGTAATTTTAATACAAACTAACCTGTCAAATCCATACTTAATATTGCTTTTAAATTTGATATCGGTTCATAAATACGAGCCTAAGGGTGCTTTTGCAGTGATTCGAATCCATACCCGAATATTTTCTGATCCGAATCCGGCCTTCCTAGTAAAAGTATGACAGCTTGCGCACCCGTCCATATACATACATACATATAATCACGCCTTTATCCCTAATGGGGTAGGCAGAGCGTAAACGACCTAAACAAAGGTCGTTCCGCCACGTCTGACAAAGTTTTGAGGGTCCGTATCCGTTTGGAATTTTCACGGACACGAACCGAATACGGAGCAGTGCAAAACTGTCCTTACGAAAGGAATTTAATTCATCAAAGTTCAGTTTTTAAATTGTTATAGGTTTGGCAATTGTTTGGCAATAAAAAAAAACGTTAACACTTAAAACTGATTGCTAAAATATTGTGGATCTTATTCTATTGTAAGTTTAATAAAAAAATTGATTTAATAATCGAGTTAAAAATGTAGAAGTTATTTATTTTTACCTTGTTTTGCGTTACGTTGACGTCATATACAACGAGGATTTCCATACAAAAAATATTTTTGAGATTTCTTAAAAAGTTGCTGATTTGACTGGTATTCGTCATCCCTACTGTAAGCTTGGCTAGGGATGGCAAAAACAAAATCAGCAGCAAGGGGTGGGATCAGCTCAAAAAGCTTTAAGGTTTCCTCCTGGTAAATGGTTGTTTTTAAGAGCTTATTTCTCCTAAACGAATCAATGGAAAATTCTGCAAAAAAATAAATGTAAAAATTTGTTCATAGCCTGCAATTGCAACATTTAAAAATATCCTAGTCATTAATAAGCATGCTAGAAAAAACGGGAAGTAAAGCTGTTTTTATAAGTAAATTTGATATTTCTTCTAAAATATTAGGAGCGCTTTCACGGTTCCTTCGGGAAATTGTCCTATTATTATTATACGATTATCTTAAATCGCAACATAGCTTTTTATAAACCGACCCGTAGTTTTTATGAAATAAGCTTTTTTTGCGTTTTTCGAACATTTTTAACGTGGGCACGGATGTAACCGCCACGCTGTAGCGCGCGCTGATTTGAACGAATTTGTAAGGCATTACGGGCGATGTTTGAATATTTTGAAATATAGTGAATAGAGTAGAGTAGAAAACATTTATTATTCATGACGTCACAAACACACAGGATACACCGTAATTGCACCAAAGAAATGCATTAGCATTTGCACACACAGCAAGCAGTTTAACACCGGATTCTATAGTTGTGTTGGATTCATATGGAAGGTAACCAAAACATAAGACTAACTAAGCTTTCGTAGCTCTTAACTCTGCAGTTTCGCAGCTAACGAAAGAGTCAGACCAATTTCCAGATTTCTGGAAACCGTACATAGACACAACACAATAGAAACAGGATTGAACGTCCGCCTGAGTTTAAAAGGAATGGATCAAAAAGAGAAACATTCGAAACGAGGAAATCCAAAGCAGCTTTGTGAATATTTGCCCATTGTCTTTTCTGTCCACAGGCATTGCCCATTTATGACTGTGTTTCTTCCATCTAGGTCTCTCAAATTTTAAAACCGCCTCATAAACCTCTAATAAAATAATAATAGATCACTTTGACAGCGCTAAAATCTGTTATTTTATTACTTGTTTCATAGTTAAAGTTGAGAAAACGGGCTCGATTCTAGATTTGCCGGCTAAAACAAAAATTAAAATCTATTTGTCGCTTTCTGATTAAAACATTGGAATAGAACAGGTCTATTCTCTCCGGTTTTTGATTTAAAGTTGGTGGTTTTATGCGCTATCTATAATTTTTAACCGCCGTCATAAGATATCGCTGATAAAATTGACAGAAATACTGGGAAAACGTGCAAATGTGCGTCAAAATATAGCGGACAAAGTGTAAAACCATAGAGTGTAAATCGGCTGTCTTATCTTATCTTATCTAGCCATTAGTGTCCCACTGCTGGGCAAAGGCCTCTCGGCTGTCATTTTTAATTTTTATTATTTAGAGAGGACAGATAGATTTTAATTTTAGTTTCAGCCGGTGGTATCTAGACTGGATCCCAATGTGTTATTTTATTATGTATTGTGTGTTTTACTATGTCTCGGGACTAAATTTTTCAATTAAATTCCTTTATTCATTCATATATCACATTACTTACATTAAACTTGTTTAAAAGGGCCTCTACGTGTTGGCTTTGGCCTCACTCTAGTCAATGTATGTACATTGACTACAGAGCCCCATTGACTCTATAGTCAATGTATGTACATTGACTACAGAGCCCCATTGACTCTATAGTCAATGTATGTACATTGACTACAGAGCCCCATTGACTCTATAGTCAATGTATGTACATTGACTACAGAGCCCCGGACTTTCGGAAGGCGTGTGTGGGGCCAAAGCTAACACGTAGAGGCCCTTTTAAACAAGTTTAATATTAGACATGTGATATTTGGCTGCGCTTATCAGGGGTATATGAACTATAGAAGTACACCCAAAGACAAGTCATTATTAATTATTATTGTTAAAGTTGAAGAAGTGACGGGCTCTAGTTTCGACACCATTAAATCCCATTCTTCCATCTGTAGACATACAATACATCTCGACCGGTATCCTGGCGATCCGGGGCGGATATCCGTGCTCTCTCGGACCCGGACACCCGGATCTATCCGTCCGGGTTACTCGTGCGTTTCTCGGGTGAAAACGATTCTTCGTATCCGTAGATTGATTGTAGAATATAGTGAAAGGTTTGATACTCGTGCTCAAAGGTTTAGGACAAGAAATTATAAATACATATATACATGTAATCACGCCATTATTCCTAATAGGCTAGGCAGAGCGTAAACGACCTCAGCAAAGGTCGTTCCGCCACGTCCGACAAAGTAGATATGTAGTTAAACAGGGTGGCCCAAAGAGTGACGTCCAAAGGAAAAAATTTGATTCCTTAGGTCAAGGGGTAGCCAAATCACCCCCATGTATGTTCAGCGATTTTTAGTAGTTTAGGAGTTATGAATTTTTTTGCTAATTTTCTAAGAAAATTGACCTCAGTGGATTAATTATTTTTTATTATTTTTTTGGATAACTTTTTTTTTATGCAGAAATGCATTATTTTTATGGAGTTGCTCAAGGCAACGGCCATGAAGCGGCAAGACTTTATCGGGAGCAACTTCAACGCCGTGGAGGACCGCAGCCTAATAGGTATCCCGACCATCGTGTTTTTATTAACACACACAACACTTTGATGGCAGGCCGCATTCCTGGTCGAGAAGGCAGGCGTGAAGGTATCCCAATAGTTGATCCGGGCCGTCGAAACCTCGTATTGGACGAAGTAGCTGAGCACCCTTCAACAAGTACAAGAATAATGGCTCGCAATTTGAACATCCCCAGAACATCAATCCAAAGAATATTGAAAGTCGAAGGGTACCATGCATATCACATTCAACGGGTTCAAGCTCTAATGCCTGCTGATTACCAACAGAGAGTTGATTTTGGAAATTTATTGTGAGTAAATGTGTAAAAGAATTATCCGAGTTTATTTACTTATTATTAATAATACAATTGTCTTATAAATCTTACAACTCACACTAAAACATTTTACTAAGAATTTTCATTCAAAAATGTAACTTAAATAACATTTTTTAGTAAATAATTTTATTTTCCCTTTAATTTGATACATTTTCTAACTTAATTAGTCCTTAGTAATGATATAACAGGAATCTTTCAACTTTCTGAAACAATTTACTAATTAGGTAATTTCCACCCAAGTACCTTTGAAGGCTGTTTTCTGCAAATAACCCCATTAAGCAATAGTTAATTTTTATTTTTATGTAATTTTGAAACCTTGCGGAGCTTTTAAAATTAATAAGGGACCATGAGATTATCTTTTTCAATTTTTAATTTCAAGTTGAAAATTCAGAGCAGACTAGCTCGATCGTAAAATTCGAACTTTCGATAAAAAATAACTAACTTACATTACAGCTAGGAAGCTGAAACTTTTATGGTTAAAAGAACAATTTAAGAGGATGTCACAAAAAAAAAAAAAACTATCCAAAAAATAATAAAAAATAATTAATCCACTGAGGTCTATTTTCTAAGAAAATTAGCAAAAAAAATCAGAACTCCTAAACTACTAAAAATCGCTGAACATACCTACCCCTTGACCTAAGGAATCAAAATTTTTCCTTTGGACGTCACTCTTTGGGCCACCCTGTATTGCTGTAGTGTAGTGTTTAGGTTATCGCCTAAATTACAATAAATAATAAAAAAAAAGTTTTTCTCTCGATTCCAAGCCAGCATGGTAAAACTCTCAATTATAGAAAAAATCATAATTCTTCCCGAACGAAGCCAATATTGGATTAATAGCCTCGACTTTTATTGGACTTACTTCTTCTTCTTAGCGAGTTGAATGACGACCCAAAGAACCCTGTCAGAGTTTTCATAGTTTTCTAGTAGCACAGCTATTAGGCCTCTAACTCGGCTTGAGTAATGAACACTATCAAAGACAGCGACCGGGACCGACGGCTTGAAGTGCCCACTTTTCGGAAAATCAGGTGATTCAGCCAGCAATGTCCTAACCAAAATGGGGAAAACCTTACAAAGTGATAAATTGACAAATATCAACTTTGTCTTTCCCTGACCACTAGACAATGGAGGCAGTTTTTGGAATTATTTTTGGATATACTTTTATAACTGTTGAAAGAATAACGTCTTTCCGAAAAAGTTTTCGTGGTAAAAGTAAGGGCCAGTGCCATAACAGGTATCTTCTGGGTGAGCTCGCTCCGTCGTCGACTCTGTCACGGCCATCCCTGACCTAGTGTCTATAGTCAAGAGCAAACCCATTTCAAGTAAAAAAAAAGTCTATTTATAGAGCAACGATTTAAAGAGACCATAGAGAAAAAGGAGAGCGCATGCTGTAAAAACCAGCTAAGGGATCCGAGGGTTCCAGTAAATTGTAAATTAGGCGATGGGCTGACAACCTGTTACTATAGCAATATACCTACAAATCTATCTTAAATAACCCTCAAAACTTCGTCAGACGTGGCGGAACAATGGTTGTTTAGATCGTTTACGCTCTGCCTACCCCATTAGGGTTAAAGGCGTGATTATATGAATATGAGACCCTTTTTCTACTGTCTATTAGACATTAACTGATTTTGGACTTTAATTTGACGAGGATCTGCATACGTGTGCTGGGGCAAGGGTTCTGCACATTATTTTATGTACAAAATACAATTTACGATTGGATAAACACTTAAGGTGATTTTAGAAGCTAAGTGGCGCCCCCAACAGTTAAAAAATCATAACTCACTAAAAACACAATAAATCCAAAATCCGGTCCAACAGATTCAATTATCAGATATAAAGATAATTTAGAACCTTATAAATTAGTGATTCATGGTCGGAAATTCATGTCATAGTAACCCACAAATCTGCCCGAATGAGCCCGATGGTGTAGTGGATAGGGCCGCTGCCTACTGAGCGGGAGGAGGTTCGGTTTTCGAATTTCATATGTACGTTTATTCGGCGCTTTTTCCGTGCTTCGGAAGGCACGTTAAGCCGATGGTCCCGGTTAATATCGTTTAGTACCGTAGATATTAGTCGTTAAGCCATATCAGAGGCCAGTTCTAAGCATTGGCGGCTTGAAAACTCTGACCTAATCTAGGATTGGGTCTGGTGGGAACCAATTCCGGGTTGCGGAGGTCAGATGGCAGTCGCTCTATGAAAAAACCAGTACCCTCGTTCAATCCCCTAGATTAGGTAGCCGACCCTGTGTATACGGCATAAGGCTAGGGAGATGAGATGATGATAAATTAGTGATTCTTAGTTCGTCGTAGTAACTGGAAGAAAAATTGCTATTGATGGCCGTTATTCGCCATTTTCTTCCTGTTACTACGAACTATGAATTTCTTATTGTGTCTAATGGACCGGTGTTTCGATTCACTGCGTTTTTAGTTAATTATGATTTTTTTACTGATTGGGGGCGTTAGTTAAACCCTATTGCCACCTTAAGGGTCTCCCGGAGTGGCAAAATCTACTAAACACGTAATTTTGTTTTCATTAGAAAGATACTCGTAGATAGATAGCGAATTTTCGACTTATTTTGTTCATGCTTAATATTTTAAAAACAAAACTAGTTATAAGCATAAAAAGTTTGCATTTGATTATTTGTAGGTAAAACAATCGTTTATTCCTCATTAAACAAGGTACATAGAAAGATGGTCAGTTATCTATAAAAGTATAAGTCCTCCTGTTTAACCATTACAAATAGTTTCTTCCATGCTGGACTGGGAGAGATAGAAAAACATAGAATGTTCCAGCTGCCCTTCCTCCCGGGCATGCTGTAGAAGTCAGGAAAAGGGATTCGAGGGTTACAGAGCATTGTAATTTAGGCGATGGGCTGACAACCTGTCACTACAGCAATACAAATCATTACAATCTAAAATTTGCCCTCAATTTTTGTCAGACGTGGCGAAAGCTCCTGTTACGAGGCGTTTTACGCTCTGCCTACACCATAAGGGATAAGGGCGTGATCTTATGTATGTATGTACAAATAGCATGCAAATTGAAAAGAGTATAAAATAAAGTAAATTACATGAAAAATTATAAATCATTTTGTCTAAGCCATGTAAAATCTTAATCACTCAATTTCAAAACGCAAAATGTCAAGGTATCATTCCTACCGAGTTTGGTTAAGTTTGGTTTTACCGTTTAAGAATGAAAGTGAAGCTTCTTTTGTTTATTGTGTGGGATTTCGACCCTCCCCCGGTGGACCCTTTAAAACGCTAAGATACAGGCAGCATACCCATGTGGAAAATAATAATTTATTTAAAATGCTACTTAGCGACTCAAAAATCGAAAAATAAGTAGCATAGTTATTAGGCTCGTGTTTATAAAGCTATCTCAAGATTGAGAGTAATAATAAGTATGGATATGACAGGTCCTTTTGTACTGAAATGACATTTCTGATACGGACTCAAACTAGCTGTCAGTCTCGAGTGCTATTTATGATTACGGGCCTTAGCGTTTTAAATTAATAATTTCCACATGGGTAGTAAGCCTGTGTCTTAGCGTTTTTAAGGCTCCACCGGAGTGTCGAAATTCCATGCAGACGTAATTTATCTTTTATTCTTAAACCTGTGGCTCAGGTTGTTTCGTCCACGGGCTCAGCCCACTCTCCATAATAGAACCGAATCATGACGGTGTTATCCATCACGCCTGAACACGCTTGTCTTTTTTCTTTTTTATAAAATCACGATTCGCAATATTCAATTCGTAAACTAGGTATATAAAAATAATCCATAAAAAAGAGAAATAGTAAAAAAAATATAACAAATCATAATACAGTTTTATATAGGTAATAAATAAGAATTGCACAAAATATATTGCGTAGCTTGGAGACTAAATTAATAGGCTATCAACCCTATGTACATACATATATATAATCACGCTTTTAACCCTAATGGGCGTAAACGACCTAAACAAAGGTAGTTCTTTCCGCCACGTGTGACAAAGTTTTGAGGGTGATCTATGATAGATTTTTAGGTATATTGCTGTAGTGACGGGTTGTCAGCCCATCGCCTAAATTGCAATATACTGAAACCCTCAGTTCCCTTAGCTGGTTTTTACAGCATGCCCGGGAGGAAATGCAGCTGGCACACGGCGACACCACACATTTATTAAACTTGATAACAATTCCACAAAACTATAAAAAGGAACAATTTTAACTCTCTGAATGCAGATGTCAGCGCTTGTATGGTTCGTGTTTATTTTTCAATTTATCAGTGATCTGTTTCATACTATTTATTTCTTCCATGCTGGGCTGGTATCGAGAGAAAAACATAGAGTGTGCCAGCTGCATCTCCTCCCGGGCATGCTGTAAATACCAGCTAAAGGATTTGAGGGTTATAGTGTATTGCAATTTATGGCGATGGGCTGACAACCTGTCACTATAACAATATACATCATAATCATCTGCAATAACCCTCAAAATTTATCAGACGTGGCGGAACGAGCTTTTGGGACATCTCCTGTGCACTTGTTGAGCAATATTTGCCGACTAAAACTAAAATTAAAAATCTATGTGTCACTTTTAGACTAAAAACATTGGAAAAGGTCATGAGATCTATTATCTCCGGTTTTCATTTACAGTAAATGATTTTATGCGTTATCTGTCATTTTTATACGCCGTCCTATGATATGGCGGATAAAATTGACAGAAATACTGGGGAAGCGTGCAAACAGGCATCAAAATCTAGCGGACAAAGTGTAAAACCATAGAGTATAAATCGCCTGTCCTTTTTCAATTTTATTATTCTGAAAGTGACAGATAGATTTTAATTTTAATTTTATCCGGTGGAATCTAGAATCGAGCCCAATCAATTCCTTTACACCTTCCATATGCTCATCAAACTCCGTCTGATGATGTAGAGGAACTCTGAAGTGTATCCCTATTATGGTTTAATTAGTTATATGCGATACGAGGATCCTGTTGGATCTATGCTTTCTGCATAAAATTATAAATACCTCGATAGATTCTCCATCACTCTTGAGTAAAATACGATTTAATATCCCTAGGCCAAACACAAGGATTAAAAATTATGTACCATTTAGAAAAAAAGTCTCCAGAACTAATCTTGGTGATTCAGCCCCTATTAATAGAATAATTCAATCTTATTTACTTCCATGCTGGACTGGGAGAGATAGAAAAACATAGAATGTTCCAGCTGCCCTTCCTCCCGGGCATGCTGTAGAAGACAGCAAAAGGGACTCGAGGGTTACAGTGTATTGTAAGTTAGGCGATGGGCTGACAACCTGTCACTATGGCAATACACATTACAATCTAAAATTACCCTCAATTATTGTCAGACGCGGCGAAAGCGCCTTTTACGAGGCGTTTAACGCTCTGCCTACCCCGTAAGGGATAAAGGCGTGATTTTATGTATGTATGTATGTATGTATTCAATCTTATAATGATATATGTAATGCATGTGATTTAGATATTTTTAATGATAGTTTGATTTCCTTTAAAAATAAAATTAAAACATATTTATTTGATAAACAATAAAATAAGATGATCAATTTACAAAATTTGATTTAATTGTATTTCACATATTTAAACTAGACAAATTATATTGTAAAATTTATTGTTTTTTTTTAAATGTTATAACTCAATGTTTATGTAATATCTCTGTGAATGAAATGTATTGCATGCTGTGGAAGCCTGTAAGTGTAATGCATACCAGCATATTGTAATTTTGATACAAGTATTATGTTTTAACCTGTATGTATTATGTTGGCTATCCATATTTTAAATAAATAAATAAATAAACGAGGAACATTTTTGCTGAAAAAACTGCGAGGCAAGTGCTACACTTCGCATACAAAATGAGCAAAAACTCGGCTCGAAAAGTTGCAGACTACGTTTATTAAAAATTGAGAGCAAAAAGTGTGACTTCATGGGACCAGTGTGTGCCAGATAGTTGGGATTCGAGTGAAATTTTCCAAAGGCAGTTTTTAGCGCAAAAAATAATAAATTTAATGATTAATTTTTGGTTGGATGGGATCTACCTCCTAGTGGTCCACCCCGGGTAACCGCAACACAGGCTTGCGTGTGAATCAGTCCGGCAGAACGATCCCAAAAAATCGGTGGAAGGCTCCGTAAGGGGCCGCCTGGCTCGTAACCCCCCCCCTCACCGGTATTCGGCGCCGGTTGCTGTGTTCCATCGATGCGTGAGATTGCCAGTGCCATAACAGGCATCATCTGGGTGAGCTCGCTCCATCGTTGACTCTGTCACGGTCATCCCTGACCTAGTGTCTAGAGTCAAGAGTAAACCCATTGCTTAAAAAAAAAAAAATTTATGGAAAAACTCACCAAACCGCGAAAGACAGTACCGTCCAGTGGCTGAGTACTTTGGCAAAGATAATAGTTTGGAAATATTCTTATTCCCACAGGAATATAATGTTTCTTCTACCTTCGTCGGACTTGAGTTACATTTTGACACCCAGGGTTGCCCAGTACGGCTAATATGCGCGCCATATTTGTGTCATCGTATTTTCTGGCGCGTTGCGTACTTCACACTGAATAACGCCTTGCTTTAAGCGTAGTGAAGTTTGGCGCGAACGAGACAGAATTACCTTATGGCGCGCATGTTAGCCCTACAGGGCAAGGTTTTTTATTGGGTTTTTATTTGTATTGATAGTTGGTTTCATAGTTGGATATTTCAATAAGTAATCATCTAACCGTTACAAAAACTGATAAAAACTGATTCTATAACAACTTTGGAGATGATCAAAACTATAGTTACCCCATTAGGGATAAAGGCGTGATTATATATACATATAATCAGTAGGTATCATACGTATGTATGTATAGTTACTACCTACTGTTTATTAAAATAAATATATCGTATTTCTAACTCAGTTTTAGAATAAAGGTAAACAAAGTTGCATGTCTTTTTTTTTATACCCATATAGTCTAAATTGCAATATACTGAAACCCTCGGATCCCTACTTGATTTATACAGCATGCACGGGAGGAAATGCAGCTGGCATGTATGAGATTTTCCCAAATAGAAACAATTCAAAAACAAGTTAAGGTATTTGTTTTTTACACTGGTAACACTATCGGAGCGAGGGCAGTAAAGTTCAAGTTAAGCTTTATTTGTTTTTTCTCGCCGTTGGAATATTACGCAACGCAGCGGACAACCAAGCACTGTCTAGTTTTCTTTGTTTAGCTACAGTTTCTACTAGTGCTACCGAGTAAAATCACGCCATTATCGCTTACGGGGTGGGCAGAGCGTCAACAACTGTATGGACTGTTATAGTAGACAGGTAGATTAACTCTATACTCGAAACAATGTAAGATGGTAGCTGTGATAGTTGTAATTCGTATGGATTTTTGATAGGTTTATTTTATGTAATTTATCTTTGGAATGGCATCTGTCACAGCTACTTCTTAGGCCCGTATTTATAATCAGCTCCCGAGTCTGACATTAGTTTGAGTTCGCATCAGAAATGTCATTTCGGTACAAAACGACCAGTCAGATTCAAACTTAAAATTGCTCTCAATTTTGAGATTGCTTTATAAATACGAGCCATATAGATCCGGATTCCTGTTCACCTATCAAGTAACCTAGACAACATTTAGTTCTTAATATCGCCGCCTGAACTTCCATGCTGGAGTGGGAGCGAGAGAAAAACATATAATGTGCCAGCTGCATTTCCTCCCGGGCATGCTGTAAAAACCAGCTAAGGGATCCGAGGGTTTCTGTATATTGCAATTTAGGCGACAGGCTGACAACCTGTCACTACAGCAATATACGTACCAATCTATCTTAAATAACCCTCAAAACTTTGTCAGACGTGGCGGAACTACCTTTGTTTAGGTCGTGTACGCTCTGCCTACCCCATTAGGAATAAAGGCGTGATTATATGTATGTATGTATGTATGAACTTAGGCCTGAACAGCAATGGCGGTCGCACTATATGGTTTTTCGATTATCCTCTTAAGGTGATTCCTAATGGCAAATGGGTGTTTTAAAGCGGTTATATCTCCTAAACGAATCATTGGATATTGAAAAAAATATTTACTTCTAAGAAATTAGTTATAGTTAGCCTGCTATTGCAACATTTAAAAATATTCTAGTTCATAAATAAGTATGCTAAAAAAAATCTGGAGGTAAAGCTGTTTTTATCAGTAAATTTGATATTTTTTCTAAACCATTAGGAGTGCTATCAAGGTTTCTTCGGAAAAATATCCGTATTATGATTATCTAAAATCGCAACATATTATATTTTAGTCCGACTCTTAGTTTTTATTTAAATACCTTTTTGACACGGCCAGGGATGTAACCGCCACGCCGTAGCGCGCGCTAATTTGAACGGTATTCTAAGGCAAAATGGGCGATGGTTGCATATCTTGAAATCTACCTGCTCATATATCGGGAGGATGCACCTTAACCGTTGAAGCCAAAATGGCGAATATAGCTCATCTGTGACCCCAGATTGGGTCGCATCACAGATGCACCGAATCTGACAGCGACATTTTGCCACAGCTGTGGGGTTATATGCATATAATCACGCCTTTATTCCTAATGGGGTAGCAGAGTGTAAATAACCTAAACAAAGGTCGTTCCGCCCCGTCTGACAAAGTTTTGAGGGTTATTTAAGATAGATTTGAATGACCATCGTCTAAATTGCAATTTACTGAAACCCTCGGATCCCTTAGCTGGCTCCCATTCCAGCATGGAAGCATTATAGCAGCATTATATACCATGTGCCATATTCATTTAACCAACCCTATCGCATGGAGTCGCTTATATTATTATCACTCATGTTTTGTACTTTTATAAAAAAAATCTATAACACCATTTTAAATTATTCGAATTTAAGTTACTTTTCGACTTTCGTTCCATAGAGGAAGTTGTTCAGTTTTAACCTGTAATACAAGGTCTGTATATTTGATCAACAAAAGAAACTCAAGTTATATACGTCGTATTCCGGGTGTAAGGGACAGCGGCTCAACGATACTGAACACTCGCAGGAAATTCATTCACGAACTGAAAGAATTTCCTGTATCTTCCATGCAGGACTAGGGGCGAAAGAAAAACATAGAATGTGCCAGCTGCATTTCCTCCCGGGCATGCTGTAAAAACCAGCTAAGGGTTACGAGGGTTTCAGTATACTGCAATT
Source organism: Scrobipalpa costella (assembly GCA_949820665.1). NCBI lineage: Eukaryota > Metazoa > Arthropoda > Insecta > Lepidoptera > Gelechiidae > Scrobipalpa > Scrobipalpa costella. The sequence goes on from OX463315.1 coordinate 610,884, forward strand.
TAGGCGATGGGATGACAACCTGTCACTACAGCAATATACCTACAAATCTTAAATAACCCTCAAGACCTTTTTTGAAGGTAGTTTACGCTCTGCCTACCCCATTAGGGATGGAGGCGTGATTGTATGTATGTATGTATGTAACTGAAAAAAAAAGCTTTTGACTGACATTTTGTATGGAAAAAACCAAGCTTTTTTTTTTCACTTCCTGATATTTGTTCAATGTTGTTGACTGAGCAACCCCTATCAGTTTGCGGAACGCTGTACCTTACACCCTGTAAATAAAACACCTTCAAAATTTTCAACAAACCTTTCAAAGAGGCGATCAATTAAAAGTAAAACAATAATTTGAAACTTCTTCTTCTTCTCCATACAAGTTCCCTAACGACAGTTTCTCAAACGGCGGAAGTTTTCAAAGGCATCTCTTGTTTCTTCACAAACCCTAAATTGTGCGTGAAATATTAATACTGTGTTAAATTCTCGGATGATAAGGTTTACAACTTAACATCTTCTAAAGAATAAAGATTGAATTACTTAAATTTTAATTTATGTATAGATTTAATATGAATAAAAAAATCTATTGTCTTGCCCCGCGTGCCCTTCATCTTGCACACAAGAAGACCTGTACATCGCCACTGACGTCGCAGTGGGTTTGGCAGGGTACTGGCCGAAATTAATATAAAAACGCCTAAACGATCGACACGACAAGAAGAAGAATAAAAAAATATTCATTGTTTTATCGAAAGTTAAGAATCCCCGGTGAACGCCAGCGCCCTAATCAGTTAAAAAATAATTACTCACTGAAAACCCAATTAATCGAAAATCCGGTAATTCAGACAAAAGTGTAGACAATTAAGTTTATTTTAAGCATTAAATATTAATAATTCAGTGTTCACTGCAGTTTCAGATAGCAAAAGTGCCAGATTTTCGTAATTGATTTTCTATCTGTAATTACAACGAACTATAAGTTGCACTTTATTGAGGTTTTAAATTACCTTCACTGCTTCGCCCTTCTAAAACTACGCTCGTATTTATAAAACTATCTCAAGATTGAGGGGGCAATATTAAGTATTATTTGTATATTTATTGTACACAAGTAACATGAGAAAGACAAAACACAAGGAATAACGACACAACAGGTACAGCTTATTTCTACTAAGAAATTTCAAGTATGGATTTGATAGGCCACATTGTACTGAAATGACGTTTCTGATACGAACTCAAACTAGCTGTCAGTAAGCCGTTTGTCCCGGTTAATATCGTTTAATACCGTAGATATTAGTCGTGAAGCCATGCGAGGCCAGAGCGATGGTCAGAGGCCAGCGCTAAGCATTGGCGGCTTGAAAACTCTGACCTAATCTAGGATTGGGTCTAGTTTCCCTAATGGGTTGCGGAGGTCAGATGGCAGTCGCTCTGTGTAAAAACCAGTACCCTCGTTCAATCACCTAGATTAGGTAGCCGACCCCGTGAGATACGGGATAAGGCTAGGGAGATGATGAGTGTAGGTATTACTACTCCGATTCACCTCACAAAAACTTGAACTCCCAATAAATCCACATACTGTAAAATAGACCAGCTATTGTGGTGGTATTTCCTTCAGTACCTAAGGGAAATCCCGGGAAGGCAGTATATCTGTGTTTGCTATGACAGAAAATGTTCACGCCGGGCCCCTGCGGGGTTGGCAGGCAGTATTCAGCGGTAGTAAAGCCGTGTGTAAGCCATAATAGTTTGCTGGTAGCTAGTGCAGCTTTTCTTGTGAAAGATTTTAATGCAGAATATTTTTTTTACTACTTAGCATAAGCGTAAGTGTTTTAAAAAGTAATGGTAGGTATTAGTATTCACTTAAGGCGGAAACAAAGCATAGGTGGCCCTCAATAGTAATAAATGAATTGTGTCTAAAATACAAACATTTTCATAATATTTTACGTTTAGTAATTAATTGTCCATTTCATAACACATAAAAATATATTTCTTAATAATAAGTATCAAAGCTTTGTATTACAAATGTGCTAAAAGTTAAACACTTTTAGATTTACATTTGTAACACAAAGCTTACACGCTTAGTTTGAATTATGATATTACTCGTATGTGTTATAAAATTTAAAATTTACTTGCCATTTCCGGTAAACGTACTATATTCATGAAAATGGTTGTAACTTAGACACAATTTATTTAAAATTGGAGTCGTCATAGTCGCGCCACAATTCGAAACATACGACTTATTTCGACGTAGGCATTTGAATGCACGGTGGTCCAAGACGGTTGCACGGTACTCCGATGGTTGTGGGTTTGAACTCCTCCCGTGAGAATTTTATCATATGTATATTTTGACGTATTGCTGTATTGACAGGTTATCAGCCTATATCCTAATTTGAAATATACCATTTTCGGGAATAGAATTGGCAGCAGGTAGATTTAATGCCATTTATCACTCATTGACCTCATACTCATAGGTTTGCATCTAATGGGCGTTTTCGACTAGACGGTCAACGGTACCTACCGTGGAAGAGATAATCTATGAAAATCAGTGAAATTATATAGCACGCTTTTCCACTTGTCAGCACTGTAACGGCACGGTATTGATTCCCACCGGTACCGTCGCCGGCCAAACTGCATGTGTTTTTTTATACGAAGCACGAGTGCATGCGTGCGCTCAAATTGGAACCAAGTGGACGTTGCCGTGTCGTTGCCGTGCCGTCTAGTGGGAAAACAGAACAACGGCATCGTGACGGCACCGTCGCCGTCCAGTAGATGTACGCCCATTTCAGTAAAAAAAAATATGGTAAGTGATTATAACAATCTAGTTGGCTTGGAAATAAAAAGCCATGCTATGTAATTTCTGACAAATAAAAGAGAAAAATAAGTAATTCCCAGTTATTTCTTTAAAATGGATTCTAAAATACGTTCTTGGTATGTGCCATTATTTTAGATCAAACATTCAGTTAAGGTTTACCTTTATCAAATTACATACATACATATAATAACGCCGTTCCGCCACGTCTGACAAAGTTTTAGGGTTATTTAAGATAGATTTGCAGGTTAATTGCTGTAGTGACTGGTTGTCAGCCCATCGCCTTATTGCCCATGCCCGGGAGGAAATGCAGCTGACACATGCTATGTTTCTCTCGCTCCCAGGCCAGCATGGAAGAAAAAATCTAAGTGTTTTATCTAAAAGACAAATAATAGGATTCTGGAAATACAACCAAGTTATTTTCAGGTTAAAGCAGGGCCCAGAAGAACCTATTAAGAGCCCGGTTGTAAGAGTAGCGAACGTGTTTTCCGAGAACTGGAGAGGCATCATTGGCACTGTGCCGCTGTTCTTTGTGCCTATCTTCTTGACTGAATTGAAAACCAGGGTAATTCTCCTAGGCCCGTATTTATAAACAGCACTGAGAGTGACAGCGAGTATGAGTTCTGTATCAGAAAAGTTATTCCAGTATAAAATGACCTGTCAAATCCATACTTAATACCGCTCTCAATCTTGAGATCGCTTTATAATTACGAGCCTTATTGACACTAATCCTTCATGATCCGTCCACTCCTAAGTATCTCCGTTCCCGTTTCAATTTCCTACCCTCTGACCCCCGGCCTAGGCGCGCATGTATCACTAAAGTACTTGAGTGTCCTAGTGCTAATACCAAATTCTTTTCCAATTCCTTTTTTGTTCGAGCTACACAACTTTGGAACAAGCTTCCGAAGACAGTTCAAGACTGTCTATCGATATCATCTTTCAAAAAAAGAGTGAAAGAGCACTTCCTATCGCAACAAAATTAGTATTTATGTACGTAGGTATTTGTATTTATTATATGTATGTATTATTATTTTTTATAGATGTTTATTTAAGTAACATATATGTATGTTTATGTAGGTTCTAGGTTATATGTATATGTAAAAGTCTACAGCGTGTACAGTCTTGTCCCCGTATATATTGTTATCTCATATTCAGTTTTACAGGTTGGCTGGAAGAGATCTCTTTATAGAGATAAGCTCACCTTTGTGAACTAAATTTAAATTTGTTTATTTATTGTAAATTTTTTGTACGCAATAAAGAATATATAAACTAATCCACTAGCCTTTTTCTGTCTTGTGGGTATCGAGTCGATCAACCTGAATGACCCTGAAATCAGAGATTTTAAACTGCCTAATAGCGAAGCTAAATGGCCTCTGACATGGTTTTGTGTAAAAACCACTATCAAAGACAGCGACTGTGACCGACGGCTTAACGTGCCCTCCGAAGCACGGAGTCTTTTTTCTTCCAGACAATCCGGTGATTCGCCCTGCAATGTCCAAACCAAACTCTGGAAAATCTCACAAAGTGATAAATTATCAATTATATTCGTGTATCGAATTATATCCCCCCTGGTAATCGAACCCAAGACTCCCGGATCGTGAGCCCATGGTTCAGACCGTTAGACCATGGGGCAGTTGCTCTCAAAAGTTCAGTCAAAAAACTCATGAAATTAACACATACATACATGCATATAATCACGTAATCGACCTAAACAAAGCTCGTTCCGCCACGTCTGACAAAGTTTTGAGGGTTATTTAAGATAGATTTGTAGGTATATTGCTGTAGTGACAGGTTGTCACCCCATCGCCTGAATTGCAATATACCGAAACCCTCACATCCCTTAGCTGGTTTTTACAGTATGCCCGGGAGGAAATGCAGGAAGAAATAACACTATGATTGTTATTAAAACTTAAGTGAGATATTCTGATTAAAGATTATAATAACAGGCACTCACTTTTGGAACCTACACACTCAACCTGATGAGGGGACTCCGAATGTCCCGATTCATGTCGTGAAGTAAGAAGCAAGACTTATATTCCGTTATTATTTTCTTTATTTACGATTATCGTTTTTTTATTAGTTATTTATTTAACAATTTATTGTACACAAAAACATCATAAACACAGGACATAGAAAACAAAGACACAACAGGCTCTGCTGTTTTCTAAAAATAAATTTCTTAGAGCAGACCTACAGAAGTAATAGTTTAAAATGATATTTTTTCCAGCCCGACGTGACAGTGAAAGTGATATGGCTGGTGATGTTCTGGCTGCTCCTCATCCAGCCAGTGAACGTACCTGTTACCGGTATGGTGCCGGTCTTTGCGTTCCCGTGTCTCCGTGTGTTGTCCAGTGATCGGGTGTGCAACAACTTCTTTAACGTGAGTCTTCTTCGTTTCTATGCTGGCCTGGGAGCGAGAGAAAAACATAGAATGTGCCAGCTGCATATCCTTCCGACCATGCTGTAAAAACCAGCTAAGGGATCCGAGGGTTTGAGTATATTGTAATTTAGGCGATGTGCTGACATCCTGTCACTACAGAAATATACCTACAAATCTATCTTAAATAACCCTCAAAACATTGTCAGACGTGGCGAAACGACCTTTATTTAGGTTATTTACGCTCTGCCGACCCCATTAGGGCTAAAGGCGTGATTATATGTATGTATGTATGTTCTTAATTTCTAGTGGGCTTTGTGCCTTCGTGGTCTAGTGGTCAGAGCCATGGGCTTACGATCCGGAGAACCTGAGTTTGATTCCCAGGGGGGGAACACAAAGTTGTAATTGCCAATGTGACCGAGATGTAAAAGGATTCCGTGCTTTGGAGGCCACGTTAAGCCGTTGGATCTGATCGCTGTTTTTGATAGTGATCGTTACTCAAACCATAAACAATCATAAATCATTTATTGTTCGTCATCACAGATAGAAAAAAAAGATCACACATAGTACAAAGAACCTCTGAACCTCTGAACCTTGCGGCATACGAAACACAATATTAATATTAAGTTAAGTAGGTACACATAATTCATAAAATGTCAAAATAGAATTCGCCATTACAACCACGTCAGAGGCACAAAAGCTATGCTACTCGGGGTTTGTAAACTCTGACACCAGAATCCACTCGCAAAGAAGAAGAAAAAGTGGGTTTTCGAGTCGAAGAACGACCCGATGAACCCTGGTGTCAGAGTTTTCAACCATCTGACATGGTTTTCTATATCGACCGCTATAAAAGACAGCAACCGGGACTGCTGGATTAATGTGCCCTCCGAAGCACGGAATACTTTTCTTTTTGGTCAATCAAGTGATTTAGCCTGCAGTGTCCTAACTAAACTGAGGAAAATCTCGCGAAGTGATAAAATAACAAATATCAACTTTGTGTTTCCCTACTGGGAATCGAACCCAGCACCTCCGGAGGCATGAAATCAACGGAAGTGACATAAAAGCCATATTTGTTTCAGCCTACAATGGCGTTGCTCATAGTGGGTGGGTATGTGCTGATGTTATTGAATAACTCAGGGTTCGACAAACGTGTTATATTGTGGATGATGATTCCGAAAGAGGGTCAGCTGTCTTCCAAAAGGTAATATAACATACATATATATAATTACTTCCATGCTGGACTGGGAGAGATAGAAAAACATACAATGTTCCAGCTGCCCTTCCTCCCGGGCATGCTGTAGAAGTCAGCAAAAGGGACTCGAGGGTTACAGTGTATTGTAATTTAGGCGATGGGCTGACAACCTGTCACTAAAGCAATACATATTACAATCTAAAATTGCCCTCAATTTTTGTCAGACGTGGCGAAAGCGCCTTTTAAGAGGCGTTAAACGCTCTGCCTACCCCGTAAGGGATAAAGGCGTGATTTATGTATGTATGTATGTACATATAATCATGCCTTTATCCCTAATGGGGTAGGCAGAGCGAAAACGTCCTAAACAAAGGTCGTTCCGCCACGTCTGACAAAGTTTCGAGGGTCACTTTAAGATAGATTTGTAGGTATATTTAAATTATACTCAGAATGTAAGCTACTTACCGTGAGAAAGCTCTTTGTGCTCAATGCTATCCTAAGAAAGCATCGAGATGTGCCACCTCCAGACCCAAATAGGCGTAGAAATAACCCTAATAGTGTTAGACATAAGCATAGCATATCAGCATTAAATAAACATGAAATGAAAAATAAACTCTCAAATTGGTTATTGACTCAGGAATACGATAAAGTAGAAGAGTTACTCACATTTATCTCATAATAAATAAATTTAAGTATCTATATATACAGTTCTAAATTAAACCTACGTAAACCCAATATACGCTTAAACTCGAACACACACATATACACTTACACACACACACACACACACACACACACACACACACACATACACACACATATTCTGTGTATTTTTGTAACTATTAATCCCATATCTGTAGTTACACTTTAGATCCGCTTGTCACTGATTGTATCTAAAGCATAACATTCATACGGAAGAAACACTGTCCCCCAAGACACAGGTTTCATCCTAGTTTGGGGAACAGGGTTCATTAATAAGGATCACTCTCTTAGACTACGTTGTATTAGTTTATAACCTACTTGTACAAATTGAATGGGAATTAAATAAAATTTATTATTATTATTATTATATTGCTGTTGTGACAGGTTGTCAGCAAATCGACTAAATTAAAATATATTGAAACCCTCAGATCTCTTAGCTGGTTTTTACAGCATGCCCGGAAGAAAATGCAGCTGGCACATTCTATGTTTTTCTTTCGCTCCCAGACCAGCATGGAAGAACATAAACCATTCTATTTATTTATTCAACAGTTTATTGTACACTACAAAGTATTGCAAGCTGGACATTCTTCCATGCTGGACTGGGAGCGAGAGAAACACAATAAAATGTGCCAGCTGCAATTCCTCCCGGGCATGCCGTAAAAATCAGCTAAGGGATCCGAGGGTTTCAGTATATTGCAATTTAGGCGATGGGCTGACAACCTGTCGCTTAAGCAAAATACCTGCAAATTAATCTTAAATAACCCTCAAAACTTAGTCAGACGTGCCGAAACGACCTTTTTTTAAGGTCGTTTACGCTCTGCCTACCATTAGACCATTAGGGATAAAGGCGTGACTATATCTATGTATGTATTTATTTATTTTAATCCATAAATTACTTATAATATTACCTTCAATATACAGTTCATATCATATAAATCAGTTCGACATAATGTAATTTTACCTATTACGTGTAGCTTGTGTTTATAATTGAATTTAATGTATACAATTTCAGTTAAAGCAGTAATTAACGTAGAGTAAGAGTAAGATTGTGTAGTAAGAGGTGAACCTTCGTGAAAATTACTGATTCCATGTTTCCATGTGGTGATGATCTAAGGATCGTATTTATGCTAGCATCATCATCATCTCCCTAGCCTTATCCCGTATCTCACAGGGTCGGCTACCTAATCTAGGGGATTGAACGAGGGTACTGGTTTTTACACAAAGCGACTGCCATCTGACCTCCGCAACCCAGAAGGGAAACCAGACCCAATCCTAGATTAGGTCAGAGTTTTCAAGCCGCCAATGCTTAGAACTGGCCTCTGATATGGCTTAACGACTAATATCTACGGTATTAAACGATATTAACCGGGACCAACGGCTTAACGTGCCTTCCGAAGCACGAAAAAAGCGCCGAATAAACGTACATATGAAAAACACATTGGTACGAGGTGGGATTCGAACCACGACCTCCCGCTCAGGAGGACACCATCGGACTCTCGGGGTATTTATGCTAGCATATGATATATTACATGAGAGCAATATTAAGTATGTATTTGACAGTCACTCATGAGAGCTGATTATAAATGCGGCCCTTAAATCACTGGATCCTCACCACATGGTTTAAAGGCTTCTTCTTCTGTCGAGTGGGTATCGTGTCTATCGACCCGATGAACCCTGGTGTTAGAGTTTTTGAACCGCCTAGTAGCATAACTATCAGGCCTCTGACATGATTTGAGTAACGACCACTATCAAAGACAGCGACCGGGACCGACGGCTTAACGTGCCCTCCGAAGCACGAAATCTTTTTCTTTTCGGATTATCAGTTGATTCAGCCTGCAATATCCTAACCAAACTGGTAAATTCACAAAGTGATAAATTCTCAAATATTATCAACTTTGTTTGTTCCCCCCTGGGAATCAAACCCAGGACCTCCGGATTGCGAGTCCATGGCACTAGCCACTAGACCATGGAGGCAGTTTAAAGGCTGTAGCTACCAGACGAACGTACACCATGGCAGCAGACCAACACTATGTGGTGCGCATAAGTGGTCTACATACATATAACCACGCCTTTATCCCTAATAGGGTAGGCAGAGCGTAAACGACCTAATCAAAGGTAGTTCCGCCACGTCTGACATAGTTTTGAGGGTCATCCAAGATAGATTTGTAGGTATATTGCTGTAGTGACAGGTTGTCAGCCCATCGCCTAATTTGCAATATACTGAAACCATTGAGTAACTATCTATATATACTAATCTTCCGTGCTGGACTGGGAGTGAGAGAAAAACATAGAATGTGCCAGCTGCATTTCCTTCCGAGCATGCTGTAAAAACCAGCTAAGGGTTCTGAGGGTTTCAGTATATTGTAATTTAGGCGATGGGCTGACAACCTGTCACTACGGCAATATACATAAAATCTTTATTGAATGGCCCTCAAGACTTTGTCAGACGTGGCGGAACGGCCTTTGATTGGGTCGTTTACGCTCTGCCTACCCCATTAGGGACAAAGGCGTGATTATATGTATGTATGTTTAGTCAACCCGTGTTCACCTCTTATACTATTTATTGGTAACAGCATAATCGTCTAACTTGCGATACTTAACTGCCTCCGTGGTCTAGTAGCTAGTGCCATGGACTCCCGATCCGGAGGTCCTGGGTTCGATTCCCAGGGAGGAAACACAAAGTTGATATTTGAGAATTTATCACTTTGTGGATTTTTCCCCAGTTTGGTTAGGACATTGCAGGCTGAATCACCTGACTGTCCGAAAAAGGAAAAGATTTCGTGCTTCGGAGGGCACGTTAAGCCGTCGGTCCCGGTCGATGTCTTTGATAGTGGTCGTTACTCAAACCATGTCAGAGGCCTGATAGTTGTGCTACTAGGCGATTAAAAAACTCTGATACCAGTGTTCATCGGGTCGACAGACTCGATACCCACTCGACAGAAGAAGAAGAAGGTAAAAGCATGGATGGCGTCGTATATTTCTATGTATTTCGTGTAGAATTATTATAATTTGGCAAAGTCTTCTTCTGTCGTGTGGGTATCGATTCAATTGAACCGATGAACCCTGGTGTCTGACTTTTTAAACCGCCTAATAGCACAGCTAATAGGCCTCTGACATGGATTTTTGGCAAAGTGTTCACATGTAAATAGAGTAAAACATCTTAAAAAAGCTTTCATTTAGTTAAGCCTGTCCCGATGTCTGCCCACAAATCTTGCACGCTAAATTTTACGCAGTTCTCGGTGTTCCCTCGTTTTATAAATTGTGTAATAATGATTTTACAAGTTGACTAGCGACCCGCCCCGGCTTAGCATGGAAATTATCAGTGTTTATCTACTATAATATGCATGTTATATACATATAAACCTTCCTCTTGAATCACTCTATCCATTTAAAGAGCATCAAAATCGGTTGCGTATTTTTAAAGATTTATGCATACATAGGGATATAGGGACAGAGAAAGCGACTTTGTTTTATACTATTTAGTGATAAGTAAAGGTTTTATAGGATAAGTTTATATTATTCTTTTTAGCGAATAAAAAAAAGTCTTTTTTGCTTTTTTTTCTTGCAGCTTGATAGTGCGGTCAAGTGTGGCCGCTTTCTTCCTGTCGATGTTCAGTAACAGGCTCATGATAACTTCTACCATTATAGAATTTGCCAGCGCACCGTTGATGGATTTGCAAGTAAGATCGTTTTTCTAGATTTTGAAGCTAGTAGTAAACCTCTTGAACTATACCCAAATATTTTTCGTGGTTATAGAAATTGCGCTCGAATCTAGATTCCACCAGCTAAAACTTAAATTAAAATCTATCTGTCACTTACAAAATAATAAAATTGAAAAAGGACAGGCGCTTTAAACCTTATGGTTAAACACTTTGTCCGCTAGATTTTGACGCGCTTTAGTACGTTTCCCCAGTATTTCTGTCAATTTTATCCAACTTATCATATGACGGCGGATAAAAATTACAGATAACGCATAAAATCAACGACTATAAATCAAAAACCGGAGATAATAGATCCCCTGTCCTTTTTCAATATTTAAGTCTGAAAGTATGAAATAGATTTTAATTTGCATTTAACTTTTATTTATTAGAAATATTGCAAGCTAAATTAATGGTACTTTTTATGAGAGGCTTTCTCACATCAAGTGAACAATTAATTTCATTTTTCATTTCTATTTCAGAAAACGGCAGTTGAAAAGGATTCAAACACAGAATACAATGCTCTTCGCTACATTTTGTGTAATGCTATTGTTACTTCTTCATCGATCGGTAAGAATTTTAATTTGCTAGACTGGGAGCGACAGAAAAACGTTGAATATGCCAGCTGAATTTCCTCCCGGGCATGCTGTAAAAATTTGCTGAAGGATCCGAGGGTTTTGGTATATTGTAATTTAGGCTATGGGCTGACAACCTGCTACTATAGCGATACACATTTCAGTCTAAAATTGCCCTCAACAACGACCTTTTCTTTGGTTGTTTACGCTCTGACTAACCCATTCTGGATAAAGGTGTGATTATATATATGTATGTTTTATTTTGTTAGTTAGTAGTTAGAGAGCCCGATGGTGTGGTGGATAGGGCCGCTGCCTCCTGAACGAGGAGGTCTTGGTTCGAATCCCATCACATACCAATGTGTTGCTCGGTTTTCGAAATTCATATGTACGTTAATTCGGCGCTTTTTCCGTGCTTCGGAAGGCACGTTAAGCCGTTGGTCCCGGTTAAGATCGTTTAATACCGTAGATATTAGTCGTTAAGCCATGTCAGAGACCAGTGCTAAGTATTGGCGGCTTGAAAAGTCTGACTTTAGATTGGGTCTGGTATCCCTTCTGGGTTGCGGAGGTTACATGGCAGTCGCTCTGTGTAAAAACCACCCTCGTTCAATCCCCTAGATTAGGTTGCCGACCCCGTGAGATATGGGATAAGGCTAGGGAAATGATGATGTTTTATTTTGTTGGTTACAGGAAGTACCGCAATCTTACATGCATCATTTGCTACATTAGCAATGAGGGCTGTTTGGGAACTGTAAGTATTATTACCTTTTGCTTCTTCGTACTTCTTACTTCATACTTGTTCTTACTTCCATGCTTGCCTGGGAGCGAGAGAAAAACATAGAATGTGACAGCAGCTTCTCATTAGCATGCTGTAAAAATTAGCTAAGGAATCTGAGGGTTTCAGTATACTGTAATTTAGGCGATGGGCTAACAACCTGTCACTACAGCAATATACCTACAAATCTATCTTAAATATCCATCAAAACTTTGCCAGACTTGGCGGAACGACCTTTGTTTAGCTCGTTAACGCTCTGCCTACCCCCTTAGGGATAAAGACGTGAGTATATGTATGTATGTAAGTCAATTTATATTTCATCTCCTGAAAGAATTTCCTGATGAATGTTATTCAGTATCGTTGACTTAGCAACCCCTATCAGTTTGCGGGACGCTGTCCCTTACACCCGGTGAGCAAACTCTAGTGAGTTGGTTTCTATATTTCCAGTTCTTTCTTTAATCTGATCTGTTCATCAGGCACGGAGCTACACCGGATGTATTCAACTTTTTCCAATATTGTGTCTTTGCTTTTCCCGTTGCTGCCATCATGTTCCTGGCAAATTTATTGTACCATATAGTTCTGGTGAATATGTGTAGGTTTGTATCATCAGCTGCGGTTATCTTACTTAGTTTAGATAGTAACTGCTTCTGTGGTCTAGTGGTCAGAGCCATGGGCTCACGATCCGGAGGTCCTGGGTTCGATTTCCAAAGGGAAACACAAAGTTGATTTGTTAATTTATCACTTTGTGAGATTTTCCTCAGTTTGGTTAGGACAAAAAAGGATCCCGTGCTTTGGAGGGTACGTTAAGACGTCTGACTTGGTCGCTGTCTTTGATGGTAGTCGTTACACAATCTATGTCAAAGGCTTATAACTGCTATTAGGCGGTTTCAAAACTCTGACACCAGGGTTCTTCGGGTCGATGGTTTCTATACCCACACGACCGAAGATGGGATAAAGGCGTGATTTGTATGTATGTTGGGAACATACTGAAAATATATATTCTTTATTGTATTAAAAATCACACATACAGTTGAACTTTAAATTACGACACAACAGGCGAGCTTATCACTATAAGAGATCTCTTCCAGCCAACCTAGTGGGGATGAAAGAAGGTAAAAACACGGGAACAGATACAATGGGATTTTAGATACCACCGGCTAATCCTAATTGTTTTTTATTTTAAAATAATGAAATTGAAAATGACAGGCGACTATATATGGTTTTACACTTTGTCCGCTAGATTTTGATGCGCTTTAGCACGTTTCCCCAGTATTTCTGTCAATTTTATCCGCCATATCATATGATGGCGGATAAAAATTACAGATAACGCATAAAACCACCGACTATAAATCAAAATCCGTAAATCTACTGTCCTTTTCCAATGTTTTGAGTCTGAAAGTGACAGATAGATTTTAATTTTAGGTTTAGCCGGTTGAATCTAGAATTTAGCCCAATAAGTACAAATATCAATAATTTTAAATTAAATCAATTAATCTTACAGAAAATCTCCATTAAGTGAGGATAGTTTAAATGCTATTGGAAATTCTCTAATGAAAGAAAAGGAGAAAATACCAACAAAAGTTACTATACATGAGAAAGTAAGTTATTTTATTGCAGCTTCCATGCTGGACTGGGAGCGACAGAAGAACTTAGAATGTGCCAGCTGCATCTCCTCCCGGGCATGCTGTAAAAACCAGCTAAGGGATTCGAGGGTATATTGTAATTTAGGCGATGGGCTGACAACCTGTCACTACAGCAATATCCAGTTCTATCTTAAACAACACTCAAAACTTGTCAGACGTGGCGGAACGACCTTTGTTTGGGTTGTTCACGCTCTGCCTAACCCATTAGGGATACAGGCGTGATAGTATGTATGTATGTATGTAGGATTTTGTGCAAAGTCCGGCAAGTAAGTCTGGACGTGATTAGCAATGCGGTGGGTAGGTACTTGATGTTTTTTTTTATAACAATTAATATAGAAACCAAAAATTTTGCGACGGTCGTGGGTTTGAATCCCTTTTGCGCATTTTTTTTGTTTGTTTTACATGTTTTAAAACGAATTAACATTTTAAGTGTCAAAATAAAAAATATTAGCTTTTTATATGTTTCAGCATGAAAAACTTAAAATTGTTTTCAGTTATCCATATTTTTTTTGGTGCTCAGTCTGATTATGTATTTCTTTCGCTGGAGTGAAGTCATCAAAAAATTTGGAAGTAAAATGGGTTGGGCAGATTATCAAAAGCTGGATAAATTCAACAACCCGACGTAAGTTTTTAAAACAATTAATAGTATACTTGCGAATTAATTTAGGATCCCTGGTGCACGCCAGCGCCCTCATCAGTTAAACCATGATTACTCACTGAAAACGCAATTAATCTAAAATCCGGTAAGTCAGATTGAAGTATGGGTACCGAAGTTTCTTTTAAGCATTATAAATTAATAATTAAGTGTTCACTGCAGTTGCAGATATCAAAAGTTTTAGCAAATTTTCTATCTGTAACCTAAAACTAACAAAGTTGCAACTTTATAAGGTTCTAAATGATTTTCTTGCTTTTACCTCAATCTGATCTACCGGATTTTCGAATGATTGTGTTTTCAGTGCAATATGTTTTTTGAGGGCGCCACTTATCCCAGGGAGCCCCTTAAAGTAGAGCAATAAGTTTTACGCTTGGTTTCTGGTGTCCGGATAGGCAAACAGGTGATTCAGCCTGCATTACCCTAACCAAACCTTGTAAAATCTAATACGGCGTGTAAGGGATAGCGTCTCGCAAACTGATAGGGGTTGGTTAGTGAACGAAACTGAACAACTATATGCAGGATTCTTTTTTAGCAAATTAAAAAAAAAAAAATTTTGCTTTTCCAAATAAATTGTCTGATCGAGGTAGTTTGTATGGGAAAGCCATTTTTGCTTTTCATCTCCTATCTCTATTAATTACTTTGACTAAGTAATACCTATCAGTTTGCGGGACGCTGTCCCTTACACCCGGTATTTGATTTAAGCTCTTATGCTTTTAATTTTCAGAATAGCGGACGCTACAGTATCGAGTGTATTAGCAATAATCTTACACATTATACCGAAAAGCTTCGACTTCACGAATTATTTCAAGCGGCAATTAAGTAAGCCCGAATTTTTACTTATGGGGTAGGCAGAGCGTAAACAACCTAAACAAAGGACATTTGTTTGGGTCGTTTACGCTCTGCCTACCCCATTAGGGATAAAGGCGTGATTGTATGTATGTATCTACAAAGGACATTCCGTCACGTCTGACAAAGTTTTGAGGCCGATTGTCTAAATTACAACATACTGAAACCCTCAGATCCCTTAGTTGGTATCGAATGTTTAACCTGAAATTAATTAAATAGCAAACTTAATCATGTTTAATTTTATTAATTTCTGCTCTCAGATTTATCCCAAAATGATTTCCCATAGGAAAGTGGTGGAAGAATTAATTAATTATTTATCCTCCAACATAGAGAGACAAATTGCCTCCGTGGTCTAGTCCCAGGATCGATTCCCTGCGGGGCCAATGACTTTGTGTTGTTGTTTCAAGTTTGGTTAGGACATTGCAAGCTGATCACTTGATTGTCTGAAAAGAAAGATGATCCACGCTGTCAGATGGGCATGTAAATAGTCGGAGGAAAACAGTCAGGGCGACTGCGCAGGACTAGTTTTTAGTGCCCAAGTGTTTGAGCAACACACAAGTGCACTATCTTTTCCTTCAATCTCTTATTGATGGGACAGATTGACTGACACGACCAAAGAGAAGACCAGACGCAGAACCGACTACTTACATGCCCATCCGACAGCATGGATCATCTTACTTTTCGGACAATCAGGAGATCAATCTGTAATGTCCTAACCAAACTAGTTTTATCCGCGTATCTTTAAAATTATCACTTCTGTAGGTCTGCTGTAAGAAATTTCTTTTTAGAAATAAGCAGTGCCTGTTGTGTCTTTGTTTTTTATGTCCTGTGTTTATGATGTTTTTTGTGTACAGTAAATTGTTAAATAAATAAATAAATAACTAGAAACAACATCACAAAGTCATTGTCCTCCGCCGGGAATCGAACCCGGGACCTCCGGGTCGAGAGCCCATGGCTCAGACTGCTAGACCACGGCGGCAGGTTACTTACAATTGCTACTGAAGATAGTATTACCTAGATGTTTTTTTTTCATATATACATATAATCACGCCTCTATCCCCAATGGGTAGGCAGATTGCAACCACCCAAACAAAGGTCAATCCGCCACGTCTGACAAAGTTTTGAGGGTTATTTGAAGATAGTTTTGTGGGTATATTGCTGGAGTGACAGGTTGTCAGCCAATCGCCTAAATTACAATATACTGAAACCCTCGGATCACTTAGCTGGTTTCTACAGCATGCCCGGGAGGAAATGCAGCAGGCACATTCTATGTTTTTCTGTTGCTCCCAGCATGGAAGTGATGTTTGTTTTTATTTTACAGAAAAAAGAGATTTGCCGCCTGCTAAACCTGCAACTGGAATATTGTATTGGCGATTCGTCGACAAGAACACAAACTACGGATACTTCATACTAATAGGTACAATCAGGATCGGAACTTCCATGCTGGACTGGGAGAGATAGGAAAACATAGAATGTTCCAGCTGCCCTTCCTCCCGGGCATGCTGTAGAAGTCAGCAAAAGGGATTCGAGGGTTACAGTGTATTGTAATTTAGGCGATGGGCTGACAACCTGTCACTACAGCAATACACATTACAATCTAAAATTTTCCTCAATTTTTGTCAGACGTGGCGAAAGCGCCTTTCACGAGGCGTTTTATGCTCTGCCTACCCCGTAAGGGATAAAGGCGTGATTTTATGTATGTATGTATGTATGTAGGATCGGAACATTAAATGCGTATAGACTATACTTACTACCGTAATAGTAATTTTATTTTACTTTATTTTATTTTATTACTAGCGACCCTCCTCGGCTTCGCACGGAAATTATCAGTGTGTCTCTACTATATTATGCATGTTTTATACATAAAAACCTTCCTCTTGAATCACTCTATCCATTTAAAGAAACCGCATCAAAATCCGTTGCGTAGATTTAAAGATTTATGCATACATAGGGATATAAGGAAAGAGAAAGCGACTTTGTTTTATACTATGTAGTGATAAGTAGGAACACCAACAAAGTGACAATTTAATTGACATGTAAAATTCGAACACAATATTTAATTGTATATGAATAAATAAAAAATAAAAAATGTTAATTTACTGTAAATATATATTGAAAAAAACATTTTTGCCGAGTGGCGTGGAACATCATCATCATCTCCCTAGCCTTATCCCGTATCTCACGGGGTCGGCTTCCTAATCTAGTGGATTGAACGAGGGTACTGGTTTTTACACAGAGCGACTGCCATCTGACCTCCGCAACCCAGAAGGGAAACCAGACCCAATCCTAGATTAGGTCAGAGTTTTCAAGCCGCCAATGCTTAGCACTGGCCTCTGATATGGCTTAACGACTAATATCTACGGTATTAAACGATATTAACCGGGACCAACGGCTTAACGTGCCTTCCGAAGCACGGAAAAAGCACCGAATAAACGTACATATGAAATTCGAAAACCGAAAAACACATTGGTACGTGATGGGATTCGAACCACGACCTCCCGCTCAGGAGGCAGCGGCCCTATCCACTACACCATGGCGTGGAACATCAACAAGTAAATATAAAATGCATACAAAAAGTGGCCAGGGTGTTGCCGGTTGTAGACACAAACCAAAGTGTTTTAACATAGACATACATACATATAATCTCGCCTTTATCCCTAATGGGGTAGACAGAGCGAAAACACGTCTGACAAAGTTTTGAAGGTTATTTAAGATAAATTTGTAGGTATATTGCTGTCGTGACAGATTGTCGGCCCATCGCCTAAATTATATTATCCTGAAACCCTTTGATGTATGTTATGTATGTACTATCAGAAAGGCGTATAGAAAATCTGAAGTTATGCATTTGTTATCTCGTTAAATCCTCAAAGAAAGTCAAAAAGCCATCGTCACTCACACATATGCAACATACAATGCATATCCTCAATAGTTAAGCTTATAACCAATAATCTTCCATGCTACACTGGGAGCGAGAGAAAACATATTATGTGCCAGCTGTATTTTCTCCCGGGCATTCCGTAAAAATGAGCTAAGGGATCCGAGGGTTTCAGTATATTATAATTTAGGCGATGGGCTGACAACATGTCACGACAGTAATATAACTACAAATGTATCTTAAATAACCCTCAACTTTGTCAGACGTGCCGCAACGACATTTGTTAAGGTCTTTTAAGCTCTGCCTTCCCCATTTCCTAATGAAGGCGTGATTATATGTATGCATTTTATGTATGTACGATCAGAAATGCGTATAGACAAACTGAAGCTATGCATTTGTTATCTCGTTTGCACGTTAAATCCTCAAAGAAAGTCACAAAGCCATCCTACTCACACATATGCAACATACAATGCATATCCACAATAGTTAACCTTAAGGAGTATCCTGCCGGCAGATGAGCAGGTAGATTTCAAGATATGCAACCATCGCCTGTAATGCCTTAGAATATCGTTCAAATAAGCGCGCGCGTGGCGTGGCGGTTACGTCCGTGGCCGCGTCAAAAATGTGCGAATAACGCATAAAAAAGCTAATTCCATAAAAAAACTATGTAGTTATTTTAGATAATCATAAAATGGGTATTTTCCTGAAGGAACCGTGAAAGCGCTCCTAATAATTTAGAAGGAATATAAAATTTACTGATTGAAACAGCTTTACATCCAGATTTTTTATGCATATTTATTTATGAACTAGAATATTTTCTACCCCTCCGGGAAAGAGGCGTGACGTTATGTATGTATGTATATTTTTAAATGTTGCAATTGCAAGCTATGAACTATTTTTTTTGATATAATTTTTATTTTGAATTTTCGATTTGATTCGTTTAGGAGAAATAAGCTCTTAAAAGCAACCATTTACCGTTAGGAATCACCTTAAAATCTCAACTTTTCTTCCATACTGGACTGCAAGCGAGAGAAAAACATAGAATGTGCCAGCTGCATTCCACCTAGGCAAGCTATAAAAACCAGCTAAGGGATTCGTGAGTTTCTGTATATTGCAATTTAGGCGATGGACTGACAACCAATCACTAAGCAATATACCTACAAAATCTATCTTAAATAACCCTCAAAACTTTGTCAGACGTGACGGAACGACCTTTGTTTAGGGCGTTTACGCTCTGCCTACCCCATTAGGGATACAGGCGTGATTATATGTATGTATGTTAAATCTCAACCACGACGTCACGAGAGCCCTTGATTTAACTTGCAAAAGTGTAGATAACTATTCTATTGTAACTGGCATAACGTTGCCGCTCCGTTATTAAAACTAGTTTGGCTGTGCTACGCTAGCTTTTGTTTGTGTGAGTAAATTTGTTGCTCAGTCGAGTTTCACCTTAAGTAGTGCTTGCATAGCTTCAGTTTGTCTATATGCATACATACATCAAATCAAGCCTTTATTCCGAATGGGGTAGGCAGAGCGTAAACGACCTAAACATAGGTCATTCCGCCACGTTTGAAAAAGTTTTGAGGGTTATTTAAGATAGATTTGTAGGTATATTGCTGCAGTGACAGATTGTCAGCCTATCGCCTAAATTGCAATATACACAAAGCCTCGGACCCCTTAGCTGGTTTTTACATCATGCTCGGGATGCCGCTGGTACATTCTATGTTTTTCTCTCGATTTAGCCCACCATGGAAGAATCTCTCGCTCCCAGTCCAGCATGGAAGAAGTATTATGTATATTTATAATTTTTCAGGGGGCGGAATAGCTCTTAACATAGCGGTGACGTCATCAGGCCTGACCACAGACCTGCAAGACAAAGGACGCTTCATCACCATCCAGCACTGGAACGTCGGTATTGGCATCGTGTGCTTGCTAAGCGTTGTCCTTTGCAATATAATGAGTGGAGTTGCTGCCGTGATAATTCTTCTGCCTTTTATTCTTAATATGGTACCTTGGCTTGTTACTTTTCACTTACTTATATTAACTGCCTCTGTGGTCTAGTGGTCAGATCCGGAGATCCTGGGTTTGATCCCATGGGGAACAAAAAGTGGATATTTGTCAACTTATCACTTTGTGAGGTTTTCCTCAGTTTGGTTAGGACATTGCAGGCTGAATCACCTGACTGAATTAAAAGAGAAAGGATTTCGTGCTTTGGAGGGCACGTTAAGCTGTCAGTCCCGGTCGCTGTCTATGATAGTGGTCGTTACTCAAAACCATGTAAGAAGCCTAATAGCTGTGCTACTAAGCGGTTTGAAAACTGTGACACGAGGGTTCTCCGGGTCGTTCGACTCGATACCTACACAACAGAAGAAGAAGAAGATTTAAATTATCGTCAGTTCAAGCTTCTATTTAATGTGATGTTAGGCATCAGGCTTGACCACAGACCTGCAAGACAAAGGACGCTTCTTCACCATCCAGCACTGGAACGTCGGTATTGGGATCGTGTGCTTGCTAAGCGTTGTCCTTTGCAATATAATGAGTGGAGTTGCTGCCGTGATAATTTCTGCCTTTTATTCTTAATAACCTGCCTCCGTGGTCTAGTGGCTAGTGCCATGGACTCCCGATCCGGAGGTCCTGGGTTCGATTCCCAGGGGGGAAACACAAAGGTGATATTTGAGAATTTATCACTTTGTGAATTTTCCCCAGTTTGGTTAGGACATTGCAGGCTGAATCACCTGATTGTCCGAAAAAGGAAAAGATTTCGTGCTTCGGAGGGCACGTTAAGCCGTCGGTCCCGGTCGCTGTCTTTGATAGTGGTCGTTACTCAAACCATGTCAGAGGCCTGATAGTGGTACTACTAGGCGGTTTAAAAACTCTGACACCAGGGTTCATCGGGTCGATAGACTCGATACCCACTCGACAGAAGAAGAAGTATTCTTAATATGGTACCTTAACTTGTTACTACTTACTTATCTAAACTGCTTCCGTGGTCTAGTAGTCGGAGCCATGGTCTTACGATCCGGAGGTCATGGTTTTGATTCCCAGATGGAACACAAAGTTGATATTTGTCAATTTATCACTTTGTGAGGTTTTCCTCAGTTTGGTTAGGACATTGCAGGCTACAGATGGTCGTGGGTTTTAATCCCTCCCGTATTAGATTTATTCGTATGTATATTTAGAGATTTAAAAAGCAATGGGCTCGATTCTATATACCACCGGCTAAAACTAAAATTTTAATCTACCTGTCTCTCATAAAATAATAAAATTGATAAAAGACAAGCGATTTATACGCTATGGTTTTACACTTTGTCCGCTTGATTTTGACGCTCTTTTGCACGTTTCCCCAATATTTCTAATAAATGACAGATAATGCATAAAACCATCATCATCTCCCTAGCCTTATCCCACGGGGTCGACTACCTAATCAGGTGGTGGTAGGTGATTGAACGAGGGTACTGGTTTTTACACAGAGCGACTGCCATCTAACCTCCGCAACCCAAAAGATAACGCATAAAACCACCGACTATTAAACAAAAACCGAAGAGAATAGATCTCCTGTCATTTTAATTTTTTTTTATTCTGAAAGAAACAAATAGATTTTAATTTTAGTTTTAGCCAGCAAATCTAGAATCGAACCCAGTTTGCTTTATCACTTTAAGTGGCAAATATTAAAATAATAAAGGCGTAACCTGTCACTATAGCAATACATATTACAATCTAAAATTGCCCTCAATTTTTGTCAGACGTGGTGAAAGCGCTTTTTACGAGGCGTTAAACGCTCTGCCTACCCCGTAAGGGATAAAGGCGTGATTTATGTATGTATGTATAAAGACGTTTTTTTTCTCAGGCCCCTCCAGACTCAATATGGGAAGAGAGGCTGCATCTATGCGCTCTGGCTGTTGGGATTTCTTGCTCGTTCGGATACGCTCTGCCTTTTCGATACACACCAGCTTTTTACATGAAAGAAACTGGACGAGTACCGCTTCTTCAACACGTGAGTGTAACTGTGTAAGTCTTCCATGCTGGATTGGGAGCGAGAGAAAAACATAGAATGTGCCAGCTGCATTTCCTCTCGGGCATGCTGTACAAACCAGCTAAGGGATCCGAGGGTTTCAGTTCATTGCAATATACCTGCAAATCTATCTTAAATAATCCTCATAACTTTGTCAGACGTGGCGGAACAACCTTGTTTAGGTGATATTAAATTATATGTATGTATGTATAAGTGTAACTGCCTCCGTGGTCTTGTGATCTGAGCCATGGGTTCACGATCCGGAGGTCCTGGGTTCGATTCCCAGGAGGGGAAGACAGAGTTATTTTTATTTATTTATTTATTTACTGTTTATTCTACACAAGTAACATGAGAAAGACAATACACAAGGAATACCGACATAACAGGTACAGCTTATTTCTACTAAGAAATTTCTAAGAGTTGATATTTGTCAATCTATTACTTGGCAAGATTTTCCCTGTTTTGTTAGGACAAGACAGGCTAAAACACCTCTTGGCGGGTGTCGTAGAGAAAAGAAACTCACTGATACGTATACCCGCTCTATATTGATTGCGTGTAGGTTTGTGTTACACTGTTACACCGTACAAATTATATTCACATGTGACACTAATGAATTACTGAATAATTAGACATAGACATAGAAAATCTTTATTCTCAGTTACAAAACAACATAGCACAGAATTAAGAATACAGAAATAAGATTAGGATACAGAGTAAAAGGTAAGAGTATACACATCATACAATATAGTTTGTAAAAAGTAGCTTGGGTTCTATGACAGATGTCAAACACATACAGTTTTGAATGAGTCTTTTTTGCACCTGTGATGTTATGATATTTACTGCCTGCTGTCATACGACCCGAGCTATATTTTACAAAGTATAGTTAAAAATAGTACAATCACAGATTACAAACAGTAACGTTAGATAAAGTGTAACATGTTTCGTAACTGAGAAAGGGTGCTGACTCAGCATGTGCTGTGGTTTCCCTCAGCGCTGAATAATAAAAATAATAATTAAATATCAAACAACTAGATCGATCAAGAGATCGTGAATGACAGTAAAATATAATATCATCGACATCTCTAATGAGTTTACATCCAAAGAGTTTGTATGACAACAACGTCGCTACACCCTGATTGTCCGAAAAACAAAAGGATTCCGAGATTCGGAGGGCTCGTTAAGCCGTCGGTCCCAGGTGCGTTCTTTGATAGTGGTCGTTCCTCAAACGACGTCAGAGGTCTGATAGCTGTGCTGGCGGAATCAAAACTCTGACACCAGGGTTCTTCAGTTCGTTGTTTGATTCATAAACCAACTCGCTAAGAAGACCACAGTTGCGGTTGTTGAATTCTCCCTTCATATAAAATGCTTGATGTGTATCGAAAATAACTAGTGACCGGCTTAACGTGCCCTTGAAAGCACAGAATTCGTTTTCTTCCAGACAATGAGGTGAATTCAGCCTCAAACCCAGGACCTCCGGATCGTGAACCCATGGCTCAGATCACAAGACCACGGAGGCAGTTAAATATACCCACTGGGGAACACAAACTTAACGTTCTATTTCACAAAGATTGTTCCCAATTTGATTAGCATAATTTCCATTATAATCCTCAGAAGTAATGGTACATACATATAATCACGCCTTTATCCCAGATGTGGTAGACAAACTGTAAACGACCTAAACAAAGGTTTTTCCGCCACATCTGACAAAGTTTTGAGGGTTTTTTCAGATAGATTTGCAGGTGTATTGTTGTAGTGACAGGTTGTCAGCCCATCGCCTAAATTACAATATATTGAAACCCTCGGATCCTTTGCTGGTTTTTCAGCATACTCGGGAGGAAATGCAGCTGGCACATTCTATATTTTTCTCTCGCTCTCAGTCCAGCATGGAAGTAAGAAGTAATGGTCTATTTATTTATTTAGGTACAAGAAGTATCCAATATATACCATCATAAACATAAAAAAAACAAGAAGCGAAAAGAAAGTAATTTAAGTTAGAAATGAACCTTTCGCCTGGAAGGCAGGTTACAAGTAGCGTAACTCACGTTCAGAGCAATAAGTTATATTATTAATTTTGTTCGGGATAGGAGAGAACGAACGAAGGTTTGCCAGAAACAATTGAAATGTGTCTTTACTTTATAAAGGACCCGCACTTTGCGAATTTTTCCCCAGTTTGGTCAGGACATTGCAGGCTGAATCACCTGATTGTCCGAAAATAAAAAGATCTCGCGCTTCGGAGGGCACGTTAAGCCGTCGGTCCCGGTCGCTGTCTTTGATAGTGGTCATTACTCAAACCATGTCAGAGGCCTGATAGTTGTGCTACTAAGCGGTTTAAAAACTCTGACACCAGGGTTCAGCGCGTCAATAGACTCGATACCCACTCGACAGAAGAAGAAGAAGTCGAATTGAGACTGAATGAGTTGAAGCTGATTAGTTCGGGATGCGACCTCTAGTGCATACGTAATTCCTCTATGTTTATTTGGCGTTTTATTTTTCAGATAAAATATGCGTTAGGCAGTGTGGTCATCTGTTTCATAGTCTTGTGGCTGGCACTCTGTTTCTACGCTGATCCAGTTTTTGTTGGAGATACCAGAATTGGGACCACACCAGCTATTATTTCTACTACCAAGAAGTATTTACAGTTTTGATGATGTCTCTACGTTTTTTATATGTTTTTTTGCATTCAAATTGCTTTATTTCCAAAATATGAGAAACGACAAATCAAAAATATCAGCGACAGACAGGATTCGAACCTGTGTGTTTGGAAAACCGTTCCAATGCATTAACCTTTATGCTGCCGCGGCTGTTGCCCTGAGCGGTGAAGTTTTTGACCGGTTGTTTCTTAGCGTCCACAATTTACCATCTAAGAAATAACCGGTCACATATTTCAGGGCAAGAGCCACGGTGGCATAAAGGCTTATACGTTGGAACGGTATTCCAAAGACGCAGGTTCGAATCCTGTCTGTGATTGAATTATTTTATTTGATGTTTCTCATATTTTAGATGTCTCCATAATAAACTCTTATTTTCCTGTGTATTAAGCTGTTCTTTTATTTACTGTAAGTAAATCATCATCATCAGCTCATACCCGGTGTAAGGGACAGCGTCTCGCAAACTGATAGGGGTGGCTCAGTAAATGATACTAAACAACTTCCACCAAGATTCTTTTTCAGGAAGTAAATAAAAAAGGTTTTCCATACAAAATGTTCATCTCGATCAGACAATTTGTATGGGCATGCCATTTTTTTATCTCTTGAAAGGGTTTCCTGGTGAAACAGTATCAGTTTGCGGGACGCTGTCCCTTACACTCGGTATATCCAACGTTAATTGCGTTACAAATTGGGAACAACTCTGTGATTACTCATTACTCAATTATTTATTGCATTTATATTTTACAAAAGATTTTAACAATACATGGTAAGGCTTCAATGTGTACCCTGTTAGGGCACAGTAAATATTATTTCTTGGAACTTAACCTAAAATCACAATAAATTATTTGTGAACACACATACTATTGAAATACTATTGTTTACATTTACTAGTATTTCAATATTATTATTACATACATTCCACTAAAATAATAAAGCATGAAGAAATGAAACTAAGAAATCTGTGATTTATCCAGGGATTTATTGCACGAATACCACTAAATTCGTGATTTATGAGAAACAAGGGGCTGCCGATAGATGTCGCTAATATCGCAATTTGTGGTATTTGATAGATAGGCCACCTTTAGCAATAATATTGAGCATCATTCACGTACCCTTCTCCCATTTATTTGAGGTTATGTAATGATTATTATTGTGATAAAGTAACTAGTTCCATGCTGGCCTGGGAGCGAGAGAAAAACATAGAATGTGCCAGCTGCATTTAAAACTATAAAAAACAGCTAAGGGTTTCGAAGGTTTCTGTATATTGCAATTTAGACGATAGGCTGACAACCTGTCACTACAGTAATATACCAACAAAATTACCCTAAAATCAAAACTTTGTCAGACGTGGCGGAACGACATTTGTTTAGATCGTTTACGCTCTGACTTACCCATTAGGGATAAAGGCGTGATTATATGTTTGTGATAAAGTAATGAATAAGAGGGTGTAAAGGACAGCTGTTAGGGGTTGTTCAGCCAACGAAACTGAACAACTCACCAGGAAGTTCTTTTAGGAGATAAACAAAAAAAAGATACTTTCCCATAATAATTGCTTTGCATGGAATAGCATTTTTTTTAACCTGGTGATAGTTGTTCAGTTTCGTTGACTGAGCAACCCGTCAGTTTTCGGACGCTGTCCCTTACACCCCGTAGAAAAATCGAATACCATTTTCCACCGAAGTCGGAAGTTTTGTAAGTGATAAACTTCTGGAAAAGTTAAATGGGAATACATATTTTATGAACACATGCAAATTCAAATTCTTCAATGCTGGACTGGGTGCAAGAGAAAAACATAGAATGTGCCAGCTGCATTTCCTCTCGGGCATGCTGTGAAAACCGGCTAAGGGATCCGAAGAATTCTGTGTATTTCGGTTTAGGCGACGGGCTGACAACC
This sequence comes from Scrobipalpa costella, assembly GCA_949820665.1. NCBI lineage: Eukaryota > Metazoa > Arthropoda > Insecta > Lepidoptera > Gelechiidae > Scrobipalpa > Scrobipalpa costella. The sequence continues at coordinate 637,558 of OX463315.1, forward strand.
TGCTACTACAGCAATATACCTTCAAATCTATCTTAAATAAACCTCGAAACTTTGTCAAACATGACGGAACGACCATTTTTTAGGTTGTTTATGCTCTGCCTACCCAATTAGGGTAAATATATGTATGTATGTATGCAAATTCAACCCGCAAACAGCAGCTAGCAGCGATCTAGCAATCCTTGTAGCAATTAGTGTCGCGACACTCAGACACTCGTGTCGACACTAGTGTGTAATTAGAGGGAAGGTGTGTTTGTATCACTCAAGGAGGTAATGGTGCAATTCCACAGGTGAGGGGCGATCTAGCAATTTGAGTCGCGACACTCCGACACTCGTGTCGACACTAATGTGTAATTAGAGGGAAGGTGTGTTTGTATCACTCAAGGAGGTCATAGTGCGGTTCCACTGGTGAGGAGCGATCTAGCCATTTGAGTCGCGACACTCCGACACTCTTGTTTACACTTATGTGTAATTAGAGGGAAGGTGTGTTTGTATCACTCAAGGAGGTAATGGTGCGGTTCCACTGGTGAGGGGCGATCTAGCAATTTGAGTCGCGACACTACGACACTCGTGTCGACACTAGTGTGTAATTAGAGGGAAGGTGTGTTTGTATCACTCAAGGAGGTAATGGTGCGGTTCCACTGGTGAGGGGCGATCTAGCAATTTGAGTCGCGACACTACGACACTCGTGTCGACACTAGTGTGTAATTAGAGGGAAGGTGTGTTTGTACCACTTAAGGAGGTAATGGTGCGGTTCCACAGATGAGGAGAGATCTAGCAATTAGTGTCGCGAAACTTCGAAACTCGTGTCGACACTAGTGTGTAATTAGAGGGAAATTGGTGTGTATAATGTGAATCACTGAGGTAAAGGTGGGGTGCCACAGGTTAGAGATAAGTTTGCCTCTCTTTACCGGGTGTAAGGGACAGCATCCCACAAACTGCTCAGACAGCTGAACAACTTTCACCAGGAAAATCTTTTAGGAAATAATAAATTATTTTTGAATTATCCATACAACTTCCCTGATCGAGGAGGGTATTTTATATGCAAAAGCAAAAATAAAATCTTCCTCAAAGAATTTCGTAGTAAAAGTTTGTTCAGTGTCATTGACTGAGCAACTAATAATAATAATAATAATAATCTTTATTTGGTATAAAAAGAGAGAGTTACAAAGGTTGTTTTAATAAACTATGACAAAGATTAAAATGTGATTGCACAAATTGTTCAACCCTACAACCCGAACTAAGAATATAGATTCCTGTATCTTGGGCTGTAGTGGTCGACCGTGATGATAGGATACGTATTAGTGTTTAATAATGAAATATCAACTAAAATTTATTACAAAGTGGGTGTAAATAAAAGTAAACAAAGGGAAAGCAATTGTGTATGTGAGTGTGTGTGTGTGTTTGTGTGTGAGAGAGAGAGAGAGTGTGTGTTGAGTGAGAGTGAAGAAGTAGCATATTTAATGAGCTACTAGATCTTGCATCCCCAAGTCCACAGTTTGTGACCTCTAGGATACAAACTCCAGCAGCTTTTCTGTAGCGTCGTAGCTCTGTGCAGATAACCATGCGGTAAGTTTATTTTTGACTTCAAAACGGTTGTTTTTTGACAATTGTAATGTGTTGTTTAGTTTACGATAAATAAGAGAGCTTAGCACATAAAACTGATGTTCAGAAAAAGAAGTTCTATGTGAGACACTGTCTGGGTCATTTCTACGTTTGTTAGGATTAGGAGTAGGGGTGCTTTGGTGTTTCCTGAGGGTAGCGAGTAAAACATAAAGCTCTCTTACTGTCATTACTTTGCATATCTTATACAGCTCTTGGCTTGGGAATCTAAATGGCCTTCTCAACATTACTTTCAGGACAGCTCTTTGTGCTCGCTCAAGTTCTATCATTTTTATTTTGTATGCGCCACCCCATGCAGTAATACAATATGTTGCGACGGATTGACAGAGTGCTATATAAGTTGATCTTAGTAGTTCAAAGGTGGCTGCGGATCTTAAGGCTTTAAAAATGTGTAAAACACGAATGATTCTAGTTGTAAGGGTATCAATTTGTTGATTCCAATTAAGACAGTAATCTATTTGGATGCCTAGATATTTTACTACGTCAGATTTTTGAAGTTCTTGGCAGCTACAATCTAATTTACCTGTACACGTGTGTGCTTTGATGGAGTAGTTGGGTTCAGAGTTCTTATGAATCGAGAAAAGCAGGTATTTGGTTTTGTCTAGGTTAAGAGTGAGTAAATTTAGGTTAAGCCATTTCATGATAACTTTTAGTGCTTGTTCTGCATCGCGTTTAACTTGATTCCAATTACGACCATGTATGAGTAGAGATGTGTCGTCGGCATATGTGTAAATATGACAGTTAGGTAGATTTAAATTGCAGAGCTCATTTATATAAATTACGAAAAGCGTAGGACCTAAAATACTGCCCTGAGGCACTCCATATGTTACGGTTTTTTCGTCACTGAGCCAAGATTCAATTTTTACGCGTTGTTTACGGTTACTAAGGTAATCTGTAAACAGCTTAAGTGCAACCCCACGAATTCCTAGTTGTTCAAGCTTGTAAAGGAGTATGGGAGCTGAGACAGTGTCGAATGCCTTTGACAGGTCCAGGAAGAAGAAACTGAGTTTATTTTGGTAACAAACAAGCATACAAATCATAGTACCTCTATATAAATACCTCCACGTGATTGAAACTATCTACGTACTGAAACACTTAATGATAAACGCTAACTAATACCACAGAATATATAATAGCATACAGAAGGCTCACTCCCTAAGAAACAGCAAGTTTAGGTATGATTAGATACCTACACTTCCCAGCGCCGCTTGCCTGCAAGCTAAATTGTACCTTATGTCAGCGCGCGAACTGTGAACGTTGTTTGCGCGCCGCAGTTCAAGGACGTTGCCGCCGGTGATCGCAAAGGTTGTCACTTGCGAACTTTTTGAATCTTATTCATAAATGCAATTTTGATTTTAAACTAAGACATTATTATGTGTAACTAAGAAAACTACGAATCATTAAATTATTTAGCATAATAAATACACAACGAATCCATAACCTAGCCTTATTATGAATACGAATAAGTAGGTACAGTGGGCAGCAGGTCGAGTTATCTACTTGGCGGACCAATATATACTGGTTGTATCTACCTGGTTATACTGTATAACCAGTATAAATTTCCTTAAGTAATTTGTGAAACTATAATTATTATTGACAAAACCCACGACTCATGAAGTCACGCATTATAGTTCTAATAATTATATTATTGGATGCCATATTGCTTGTTGATTTTAGCAGCAAAATCACGAAAAAGAAATTGACGCAACGCGACTAGCGTGCGAACTGCGTGCCGCGCGGCAGCCCACTGACATTAGCCGCTCTTAGCGGCAGTTCGGCCGAACCTACCTAAACTCGCGAGTGAACCAGGCCTGCTAATACCTTACACAATATTTCTCACTAGCGACCCGCCCCGGCTTCGCACGGAAATTAGCAGTGTTTCTCTACTATATTATGCATGTACAAATACAAAAATACAAAATAGTTTATTAAAATAGTGCTGTTACATATAACATGCTAAAAGAAGTGAAAAACATATAAACGTGGGACAGTCAGAAAGATTTCCGACACTAAAAAAAATTGTTCTACAGGTACATATATTTTTATTAAATCTTTTCAAAGTACTCTCCACCAGCCTCTATACAAAGATTCATGCAACTGAACCAGTTTTCAAAACACTTTTTCCACTCCGCCGTAGACACCTCGTTTACAGCCTGCTCGAACGCAGCCAGCGCATCTACCGGCGACGAAAATTGTATCCCCTTGAGCTGATTTTTTATTTTTGGAAATAAAAAGAAGTCACACGGTGCTAGATCAGGGCTGTAAGGAGGGTGACCCAGGAGTTGGACTGGTGTGCTGTCCAGGAAGTCCCTCGTTTTGAGCGCGGTGTGTGCAGGCGCATTGTCGTGGTGGAGCAGTAGTCCGCGGAGCCCTGTGTTTGGTCGCTTGTTGCTCACAACAGAAAAAACTTCTGGTAAACATTTGGTAGTATACCATTCGGCGTTAATGCTTCTTTGATCTCGAAAGGGAATTGAGGCCTAGTGGCCAGTCAAATTAAAAAAGCTGGCGATCAAAATCTTCCCCCCGCTTCGAGATCGCTTCACTTTGGTAGGCGTTGGTTCATTTTGAAACACCCAAACTGTCGACTGGCGCTTGGTTTCTGGATCGTATTGATAAATCCAGGACTCATCACCTGTTACGATGTCGTAAACACGCCGAGACGAGCCTGCTTCAAATTTGTTCAGCATATCACGGCACCATTCCACCCGGGCCTGCTTCTGAGCGTCGGTGAGGTAGTGCGGCACCCAGCGCGATACTATCCTCCTCACGCAAAGATGCCCTTGTAGAATCTTGTGAACGCTTCCCGATCCAATCTTTAATATGTGCTGAATCTCCTGATATGTAATTCGCCTATTATCTTGGATTAATTTTTTCACTGCTAGCACGTTTTCTTCCGTAATAGCCGTCAAAGGGCGACCGCTTCTTTCTTCATCCCCCAAGGTTGGTCGACCGCGCTTAAATTCATTATACCAACGATACACGGTTGCCTTTGAGGGGCTTTCATCCATAAATGCCATTTGAAGTCTATCGAACGATTCATCCGGTTTCAGGCGACACTTGGAATCGTAAAAAATCATAGCTCTAAAATGTTCCCGGCGCAGATCCATTTTTCAGTAAGACACGATACTTTGAATTGGCTCGTAAAAAATGTGGAGGGATATTTTGAAAATGGAACACACATATTTTTACTTACAAGTAATCATATTTTCAAAAAAGATTGTAACCGGCCAGTCTGCCATATATAAAAACTATTTATCGCAATACTTTCTGAGTGGCCTGGTATATATTTTAGCAGTACTTAACTACGTAACAAAAACAGTAAAGCAAAGCAGTGGGTCACACTAGGTCACTAGGTCTTGCCTGTATCATGGGCAGCCAAAAATAACCAGGTAATGAGACAGATACAGTTATGAAATAACAAAAATAAGGAATTTAGCATGATTACAAAACAATTACAGATAAACTTATATAAGTAATTGAAATTAAAAATTAAATTAAAAGAATAATAATAATATTGTGCGGTGTGCGTGTGTGTGTGTGTTGTGTGTGTGTGTGTGTGTGTGTGTGTGTGTGTGTGTGTGTGTGTGTGTGTGCGTGTATGTGTGTATGTATGTGTGTGTGTGTGTGTGAGAATGTGTATTTGTGAACAAATGTATAATATAATACAGTAAAGGAAAACAATCAAAATAATGATTTATTAATAAATGTAATTTTTTTTTTCTCTATCAGAATCAGATTATTGGTTTGATTCGATCTTCAGTCTGTACATAATTCAAAGATTTTAAATATTTAGACACTATCACTCTAGCTTGTCGAACTGAGCATGTTTTAACGTCACATTTCTGGACAATTCTGTTATAGACATAAGTAGATAGGTAATTAAAGAAACGCTGCGCGAAAGAAGTGTTTACTTGTATATTACTCACTTTAAAGATCCTCCTTCTCAGCAACAAACTATATTCATTGGAAGTCAAAACTTTCTGATGCATAAATGAGAAAAGTCTTAAGAAATAGAGTTGTCGGATACTAAGCACAGCGGCCTCTTGGTACAAAGTTATGGTCGAGTATCGAAAAGGCCTACCATACATAACCTTGAGCACTGCCCTTTGGGCTCGCTCTAAGACAATCATATGCGAGGCTGCTGCTCCACCCCACGCAGGCAGACAATAGTTAAGGATGGATTCAACTAGCGCAGTATATACAATTTGCAAGACCTGAAAATCCGCAGAAGTTCTCAGAGCCTTCATCACGTGCATTATTTTCCTAATTCTGAAAGCTGTATTGTGAATATGAGCTTTAAACGATAGGTTTTGGTCAATTGTGACCCCCAGATATTTTATAGAGCCTTTACCCTTTCTATGACCGGGCAAGAACATTGAAGCGCGTTACATGCTGAGTGTATATGAATATCAGTGGATATATTTGGTTCAGTTGCACAAGTTATATGGAAACTAATAAATTTAGTTTTAGACGCGTTCATAGTGAGAAGTTTACCATTTAGCCAAGTTTTTACTCTGCTCATACCCTGCTCTGCCTTCTGATATGTAGATTTCCAAGTGTCAGCTTCAAACAGTACAACAGTATCATCCGCGTAACAAATAGTTGTAGCGTTGTTTGATAATACTCTATGAATATCATCTACATAAATAACGAAAAGTGTTGGCCCTAAGACACTCCCTTGTGGGACACCGAATTAATAGGCAATTGATCACTTAAATGCTCTCCCACTCTCAGACACTGACGCCTATCTGTACGGTAGCTTTTGAACCAATCAAGTGGGATACCGCGAATTCCTACATGCTCAAGCTTTTTAAGAAGTATGGGTATGGAAACAGAGTCAAAGGCCTTGGCCAAATCAATGAACACACCGACCACTTTGCGACCATTGTCCAAACCTTGCGACACAGTATTAACAAGATGCAAAACTGCATCCTCTGTGGACTTTTTCTGTCTAAAGCCATATTGGTTATTAGCAAGGAGACGATTCAGCTCAAGATAACGCATTGACCGTTTACCAATCACCTTCTCAATGATCTTAGCAAAAGCACCAAGTAGAGATATAGGCCTATAGTTGTTAGGGCTCTTTTTATCGCCATTTTTATGAATGGGTATTACAAGTGCCAGTTTCCAATCATGTGGGAAAATTTCGGACGAAATGCTTAAATTTATAATAAGGGACAATAATATCCTTTATGGCCTTAACAACAGCGGTACTTATACCATCAATGCCAGCAGCATTGTTTGGCTTTAACTGAGCAATAATTGTCTTAACCTCATAAACATCGGTAGGCTGCATGTAGAAGGAAAAAGAGGCGGGAGGCCCTAAATCTACGCTATTTAAGATGTGCTCTTGTGATGTGTTCATTTCATTTAGCAATTGGTTTGCCAAAGTAACACCAACATTTGCAAAATAATTGTTGACAAGATTAACTGAATCTCGAGCATTCTTAGAGGTAGTTAGCAACAATATCTCTGATACACTTTCGATATGGATTGAGAAATTTGCGAGCGCCGTTGGTTGTTTACAAGCATCGAACCGTTGCATTCCGTGGTAGTTTCCGCTATCAAGCAACAAAATACTGGAATGATCTTCCACCTCCAGTAAGGAACCTAACTTCTAAACTCACTTTTAAAAAACATCTTAAGAAGCACTTACTTAAAGTTCAGAAGTTGGGAATTCCTAACGTATATTTGCAATAGTGTTAGCGGTTATTGGTGTGGTGTGCAGCCGTGTCGTTACTGGTTGGACATTTCTTTATATTTATTATATTTTACATTACACTATTATTATTTTATTAAAATTTGCTTATTTTTTTTTATTATTATTAATACACAATTATTTCAATATGATGGTAATTAATCAATTATGGATGTCGTTCTGGATTTATTTTAATTATTATTGTAATTTTATAATTTTTGTTGCACAAACACGCTCTGACATACAATATACAATATAATATTATACAAATATTATTATTTATTTATTATAGCCGTTTATAAAACACTCATGTTTGACTTGGTACCTGCGTTATCTCATTTTGGGTGAGAGCTGAAAATCAGTGTTGCTCTCTATGGGCAATAATACACTGAGCTCTGACCCTCTGCATCGCTTCAGCACACATGTAACTGAATTTATAAAGTGTGTTAGTTTATTTTTTTTATGTTTATGTCTCTTACTTGTTTTTATTTTTGTTACGTGTGTGATGATTTTTTGCAATAAACCTTTTATCTATCTATCTATCAACTCAGAAGCTATATTCGGACGTTTTACAGTAGTATTGGTAATTTGATTTACCGTTTTCCAAAATGCTCTGGGATACATTTTGTTGTCAGATAATTTCTTGCCCTCATATGACGATTTTAAATTATACAGTAGTACTGAACAAAAATTTCTGTAACGTTTTTTTTTTTTTTTTTTTTCTCTTTATTAAGGAGCTTTTTCAGTAACGAAGATGTCGCTCCATACGTCTTCGAACATATTACAGACTTATAAATACAATTATTTTAAGTTCTATTACATAAGGCGTCATCGTAAAGTTTGTATAACAACCTAGCTAAATCTGAGAATGGACAAGACAAAATACTATTACATTCTCCAATGGAATGATTTCTGTATAGTAACCGTCTTCTCAGCGCGTCATTCCGAGCACACTCCATTAAAACATGATAAACATCCTCCACTACCCCACATTTATCGCAATTCGGAGATTGTACCTTGCGCATCATGTAAGCGAACTTGTTAAATGGAATGTGACCGGAACGAAGTCTGAGAGCGGTAACGCATTCTTTCCTACTAAATGAACAGTTGTCAATCCAAGAGTACAATGGAGGTTCCGATTGTATCGTTCTATACCAAATCCCCTTTTCTCGGCTCCTCAGATCAAAATATTCGCTCCACTTCTCGTGACATATTTTTTTAACAACAGAAAAACAATCTGTATAGAATGGGGTAACTTTTAAAGGAGTACCACTACTAGCAGCTTGTCGAGCTAATTCGTCTACTTTTTCGTTATGTCTCAGACCAATATGTGAAGGGATCCACTGCAGAACAATAACTTTATTATTGAGTTGCAACTCTCATATTAATTTAATTATCTCATAAGCTATCGGGAGGCATCGAAAACTCGATGAACACCGAGCTATGTGTTGCAAAGAACTTTTGGAATCTGATAAAACTACAAATTTATTCCAATTGATAGATTTTACATATGAAATAGCCTCAATAACAGCTAAAAGTTCTAGATACATAATAGAAATATTCTCTTCTACATAAAATTTTACTCCACAATTAGACTGAGGATCATAAAAAGCAGCCCCTGATCCATTCTTATCTTTAGACCCGTCTGTGTAGATCGAATAAAATCCTTCAAACTGTTCCCGTAAATAAGTATTGCATATGTTTTTCAAATCGGAAACCTTATAACTATGTTTTGGTTGTTCTACTCCCTTAATGTCGAATTCTAGAAAATTATTTAAGTTTAATTTACTGACCCATGTGTCGGAACTATACATTTCCAATTGCTTACTAGTACTAACTTCAACGTCCTTTAATAAAATATGAATTTGTGGCAGTAGTGGACTACGCTTCCTGGACCAACAATTAATTTTAAGGGAAAAACATTGTAATAAATCAATTAAAACATGCTGATCTGCTAAAGATTTAGACTTGAGCCAAAATTTACTTGCCAAATAACTCCGCCTAACACTAAGAGGTTGCAATCCTAACTCACTCTCCATCACATGGATAGGAGTAGATTTATTAAAGCCTCCTATAATTCGCATACACAAGTTCTGAATAATATTTAATTGGTTAAGGCGAGAATTACAACAGTCATCAAATAAGAAGCAAGCATAGTCCAATCGACTACGTATAAGAGATATGTAAAGACGACGAAGGTGTTTTGGATGTACACCCCATCCAGGACCCACCAGAACTTTAAATATATTCAAGAAATTACGAGTCTTATGACGAATCTCATTTACGTGTTTGGTCCACCTTAAGGAACTGTCCAACCATAATCCCAGATATCTGACATTCCTCACAACCTCTAAAAGTAATTCGTTAACTGCTAGATTAACTTGAGTCGAAGATCTACGGAAACCTTTACTAAAAACGCACACCTTGCTCTTGTGCGGAGAAATCTCTAAACCTAATTGACTTAATAGAGCAGACATAATACTTAGTCTATCCTGCAAAGTATTTGTTATTACATCGATTTTGTCGCCAGTAGAGTACAAAACGAAATCATCCGCATACTGCGAAATAATTACCTCTTCAGTACCAACATTTTGACAAATGTGAAGCGTAGCTAAATTAAATAACAACGGAGATAGAGGATCCCCTTGAGCAAGACCTCGACCTGTACTTCTAGTAATATGCCCATCATTGACATCAATCCTAAGGTGTCTTTCCCTCAAAAATTCCTATAGATATGAACAAAATTTTGCACCCACGCCAACAGAATCCAAAATTTTTAAAACAGCTAAAACATCTAGATTATTGTATGCATTGTCAATGTCCAAGAAGCATCCAATAGTAATCTTTTTTTCACAAAAACCAACTTGTATTCTGGACACAAGTCTACTCAAGCTATCTAGACACGATCGACATTTCCTAAACCCTACAGTATCTTTGGATAGAATATTGTTCCTCTCTGTATACCATTCTAATCTCTTATTGATAATGGAATGAAAAATCTTACACAAACATGAAATTAACGAAATTGGTCGAATTGAAGACAATAAAGAAGAGTCACGCCCAGGTTTTGGAATGGGCACTATACGAATTAATCGCCACTGTTTAGGGACGAAACCGCAAGAAAGAAAGATATTATATAATTGCGTCAAAACAAATTTAGCTCTATTAGGTAATTTTTTAACCATTGAAAAAGAAATTCCGTCGCAACCTGGAGCAGTATCCGAAGATTTAATATTTTTTTCTAATTCCTCGACTGTAATAGAAGACTCTAAAATGGAATTGTGTGACCCAAATTGAGGTACACAAGGACTTACAAAGTCTGGCGTTAAACTTTTCAGGAGGCCTGTAGCTTTAACTTTATCAACATGTGTCCTTGGAGATCTATATCCCTTCAACCATCGCATACGACGCCACATATCACTATCAGACAAAACATTGTCAAAGGACGAGCAAAAGTTTTGCCACGATTCATTTCCAACTCGCCTAATCAATCTTTCCTACGTTTTGCCACCGCTTTAGAAACCTCAGGATTCCAACCGGGTCTAGGACGAAATGTTTCTTCTGGATTTTGACAAATTCTTATCATAGGAATAAACTGATCAGCTGCATAATTCAAGTGGTCTAAAAATAAATCATAAGACAATTGAAGATCTACCGGAGAAATGTAATTTATAAAAGCTTCATCTAAATAAGATGTATATTTTTCCCAGTCAGCAAGTTTGAAATTTCTTTTTATTACGGGAGTAATATTAGAAAATATACATGTAGAAATTTTAATTATACGATGATCGCTTCCCAAACACTCGTTTGTAACGGACCAGTTAAAATTTATAGCAATATCAGCCGAAACCAAGGATAAATCTGGAGAAGTTTCACGAAGAACACCCTCAACCATCTGCAATCTAGTAGGTTGGCCCGTGTTTAACAAAAGCAAATTATCGTTATCGTCTAAATAATTGACTATTTGCCGACCCCTAGTGTCAATTTTAGTAGACCATGCCCAATGATGGGCATTGAAATCGCCCAAAACCAAAGTTCTATGACTAGAGAGAGAAAAAATCAAGTCCCAATCAGCGTCACAAGTAGAAACACTAGACGGACAATATATACCAATAATAGATTGAATATCATTACAATTAAAAACTCTAACTTTGATTATTTCTATACCTGTGTTTGAAATACTGATTTGGCCCAATTGAGCTTGAATAGATTTATGACAAAAAATGGCAAGACCCCCAAATGGGACATCACGGTCAGATCGGAATATAGTATATCCATTTAACTTAAGGATGGTATCAGGTTCTAACCAGGTCTCACTTATAACCGCTATGTGAACCTTTTCTTGGACCAACAAATGTTCAAAAGACTTTAATTTTGGTCTTAAACTGCGAGCATTCCATTGGAAAATGTTGAGTTTAACAGTTTTACCTCTAAACGAACTATCCATCAAATAAAAACATTGCGAATAACTTTTTAAAAATGGAAAATTGTGAGAGATAATTTACTAACTGCAATACAGACCAATTAATTGTAGTACGAACCAAAAGTTTAAATTTTTCATAAAAACTCAATTTTCGATTAAAGATAATGTCCCTTAACTTATCCAAGAGTTCTTGAAATGTAGGTACTTCAGTATTCTTTTCATCTTCCTGATTCGTTGTTTCATCATCTACATCAGCTTCAACTAAATAAAATTCAATTTTTTTCAATTTTTCAATTTAAATTAAATCTCGCCCTTGTTTAATGTTAGATTCCACAATATCTTCTTTCCTAACTTCTTTCTTAGAGTGTTTCGAATCTGTAGCCATCGGAACTTCCGCAAACACATTTTCATCTATATAAAATCTTTCTGTGCGCTGTTTTTTACTTTTAGGTTTCTCATCTGATTTAACGAAATTCTTTTCTAATCCCTGATCTTTATGAACTGTAGGCACCACGATTTCTTCCTTGAGTGGTTGTGGACTCTTACGATCTTGAATAACGTCTGCATAAGAAGTAGAAGGAAAGGGTGCATAAACGCCCGTATAGACATTACGTACGTTTTCCTCCTTAACTTTGCTTTTAGACGGCAAAGGAAAATCTTCAACCTTGGCTTCAAAGTTAGGAGACGGTGGAACAAATAATGTTAACGCTTTATGATAAGAGCAGTTAAATTCTGCCATCAACTCCCTGAGACGTTTTTCTTTTAGATATATAGGACAGGTTTTAGAAAGAGCAATGTGATCTCCCGAACAATTTACACATTTAAATGACGTAGTTTCACAATTTTCGTGATGTTTACCGCATTTAGGACAAATTACCTTGTTAGACGGACATAATTTCAATAAATAGCCAAATCTCCAACATTTGGAGCACTGCGTAACCGGGAACATGTATCTATCTACATGAATACCAAGCTCAAATAAGTACACTCGAGTAGGTATATGCGCTCCACAAAAACCAACTCTCACAGTTTCACTCGGTACCCAGCCGTTGTTATCATCTCTTCGCATCAACCGCTTTATTGAAACTATATTAGTTGTGGGGGAAAATAAAGAGGTCAATAACTCTTTCTCTGAAAGCTCTAAATCAATGTTTCTAATAATTCCATATGATGTGCCAACTTCCCATGTCTTTTGCCTCTTCCATTCCAGTTTAATAAATTCTTCACATGAAATAAATTTATCAGCGCTAGACTCGTTCTCAAACGTAAACATTAGCTTATACGGGTTTAAATACTTCACCTTCGAAATGTCAGATATTCCATGTGAATTTAACAATTTAGCGAGTGCAAACTGTTTCGGGAATTTATCTTTACAAGTTACACAGACCTGACAAGAATTATGCTGAGTAGTGCCAAACTCGTAAACTTTTGTATTTATAGCTTTCTTCTTGGAATTCCTCTTCACTTGGTGCCAAACTTCCTCACTATCAACTTCCCTCCCCCGTTTTGAAGGTAAATCAGCGGCTACATCCATCTCTCCAGACTTTAAAAATTGTGTATGGTCATGTATAGTCTTAACGTCTCCTTCTTCCGTAGTTAACAAAATACATGGATCTACTACTTTGCTAAACTCATTTTGATAATTATCCATTCTCAATAAAGATCATAATCGTTGAGCCTCACGTATAAAGAGCTCAAAGAAACTCGGATCGAACGAACAATAGGATCGAAATGCGTAGGTAAGTCTACGCGGCACTCGACTCGTAGACACGGCGCGAACTAGTTATGATGCGGGAATCGCAACGCGTCCTAATCACACGACGTGTAGATCGACACTGTTCTGTAACGTTTGTATACCAGTTCTTTCGTTTTATTTTTGGGTCGTTCCTAAGCTCCAGATGCAAACGATCACGATGACGCATACATCTCAAAACTCCAGGTGTAATCCAGGGTTTTATGATGTGTTTTGTCCGGCTTATTTTCTTTGTAGTAGTGTGATGATTTACAGAGCTGCAAACAAAGTCATTTAATAAGCCAGTTGCAAAGTTAACATCCCCAGAATTCAGGATAACCGTCCAATCAACGTTTTTAAGCGCATGAACAACAGCATTATAGTCTATAATAGAAACTGTTCTTTGATTACTTTTAGCAGTGGAATAAGAGCAAGTCAAGCCACACATAGCGATACTATGATCAGACAAGTTAGCATGAGCAACCACACCCTGTATCTGATCAGAGCTGCACCTGACAAAGATATGGTCGACACACGTACCTACGGATGGTCTAGTTGGCAAGGTAATAGTTGGAAGCATACGATGTAGCGCAAGAATATTTAAATAGTCTGCAGCATCCGAGCTACAATGCTTAATGAGGTCAATGTTTATATCTCCACTCAATAGCAGACTTTTTTTACTCTTTTGTGATTGGAGAATGCCATCAAGCGGCACAAAGAAGTAATCCAAATTATTAAAAGATGGGGAGCGATAAATAGCAAGCAAATCAATCGTATCACTGAATTCAATAAGTAGGCCCTCTGCATCCCATCAAATCTGGTTCCGAAACCATAGGCGACCATTTATGGTTAACATATACAGAAACGCCTCCACACTTATTATTGTGTTTTGTAGTTGAAAAAACGGTAAATCCTGGAATATTGCTTGTTATATGGGAGCATGGTAACCAGCACTCCGTCAGGACAATAGCATCAAAAGTGGTGTCCAGAGAATGTAAATCTGTGGTGTCAAGTCTAACCAGAGCAGTCAAAAACAACGGTTTTTTTTATCTATGCTACGAACATTTTGTGTCAAAATTTTGAAATTAAAGTTATCGATAGTAGATTTACAGGATTCCAATTGATCAAACTCCTTACAATCTATAGAAAAAGCATTATCTATATCTTGAACAGTATCTAAATGTATAGTAGCCATTTAGTAAGGGATAAAAAAAAAAAAAAATTTGCGTCATTTACAACGTGGCTGATGACAGCACGGTTGTTGACAGATATTTGTCCAGTGCAAGGGCCAACAGTGAAACAATCCAGTCTTGTCGGGAGTCCATAGTGGATCGTCTGAACTCATCGCCAAGGGTGATATCCGAGTGGAGCGATGCCAATCTCGTCAAGTTCAAGGCATCCAAAACCGAGGCGTGTCTATTCTCGACAAAACGGAGTCCTTTTAAACTGGCTCCAACTTTCCGGGATGTATCCGTACCGATTTCTGACCATCTTGAGCTTCTTGGTATGAGCCTTACGTCCGACTTGAACTTTGGACGTTACATTGAGTCTCTGGCCACAACAGCTGCCAAAAAACTTGGTATCCTCTCGAAGGTGAGGCGATACTTCACACTGGGACAGCTATTGCAGTTGTACACAGCTCAAGTCCGATCGTGTATGGAGTACTGCTGCCACCTTTGGGACGGTTCAGCTAAATACCAGCTGGCTGCCTTAGATTCAATCGAGAAACGTGCTAAGAAGCTCATTGGAGACTCAGCACTGGTTGAGGCAAAACTACAGAACCTTGAGCACCGTCGCAGAGTGGCGTGCATGTCGGTATTTTACAGGATACATTTCGGGGAGTGCGCGTTAGCACTTCATGACCTTATACCCCCCACCCCTTTCCATCTCCGGAGCACGAGGCGTGGACAGGGGTTCCACCCTTATGTCGTGGATATACCACAAATTCGCACGAAGCGGTTCGCTTCCACATTCTTAATGCGAACGGCTAAGGAGTGGAACTCCCTGCCGGCGGATCTGTTTCCGAAACAATATAACCTGGGCCTTTTCAAGGCGAGAGTGAATAGGCACTACATAGGTGAGTATGCTTCAACATAGTCCGCATCGTCATTTTCCACCAGGTGAGATGGCGGACAAATGCTCGCCTATATATATTTAAAAAAAAAAACACAGGTCTGTCTCTAACCGGGTCCAAGGACTGAGTCGATGCCAATACACTTCTGCTTTTTGTCCAAATAGGTTGCGATGTCCTGAGTAAGCTTCAAGACAGCGTCGTCCGTGGATAAACCCGGTCGAAAACCGAATAGATTTGCACTTAATAAACTGTTTTTGTCCAGGTAGCTTCTCAGTCTCTTGTTTAGAATCTTTTCTAGTATTTTGGATAAAGCGATCAAGACGGATATTATTCGATAATTACCGACGCTGTCTTTGCTCCCTCCCTTATGAATAGGATGAACTATTGCTAATTTGAATGCTTCCGGGAAGGTGCCTGTGTTGATACAAAGATAACAGATATGGCATATTACTGGGGTTAGAACATGGTTGTTCTCTTTTAGAAGGCGTGGTGAGATGCCATCCCACCCCGTGGAACTATCGATGCGCAAACCCTTAATAATCCTTTCAATTTCATCATCGTCTGTTTCAAGAATTACCATTGACTGACTTGAAGGATTAGTTATGCCCTGTTCCGGTCGAAATGGTTGAATAGTTTACATACACATACATACATATAATCACGCCTTTATCCCTAATAGGGTAGGCAGAGCGTAAACGACCCAAACAAAGGTCGTTCCGCCACGTCTGACAAAGTTTTGAGGGTTATTTAAGACAGATTTGTAAGTATATTTGAATATATTTGAGTATATTGAATAGGTTTATAGGGAAAAAGGTTTAGATTGCGCGTTATCAGATCCTGGGCAAGATTTACACCAACGTCAGTAAAGAATTCGCAAACCTTATTAACTGATACATGCGGATCGTCACCAATCTCTAAAAGGTCCAGAGGAGCACAAATAGTTTTTTGGGTGCAAGTGATCTCTTTTATAACTTTCCATACATGTTTTGGGTTTTTTCCTGCTTTTAATAATCTATGTTGTTCGTATTCACGTTTTAATTTACGTAAGAGGCGGATACAGAAATTGCGATACCGGGTGTAGGTGGTTTTTTGTATTACATTTTTAGGATCTTTTTTTAATTTAA
This sequence comes from Scrobipalpa costella, assembly GCA_949820665.1. Taxonomy (NCBI): domain Eukaryota; kingdom Metazoa; phylum Arthropoda; class Insecta; order Lepidoptera; family Gelechiidae; genus Scrobipalpa; species Scrobipalpa costella. The sequence continues at coordinate 654,229 of OX463315.1, forward strand.
AGTGAAGTTTGTCTCGATTTTTGATGCATCTGATTAGCCCAGAGGTTATCCATGGCTTAATCGTACCATTTTTTCGGGTAACTTTTTTAATACTAGTATGCTTATTTAAGACACCTTTGAGAATACCAATAAATTTAGTCGCAGCTTCGTTAACATCTAAGGTTTTAAAAATTTCTGAGAAGTCTATTTTTTTTAACTCCGCTTTTATTGCTAAATAATCTACACTGTTGATAGTACTGTGTAAGTTTCGAATTCTTTCTGTAGTTTCAATAGATAACAAGACAGGCTTATGATCTGTAATAATTGTATCAATAACGAGAGTTACATATTTAAGTTTTGTTCTAAGTAGTATGTGGTCTAAGCATTTCATTTCCCTGGTCAACAGTGTATGAGTAGGTAGTAGCCCATGTGATGCATTTAGAATAAGGTAATCCAAGCAGTGATCGTCTGAGTTATTTTGTTTAATATAAATGTTAATATCTCCTATAAGTGCTACATTTGTAAAGGAAGATAAGTCGCAATATACGCAGTTTAAACTATCTAAAAAGAGTTCGATTTGCTGTTTGGTGTTGTAGGATGGTGACCTGTATATATCCACTAAAGCGTATTTTTGTCTATTATGCATGTAAGACAACTTGCATTTTTGAAATCAGGCTCAGAGAATTTGCATTTCAATCCAACTTTAGAGTAAATTACAATACCATCATTCTGATTTATCGTATTTTTAGTAAAATGATAGTCATAACCATGCAGGTAAGGCATGTTTGTCACCATGCTTAGCCAACATTCAGTTAGTATGATGATATCAACGTTCATTTTTATCCTATTTAGTAAAATATTGAGTTCATTAAAGTGTCTGTTAATGCTACGGATGTTTAAATGTAATATAGAAATATTTTTATTCTTAAATGTTTTAATGTAGTCTATGCATTGTGACGGTGAACAAAGATATGAATTATCTGAATGTAGGGAGTCAATTTCATTGTTTATAGTATCTAAGTTAGCCATTGTTAGGTATTTTTAGCATAATACAAAATTTGTGTACTAATTTCGTGTTTAATTGATTGTTGATAAATTGATATTTATATTTCTTGAATGAGACAAAGTCAGAGTTACGATTTGAAGTTTGGGAATGTAATTGTGGTGTGTTGATAATTATATTGCTGATTTTATATTGTAGTATCTGGTATTGTGGTATGTAGTAGTGTGGTGTGTTATACAGAAAGGACTTTAAAATAAATACAGTCGAAACAAAACATAAAAGAAAATTTAGAGTACTTTGCAGATGGCCACTATATCCACAATCATAAAGTCAGTCTTTCTTTAGTAAATCTTTAAGGCAATTTTCTGATTTGATGAGTATTTGCTTACCGCCTACTTTTCTTAGGTATATATTTCCATTTTTTTTAACAGCAGAAGGAGTAGCTATTATTTTTGGCGAATGTACGTGACGCACGGAATAAGCTTTTAGTGGTTCCTGGCAGTTGTTCGGAAACAAAGACGCCCTGGGGACTGCCCGGGATACCAAGGTGCGGCGTATTTAGTTTTTGATCATTTACTTTCTTATCATTAAATTTGCGTACTCCCGCCAGTATGTTTTCCTTAGTGACAACGGTCGTGAACTCCGCTATAAGTGCAACTCCTTTCAGTTTGCGGGATGCTGTCCCTTACGCCTTGTATACCTTAATAGTTATCACCAGATATGCCGGTTATTTAAATTGCAAACAGAAACACGATTGAAATCAATTGATGACTTTGAGGGTAAATTTGTAGCTATAAGTTATGCTATAAGTTAGCGAAACCGGTAAGATTAAATTATATTAAGTGAAACAAGTACAAGTATTTTAATAACAACATTGTAAATTTGTAGCTTTATATTAGCGGTAGGGCAGACAGCCTTTCACTAAAGCAATATTCAGATCTATCTTAAACTACTCTCAAAACTAGTCAGATGTAGTGAAAACGACCTTTGTTTAGGTCGTTGACGCTCTGCTTATTACGGATAAATGCATGATGTATGTGTGTAAGCTTGAATGGACTGGGAGATTCTTCCATGCTGGACTGGGAGAGATAGAAAAACATAGAATGTTCCAGATGCCCTTCCTCCCGGGCATGCTGTTGAAGTCAGCAAAAGGGACTCGAGGGTTACAGTGTATTGTAATTTAGGCGATGGGTTGACAACCTGTCACTAAAGCAATACATATTACAAACTAAACTTGCTCTCAATTTTTGTCAGACGTGGCGAAAGCGCCTTTTACGAGGCGTTAAACGCTCTGCCTACCCCGTAAGGGATAAAGGCGTGATTTATGTATGTATGTGTGTATATATATTAGTCGTGCACGCTTGGTCGTTAAAAAAAAATATATTTGGAGTCACATTGAGGTCAATGTGATCTGTTTTCCAGCCAAATATTTTTTTTTTAACGACGAAGAATGCACGACAAGTCATACACACATACAACATAGGTAAAAGCAATGAAGGTCATTTAGAACCTCATAAAATTGTTTATTCTTAGTTCTTTAGTTGTTTATTCTATGCTGGACTGGAAGCGAGAGAAAAACATAGAATGTGCTAGCAGCAGCTGCATCCGAGACCTACTCATATCCCTATTTTTAAGCAGTAATGTTAGTAAACTTGAGTAAGTGTTTTGTGTAAAATGAAAAATATGAGCAGCCTCTTGCCTTTAGTTAAGGAAGCTGATAATTTGCAATAATAAATTATATGAATATAATTAACAAAATAAGAGGGTAGCTAAAACGAAAATTTAAAAAAGTACTTTTTTAACCACCCTACCGGGCATGCTGTAAAAACTAGCTAAGGGATCCGAGGATTTCGGTATATTGTAATTTAGGCGATGGGCTGAAAACCTGTCACTACAGCTATATACCTACAAATATATTTTAAATAACCCTCAAAACTTTGTCAGACGTAGCGGAATGACCTTTGTTTAGTAATGACCCCATTAGGGATAAAGGCGTGATGATATGTATGTATGTAGACATCATGTTGCATTTGGTGTTTGCCCACCTTTATGTGAGACAGTTTCTATGGTATGCATGATCCGAGAAACTAGTTAAGCGAAATAAAAGTAAGAACATGGTTCTGTGTTTAAATTTAGGCTTTCCTCATGATTTTCTTTGTATTTTACAGTTTGTACATACATACATACACATACATATAATTACGACTTTATCCCTAATGGGGTAGGCAGAGCGTAAACGACCTAAACAAAGGTCGTTCCGATACGTCTGACAAAGTTTTGAGGGTTATTTATGATAGATTTGTGGGTAGGTATATTACAGTCCGTCAGTCTATCATTTGATAGAAAAACCTACGCTTAATGCTTCTTCTTAGCAAACGATCCGATGAACCCAGGTGTCAGAGTTTTCAAACCGCCTAGTAGCACAGCTATTGGGTGACGTGGTTTGAGTATCGACCACTATCAAAGACAGATATCGGGACCGACGTTTGAACGTGCCCTCCCAAGCACGGAATCCTTTTTCTTTTCGGACAATCAGGTGATTCATCCTGCAATGTCTGAGCCAAACTGGGGAAAACCGCACAAAGTGATAAATTAACAAATATCAACTTTTGTGTTTTCCTCCGGATCGTAAGCCCATGGCTCTGACCACTAGACCACGGAGGCAGTACGTAGTTCTACGTTGAATTGAAACCCTCTTGCCCCTCAACAGGTTGTTACAGTTTTCCCGGGCTCACAAGCAGATGGTATATTCTATTTTTAATTCGATTGTAGCTATTTTGTGTTATGAAACTGAATTTAATTATGATTTGGATTTATTTATTTCACATTATCAATTTCATAATTACATTGCAATAATTATAAAACAGCGAGAGAATAATGTGATCATCAAAACAATTCAAATTATGCAATGAAATAAACCAAAAATGTCAAAATAGAAATGAATTCTAACAGAATTCAGACATCTGATTTCTGAATTATTTAAAATATATCAATTTGTAAAATAAAATTTAAAAACTTATTTATAAAACGATGTCAAAACTAAAATAGAAATTTAAATCAGTATGCTATGTGAATATGTCAGGTCAGTAAAAAATAAACTGCCTCCGTGGTCTAGTGGCTAGTGCCATGGACTCCTGATCCGGAGGTCCTGGGCTCGGTTCCCAGGGGGAAAAACACAAAGTTGATATTTCAGAATTTACCACTTTGTGAATTTTTCCTCAGTTTGGTTAGAACATTGCAGGCTAAATCACCTAATTGTCCGAAAAAGAAAAAGATTTTCGTGCTTCGGACGGCACGTTAAGCCGTCGGTCCCGTTTGCTGTCTTTGATAGTAGTCGTTACTCAAACTATGTCAGAGGCCCGATAGCTGTGCCATAGAGCAGTTTAAAAACTCTGACACCAGGGTTCATCGGGTCGATGGACTCGATACCCACTCGACAGAAAAAGAAGAAGTAAAAATAAAATAAATAGTTGAAAACGTCAACTTAAAATAAAATAATAAATACATAAAGTACAGATCAAATTTTACATGCCCAAAATTTTTTTTTGGTTACTTTTTCAGTTTCGTTGTCTGAGCAACTCCTACCAGTCCCTTACACGCAGTATAAGCTTTATTTATTTATTATACGGCTGAGGTTGGACAATACATTTCCTTAGGTAGGATTAGTCCCATTTCGAAGAACAGCTACCCTGACTTTTGACGTGGGAGTTTGGGTTTTTGGGGTCGTCCGATCCGAGTGTTTCTGTATATTGTAATATAAGCGATAGGCTGACAACGTGTCATTGCAGCAATATACCTACAAATCTATCTTAAATAACCCTCAAAACTTTGTCAGACGTGGGGGAACGAGCTCTGTTTAGGTCTTTTATGCTCTGCCTATCCCATTAGGGATAAATGTGTGATTATGTGTATGTAGTATTAAGTATAATATTGTTTTTTTAGCAAACCAGTCAACATACCTATTGCTACCTACACCGTAGCATCTCGTAGCCATTGACTACGGTGTAGCAAATTGCTACGACATGGTGGTTTCAAAGTTTCTACGCGAATAGACGCTAATACTGCAATGCGGATATTTCGTTCGGAGGTTTAATTATGAAACTTGATTATGTCAAATTTAGATATACCTTTATCTCCTATGGGTTAGGCAGAGCTTTAACGGTCTAGTGAAAGGCGTTTTCGATTAGCTCTAGAGTCAAACTATTTAACGAGCACTATCGGACAGACTTGTCACAATTTCTTGTGTCGTCAGATAGTCACTTTTCTTTGAAAACAATCTAAAATTTTTACCAACATATTGTCCTAATATAATAGAAAATGAAATATCATAATATTCAATAAATAAATAAGTACATGCATATAATCACGCCTGTATCTTTAACGAGGAAGGCGGAGCGTAAACGTTCTAAGCAAAGGTCGTTCTGCCACGTCTGACAAAGTTTGAAGGTTATTTAAGATAGGTTTGAAGGTATTTCTGTAGGGAAAGGCTGTCAGCCCATCGCCTAAATTGAAATATACTAAAAGATCCCTGGTTTTTACAGCATGCTCAGAAGGAAATGCAGCTGGCAATTTCTATGTGTTTATCTCGCTCCCAGTCCAGCAAGGAAGCAAATTTATGCTACGAGTATTATTATTATGCTATTATTATCTATTTAGATAAATAATATTTGTAATCGAACCCACGATATCCACACCGTCATTCCAGGGCTCACACCACTAGACCACAGAAGAACGTATTAACTTTACCACAGTCTTTCTTCTGTTTCTTCAGGCGGATGAGATGTAGAGGAGAAAGACGCTTGCTCCAGACAGCCTAATCACTTTTTATTTAAAGCCTTTCTTCTCATGTGCCGGCTTCCTGAGCGGAACTTGGACTGAAATTTTGTTTATACTTAATATTTTCAAACCAAACCTAGTTAGAAGCATAGATATAATGCATTTGGACATGTGTACGAAGTTTGGTTAAGTTCGGTTTTACTGTTTAGGAATAAAAGCGAAACTACGTTTGAATGGGATTTCACTACCCCGGCAGACCCTTAATGCTCAAACACAGTAACTGGAATGTTCGATATAACCTACAATCTGGGATTGAAAACGTTATATTTTATTTATGAAGCCTAAGTTTAGGATAGGACACATCATCATAATGTTACGTCGCATTAAGAAAGCAAAGGAATGAGAATTAGTTCTGCCGTCAAATATTCCTAGCACAACATTGGTACGTTGCTATGGTTAGCGTCTAAGGGCCGTATTTATAATCAGCTCTAATGAATGACAGCGAGTTTGAGTTCGTATCAGAAATGTCATTTTAGTACAAACTGGCCTGTCAAATCCATACTTAATATTGCTATCAAGTTTGATATCGCTTCATAAATTCGAGCCTAGGTAACTCACCTCAAATCAAAACAAATCTAAATTCAAATCCGCCGTGACGAAGGCGCTATGCATAGTTACTACACAAGACACAAGGACCTTTACGACATACATTAGTGAAACAATTCCAATTCAAATTCGTCGTAGCGAAGCGGCACCTACGTCGACTCAATAACTTTGACTTAGCTCGCATTCTTTGCCTTTCAAATGAGCTTGAGATAGAGGAAGATAAGACAGAGATTTTGGTTAATGTCCTTTGTAGTACGTAAATTGAACTAGTCTTTTTGGCATTTTTATGTTGAGCTAATCGTTTCGAGGATATTATTAAGAGAATACAAGTAATAAAAGACAAAAGATAAAAGAGACGGGTTAAAGAATTATTACATAAAGTATACAGTATTCAAAAAACGAGTAAAAGAGTATTATCCTTCTCTGCCAAATTAATTTATTATTGTCATATTATTATCAGTTTACTAGTGAAGTGCTATTTATATTAATTATACATACATACATACATACATATAATCACGCCTCTATCCCTAATGGGGTAGGCAGAGCGTAAACAACCTAAACAAAGGTCGTACCGCCACGTCTGACAATGTTTTGAGGAAGATAGATTTGTATGTATATTGCTGTAGTGACAGGTTGTCAGCCTATCGCCTAAATTGCAATATACTAAAACCCTCGGATCCCTTAGCTGGTTTTTACAGCATGCCCGAGAGGAAATGCATCTGGCGCATTCTATGTTTTTCATTCGCTCCCAGTCCAGTATGGAAGAAAGTATATTAATTATGTATTATGATATTCATATTATATATTATTAATTTATGACGATATGTATTTATTTATTATTTATGTAGTTTTATGTATTATTATGTGTATTTATTGTATTTTATGACAGTAGGGTTTGCATTGTACACGCCTTATCTGCCTCACTTATGCACTCTCCCTACCGTAGGTCAGCTGGAAGAGAATTATTTTTAGAGATAAGCTGTACCTGTTGTGCTATTGTTTTTTTTATGTTTGTGTCCTCTGTATGATCATGTGTGCAATAAATTGTTAAATAAATAAATATACCCGTGGCAGGAATTAAATATACCTAACATAGAGGTACCATAGAGAAGGGTTTATAGGAAGTGCATAGGTCCCTTTCATCATCATCTCCCTAGCCTTATCCCATATCTCACGGGGTCAGCTACCTAATCCAGGAGATTGAACGAGGGTACTGGTTTTTACACAGAGCGACTGCCATGTGACCTCCGCAACCCAGAAGGGAAACCAGACCCAATCCTAGATTAGGTCAGAGTTTTCAAGCCGCCAATGCTTAGCACTGGCCTCTGATATGGCTTAACGACTAATATCTACGGTATTAAACGATATTAATCGGGACCAACGGCTTAACGTGCCTTCCGAAGCACGGAAAAAGCGCCAAATAAACGTACATATGAAATTCGAAAACCGAAAAACACATTGGTACGTGGTGGGATTCGAACCACGACCTCCCGCTCAGGAGGCAGCGGCCCTATCCACTACACCATCGTGCTCTCTAGGTCCCTTTCATATTGCGTCTCTATTTTTCTTTATGACAGGTATTTTTAAATTCTAATTCTATAACGATTTTTCTACTGTTTTCTTAAAAACAAGAGTGGAATAGCGCTTATCGAAGCATATAAATTACTATTATTTTAATATTTTTACTTCCATTTTGGACTGGGAGCGAGAGAAAAACATTTAATGTGCCAGCTGCATTTCCTCCCGGGCATGCAGTAAGAACCAGCTAAGGGATCCGAGGTTTTCACTATATTGCAATTTAGGCGATGGGCTGACAACCCGTCACTACAGCAATATACATACAAATCTATCTTAAATAAGCTTTAAGACTTTGTCAGACGTGGCGGAACGACCTTTGATTAGATTGTTTACGCTCTGCCTACCCCATTAGGAATAAAAGCGTGATTATATGTATGAATAAAGCATACAAATCTCTCACACACATATTATGTAGATTTGTGTAGATAATATATCACCCTCAATACTCCTATAAGGAAATCGTACATACATACATTTAATCATGCCTTTATCCCTAATGGGGTAGGCAGAGCATAATCGACTTAAATAAAGGTCGTTCCGCCACGTCTGACAAAGGGTTTTGAGGATTATTTAAGATATGTATGTATATTGTATGTATGTATATTGCTGTAGTGACAGGTTGTCAGCCCATTGCATCGCCTAAATTTCAATATACTGAAACCCTTCCTTAGCTGGTTTTTACAGCATACCCGGAAGGAAATGCAGCTGGCACATTCTATGTTTTTTCTTTCACTCCTAGTCCAGCATGGAAGCTAAAAATCTCTCTGGTTTCAACACACATATTATGTAGATGTGTGTATATATTGTATCACCCTCAATACTCCTATAGGGGAATACTAGACTGGGATATAAATCTATGCCACCGTTAATGGCAGATATTTGCTACTGGTCACACTGGTTAGGAAACTAGAGATATGTGAGGTTTCAATGCATGAAGTCGTGTCTACCTTTTTGGTATTTACAAAAATGTACAATTTCGTTTAGAAAGAAATGCGTGTCCCTACACCTTCTCACGCGAGTACCTGTACAAAGCCTTTGATAATCAGTCGCTAAGTACTAGTCTTCACAAACATAGTTTTGTCGAGTCGACACGCAAAGAAGAAGACAAAGAAAAATGACAATCTAAACTTACCCTCAATTATTGTCAGACGCGGCGAAAGCGCCTTTTACGAGGCGTTTAACGCTCTGCCTACCCTGATGCTGATTTTATGTATGTATGTATGTAAACTTATAGATAAATTAGTATACTTGTTTATTTAATAAAATTTTAATTTAAAGAATTAGACATTTCTGGTAAATACTCGTATATTTATTATTATGCTAACAAATAGCATTTTTTCTGACGTTCCTAATTTTATCCACCTCATATTTCTTTGACAACAGTTGTAAATTCAGCTGGTTTTTGTGACTATGTCATATCATAATTATATATACAGGGTGGCCCAAAGAGTGACGTCCAAAGGAAAAATTTTGATTCCTTAGGTCAAGGGGTAGCCAAATCACCCCCATAAATGTTCAGCGATTTTTAGTAGTTTAGGAGTTATGAATTTTTTTGCTAATTTTCTAAGAAAATTGACCTCAGTGGATTAATTATTTTTTATTATTTTTTTGGATAACTTTTTTTTATTTTTTTTTATTTTTGTGACATTCTCTTAAATTGTTCTTTTAACCATAAAAGTTTCAGCTTCCTAGCAGTAATGTAAGTTAGTTATTTTTTTATCGAAAGTTCGAATTTTACGATCGAGCTAGTCTGCTCTGAATTTTCAACTTGAAATTAAAAATTGAAAAAGATAATCTCATGGTCCCTTATTAATTTTAAAAACTCCGCAAGGTTTCAAAATTACATAAAAATAAAAATAAACTATTGCTTAATGGGGTATTATTTGCAGAAAACAGCCTTCAAAGGTACTTGGGTGGAAATGACCTAATTAGTAAATTGTTTCAGAAAGTTGAAAGATTCCTGTTATGTCATTACTAAGGACTAATTAAGTTAGAAAATGTATCAAATTAAAGGGAAAATAAAATTATTTACTAAAAATGTTATTTAAGTTACACTTTTGAATGAAAATTCTTAGTAAAATGTTTTAGTGTGAGTTGTAAGATTTATGAGACAATTGTATTATATAATAATAAGTAAATAAACTCGGATAATTCTTTTACACATTTACTCACAATAAATTTTCAAAATGGCGACCTCCCACAGCAATACACAACCTACATCTACGCAAGAAATTTTCTTTAAGTCGCCTAAACGCTTCTCTGTTTCCTCTAACGACATTTCCGGCCTCTCCAATTCGCTGTCTTGGCTCCTCTTCATTTAACGATTCTCGGGCGTAAGCTATGTCCTTGTAATAACCCCAAATAAAAAAATCAATCGGATTTAGGTCAGGCGATCGTGGAGGCCATCTGATTGGACCGTTTCGTCCGATCCATCTGTTGGGATACGTTTCATTCAAATGATTACGCACTTGTGCTGCGTAGTGGCATGGTGCACCGTCATTTTGGAAAACCATGTGTCTTCGTAATCGTTCCAATAACAAGGGAAGATCATTTTCGAGAAACAATTTGTATGTCTCGCCATTGAGCCTCGGCAGCAATTCGAACGGCCCGATCATTTCTCCGTTCAGTATGCCTGACCACATGTTGACGCTAAAGCGATGCTGGAACCTAGTATCTCTGGTCAAGTGGGGATTCTCTACTGCCCAGTGGTGGGTGTTATGAATATTAAATATTCCTGTGCGCTCAAACCGCGACTCGTCAGTCCACAATTTTTTTTCGAAAAATCCCGGGTCGTCTCTCTCCATCCTTAACATAGTCTGGCAAAAATCAACTCTCTGTTGGTAATCAGCAGGCATTAGAGCTTGAACCCGTTGAATGTGATATGCATGGTACCCTTCGACTTTCAATATTCTTTGGATTGATGTTCTGGGGATGTTCAAATTGCGAGCCATTATTCTTGTACTTGTTGAAGGGTGCTCAGCTACTTCGTCCAATACGAGGTTTCGACGGCCCGGATCAACTATTGGGATACCTTCACGCCTGCCTTCTCGACCAGGAATGCGGCCTGCCATCAAAGTGTTGTGTGTGTTAATAAAAACACGATGGTCGGGATACCTATTAGGCTGTGGTCCTCCACGGCGTTGAAGTTGCTCCCGATAAAGTCTTGCCGCTTCATGGTCGTTGCCTTGAGCAACTCCAAAATGACGGTGCACCATGCCACTACGCAGCACAAGTGCGTAATCATTTGAATGAAACGTATCCCAACAGGTGGATCGGACGAAACGGTCCAATCAGATGGCCTCCACGATCGCCTGACCTAAACCCGATTGATTTTTTTATTTGGGGTTATTACAAGGACATAGCTTACGCCCGAGAATCGTTAAATGAAGAGGAGCTAAGACAGCGAATTGGAGAGGCCGGAAATGTCGTTAGAGGAAACAGAGAAGCGTTTAGGCGACTTAAAGAAAATTTCTTGCGTAGATGTAGGTTGTGTATTGCTGTGGGAGGTCGCCATTTTGAAAATTTATTGTGAGTAAATGTGTAAAAGAATTATCCGAGTTTATTTACTTATTATTAATAATACAATTGTCTCATAAATCTTACAACTCACACTAAAACATTTTACTAAGAATTTTCATTCAAAAATGTAACTTAAATAACATTTTTTAGTAAATAATTTTATTTTCCCTTTAATTTGATACATTTTCTAACTTAATTAGTCCTTAGTAATGACATAACAGGAATCTTTCAACTTTCTGAAACAATTTACTAATTAGGTCATTTCCACCCAAGTACCTTTGAAGGCTGTTTTCTGCAAATAATACCCCATTAAGCAATAGTTTATTTTTATTTTTATGTAATTTTGAAACTTTGCGGAGTTTTTAAAATTAATAAGGGACCATTAGATTATCTTTTTCAATTTTTAATTTCAAGTTGAAAATTCAGAGCAGACTAGCTCGATCGTAAAATTCGAACTTTTGATAAAAAAATAACTAACTTACATTACAGCTAGGAAGCTGAAACTTTTATGGTTAAAAAACAATTTAAGACGCTCCCATGTCTCAATGACCTTGAGCGTTTTGCTTACCTGACACCCCACCCACCCGTTCTTTCCCCTGATGTTTGTTACGTAAAGGAGAATAAACTTGGCCCTCTATCGGATTTAGCTTGTACTACTACAACACGCGATGGGTTCTAGTTTGTGATCATCTTCTTTACCACCGGGTATATTTTTGAACCATGTGATCCATAAAATACTTTATAATTAAAAATGCAAATATTACGGGTATTCTCTTGGTGTTCTACTCATTAAACTAAACAACTTTTCCTAGAAAACATACAACTGTCGAAATAATATGAAAAAAAATACAAATGTGTCGATATATACTATCACACTACTGATTCTAATTTATTATGTACATATTCAATTTTCCAAATTATTATTTTATATAATATTAAATAATTATTTATAATAATAAAAAAATTAATATAAATTATTATTTTATATTTTATTCGAAAAAGTTGTACAGTTTCATGAGTAGAACACACCGTTATCATTATTTACACTTTATTCAAAATGATCCTATAAAATAGTCCAAGAGCTTGCGAACATTTTAAAGAATTAAATTATTATGTTTTATTGAAATACAGCAAGAATTTTTATTCACTAAGGAAATTTTAAGGGCTTGTTATTGTTGGTGAGATTATGAAACTGTTTGTTTTTTTGGAACGTAAGGTGAAAAAAATTTACTAGACACGATAGATTTTTTTTTTCATATTTTGACCTATATTCCATCGAGAAAATATATAATCTACTGATTATTTCGTATGGATAATTTTGATCTTCCATGCTGGCCTGGGAGCGAGAGAAAAACATAGAATGTGCTATCTGCATTTCGTCCCTGGCATGCTGTAAAAACCAGCTAAGGGATCCTCGGGTTTCAGTATATTATAATTTAGGCGATGAGCTGTGACAATAGCGTCATACATCATCATCTCCCTAGCCCTATCCCGTATATGACGGGGTCGGCTACCTAATCTAGGGGATCGAACGAGGGTACTGGTTTTTACACAGAGCGACTGCCATCTCATCTCTGCAACCCAGAAGGGAAACTTAGGATATCTAAAATCACGCTAATAGACTTAGAGGGTAGGCAGGAAATTTAAATTTTGGCTGTTTCTTAACCGATTCTTATGGAACTTTTTTATTCGACTGAGCAACCTTTAAAATTAAAGTTACGATACAACAAATCACGCCTCACGACTTACGAGGTAGGTAGAAAATTAAAGGTACCTAATTAATTAAAGGTAACTTTAATTATAAATATTGTTCAGTCGAATTAAAAAAGTTCCATTAAATCGGTTAAGAACAAGCCAAATTTCAATTTCCTGCCTACCCCCTAAGTCTAGTAGCGTGATTTTAAGTATCCTAAGTTGCAACTCGGGTAACACACAGATGAATAAAAAAGTCCCATCGAAATCGGATTAGTAGTTTTGTTGTGATGTGGTAACATACAGACAGACAGACAGAATGACAGACAGACAGACAAAAAAAAAACTTTCTGATCTTTATATCGTTAATAACGCCTGCTGCAATTATTTTTTGTAAATATATTCAATGTATAGACACGATCCTTCTAGAGATTAATTATATGTATAGATAACCCTCGAAACTTTGTCAGTCGTGGCGGAACGACCTTTGTTTAGGTCGTTTACGCTCTGCCTACCCCATCAGGTATAAAGGCGTGATCATATGTATGTATGTATAATTTTGATAACGCCTTTATTTGGATATGTAGTTTATTCCTGTTCTTAAAATAGTTTGAGCTCTTGGACTATAATTAAACTTACAAGTGCTGTAAATGTAAATTCTAAATTAACATGTCTTAATTCTTCTTTGCTAGACTAGGGGCGATAGAAAAACATAGAATCTTCCAGCTGCTTCTTTTCCCGGGCATACTGTCGTCAGTAAAGACATGGAGTAATATAATATACTTACTCCGAAAAGGGAAACAAGGTTGTGGAATACCGTTATAATCACAAAGTTTGTAAACTAAATGAAAGCTGTAAGTTTATTTTCACTTACTTTTGTTGGTCCGACGACGTAATGCTATGAACTCTTGTGATTCAAGATATTTGTGCAGAATTTTCGTTTTTAACATTTTGTTAATGGCTGCTGGAAAAAAAAACAATTAAAAATTTATGAGAAAAATAATACAAATTAAAAAAAGTTAATTAGAATCGAATATTGGTAAGGATCGATCTCGTACTACTGCGATTGAAAGCCTCTAGCACTGCCACCGCACTAATGTGGCTGACACTTTGTGTGGCGAAATTATGCATTGGTTTGTAGACAATATGCAATCTTTACGCTGTCAGATAGAATAAAACATTCCAATCAAACAGCTATCAATATTTTTAGAGAACCAAGATATTTTTGTTATTTCCTAAAAGAACATTGCTGAACCATTTGCTACATTCTACAGTAGCTGACTAATAAAATAGTAGTAAAATAAAACAAAATAATATTATGTTGAAGTAAATACTTACTGTTTTTTTTATATTTTCTAAGAATTTTAGAGAAACTCATCAATAATAATCAGTAGATAAAGAATAATTCGCACTAATATTAAACAATGAATATTAAAAGTCTTAAACACAAAATGTATAAACAGAACTTACGAAAACTATTTTTGCCTGACAAGAGCGACGCGGGTTCCCCTCGCGAAGGCCGTGGGCCGTCTGCCGCCCGTCGCCCGCGCACGGACCCGCCCTTTGCGAACCTCCCAGAAATCAGATTTTATTTTTTTTCTCCAAAACTAATAATCGAAATAAAAAAGCAAGCAGATCACATTTTAGTGTTTATGATTTATAACGTTCAAAATAATTATCATAAATGCAAGTCGTTAAGTGCAAGTAAATAATAAAAGTTTAGTGAATGTTTTAGACACGGAAAGAGGGCCAGAAGAATTCGTATTTCTCATTAATTACTCAATATTTTTAAATAATCTTAAGAGTGTAATGAAGAGCTGAGACCAATCTACAACATATAATTATTTTATATTTTTTATGTAACGATAAAGTATACTTTATAGGCCTTGCAAGCGACCGAAATATCACGAAAGCCCCTTAAGAAGATGTCACAAAAATAAAAAAAAAATAAAAAAAAGTTATCCACAAAATAATAAAAAATAATTAATCCACTGAGGTCAATTTTCTTAGAAAATTAGCAAAAAAATTCATAACTCCTAAACTACTAAAAATCGGTGAACATATGTACATGGGGGTGATTTGGCTACCCCTTGACCTAAGGAATCAAAATTTTTCCTTTGGACGTCACTCTTTGGGCCACGCTGTATATATATTTTAGGAGAATTTCATTAATTTTATTTATCTTTTTTCTAACTTATATTTAAAATGTTTTACACGTTAAACGGGTGATAATTTCCACTGATAAAATATGAAATTCTGCTTTAACGTCTTCTTACGCCGGGTCTTGATGAAAAAATCTTTTTGCTTTCCAACACGAATTGTCTAGCCGAGTTAGTAATTCTGTAAAGGAAAGTAAAATTTCCATCCCTAAAATAATTTCCAGGTGAAAGTTGTCCAGTTTCTTTGACTAAGCAACCCACCCCTTATCATTTTGCGGAAACTGTCCTTTACAACCGGTATAAAAGCAAACTGTACATCAAATACCAAACTCTGTACACGTAATCAAATGCAGCAGCAATGTCTCTAATTAGGTTTGATTTGAAAATATTAATCTAATACAAAATTAGAAAGCTACTTAAATTTTACACAAAATTGTATTTTCGGTCTTATTTTGTTTATGCTTCACATTTTCAAACCAAACCTAATTAGAAACATAGATATGATGCATTTGTTCATATGTACGGAGTTTGGTTAAGTTTGGTTTTTGAGCGAGACTACGTTTGTTTGGGACTTCACTACCCTTAAGCAAAGCTAGCGTATCTTTTTTTACTTGCATCTCATCTCTATATTCTAGTGCGCCATTTGGGTTGTTAACGCTGTCGATTTATTAGCGAAGACTGTCTCCACTATTAATCGCCATATAGCTACTCGTAATCGTAAAGATTTCATATTTATTACGCGATAATGCGCGGTAGTTTTTGGATTTACTTACAAATTGGCCCAATCCCATGATCACTGTCTTCTTCTACTGCTTAGCTTTTTCTTGGCCTGATGCTGAGGTGCAATTTCTGGCTTTTTCTACTCCAGTTTGCCCGGTCTTCGGCATCGGCTGGTGTGAGATCGTTCTCTTCCATATCCGCTTTTACGTCAGCCAACTCTTCTTTGGTCCCATTATCAAAAAGAATATTTTTTTTAGTCGAATTTAAAATAGGCCCGTATTGATAAACTGCACTTGAGACCGACTGCTAGTTTGAGTTCGTATCAGAAATGTCATTTGAGTACTAAATGACGTGTCAAATCCAAATTTTAAGATACCTTTGTAAATACGAGCATTAGATATTCGGGATCACAGGCTGACCTACCCAAAAAGAGGTATGCAGCTATAAAATGCTGTCTACCTTGTAATAGTTTACAATAACGAAACTGGTATGTACAATCATACAGTCCTGCCTCACGGGGTAGACAAAAACGCTTTCTACAGTGACAGGTTGTCAGCCCATCGCCTATATCACAATACATTCCTATTGTGTACTGACACATACATACATATAATCACACCTTTATCCCTAATGGGGTAGGCAGAGCGAAAAGCGTTCCGCCACGTCTGAAAACGTTCTGAGGGTTAGTTTAAGATAGATTTGTAGGTATATTGCTGTAGTGACAGATTGTTAGCATATCGCCTAAATTACAAATTAATAATTAATTAATGTACTGACACTAATCCCAATATTCTACGAAAACAAGTCTCTTGCTATTACGGTTCATGAGATACAGCCTGGTGACAGACGGACGGTCGGACAGACAGACAGACAGACAGACAAACAGACAGACAGACAGACGGACAGTGAAGTCTCAGTAGGCTCCCGTTTTTCAACGTTTGGATATGGACCCCTTAAAATTAGATTGAGCTCTATCTAGTTCCAATCCAGTGTATGATTGATTTCATTTGAAACTTACATTGTATAAACTCCAAAGTGATGGATAGAGTGATATTGACATTTACAGAATGTCAAGGCTTTAAATGAATGTGGCAAATATCGGAACTAAGGGCGGTTTAGCAATGCTTCGTACTCGGTTCCTATTCGATTTATACATACATACATATAATCACGCCTTTGTCCCCAATGGGCCAGGCAGAGCGCAAACGACCCAAACAAAGGTCGTTCCGCCACGTCTGACAAAGTTTTGAGGGTTGAGATAGATTTGTTGGTATATTAATGTAGCGACATGTTGTCCTCGGATTCCTTAGCTGGTTTTTACAGCTTGCCCCGGAGAAAATGCTGCTGGCACATTTTACGTTTTTCTCTCGCTCCCAGTCCGCCATGGAAGGAATACATATATACATACATACATAAAATCACGCCTTTATCCCTTACGGGGTAGGCAGAGCGTCAAACTCCTCGTAAAAGGCGATTTCGCCACGTCTGACAAAAATTGAGGGCAATTTTAGATTGTAATGTGTATTGCTATAGTGACAGGTTGTCAGCCCATCGCCTAAATTACAATACACTGTAACCATCGAGTCCCTTTTGCTGACTTCTACAGCATGCCCGAGAGGAAGGGCAGCTGGAACATTCTATATTTTTCTATCTCTCCCAGTCCAGCATGGAAGGAATATCCGATTCATATCCGTAAAAAAATCATATAAAATGGATATGGATGGGTGCTCAAGTGCTCAAGTGCACAAGTGCACAAGCCATCATACATTTACTAGTAAGGCCAATTCGTCTCCCAATATGTATAATCCTCCCAACCGATTTTTGGTGATGGCGGCTAATCTCTCAGAGGTCGGCCTACTGCGCGGGATAAGTTTTTAGTGCCCAAATGTTTGCGCAACACACAAGTGCATTCCCTATTCCAGGATGGGACAGATTGACTGACATAACCAGAGAGAAATCAGGCGCAGGATATGTCTATGTTATGTATTTTCATGCCCATTTGACAGCATTGATCATCGTACTTTTCGGACAATCAGGTAATCAGCCTGCATTGTCCTAACCAAACTAGAAACAACCACACAAAGTAATTATTTTCCCCTGCCGGGAATCGAACTCGGTACCTCCAGGTCGTCACCCCATGGCTTAGACCACAGAAGCAGTTAATGTATCAACCCTGCCCACGTTCATCTCAAGTCTTGACGTACTGACATGAACGGCTATCAGGGCTGTCACAACACAGTAACGTTTCATTTTTATGAGCCGAAAAATGGACTGCGAAGTCTACGATTTATGGGTATTTTTCAACCGATAAAATTGACGACCGTGTATGGAAAACTCTGGGGTTATGGTTGCCATTAAATGAAATAAGTTTTACGTTTTCATTGGAAGTGGGTTTATTGGTATACTTTTCGTTGATAATCGTGTTAATGTAGGCAACCACCAAATAATAGTAATCAGCCCTGTTACATTCAAAAATAAGCATTTTTTTAAAAAAAAATCCTCTCTTTTTCTAATTTTAGTTTTGTAACGTGACTTTGACAAAAAAAACATTATTGCCAAAATTTGAAGTACAGTTAAACTAGAACTAAAACATTATATAGAATTAAATAGGCTAAACGATCTGTCTCAGCTTATCATTGCATGGAACGATGCGGTTCCATACAATGCTGATTTTCAGCCAACCCCTTCTCCCTAAGTTGTAAGGCGGGAGATTCTGACATAGAGGGCCTTTTCCTAAAATTACTCTCATAATGATCGAAGATTAAAATTAAACAAAGTTAAATTGAGATTAGTATTTGTAAAAAGTTGCGATCTTCGATGTAAGTAGTTATGCATGTGCATGTAAGTAGGTAAATGTTTGTGAGTGTATAAAATATGTATATGTTAAAATCTATATAGGGTTATTTGATTTTAATTTAGCTATAAAAAAATCTTTAAGATGTAAATCTTTGCAGTCCGGACGCTTCAAGTTTTCTGTGGCAAGTTGTCGTTTTAGTAAAGCTGCTTTGGATTTACTTTTAAAACATTCGTTACTAATTTTATTTCTTAGCGGTGGGGGTAAATCGTTCCAAATTCGAGCGGAATTGAACTTGAAGCATCCCCTGTATCTAGTGGTTTATGGTGAGGAATTGTCAGCAAGTTTAGTGTAACAGAACGGAGTAATTTTTGTGTAATGTTTCGTATCCAGGTAAGCTTTTCAAATAGATACTCTGGCTTTTTATTCCATATTATCCTTTGGACATTGCAGGCATAATGAAGTTCTCTCCTAGCTTCCATGTTAGGAATGTTGTTACTGTTTAGATATGGTGTTATGTATGATCTTTTTGGCACATTATAACTAAAACGTATGCATGCATTTTGTACTCTTTGTATTGCCCTATTCATACCAGTAGTTATTCTAGGACCATAAACCGAACAAGAATATGTAAAAGGAGAGAGCACAAGTAAATGGGTCAAAATTAACGTAACTTTTCATTTAAATAAGGTCGATTTTTGTATAAGGTCTTTAGTTTGAAAAAAAAAACATTTCTTATTTTTGTGTTTACGTGCTCTTTGTACTTTTGTTCCCCATCCATTAAAAGCCCCAAGTTACGAGCGGTTTTTACATATTGCAAAGCCAACCCAATAATTTTTATATCGTCATTATTCTTCAATACACTCTTTATTTGATGTTTCGTACCAAAAACTAAAACATGAGATTTGGTTGGATTTAATACATACATAAAATCACGGCTCCATCCCGTACGGGGTAGGCAGAGCGTTAAAAACCTAGTAAAAGGCACTTTCGCAACGTCTGACAAATTTGAGGGCAATTTTAGATTGAACTGTATTGCTGTAGTGACAGGTTGTCAGCCCATCGCCTAAATAACATAACAATACACTGTAACCCTCGAGTCCCTTTTGCTGACTTCTACAGCATGCCCGGGAGGAAGGGCAGCTGGAATATGCTATGTTTTTCTATCTCATCCCATCCCAGTCTCATCCAGTTCAGTTCGTATCCGTGAAAAATTGTACAGAAATGTTTGACAGCTCCGATATATTTTTCACGGATACGGATACGAATACGGAGCAGTGAAAAACCGCCCACAATTTACCATTAAATAAAAAAAAATACAGACTTTTGGAATAGTGTGAGATTGCTGAAAACGCCAGTGTAGAAGCACCTTAAAATTATCATCAAATTGCGTTTTTTACGATGGAATAAAACTGCCCATTTATCAAACAATCATAGACTTTATTTACAATACTAAACATAACCTTCGTTTTTAAATTACTACAAAACAAAACCATTAGTTAAAAAACAATTATCTACTAAGTACTTACAGCGTTTTTTTTCTAAATTCACAAAACCTTACAAATCAGAGATTTTGGTCCATGTACCTACTACAAATATAATTTTCGTATGTACAAAATCTCTGTGTTAACTTATATCTAGGTTATTTAAAAATCTTATTATTTTTACAATTTTATTCCACTATGATTCCATTATCCATTTCCAAATAAAAGTAGTACCTAAGTAAAAGTTGTTTGCCTAAAGTTTGAATATTATAGAATTTAGAAATAGTTGTGCCTTTACTCGATAAACAGTCAGATAGTAGCTGTCACAGATGCCATTCCTAAGGAAAACAAAAGAAAATGACGTATATAATATATTTACATAGGAATAGCATGTGTCACAGCAACTATTTTACAGATTTTCGAGTATTATAGTGCCAGGTAAGAATAGTGTCACCTTTAACTTTCCACAGGTGTCGTAAAAAGCGACTAAGGTTATTCCTTTGGATTTATATCCAGAGAATGGAATTTCGAGTTAAACGTTTTGAAACCACAAATTTTTGTTTAATGTTTTTAAACCACAAAGGTCTCCAAGGTTATACTTGGTTAATATTTTCAAACAAAACCTAATAAGAAACGTATATACCGTACTATGTCGCATTTGATTAAGTGTTCATACTTTGGTTTTACCGTTTGAAAATAAATTCGATATAGGATTTCAACACTCCGGAGAAACCTTTATAGTACAGCTAAGGTTTAGTATCTTGAATAGCAATGTTTCAGCAGTTATTCCGGTACAACATAAGACACTTCTTCTATTGTGCCTGAAATTAATTATCTCTTAATCGAGCAAATTTCAAATATTTCAAACTATTTCCGGCGAATAACTTTTACTTTCCTAAACAAACGCATTTGCTTCACATTGCTTTCGTCCACAATTTTTGAAATTATTTCACATTAACAAAATTATTTTACTATTCTTTAAGCCATCCATAAAGATTTAAAATGTCTGATATTAATTATTTTTATTCACCTAAAGTCAATTCGACGTCATTAATCTTCAATACTCATTTATTTTTACTCAAAAATATGTTAGATTTTTTGAGTAGAATTGATCGCAAAGTACCTATTTCATTTTACAAAATTTCAATCTTAATAAATAAATGACTGATAAACATGGAAGACTTGTTTTTATGACAAAAATCTTTGCAAAAATCTAAGTCGTTGAAAAATTAATTTATTTGCAAAGCGAGAATAGTCTATGTAAGAAGTAAGACCAAAATTTGTTTGAAAGAGCTTATCTGTTTCAAAGATCATTATTTTTTTTATAGTGAACGCTACCTACAAATCGTAGTACCTACAAATAATTAAAAAAAACATTACGAACATGGGCTTAATATTTAACGCCACTTTTTAAAACTTTTGTTACTTCATTTAGCAACATTTTGAAAGGAATAAATCGATAAATATCTTCTGTTTTTTTTTCAATGTTACCTTAACTAAAAGAGATTCATTTTTTAGCAATAAAAAGTGGTGCACAAGATTGAGTCCATTCTATACATAAGATTTAAATTCGCACAAGTATACCCGTTATTCTAACCTAAAAATGGCAGTGTTTAATTGCTTCAGCGTTGAGTGTGGTCAGATACTCGTAAATACAAAATACAAGGTGTTTGAAAGGGAGACCACAATGTTTCCATAAACCTCAACAGAAAAAAAAACAGGTCTCCAGGTTCTCCCTTACACCATGCACAATATTATTATTAAACAAAACAAACGTCTAAAATTCGCTAAAACTCAAGCTTATTCACAACACTATTTAGAATTAACACTAAAGTTCACAATCGTTACCTATGGGGTTCAATGTCCGCCGTCACCACCACAGTCCTATGTCTCTTACACGGAGAATCTATCTCATCTACTCCATAGAAACACACGCTCCTTTGAGGATGCACTTTGGGTTTATAGTCCACGGAAGACCCCAAATTCCTAGGCAAAGTCTTCGACTTATAAAAGTCACTTTTCAAGCAATAATCATAGATTACTTTGGGCCCTTCATCGAAGTACCTGCTGTAATAACCACCGCACTCTTCGAAGGTCATGCTTCGGGAGATATCGTGGTAGCAAGGTGTGAAGGAGCCGGAGCCTTCGGGGCAGGTCCGGGGCTCGTACGGGGCCCCGGTTGCCCAGGAAGGCGGGGGGGTTGGGGCCCACGGTGGGGGCCCCAAGGGTCACCCTCAGCGAATCGGTTTGGACACTATGATGACGTCAGGGGCGGAGCGGGTCGTCTCGGCGCTCATTGGCCGGCGGTCTGAGAGTTTCTTTTCTGTAAGTAAATAACACAGTTTTTAATCAGGCATTGAAAGGTCGCAATGTGATGTGCTTATTTCGTAACCAAATTAAAATCAAGTGTCTAAAGTTCGCCGCTTTCACTTAGTTAGATGTCGCTGATGTGCTTTGACGTGATAAAGATAAGTAAGGATTAAATTCGCCATTCTAACTACTGCCCCGGTAGTTCAATTGGCAGAGCGATGGAACGGTATTCCGAAGGTCGCAGGTCTATAGTCGGGAGCAAACTCGATTTTATAGTCACTCTGATCAAATATAGTTATAGATACACAAACATACTCCATATTGATGCTTTAAGTAAACCACTTTACGGCGTTTTTGAACATAGTTATCGCCTTCTTTTATGTCATTAGCCATTTGACATATCAAACTTTATTTTATAAGTAGTAAGGTCCATATGAAAGCTTTAGTAAACCACTTTTCGACCTTTTTGCATGTGCTAAAAGTTCGTTAAGTGGTTTACATAGTAGAAGTGGTGCCACGGTTTGAGTTTGATTCTGTATAGGACCCTGGATATAGAACTATATTTAATCGAAGCTGACCACCATAAAAACTTACGTGATTTGTACGACCCATCTAATGAGGGTAGTTGCCTGAGCAGTTCAATTTGCGTGCTGGATATCATGGGGGGTGGTGCGGGCGCGGGCGGGGAAGGGCGAGCCAGGGTTGCGCCGGAGTACCCGAACGTGGAGAAACCTCGGCTGTTGCTCGCGCTGTTGGACCCTGTAGCGTTTAGAGAACAATGTTTTAAACCGTGTAATCACACATTTGTAAATAGTTGCTGGTGTCGGTTTAGAAATTAATTAAGACTGTTCTAATTTAAAATGCCCTACTTGTTTACATAAGCTGGAACGGAAGTGATACGTTAGGGCCCGAATAGCTCAACGGTAGTGTGGATTGTTCACACACGGGGAATTTGTGCTCAATCCTGTACATCGGAAATTTGTTTATGTTGTTTTATTAGTATTATAAAGTTGTTTATTTTCTTATTCGTTATTTTAAACATATGACTAATATATAATCTCCTTTTAATTTTCATTATTTTGATACCCCACTCGATAGGTTTCGTTGTTTTTTTATTAAGGACTTACATTTGGCTCCAAACATCCGCCATATTGAATTTTAAATAATGTCACCTATCTAAGAACACTCTGGCAAATGAAAAAATCAAATGATACCCAAATTGTCAAGTAATTTAGAAGATACGAGGTAATAAAGAAATATTAGTACACACATACAAGATACGCGCGAAAAACATAACCTTTCCTGGGCAGTCGGGTAAAAATACATCTTATTCTTTTATTTACCATCTGAACTAGGAGCGGTGTCAGCTTGGAACAGACTCTCCCTGGTCTGACATCCGGACTCCTTGGTGTCTGGAGCTCCAACAGCTGCATCTCGAATCTCTTTCTTCTCTTCTACACTCTCTTTGCGACTTCTCAAGTTCTCTTCTTTCTTGCTCACGTCACTGCGACGCGTTCTACCGTTGCGTTCGGCCTAAGGAAAGATAGGTTAGGTTTGAAATTCTTATATCATTCCAAACTTCAACAATGGCAAGCGATATGCATGCAGTAGAGAGTCAAAAGTTTTCTCTAGGTCCAGCATAAAAAATAGGCCCCTTATGTGTTTAGAATGAATTATGTAGATTTTTTAAGTCACAGCCTCAAAAATGTATAATTCGTTGGGTTAATATGTTATTCAGATTTTTGCTGACCTTCTTATCGTGAGGTTCTGGAACAGCGTCCACCTCTCTTCTCCAGGGTTCATCATCTAGGTCCAAATGCGTCTCTTGGAAGTCGGAGTCGATGCTGGTTTGCTGTAAAAGAGAAGGTTGTGTGTTGTGTAATTACATTTAAAGATCGTGTACGGCGTATTTATGTGCATATACGCTATACATGGGGTTGCATTTGTGGAGTGATCAACGGGATCAGTAAAGAAGAAAATGCATGTCTCGTCCGATCCACGTATATTTGAACACTGCATATAAAAAGTTTGAAAGATTGCAAGCGGCTACGGTTGGCCGTATGACAATGCAGCTTAATCTAGGTTGCGATCAAAGTACGCTTCAGATGCGTGTATCTTATGCAAACTAATCTTGAAAATGATGAAATATAAAAAAAAACATGTACCAGGCCACTCAGAAAGTATTGCGATAAATAGTTTTTATATATGGCAGACTGGCCGGTTAGAATCTTTTTTGAAAATATGATTACTTGTAAGTAAAAATATGTGAGTTCCATTTTCAAAATTTCTCTCCACATTTTTTGCGAGCCAATTCAAAGTATCGTGTCTTACTGAAAAATTGATCTGCGCCGGGAACATTTTAGAGCTATGATTTTTTACGATTTCAAGTGTCGCCTGAAACCGGATGAATCGTTCGATAGACTTCAAATGGCATTTATGGATGAAAGCCCCTCCAAGGTAACCGTGTATCGTTGGTATAACGAATTTAGGCGCGGTCGACCAACCTTGGGGGATGAAGAAAGAAGCGGTCGCCCTTTGACGGCTATTACGGAAGAAAACGTGCTAGCAGTGAAAAATTTAATCCAAGATAATAGGCGAATTACATATCAGGAGATTCAGCACATATTAAAGATTGGATCGGAAAGCGTTCACGAGATTATACATGGGCATCTTCGCGTGAGGAGGATAGTATCGCGCTGGGTGCCGCACTACCTCACCGACGCTCAGAAGCAGGCCCGGGTGGAATGGTGCCGTGATATGCTGAACAAATTTGAAGCAGGCTCGTCTCGTCGTGTTTACGACATCGTAACAGGTGATGAGTTCTGGATTTATCAATACGATCCAGAAACCAAGCGCCAGTCGACAGTTTGGGTGTTTCAAAATGAACCAACGCCTACCAAAGTGAAGCGATCTCAAAGCGGGGGGAAGATTTTGATCGCCAGCTTTTTTAATTTGACTGGCCACTTGGCCTCAATTCCCTTACGAGATCAAAGAAGCATTAACGCCGAATGGTATACTACCAAATGTTTACCAGAAGTTTTTTCTGTTGTGAGCAACAAGCGACCAAACACAGGGCTCCGCGGACTACTGCTCCACCACGACAATGCGCCTGCACACACCGCGCTCAAAACGAGGGACTTCCTGGACAGCACACCAGTCAAACTCCTGGGTCACCCTCCTTACAGCCCTGATATAGCACCGTGTGACTTCTTTTTATTTCCAAAAATAAAAAATCAGCTCAAGGGGATACAATTTTCGTCGCCGGAAGATGCGCTGGCTGCGTTCGAGCAGGCTGTAAACGAGGTGTCCTACGGCGGACTGGAAAAAGTGTTTTGAAAACTGGTTCAGACGCATGAATCTTTGTATAGAGGCTGGTGGAGAGTACTTTGAAAAGATTTAATAAAAATATATGTACCTGTAGAACAATTTTTTTTAGTGTCGCAAATCTTTCTGAGTGTCCCACGTACATGCATTGTACAGATCGCATCTTCGTTGTCATGGAATTATTTTCGTACTGAGCATCACAGGCTGGCTTGTCTGCTAATAAATCAACTGACAATCAAAATGACGAAATAATATCGCTCTAAAAAACAAATGGAAACGAGAGGATACAAGCTTATGTTATGATTTTTATAATTATGACTCCACGTTAATTAAAATAAAATAAAAAATACATCGTGCCAGAATTCAATCTGGCAATTAATTTCATAATTTACGATACTTGATCTTAGAAAAGGTACCTGTGGAAGCCCCTTATGCTGCGACAGGCCACGCTGCTGCTTGAAGTATTCATTGGCATGGTTCTCTCTCTCCAAACTGGCTCGGAGCATGGCTGTCAAAGGTCCAGGACTCAGGATTTGGTCCCCTTCACCCACTAGGGAGTCCAGGCGGTCTTCTGTCGATTGTCGGATGTGCTCCTGATATAAACAAAATAAAATTGATTATATGACCGCCTGTGGTACCTGGTCTTAACCTAGTAAGTTTTTCAATTCGGAGGTCATCGATTTAATTACAACGAGAGACTTGCGAATGTATTTATTAAATCTAGAAAGAAGAATAACTTTTTATTAAAAAAAAAACATGAAATATTAACAAAATGAACTAATATCTTATCAAAGGTAATAAATGACCTCCAAAATTGTCCTGCTGTGGCATGGTACCCAGCAAGCTTGCTCATACTGCGGAGGAGAAAGCCAATCTTTTTGCCTCCTATTTTGCGGAAAGTTCGCGTCTTGATGCCGCAGGTAAAATACCACCCCCGTTACCTCGTGTCGACTGCTCTATGGCAGCGGTACGCATCCGGCAAAAAGAGGTCCTTAAAACCATGCGAAATCTAGACGTGAATAAAGCAAATGGCCCTGACGGTATCCCTGCAATCGTCCTGCGTAACTGTGCGCCTGAGTTGTCTCCGGTGTTGACACGCCTGTACCGCCTCTCACTTGAGACTGGTGTTGTTCCCAAATCGTGGAAGCTTGCAAATGTGCAACCTGTACCCAAAAAAGGTAGTCGAGCAGACCCTGCCAGCTATAGACCCATATCGGTAACCTCTATACTCTGCAAGATTATGGAGCGTGTACTGAATAATCGGCTCCTGGCATACCTTGAGGATAATCTCCTTAACGATCGCCAATACGGCTTCCGCCGAGGGCGATCGACGGGGGACCTCCTCGTGCATGCCACTCACTTATGGAGCGAGGCTATCGAGAGACATAGTGAAGCACTTGCCGTGTCTCTGGATATCTCCAAGGCCTTTGACAGGGTCTGGCACGCTAGCCTTACTGGCAAGCTTCCCGCCTACGGGTTACCTGCTGGCCTTTGCAACTGGATTTCGGACTTCTTGAGTGAACGATCCATACAAGTGGTCTTAGAAGGCTGCTCCTCCGGACAACAGGGTATTGATGCCGGAGTTCCTCAAGGTTCTGTCCTGTCTGCAACCTTATTCCTGCTGCATATCAACGACATGTTGACACCCGATACCTTTGGGTACGCTGATGACAGCAAGGTTGTTGACAGATATCTGTCCAGTGCAAGGGCCAACAGTGAAACAATCCAGTCTTGTCGGGAGTCCATAGTGGATCGTCTGAACTCATCGCTAAGGGTGATATCCGAGTGGGGCGATGCCAATCTCGTCAAGTTCAACGCATCCAAAACCCAGGCGTGTCTATTCTCGACAAAACGGAGTCCTTTTAACCTGGCTCCAACTTTCCGGGATGTATCCGTACCGATTTCTGACCATCTTGAGCTTCTTGGTATGAGCCTTACGTCCGACTTGAACTTTGGACGTTACATTGAGTCTCTGGCCACAACAGCTGCCAAAAAACTTGGTATCCTCTCGAAGGTGAGGCGATACTTCACACCGGGACAGCTATTGCAGTTGTACACAGCTCAAGTCCGATCGTGTATGGAGTACTGCTGCCACCTTTGGGACGGTTCAGCTAAATACCAGCTGGCTGCCTTAGACTCAATCGAGAAACGTGCTAAGAAGCTCATTGGAGACTCAGCACTGGTTGAGGCAAAACTACAGAACCTTGAGCACCGTCGCAGAGTGGCGTCCATGTCGGTATTTTACAGGATACATTTCGGGGAGTGCGCGTTAGCACTTCACGACCTTATACCCCCCTCCCCTTTCCATCTCCGGAGCACGAGGCGTGGACAGGGGTTCTACCCTTATGTCGTGGATATACCACAAATTCGCACGAAGCAGTTCGCTTCCACATTCTTAATGCGAACGGCTAAGGAGTGGAACTCCCTGCCGGCGGATCTGTTTCCGGAACAATATAACCTGGGCCTTTTCAAGGCGAGAGTGAATAGGCACTACATAGGTGAGTATGCTTCAACATAGTCCGCATCGTCACTTTTCACCAGGTGAGATGGCGGACAAATGCTCGCCTATATATATTTAAAAAAAAAAAAAAAAGCTGGCAACATTCTCCCTTTGGATAGCGAGGCTAGTCCGCTGCGCAAGGAAGCTGCCAGCCCTGCGGTTACCAGTGACTTCAGCAAGTCGCCTTTCATGTTTTTTTTATATAATTACTTTCTGAGTTTGTTCTTATTTGATTAGAACAATGCAGACTAAACCACATGCCAGATGATTCCATGTTTGGACGAAACAACCTCATTCCATGCTTTCAGAAGGCGCCCTTAAGAAGATACCTTTGACAATGGAAGGTGCACAAACTATGTCAACTGGTTTAAAAACTGGCAACAGCCTCCTGTTTGTGTACCCTCACATAATCGGTTTCTTTAAACCAACACGACAGAGAAAATCGAGGCTAACCTTAATAGCCTTGTGGTCCTGGTAGAGCTTCCTGATGCACTTGAAGAGGAAGACGAAGCTCATTCCGGACAGGATCAGGGAGAAGATCACCAGGATCACCATGATGTGCGGCTGCTTGATCAGGGACTCTTGGACATTCTGGAAAGTAGATTTGTGATGAGAATTTGAGTCGTTACTTCTCATATATACAACCACAACCTTACCTAATTTCATCAGAATCTACAACCTTCGAAAGACCGTGCAATAACTATAAGCTATTGAACTTTGCCGGGTATAAGAGATAGAAAATTGACTTCCACTTTCATTAGTCTTCAAACGGGGCGGTGTAAAAACTCTGATATCATGGTTCATTGGATCATCTGTCTACTAGAAATCTCGATAGTAGAATACTGAATGTATTGCCTTGCACAACTCAACGTCTTGATCAACTTTCAGACGGCGGTTTAAAAACTCTTTCACCAGAGTGCATTTGCCTCCATGGTTAAGTGGTCAGAGCTTACGATCCGGAGGTCCTGGGTTCGATTTTGGGGGGGGGGGACACAAAGTTGATATTTGGTGATTTATCACTTTGTGACTTTTTCCCCAGTTTGATTACATTGCAGGCCGAATCACCTGATTGTCCGAAAAAGATAAAGGATTCCGTGCATCGGGTGGGTGCGCTAAGCCGTCGGTCCCGGTCGCTGTCTTAGATTGTGGTCGTTACTCAAACCACGTCAGAGGCCTAATAGCTGTGCTAGCAGGCGGTTTGAAAACTCTGACACCGGGATTCGTTCGACTCAAGAATCCACTCGCTAAGAAGAAGACCAGAGAGCATCGAGTCTTCCTTTGACTCGAAAGCCTACTCGATAGAATAATACACTCATGACGAATAATAAATAGCAGATCACTAATTCGTCGCTCGGGACATGGCTGCTGTAGCTTAGCGGCTTTGAGCGTTGGGCCGGTTTTCCAAAGACGCGGGTTCAAATCCCGTCAGCGATCGAATTTTTGATTTGTTATTTCTGATATAATTAAGGATATTTTACCTTGCACAGCTCAACATCTTCATCGGCTTTCAGACGACAGTGGGCGTGGTTGTCACACTTGAGGGTCTCAGATATGCATGTGTTGTCATCACAGTTGAACTCTTGGTCGGTACATTTCTCTGTAAAATACGGTACCAAATTTACTTCCACTGGAATTGATAAAACTAAAAAAGAATTAAGTTAAAGCACAGACTTTTGTAAACAGAAGGTATGTGGTTACAAGATTATATACATACGTTTGTAATCACATTTATTTTTCATACATATAATCATGCCTTTATACCTAATGGGGTAAGCAGAGCGAAAACGGCCTAAGCATATATTGTTCCGCCACGTCTGGCAAAGTTTTGAGGATTATATTACTGTAGTGACAGGTTGTCAGCCCATCGCCGAAATTGCAATATACAGAAACCTTCGGATCCCTTAGCTGGTTTTTACAGCATGCCCGGGAGGAAATGCAGCCGGCACATTCTATGTTTTTCTCTCGTTCCCAGTCCAGCATGGAACAATCGCTCCTAGACCAGCATGGTTTTGCTCCTAGACCAGCATGGACCAGATTTCTTCTTTGAATTTTAAATTTTCAAGATGTTTGTCAATAACTATAGCAGGTGTAAGGAAAAACAACAATTTGTATGGAAAAGCAATTATTTTTTACTTCCTGAGAATGTTCCTGGTGGGAGTTATTCAGTGTCATTGACTGAGCAATCCCTATCAATTTGTGGGACACTGTCCCTTACACCCGATAGTAATATAGATTTTTACTCACCATCTTTCATCGGGTCCAATGTCCGGAAAGCGGTGTATGTTGCGTTAATATGGGTGTTTTCGTGAGCAGATTGGGACATGTAGATGTGGACATACATTATATTCCCTCTGTTTGTATTCGGCTTCCCTTCAGGTCTCGTTGATAATGCATTCGCTGCAGATCCGCAGTATCGTGCTAAACTGAAAAAGAAAAAAGAATCGTCCAAATACAGAATCAAACTTAAATTAACTTTTTTGTAGTTTCAAATAGAACAAAAGAGGATAAACAGATAGTACAAAATGATTTAGAAACTGGCCTCTGATGCGTATTTGAGGTGAATAGCCAACAATTTGTTTAGGCTAGTGGTTTTGCTAGGTAAAACCAGCATACATACATATAATCACGCCTTTATCCCTAATGGGGTAGGCAGAGCGTAAACGACCTAAACAAAAGGTTATTCCGCCACGTCTGACAATGCTTTGAGGGTTATTTACATAGATTTGTAGGTATATTGTTGTAGTGACAGGTTGTCAGCCCATCGCCTAAATTGCAATATACAGAAAGCCTCGGATCACTTAGCTGGTTTTTACAGCATGCCCGGGAGGAAATGCAGCTGGCATATTCTATGTTTTTCTCTCGCTCCTAATCCAGCAAGGAAGAAAATCAAGGCCAATATTAATGTACTATTTCATCAATCATTTTTTTTGTCAAAATATGCTATACCTACCTTATTCCGATTAATATACTGTTATTTTTAATCAAGATGGAATTGGCGAATATATTTAGATAGTTGATATTTAAATACTTACTGTTTTTCTTCTTCCATGATAAATCCGTATACTTCGACAATGTTTTCTTCGCATTCATTTGGTTTGGCTAACTCAAATTGGGTAAAATCCAAGTTAATCTACAATCAAAATCAAATAAATTTATTAGTTTTTATGTTTGAATATGTATTAACGAATCTTGCATGACATATTCTGAAGATCACTAACGTTATGCTCCGATTTACTTACATCAGTATTTTCTTCAGTAGTAATGTTGAAAAGCAAGTCGATACCATGGTTTCCAGCCTTGGACTTTTCGATACAGGTGTCTTGAACTATTTCCAGGTCTACTAAGCCGCTGGGCTTGTCTTTTAGATGGATGTAGCATTCACTGGGTATCCTGTCTGTAAATGACAAAGCTTGGTAAGATCAAACATAACTATTATAATATTATTACTATTATGCACACTACTGTCAGTGCCCAATCATCAGCGTACATTAAATAGGATTTTGCAGATCTTTTCTTTTACATACCTAACAAAAAATATGTTTGATAATGATGGTAAGTGGTAACTATAAAGGTGTTGTACCAAAGACGCTTCCTTGTAGAACACCATTTTTTTTTTCAATATCTTTGCGTTTTTAGAAGCGTGTGAGTTAATTAGTTGCCTAGTTATCAGAGAGAAATATATATGGCAAAGACAAAAGTGCAACTGTCATGCAATTTTTACTAGTTTTTGCACGACGATTGAGACAGAGACAGGGTCGAATGCCATTTTGAAATCCAAAAAGACTCCCGTTTCCAGTTTTTCGGTTACCATTTCCTTCATGTGATTGCTATGTTTATGTCACTGTATTTTGTTAAAGGTAAAAGGTTTTGCAATGCACTTACAGCTGTCTTGAGAAGAGATGAACTCGACTTTGATTGTGAACCCCTCGTATTCGATGGTCTCGTCTGTTTTAAACTTCAGCCACATGAAAGGACCAGTTGATGTTAGTGTTGGTGGAAATACTTCTCCGCAGTACTTGCCCATTAGTTTTGAGAAACCATATTGGCCGTTTCGAATCTATAAAAATATAAAAAACAATACAGATGACGGGAAGTGGATAGCATAATAAGGTAAACATATCGTAAAGAACGACTATTGAAAACCAAATTATTATGAATAGATCTTGGTGGTTTATCATTACAATCTGAATTTATTCGGAAATTCACGAAGACATGTTTTTTCGAATCGTGGAGAATAACTATCTTATTGACAACAAAAATAAATAAATCGCTTACCTCTAAATAATCATATGCGCATTTGGGATGCTCTTCTATGTGGAAAACATCGACGAAAGTTAATTTTATTACTTCTTTTTCTTTAGCTGAAAAATAAAAGAGAATTTGTGTTGCTCATAGAGTTGTTAACATCACACTTATATATTTTTAAAGTTCTGGTGAGATTAACTGATGAAATTATTATATCAATATTGCAATGGTTTAATTTTTAATTTTATTCTTACAATTAAATATGTTTTTCTTACCTTCAATAACATGTACGCAGTCAAGTTGACTATAATATGTTTTTATTGGAAGTGAAGCATTATAAGGATGAGTGATTTTCTTATTATTCTGAAAGGCTTCGCATCTTGGGTCTTGTTTATCCTCTCTTTTCACTCTTCGTTTTACTAACGATGATCCATAATTAAATTCATCTCTATCGTGCTCTACGTTTGGTAAAAAATGTCTAACTCCTCCACTTCCAAAATGTATGTATTTTGTTTCAGTAATTTTAGGATGTTTATGTTCTTCGTCATTTAGTTTATTTTTCACGCTATTTATTCTTTCTTCAGTCTCGATATTTAAATCTCGCTGTGTATATTTATTACTTTCTAAATTTACTTCTCTTTTATTATAAAAAATCAATTTTTCATCTTTATGTGGTGACTCTTCAGTACTTTTTTGAAAAATATTTGACTTTATTCTAGATTTAATTTCATCTACATTATCTAAACTGTTCGTTCCAAACTTAGAAATACCATTTTGATAATAAATATTATTATTATTGTAATCATGTTCTTTATAATTAGGGTTATGCTCAACTTGGCTATTGACTATGTAGTTATAAGGATTGGTCCTAGGCCTTATTCTTGGGGCCATGTTGTTGATTCTGTTTTGTTTTTGCACTGCGTGCTCGCTGGCTTGATCAGCTGTTTGCCCCATTGCTGTGCCGTATGTGGAACAAACTGTAACAAAGAAAAAAAAGCTATTTAGTATAGATCGTGGTATAGCATCTATATACTATTTTACTATTTCTTATGCTAAGTGTGAAAATTGAGAATTATGGAAAGCTGAATGCAGCACGACTGTGTTTCTAGGTGTAAGCTATTTTTTTTGTACCTAAATCATCATCTCCTTAGCCTTATCCCATATCTCACGGGGCGGGCTATCTAATCTAGTGGACTGAATGAGGGTATTGGTTTTTATACAGAGCGACTGCCATCTGACCTCCGCAACCCAGAAGGGAAACCAGATCCAATCTTAGATTAGGTCAGAGTTTTCAAGCCATCATGCTTAGCACTGGCCTCTGACATGGCTTAACGACTAATATCTACGGTATTAAATGGGACTAACGGCTAAACGTGCCTTCCGAAGCACGGAAAAAGCACCGAATAATATGAAATTCGAAAAACGAAAAGACATTGGTACGTGGGATTCGAACTACAATCCCACGCTCAGGAGGCAGCGGCCCTATCCACTACACCATCGGGCTCTTCCACTACACCATCGGGCTCTTCCACTACACCATCGGGCTCTTCCACTACACCATCGGGTTCTTCCACTACACCATCGGGCTCTTCCACTACACCATCGGGCTCTTCCACTACACCATCGGGCTCTTCCACTACACCATCGGGCTCTTCCACTACACCATCGGACTCTTCCATTACACCATCGGGCTCTTCCACTACACCATCGGGCTCTTCCACTACACCATCGGGCTCTTCCACTACACCATCGGACTCTTCCATTACACCATCGGGCTCTTCCACTACACCATCGGGCTCTTCCACTACACCATCGGGCTCTTCCACTACACCATCGGGCTCTTCCACTACACCATCGGGCTCTTCCACTACACCATCGGGCTCTTCCATTACACCATCGGGCTTTTACACTACACCATCGGGCTGTATTTTTTTGTACCTACATATTTTGAGTAATGAGTCAAACACGTTAAAGATTACCTGATGTTGTATTAACAAGGATCATCAGCTTTTACACTAAGGTCAATGTACTCATAAAACAGAACTTTCTTCGAACAAACGTCAGAACACGAAAAGTTTGTATTACCTACCGACTTTTGGTGCCGTAGTAGGTACCTGACTTTCTCCCATTTTCCTCATGGAAAGTTGCTTTTAACTGCCTATGAGGTGCAGTTGTGTGAGTTTTAGTGTAGCAACACACAGGCGTCACTTACTGCGCTCAAGGTTGCGCTTAACACGCTGTCAGCCCAGTCTGTTTTGCATTACAGCCCTACATCGGCGCATTCCTCTGCCAGTATGCACAAGCGTCGATTCTCGCGACATAATCCTAAGTCTTATTCTTAGCTAGTCACTTTCTTAAGTTTGACATAAGAACAGGATACCAAGTAAACACATGACTTTGACATTTCTTATTTGACGTAAGACGCTTTAAATAAGAACTGAGTATAGAGCATGCTTCCTTATTTCACGTCAAATAAGCAGTCTTATCAGATTAGGAATGTCAAAGTCATGTGTTTATTTGCTATCCTGTTCTTATGTCAAACTTAAGAAAGTGTCAGCGCTAGCTAAGAATTAGAATTAGGATTATGTCGCGAGAATCGACGCCATTAGGTGACGCATGTGTGTTGTAAGCAACGTAAAAAGCATTGACAGCGTGTTGAGCGCAACCTTGCGCGCAGTGAGTGACACCTGTGTGTTGCTGCATTTAGGGTTGGGCTTGTCAGTATCTTCCGAATGTCTTACAACTAAAAATATCTTTGTTTTAAAGAGCACGACAATCTACCGATTCTGTGGTTTCTCTGATTCCTCGACTAGTTATAAAAATGTACTTACCTTTAGTTTAATAAAAAAAAAAAAACTTATTTCTTGACCTGACGATCCACACTATAATAACAGTTTATTTTGGTACACCTTATATTTCCTACATTTTCCAAATTCCCGCTGATCCATAAACACATTTCTCTAGAATAGGAAGCTTTAAGCATGGGCCCGCAGAACCCTAATAAATTAGGGTCCTTTTGGGCTAAACGGGCATAGTATGATGATCTCAATAGTTGTGGGCAGACCTATGGACGTATTTACATAAAAATGGATCTGTTGCTCCCACTTCAATCTCCTAGGAACGGACGGACTTTCATGTAAATATTTATTGTATGTTTACGAAAACAATACGTTTTGACTATTACTTTGTTATTATTCCGCTCTGCGATATTTTGGGTATAAATTAACTATAATAATAATGAAGCTGTATATTTTTCTCCACAAAAAGTCACATTGAACATTAATATTAGAGACAAAAAATAATTTTACATTTGTGGGAGAATGAAGACTAAACGAAGGCCCGTATAGATAAACAGCACTTGAGATTGACGGCTAGCTTGAGTTTGTGTCAGAAATGCCATTTCAGTGCAATATGACCTGCCAAATCCATACTTAATATTGCCTTCAATCTTGAGATAGCTTTGTGAAAACAAGCCTAAAACCAGCTTATATGATTAGGTCTCCAGGCACTTACCCTTTACCTGCTGTTGTTTTGTAGTTAACACTACACAGGTCAATAAAATTGTAATTGGAGTGTACATATACTGACCTAGACTTCAGTCAAGAGCAAACCCATCACTACATAGTATAAAACAAAGTCGCTTTCTGTGTCCCTGTTTCCCTATGTATGCATAAATCTTTAAAACTACGCAACGGATTTTGATGCGGTTTCTTTTAATGGATAGAGTGATTCAAGAGGAAGGTTTATATGTATAATACATGCATAATGTAGTAGAGAAACACTGATAATTTCCGGTCGAAGCCGAGGTGGGTCGCTAGTTTAAAATAAAAAAAAAACATAGCTTAGCCAAAATCACTTACATTTATTTTAAAAGTAATGTGTGTGTGTGTGAGTGTGTCTTCAGGTCACAATTCTCAAAAGAGATTCTCAAAATAGTTAAATTTAAAATATTATGGCTAGTGTAACGACGATAAAATATATCGATAGTATATATCAATAACGACACCGGAACCAATGGTTTAACGTGCTTTCGGAAGCACAAAATCGTTAAATTCGTTAAAAATCTAGCAAATCTTAAATTTTAGTAATACGTGCTTAAACCTATTTCTTTTACGGGGCAGGCAGTGTGTCAACGGCTTATAAGAAGTGGTTATCGCTTCGTGTCTGGATAGTTTTGAGAGGTATACAGGGTGTAACAGTAAGGGTATATACGTATATATATTTTTTTGATTTTTGACCTATGTTCCTTGGGGAAAGTTGTTCAATTTCATGGGCAAATCTACATCCCTTTGGACGTCCAAAGGGATGGAAAAATCAAAAAAATATATATACGTATATACCCTTACTGTTACACCCTGAAAAATCAAAAATCAAAAAATTACCATACAAAATGCATCAGCGGATAGCACATTTAGTATGGAAACCTATGTTTAAGTTTTTCGACCTATGATCCTTGGGGAAATTTGTTCAGTTTCATGGACGGATTCACATCATACAAATCACACATAAAATGCAACACACCAAAACCCACTCGGACTTCTCAGTATACGTAAGAAAAGAAACCATTATTTTTACAAGCGAATCAATTTTATAATGTCACCAATCACCATCATGTCCTTAGCCTTTTTCAGTATTTCACGGGGTCGACTACCTTATCTAGGTGATTAAACGAGGGTACTGGTTATTATACAGAACGACTGACATCTGACCTCCGCAAACCAGAAGGGAATCCAGACCCAATCCTAGATTAGGTCAGAGTTTTCAAGCCGCCATTGTTCAGCAATGGCCCCTGACATTGCTTAACGACTAATATCTACGATGTTTAATTATATTTACCAGGACTAACGGCTGAACTCGCCTTCTAAAGCATGGAAATAGCTCCGAATAAACGTTCATATGTAATTCGAGAACTGATGACCTCTGCTCAGGAGATACCGGCCCTATCCACTATACCATCGAGCTTTTCGATTTTATAAGGTATAGAAGTTTTTTATTTTCTTCTACGCTAGCCTGGGAGCGAGAGAAAAACATAGAATGAGCCAGCTGCATTTCCTTCTGGGCATGCTGTAAAAACCAGCTAAGGGATCCGAGGGTTTCTGTATATTGCAATTTAGACGATAGACTGACAACCTGTCATTATAGCAATATACCTACAAATGTATCTTAAATAACCCTCAAAACTTTGTCAGACGTGGCGGAAAGATCTTTGTTTAGGTCATATACGCTCTGTCTATCCTAATAGGGATAAAAGCGTTATTATACGTATGTATGTATGTAAAAGATATTTCCCTTTCAGCGCATTAATCAAACAGCGCTGAGTCTGAGGTTCAACTCCCGAAGGACTCGTTTGATCTGATAGTGGCCTCGCCAAAATGTGCTGTTATTTGTCACACTAGAGGTCACGAGAGGTCGAGGTCAAAGGTCGCATCTCCTGACTTTCCACCTCTGTAGAGGGCTTTCCCTTATGAATTTGTTTATGCATGCATACATACTATCACGTATGTATCCCTAATGGGGTAGGCAGAGCGTCAGCGACCCAATAAGGCCGTTCCGCTACGTCTGACAATGCTTTTAGGGTTATTTCAGATAGATTTGTAGGTATATACTGTTTCTTCTTAGCGACAGGATTCTGGAGTCGAACGACCCGATGCACTTTGGTGTCAGAGTTTTCAAACCGCCTAGTAGCCCAGCTCTGACATGGTTTGAGTAACGACCACTATCAGCCGTCATATGATATGGCGGATAAAATTGACAGAAATACTGGGGAAACGCGCCAAATATTAGCAGACAAAGTGCAAAACTATAGAGTATAAATCGCCTGTCCATTTTCAATTTTATTATTTTGAAAGAGACAGATAGATTTTAGTGTAGTTTTCTATAGTAGTCTAGAATCGAGCCTATAGTTGCTTCGGAGGGTTAATCTGTCAGTCCTAGTCGCTGTCTCTGATATCATGGTTCGTTAAGTTGTTTCTTTGTAAAACCCACAAGACAGAGAAAATAGTTTAGTAGGAAAAAGAAAAAATGGACAAGATCCTAAAAATAATTTCATTTAACAAGTATTTTGAAAAACGATTCAAACAACCCGACTGTACTAACTATAAAAAAAATATTTATTGCATAAATTTTTCTGAAATTGATCTTTAAATATATCAATTACTAGCGACCCGACCGCGCAGAATTGTGACCTGAAGACACACTCACACACACACATTACTTTTAAAATAAATGTAAGTGATTTTGGCTAAGCTATGTTTTTTTTTTATTTTAAACTAGCGACCCGCCTCGGCTTCGCACGGAAATTATCAGTGTTTCTCTGCTATATTATGCATTTATTATACATATAAACCTTCCTCTTGAATCACTCTATCCATTAAAAGAAACCGCATCAAAATCCGTTGCGTAGTTTTAAATATTTATGCATACATAGGGAAATAGGGACAGAGAAAGTGACTTTGTTTTATACTATGTAGTGATGATATACTCGTACATTTTAGTAAATTATTTTTAATTACCTTTATTTTATATCCCACTCGATAGGTATAGTCGAAAAAAAAAATTCATGACCTTAAACTTAGCGGCTTAAATAAACCATTTTGAATTTTGAAAAAATTACACCTATCTTAGAACATTCGAGTGTTTGGGACGAATCGAAAGATACCCTCTTTTTCAAAATCCATCCAACCGTTTTGGTGATATGAGGTAATAAAGAAATATCAAAAAATACATACATAAGGGCCCGATGGTGTAGTGGATAGGGCCGCTGCCTCCTGAGCGGGAGGTCGTGGTTCGTATCCCACCACGTACCAATGTGTTTTTCGGTTTTCGAATTTAATATGTACGTTTACTCGGCGCTTTTTCCGGGCTTCGGAAGGCACGTTAAGCCATTGGCCCCGGTAAATATCGTTTAATACCGTAGATATTAGTCGTTAAGCCATACCAAAGGCCAGTACTAAGCATTGGCGGCTTGAAAACTTTGACCTAATCTAGGATTGGGTCTGGTTTCCCTTCTAGGTTGAGGAGGTCAGATGGCAGTCGCTATGTGTAAAAACTAGTACCCTCGTTCAATCCCCTAGGTTAGGTAGCCGAAACCCGTGTGATACGGGATAAAAGCTAGGGAGACGACATGCATAAGTAATGAAAACTGATCGGCTTACTTGTTTGTATTGAAAGGAGGGTTAGCCCTCAACGTTTACAAACGATGTTTTTTTTATACAAACAAGTAAGCCGATCAGTTTTCATTATCAATAACACTTAATTTTTCACGTTTATCGTTTAGAGTTATAAAACATACATACGCGTGAAGAACATAACCTTCCTTGATAGTCAGGTAAAAATCCTATGCCAGTACCTTGACAAGATGTTTGTGGACAGTTCAATGA
The DNA here is from genome assembly GCA_949820665.1 of Scrobipalpa costella. Classification (NCBI taxonomy): domain Eukaryota; kingdom Metazoa; phylum Arthropoda; class Insecta; order Lepidoptera; family Gelechiidae; genus Scrobipalpa; species Scrobipalpa costella. The sequence goes on from OX463315.1 coordinate 694,300, forward strand.
GGTTCAGTGAGGTTCAGTGAGGTTCAGTGAGTTTCAGTGGTTGGTGCCGCTTTGCGACTGTCATCGTCTAGTTGTTGAATTAAAGATTAAGCGCCACAATGCTAGGGTTGGAGCAGTCACAGGTATTTTCAATTGAGCTTGAAAAAGTTTCGGATAAATATCCGAAAAAAATATATTTCAAAAACTTTTTTTTTTACAGATTTGGTATTATAATATTTTTTTAAAAGAATCATTTTTAATTCTTGAGTAGAACGTTGGTACACTTCTTCCTTGCTGTCATAATATAGGGTTCGATTAAAGATTAGCCGGCTCAAACTAAAATTCAGATACATTTGTCACTTTCAGACTTATAACATTGAAAAAGGACAGGCGGCACCATCGTTTTACACTTTGTCCGCTAGATTTTGACGCGGTTTTGTACGTTTCCCCAGATAACGCATAAAACGCATAAAACCACTGACCATAAATCAAGAACCAGGGAGAATAGATCTCCTATCCTTAAGGTTCCAATGTTTTATTCTGTAAGTGACAAATAGATTTTAATTTGAGTTTTAATATATATATATATATAGCCGGAGAATCTAGCTGCTGCATTTCCTCCCGGGCATGCTGTAAAAACCAGCTAAGGGATCCGAGGGTTTCAGTATATTGTAATTTAGGCGATGGGCTGACAACCTGTCACTACAGCAATATACTTACAAATCTATCTTAAATAACCCTCAAAACTTTGTCAGACGTGGCGGAACGACCTTTGTTTGGGTCGTTTACGCTCTGCCTACCCCATTAGCGATAAAGGCGTGATTATATGTATGTATGTATGTAAATCTAGAATTGAGCCCATGATGTAGGTATGTTAAGCGCCACAATGCTAGGGGTGAAGCAGTCACAGGTATTTTCAATTGAACTTGAAAAAGTTTCGGATAAATATTCGATAAGTTCTTCATAAAAAAATACCTTCCATGCTGGACTGGTAGCGAGAGAAAAACAAAGAATGTGCCAGCTGCATTTCCTCCCGGGCATGCTGTAAAGGGCTCCCAGCTAAGGGATACGAGGGTTTCTGTATATTGCAATTTAGGCGAAAGGCTGACAACCTGTCACTGCAGCAATATACCTACAAATCAATCTTAAATAACCCTCAAAACTTTGTCAGACGTAGCGGAACGAGTTTTGTTTAGTTCGTTCACGCTCTGCCTACCCCATTAGGGATAAAGGCGTGATTGTATGTATGTATGTAAAAAAAGACCTACACTGTTATAAAATTCGTTCAGAAAAAAAAATTACATAGGTACAAAATGATCACCATAATCAGTCAGTTTGTATGGAACAGTATGTTTTTATTTCCTGAAATAATTTTCCTAAATGTTCAGTTTCGTTGACTGAGCTACCTGATCAGGTTTCGGAAGGCTGTGTCTTACTATATTGGGTATCATCAATTTCAAAATATTATGTAATGTTATAAATATTTTTGAGGAGTTTAAGCACTCAAAATGCTTTTTCATTTATTAATTGGATCAAAGAAAATAATTTACTTTCTGGCAAGACTCAAACCTGCATCTTTGGAATGCCGGTCCATTACTCTACCAACTGAGCTACAAAAACGGTAAGGGAAGTAACAAATTTATCATAGTGTTTCTTATATACACGTCATAGCGACATTAGCGACATTTAGCCATGTAGTTTAGAGCATGACCAGTCCAAATTAAGATGGGAATTCAAGTCAATAATTTGTTAGAGTAATGGACACGGCATTCCAGAGACGCAGGTTTGAGTCCTGCCGAAAACGAATTTATTATATTCTTTCTTTCATATTAAACGTAAATGTTATATATACGTATATGTAACATAATTAACTTTCGAGTGGCACAAACTTAATTTGGTGCCTATAGGGAAAACTTCCTAATTGGCGTTCAAATTGGCAAACTGTTGCATAAAGGCAAATAATTTAAGACATTATAGTAAAGGTAAGAATCAGTAAAACGTACAAGCAATTGAAACAAAACTACCTCCATGGTCTAGTTGTCAGGGTCATGGGCTTACGATCCGGAGGTCCAGGATTCGATTCCCAAGGGGGGACAGAAAGTTGATACATACATACATATAATCACGCCTTTATCCCTAATAGGGTAGGCAGAGCGTAAACGACGTAAACAAAGGTCGTTCCGCCACGTCTGACAAAGTTTTGAAGGTTATTAAGATAGATTTGTAAGTATATTGCCGTAGTGAGAGGTTGTCAGCCCATCGCCTAAATTGCAATATACAGAAACCATCGGATCCCTTAGCTGGTTTTTACAACATGCCCGGGAGGAAATGCAGCTGGCAATTTCTCTGTTTTTCTCTCGCTTCCAGTCCAGCATGGAAGTTGATATTTGTCATTTAATCACTTTGTGAGGTTGTCCCCAGTTTGGTCAGCAAAGAAAAAGGATTCCGTGCATCGGAGTGCATGCTAAGCCGTCGGTTCCGGTAGCTGTCTTTGATAGTGGTATTTACTGAAACCATGTCAGTGGCCTAATAGCTGTGATACTAGGCGATTTGAAAACTCTAACACCAAGGTTCATCGGATCGTTCGACTGAAGAATCCACTCGCTAAGAAGAAGATTGAAACAAACCTCCGATAAACTCCTGTATATGAGTTTTTAACGCTTATATGTGTAAAGTAAAGACCAGTGTTATAATATACTTATCGTGTTTAACAATATAACTTGCGTATAGTCAATAAGGAAACCAATTTACCCGGTTAATAAGTGCTTCGTTCTTGTAAGCTTAGCTTGTTTGGATCGGAACGGAATCCAACTCTTGAGGAGCAGCTGTTAATCATGATCTCCGTAGAGTGGTCCTCCCCGCAAGAGGGCCTTTTTCCACGTGTATCCCTCTCGAGATAATGTAATGTACAGTGTAAAGGCACTTGCTTGGCTTTTGTGGTGACTGTAAGAGAAAACGAAACATATCGGTTCGAAATGAGCACAAAAGAGTGGTCAACAAACGACGAACACGACAATAATCAGACTAGACTAGACAGTTGGCTCGATTCTAGATATCACCGACTAAAGCTAAAATTAAAATCTATCCGTCACTTTTCAAATAATAAAATTGAAAAAGGACATTCAATTTATACTCTATGGTTTTACACTTTGTCCGCTAGATTTTAACTCACTTTTTATAGTCGATGGTTTTATGCGTTATCTGTCAATTTTATCCGCTGTCTATCTATCCGCTATCTATGATATGGCGAATAAAATTGACAGAAATACTGGGTGCACGTTTCCCCAGTATTGTATATCATATGACAGCGGATAAAATTGACAGATAACGCATAAAACCATCGACTATAAATTAAAAGCCGGAGAGAATAGATCTCCTGTTCTTTTCCATTGTTTTTAGTCTAAAAGTGACAAATAGATTTTAATTATAGTTTTTGCCGGAAAATCTAGAATTTGCTTAATATAATATTATGTTTCATTATGAAAATATTCAACTCTTTTATAGACCTAATCATTTAACTTGTTTAATTTATTATTTCGGCTTTATTGAAACAACAAACAGTGATTATTATTTTTTCTATCAAGAAAAATGCAATACTTGATTGGCATGACGATATCTGTCACTATACTCAATGAGACTCTCATTAGCTTTTTTTATTGGTCGTATGAAGACGTTTTACTGTTTCCTATTTATACTATGGCAATACATAATAACAAATATCTCACAAGTCATTATTATTGTACACGAATGAACGTAAAAATGAGAGGACCGTCATCGTTACGTTATAAATTATCATATTCTCCCTAGCCGTATCCCGTATATCACGGGGTCGGCTACCTAATTTAGGGGATTGAACGAAGGTACTGGTTTTCAACACAGAGCGACTGCCATCTGACGCAGAAGGGAAACAAGACCTAATCCTAGATTAGGTCAGAGTTTTCAAGCCGACAATGCTTAGCACTGGCCTCTGACAAAAATTTCAAAAACCCTAACTACATGAAGGCGTAGAAAGAGAGCTTTGAATATTAGGTACATCAATAGCGGTCTTTTAAAACAACAAAAAAATATATTAGAAACTTTAAAGCTAATTCTTAAATACCTATTCATTGACACCCCACTTGGCATAGTTGGTCACTTCATTTTATTTTTACAAAATGTTGACTGAATGTCGCTATATTTCATTTTGGTCAAATTAATTCCTTCAGTTACAATCGCATGGTTAAGGCTTATATATTGTAAGAATCATTAAAATCAGGCTCACGTCTTTTTTGATTTCTAGAGCGCCATAAAGACAGAAACAATAAACATACATATACACGCTAATAAACACATTACTCTTCTTTTCGCTGCGCAGTCGGGTAAATATTCACTCTTTCTTTTGAGCAGTCATTGCTCAATTTTTTTTACGAGAACTATACTGTTTCCAAATCAGATTTAGAATAAAGGTAAACAAAGTCTCATGTCTTTTAATAGAACATTTTATTTGTAAAATATTATTTAGCTATCAAACATGACCAAACCACATAATGAAATAGTACATACATACATACATATAGTCACGCCTTTATCCCTAATGGGGTAGGCAGAGCGTAAACGACCTAAACAAAGGTCGTTTTGCCACGTCTGACAAAGCTTTGAGGGTTATTTAAGATAGATGAAATAGTAGTTTTAGTCATTTAACTAATTTGCCAACAGGTATCATTTATTTTTTAAATGTGTTTTTGATAAAAAGATGAACCTTTGCTAACTTTTCTCCTAAATCTGATTTGGAAATAGTATAGTTCCTTACTTGATTATTCAGCATCTACTGATAAGTATCTCAAATTTGTTGACTTTAGTAAGATAAGGCAGAGCGTAAACGACCTAAACAAAGGTCGTTTTGCCACGTCTGACAAAGCTTTGAGGGTTATTTAAGATAGATGAAATAGTAGTTTTAGTCATTTAACTAATTTGCCAACAGGTATCATTTATTTTTTAAATGTGTTTTTGATAAAAAGATGAACCTTTGCTAACTTTTCTCCTAAATCTGATTTGGAAATAGTATAGTTCCTTACTTGATTATTCAGCATCTACAGATATGTATCTCAAATTTGTTGACTTTAGTAAAAATAAAAACGAATTGCATATCTGAACCGCAGCACAGCCCTAGCCTCTCTGAAAACCCTCCAGGGAGGCGCCCTAGGCCTCCACTAACTTATTCATTGCTCATTTTGTAGATCCGAGCGCGCGTCAAAAATTGTACCGGCGACGACAGTTTAAAAAGGATATACTAGCGGTATCTACGGTTTTAGCAAATATCGTGTATCGTGTAAAGTCGCCATGTTAAGCACTGCCTCGGTAGCTCAGTTGGCACGGCGATAGAACGACTATCCGATCGTCGTACAAATCCTGCTCGCTGCAAAATCTTATTTTTCATATTTAAGAAATGTTATATATATTTATTTTCCCCCATGCTGGACTGGGAGCGAGAGAAAAACATTGAATGTGTCAGCTGCATTTTCACCCGGACATGCTGTAAAAACATTGCAATTTAGGCGATAGGCTGACAACCTGTCACTACAGAAATATATCTACTAATCTGTTATAAATAACCCTCAAAACTTTGTCAGACGAGGCGGAACAACCTTTGTTTACGTCGTTTACGCTCTGCCTTCCCTATTAGAGATAAAGGCGTGATTATATGTATGTATATATATAATACTAATATATTTATTAATAAGATTTTTTTCTGGTTTTACAAATAAATTGGTATAACTTTAGTTTCCGTTCCAGCTTGGAAGTAAGTAACTATAAATAAAATTCCTTTGCCACTGGTTGTGTTTTTCCCGTAGGAGAGCCGGTATTTTACAAGCAATTAATTTTCAACAATTACAAGAAACTTTTCTCGTAGTCTCTCAGATTTTCTTGTTAAAGTAATTTCAAGGTTGTTCGTGAATTTCTTGCTTTATTTCAGAGTTTACTGCCTTCTTAAATGTTGGTGATTATAAAACTTACAGAATAGGCAGCGAATGAGGCCCGTAATTATAAACAGCACTTGAGACTGACAGCTAGTTTGAGTCCGTATCAGAAATGTAATTTTAGTACAAAAGGACCTGTCAAATCCATACTTAATACTACTCTCAATCTTGAGATAGATAGGCAGGTTGTCAGCCCTTCGCCTAAATTACAATATATTGAAACCCTCGAATCCCTTAGCTGATTTTTAGAACATGCCCGGGAAGAGATGCAGCTGGCACAATCTATGTTTTTCCTAGAAACAACGACAAACAATTCCCTATTTAAAAAAGGAAAAGCGTTGTCTGAGCAGGTGTATGTATGTTATGAAAAAATTTAACTATCTGTATTCACGGAAATGCATACATATTCAGTACACAATAATTAAATTTATGTACTAGCCGGTACAATTCCTACTGTAGTCCGCAATTCAAACGAATGGCACACAGCTGGCCGATATGCAATTGTGGAGGCACAGGTAACAGCCCACATACATCCTCAAGTGGGCTGCAAGACTACTAAATACTTATCCATTCTGATACAGGATATACCTACCAATACCTAATAACTACTATCAGATCTATACCTGTTAACTGCCTTCGCGGTCTAGAGGCCTGAGCCATGGGCTCTCGACCTTGAGATCCTGGGTTTGTTGCCCGGCGGGGGACAATGACTTTGTGTTGTTGTTTCTAGTTTGGTTAGGACATTGCAGGCCGATCACCTGGTTGTCGGATGATCATGTAAATAGTTTGTCCTGCGCCTGATTTATCTTTGATCATGTCAGTCAGTGTCCCATCAGAATAAGAAATTGAGGGAATAGAGAGTGTACCTGTATGTAGCGCATGCACTTGGACACTAAAAGCTAGTCTTGCGCATCTGGCCGGTCTCTGGGAGATAAGCCGCCATCACCGAAAATCGGAGGGAGGACTTTTATTACTACCTACAGTACGCTGGCATAACGTGCCTTCAGAAGCACGGACAGGGCTCAAGACAGACAAGACAAAGATTTATTTTCTGTTCTGATTTGCCTAAATAGTAATGCATCAAAACCCTCGGATCCCTTCCTCGCCTCGCAAACTGGTAAATCCCATATTATTTAATCTCGCAGGCCAGAAAAGAAGCCATTGTTGGCTTAAACATCAGACAAGTGCTAGAGAAAGATGGATTTTTAGTTTTACTTCATCTACACGACAACTTGCTTCAAAACTAAGCGTACACTTGCAAGTGCAACACACAAGCTCCCCAACTCCAAACTCTACCAAGTTTCAGACACACTTGGTTCCGGTTTTGTCACATCGCCTCCTGGGTCGTAGTTATTACAGGGCCGTATTTTATTAATGCATTACCTAGCAGCTGTCGCTGGCAGCACGCCAGGGCCGCATTTAGAGGCTTTATTAAAATCAGCTTAGTGAAATACGGGGGGTTTGATCGAAAGTGTAATGTCCACGGACGGGATGGGGTTTTGATTTTGAGGAGTTGAAATTGATGGGGAGGCAGAACAGGCCAAATGCCACGGGTAGCCAGAGAAAGAGGATATAACCTTTTTGTAAACGATCCTTTGATAAACAATAAGAACGACCTTATATTTTACAAAAATCTTTCGGCGCACGAAATTCCGATATCTTTGATTTAAAATATCTCGGTAATATGACGTCTAAACAAAAAATCACAATAAATATTTTTGTTTTCTTTTTGTTTAGAATTGAATGGTTTAAGTTTGATCGTGCTCCGCGTTGTTTTTTTAAAATATGGGTCGCCATTCACATTTCGCCAGGCTGCACACAAAAAGGTTACATCGCCTTTGTCCATTGAACGCTTGAATGCTGAAATGAATTGTAAAACTTCGAAGCTCTTGGCTCCTTCCTATCGAATTTTACAGTACCTTCCTATACCCAGTAAGAAAAAAATGCTGTGATACGTAGGTATATTATTTGTTGTTGTATCGATCCCAATGCAGCAAAGAAGAACTATACTCTATACATACATTACATATAAATAATCACGCCTTTATCCCCAATGGGGTAGGCAGAGCATAGACGACCTAAACAAGGGTCGTTCTGCTACGTCTGACAAAGTTTTGAGGGTTATTTACGATAGAGTTATAGGTATATTGCTGTAGTAAAAGTTTGTCAGCACATCGCCTAAATTTTAATATATTGGAACTCTCGGATCCCTTAGTTGGTTTTTATAGCATGCCCGGGAGGAAATGCAGCTGCCACATTCTATGTTTTTCTCGCCCTAACAGGCCAGCATGGAAGGATATATATTTTATACATACATACACATTATCACACATTAACCCAAAACGGGTAGGCAAAGCGTAAACGACCATAGAAAAGGTCGATCCGCCACGTCTGACAAGTTTTGAGAGCAAATTTTGATTGAACTGTATATCGCTGTAGTGACAGGTTGTCAGCTACCCTCGAATCCCTTAGCTGTTTTTATGGCATTCCTGGGAGGAAATGCTGCTGCCACATACTTTGTTTTTCTATAACTCTCAGTCCAGCATGAAAGCAATATTTTATGTTTACATAAATAAATAATCCCAGATTAAACCCAAACACACATTATCCCAAAAAGGTCCATAATTATAATTAGCCCTCTGAAGTATCTCGTAAACACCACGTATTTTGATCCTTTCTTCTCTCCAGGAATTTGTGATTATCTCAGAGAGACCCACTTCAAAAGAACAATGAAAAACGTACCCTTTGAAACCGACACGACTTTTAATTTATGTCCGTTGCTCTTCGAGGACAATGGACATTGTGAAATGAAAATTGGACATGCCAATACCTGCAAACACTGATGTTTCTACTTCTTCTTATCTTGTCGATCGAACACAGGACAGTAATCTTACAATGTGGTGGCCCAGAACTTTGTTATTGTATTGCGGATCAATTGGCAATCATTAGATCCGCTTGCGTGCAAGTATTAGGGCACGCAGGGTACGATGTTAAATGTGGCTTTGTCTGAACTGCACCGCAAACACAGTTCACATCGGGGTTCTTACCCAAACTACTCCTTTACCCAAAGGTTGCCTGGCAGAAATTGCTACCCTAGCAATAAGGCCGCCTAATTGTACTCTGTTTGTTTTGTAATGTGTGTTCCTGTACAATGTGCAATAAAGAATATTTGTATTGTTCTTCGAGAATCTCCACCTGACCATGTTCTCTTTGATTCTGATAACCTGAGCTCTAAGTCTATTTAAAGACTTCCAGGACAGCCAGAGTAGTTCATATCTAGGCGGTAGATTTTCGGAGAGCGGGACGAACGGGGGAGGCAGAGATGTTTTTTCTCGTCAAAGTTTGCATTTCTACTTCTAAGACTTTTTACCCGTCTTCGGGCAATAAGGAGAGTTATTACATTATAAAGATCTCTACAAAAGCTTTAAGGGCAGCAACACACAGGCGTCTATTTTACTACACAGGCGTCTACTCTACTGCGTTACTGCGCGCAAGGTTCTGCTCAACATGCTGTCATTGCTTATTACATTGCCTACAACACACATATATTCCGCGCTGGAGTGGGAGCAACAGAAAAACATAGAATATGCCAGCTGCATTTCCTCCCGGGCACGCTGTTAAAACCAGCTAAGGGATCCAATTGTTTCAAAATATTGCAATTTAGGCGATGGGCTGATAACCTGTCACTACAGCAATATACCCACAAATCCATCTTAAATAACCCTCAAAACTTTGTCAGATGTGGTGGAACCATCTTTATATATACTTTATTGCATAAACACAAAATAAATGTTATTTACAAATATAGTGTGCAAGGGCTTTGTGTAGGTTGTTTATGCTCTGCCTTCCCCATTAGGGATAAAAGAGTGATTATATATATGTATGTACAACACACATGCGTCACTTTACGCTAAGTATTGAAATTATCTAAAAAGCATTCTATTCAACACTTCTTTCTGCTATGAATCATAAACTTAAGTTGGTGCCATCATGGAGTGTTTCGTTTCTGTTTTCGTGGAGTGTCCTTTTAGCAGAGGATGAATGAATTACTATTTATTTACATTTGTTATGCAAAATGGAAAATAATGTTGGTAACTACCAATTTTATTAAAACTAATTATTAAATTGTATTGATGTATTAACTTATGACTTGTAACTATGTTGTTATAAATAAATGTATTGTATTGTATGCCACACGCAGGAAGATCTAGACTTCTCGTATATCATCACACGGGTAATAGAACTCTACCGAATCGATTGCACAAACCTACTAAGAAATATTTCTCGACCCTTATCCTCATACTTCCTACTTCCATGCTGGCCTGGGGGCGAGAGAAAAACATAGAATATGTCGGCTGCATTTAATCCTAGGCATGCTGTAAAAACCAGCTAAGGGATCCGAGGGTTTTTGTATATTGCAATGTAGGCGATAGGCTGACAACCTGGCACTACAGCAATATACCTACAAATCTTTCTTAAATAACACTCGAAACTTTGTCAGATGTGGCGGAACGACCTTTGTTTATGCTCCGCCAACCTAAATACACACATACATACATATAATTACACCTTTATCATATGTATGTATGTGTGTAATTAAATTTTATGATACATGCAGAGGATAAAGACTTCTACTACGGGAATATAACTCTACAGAAACAATTGCACACACCTCTTAAGAAATCTTTCTTGACCCTTATCCTCAGAAATGAAGAACAAATGAGTTAGCCACGCCTTCTCTCCAGCTAAGCTTAATTACTTGTGAAGAATCAGCCACTTCACTCCCTGAGGACCTCATTATCAACGGGAAGTTACTATATACTTGCTAACTATATAGTGTTTACCTTTGTTTTGAAACTCTGATCAGTAAATTATTGCAATATAGGCGATGGGCTTACAACCTGTCACTACATCAATATACTTAGAAATCTATCTTAAATAACCTTCAAAACTTTGTCAGACGTGGCGGGACGACCTTTGTTTAAGTTGTTAACGCTCTGCCTACCCCATTACGGATAAAAGCGTGATTATATGTATGTAAGTTTTAATGAAAGGCATCCAAGTAAAAAAAAAGGAAACTTACCTAGTGCCAGCGTAAGCACGACTAACGCCGGCGAGGTCATTGACCCGGCGGGCGGGCATCCGCTCTGCCGCCCCCGCGCCCCCCAAGCTTCCGTCACCGCCTGCGCACCGACGCCATCTTGGATACCGTTGACAGCTCACAGAACCAATCTTTTGTAAGCACTTTTGCACAGTTTGTGAGGTATTTTGCACAGTTTATAAGATATTTTGCACAATTTGTGAGATATGCACACTTTTGTCACTGTTTTGAGTTTATTTATTGTATTTTGAAGAATCGAGCGCTCTTAAAATGCAATATTTGAACACTTTTGATTTTAAACTTAGAAAACGTCTATTACTAGACACAACCAAAACTTATTCTATGCGTTTCTCCCATATAAAATCAACAGTTCTGTTATTAGAACTGAATATTCACTATTTGTTATTCCAATATGTTTCTAAGATTTTCACAACAGTATTTGGCAGTGAATTTCATCAGAATTCGGCGCCGTATTTCGTCGGGATTCAATAAGAGTTGCTTCAAGCACCTGCGGACAAATAAAAATAATGTGTAAGAAAGATTTATAGACGAAATTCGAGTTGGTATATTTTATTTGCATATTTTGATGCAAATCTTAAGAAGATTTGAGCCAACAAAATAAAGTTACTCGTAAAATACATAATATTTTTCGGATTACAGCTAAATAAATGAGAATAACAGTAAATAAAAAGGGGTTTCTTATTTTGCATGAGTGATACATATGGGATGTAAGGGACGGCGTCCAGCAAACTGAGCAAGTCAACGAAACTGAACAACTATCAACAAGATATTTTTTTTTCATGTCCTGAAAAATTTCAATTGAAATTTTCATTTGAAAGTTGTTCAGATTCATTGCTAAGCACTTAGCAACCCCTATCAGTTTGTTTGACGCTGTCCCATAGTAATAAGTTGTCAGCACATCGCCTAAATTGCAATATACTGAAACCTTCAAGATTATCATCCTATGTTTTTTTATCGTTACCTGTCCAGCATGGTATATAAGGGTCATCGAAGCTAAGTCGTAAACATATTGGTGGCTTGAAAAATCTGAAGTCATATTTATGAGCAGCCTTAGGTTCGTATTTTTGAAGCGATCTCAAACTTGAGACCAATATTAAGTATGGATTTGACAGGCCAGTTTGTACTGAAATGACCTTTCTGATCCGAACTCAAACTCGTTGTCACTCTTGAGAGCTGATTACAAATACTGCCCTTAAAAATGTTAGAGTTTTCCAAAGCAGACTTTAGCATTTATATTTAAAAATCCTTTTAACTCAACGACCAGTTAATCAAAAAAACTTGGCCGCTGAACCCATTCAAATAAAAAAAGATTTATTTTTTATTGTCAGTGATGTCATATTTCATTTAATACGGTCGTTACTGATAAAATATGCCTCATTAACTTTATGTTGCCATTTTCGGCCGCCATCTTGAATTGTAATATTCATAATTCGAACATTTCGTTGGCTTATGTGACCAGAAGTTTAATTTATTAATTTAATGCCATTGTTTTAAAGTTTAATGATTTAATTTAACGGATAAGTTATGCAGCTTCAAATAATGAGATGAGAAATTAATGTCTGTGAGATTTTAATTTATAATCTTTGCTTTTGACGCATATATAAATATCACTATTACTTCCATGCTGGTCTGGGAGCGAGAGGAAAACATAGAATGTGCCAGCTGCATTTCCTCCCGGGCATGCTGTAAGATCCAGCTAAGGGATCCGAGGGTTTCAGTTTATTATAATTTAGGCGATGGGCTGACAACCTGTCACTACAGCAATATACCTAGAATTCTATCTTAAATAACCCTCAAAACTTTGTCAGACGTGGCGGGACGACCTTTGTTTAGGTCGTTTACGCTCTGCCTACCCCATTGGGGATGGAGGCGTGATTGTGTGTATGTGTGTGTGTGTGTGTATATAAATATCACGCATATACCGGGTGTAAGGGACATCGTCCCACAAACTGATAGAGGTTGCTTAGTCAACGAAACTGAACAACTATCATCAGAAAATTCCTTCAGAAAATGAAAAAAAAATACTTTTCCTAGAAAATGAATACCTCGATCAGACAATTTGAATGAAACAGCAAAGAATATTTTTTTTCATTTCCTGAATGAATTTACTGGTGATAGTTGTTCAGTTTCGTTGACCGAGCAACCCATTTCAGTTTACCGGACGCTGTTCCATACATCCCGTAGAAACTATCTTTTACGGGATAGGCAGAGCAATGCCGGCCATTATAATTCTTCTTCTTCAGTCGAGTGGGTATCGAGTCTATCGACCCGATGAACCCTGGTGTCAGAGTATTTTTTAACCGCGTAGTAGCACAACTATCATGCCCCTGACGTGGTTTGAGTAACAACCGCTATCAAAGACAGCGACTGGGACCGACGGCTTAACGTGTCCTCCGAAGCACGAAATCTTTTTCTTTTTCGGACAATCAGGTGATTCAGCCTGCAATGTCCTAACCAAACTGGGGAAAAATTCACAAAGTGATAAATTCTCAAATATCAACTTTGTGTTTCCCCCCTGGGAATCGAACCCAAGACCTCCGGATGAGGAGTTCATGGCACTAGCCGCTAGACCACGGAGGCAGTTTAGGCCGTTAAAATTGAGAAATAAAATGTGTTTTTCAGAGACAGCGTTATTGATTGTAATAGCATAGTATGCCCGACAAGCGGAAAATCTGCAGGAAGTCGTATTCAATGGTAAGTCCATTTAATTCGTAGACCGCCAGACTACGTCGGAAAAAGATGCCTCGACCTCAATGTCCGAAGCCGAAGATCACGCGGCAGACCAAAGAAGCGGATATGGAAGAGAACGATCTCACAGCAGAGGATGCCGAAGACCGGGCAAAGTGAAGTAGAAAAAGCTGGAAAGGACCTCAGCATTAGGCCGAGAAAACGCTAGGCAGAAGAAGAGTACATTAGCAGGTATTACGATTTGCTGTCGCTCCTAATTCATCATTTTATTTTATTAAATCCTTAAGCGTAGCTCTGAATTCAAACTGCTTAAAATTTAGTAAATTTAATTTAAGAAATATTATTTTTAATAATAATAAATAAACATACAAAGAAATTCGCACGAGAGGGATTCGAACCCACGACGTTTGGCGTACCGTGCCGTTGCCCTTACCGTTGGGCCACGGTGCGTTTAGTGGGTTCGAATCTCTCCCGTCCAAAATTTTGTGTATAATAAAAGCTTTTAAAGCATTAACACATTAAGTGTCAAATACTAAAACAAAAAAGATTTAAAAAATGTGTTCCCTTCTTTGCTGTCTTGGAAAATATTATAGAAAAGTCCAATCCGGCAGACGGGCTTCGCATCAACTCACACGAAATTCAACCGCTTTAAAAACGAAATGACGAATTTACATCGGAAACCAATAAATTCCAGACTGTTGAGTAACCTCAGACGTGTTGAGATGCCAACAATAACACATGCACAGACGTCGCTCCGTCTGCGAGTCAAGGATGGCTTAAAATAGTCTGTCAATTTTATGATTCTTGGAATTTTTCGATGATCGTTTTCATAGACGATATTACTGTGGGTTATTTTTATTATACTCGCAAAACTGTAAGGCCCCTATTTATATTCAGCACTTGAGTCATATAAATGTCATTTCAGTGCATAATGACCTGTCAAATCCATATTTAATAGTGATCTCAATCTTAAGTTCGCTTTGTAAATAAGTGCCTAAGATGGTAACTGTGAAAGATGCAATTTGTATCGATTTCAGATAAATACCTTTCTTTAGTTTTCCTTCTGAATGGCATACCATACAGACTATAGATGGAGTTGAATATCTGGGATCCAATAATTTCTATGAAGTACCCAACCCAACTTTAAAAAAATATGAATTGGATAAATAAAAATAATTAATCGTAAGCTCAATAGTCAATATCGGCATCGCCATTTTCATTCTAGAATCAGAAAGTACTAAACAGAAATCTATTTTAACCTAGACTCTCCTTCAATATTATCCTAGACAAAATGAAGCAATATTTACTAAACTCTAACAGATGACCATAGAGCTAAGAATAGACTTCAAAGAGCGACCCTCCGCCGATGTGGTGCCAAAATTAGCACCATTACTGTGACGGCCTTGTTACACTTTAATTAGTTTGTTTTTACTGGTAATGGCGCTTAAAAGTGTTTTAAAACTGTGTGTGTTTATGCAAATTGTATTAGTTCAGGAACTAATTTGTAAAATTTGGTAGAGTTTTCATGCCCTAAATACCTACATAACATAGTTCATTTGAAATACCTCTCATCCGTGATTAGTGCTGTAAACGACTTTAGGCTTTTGGCCCTTATTTTATTACTAAACTGTTTAATAAAAAACCTAGTAGGATGAAAACCTATATTGCAGCTAGGACCTAGCTTATTCAAGCCTTTTGGTTTAATAACCAAAAAACTTGAATAAAAGGCTTAAATAATATTAGGATAATTCCTAAAGGCCTTAAAAAGGCCTAACCTTGTAAAAGACTAAGGCTCTTAGGCTAAAGGTTATTTAAGCTTTACAACCAGTCAAGTATTTTAGGTGAACAATTAGTTTTTTAGGTGAACAATTCGATTTTTAGGTGAAAGGCTTGGATTTAAATTAATAGAGACTACTTAGGAATGTAAAAAATAACCCTACTACTTGAAAAAGGCCATAGGTTAAAAATGATATTTAAAACATTTAAAGCCCTATTTTACTGGTCTAGTCCCAAAATTATAATTTCTAGGAAATTTAGGCGATGGGCTGACAACCTGTCACTACAGCAATATACCTACAAAACTATCTTAAATAACCCTCAAAACTTTGTCAGACGAGGCGGAACGAACTTTGTTTAGGTCGTTTACGCTCTGCCTACCCCATTAGGGATAAAGGCGTGCATATACGTATGTAGTCCCAAAAAGGACTCGTTAGGCTGATATTTATAGCTAAAGAGCTAAAAGCCTAGAGTCATTTGCAGCACTACCCGTGATAGATACTGTGATTATTGATAATATATTAGTAGTTTTTGTGTTATACATACATATAATCAAGCCTTTATCCCTTATGGGTTAGGCAGAGCGTATACGACCTAAAAAAGGTCGTTCCGCCACGTCTGAAAAAGTTTTGAGGGTTATTGATAATTGATTTATAGTTATATTACTGTAGTGTCAGGTAGTCAGCCCATCGCCGAATTTACAATAAACTAAATCTCTCGGATACTTTAGCTGTTTTTTACAGCATGCCCGGGAGGAAATGCAGCTAGCACATTCTACGTTTTTCTCTCGCTCCCAGGCTGGCATGGAAGAATATTTTGTGTTATAAAAATACAAAATCGAGCCGTTTGTAAATAATCTCAAGAGATTTCAGTAACAATATTCAGTCGTAAATTTTAAATTACCCTCCCCTCATAACTTGGAATAATTTATGATTTCCCCCGTAGGTAACGACACCTTTAACAGTTCAGGTGTGAAATGGCACGATTCCAGTACATGGTGATATAAAACACCTGTGTTTTATATATGGGGTGATAATCAACCCCTTTTTGTGCTGTAACCAAGTTTTATGAAGTTATTTCATGCGTAATTTGTATGCAGCTTTTTTAAAATTGTTATACAATTTTTCATCTTAAAAGATGCTTTAAGTATCGGTGGTACAAAGAGTAATATATTTTACTAGCGACCCGCCCCGGCTTCGCACGGAAATCATCAGTGTTTATCTACTATATAATGCATGTATTATACATATAAACCTTCCTCTTGAATCACTCTATCCTTTAAAAGGAGCAGCATCAATATCTGTTTCGTAGTTTTAAAGATTTATGCATACATAGGGATATAGGGACAGAGAAAGCGACTTTGTTTTATACTATGTAGTGATATGGATGTAAGGGACAGTTTGCTGAGTAGGCAGGTTGCTCAGTCACGAAATTGAACAACTATTACAAAAAACCTGTTATATAATCATAATTATTTATTTATTAACAGATAATAAAGGTCCAGTTTTGGTTAGTAATAATATGCTTATCCTATGTTAGTAGATCATTAATAACAGATTACAAAATAAAGAAAAAAAAAAATTTTACTTTCCTATACAAATTGACTGATCGAGGGATTTGGGATAGGAAGTCATATTGTTTCTTAGAATTTCTTGATGAAAGTTGTTTAGTTTCATTGACTAAACCTAACCTAACCCCTATCTTATTAGTTTACTGAAATCTATTGCTTTCACCCATTGTATTAGTAACTAGCGACACAACCCGTCTGCGCACGGAAATTATCAGTGTTTTTCTACTATATTATGCATGTATTATCATATAAACCTTCCTCTTGAATCACTCTATCCATTAAATGGAACCGCATAAAAATCCGTTGCGTAGTTTTAAAGTTGTATGCATACATAGGGATATAGGGACAGAGAAAGCGACTATGTTTTATACTGTGTAGTGATTTAAAAAGTGTTTTGAACTTCCAACTGCGTAGGATTCAAAGAGAGCTTTACAACTTTAAATCGTTATAAATCTTAAACGGTTGTTCAAAACGAAAAATTATGTTGTTAAACTCAAATTGATTTTCAAATAATATTATGAGACCTTAAACGTAATAGTTCGTTGACTTTCATTTTTCTTTTTTCATAAAATAACGCCTAATTGTCGCCATATTGTTGTGTTTTTAACAAAATCATGTTTTTAGTGACTCTCGCGTGGTTAAGACGAATCGATTGACGTAAGAATCATAAAAATAGGCTCACGAATTTTGTCTCCAGAGCGCCACAGAGGATCAAAAACACATACATTGATAGGCTGATAAACACATTACATTTCCTTTGCGTTGCGCAGTCGGGTAAAAATATTTGTATCTCGCGGTTTTCCCATAATTTCATTAATTTGTGGGATGGTCGATGTTTTTCCTGTGATAATATTATTTAAAGATTATATCCAAATAATTCATTTTTAAAATTACTGAAAAGAAAAGACATACATACATGTAATCACGCCTTTTTCCCTAATGAGGTAGGCAGCGCGTAAACGACCTAAACAAAGGTCGTTCTGCTACGTCTGACAAAGTTTGGAGAGTTATTTAAGATTGATTTGTATATATATTGCTGTACAGACCGGTTGTCAGCCCATCGCCTAAATTGCAACATTCAGAAACTCTCTGATACCTTAGCTGGCTCTTACAGCATGCCCGGGAGAAAATGCAGCTGGCAAATTTTATGTTTTGCTCTCGCTCCTAATGCAGCATGAAAAAAATGGAATTTGTTCAAAATCAATTTGAATAATATAACATTAAAGAAAAAAAAAACGAATGTCCTTACACCCGTGTCCCTTGACAACGTCCCGCATACTGAAAGGGGTTGCTCAGTCAACGAAACTGAACAACGTTCACCAGGAAATTCTTTCATAAAGAAAAAAAAAACTTCCCTTACAAAATGACCACATCGAAAAGACAATTTGTATGGAAAAGTACTTTTTTTCACTTCCTGAAAAAAAACATGTTGTTAGTTGATCAGTTTCGAGCAACCCCTATCAGTTTGTCTGTCTGTCCCTTACACCCGGTATAACAAAAATACCACATATGTAAGGTCAGCAGGGACATAGAATTTTGCGGCCGCGGTATTTTCTTTATAACATCCACGAGGGAAGGAAAAGAAAGTCGAGGTGGTCCATTTCACATGTGTAGTTCTATGGTTCCGTATCAAATTATTTGTTTTATCTGGGAGCGAAAAAAAAACATAGAATGTGCCAGCTGCATTTCCTTCCGGGCATGCTGTAAAAACCAGCTAAGGGAACCGAGGGTTTCAGTATATTGTAATTTAGGCGATGGGCTGACAACCTGTCACTACAGCAGTATACTTACAAATTTATCTTAAATAACCCTCAAAACTTTGTCAGACGTGGCGAAACGACCTTTGTTAAGGTACGGCCGTTAAAGGATAAAGGCGTGATTATATGCATGTATGTGTTTTTATTAGAAATGGGTTTGTTTTTGCCTTTAGACACTAGGTTAGGGATGACCGTGACAGAGTCGACGATGGAGCGAGCTCACCCAGAAGATGCCTGTTATGGCACTGGCAATCTCACACATCGATGGAACACAGCATGTTGTTTGGCGCCGGACTCCGGTGAGAGCGTGGTTGCGAGCCAGGCGGCCCCTTGCGGAGCCTATCACCGCTTTATAAGGATCGTTCAGCCGGACTTATTCACAGGCAAGCCTGTGTTGCCGTTGCCCGGGGTGGACCACTAGGAGGGTGATCCCATCCCACCCCAAACTGCCTCCGTGGTCTGCCGGTCTGAGCAATGGGCTCTCGACCCGGAGGTCCCGGGTTTGATTCCCGGCGGGGGACAATGACTTTGTGTTGTTGTTTATAGTTTGGTTAGGACATTGCAGGCTGATCACCTGATTGTTCGAAAAGTAAGATGATCGACTGGGCATGTAAATAGTCGGTCCTGCGAATGATTTCTCTCTGGTCATGTCAGTCAATCGGTCCCATCATAAAGAGTGCACCTGTGTGCAGCGCAAACACTTGGCCACTAAACACTAGACCTGCGCAATTGGCCGATCTCTGAGAGCTTGCCCGCGATCACTGGGATGAGTGAGCGGGTGGCTGGGATGAGGATTATCATAAATAATTTAATTACGAACCGTAACCCGGTGAAATTATTGATCTCACACGGATATGTCAGATGTCGCTTAAATGAACCAACAACGTTTAAAAAATTTGGGACTAATAATTTCGCAGAGTGTTAGACAAGTCTTCGTAGCAGAAAGCTACGATAGTTACTACGTCGTAGTAAAGGACTTATACATGGCTACGGACCTACTAATTTGTAAGCTTAGTACTACATACATATAGTCACGCCTTTATCCCTAATGGGGTAGGTAAAGCGTAAACGACCTAAACAAAGGTTGTTCCACCACGTCTTGCAAAGTTTTGAGGGTTATTGAAGATAGGTATATTGGTGTAGTGACAGATTGTCAGCCCATTTCCTAAATTGCCATAAACAATAACCCTCAAATCTCTTAGCTAGTTTTGACACCATGCCCGGGAGGAAATGCAGCTGGCACATTCTATGTTTTTCTTTCGCTCCCAGTCCAGCATGGAAGTGAAGTACTACACTACTGTTTCTTGATCTACCGGCATTTTAGTGCAGCAACATACAGGCATCACTTACTGTGCGTAAGGTTGCGCTCAACACGCTGTCAATGCATGCAATTTTTGCATTGCCTACGACACACATGCGCCACCTTACGCACTATGAACGCGTAGCAAGGAATTCCACGTCGGCGCATCCCTCTGCCAGTACGCGCGCTTAGAGCGTAAGGTGACGTATGTGTGTTGTAGGTAATGCAAAAAGCATTGACAGCGTGTTGGAGCCGTATTTTTGAACCGCTCGAATCGAATTCGCATACGAAGGACTAACATTCGCACGGCAAATTGTATGAAAATCGCACACGAAAGTTGCTCTTTCGTCTACGCATTGGAGTTCGAGTGATTCAAAAATGCCGCTCCTGAGCGCAACCTTGCGCGCAATAAGTAACGCTTGTGTGTTGCTGCCCTTATAGCTTAACTTTGCGACATGAACTACTATCCTTTACAAAGTATGTTTCGAGACCAGTCTGACAAACTACCGCCATATTCGAGAAGTTAAAACTCTTTACAAATCGGTCTGAGGAAGCACATCATAACTCAAACTCGGCCATTTTTCAGTACGTTCTCAAGGGGTTAACACATTTATCATCTTGAGATCAAAAACCAACACGCTGTATTGTTACTTTTGACGGAAAATTCTGTGCCATTTACTTCACATGCTGTAAGTAGAAGGGAGTTTCATGCGCTGTGCTAACCGTTTCTTTCGTTAAGACTTGTTTTTTGACTAGACGGCACGGCGACGGCACGGCACCGTCATCGGTACCTTGGAAGAGATAATCTATGAAAATCAATGAAATTATATGAAACGGTTTTCCACTTGCCGGCACGGCATTGATTCCCACCGGTAACGTCGCTGGCTTGCCAAACTGCATGTGCTTTATATTCGTACGAAGTAGGAAGCTTGCGCGTGTGTGGGTGCTCTCAAATTAGAACTAGGTGGACGTCATTGGGACGTAGCCGTGTCGCTGCCGTGCCGTCTATTGGAAAAAGATCCACGGCATCGTGACTGTAGTTTGTTGTTAGTCAGTCAAAATTGCGAATAACGGCCACCAACGGAAATTTTTGTTCCTACTACAACGAACTACGAATCGCTAATTTATAAAGAACTAAATTATCTTACTTGCTATAACTTGATTCTATTGGACCGGTTTTTCGATTCACTACGTTTTTAATGAATTATATATATTTTTTTACTAATGGGGGCGCCACTGGGCTAGTATCGTCACCGTATCGTTAAGCTTTGAACATTGTAAACTTGTTTGCGCAGTTTATGAGGCATTTAATAGATGGCGACATTTTGTTACACAAGCCACTGTAAGGGTTGTTGAAGCTTTGTTAAATTACCTAGTCGTCCAGTAAATGACTAGGCTATTTAGGTGGGTTGACGCTTCTTGTGATAACCATTAAAGTGACTTATGATTTACATTCTACGTCGAGTCGACGCGGTTTAATTCAATAGGGTGGGATGGAATCTACCTCCTAGTGGTCCACACCGGGCAACGACAACACAGGCTTGCCTGTGAATAAGTCCGGCTGAACGATCCTTACAAAGCGGTGGTAGGCTCCGCAAGGGGCCGACTGGCTGGCAACCACCTTCTCACCGGAGTCCGGCGCCAAACAGCTTGCTATGTTCCGTCGGTGTGTAAGACTGCCAGTGCCATAACAGGTATCTTCTGGGTGAGCTCGCTCCATCGTTGACTCTGTCACGGTCATTCCTCCACCTTTGAGTCGAGAGTCAAGAGCAATTCCATTTAATAAAAAAAGGATATTAAGCCTAATGCCGATGTCAGATAAGCATCTAGATTTCAAGTTTATCAAATTATTCCTTTGTCATATTGTTCACAACGTGGCGGTTACGTCCCTGGTCACACAAGAAATTTGCGAAAATCGTTCAAAAAACGATTTAAAAAATATACAATCAAAATTTCAGAAAAGTGAGCAATCCATGTCCTAGCTTAGACTTTGAGGAATATATTTTGACTTAAAATATTATAAGTTCTGACTTATATTAAAAAGTATAACTACCTCAAAAAATTACTTAGACCTGACTTTGTGGTTTAACTCAAACTGATAGGTGTTGCTCAGTCAACGATACTCAACAACATTCACTAGGTAATTCTTCCAGGGTATGAAAAATAAAATTGAATTTCCCATACAAAATGACCACCTCGATCAGACAGTTTGTATGGAAAAGCAGTTTTTTTTTTCCTGTTGATAGTTGTTCAGTATCGTTGACTGAGCAACCTCAATAAGTTTGCGGGATGCTGTCCCTTAACCTCCGTATATTTTTTAGGGTGTGAGTGTAATTAGGTTAACTTTTGCGAAATTTCTGATTATTCGCCTTAACTATCTAATAGTATACTCAAGAAAACAAAGAAGTTTTTTTTCTTTATAATATTATTATTTTAATTTATTTATTTCAAATAGCGCTGTTTTATGAAACTCCCCAATTGAGTCTAGACGGCACGGCGGTCTACATCCAGACCAAACATCATGTATCTCTGTCTGAAGTTTCGACCTCAATAAATCTGGAAACTAGATGCTACTTCAGCTCTTAATGCTGGAGTAAGGTTTGCGTAAATTCAGATGCGACTTCGGGGTCATTTCGACGAAATGGTCTCAAATATGGCATTGTCTAGAATATTTAAATTGATTTTTTTAATAAATTCCTAGTACCGTTCTTTAAGAACAAATAAATAAATACATACATACATACATACATATAATCACGCGTTTATCCCGAATGGGGTAGGCAGAGCGTAAACGACCTAAACAAAGGTCGTTCCGCCACGTCTGACAAAGTTTTGAGGGTTATTTTAAGATCGATTTGTAGGTATATTGCTGTAGTGACAGGTTGTCAGCCCATCGCCTAAATTACAATATACTGAAACCCTCAGATCCCTTAGCTGGTTTTTACAGCATGCCCGGGAGGAAATGCAGCTGGCACATTCTATGTTTTTCTCTCGCTCCCAGGCCAGCATGGAAGAAATAAATAGGTAGCTTTTATCGTATCATAAGTACATGAAAAAAAAAAGTTATTATTTTGAGATAAATTATGTAAGTTTACACCCAGTTTTAGGATGTTTAAAGGAAATTTATGTTTAGTCATAAGTCTGCATTTCCGAATAAGTTTTAGATTAGATTAAAAATTATTTCATATTTTCTGATATTTGTTTATATTCCACCAATTCAGACTAAGCGCTTCCAAAACACACTCATAATGCGCACGGCAAAAGAGTGGAACTCACTACTTGCGTGTGTGTTTCCGAATGCATTCAACCCCCAACACTTCAAAGTTAGAGTGAACAGATCATCTGGGTGAGCTCGCTCCATCGTTGACTCCGTCTCAGTCACTCCCGATCTAGACTTAAGCCAAGAGTAAACCCATTTCGAATAAAAAAATATAGTAAATATGTGCAATAAAGTTTATCTTATTTCATAACCAACCGTATGTTATGGACAAAGCTAGAAGCAATTAATCACACATCAACACATTAACTGCCGTTCTCATTCCTCTCAGACCCACTGATCTTATCTTGAAACCAAAGGATCCCTAAAAACGGCTCATAAAGCAAGAAATAGGCGCTCTGGCATTACGGCGCGACACACGTACACGCGTTATCTACGTGCCTTGGGATTTACAGCGCTCGATTGTGATTTACCGCCCGTGTGGCCACGCCTTTATAACATGCCACAGAGTAGGACATTGTGGGGATAGTCAGAGGGAGAGTGTTATTGACATCGGTGAAAATTAATACATAAAAAACACCCTTTTATCCCATACGAGGAAGGGAGAAAAAGGTGCTTTCGCCACGACTGACTAGGACAGAGCGTAATTTTCGATTGTAATGTGTATTGGTGTAGTGACGGGTTGTCAGTCCATCGCCTAAATTACAGTACACTGTAACCCTCGAATCCCTTTTGCTGACTTCTACAGCATGCCGGGAGGAAAGGCAGCTGGAACTCTATGTTTTTCTATCTCTCCCTGATCAGCATGGAAGAAATTACAAAATATTGTTATTAATAATATTATAAAATAAAACAATGTAATAATTTACGGTATTACATGGTACAAAATATCAATTTTAACTTTCATGTAAACAAACCAAAAGTTAAAGACCGATACGAAAAAAGATTCTCGAACTAAGAAATAAAATAAGCAATAACATACAAAACATAAAAGTTCAGTTTTTATGTTGTTGGAAACTATATCGAATTACCAACATTAGGATTTCCCTTAACTAATTTACACTCAGAGCCTAAATACTAATAATCAGCTCTCAAGAGTGTCAGAGTTAGAGTTTGTATCAGAAATGTCATTTCGGTACTAAACGACCTGTCAAATCCAAACTTAATGTTACTTTCAATTTTGAGATCGCTTTATAAAAACGAGCCTTATACTTGTTTTTTATTTTGGAAACAAGTATATCGGATTCGAGTTCAAGTAGTAAATATATCTTGTGGATTAGACGCAGCTTAACCTTAAGAGGGTTCGAGATCTGCGACAGTGGCGCCATCAGTAATAAATTAATTGTGTCTAAAATACAAACATTTTCACAAAATATTATAGCGACAATCGCAACTAATTCTCCATTTTATAAAATGGATTATAATCCATTAGATCATAATTCATACTAAGCATAAAAACCATGTATTCCAAATGTGTTACAAGTTGCTACTTTTTGCGGTTGTACAATACATAGCTTTATGCTTAGTGCGAATTATTATATAATGGATAATAAATTAGAGAATTAGTTGCGATTGTCTGCAATCGTAAAATATTCATGAAAATGTAAAAAAAAAAAAAAACTTTTGAGGGCGCCACCTATTCTGCAACTACTGTTGTAGGTAGAACTATTATAGTCTTGCGGGTATCCAATAAAAGTCAGTCGTTTCCAAGATGTCGTATCATTCAGATCCCTACACTATTATATGGTGTCAGGTGTAGGGTTAAGTATTTCTGCGTTCAATTCGAAATCAGGCTCTTCAAAGCTTTCGTTACACGTAAGTAATTTATAACCTGTGCTTTACTTACTGCGAAGTCGGATAAATCTTTGTCTCAAATAAGCACTCTCATTACCGTAGGTGAGCTGGAAGAGATTTTTTTTTAGACATAAGCTGTACCTGTTGTGCTATTGTTTGTGTCCTCTGTATTATCATGTGTGCAATAAACTGTTCATTGCCATTAACGACACTGCAACAGACGCTGATTGTACATACATGCATATAATCAGGCATTTATCCCTAATAGGGTAGGCAGAGCTTAAACGACCTAACAAAGGTCGTTCCACTACGTCTGACAAATTTGGAGGGTTATTTGAGATAGATTTGTAGGTATATTGCTATAGTGACAGGTTGTCAGCCCATCGCCTAAATTACAATATACTGAAACCCTCGGATCCCTTAGCTGGTTTTTACAGCATGCCCGGGAGGAGATGCAGCTAGCACATTCTATGTTTTTCTCTCGCTCCCAGGCCAACATGGAAGTAATGGAACAAGGCCTATGATGATGGTATATTTGGTTCCCTCGGTATTGAACGACCCGCCTATAGATATAATCAACAAAATTAATAATTTTAAAAACACTAAGCAAGCTCATTCTATAATAAATATGTACTTCTTAAATCAACCCGAAGGGGAGAATGTACCTACTGTGACTTAAGTATAGATAAGTACCTACCGCGTCAACCTGTTAATTTAATTTAATTAGATTTAATTATGTATATGCAATACCACACTGAAAGCGGATCACTGGGCGCACATAATCTTCTTTGTTTAGATTAGCACCCATAATGTTACAAAATATTAAAATATAATTCAATGAAATAAACAGTTTTTTTTTATGATGAATAAACTGTTACTAGAAACTCGCACACAGCAACACACCCTGTTAGAATTACTTTTATTTAACCAGCTTTGTTTCAGTAAAGCAGAGTGAGTATGTCTCTAAAGTGTTCCACCCGCCTTACTGGCGCCAAATCAGCTCTGTGACTGCAGTCAGAGATTGAATTAGAGCTACTGAGTGGTGAGATAAACCTTGTGATAGCGCAGTAAGTAAGTAGTGGCCGGGAGAAGTGCACTTACTTACTGCGAAGCAGATAAGTCTTTGTCTCAAGTAAGCACTCTCATTACCGTAGGTCAGCTGGAAGAGATTTCTTTTAGAAATAAGCTGTATCTATTGTGCTATTGCTTCTTTATGTTTGTGTCCTCTGTATTATTTAATATGTATACAGTATCCTTTTAACGTGATGTTAGTTTGTTAGTTATTCCATGCTGGCCTGGGAGCGAGAGAAAAACATAGATGTTGCCAGCTGCATTTCCTCCCGGGCATGCTGCCAAAACCAGCTAAGGGGTCCGAGGGTTTCAGTATATTGTAATTTAGCCGATGGGCTGACAACCTGTCACTACAGCAATGGACCTAAAAATCTATCTTAAATAACCCTCAAAACTTTTGTTAGACATGGCAAAACGACCTTTGTTTAGGTCGTTCGTGCTATGCTTTCCCATTAAAGGAGTAAAGGATTATGATAAAGGAGTGATAATATTATGTATGTTTGTATGATATAAACTGTTATATCATAATAATAAGTTGTGAAGTTTTGTTACTTATTTGATATACAGTATCCTTTTAATGTGATGTTAGTTTGAGATTTTGCTGGAATATTCTATGGTTTCTAGTATAACTAGAACTACTAAGTGGTAATATAAACCTTGTAATTGCTGAGTTAGTAAGTAGTGGCCGGGATAAGTACACTTACTTACTGCGAAGCCAGATAAGTTTATGTCTCAAGTAAGCTTTGTTAAGAGTCTTTGTTACGTACTTAATGTGTTATATCCTTTTAATGTGAAGTAAGATTGAGATTTGGCTATTTATGAATGTTTTTCTACATGCATACTTAAAATAACGCCAGTATCTCTAATGGGGTAGGCAGAGCGTAAAAACCTAAGATATAGGTTGAAGGTATATGTATTATTATGTATATTTATTGTTTTTTATTATGATATTAGGCTTTGAATTTTGTTTAATGTAATTTTACTTACATTAAACGATTACCCTAGTCTTGTGGTCAGAGCCATGGGCTTACGATCCGGAGGTCCTGGGTTCGTTTCAGAGGGGGGAACACAAAGTTGATATTTGTCAATTTATCACTTTGTGAAATTTTACCCAGTTTGGTTAGATCAATACAGGCTGAAAAAGAAAACTATTAATACCTCCATACCGCAAGGCAGTATTTTAGGATGTCTTTTGTTTTTGATCTACATCAATGATCTCCCCAAAATAATAACAGACCCTTGCGTTCTATTCGCGGATGACATTTCAGTTCTGACTTCTTGTACAAACAGTATAAATATAAATGAAAAGCTTAATCAAATACTCAACGATATATCAGTGTGGATGCAGGATCACAACCTAGACATCAATTATACGAAAAGTAAAATAATGGTTTACCATCCGTACCAGAAGTTATCACTTAATATAAATTTTATTTACAATAACGTGCAGTTAGACGTTGTGAATAGCTTTACGCTGCTAGGTTTGGATGTGGACGCCCATATAACCTGAAAGCCAAACATCCAAAAAATAAAATCGAAAATGTCTAGATTTTCATACGCGCTTCGGGAGGTTAAAAAAATACTGACCTACAAACCGCCAAAACGACATATTATGCGTACGCCTATGCTTGGTTCAGCTATGGCATAATACTATGGGGAAACAGTACCGATGCTCCTGAGCTATTTACTCTCCAAAAAAAGTTAGTGCGCATCATAGTAAATATAAAAACGATAGACAGCTGCAAACCGTATTTTCGGGAACATAAAATGCTTACCCTGCCATGTATTTATATTTAGGAACTATGTAAATTTGTACGAAACAATCCTAAATTTTACTCAAAAAGATCCGATCTTCCAATTAATCACTCATTGCGGTATGGAAATAGGCTACTGCTACCAGTGTCTTGCACTCCGATGGTCCCTACGTTATGTCTATAAAAGTTTATAATAAATTACCTGAAAGTACCAAAGACATACACAATAATAAAATATTTTTCAGACAACTCAAACAAATATTGCTAAATAAAAGCTACTATACAATTAATGAATATCTGGACAATAACGAATTTTTAATCAATAAATAAATTTAATAAAAACAATAATATTCTAAGCAATTTTTTTTTATAACCTATATTGATAATCAATTCACTTATAATTAATAAAATGATGTTAAATAAATTTAAAATTAATACGTAATTGTTATCAGAATCTAATGCTTGAGTTTTAACATTTAATTAATAAGAATAGACAAGAGAGCCCGATGGTGTAGTGGATAGGGCCGCTGCCTCCTGAGCGGGAGGCCGTGGTTCGAATCCCTCCACGTACCAATGTGTTTTTCGGTTTTCGAATTTCATATGTACGTTTATTCGGCGCTTTTTCCGTGCTTCGGAAGGCACGTTAAGCCGTTGGTCCCGGTTAATATCGTTTAATACCGTAGATATTAGTCGTTAAGCCATATCAGAGGCCCTTGCTAAGCATTGGCGGCTTGAAAACTCTGACCTAATCTAGGATTGGATCTGGTTTCCCTTCTGGGTTGCGGAGGTCAGATGGCAGTCGCTCTGTGTAAAAACCAGTACCCTCGTTCAATCCCCTGGATTAGGTAGCCGACCCCGTGAGATACGGGATAAGGCTAGGAAGATGATGAATAGACAATAGATTTGATTATTTACTTATTAAAGTCCTCCTCTCTGCTATTGTTGCTGTGCCCAACAGGGTCCATAATGTCATGTTCACACTTAGATTACACCAACTATTATAATCATTGTGGAATGCAAATAAATAAGATAAGAAGATAAAATAAGATGAATCACCTGATTGTCTGAAAAGTAAAAGGATTCCGTGCTTCGGAGGGCACGCTAAGCCGTCGGTCCCGGTCGCTGTCTTTGATAGTCGCCGTTACTCAAACTATGTCAGAGGCCTAATAGCTGTGCTACTAGGCGGTTTGAAAAACTTTGACACCAGGGTTCATCGGGTCGACTGACACGATACCCACACGACAGAAGAAGAAGACTTACATTAAAATTGTAAACGTAAGTATGCACTATCACTACCGTAAGTCAGCTGGAAGAGATTTCTGCTTAGAGATATGTTTGTGTCCTTTGTTTGTTCATGTGTGCAATAAACTGTTAAATAAATAAACCAAAGAAAAGGTCACTTGGCCACGTGTAACAAAATTATGAAGGTTATTTACGATAGCTTTGTAAGTATATTGCTGTAGCGACAGGTTGTTAGCAGCTGGCACATTTTAAGTTTTTCTCTCGCTCCCAGGCCAGCATTAAACATAGCTAGCTAGTAAAGCTATTCATTATTTATGTACATCTCGTACTTAATTTCCAATAAGTATTCCGAACCCAACTAGGGAAGAAGCTCCTTCGTTATATTTTTCTAATCAAAACTGCATATGGGGCGAATGTGAATCAAATTAGCCTTATCCCTCCTTACCCCTACGCTTTAGCTTTAAGATGAGTTTACAATGGGGTGACATTTTAGGGGCATAATTTGTAATTACTTATTTACATACATGCATACATATAATTACGCCTTTATCCCTAATTACTCCACAAATGTAGTTTTTCCACGTTTGACAAATTTGTGAGGGTTATTTAAGGTACATTTGTAGGTATATTGCTGTTGTTTTATGCCTTATTTACTTTAGCATAATGAGTTTGGCATAACTTTATTTGCATAATGATAATTTACATAATTATATTTTGGCATACTCTTTTGTAAGCATAACAATATGTTGTACTATATTAAATTTGACTAATTAGCAGTCGCATAACAGTCATTCGGCGTCTTTTGCTTTCTGATACTTTCTAATACAGTGGTACAAGTTAGGTGATTTTATTTAAAAAAATACACGTAATGAAAACTGATTGACTTACTTGTTTGTATTGAATGGATGATGGACATGGATCAACAAAACTGTCATTTTCGGGACTATCAAAACAACTGTCCGCATCAGGACTCTACGACGAGAACACTCGGACCCATGGTCCGTATTATGCAAATAAACATAGAAGGCTCATCTCAATCTAAATGCGAGATCTATACTTGGCGAGATTAGCCCATGACATTATATGCGTCCAAGAACACCATATAGACCTGGACAGTGACCTATCCCGAAGAGCCCACATCGAGGGTTTTAAATTAATAGGCTACACACTCTCATCTATTTATGGCTCTGCAGTCTATTAAAGATGCTCACTCAGAAACTGCAGCGTCTCAAATGTAATAGTTAACAATAGTATTGAAATAATAGTTGCACATATCGGTACACTTAATTTGGTTTCTGTATACAAACCTCCTGCTACAAAAATTACAAGCTCTAGTTCGCCAAATGTAACACATCCTGTTGTATACCTGGGAGACTTTAATAGTCACCATACGGCATGGGGTTATACCAAAAACGATCCTAATGGCGAAGAACTACAAGCCTGGTCAGAAAAAAATAATATCCACTTAATTTTTGATCCAAAAGGGAAAGGCTCGTTTAGATCCGCCACATGGAAAACTAATACAAATCCAGATCTGTGCTTTGCGTCACAAGATGCCAATGGCAATGTGCTCCCAGTGAACAGATCTTACCTAAAAGTTTCCCCCGCAGTCAACACAGACCAGCGCTTATAACCGTAGGAATTCAAATCCCATTGATGAAATCCTCTCCTAGGCTACGTTGGAATTTTGCAAAGGCTGACTGGAGTAAGTTCACAGTGAAACTGGACGAAACCGTAAGATTTATAAAACCATCAGTCCAAAACTATGATCGTTTCGTAGGAGCTGTTTTAGCCACAGCAAAACGCACCATCCCGAGAGGCTACCGCAAAGAGTACGCGCCCGGTTGGACCACAGAAACTGAGGAAGCTTATGAGCAGTACTTATTTACAAACGATCCTAAAGCTGCCCAGAAAGCTCTTGCGTCTCTGGATGCTTCGCGGAAAGCAAAATGGGAATCGTGTGTTGGCAGTATGGATTTTACACACTCTAGTAGGAAGAGCTGGAACGTACTGCGGAAACTAGGCAGCGCCCCAATACCTCACAAGCAGTCACCTTCTATTAACCCAAACAAAAAACGCAATAGAATGCAAGATGTGTCAAAGAGTGCAAAATCAAACAAATTGTTCATAGTTAAAATAAAGAAGAAACTAAGTAAATTTTTAAAGTCAGCGGGTTCTGATAACTTATTCAGCAAGACCGTCTCTGTTTCCGAACTAGAGATGTCACTTCAAAATACAAAAACAAACAAAGCTGCAGGTCCAGACAAAATTTACCCCGAGTTCCTACTCTATTTGGGTAAAGTAGGTAAAAAGTGGCTTACACAGTTTTTTGACAGTATCTTTGGAAGTGGCATTATTCCTACAGCATTCAAGCGCTCAAAGGTCATCGCGCTACTAAAACCGGGAAAATCCCAACGAAGAGTCTAGTTACAGACCCATTTCCGTCCTCTCTGTCACGTATAAAATATTGAAAAGAATACTGTACAATGGAGTATACTCAACAGAAGACGCTGTTATCCCACCAGAACAGGCTGGCTTCAGGGGATATAGAAGTTGCGCAGACCAAGTTCTTGCTCTGACCTCCTTTATCGAGGCTGGTTATCAACGAGGCTTAAAGACATCAGTAGCTTTCGTTGATCTAAGCGCAGCTTACGATACTGTGTGGCCACCCACACAGTATCGTAAGCTGCGCTTAGATCAGCGATATTATCCCCTGTCGCATGACAATACGGCTCATCAAGGCCTTACTTGGTCCCCGGATCATAAAAGTGCACCTTGGAGAGGAGTGTAGCCAATGTCGCCTTCTCAAGAACGGACTTCCACAGGGGTCGCTACTGGCACCTCTCCTGTTCAATATTTACACCCGAGATATGCCAGCAACAAGATCCTTTAAATTTGCTTATGCCGACGACCTGGCACTGGCTTATCAGTCGCGGAAGTTCGAGGAAGGGCAATTGGCACTGGCGGAAGACCTCAACACAATGGGAGACTATTACACTCAGTGGCGGCTGCAACCAAACCCAAGCAAAACTGATATATCATCCTTTCACCTCACTAACTGCCTTGCCAACAGGAAGGTTAATGTTACGTTTCGCGGCGAACAATTAAAGCATAATTTTTCACCCAAATATCTCGGTGTAACACTAGACCGTTCTCTGACATTTAAACACCATCTGTAAAACGTCAAGCAGAAGTTAAAATCGAGGATAAACATCATCCGAAGGCTGGCAGGCACAAGTTTGGGAGCTTCCGCAACGGTTCTGCGGACATCTGCCTTAGCACTCGTGTACTCAACAGCTGAGTATTGTGCGCCTGTATGGAGTCGCAGTACACAAGGTGGATACTCAGCTCCACGACACCATGCGCTTGATTACGGGAGTGATACAGTCGACACCCCTTTAATGGCTCCCCGTCTTGGCGCACATACCTCCGCCCGCGCTACGTAGATACCAGGAAACTACTAGAGAATGGGAGAAATGCTTTCAGCAAACCCGTTCCGGTGCCATGCCCATTAGAAACACACTTGATGATTTGCCTCCTGATCGACTGCAGTCACGGTCACCTTTTTGGACTGATGTGTGCACCAAACAAAAGAGCTTCGTAGATGAGGCGTGGCAATTGGAATGGGGCTTATACAAGGGGACAAATGCAGGTCTAGTCACTGACTCTACAAAAAAGCAACCCGGTTTAAATGCCAGCAGAAAGGCGTGGACCCGGTTCAGAACCAACTACGGGAAAACAAATCACCACCTTCACAGATGGGGTTTAAGGGAGTCACAGAATTGCGACTGTGGAGCACCTGACCAAACCCTTTCCCACGTTGTGAATGAATGTCCACTCCGCTGTTTTCCCGGAGGCATCGCCGAGCTGCACAACTTCACCGCTGACGCAGAAAGCTGGCTGAAAAATCTGGATGTAGACATTTGATCCAAGCAGGGATTGCCATACGCTATGATGATGACTGCATAAGTCAACCTTTGTGCCACTATTGTCTTTTTAATTTTTAGATTTTTAAGGCACAATAAAGAGCTTACATACATACATTTGCAGAAGGAAAAATACATGTAGACCTTCAACCTTATTTGTTTTTTTTTAATCTTCTCCCGCGTTAGTGAACAACCATCCTAAACATAAACCCATTTCACCACCAACGAAATATATTAGCAGATAAGGCGCCAAGCCGAGCCAAGGAAATTACTGCGGATAGTATAAATATTTAGGTAATTTAAAATTTCCTTAGAAATGTGTTTTTAGGAGCCATTTTAGAGATATGTTTTAGGCCTAATGAGAGTCGTTAGAATGTAAAGCGAAAAAGCATAGGAAAAAGTTTATGAGTAAATTGTTAGGGATGTTTAAGGGTTGTATTGATAAACAGTACTTAAGACTAAGCTAGTTTGAGTTCGGTTCCGAAATGTCACTTCAGTACAATGTTCTCTGTCAAAACCATACATCTTCTTTTTCTGTCGAGTGGTTATCGAGTCTATCGACTTACTTAATATTATTGCTCTCAAATTTGAGAATAAATAATGAAATCGAAAATGGAAAAGCGATTTATACTCTATCCACTCACTCATCACACACAATCACATCTTTATCCCTAATTGGGTAGGCAGAGCGTAAACGACCTAAACAAAAGTCGTTCC
Organism: Scrobipalpa costella; assembly: GCA_949820665.1. NCBI lineage: Eukaryota > Metazoa > Arthropoda > Insecta > Lepidoptera > Gelechiidae > Scrobipalpa > Scrobipalpa costella. The sequence goes on from OX463315.1 coordinate 728,170, forward strand.
GCCACGTCTGACAAAGTTTGAGAGTTATTTAAGACAGATTTGTATGTATATTGATGTTGTGACAGGTTTTCAGCCCATCGCCTAAATTACAATATACCTACTGAAACCCTCGGATCCCTATTAATATGAAGGCGGATAAAAATGACAGATGACTTATAAAACTACCGACTATAATTCAAAAACCGGAGAGAATAGATCTCCTGTCCTTTTCCAATATTTTTAGTCTGAAAGTGACAAATTGATTTTAATTTTAGTTTTAGCCGGCAAATATAGAATCGAGCCCACTAACTTTGTTTTATTTAATCATTATTTATGCCTTATAAAAATGGGACTCTATATAACTCCTAAAACAACGGTTAAACTTATCTTTTTCGTAGATTTTAAAAGGATTTTAAAAACGAGATAAAATTGAAACGTGATTTCACTAAAAGCTTTCATTATATTAGTTGAATAGCTATTAAAGTCTGTTACACAATTTTCAAATTTCGAACTTTATGACTGAACCTTTTAAAACAGAGATAAGTAACAGACTAGTAGTAGCTATAGGAACTGCGGCATATTTTTGACTTGTAAATTGTTTTTGTACATACATACATATAATCACACCTTTATCCCTAATGAGGTAGGCAGAGAGTAAATAACCTACACAAGGTTCTTTTCGCTACGTCTGACAAAGTAATGAGGGTTTGCTGTAGTCACAGGTTGTCAGCCCATCGCCTAAATTGCAAAATACTGAAACCCATGCCAGCCATAGACTCCCGATTCGATCCGGAGGTCCTGGGTTCGACTCGTTCGAATCCAAAGCTGATATTTGCCATTTTATCACTTTGTGAGATTTTCTTCAATTTGGTTAGGACAATGCAGGCTGAATCACCTGATTGTCTGGAAGAAAAAAGATTTCGTGTTTCTGAGGGCACGATAAGCCGTAGGTCCTGGTCGTTGTCTTTGATAGTGGTTGTAACACAAACCATGTCAGATGCCTATTAGCTGTGCTATTAGGCGGTTAAAAAAAATCTTACGAAGAGGTTCATGACAGAAGAAAAAGACGACTGTTAATATAATTATCGTAGTAATTATAGTCCTCCCACCGATTTTCGGTGATGGCGGCCAATCTCCCGGAGATGGGCCAACTGCGCAGGACTTGTTTTTAGTGCCCAAGTGTTTGCGCTACACACAGGTGCACTCTCTGTCCCCTCAATCTTTTATTCTGATGGGACAGACTGACTGACACGACCAGAGATAATTCAGGCGCAGGACCGACTATTAACATGCCCATCCGACGGCATTATCATAGTACCACAGTTATATCCGGACTTTGGAGCTGAAAGTTTGTCTGGAAGCAAATTGTTACTCGCAAATGCTAATAACTTCATACAGTACAGTACAGTACTTCATACATACATACATACATACATATAATCACGCCTTTATACCTAATGGGGTAGGCAGAACGTAAACAACCTAAACAAAGGTCGTTCCGTCACGTCTGACAAAGTTATGCGGGCCATTTAAGATAGATTTGTAGGTACATCGCTGTAGTGACAGGTTGTCAGCCCATCGCCAAAATTGCAATATACTGAAACCCTCGGATCCCTTAGCTGGTTTTAACAGCATGCCCGGGAGGAAATGCAGCTGGCACATTCTATGTTTTTCTTTCGCTCCCAGTCCAGCATGGAAGAAAGTCCAGCAGTACTTCATACAGTTCGTTTATGATTTTAATTCTGGTAACATTATGTGAACATTTACGCTCATGTGTGCCAAATATGGGCCGCAAAATATTGTTAAATAAACGAACACTTTTCACGATATACGACCCCGCTGGAGCGGATAGAACAAGCCACGTAATTGTGGGAAAATATTCATGGTTAACACGTTAGCTGCTGATATTAAAATGTACTTCCATGCGGGACTGGGAGCGAGAGAAAAACATAGAGTGTACCGGCTGTATTTCAACCCGGGCATGCTGTAAAAAACAGCTAAGGGATCCAAAAGTTACTGTATATGGCAATTTAGGCGATAGGCTGACAACCTGTCACTACATCGACATACGTACAAATCTATCTTAAATAACCCTCAAAATTTTGTCAGACGTGCGGAATGTCCTTTGTTTGAGTCGTTTACGCTCTGCCTACTTCATTAGGGATACAGGCGTGATAGTATGTATTTCATTTTAATACATAATCTAACTGAGATAAAAACAACGTTTTATGTAATGTGAAACTTTGAGAAAATACTTTTTCTTCTATTGATTTGAATCTATTACATGAAACAAAGATACGGTCATTTAAGATAGATTTGTTGGTAACTTCCATACTGGCGTGGGAGCGAGAGACAAACATTGAATGTGCCGGCTGCATTTCCTCCCGGGCATGCTGCATAAACCAGCTAAGGGATCCGAGCGTTACTGTATATTGCAATTTAGGTGATGGGCTGACAACCTGTCACTACAGCAATATACCTATAAATCTTATTACATTGTTAGATGATTGGGAAAACTGGGGACTTGAAAGATGAGGCGTAAGCCTATGGCCTTTCCTCGCTGTAAAAGGTATATTAAGCTGACGCTGATTAATAGATTTAATCTAAATGGCTTTCTTTGATACTAATCCACGAAAAAACGTAATATAAACGATAAACTATCCTTGCATGATTTTTACTCCAAAATAGGTGTAGGTATCTTGCGCCTCTTCCGGCCATGACGGCAGTTAAAGTATTAAAAAGGTTTCAAGCCACGTGATGGTAATTTCATGAACTTGGATGGTTTCACTCTTTTAACCCTTTTTACGTTGTATTTAATTAATTATTTTGTATTTATGTGTGAATCGTGCCAGTTTCCTGTCTAAGCCATATAAAATTGATTGAATCCGTTATCGGCGTTTTTCCACTAGACGGCACGGCAACGGCGAGACAAAAAAAAAATAACATAGAGAGAGAGAGATAGAGATAAATTTATTAATAATTGTAAATTACAAGTCAAAAATTATAAGCACTTAAGTATAACACATTAATAATCATTTAAATTGTATTGCTTTCATTATCATTAAAATTAATAAAATCATTATAACTATAGAATGCCTGTTCAGCAAGCCAACGCTTATACGCGCATACTTCGTACGAATAATAGTAATAATCAGTTTATTTTCTACCCAAAATTACAGTTTCATAAATTAATTGGTAACAGGAGTAATAATTTTATATTTGTGGGAGACTGAAGCCTAAACTAACATACACATGCAGTTTGGCAGGCTGGCGACGGCACCGGTGGGAATCAGTGCCGTGCCGTTGCTGTGTCGTTGCCGTGCCGGCAAGTGGAAAAGCGTGGCATATAATTTAATTCATTTTCATAGATTGTCTCTTCCACGATACCGTCGACGGTGCCGTGCCATCGCCGTTGCCGTCGCCGTGCCGTCTGGTCAAAAAACGCCCAATTGAAGATAATCCTGTCACGAAACTGAACAACTTCTTTCAAGGAATACAGCAATTAGTAGGAAAAAAATGGACTTCTCAAACAAAAGAAAAGAAGTTACTTCATTAGAATAGGAATTTCATGTATTATTTTTCAATTTTGACCGTATGTTGCATAGAAAAACTTGTTCAGTTTCATGTTATTATCACTACATAGTATAAAACAAAGTCGCTTACTCTGTCTCTTTATCCCTTTGATTGCTTAGATCTTTATAACTACGCAACGGATTTTGATGCAGTTTATTTTAGTAGATAGAGTGATTCAAGAGAAAGGTTTATATGTATAAAACATGCATAATATAGTAGAGAAACACTGATGTTTCCGTGCGAAGCCGGGGCGGGTCGCTAGTTTTTTATAAATAAATCGCACCTTTACAAATAAAGTGACTTAACTCAAAAAAATGGGATTTCGAGTTTCTGCAATAAACCGACCTTTAAAATTATAACTTACAACCCTAAAAACTTGAAATATTTTTTAGAACATTATCTATCACACTTTTACCGAGAAAAAAATACCCAAGTATATAGGGTTTAAGGTTATCCTTTAAAATATCGTTTTATTGCAGAAAGTCCAATTCCCCATTTTTTTAGTTCAGTCACTTTATTTATAAAGGTGCGAAATATTCACTGTGTATAACAGGGTTCGTTCGTTCTGTTCGAGGGTTCCGTACAAATTGAATATAACATTTTTCCGATAACACCGAGCACCCTCGAGGACAGAGAATGTGGAAATGTTGGAGAGGATGGCCAGGGTGGTGGTCCACCGGTAAGGATATTAGGTGAGATGATAACGACTGCATGGCCAGACTTAGGTCTGTGTTTATGAAGCGATCTCAAACTTAAGACCATTATTAAGTATGGATTTGAGAAGGCAGTTTGTACTGAAAATACATTTTGATACGGATTCAAACTAGCTGTCAGTCTCAAGTGCTGTTTATAATTACGAGCCCTAATAACGTATAGACACGAATATTAGGGCGATTACTACAGACTTTTTTTATTATTTATTAAACTAAAGGTAAGTACATTTTTATAACTAATATCAACTCGCCAAACTTAAAAATTTGATGGCGAGATACGCCTGAATGTAATTTCTTAGACCTACCTTAAAAGAAACAGCATGCTTATAAAAAATATCTAATGAAAAAAAAACTAAAATCTAGTAAAAAAAAAATTAGATAAACGATGACACTGAGCACCCTCTAGGACAGAGATTGTGGAAATGTTGGAGAGTATGACCGGAGTGGTGGTCCACCGGTGAGGATATTACGTGAGATGAGGAGATACCGCCTGCTACTCGGCCAGACTTAGCACTATCAATTTGAGGCTCATATGTTTTAAAATCAGTCAGAATACTTGTAGGGCGTGTAAAGGACAGCGTCCCGCCAACTGAAAGGGGTTGCTCAACTAAACTGAACAACTATCACCAGTTTTTTTTTTCAGGAAATGAAATAAAGTTTTGCTTTCCCATACATTGTCTGATCGAGGTAGTAATTTTGTATGGGAAGGTATTTTTTTTACCTATCCTAGTGGAAGTTGTTAAGTTTCGATGACTGAGCAACCCCTATCAGTTTGCGGCACGCTGTCTCTTACACCAGGTATTTAAATTTCATTAATTTTCCTATTTGTTTTCGCCTAACCAGTGGAAGTGTACCTCAATCGATCGTGATTTTTGTCTCTTTCCGTTTTTGAGGACTTCAAAGGACCGTGACTGGGATTTAAAGGTCACTTGTCTTCTTCTTATGTCGTGTGGGTATCGAGTTGATCGACCCGATGAACCCTGGTGTCAGAGTTTTTGCACCGCTCAATAATAGCACAGGTATAGGATATGCTATAGGCGTCTGACATGTTTTTTGTATTACTATCAAAGATAGCAACCGGAACCGACGGCTTAACGTGCCCCCCCAAGCACGGAATCTTCTTTCTTCCAGACAATCAGATGATTTATCCTGCATTGTCCTAACTAAACTGGGGAAAATCTCACAAAGTGATAAATTGACCAATGTCAATTTTTGTCTCCCCTTGGGAATCGAACCTAGGACCTCCGGATTGAGACCCCATGGCTCTGACCACTACATCACGTAGACTGTCGCTTGTAGCGTTATTTATTTTTTATATATAAAGATAGTAGGTACCTACATCCTTTAATCTATCAATGTACGTAGTGTTTCACGGATGCTATTTAGATAAAAAGATGACAAATTGTTCGGTGGCAAAAATGCTTACCTGTTTAAGAATCCATACATATCACTACATAGTATAAAACAAAGTCAATTTCTCTGTCAATATATCCCTATGTATGCATAAATCTTTAAAACTACGCAACGGATTTTGATGCGGTTTTTTTAATGGATAGAGTGATTCAAGAGGAAGGTTTATATGTATAATACATGCATAATATAGTAGAGAAACACTGATAATTTCCGTGCGAAACCGGGGCGGGCCGCTAGTTAATATTATAAAAGCGAAAGTAACTCTGTCTGTCTGTCTGTTGCTCTTTCACACCTAAACGGCTGAACCAATTTTAATGAAATTTAGCACAACGATAGATGGTAACCTGGAAACGGATATAGACTACTTTTTATAGCGGGAAAATATCTTATTCTCACGGGATATCTCATTAAGCCGCAGGTGAAATCGCGGGGCGGAAAGCTAGCAATAAATAATATGATTCCACGAAGTATTAGTATTTGATGGACTATTATTTTTTAAATTCTTAAATAGGAATGTATAATTTTGCTAGGAAACTTTTTATCTGCAGTGCCCACTTAATTATCTGTTCAAGAAAAATGAATCCAGGTTTTGAAGGGCACGTTAAACTGTTGGTTTTAAGGATCTGTAGCGTCCAACCTCATTGGACGCAAACTCTTTTGTAAATATATTTTTCACTACTGACAGATTGTCAAACTGTCATTCTTGTACAGACGCTGCAGCTTTTGTTTTATTTTATTTTATTTTATTTTTATTTATTCAGGATAACAACAGCATCTTACAAAATTATAATATTACAACATATGATTATACTGAATGCCAATTACAGCTATCCACTTCAAGATTACATATAAGTGTTGAGAGCAGTATGGTAGGTAGAAAAACAACTAGATTTAATCAAAAAAACTAAAATATTATCAACATAACATGTCGGAGCCTAGGACAAATATGTGTTTAAAACTAAAAAAGTAAATAATCTATATAAACATTATAATACAGTACATATTTAATTTATACATGTTTATAAAATATAGAAATAAAATCGTACTATTAAATTATAATTTAAGTGAAATAGCATTAAATAATACATAAATACTAATATAAAAAATAGAAAACTATTAGAAGAAAAGGAAATAAACTAAATTATACCAAGCCTGTAACACTGTGTTGAGTATTTGATCAGATAGGCACTAACAAAGAAAGTTATAAACTGTTGATGAATAAATTAAAGTTACTTCATGTCATGAGTACCCATCATTACTAAAGCAAAACAAAAGAGAAATAAGTGAGTGGATCAAAGCTGTTAAAGTCATCTATATATAACATCCATGCTGGACTGGGAGCGAAAGAAAAACATAGAATGTGCCAGCTGCACCTCCTCCCGGGTATGCTGTAAAAACCAGCTAAGAGATCCGAGGGTTTTAGTATATTGCAATTTAGGCGATGGGCAGTCAAACTGTTTCTGCAGAAATATACCTACAAATCCATCTCAAACAACCCTCAAAACTCTGTCAGAAGCGGTGGAACGACCCCTATTTAGTTCGTTTACGCTCTGCCTTCCCCATTAGGGATAAAGGCGTGAATGTACAGGTTATCTGTATGTCAAATCGGCCCAAACTGCAGTCCGTCAACCACCGGTAAATAAAACGAAAATAGGTTGACGATCTATTTGTATCACGGAGTTACATGGCAGTACATATACCCGGTATAATAACCTGTTATCGCTTAGCCAACTCTGTACCTAAGGGAAACTGGCATGAATATGTGTAAGTAAATGAACCTATTAATTTAGTGGTTAATAGAAATATATCGTGAATAATCTACTGATTGGTCAATAAAAGTGCGGATAGTTTGTTTTTAAAAGTGTTCTTTGATTCTGAGAAAGGGTCAATACTATCAAATTTATCATTATAAGTTCGAACGATACGTGTTAGAACAGCATTCTGACCATAATTAGTGCTATGAGATGGAGGTGTAAACAAACGAGTGTGTCTGGTTCGACGCGTCACATGTTACTTGGTTATTTCTTGCGATTTAGTGATAACAATATTGATATGTTTTATCGCATTGACCAACCTGTACATTCTGTAAATATACACCTGTAAAATAGCCTCAGCAGTTTTACTTCACCACCATGAATCGCACGCCCTTCTCGCCAAAGATCTTAACACAAACCACATCAGAGATCTAATTGTATAAGATGGTTTAAAGACTCATACATACATACATAAATCACGCCTTTATCCCTTACGGGGTAGGCAGAGCGTTTAACGCCTCGTAAAAGGCGCTTTCGCCGCGTCTGACAAAAATTGAGGGCAATTTTAGATTGTAATGTGTATTGCCATAGTGACAGGTTGTCAGCCCATCGCCTAAATTACAATACACTGTAACCCTCGAGTCCCTTTTGCTGTCTTCTACAGCATGCCCGTGAGGAAGGGCAGCTGGAACATTCTGTGTTTTTCTACCTCTCCCAGTCCAGCATGGAAGTCAGTTTCATCAGTCATCACTTAAAATCCCTTTATAAAAATTTTCAAAAGTCCTCAGAAACCTTAATAACATCTAGCGTTCCCATTATGCCGATTCGTGGCGAATAAATGAACTAACGCCGCCATCTTGAGACGATTTGACAGTTGTCCATAGAATGCAGCCCCCGCCCACGTTCATTGAAAACTGTTACGTCTAGTGGTCTGAGCCATGGGCTCAAGACGCGGAGGTTCCGGGTTCGATCCCGGCGGGGGACAATGACTTTGTGTTGTTGTTTCTAGTTTGGTTAGGACATTGCAGGCTGATCACCTAATTGTCCGAAAAGTAAGATGATCCATGCTGTCGGATGGGCATGTAAATCTGTCGTGTCAGTAAATCTGTCCTATCAGAATGAGATTGAAGGAATAGAGAGCGCACTCAAACCTGGGCACTAAAAACTAGCTCCGCGTAGTTGGCCGATCGATGGGAGAGTGGCCGCCATCACCGAAAATCGTTTGGGAGAACTATTTGCATTGACAACTGCGTTGTACTTTAGAAATACTTACGTATTTCTTTGGTATTTCTTCATCATTTTCTCAGAAACTCTTTTCGCTTTAAATATATTTCGCTGTATTCAAACGATGTACGCAGTGCTTGTTAAACTTTGACGTTTCGTTATTTGAGTCTATTTGTTATTTGAGACGAGTTTTCGGCTGTTTGGTTTGATTCTCAGAATTGTTATTGTACACTCAATTACTTGGAAACAAAAACTTACTGAAAACCAGTACTACATAGTTAGTCGATTCGATGAGAGCACGACTTATTAACTGAAATTATTTCTCCATATATAAAAAGGTAGTTGACGATTTAAGACGAAATCCCGTGATTTTATGTTTGTTAATTATGAAATTGTCTGCACTTTAAATAATAACAGTTTAAATCACATTTTCTGCTCTTATTCACGGACACGATTCGGATACGAAACAAATACGGAGCAAACCGTCATACATTTACTAGGAAGGCCAACTCGGATCATAAAATCCTCGAATACAGATTCCAACCAGATCAAAAGGGGCTTTTCATAAAAACAAAAATACAATAAAACTCTTCTCATTTATTGTTGGAAACATTTCTCCTTTTTTTACTTTTATTAGCCTAATTGATCACAAATGCCACAACGGCCTTTCTTTTCCCCTAAAAAAAGTATTTGCAAAGTATGTAAAAGATTGTAGAAAGATGACTGAGAATGATAAACGCGGCAATCTGGGTAATGGCGGCGTGATCTGGTAAGCCTGATAGATGGGGTTGATGCTGACTTCAACACCCTGTATATATAAAAAGAGCCATTGAAAATGGAAAACATTTCGTTCCATGGGCGTGATTGAGTTTCTTTTTTACATACATAATAATCACGCCTTTCTCCCTATTGAGGTAGGCTGAGCGTAAACGAGCTAAACAAAAGGGTTATTTAAGATAGATTTCTAGGTCAATCAGCCCATCGCCTAAATTGCAACATACTAAAATCCTCGGATCCCTTAGCTCATTCTATGATTCTCTCTCGCCCCCAGTCCTGCATGGAAGTTATTTTTTTTAATGGACCTATTTGCATCATACTACAAAGAATATGATGCGTCACCGGACTAAACGCGGGAAAGATTTTGTGATCTGTTGTTATTTGTTTCATTTTAACTCAGTGTGGTACATGTACAAACGTTATAGTGCTCGCTCGCACATTTTGTACCAAAAAGGCAAAACCATACATTCTTCCATGCTGGACTGGGAGCGAGAGAAAAACATATAGAACGTTCCAGCTGCATTTCCAGGGCATGCTGTAAAAACCAGCTAAGGGATCCGAGAGTTTCAGTATAATATAATTTAGGCAAAGGGCCGACAACCTGTCGCTACAGCAATAACCTACAAATCTTAAATAAGCCTCAAAACTATGTCTGCTGTGGCGGAAGGACCTGTTTTTAGGTCGTTTACGCTCTGCTTACCCCATTGGGGTTAAAGGCGTGGTTTTGTGTATGTATGTAAGACAAAACCTAAAAGGCAATAAATTAGCTATTAGATTTACTAGGCCAGAGATAAGCATCTCATTTCATATTTTTTTAGTTTCTCCCATGATATGGGAAGGCAAAGAGCGTGAGCCCATACAGCCTAGTCTTCAGAGTATTCAGTGGTGGACATTTGACTTTGACACTAACTTTTTATTTCACGTCTCATGTCATTTATTGTCTTTGTTTTAATGGAAAATGAATAAATAAACATTATATTCGTGTCTATTGAATAAATCAGTGGCGAACAATTCTCTGGCACCTACTGACTTTATCCAAAATACAAACTGTTTTACTTTGACATTCTTCTTCTTTCGAGTGGGTATCGAGTCTATCGACCCGATGAACCCTGGTGTCAGAGTTTTTAAACCGCCTAGTAGCACAACTATCAGGCCTCTGACATGGTTTGAGTAACGACCACTATCAAAGAGAGCGACCGGGGCCGACGGCTTAACGTGCCCTCCGAAGCACGAACTTTGACATTAAACTAAGATTTTTTATATTTATTATAAATAATTAAACATTTTAATCGTGTCTATTTAATACATTAATGAACCAACAATTCTCTAGGACCAACTGGCTTTACCCAAAATACAAACTGTTAAGATAAGATGTTACGACTTCATAATCATTATCCGAGATAATCAGAACTCGGTAAGCTGTCGTAAACCGTTAAATTTAACTGATATGATTGTATTAACCGGTAACATTAAACTAAATACAATTAAGATAATAATTTTGCGTTAATACATACACACATACATACATATAGTCACGCCTTTATCCCTAATGGGGTAGGCAGAGCGTAAACGACCTACACAAAGGTCGTTTCGCCACGTCTGACAAAGCTTTGAGGGTTATGTAAGATAGATTTGAAGGTATCTTGCTTAGTGGCAGGTTGTCAGCCCATCGCCTAAATTACAATATACTGAAACCCTCGGATCCCTTAGCTGGTTTTTACAGCATGCCCAGGAGGAAATGCAGCTGGCACATTCTATGTTTTTCTCTCGCTCCCAGGCCAGCATGGAAGAAAGTTAATTGAGTTAATATTCAGTTTATATGACTATGATATGATATACGTAGATATTTAATAGTTACAAATGTGCTAAATGTTTAATTTAGACTACTTCAATACCCTAACTGAATTGAGGAGAATATTTCTTCCATCCTGGACTGGGAGCGAGAGAAAAATATAGAACGTGCCGCTTGCATTTCCTCCCGGGCATGCTGTAAAAAACAGCTAAGGGATTCGAGGCATTCAGTCACACTTTCAGTATATTATCATTTAGGCAGTGGGCTGAAAACCTGTGAATACTGCAATATACAGATCTAATAATCCTCAAAACTTGTCTGACGTGGCTGAACGATCATTACTTAGGTCGGTCTAAAAAAAATGAAATACAGGCGTTATGTTATGTATGTAATAAATATTAAAAAAAACAACAGATTTCTTAGAGGCTTTGTGTCTCATGTGGGTTGTCATATCGCTGAATGACCCAATGTACTCTAGCCAGTACACTCAACCACTTTCATAGATAGCGTCATGGATAGACCGGCTAAACATGCCTTCCGAATCACGGAAAAACATACATACATATATATAATCACGCCTTTATCCCTAATGGGGTAGGCAGAGCGGAAACGACCTAAACAAAGGTCGTTCCGCCACGTCTAACAAAGTTTTGATGATTGATTAAGATAGATTTGTAGGTATATTGCTGTAGTGACAGGTTGTCAGCCTATCGCCTAAATTGCAATATACAGAAACCCTCAGATCCCTTAGCTGGTTTTTACAGCTTGCCCGGGAGGAAATGCAGCTGGCACATTCTATATTTTTCTCTCGCTCCCAGTCCAGCACGGAAAAACGGCTTTTGATTTAATAGAAATATGCAGTAGATTCGATTTTATTGTTTCATTTTTTGAATCCCATTTTTTAAATTCCCTACTGTGCTACGGAAGTCACGTTAAGCCCTGTCAGAGTTCATTTGGTGGCTTGAAAACTATGACATCTGGATTGCCCATCAACCTGCCAAAAGCCTAATCTAGGATGGTGTTCAGATGGCAGTCGCTCGGTGTAAAAACCAGTTTCCTCGTTCAATCTACTAGATTAAGCAGCCGACCCCATAAAATACGGGAAAAGGCTAGAAAAATGATGATAAAAAGTCTAATATGAAAAAAAGAAAATAATAAATTCATAACGTGTGCATAAAGAAAGACTTATGATAAATTCGTCACTCCCTCTACCGTTTCTGTAGCTCAGCTGGTAGAGTAATGGACCGGCATTCCAAAGACAAAAGTTCGAGTACTGCCAGAAATTAATTTATATTTTTTTTTTCTCATCTCATCTCCCTAGCCTTATCCCGTATCTCACAGTGTCGGCTACTTATCTAGGGGATTGAACGAGGATACTGGTTTTTACACAGAGCGACTGCCATCTGATCTCAGCAACCTAGTAGGGAAACCAGACCCAATCCTAGACCAGACCAGACCAGACCAGACCAGATTTCTTTCTTTCATATTATCACTACATAGTATAAAACAAAGTCGCTTTCTCTGTCCCTATATCCCTATTAGTGCTTAAATCTTTAAAACTACGCAACGGATTTTGATGCGGTTTCTTTTATTGGATAGAGTGATTCAAGAAGAAGGTTTATATGTATAAAACAAGCATAATATAGTAGAGAAACAGGGCTGATTTCCGTGCGGGGCGGGACGCTAGAATGAAATAAAAATAGCATTGTGCGTGCTAAAGACCTCAAAAAATATGTAGAAATAAAAAAAAATTGCTCCGTACGCGTAAAGTCCAATTTCAACCAATCAGAGAATTCAATTTGGTATTTATTTACACCACCAACGCGATATTGATATTGGCAAAAATGTATTATTCTTATTTTCACTTGCAGAGTTGAATAAACACCATCAATCTTTTGATACATCATTCCTTATTCATTAGGGTGGAGTGAAAAAATATGTATTTCCGTGAATACATCAAAAATTACAAAACATTATTTGATATTATTGTGACTGTCCAGGTATTCAAACTCATTTATTTATTAACTACTCCATCGTCATTTCTTAGCTATGGCTGGCCATCAAAACTGCAGTAAGATAAACAAATCTCATCGTTTATTAATTTGAATAATATTCGTATATAGATTTTCGCAATTATTTGTTATTCTAACAAACTGATCATATAAATAAATTGCAAATCGCGTTGATATTTATCGCGCTCTGATTTCCTACGTTTTGTCTGTGGTAATACGCAAACAACGTTCAGCCAAAAAAAAGGAAGGTAAACTGTTTTGCCAGGTATTTTCTAGAAAAAAAGTAGTAAAAGAAACAGAGAATCTTACAGTAAGACGCAAAATAGACGGAAGATTCTGCAGTCGTGACGAACGAAACAAATGCTGAAATGACAATCGATATTGAATGTTCTAGACCCAATTCCAGGGCCATATAAGCCGAAATGGACCGACTAGTCGACAGTTCTAAGCTTGAAGTGGTTCGAGAAGGAAAAGGAAGAAGAAAAAGAAAGTGGAAATGAAAAGTGGAGGAAAGTACAGTCAGTGAGTAAAATGCGTTGTAGTGAGTACAGTCGCAGTGATAAGTGGTGTGTGTGAAAAAGTGTAGACAGAGTGAGACTATGCGCGGTAAACGGAAGTTTAAGAGTGTCGGACGCCGGGATACTGGTCTGAAGACAGACGAAAACGCCGTTAGTCGAGTTCTGTGGACGCTGTCACACGTTTGTAAGTCGAAAAGCAATAAAGAAGAAGGCTGTAAATCAACATAAGCGGTTAATTTCATCCAATCCCGAAACTCAAGCCCGCATCGCCAATAACGAAACGTCGAGCACGTAACAATATACAAGAATCTTAAAGTAAAAATAAGTCATGAACCCTTCCTTGATCTTGATATTAAACTTTATTTATTTAATAGCACCGCTAATAAACCTTTGACATGGTTTATGTAAAGATTTCTATCAGAGACAGCAACCGGACCCTCACTATAAAGTGCCTTCTAAAGCATACATACATATAATCACGCCTTTCTTCCTAATGCGATAGGCAGAGCGTAAACGACTTAAACAAAAGGTCGTTCCGCCACGTGTGACAAAGTTTTGAGGGTTATTTAAGATAGATTTGTAGGTATATTGCTGTAGGGACAGGTTGTCAGCCCATCGCCTAAATTGCAAAATACAAAAAATTTCGGATCCCTTAGCTGGTTCTTACAGCATGCCCGGAAGGAAATGCAGCTGGAACATTATATGTTTTTCTTTCACCTCCAGTCCAGCATGGAAGTACCATAACCGTTTTTGGTTCACGTATTTTCCCAAACATTATCACATCCTTTCCAACATATATTCTGACACTGGAAGCCACTAAATTAACAGTATAACACCTCCAAAAAAGACAAGCTCTTGGCTCTCTGCCATCTGGACTGGGAGTAACTAGAAACCGTCTGAGGTAGTTAGGTTAAAAATGTACATTCATACATACATATAGTCACGCCTTTATCCCTAATAGGGTAGGCAGAGCGTAAACGACCTAAACAATGGTCGTTCTGCCACGCCTGACAAAGTTTTGAGGGTTATTTGAGATAGATTTCTAGGTAGGTATAATTTGTATTAGACTTACTCCCAAACTTCAAATATAAATATGAATAAAGATGATGTTTACGTCGTGAGAATTGACGCCATTGTCATCCGTTAAGTGTTGAATAGAGTTTAAGGCAAAACCAAAATGTTCTATAGATTTCTAGAAGGAAAACTAAAAGAAAAACATAGAATGTGCCAGCTGCATTTCCTCCCGAGTATTCTGAAAATACCAGCTAAGGGATCAGAGGATTTCTGTATATTGCAATGCAGGCGACGGGCTGACAACATGTCACTACAGCAATATACCAACAAATCTATCATAACCCTCAAAACTTTGTCAGACGTGGCGCAACGACCTATGTTTAGGTCGTTTACGCTCTGCCTACCCCATTAGGGATAAAGGCGTGACTATATGTATGTATGTATGAATGTCTATCATAAATTACCCTCAGAACTTTGTCAGACGTGGCGAAACGACCATTGTTTTAGTCGTTTACGCACTGCCTACCCCATTAGGGATCAAGACGTGATTATAAGTATGTATGTGAACCCTATCAAGTTCCAAGTATTAATATAATGGCGGAAACACGAGAAATCCTAGCTGAAAAGGAACTGGGGCTAACATTCCCATTTTCCTTTGACTCTAGCAGGGAGGAAGGTGGCAATATGGCCTAAGTGGCGCCCCCATCACAAAAAAAAATATAACTCACTAAAAACGCAGTTAAGTGAAAAATCGGTCCAACAGTCTCAAGTCTTCTTCTTCTGTCGAGTGGATATCGAGTCTATCGACCCGATTAACCATGGTGTCAGAGTTTTTAAACCACCTAGTAGCACAACTATCAGGCCTCTAACATGGTTTGAGTAACGACCACTACCAAAGACAGCGACCGGGACCGACGGCTTAACGTGCCCTACGAAGCACGAAAACTTTTTTTTTTCGGACAATTAGGTGAAGCAGCCTGCAATGTCCTAACCAAACTGGGGAAAAATTCACAGGTAAAAAAAAAAGGTCTCAAGTAGTAGTCACTAAGATTATTTAGAACCATATAAATTAGCGATTCATAGTTCGTTGTAGTAACAGGTAGAAAAATTGCCTGTAACGGCCGCCAACGATAATTTTTGTAACTGAACTATGAATCGCTAGTTTATAAGGTTCTGAATTATCTTTATTACTATTTCTTGAGTCTGTTTCACTGGATTTTCGAGTCACTGTTTAAGTGACTTTGTTTAATTCTGTAACATAAATCTCCTTTCATGGAAACCTTTTCTTATGACTGGTTGTAATGAATTCAAAACTACGAATGTAATTTCGATTCTATTTTAATTTTGTAGACTTCTTATTCTTCTTGAACAAGAATACACGCAAATATTATTTATTTAACAATTTATTGCATACACATGAACATACAGAGGACACAAACATAAAAAAAACAATAGCACAACAGGTACAGCTATTCTCTAAAAAGAAGTGTATGTGTGTCGGTAGTGAGAGTGCATAAGTGAGGCAGATATGGCGTGAACAATTCAAACCCTACTATCATAAAATACAATATTGTTGTAAAACGATTTTTTATTTATTATACGCTAACTAGCAAAAACTACAGTCCGGTCTCTACACTAAATTTAACAGAGTTATGACTTTTTTACTGATGGAGGCGCCACTTAGCTTTTATAGTCACCTTAAAGGACTGTATACAAAGCATATTCACGAGACTTGCATGCGGGTAAACAAATGCACTACACTAGTTCACTCTGGTTAGTACTATTATATATTCTGTGACTCTGGTTGTATGTTCACATTGGCCTACCAATCAGGAATAATATAGGAAGAATAACTGCCTCCGTGGTCTAGTGGCTAGTGCCATGGACTCCCGATCCGGAGGTCCTGGGTTCGATTCCCAGAATTTATCACTTTGTGAATTTTTTTCCAGTTTGGTTAGGACATTGCAGGCTGAATCACCTGATTGTCCGAAAAGAAACAGATTTCGTGCTTCGGAGGGCACGTTAAGCCGTCGGTCCCGGTCGCTGTCTTTGATAGTGGTCGTTACTCAAACCATGTCAGAGGCCTGATAGTTGTGCTACTAGGCGGTTTAAAAACTCTGACACCAGGGTTCATTGGGTCGATAGACTCGATACCCACTCGACAGAAGAAGAAGATCAGGAATAATGACGTGAATATTTATGTATGTCTGTAAAACTTATGAAACCGGAAAATAAAAGCACAGTTCGAAAAGTCTTCTATGTTGTTCCATACATACTAATACGCGTCACGCCTGTATCCCTAACAAGGGTCTTTCCGCCACGATTGATGTACGAGCTACGCTCGCACTTAGGTATTATTTTGGGTCAGCCTGCGCGCTGCATAAATTAGCTATGTTAGCGATATCGTCACTTCATACATTTTTACTTACTTTAATAAATTAGTGTACAACCAGCACTCGTCGGGTTCGGTCTTTTAGCTCTCTTCGGAGTCACCCTTCCCTTCTAGCTTCATATTCAGCTTAGCTTTATTTCTATCTTATCCCTATTCTTAACTCTACCGTATCTACGCCGGGTACGGTACAGTGGTCCTTCGAGCTTAAGTACAAGCGGGACCTTACGCGAGTGGACAATTCGTGTTGGACCTAATTTCGTACGTTGAACTTGCGCGTGTGGTGTAGTGCGGTACACGTGCCCTCCACATCAGCGGCAGCGTGGGTCAGGAGACTCACTCAGCGGATTCCAGGATTTGGATCATCCCTTTTGGAACAGCATAGCAGCTTATCTTCTTCGTGAGTCGGAAGGCTCGCATAGCAGCGAATACAAGTAAGATCGTTCATATTTTACTTAATCAGCGACAATGACGGACTACGACGCTTTATTCAGCCGCCAGGAAGCTCTCGTCACGGAGATCCAGCGTATCAGCGTTAATTTTGGTAAGGACTCGGTAACTCGAAAAACTGCTGAGTACCTTAAATTGCGTCTAGAAGCATTAGAGAACTTTTGGGGAGAGTTCGAGCAAAATAATGGTAAACTGCAGACTTTAGAGAATAAGTCGCAGAGATATTTTAAAGAAAATATTTACGAGTGCACCAAGGTACTGTACAAGGATACTCGTCAGAAAATAGCCACCTTTGAGCCGTACAAGCCGGAGAATAAACCGAAGGACTCAGAGGTAGGTGGGGATTCTAATAAATTAGATGAGCTTTTATCCCTGCAACGAACAAACTTCCGAGCATTCAAGCGTCTTATATACAGCATTAATGTGAGTGAAATCAGCGAGAGATGGGAATTAGAGGACGAACTGCGCAGCATTCAAACTAGATGGAACACTATAGACCAGCTACATATGCAGATTGATAACATTCTTGAAGGTAAGGATGAAGTTTATCAAGGACATTTCTTTGAGCAAGAACTAGAGTTCAAGAGAGTTAAGAAAGAGCTTAATCAAAAATTGTCTGCCACATCTCATATTCAGCGAGCTACGCCATTGTTAGAGATACCTACTTTCACGGGCAGATATTCTCATTGGCCTACATTTTTCGATTTATTTTCTGAATCTATCCATAACAACAATTTTCTCTCAAAAGCCCAGAAAATGCAACACCTTAAGGGCAAAGTAAAAGGGGAGGCTGAGCGTCTGATTCAACATTTAAACATCTCAGACGTGAACTATGACTTGGCATGGGAAATATTGACTCATCGTTATAATAACCCTCAAGTACTTTTTACCACGCAAATCGAAACGTTCTTGAATCAGCCCAGCGTCAGTAAGCAAACATCAAATGAGCTAAAAAGACTTTACGACACCACTACTGAGTGCATTCACGCCATCCATAATTTAGGGGTGGATACCACTACTTGGGACCCACTTCTAGTTCATTTGTTAACAAAAAAGTTAGATAGCGAAACCTACACTGCTTATAAGGAAGCGCGTAAATCTCCCAGGGATCTAGCTTCCCTAGATGAGCTAATGAGTTTTCTCGAGAGTAAATTCATCGCCCTCGAGCCGATTCATAAGAGAGAAAAAGAAAATGTAGCCACAGCCAAGCCAGCTCCATTTTACAGATCTAAACCAGCTTCACCTTATCAGCCAAAACCGCATTTCATGCAAAACAGCTATAATAAATTTCCATCGAAAAATTATCAAGCAGCCTTTGTATCTACGGCAAAATGCCCATTGTGCAATTTTGATCACGAGCTCTATAGATGCCACAAGTACGTCAACATGCCAGCGGAAACAAAATTGAGGACAGTTGCGAAACTTCACCTTTGTAAAAATTGTTTGTTCAAACACGCTAACAACACATGCATGTCGATTAAAAGATGCAAAGATTGCAATGGTGAGCATCATACGTCATTACATGAAGCGTGTAAAGGATCATCGAACTCGACAGCGGGGTCAGCCCACAACGCAACGGAGCAAAAATTGCCAGCAACCCCAAATACGTTACCTCAGCATAGCAACCGGTCTCACGCAGTGAATCACGTGAGGGGAGATGACCACGAGCGCTTAATAGCTACTGTTCTATTAAAAATCAAAGCGAATGACGGCAACTACGTGACCTTACGAGCTTTATTGGACCCCTGCAGTCAGATTAATCTCATATCCGAGAAAACCGCTCAGCTGTTAGGATTACCGCGCCAAAAATTCAACGCATCCGTCACTGGCGTAGGGATGAATTCCAGACAAAGCAGAAGTACAGTTTTTCTGGAATGCAAATCAATTTACGATGACTACACTTTTACTACAGAAGCATCAGTTATCCCACAGCTTATAAACAACCTGCCGAACATCTCATTTGACAGTCGAACTTGGCCGCATATTCAACACATGAAGCTAGCTGATCCTGAGTATAATGTGTCCAAGCCGATCGATTTAATACTAGACACTTGCGTTCATTCTGACGTCATAATGGAAGGTCTGGTTAAAGTGTCACCTGACGCGCCTATAGCTATGCAAACTAAGCTAGGCTGGATCGTATCGGGACGCGTCAAAACATTTAACTGCAACGTGATTATAAACAATTTAGAAGACATCAGCAAATATTGGGAAATGGAGGAAATTCCTAACACGTCAGCGGAGCTTACAAAGGAAGAGCAATACTGCGAAGAGCTCTATTCAGCTACTACAAACAGACTGGAGGATGGTAGATATGAGGTGGCCATCCCGATGAAGCCTAACTTCGAGGAAAAGCTCGGAGATTCGAAGCGAAAAGCTACAGCTCAATTCTTACAGCTAGAAAGAAAATTGGTAAAAAATGACGCACTTTACGAAAGCTACAAGAAATTTATGTCGGAATGCGAGGAATTAGGTCACATGCGTCCAGTGACCGAAAGCGATGCACCTAAATGTTACCTACCGCAACATGGTGTCATTAAGGAAGATTCAACTACAACCCAACTTCGCGTGGTAGCTAACGCCGCAGCCAAGACAAGCTCCGGAAACAGCTTGAATGACCTCATGGAATGCGGTCCGAATCTACAGCATGATCTTCCTACATTAATACTAAAATGGAGACAGCATAAATACGTCATCACTGCGGACATTGAGAAAATGTTCCGTCAGATTTTAGTAAGAAATTGCGACCATCAGCTTCAAGCCATCATCTGGAGGGAGTCTCCACATCTTCCGTTAAAGCAGTACTTATTAACCCGAATTCCATTTGGGATCACCGCTGCACCCTGGCTGGCGATGAGAACGCTGCGTCAGCTAGCTAAAGATGATGGTCAAAAATTTCCTCTAGCAGCTGTAGCCCTAGAAAACAATTTTTATATGGACGACCTACTTAGCGGAGCAAACACTTTATCGGCAACAAAGGAATTGCAAAGTCAGCTTATTGAAATTTTAAAGGGAGCAGGAATGAACCTCAGGAAATGGTCAGCTAACGATCCAGAACTTTTAAAAGATTTATCAGCAGAACAGCTCGATAAACCGCTCGAATTTCAACGCTCAGAGTCCCGTAAAACCCTAGGACTCAGATGGACACCCTATTCTGATTCGTTCATGTTTACAAACAAAATAGAACACGCCGATAAATGTAACACGAAGCGACAACTACTTTCGGAAATATCGAAGTTATTTGATCCGTTGGGTTGGTTGTCGCCATTAACCATTCGAGCTAAAATTTTATTTCAAAAAACATGGTCATCTAACATGGGATGGGATGACGTACTCCCTGAATCAATTCAAAAAGAATGGATACAGCTAAGAGACGATTTTTTAAGCGTAAGTCTGTTGGAAATACCTAGATATTTAGGTAACACACATAAGGCATTTCAATTGCACGGATATAGCGACGCGTCGGAAAAAGCTTACGCTAGCGCAGTATACTTGTTAGCGCAAAATGATAAAGGCGAGTTTACATCGCACCTCGTCGTAGCGAAAACAAAGCTAGCTCCCTTGAAGAAAAAGGTTTCACTGCCACGTTTAGAACTGTGCGGTGCCTTACTATTAGCGAATTTAATGAAAACTGTGAGAGCTTCTTTAAAGGACACTCAGTACGATGTCTACGCCTGGACCGATTCCACAGTGGTCTTAGGATGGCTCCACGGCGACATAGCGCGTTGGAAACAGTTCGTAGCGAACCGAGTTCAACAGATAACTGAGATAATACCATCAGCTAATTGGAACCACGTCCGGTCTGAGGATAACGCCGCGGATTGTGCTACCAGAGGATTAACTTTTTCAAAGCTCCAAAATAACAAACTCTGGTGGAACGGACCTGAACAGCTCATCAACTTTAATCCCAGCGAACTTAAAAGCAAAACCTACGAAATACCGACACTGGAAGTAAAAAACGTCAGTGTAAACGCAGCTTTACATGTACCGAACTCCACATGGCTAAATGAATTAATTCAAAACAATAGCTCGATCACGCGTGTTGCCCGGGTAGTGGCATGGGTGTCGCGTTTCAGTGCAGCGTTACGTCACAAGCCAAGAAAACATGACGCCTTTTTATCAGCTAACGAAATCAATGACGCATATTTGTTGATTACAAAACAAATACAAGGGACGGAATTTGAGAGCGATTTGGAAAATATAAAAAGCAAAGGTCATGTCCGTCCTAACAGCCGACTAGCTAATTTGCACCCATATTTGGATGATAATGGGATAATGAGAGTGAGCGGTCGTCTCTGTCACTCAAACATAAACAGCGCAGCGAAACATCCGATTATCCTTCCAAATGACAACCGTTTTACGGAACTGATTATCAACAAAGCGCATCTAGCCACCTTACACGGCGGACCACGGTTAACTCTGTCTTACATTAGAGAAAACTATTGGATTCTTAGCGGCATGAGAACAGTTAAACGTCAGCTACGACACTGCGTTAAATGTCGACGCTTCAGTCCGGATAAACAACACCAAATCATGGCTGATCTGCCAAAAGCACGTGTCACTCCCTCCCGGCCCTTCTCCAGAACAGGGGTGGATTTCAGTGGGAGTTTTGACATAAAATTAAACAAGGGGAGGGGGGTCAAAACATCCAAGGCATATGTGGCGGTCTTCGTGTGCATGGCCACGAAAGGGGTCCATCTCGAGCTGGTGGGAAATTTAAGCACTCCAGCGTTTCTAGCAGCTTTTCGTCGTTTTTGTGCTCGGCGAGGAGTTCCCAGCCGCATGTATAGCGACAATGGAACGAATTTTGTCGGAGCTAAGCGAGTCTTAGACAAAGAATATAAAGAGATCATAGCTACCATCAATCAAGACATCTTCAGCAAAATCAGCGAAATGAACGTAGAGTGGACATTCAACGCACCAGCTTGGCCAAGCGCAGGTGGACTATGGGAAGCCGCCGTGAAGAGCTTTAAGCGGCACCTAAAAAGGGTCTTAGGCGAGCAAAAACTTACCTATGAAGAGTTTACCACCTTACTTCAGCAGATTGAGGCATGTCTCAACTCACGGCCTCTGGTTCCTCTCACTGAAAATCCCGAAGACTCCTACTTAACACCGGGACACTTTCTCATCGGGGATTCCTTGATGTCGAGACCTCAAACAGATCCTGATCACATAAACTTACCTGCACGTTGGCAATTACTACAAAGCATGAATAAGCGCTTCTGGAAGCTTTGGTCTTCAGATTATCTCCAGCACCTGCAGACCAGATCAAAATGGAGAGTACCTACCAAAAACCTGGAAGTCAATGACATTGTGTTGATCAAAGAAGACAATTTACCTCCAGGCAAATGGGCACTCGGCAAAATTCAAGAGCTACATCCAGGGAAAGACGGATACGTTAGGGTTGTGTCCGTCAAAACCGAAGGAAACGTATTAAAACGCCCTATAACGAAGCTTACACTTTTACCTATTGAGAACACAGCTACACAAAATGATCAGCAATCTCCAGCATCGACAAGCACAAAGAGAGAAGCGCGCGGTACCAGACGCAACGTATTCAAAAACCTTTTTACCATTGCTCTTCTATTCTTGGCTATGTTGATCTCGCCATCTTCACAGCATACCATTCCCAGCGTCAACACGACTTCATTGAAAGACAGCAGAGCACTATACTTTGACAAAATTTCTGAGCTACAATTTATTCGAGACGAGTGGAGACTGGTAGTTTATTATAATCTTACTGGCTATTGGCAAGCACTGGCTGATATGGAGATTTACGTAAGGCATCTAGAAGGAATTACAATGAAGTCGACTCAACCAACTTATAAAGCAATAACGAATCAATTAGCACACGAACTATCTGAAATAAAGCACTATAATCGACTACTACAAAGCCCCAGCAAAAGACAGAAAAGAGGATTTGTAAATGGTGTCGGAAGTGTAGCAAATTATTTATTCGGAGTACTTGATGATAATTTTGCACGTCAGTACGCAATGGACATCGAAAAGATCACATACAACGAAAATCACCTGAAACAGCTCATAAAAAATCAGACAACAATAATAGAAGCAGAATACAACATAATACAACGGAACGAACAAATCATGAATAAGCAATTTTCACTTATTAATGAACATTTGCGAGGTGTATCTTTCGAAATAAATAAATTGCGTTCAGACATGGATAACGGCCTCTACATCACTTCATCAGCGCTATCTGCCAGCATCATACTTGAAAATTTGCGACGCATGCAGAACTCTCTGATAGAAACAGTGACTGATATTAGTCACGGCCGCATCGATACGCACTTACTGACCAGCGAGCAACTTGAAGAACAAATGAACTTAATATCAGGCCAACTACAGGGTGATTTAAAAATACCTGTTGAAACTGCAAACATTCGCGACTTATATAAACTGCTAAAAGTTCTTGCTAAGGTCTATAAGAAATATTTGATTATTGAAATAAAGGTTCCTCTAGTAAGCGCCGAAATATACGAGCTCGATAAAATTATAAGCATCCCACAGAAAGAGAAGGAAAATAACTATATAACTTACCCTACCTACCCTTACCTAGCATTCAACCTGCAAAAGGACATGGTCATATTTCTAACAGACTACGATCTGCAAATTTGCCTCCACGCATCTGAAGAGAAAATGTTATGCCCCTTAGACAAACCAACCTACAATTTAGATCCTGTCCAGAAAAATATTTGTGACATAATCTTAATAAATGCAGGCAAAAATACATCACCTTGTATTTATGAGCAATCGCCGTGTACCAATAGATGGATCCAATTACATCGACAGAATGTCTGGTTATATTCGTGTTGCGACAAATGCAACGTCCGCATTTTTTGCTCAGCTGATATGACAATGAGTACTATACAGGGAAACGGCCTTCTCACCCTAAACCAAGGTTGCACTCTTAAGGGTGATTCATTTACTATTCACTCTCACAAAGATTTTTTCAAAAAAGTAAATATTGAACCAACTATCGAAGCCCCAGAACCTATTCTAAACAGTATCATGAATACGTCTATGCCGAAATTTAGCTACGAATTCACTACAGAGAATCATAATAATACTTATCATCAGATTATGAACGAAATAAGCTCTTTAAAAAGCGACTCTACAACGGACCTCAGCATACATGATATACATCTTTACTCGATAAGCTATGGAACTCTTGCGATCCTGCTGATGATAGGAATCCTGCTAGTCATTCTTCGCATCAGAAGGAGGAGGTCTCGTCGTGTCCAGCTGTCGGCTTCTCCCGGGGGGAAGGCCCCGGTGAGCGGAGCTGCAGCCGGTGGTGTAATTAGTGCGTATGATGAGCGAAAAGTGTTAAGTGAGTGTAGTGCTAGTGCTAGTGCGTTACGGAAAACAATGAGCGTAGACACTTTGACTGTAGAAAGAGGCGCGGCGCCTCGTAAACCACCGCGATCCGTGTCGATTTCGATTCCTACTTCATCGTTCGGTGAGATAGTGGACTAGTCGTGAACTTTCAAACTTAAAGCGTGATGTACAGCGAACTTACGTGGACATAGACTCTTGATGAACATTAAATTATAACATTAGTTACATATAACATATACCTACATATTTTTAATATTTGTTTTTAAATTAATCTACTCTTATTTACTATATTTAGTCTCATCTTCTCTTCTACCATACAAACTAAGAGATTTATATCATTTTGGATACTTTCAGCTTAAATTGTGTAATTTGTTATCTTTCATTTTCAATAAGCACAACTAAGTCGCCTTTCCCTTTCTTTCGGGTTGGCAAGATGTACGAGCTACGCTCGCACTTAGGTATTATTTTGGGTCAGCCTGCGCGCTGCATAAATTAGCTATGTTAGCGATATCGTCACTTCATACATTTTTACTTACTTTAATAAATTAGTGTACAACCAGCACTCGTCGGGTTCGGTCTTTTAGCTCTCTTCGGAGTCACCCTTCCCTTCTAGCTTCATATTCAGCTTAGCTTTATTTCTATCTTATCCCTATTCTTAACTCTACCGTATCTACGCCGGGTACGGTACAATTGACAAGTTTTGAGGCTTATTTAAGGTCTGAATAGTGCTCTAGCGACAGGTTGTTAGCCCAACGCCGAAATTACAATACCAAAACCCTCGGATCCCTTAGCTGGTTTTTACAGCATTCCCGCTGTTCTCAGCGAGAGCAAAGCATAGAATTTGGCAGCTGCATATCCTACCGGGCATGCTGTAAAAACCAGCTAAGGGACCCGATGGTTTCTGTATATTGCAATTTAGGCGATAGGCTGACAACCTATCACTACAGCAATATACCTACAAACCTATTTTAAATAAATCTCAAAATATTGTAAGACGTGGCGGAGCGACCTTTGTTTAGGTCGGTTACGCTCTGCCTACCCCATTAGGGATAAAGGTGATTACATGTACGTATGTTTACCCTATCAAGTTCCATAATTAATATGATTTTGAGCATTAACATGGTTTCAGAAATACGAGAAATCCTAGCTGCAAGGTATAGGGGCTAACATTTGCACTTTCCTTTGAGTCTAGCAATGAGGAATGAAATACTATGGTTTCCCCTACAGAACTGTATCACAGAATATATAATAGTACTACATACAGAATGGAAATACACCTCCCTTCCCCAGTCCAACATACGTCACATTCCGCACCGGATTGTGGGCCACATTGAGCGTACGCTTAGCGGGCATGGCGCGCGCATGTTTCCAAGTGTAACGGAAATAATAAAGTTTTGTGTTACAAAGATAATAATAATAAATCTTTATTACCAATTAGTATTACAATCATATAGTAAACATTACAATCGGACTTCACACTAGGTAGAACCTGTAACGTGATAGCCCAGTCAACCGTTACATTTAAGATATTTTACAAATTATTGCAAAATTATTGTGGAGTGTGTTTAACAACTTGTATGTTGGAGTAATTTTGATAGTCTTAAAACTAAAGTTATAAAAGAAGTAACTTATTTATTAAAATTAGGTATTGCTTATGTACTAGTTAGATAGATCTATTTATATATTTATATGACAATATATTATTAAATAGAATATATAATGAATGAAATAATAGCAGAAACACAAAGTTTTATATGTTGGTATTGTAATAAAGAGGTTTAGGAGACAATAAACAGAATAAATTCCGTTGAGTTGTAATCTAGCGATTTAAGCCAAGTTTGTAATTTACTTTTTGCAGAGAAGAAACTATCATTTTTGAGGTTACATTGTTTATTAATAATTGAATAAATGTACGGGAAAGCAAAATGTTTAAAACGTTGCGCAAATTTTGTATTTACTCGAGGGGGTTGGGTTAGATACACTCGTTTGCTGCAAAGATCTTTAAAAGTGTTTGAGTTCAGGGTTATCTTGTGATGGTGAAGACTGGCCTTGAATATATAAAGTTGACGAACCGTTAAAACGTCTGCTTCCTTATACAGATTTGTGGTAGGAAACCTAAAATGCTTACTAAGCATAACCTTTAGCACCGATCGTTGCGCTCTTTCCAAGATTATTATGTTAGTTTTGGTGGCACTACCCCAGGCTCCAATACAATAGGTTAATAACGACTGACATAGCGAGATGTACACCAAACGGAGGACATCTGGTTCAGCACAGCTTCTTAGAAGCTTTACAACTCCTACCAATCTTCTAATGCGACCGGCCATCGATATAATCTGCTGTTTGAAAGATAATTTCTCGTCTAGGATTACCCCGAGGTATTTTAGTTTATCTATTCGCTGAATTGTGGGGCAATTACATGATGATATTATAGACTGCCTGGCTTGATGACATGCGTGAATCTTAATAATAGGAGCAAGAAATGCAGGAGGGGCTGATGCTTTCGTTTTATGAAAACACAAAAACTTGGTTTTATCCATGTTTAGAGTGAGAAGGTTACTGTTTAACCAATTTGTAACTGAAGCCATGGCTTTTTCTGCACGCTGAAATACATCATTCCATAAGAAATCGCGTATGACAAGATCAGTGTCATCTGCATAACAAATGACATCAATCTTGTCGTCGCCAATAAAGGAGTTTATTAGAACTCAGCTCGTAGTACAAACTCAGCTCTCCTGAAGTCGGATCTTTTAAAGAAAGCTAAACTGTTCAATAATGCCAACAGAAGCACAAAGTTAGCTGCAAAACATCTGGGATTTAAGAACGAGGAGGACACTCCAATATATCTATCAGAACACCTCACCCCCCAGGCGGCTAGACTGCACTTCCTGGCCCGCGACCTCCAACGCTCCAAGGGGTACAAATACTGCTGGACGAACTATGGCAAGGTCTACGTGCGTCGGACTGAATCATCACAGATTATACTAATCAGATCGGAGGAACAAGTCCATCAACTCATGCTTCAAGAATGACAGCTAATGCTTATTCTAGAGGTTATGTTATTTTGTTTGATAATTCAGGTACTTAACTTTATTGACGTGTTCAAATCTTAACTTTGTTATGAAATAGCTTCTCATCTAAAAGTAAAAAGTGCTTGTAATACACAATATGTCCCACACTTATACAAGTCTCACACACTCAAAATCATACACAAGCAACACCGATTGCATAAGCAACAACACTTACAAAATATATACAATACGCTGACACTCAAACCTGACATACTACACAATCTGATCTCATGCACAACACTCAAACTTATAAAATATAAATTATGGTACTTATCATATATGCAAATGTGCCAAAATCTGCCACCTAACTCCCATAATAATCATATAACTAAAGTCATGTACTTACACCAGTTTATCTTGTCATCATTTATTGTAAAACTCTACAACAGCTGTTTCAAATTGACTGCCTATCTCCAAATACACCAAATTAATGGATAATACACTTACTACTATAAATGAAATAAATCAATTAGAGATAGTTCAATCCTTCGAATGCTTAGTTAATCAGCTAAAAATCCGATTCAAAGTTGAGAAAAATGATTTCACAATAATAACCCAAAACATATGCAGTATATACTGTAACTTTAATGATTTTCTCATAACACTGCATGAACTAAATTTTGAAGTTGATGTTATTGTACTGACGGAGTGTAGGTTAGACAATAACAAACCCTTACCTATTTTGCCGCATTATGACTCACATTTTACAACTGTTAACTTAAACCAAAACGACGGAGTCGTTATTTATGTTAAAAATTCAATAAAATATAAAATAAAGGAAGTGAAACTAGCACAAGCTTCTTGCCTACAGCTAGATATACTAAAAAATAGTTTAATGTGTATTTACAGATCGCCATCACACCAAAATTCAGAAGATTTCATTGATTCGTTAAACTCCCATTTAGAAAATTCTAATTTAGATCAAAATGTAATAATTACTGGTGACATAAATATAAATATAGCCTTAAAAGAAACTGAGACATACTATGAACAAAAAAATAGACATATGTACTTAAATATGCTAGCTCTACACGGCATCATCGCAGGACATACCATACCTACTAGACAAAAAAGTTGTCTAGATCACTTCATGGTAAAATTTAATCAAAGGAAATATCTGGCAAAAATAGCTATTCTAAATACCTCAGTTACAGACCACTTAACACCCTTACTATGTTCAACAAAACTAAAAAAACAATTCACAATTTATAAAACTAAAAAGACGATAAATTTTGAGAAAGCCCTTGAAGAACTAAAAAATAAAAACCTTAATAACTTATTATTCTGTACTAATCCAAATGAAATCATAAACTCTCTAATCTATGCATTGGTTTATGTCCTGAAGAAAAACACAATAGAATCTAAAATTCCTTCCAAATATAGAACACTTAAGCCATGGATCACTCAAGGTGTCTTGCGTTGTATACGTAATCGTAATAAACTGCAGCGTGATACGCAAATTGACCCAACTAATGAAATAGTAAAAATAACTTACAGAAGGTATAGAAATTACTGCAATAAGTTAATAAAACGATTAAAGAGAAAGTATGACAGAGATATATTAGAAAAATATATAAACAATAATAAATTATTATGGAAAAATTTAAAAGAAATAACTTATACTAATAAAACTAATAAAATAAATACAGAATTACTAAATCTAAAATCTTCTCCTATCGAATCCGCTGATTTCATTAACAAATATTATTGCAACATAGGTAGAGATCTAGCTCAGATTAACCAGCCGACTACTAATGACGTAAATACTTATCTAAGAAATCTTCCATCTAAACCTAACTCATTTGTTTTATTAACCGTAGACGATGATGAAATACATAGTATAATATCTAATCTGAAATCGGACAGCGCTCCAGGCTGGGATAATGTGCCAACCCTTTTCATTAAGCTTGCTAAATCAATGATAGTTCCTGTTTTAACTTATACGGTAAATCTCTGTTTCGAAAAAGGCATCTTTCCTGCTCCACTAAAACTGTCTATTGTAACACCTGTGTATAAGGGTGGGGATAGAGACGATGTTAGTAACTATAGGCCAATATCTGTTTTACCTGTTATAGCAAAGATTTTAGAAAAACTTATCAATAAGAGACTCTTAAACTATCTAAGTAAATTTGACATCTTGGCTAATAATCAGTTTGGTTTTCAACAAGGTAAGTCTACTGAAGATGCAATTTTGGCACTCACATCTTCTGTTACTGTAAATATAGACAAAGGTAAGAAGTGTTTAGCTGTATTTTTGGACTTCAAAAAGGCTTTCGACACCGTCTCTATTCCCATACTTATACACAAACTTGAAATGATTGGAATAAGAGGAGCATCTCTCAGTTTGTTCAAAAGTTATTTATCTAACAGACAGCAAAAAGTTAAGATTGGTAATACGACAGGAGAATGCGAAGTAGTGTCATACGGCGTACCACAAGGGAGCGTCCTTGGGCCCACCTTGTTTCTGATCTACATCAATGATTTGTGCGAGATGAAGATCAGAAATGCCCAAATATTTTCGTACGCCGATGACACTGCTGTCGTATTCTCAGCTGACACTTGGAATGAGATAGCGGGGACGGCTGAGCTTGGTCTTAGACAAATTAAAATGTGGCTGTATAATAATATACTTACTTTAAACACAGACAAAACCAACTACATCTGTTTCGGTATTTATGACAATGCACAGCCGTCTACGGATTTTACTTTAAAGATACATAGCTATCATTGCAACATATCTACAAACCCATGTACTTGTCCAGATATAAAAAAAGTTAAGCAAACCAAATACCTTGGCGTATTTGTTGATCAAAGACTATCTTGGTATTCACATTTGGAACATGTCATCTTGAGAATTAGAAAGATGATTTGGATATTTAAAACTCTTCGATTCGTGGTTCCTAAAGTGACTGAACAGACAAATAGGGATATCCTTAGAGAAATATATGTAGCACTGGTTCAATCCATAATCACATACTGTGTTTCAATATGGGGTGGCGCAGCAAAAACTCGATTCCTTGACATCGAAAGGGCACAGAGAAATTTAATTAAAATTATGTATTTTAAAAAGAGACTATTTCCTACGGATGATCTTTATCGGCTAACTAAACTATTATCTGTACGTAAACTATATGTGCTATTTAGTACACTACGACTGCATAAAAACATACCTTTTAACCCTGAAATCCTAAATAAAAGAAGGAAATATGATGTCGCCAAACGACCTAAAACTAATACTACATTTGCTGCTAGACAATTTAATAGACGCATAGTTTATATTTTTAATACTATAAATAAAGAGTTAAACATATATACTAAAACTAAATCTGAAACCAAAAAACTTTTACTAAATTGGCTAGCAATAAAATCCTATGACGATATAGAAAAATTATTAAAAGATTAGTGTACAGGTATTTATCATGACTGTGCCACACACACACACACACACACACACACATAAACACACACACACACACACACACACACACACACACACACACACACACACACTATCTAAACATCCAACTGAACATACTAAAGCTTTGGTATTGTGAAGTAGGTAGGTATATTTGTATTCTTTTCCATTTATTGTAGTTAAATTTGTTATTTTCTTCAACATATTAATGTGGTAAGGAAGAGCGGTGTCTCTCAACACAGGTGTTAAGCTTAAAGAGGGACATCGGCATATTTGTCAAATTTAAATGTTTTAGAGGGAAATAAACATTTTTATTTATTTATTATTATTTTTTTTATTAGATCATTGATGTCAATGATAAAGAGGGTTGGTCCCAAAATACTACCTTGAGGTACGCCAAAATTTATATAGGAAGGGTCACTTAAATGTCCATTTACTCTTGTATATTGAGATCGATTTAGGAGATAGCTTCTAAACCATTCTAACGCTGTACCTCTAATGCCTATGGATTCTAGTTTGTGTAAAAGAATAACTGAGGAGACCGTATCAAAGGCTTTAGCGAGATCTAAGAAGACCCCTAAGCAAGGGTTTCCTCCATCCAAGGCCTTTGATACAGAGTCTAGTAGCAAATCGACTGCATTATCTGAAGATGGTTAGGTACTGTCCCGTGAACGGATGTCTTTCTACCACAAGATATGACACTAATAGGAACTTTATTAGATTCCACAGTGATGAAAGACGGTAAGTATATTCTTAAAAAATATGCAACCTAATCTATTCTAACTATTCAGTTACAGTAAACTACTTTAAAACGTTGGTTTAATCAAGAACCAGATTAATCAAGTGATGATTATGACCGCTAGAACAAAATTTGTCAACTCTTATAACACGCACACAAACGCATGCCAAGTGCAACATGCCGTCTGTCGATGTGTGATCAAAATGACATGGTAGTTAGGAGTGTCCGAGCTGTGACTGTATCATAAAGCATATTCACATTATTCACGGAACTTGCATGCGGGTAAACAAATGCGTTTCACTACACATACTCTGGTTGTATTTTCGTAATGATAGGCATCCACTGCTTCCCCTTCTTAGCGAGTGGATTCTCGAGTCAAACGACCCGATGAACCCTGGTGTCAGAGTTTTGAAACCGACTAGTAGTAGCACAGCTATTAGGCCTCTGACGTAGTTTGAGTATCGACCACTATCAAAGACAGAGACCGGGACCGACAGCTTAACGTGCCCTCCGAAGCACGGAATCCTTTTTCTTTTTTAGAAGATCAGGTGATTCAGCCTGCAAAAACCAAACTGGGGAAAACCTCTCAAAGTGATAAATTGACAAATATCAAGTTCCCCCCCTGGGAATCGAACCCAGGACCTCCGGATCGTAAGCCTATGGCTCTGACCACTAGACCACGGAGGCAGCATCCACTGCTGAATTGAATTGAACTGCCTTCGCGGTCTAGTGGTCTGAGCCATGGGCTCACGACTCGAAGGGTTCAATTCGAGGCGGGGGACAATAGAATAAAATATAAAATACTTACGATGTTTTGTTGTGGTTTTTAGTTTAATTACAACATTGCCGGCTGATCACCTGATTGTTCGCAAAGTAAAGCGATCCATGATGTCAGGTGCTAAGTGTTTGCAAACTTTGAAATAGGTATTTCACCATAGTGTATAATTTTCTTCCGTGTTGGCCTGGGAGCGAGAGAAAAACATAGAATGTGCAAGCTGCATTTCCTACCGGGCCTGCTGTAAAATCCAGCAAAGGGATCCGCGGGTTTCAGTATATTGTAATTTAGGCGATGGGCTGACAACCTGTCACTACAGCAATATACCTACAAATCTATCTTAAATAACCCTCAAAACTTTGTCAGACGTGGCGAAACGACCTTTATTTAGGTCGTTTACTCTCTGCCAACCCCATTAGGGATAAAGGCGTGATTATATGTATGTATGTATGTATAATAGTTTCGCTTCTCGTGGGTGAAGGTCTTTAGGTAAGACAAACCTTTTGTGTAGTGTGGCCTTTGTGTGTCCAAAGATGGCCACAGTCAATAGGAAGCACGTCCTTTGGCGTTGATAAACAGTGACGTTGGAGATACATACATATAGTCACGCTTTTATCCCTAATGGGGTAGGCAGAGCGTAAACGACCTAAACAAAGGTCTTTCGCCACGTCTGACATAGCTTTGAGGGTTATTTAAGATAGATTTGAAGGTATATTGCTCAAGGACAGGTTGTCAGCCCATCGCCTAAATTACAATATACTGAAACCCGCGGATCCCTTTGCTGGATTTTACAGCATGCCCGGTAGGAAATGCAGCTTGCACATTCTATGTTTTTCTCTCGCTCCCAGGCCAGCATGGACGAAGGATGGCACATGAATTTAGTTAATGAAATGTTTTTTTCTAAAAAGACTATAGTTATAAGGGATGCTTACAGAATTTCGAGATGTTAGTTAGATAATGAGCTCGATTTGATACACACACACATAATCACGCCTTTATCCCTAATGGGGTAGGCAGAGCGTAAACGACCTAAACAAAGGTCACTCCGCCACGTCCGACAAAGTTTTGAGGGTTATTTAAGATAAATTTGTAGGTATATTGCTATAGTGACAGGTTGTCAGCCTATCGCCTAAATTGCAATAAAGAAAAACCCTCGGATCCCTTAGCTGATTTTTACAGCATGCCCGGGAAGAAATACAGCTGGCACATTCTATGTTTTTCTCTCGCTCCCAGTCTAGCATGGAAGTAGATTATTATATAGAAGATTTGATACCACCGCCTAAAACTAAAATTTAAATCTTTATGTCACTTTCAAAATAATAAAGTTGAAAAAGGACAGGCGATTTAAACTCTACGATTTTACACGTTGCCAAAGTATTTCTGTAAATTTTATCGATAAAAATGACAGACAACGCATAAAACCACCGACTATAAATCCAACACTGGAGAGAATAGATCGCCTGTCCTTTTTCAATGTTTTAAATGTGAAAGTGCCAAATAGATTTATATTTTAGTTTTAGCTAGCAAATCTAGAATCGAGCCCAATGCCTCTTTACTTTTAACATAGCATTGCAATGAAAAAGTACAGATATAACTAATTATGGGAAAGCCAGGTTTAACTAGTGTTTGTAGGAATACTCTAGAAGTTTGACTCATGTATTTAAAGTGCATTCCAACGGCAGATGAGCAGGTAGATTTCAAGATATGCAGCCATCGCCCATAATGTCTTAGAATATCGTTCAAATCAGCGCGCACTACGGCGTGGCGGTTACGTCCGTAAACTACGAGTTAGATTAAAAACAGCTATGTTGCGATTATAGAAGGAACCGTAAAAGCGCTTCTAATAGTGTAGAAGGAATATCAAATTTACTGATAAAAACAGTTTTATTTCTACTTAATTTTTAGCATACTTATTTCATCATCTCCCTAGCCTTATCCCATATCTCACGGGGTCGGCTACCTAATCCAGGGGATTGAACGAGGGTACTGGTTTTTACACAGAGCGAATGCCATCTGACCTCCGCAACCTAGAAGGGAAACCAGACCCAATCCTAGATTAGGTTAGAGTTTTTAAGCCGCCAATGCTTAGCACTGGCCTCTGATATGGCTTAACGACTAATATCTACGGTATTAAACGATATTAACCGGGACCAACGGCTTAACGTGCCTTCCGAAGCACGGAAAAAGCACCGAATAAACGTACATATGAAATTCGAAAACCGAAAAACACATTGGTACGTGGTGGGACTCGAACCACGACCTCCCGCTCAGGAGGCAGCGGCCCTATTCACTACACCATCGGGCTCTTTTTTAGCATACTTATTTATGAACTAAATATTTTCCGAAGTTGCAATTGCACGCCATGAACTAATTTCTTAGATTTATACTTTTTTAGAATTTTCCAATGATTCGTTTAAGAGAAATAAGCTCTTAAAATCAACCAGTTGCCACCTTAACTCTTCACAGCAAGAATCTGTTAACTGCCTCTGTGGTCTAGTGGTCAGAGCCATAATAGGCTTACTATCAGGCGGTCCAAAGTTTGATTCGCAGGGGTGTACATAAAGTTGACACTTGTCTATTTATTACATTGTGATGTTTTCCCCAGCTTGGTTAGGAAATTGCAAGCTGATTCACCTGATTGTCCGAAAAGAAAAAAGGATTCCGGGCTTTGGAGGACACGTTAAGCCGTCAGTCCCGGTCGCTGTGTTTGATAGTGGTCGTTACTCAAACCATGTCAAAGGCTTTATAGCTATGCTACAAGGCGGTTTGAAAACTCAGACACTTGATCATCGCGTCGTTGTTCGGCTCAAAAAAATAATAAAAATATTATTGATTATTTCATTAAATTATTTTTTAACATTTTGTAACATTAAGGGCTTTCCGCTTGCATTGCGGTAGCTTATACATAATTAAATCTATTAAATTAAATTAACAGGTTGACGCGGTAGGTACTATACTTAAGTCACAGTAGGTACATTCTCCCCTTCGGGTTGTTTTAAGAAGTGCATTTTCACCATAGAATGAGCTTGCTTAGTATTTTTACAATTATTAATTTTGTTGATTATATCTATAGGCGGATTTCGGCGAAGAGGTAGACCCCGGAAAAGATGGCGTGACGATCTCGGCGCCTATCTGAAAGATTGGACTGAGGTTGCATTGGACCGTGATGAGTGGAAGACCGCGGGGGAGGCCTTTGCCCAGCAGTGGGATCTAGTAGGCTAGCTATAATAATAATAATAATATCTATGGGCAGGCCGTTTAATACCGAGGGAAGGATGCACCACCAGTGTCTCTTTACCTATACATACATTGTTGCTTTTTGTAATTTGGAACTCGAAAATCCACTCGCTAAGCGATTATATCTACTGGGTGAGGTGTTAAATTATTTGTGCCATGTAATTATGAAAAATAAATTTAAAAAAAAACTTTCTTCCATGCTGGACTGGGAGCGAGAGAAAAAGATAGAATAAGCCAGTTGCATTTCCTCCCGGGCATGCTGTAAAAACCAGCTAAGGGATCCGAGGGTTTCTGTATTTGCAATTTAGGGGATGGACTGACAACCTGTCACTACTGCAATATACATACACATCTATCTTAAATAACTCAAAACTTTTTCAGACGTGGCGAAACGACCTTTGTTTAGGTCTATTTCGCTCGATAGGCTGACAACCTGTCACTATACAAATCTATCTTAAAAAACTCTCAAAACTTTGTTAAACGTGGCGGACCGACCTTTGTTTAGGTTATTTATGGTCCTCCTATCCCATTAGAGATACAAGCGTGATTATATGTATATATGTAATTTTATATGGCAAACAATAAGTAAATAAAACTGCCTCCGTGGTCTAGTGGCTAGTGCCATGGCCTCCTGATCCGGAGGTCCTGGGTTCGATTCCCAGGGGGGAAACACAAAGTTGATATTTGAGAATTTATCACTTTGTGAATTTTTCCCCAGTTTGATTAGGACATTGCAGGCTGAATCACCTGATTGTCCGAAAAAGAAAAAGATTTCGTGCTTCGGAGGGCACGTTAAGCCTTCGGTCCCGGTCGCTGTCTTTGATAGTGGTCGTTACTCAAACCATGTCAGAGGCCTGATAGTTGTGCTACTAGGCGGTTTAAAAACTCTGACACCAGGGTTCATCGGGTCGATAGACTCGATACCCACTGGACAGAAGAAGTAAATAAAAAAAGTTCGCTTTGTTAACTCTTTTGCCCTTTTGACTCGCTTTTGATCTTTAGAATCGAAAGTAAATCTAACTACTACAAATATTTAAAAGATGTGTTTGATATCATGAAGAAATTCCATAGCTTTCAATAGAAATTTCTTGGCTTTTTGTTAAGACCTTGAATTTATAAAAGATTAAACGAACAAACAGGAAATTGTAGGTGAGCGTATTACCTCGGGAATAACTCGAGTTAAAACGGCATGAGTTTGAATCTAAGCACGAAGTAGCTTGCTTTTTAAGCTTAGGAGGTAGACCAAGTTTTAAGCTAAAGAGAAACGAGAAAAAACTCTAGATTTTAAATTATTGCTTAATTTGTACATGTCTAATGGTGTAAAGCCCGATGGTGATTTGCGGGAGCGTGTAATGAACTTAGCTTCTGCTATTCAAAACTTAATCATTGTTTTAAAATACAAATAACGCCATCTATCAGATTGGTAGGAGAATCACTATAAACGAGAAACTAATGCCAATCTAGTGTTGATTGAGTGGAGAACTAATATTATAGCCAGATCGAACTGAAATTACTTGAATTTGAAGTAAGGACACGCGGTGCCATCTGGAGGAGAATGGGAGAACTATCAAGAGAAGTAGGAATGAAGGCTCTCGAAAACTCGAAAATGGTCGAGAAGAGGGAAGATAAAACAGTCGGGGGGCTCGAGAGGGGGGATTCTGCTGGAACTTGAGAGAGACGGGGGCGACGGGAGATGGAGAGGGACGCCGTGGAAGAAAATAGCGGCTGGGACCGAGCAGGGAGAGGTTTGGTCGACCTGGAGTTTTAGTTTGAGTGGAAGTTTAGTTTTACTTGAAGTTTAGTTGACTTTTACCAGTGAAAGTGTACACATCAAAGAGGAGAGGAGAGTATGTAGCCGGGAGGCAACCATGAGGCCTACTTTGGTGGGATGTTGGTGCCATCAGTTGTTCCTGTGGAGGACGGAGGGCGGTGACCTGACGATCAGCTGTTCTTTTACATGGTGAAGTGGAGGATGCTGACAGTGGAGTCTTGCAGAGCTGGTGGAGTGCCACCTACAAGGATTCTAAAGGAATTTACATCGTGTTTTATTTACTTTACCATTTCTACATTTATTTAATTATCTTGTCCACTTCAGACTTTGTTTATTGACAAGGTTTTTCCCTGTTCAATTAACAATCCTTTTTTATGATATTTCATACTTGCCAAAGGCCGTTCTATTCATTTATATATATATATATATAATTTCCAATATTTCTTATATGATAGGTATGGTTAATGAGATATATGTAGGATTGTAGGTCGGTTTAGCATGCAACTACATAATTTATACACAGCTAAGCGGTTAGGTAAATAGGCAGTTTAGGTACATTGTAGGAGTAGGTTAGGTAGGGGTAGGTTTAGATGGATAGGTTAACCTAGGTAATAATAAATAAGAATTAGAACAATATCTAGGAAAGTAGGTGGGGGTAGCTATTTGGGATCCTAGTTTGTGTTTAGGTAGGTAG
The DNA here is from genome assembly GCA_949820665.1 of Scrobipalpa costella. NCBI lineage: Eukaryota > Metazoa > Arthropoda > Insecta > Lepidoptera > Gelechiidae > Scrobipalpa > Scrobipalpa costella. The sequence continues at coordinate 766,839 of OX463315.1, forward strand.
TTCTCTCCCTTCCCTTTACCAAAATTCCTGCCTTACCTTCCCTTTAAGCAGAGAAGCATCATCCTAATGTTTCATGAGATGCCCAGCAGTGGAATGTATAAATTATTTTAATACATTCTATGTTTTTATAACTATATCTATGTATGAATTGTTCATACCTACCTATCCTGGCAGAGGAGACAAAATACTTACCTATTCTTCTCAAATAAACTACTGAACTGATTTATATTCACTTAACTGTGGATTCAATACCTATGTATGAGTCATTCATACCTACATGCTTATTCTGGCAGTGGATACTGAATTGATTTTATATTCACTTTATTGTGAAATATGTTCAACGGACAATGTTTTGAAACATTTATTGGATTCATGATCCTATATGTATGTACGTTCTAGACTCTAAAACACCAGCTACAAACTTGGTGGGAACGTTCACCTCTGATACCTACTATGTAGGTTTTATACAATTGATGATCCTGTTCTACAGACTGACAAAGTTTATCTTTGATAATATACCTACTGATGTGTGGGTTTTATACTTGCAACTTATTGGGACTATGGTCCAACTACCTAATGGGAGTATTCATTATACTTACCAAACCTATACAACATGGAATGTGGGATGATGTTATCTGTATCCTACCTACAACCTCAAATTACCCTGGAACGGGTCTGGAATTAAAATTATATATTCATTCACTTTATGTGGATTTTATATGACTGATTTATGGTCAGTTGGCTTTGACAAGCCATTATACTACTGAAATACTACTTGACTTGATGTCAATTGAGCGACATGGTGTCAGCCATGGTCAAACCTCCATCACATACTACATCTTAGCATTCGATATGTCTGTAACAGCATTTAGATCACAGAAGCTTATTTTGCACTAAAGAAGTCTAACAATCAGTCACTACTTGCCCTTGCCTATCACTCCTATATCTACAACGAACATATGGCTTGCGGTGTGAATGATTGTTATATTATCTGGGACTAGCTTCGGCATCCCTATCTATCTATTCTACTGACTCCTGGATGTGCATATCATAAGTGGAGATCGATGACTGGTGCAGTTTCATAGTCGGTGCTTCCAGCATAGCTGGACAACAATTTATAAAACCTTTGTTGAGGCAATGTTTCTCAATTTGACATCACAACTTACTACAAATTACATCAGACATGACTTGCTCTGTCTTGGTTGGCTGACCAATAAATCAGCTCAAATTAATTATATTTTACATGATGCTGTTCATCAATCTGGACTCGTTCCAAAACTCCTAAGTGCGCTGTCACTTATCTCTGGCCTGAGGCTTGGCCAAAACAAAAACCAATTGGAGGGCACAGAAGTGCCGCCTCTTTCCTTTTCTGGGGTTCGCATGATGGGTTTTGCATCAAGGACAAGTTCCTAGGCTATTTACTGTCTTTATTAGTGTCTGGGAATTGGTAATTGAAGTAAATCTCATTCGTTGATGGTTGGCGAGCACATAAATCCTCTACCAGCGAATGGTTGGAGCTGGAATCGGAGGTTCCGTTATCCCGCTGCGCACTGTCCCCATGTTGTCCCAAGAACCTAAAGAGAGCTAAGTTATGACATCCCACTACCACTTTAAAGGATTTGAGTTACTTTTATAAATTTCATTACACAACATACGGTCCTAACTTTAACTAGACGATCACGATCACGAGCCATATTTGTAACTTCTATTAGTAGACATTCAGCCACTCTTCCCATCCACTATTCCTCTTTCCTATTCCCTTCCTCTCCTCTTATCATCTCCACATTCCTATCTTTCCTCCACACCTCTCTCACACTTCCTTTCACATATCATTTATATTAGGGTCATTGTTAGGGTAGGTAGGGGGGGGTTGTTACAATTGTTGCCGTGAGCGCAGGATCATAATTTGGTCCATTGCTCATTGAAACGGAGAGTGGTTGGCAAAGTGGGTTGTCTCTCTCTGATGTTCTCTTCTTGGGACTTCTTGGGGCGTGTGACGGCGGAAAATGTGTGCGTCAGCCGTTTGCTGGCTAGGAACCTGTAGGATAGGGACACTAAGACATCAGTTTAGGGATTAGAATAGGTTGGATTTGCTCTGAAAAGAAAATAGATTAGGTTATCGACATTCAACATATGATTTGAAATGACATTAGAAAATCGGTGTTGCCAGTTTTCAATATAGAAATCCCTTAGAATTATTAATTATTTTTATAAATTATTTTGAAAAGTTACAAGTTAGTTTAAATTGATAACTAAGAACAAAGTCAGGAAATAGTTATCTTAATATCTAGGTATTATTTATGTTAGTTTTAAATAGAATTGGGAAGTATAACTTATTATTCCTTGAGAAAAGACAATATCTATTTTATCACTTATTTAATCAAAACCCTTTCAGAACAATGTTTTGATAATTCGGTAACTCATCTCAAATAACAAGTAACATAGCATTTTTGCACATAAATAAATATCAGTATCAGTACATAGCTTCCATTTTAATTTTCGCTAGGTTTCATATAGTTTAACATTCTATCAGTCAACTTCTCACTTTTTTCAAGTAACTTGGTAATGGCATGATTAATTTCTTAATTAAGTTTTTTTTAATATTTAAAAAAAAAAAGTAACGCAATTCGATATCTTTGTTTAGCTTACACTTTATGAATTCCACACATACATACATGCATGCATATGGTCGCGCCTATTTCCCTGGTGGGGTGGGCGGAGCGTGGACGGGCGGGGGTCGTTTCGCCGCCTCTGATGGGGCTTTGGGGGTTGTTTGAGATGGATTTGAAGGTTTAGTGACAGGTTGTCGGCCCATCGCCTGGATTGCAGTGTGCTGAGGCCCTCGGATCCCTTGGCTGGTTTTTGCAGCGTGCCCGGGGGGAGGTGCGGCTGGCGCATTCTGTGTTTTTCTCTCGTTCCCAGGCCAGCATGAATTCCACACAATTAGGGAAATTCCGCTTATTATGCAACACTTATGTTGACACCTGGGGTGCGTTCAAAACCTATGCTCTACTACCAGATATTTATTCCGTTAATGTAAAGTTTTGACATTTTAAATAGTTTTCGACTTAGTATATTTGTTTTCTATACAATACTCAAATATTTGATATAAATCATTTAGTTTGTTTCATTTACTAATCTATTTTACGGGTAAAATATAATATAAACATGAAAATCTTGCGAATTAATTGTTGAATTTTGAACGTAATTCATCGAACGTAAATCGATCTTCAATCGATTGGCAGATCGTTTCCGAAACGTCAAACACTAAAAACGTCAGAGAGAGATAGAAATACTGTTTTCCTTAGTAGATTTGATTACTTATCCTTGTCTTGATTTTCAGAATTAATTACGTGAGGTTCAGGAAAACTTTTTGACAGTTCTTTTGAAAATAATTTTACTCGGCCAGTTTAATTTCGTTGTTTTCAATAGTTTATGCTAGTTTTCGTAATATTTGTAGTACATTTTGTACGCTAGAATACGCGAGCGTTCATTCCGAGTTAAACACCAAGTTTCCTAGTGTTTGTCGGGGACAACAAGTGAAAAAATCAAGTGGAAAAAGTTTACGTGTGTTTGTGTGTTTATGTGCGGTGTTTAAATAGTGATAGTGCCAAGTCCCCGCAAGAAATCCTTCACGTAAGTCGCCTATAGCTAGAAGGAAAGTTTTTTTTTATTACTTTACCTATGTTTTGAAATATTTTTAGGTACTTCATGACAGGTCATTTTCCAACAAGTTTAACTGAGTTTTCATTCAAAAGACAACTAGGAGTAGGTATTCTGCGTATGCAATTCTATTTAATAGCATAATATCTTCATTCTAGGACAAAAAGATAGAACATTTCTTTTAAATACATCCTATATTTGTTGGATAATGCATATTTCACTTTGGCTAACAGAATAGTTGTTTAATTAATTTAATTTATTTGTTTGAATAATGGAACGGCTTTGGTAATATTTCTGTGCAAATGGCGGCAATATTTGATTTTGATTTCAACAGCCTTTATATGATTTTGTGTTTCATTTTGGAACGGTCTTTGGCTAATATCATATTCCGGAACAAATAAGAAAGCTTCATCTTAAATTCAAACTGATTTTATTTATTACTACTTAGATTGTTTGCAGAAGTATCATTGGTATGGGTTATAATAATCTTATAGTATTTACGTTTTAAATTTCATTGGTATCAGAGTTTTAAATCATCGGAATGAGTTTTATCATAATGATTTTGAACATTCTATTTGATGGTCAACTTATATAGTTATGGGGTATTTCTAATGGGGGTGTTATGGTATACTTAATGGCAGCTATAGATAGTATAAACAGCTTATTTACCTTATGTTTTAATTTGAATATTAGTTTTATTTTCATTTAGTCTTTTCCTTTAAATTCATTTAGTCTTTTTCTTTTGGTTGAATATTGAGATATCTTAATAGAAATTGAGTTTACTAAATAAATTAACACTTGTAATAAAGTAAATAAATTCAAAGCTTTTTATCAGGTTATTGTCCAATATTATAAAAAAAAAAAAATAAGGCAATTAAAACTTTCAGTTTTTTAGTTTATTCTAATGTTCAATATTTAAAGTAATAATTTAATATTTATTAGATATATTTTTGTAAAAGTCTGGATAAAAATAAATTAATAGTAATAGGAAAGATATTCATGACTAATAATAGTATTGGAAAAGATATTCATGGAGGCTTGTTGGTTGATAGATTGTTTAGTAAGATGTAGGTATTTTTGTGCATTGGCGTATTTCAAATTTAGTGTGTAACAGTTATTAGGTTAGCAGATTTTGCATAGCATTTCTAGATAGTTTTGCTTAGGCGTAGTTTTATTTTTAGGGCAAGCAGATAGCGTATTCAAAAGATACATAATTATTTTTATGCATTTGGCGTAATTGCAGAATAAATAAAATCCAGTAAGTTTGTTGTGTTTGGAATTTTGGCGTTATGTCTCTAAGCATTTTGGCGTAAAGGCTCTTTTGGCATTTTGGCGTAAAGTTTAGCGAAATAGCTGTTTTAGCATATTGGCGTAAATAAATAGTTAAAGTAAAGAGGAGAACTAGATATTAAATTTTAGAAGGTTTTAAACATTCTCTATTAACTTGCTACAATGCCTTTAAGATGGTTTGGGGGCCTGGCTTGTTTTCATCTATTTCACAACATATTAAAACAAACAAAAATATGTATTAACTCCATCCACACTTGATGGGTAGTAAATAGATTTTGGAATCTTATAATTTTTGGTTGTTATTTGCTTAGACTCAACTATTGTGTTGGGCATAGTTTGGGATCAAATCACCTCATTACACTCTGAGTTTACTTCTGTAGCGATTTTGCGGACAGATGACTAATTAAGCACAATGGTTAGTTATGGATCTTTGTAGAATCGTTATTCGAGGTATCTTTGCAAGCATCTACTCTGACAAAGTACCTTTACAGACTTTACAAATTATTTACACACAACAAATGGCATGGATTTGATACTAACTGGTAGAATCAGTAATATTATAATTTTACTACTCGTATCTTGCTATGGATGGAATAGGTAAAGTAGGGATGATAATTTGACTTAAATGCTTGATCAAATTTTCTCAATTAAATATCTGCATTGTTTAGCTTTAGCCAGATATGTTTAACCTATTTGGGTGTTTTATGAAAGCAGGCTGGTACTTCGGATCACTGAGAGGGATATTAGCAAAGTAATTTCTAATCTAAAATTAATCTTATCATAATTTTTGTTTACCTAGAGTTGATAGGTAATTCAAATGAACAGTTTATCAACAATGCCCAATGTAAATTTTAATTTTAATTAACTCTAAAATTTTAAGACTATTTATCCGGACATTTACGAAAACATTTTTTGACAATTCTTGAATTAAAGTTTTACAAACTTATAGATTTTGGGGGCGGGTCTTAATTTTCAACTAAGATATGGTTAGAATCAGAAGTGTTTAGTATCCTTAAGATAATACAATTCGTTCATCAAGGGGGCGATCTATTTTCAGGATTTGTGTTTTTTTGTATATACACCTAGTTATTTATGGGGATAGGTTTCATATTTTATGTTTTCTTTTCTTTAGGTAATAAGATTCACTTACTATGGGGGCGGGGCAATAGCTTTCATATTTAATTATCATAGGAACGTCTGATTTTCTATTTTATTAGTAGATTTTTCTTCGAAAAATCGGTTTTGATCGAATTTCATAGAATTTTGGGGGCGACATTTGTTTGAAATCTTATTGTATTTGAAACATATCTGTAAAATTTTACTCCATTCGATCTAAAACACGATTTTTCTCATCAAAATCGGGGCGATTGTAATGAACTTAGCTTCTGCTATTCAAAACTTAATCATTGTTTTAAAATACAAATAACGCCATCTATCAGATTGGTAGGAGAATCACTATAAACGAGAAACTAATGCCAATCTAGTGTTGATTGAGTGGAGAACTAATATTATAGCCAGATCGAACTGAAATTACTTGAATTTGAAGTAAGGACACGCGGTGCCATCTGGAGGAGAATGGGAGAACTATCAAGAGAAGTAGGAATGAAGGCTCTCGAAAACTCGAAAATGGTCGAGAAGAGGGAAGATAAAACAGTCGGGGGGCTCGAGAGGGGGGATTCTGCTGGAACTTGAGAGAGACGGGGGCGACGGGAGATGGAGAGGGACGCCGTGGAAGAAAATAGCGGCTGGGACCGAGCAGGGAGAGGTTTGGTCGACCTGGAGTTTTAGTTTGAGTGGAAGTTTAGTTTTACTTGAAGTTTAGTTGACTTTTACCAGTGAAAGTGTACACATCAAAGAGGAGAGGAGAGTATGTAGCCGGGAGGCAACCATGAGGCCTACTTTGGTGGGATGTTGGTGCCATCAGTTGTTCCTGTGGAGGACGGAGGGCGGTGACCTGACGATCAGCTGTTCTTTTACATGGTGAAGTGGAGGATGCTGACAGTGGAGTCTTGCAGAGCTGGTGGAGTGCCACCTACAAGGATTCTAAAGGAATTTACATCGTGTTTTATTTACTTTACCATTTCTACATTTATTTAATTATCTTGTCCACTTCAGACTTTGTTTATTGACAAGGTTTTTCCCTGTTCAATTAACAATCCTTTTTTATGATATTTCATACTTGCCAAAGGCCGTTCTATTCATTTATATATATATATATAATTTCCAATATTTCTTATATGATAGGTATGGTTAATGAGATATATGTAGGATTGTAGGTCGGTTTAGCATGCAACTACATAATTTATACACAGCTAAGCGGTTAGGTAAATAGGCAGTTTAGGTACATTGTAGGAGTAGGTTAGGTAGGGGTAGGTTTAGATGGATAGGTTAACCTAGGTAATAATAAATAAGAATTAGAACAATATCTAGGAAAGTAGGTGGGGGTAGCTATTTGGGATCCTAGTTTGTGTTTAGGTAGGTAGTTCTCTCCCTTCCCTTTACCAAAATTCCTGCCTTACCTTCCCTTTAAGCAGAGAAGCATCATCCTAATGTTTCATGAGATGCCCAGCAGTGGAATGTATAAATTATTTTAATACATTCTATGTTTTTATAACTATATCTATGTATGAATTGTTCATACCTACCTATCCTGGCAGAGGAGACAAAATACTTACCTATTCTTCTCAAATAAACTACTGAACTGATTTATATTCACTTAACTGTGGATTCAATACCTATGTATGAGTCATTCATACCTACATGCTTATTCTGGCAGTGGATACTGAATTGATTTTATATTCACTTTATTGTGAAATATGTTCAACGGACAATGTTTTGAAACATTTATTGGATTCATGATCCTATATGTATGTACGTTCTAGACTCTAAAACACCAGCTACAAACTTGGTGGGAACGTTCACCTCTGATACCTACTATGTAGGTTTTATACAATTGATGATCCTGTTCTACAGACTGACAAAGTTTATCTTTGATAATATACCTACTGATGTGTGGGTTTTATACTTGCAACTTATTGGGACTATGGTCCAACTACCTAATGGGAGTATTCATTATACTTACCAAACCTATACAACATGGAATGTGGGATGATGTTATCTGTATCCTACCTACAACCTCAAATTACCCTGGAACGGGTCTGGAATTAAAATTATATATTCATTCACTTTATGTGGATTTTATATGACTGATTTATGGTCAGTTGGCTTTGACAAGCCATTATACTACTGAAATACTACTTGACTTGATGTCAATTGAGCGACATGGTGTCAGCCATGGTCAAACCTCCATCACATACTACATCTTAGCATTCGATATGTCTGTAACAGCATTTAGATCACAGAAGCTTATTTTGCACTAAAGAAGTCTAACAATCAGTCACTACTTGCTCTTGCCTATCACTCCTATATCTACAACGAACATATGGCTTGCGGTGTGAATGATTGTTATATTATCTGGGACTAGCTTCGGCATCCCTATCTATCTATTCTACTGACTCCTGGATGTGCATATCATAAGTGGAGATCGATGACTGGTGCAGTTTCATAGTCGGTGCTTCCAGCATAGCTGGACAACAATTTATAAAACCTTTGTTGAGGCAATGTTTCTCAATTTGACATCACAACTTACTACAAATTACATCAGACATGACTTGCTCTGTCTTGGTTGGCTGACCAATAAATCAGCTCAAATTAATTATATTTTACATGATGCTGTTCATCAATCTGGACTCGTTCCAAAACTCCTAAGTGCGCTGTCACTTATCTCTGGCCTGAGGCTTGGCCAAAACAAAAACCAATTGGAGGGCACAGAAGTGCCGCCTCTTTCCTTTTCTGGGGCTCGCATGATGGGTTTTGCATCAAGGACAAGTTCCTAGGCTATTTACTGTCTTTATTAGTGTCTGGGAATTGGTAATTGAAGTAAATCTCATTCGTTGATGGTTGGCGAGCACATAAATCCTCTACCAGCGAATGGTTGGAGCTGGAATCGGAGGTTCCGTTATCCCGCTGCGCACTGTCCCCATGTTGTCCCAAGAACCTAAAGAGAGCTAAGTTATGACATCCCACTACCACTTTAAAGGATTTGAGTTACTTTTATAAATTTCATTACACAACATACGGTCCTAACTTTAACTAGACGATCACGATCACGAGCCATATTTGTAACTTCTATTAGTAGACATTCAGCCACTCTTCCCATCCACTATTCCTCTTTCCTATTCCCTTCCTCTCCTCTTATCATCTCCACATTCCTATCTTTCCTCCACACCTCTCTCACACTTCCTTTCACATATCATTTATATTAGGGTCATTTATTAGGGTAGGAGGGGGGGGGTTGTTACAAGCGGGAGATGATTCGAACCCCACCACGTACCAATGTGTTTTTCGGTTTTTGAATTTCATATGTACGTTTATTCGGCGCTTTTTCCAGGGTTCGGAAAGCACGTTAAGCCCTTTGTACCGGTTAAAATCGTTTATTACCGTAGATATAAGTCATTAAGCCATGTCAGAGGCCAGTGCTAAGCGTTGGCGGATTAAAAACTCTGACCTAATCTAGAATGGGTCTAGTTTCCCTTCTGGGTCACGGAAGTCAGATGACAGTCGCTGTGTGTAAAAACCAATACCCTCGTTCAATCCCCTAGATTAGGTAGCCGATCTAGTGAGATACGGGATAAGGCTAGGAAGATGATGACGATGATTTATGCACGTTTAATCTGCCTCTCAATTTAAGTCTCACTTCTGTAGGTCAGCTGGAAGAAATTTCTTAGTAGAAATATGCTGTACCTGTCGTGTCGTTATTCTTTGTGTCTTTTTCATGTTACTTTTGTACAATTACTACATAGTATAAAACAAAGTCGCTTTCTCTGTCCCTATATTCCTATGTATGTATGCTTAGATCTTAAAAAAAAAAATATGCGGTTTCTTTTAATGGATAGAGTGATTCAAGAGGAAGGTCTATATGTATAATACATGTATAATATAGCAGAGAAACACTGATGATTTCCGTGCGAAGCCGGCTGCACTGAAGACCGCCCCACTGCAAGAAAAAATCTAGCTGGGTTTCGGTTTAAAATGAATAGACGTGAAACAGGTGATTAATCTATTTCAAAATTTATTCTCAAAAGCATAATCTTGATCAGAATAATGTCGAAGGTCAAGATTAATTTAAGGCAATTAAACTGTGGAATTCCTTGCCCGTGAATGTTCGACGAGCTCCGTCTATCGAATCGTTTAAGGAGCAAACAAGAAATTTATATTTAGCTAATCATGTTTAATGTGTAGCTGTCTGATTCATAAGTATCGTTTAAGTAAGTATATGTAGTGATATTCTATCTACCAATTTCTCTGATATATAACATACAGTATTCTATCATATATAGCATATATTATGTATTAGTTTATCATAAGATATGTATCAGTATATTTTATTGAAATATATTATTTAATAGTGTGTAAATATTGTCTAAGTATTATATGTAGTAATATGCACTATCCCGCTTTCTGCTTGTACAATTTCTTTACCCAAAGGTTGCCTGGTAGAAATTGCTGATTTAGCAATAAGGCCGCCTATATTGTACTGTCACGTTTGTTCCTTTTTATTTCTGTTGTATGTGTTCCTTTGTGCAGTAAAGAATTTTGTATTGTATTGTAAGATCAACTTCGGTTAGCGACAGCACAGCGGTGCCAGCAAAGTAAGGTAGCAAGATTGTTGTTGCTAAATCATCGTACTTTTCAGACACTCAGATGATAAGCCTGCAATGTCCCAACCAAACTAGAAATAAAAGCACGTCATTATCCCCCGCCGAGAATCGAACTGGACGGGACCTCCGGGTCGAGAGTCCATGGTTCTGACTCCTAAACCACGGAGGCAGTTAGAACCGCTATGAGTACATTTCTAATGAAACAAGTTTATGCGCCGTCACAGGTACACGCTGCGGCGCGTTCAAATATCATAATATTCTTCCGCTGCCTCTTATCACATCAACCCCAACTCTACCCCCAAGGCGCCATCTTTTGTTTTCCACTCCAGGCGCCGCGTTTGTGAGTTTTAATCGAACAATTATTCGCCAACTTGTGTTAACTACCCCCCTTTTGAAGAGGAAGTGGGAACTTGAATTTAAATGGCGGTAGGTTTGGCGTCAAACGTTTCGTGTTGTTGAAGGTTTTCTTGAATTGAGAACAACAAACAACTTAGCTTCTATGCTTGACTGAGGGCGATAGAAAAATATATAATGTGCCAAATGCATTTCCTACCGGGCATGCTGTAATAACAGCTAAGGGATTCGAGGGTTTCAGTATTGTAATTCAGGCGATGGGCTACCAACCTGTCGCTACAGCACTATACAGATCTATCTTAAATAAGCCTAAAAACTTGTCAATCGTGGCGGAACGACCCTTGTTTGGATCGTTGACGCTCTACCTACCCCATTAGGGATACAGACGTGACGCGTAATAGTTTGTAACAACATAGAAGACTTTTTGAATTGTGCTTTCATTTTCCGTTTCATAAGTTTTACAGACATACATTCATACATGCATATAATTACGCCATTATCCCTAATGGGGTATGCAGAGCGTAAACTACGTTAACAAAAAAAAACAATTTATTCCCAAAATTACAAGTACAGTGTCATAAACTAGAACTAATACATTAATAAATAGTCCTCCCACCGACTTTCGGTAACGGCGGCCAATCTCCAAGAGATCTCCTAGAGATTGGCCCACTGCGCAGGACTTGTTTTTATTGCTCGAAACTGTTTGCGCTACCCACAGGTGCACTCTCTATTCCTTCAATCTCTTATTCTGATAGAGATGAGAGAAATCAGGCGCAGGACCGACTATTTACATGCCCATCCGACAGCATGGAGCATCTTACTTTTCAGACAAAAAGGTGATCAGCCTGCTATGTCCTAGCCAAACTAGAAACAACAACACAAAGTCATTGTCCCCCGCCAGGAATCGAGCTTATCCTTGTATGGAACGATGCGGTTCCATACAATACTGATTTACAATGCTGATTTTCCTCTTTCCACTTTCCACAGTTTAAGGAGCTGTAAAGCGGGAGATTCTGACATAGAGGGCTCTTCCTAAAGTTACGTTCTCATAATGTTCGAAGATTACAATTAAACATAATCAATTTGAAATAAGTACATATTGGTAAAAAGTTGTAATCTTGGAAAAAGGTCGTTCCGCCACGTCTGACAAAGTTTCGAGGGTTATCAAAGATAGATTATTAGGTGTTTTGCTGTAGTGATAGGTTGTCAGCCCATCACCTAATTTGGAAAGTACAGAAACCCTCGGATCCCTTAGCTAGTTTTTATAGCATGCCCGGGAGGAAATGCAGCCGGCACATCCTAAGGTTTTTTCTCGCTCCCAGTCCAGCATGGAAGATATGCTATTCAAATTATATGGCCTGAGATAATGCTAACTTGAGCCCTCTTATTTCGGTCGTATCAAAAGACTGTCTTGTTTAAAGTTGTCAACACTTTGATCCTACGCTTAAGGTTTAACTACAGTTTTGAAGGCTTTATGTGACTTTGAATGATATTATATTTATCATTATTTCGACAAACACTATAACTTCCATACTGGACTGGGAGAGAAAGAAAAACATAGAATGTTCCAGTTGCCCTTTCTCCCGGGCATGCTGTATAAGTCAGCAAAAGGGATTCGAGGGTTACAGTGTATTGTAATTTAGGCGATGGGCTGACAACCTGTCACTACAGCAATACACATTACAATCTAAAATTGCCCCCAATTTATGTCAGACGTGGCGAAAGCGCCTTTTAGGAGGCGTTTTACGCTCTGCCTACCCCGTAAGGGATAAAGGCGTGATTTTATGTATGTATTTCGACAAACAAGTCATAGTCACTATACAAAGTATAAATTACATCTTCCCGCATACTGATAGGGGTTGCTCAATTGCTCATTTAACAAAACTGAACAATATTCACGATTATAAACTAACGTCGAAATACCCTAAAAAAAAGGGGTAGGTGTTCATTGCTAATAATAACGAGAGATAATCGAACCAACAATAGAAGTAGAGAGCCCGATGGTGTAGTGGATAGAGCCGCTGCCTCCTGAGCGGGAGGTCGTGGTTCGAACCCCGCCACGTACCAATGTGTTTTTCGATTTTCGAATTTCATATGTACGTTTATTCGGCGCTTTTTCCGTGCTTCGGAAGGCACGTTAAGCCATTGGTCCCGGTTAATATCGTTTAATACCGTAGATATTAGTCGTTAAGCCATATCAGAGGCCAGTGTAAAGCATTTGGCGGCTTGAAAACTCTGACTTAATCTAGGATTGGGTCTGGTTTTCCCTTCTGGGTTGTGGAGGTCAGATGGCAGTCGCTCTGTGTAAAAACCAGTACCCTCGTGCAATCCCCTAGATTAGGTAGCCGACCCCGTGATATACGGGATAAGGCTAGGAAGATGATGAATCGAACCAACAATATCATAATAATGAACCCCTATATAACGACTTTAGCCTATGATCGGGAAAAGTAGATCCTCTATCTTTTTCACTTCTCATGCTCTGAAAGTGTAATTTTATGCAGGCTGTAGTGTAGGCTGCACATAACTGAATTTTGTGCACAAGGGCAACGTGTCTTCTAAGGCAAAGAAAATTAAAACATACTGCCGAACATAATAAAAAGTTCAATTGTCATTTTATAATATTTACTTTGAATTATAACTGCCTCTCTGTGGCTAGTGCCATAGACTCCTGATCCGGAGGTCCTGGGTTCGATTCCCGGGGGGAAACACAAAGTTAATATTTGAGAATTTATCACTTTGTGAATATTTCCCCAGTTTGGTTAGGACATTGCAGGCTGAATCACCTGATTGTCCGAAAAAGAAAAAGATTTCGTGCTTCGGAGGGCACGTTAAGCCGTCGGTCCCGATCGGTGTCTTTGATAGTGGTCGTTACTCAAACCATATCAGAGGCCTGATAGTTGTGCTACTAGGCGGTTTAAAGACTCTGACACCAGGGTTCATTGGGTCGATAGACTCGATAGGTACCTACTCGACAAAAGAAGAAGAAGACTTTGAATTATTTGTTTTTTGTGTTTTTATAAAATAAAACAATATTAGATTTAAAATTCCAGTACGATTCTTTATTTATAATTTATAATCACAACATTAATTTAATATTTCCTCAATTTTCTTCCTAGTCGTGGTGAAAAGTAGAGTTTACAACTCAAGCAGAAAATAAAAAACTACATCGCTTCTTAAATTGCTGCTACATTTCTGAATGTGGCGAAAAGTGTAGAAAAAATTTAAAAACATAGAAAGAATATACAAATCCCCGCCATATTTCCTCAGAGTCCTGCAGTTGATGTGTGAAATCAGCAGTTAATGCTTCCATTTTAAAGCCAACTTCTTCGTATTTTGCGAAGAAGCCGCTAATAGTAAGTTTTAGGTCATATTTCTGCAGACTTCGAGTCAGTTCACACCGGGTAGCGACGCGACGCGACGAAACGCGCACCTTCCAAGCGTTTGGTACAAACATCATAATTCTTTTTCATAGCGAGTCTCTCGAGTCGAACAACGACATGATGAACCCAAGTGTCAGAGTTTTAAAACGTCTTTACTACCACAGCTATTAGGCTTTTGACGTGGTTTTAAATAACGATCACTATCAAAGACCTCGACCGGGACCAACGGCTTAATATGCACTCCGAAGCACGGAATCTTAATTATTTTCGAACAATCAGGTGATTCAGCCTGCAATGTACTAACCAAACTGCAGAAGACCTCATAAAGTGAAAAATAGACAAATAACAACTTTTGTGTTCCCCCCTGAAAATCCAACCCTGGACCACCGGATCGCAAGCCCATGGCTCTGACCATTAGACCACGGAGGCAGTCGTTAAGTCGCTTTTCGGTGTAAACTGAACCAGGTTATATTTCTGCAGAGTTCTTAAAATTTGTGAAGAATGCAGTCTCTCTTGGAATAACTCCAAGAGGCGTGGAACTTATTTCACATTGTTTGGGAAAGTCGTTTTTAAAATAATAAAAGAAGCGCTCAAGATTTAGTGTTTTATGCTTAGTGTTACGGACACTTGAGCTCCGGGGCACAATAGTACATTACTCTAAAGGCCGAAAAAATGCAATATATGGTCGAGTAAATTTGGAAGGCCGAGACGCAACCGAGGCCTTCCAATGTAATAGAGATCATAAATTTCTATTTTGGCTGAGAGATGTATGGTTACTTTTATCTCATTTTGCGAGGAAACAACAACAATACGCTTATTATGCATGGTGCCTATGACAGGCGCACATTCCATTAATTCATAAGATTTTTTTATTTTCCAATTCTGCTGTAAAAAATAATATTGTGACCTTAAAAACACCTAAACGATACCAGTGTATACTTTAAAGACTTCGCGTACCGGTCGGTAATGGTCATTATTGTAGTTTGGTGAAGTAACCGGCCGCTACAAACTAGAGTAAAGAAAAGAGTGAATGTATTCTTTTTTATTTTTTAATAATAAAGCTATTTCCGAGCAAGTGGGAGAAAATCTTATTATTTTAGGTCGTAGGTGATGACAGAGTCGACAAAATAATGGAGAAACCCCCGTGACAGTCCCAGACGATTCAAAACAAACATTAATGGGGGTTCGAGAGCTGCGACAGTGGCGCCATCAGTTTTAAATTATTTGTGCCACTTTTAGCGCATTAGCTATACATAGCTTTTATGCTTAGTGTGAATTATTATATAACGGATTATAAAATAGAGAAGTAGTTGCGATTGTTGCCAATCATAAAATAATAATAATAATAATCTTTATTTGTAACAATTTAGGTACATTATTTCTTGAATGCCCTGCAGCATGTAATAGTTAGAGAACTGTACTACAAGCTGCAGTGCCTTCCTCTTATTGATAAGGTTACAATAATAAAAGACAGAGTATAAAGAAAATAAAATTAAAAATTAAAATAGAAACTATTTGTACTGTATATGGCCAACATAGTGTGATTGTTTATGCGTGGGTATGTGTGTGTGTGTGTAGGTGTGTGAGTGTGTGTGTGTGTGAGTGTGTGTGTGTCGATACCATGATACTTGGTCGAAGAGTTTTTCTGTTGCTTCATAGTCGAGATCAGTAAGAGCGTTTTTTACAACTTCCTTAAATTTATAATTACCATTCATATCAGGTACTTCCATGCTGGACTGGGAGAGATAGAAAAACATAGAATGTTCCAGCTGCCCTTCCTCCCGGGCATGCTGTTGAAGTCAGCAAAAGGGACTCGAGGGTTACAGTGTATTGTAATTTAGGCGATTGGCTGACAACCTGTCACTATAGCAATACATATTACAATCTAAAATTGCCCTCAATTTTTGTCAGACGTGGCGAAAGCGCTTTTTACGAGGCGTTAAACGCTCTGCCTACCCCGTAAGGGATAAAGGCGTGATTTATGTATGTATGTATGTATTCATATCAGGTATGATCTTATTGTAGAGCATAGGTGCACAATATTTGTAGAACTTCCGGGCAGCTTCAGTTTTAACACGAGGCACAGGACATCGGTCTATTCGTTTTGTACAGTGCGGTAGTTGCGGTACTGTGTATCTATGGTATCTAAGAAGAGTTTGGCTGATAAACAATTTCCTAACCGTTAGCAGTCCAGTTTCATCATACAAGTCCTTAGTGGGGTAACGGTAAGGACGTCGCATCTTTACCTTTAGTACTGCACGTTGGCTTCGCTCTAAATCTATTAGGTACGTTTTTGCTGCACCGCCCGAGACACAAATACAGTAGCTTAATATACTTTGACACAAACTCTGGTACGTCATTTTTATAATATTGTAGTCCACTGCATCGCGAAGATTTTTGAAAACATATATCAGCTTCCTGACTCTACCCCATTAGGGATAAAGGCGTGATTTTATGTACGATGTATGTATGACTCTACCGCAAAGTGCGTCAATTTGGGGACCCCATTTTAGTTGATCATCCAAGACAATCCTAGGTATTTTATATCACCCACTCGTAGCAAATTGGAGCAGCTACAGGTTTCAGGGAGATTTCTGAAACCTTGTATTTTACAAACGTTTTTAAAATACAAAATACACGATAAATTTATAACTGATGAGGGCGCCACCTATACTCTGGAACCACCTTAAGTGAAAACGTTAATAACTAGCATTGTTCATTAACTAAATAACAAAGAATAAAGTTAAAAATAAGAACTTACATAGGTAGTATATACGTATATGTACTTATAATATTAGATGCTCCGTAGTGAAGTCATTACCTGAAAACAAAAAATAAAATTTGTTTTAACTATATTATTGACTGATGTTATGGCATGGTTTGATGTAATTTGTATTTTATATGGGCCCCGTAGAAACCTGAAATAATGATCTATTTATTTATTATTATTTTTTAGGAGAGTTTATACCGAGCGGTGTCGCCGTCATTCTTTAAAATATCATAATTCGCAAAATATTGACTTTTTCAAAACTTTGTTCTACAACTTTCTTAGAATTATAAATCAACGCCCAAAACTGTCATTTTTAGGAATATTTTTCATTGTAGCTGCGGGGTACATTTGCTCCTCAATTCAATACATACATACATAATATAATAACTCCTTTATCCCTAATGGGGTAGGCAGAGCGTAAATGACCTAAACAAAGGACGATCCGACACGTCTGAAATTCAATTCTACAAAAAAAAATTGCTCTAATTCTAAGAAAGTATTAGAACATACGAGTAGTTTTTAAAAGTATATTTACGTATATATTTTGCGAGTTATTATGTTTTTAACTAGCGATATAATCACGCTTAATTGTAAAATAGTTTTACGTGGAAATTAAATTTCCATGTAAAGTTCAGTTTTTGAATAGCTACCTATACCAAACACAAAAAAAATATAACGAGAGGTGTTTGTAGTCTGGACAAAACGTAGGGAAAAAAGCAAAATCAACAACACGTCACATGAAACCAGTAGATTTGCCGGCTAAAATCAAAATTAAAATCTATTTGTCACTTCCAGACTAAAAACATTGGAAAAGGACAGGAGATCTATTCTCTCCGGTTTTTTTATCCGCCGTCATATGATATGCGGATAAAATTGACAGAAATACTGCGGAAACGTGCAAAACCAAGTCAAAATCTAGCGGACAAACTGTAAAACCCTAGAGTATAAATCGCCTGTTCTTTTTCAATTTTATTATTTTGAAAGTGAGAAATAGATACTACTTCCATGCTGGACTGGGAGCGAGAGAAAAACATAGAATTCGCCAGCTGCATTTCCTCCTGGGCATGCTGTAAAAACTAAGGGATCCGAGGGTCTTCTGTATATTGTAATTTAGGCAGTGGGCTGACAACCTGTCACTACAGCAATATACCTACAATTCTATCTTGAATAATCCTCAAAACTATGTCAGACGTGGCGCAACGAACTTTTTTTTTTGTTTTCGTTCTGCCTACCCTATTAGGGATAAAGGCGTGATTAAATGTATGTATGTATATTATATGACGACGGTTAAAAATAACAGAGAACGCATCAACCACTGACTTTAAATCAAAACCCGGAGAGAATAAATATCCTGTCCTTTTTGGTTTTTAGTCTGAAAGTGACAAATAGGTTATAATTTTAGATTTTGCAAGAAAATCTGAAATCAAGCCCACTTACTTGAAAACCCAATTCATTTTGCTAAGTACATATACATAAGGATGTGAGCTCGCGCTCAATATTTACTTCCTTTCCTCAGGAAAGTGATTCATCTTACTAACATTTCACTTCCCCCGCGTAACATTTTGGATGCAAAAAACAAATATTTACCAGAAGAAGTGTTTTCTTTACCTTACTTGTTGTGAAAATAATTGAGCGGAAGAAATAACATAATGTACGTACGTATGTATGTAATAACATAAAACGACTAACTACCAGGTGTAAGGGACAGCGTCCCGCAAACTGATAGGACTCTCAGTTAACGATACTGAACAATTTCCACCAAGAAATTCTTTCAGGAAGTGAAAATAAGTCTTTTCCATACAAAATGTCCACCTTATTTATAAAGCGATCTCATTCTTCTTCTTCTTCTGTCGAGTGGGTATCGAGTCTGTCGTCCCGATAAACCCTGGTGTCAAAGTTTTTAACCCGCCTAGTAGCAGAACTATCAGGCCTCTGACATGGTTTGAGTAACGACCACTATCAAAGACAGCGACTGGGCGTGACGGCTTAACGTGCCGTCCGAAGCACGAAATCTTTTTCTTTTTCGGACAATCAGGTGATTCAGCCTGCAATGTCCTAACCAAACTGGGGAAAAATTCACAAAGTGATAAATTCTCAAATATGAACTTTGTGTTTGGGAATCGAACCCAGGACCTCCGGATCAGGAGACCTTGGCACTAGCCACTAGGCCACGGAGGCAGCGATCTCATAATTGAGAGTAATATTAGGTATGGATTTGAGAGGTCCTTTTGTACTGTAATGACTTTTCTGATACGGGCTCAAATTCATCAGTCCCAAGTGCTGTTTATAATTACGGGCCTTAGTATTACACGCACGTATGTTTACCCTGAGTAACATCCATATACACGAATAATCACGTCTTCATCCCTAATGAGGTAGGCAGAGCGTAAACGACCTAAACAAAGAGGGTTTAGGGTTTTGAGAGTTATTTAAGATAGATTTGTAGGTATGTTGCTGTAGTGCCCATCGCCTAAATTGCAGTATACTGAAAACCTCAGATCCCTTAGAACTCGGAGACCCGACTTGATGGGCTGACAACCTATTACTACAGCAATATACCTACAAATCTATCTTAAATAACCCTCAAAACTTTGTCAGACGTGGCGGAAGAATCTTTGCTTAGGGCGTTTACGCTCTGCCTACCCCATTAGGGATAAAGGTCTGATTATATGTATGTAACATAAATTGAAACACTATTGTTAATCTAGAAACTTAAGGATTAGGATTAAAGTTCTGCTCGGTAACAAGTTTCAGGTCCCTTCTGATTAGTCTGAGCTTTACTATTAGTTTCGGTCTGGATTGGGCACGGCACACGTTACAATGGTACCGATTCCTTGAAGACACATACATACATACAATCACGCTTTTATCCCTAATGGGGTAGGCAGAGCGTAATCGAACTATACAATGGTCGTTCCGCCACGGCTGACAATGTTTTGAGGGTTATATAAGATAGATTTGTAGGTATATTGCTGGTGACAGGTTGTCCGCCCATCGCTAAAATTGCAATATACTGAGACCCTCGGATCCATTAGCTGGTTTTTACAGCATGCCCGGGAGGAAATGCAGCTGGCACATTCTATGTTTTTCTCTCGCTCCCAGGCCAGCATGGAAGAAATAGGCTTATGTTAGTTAAATCGTGATTTTTGCAACTACGAATTGGTACCAATGTCTAGATAATAGATACAGATTCAGTACATACACACATAAACTAAAACGGTAAGTATTGTTGTACGTACATATATATCTAGAAATTGTAATCACGATTTTATCGTTAAGTAGAATGTAAACGACCCAAACATAGGTCGTTTCGCCACGTTTGACAAGATAGATAGATAGATAAAACATTTATTTAGCACGAATACAAATCACAAGGACAGAAAAAACAATAAAATATAATTAAAAAACAAAATCAAAAACATACATAAACAACGAACTTAGCTATAAAAAAAACAGATTTGTAGGCCCTAAAAAGGCGATCAGCTCAGCAAAAAGCTGTGGCTCTGGACCACAGCGCTGATTTTCAGCTGGACCTTTGGTGAGAGGAGAGCTTTATGTAAAAAAAAAAAAATTTATAAAAGTAAAACTAAAAAAATAAAATAAACGGCTAATATACATTCAACTGACAATATTAAGCCTTAAAACAAACACAATGAAATCTTAAATAACAAAAATATTCAGATGTTAAAAGAAAAATAAACAAAAATGTGGGTAGTACGGACAGACAGATATCAAAACAATTGTTTAAAATTAACATTGATTTGTTGTGATAAGACATATTTCTTAAACAATAATTTAAAATTAGGAACCGACTTAAGCTTCTGATGTGGTGGGGGTATATTATTCCAAATTTTGGCAGCTGCATATTTAAAACTACTCCTGAAAGCAGCTGAATTGTGTCGAGGTACACGAAGATTAGCTAAACGTTCTCGTTTCGAAAAACTAAGCTTTTCAGTATTAAGTAGAGAGGCTTCCGACTTTTGATCACTCCAAACAGTAAAGTTGCTAAATGCAAATACCGTCTATTTGACATTTTGAGGGTTTGGGCCTTATTTAAGTATGGAGTGACATGACTTCGAGGGGGAATATTACAACAAAATCTCGCACAAGCGTTTTGGAATCTCTAAATATATTTTTTTGTCTTTGCCAATAAACGTGGGCCATAGACGATATCAGCATAATTAAATCTAGAAAGTATAAGTGAGTCTACTAATCGCCAGCGAAGCCTCTCATCCAGGAAGTTACGAACTCAATATAAGACTCTCAGACGATAAAAAGAATTTTGTACAAGCTCTTTGACATGATTTTCAAATCGCAACTCCGAATCCATAAGCAGACCAAGATTTCGCGCTTCAGCAGTGGGTTCCAAGGAGATGCCGTTTAATAATATTTTAGGATTCATTGAGTATATTTGTTCAATTTTATTCCTTGTTCCCAACACTAAAAATTTAGATTTCAAGGGGTTTAAGTTTAAGACAAGTTTTTAGAGTTATTTAAGATATAGATTCGTATATTCTTTTATTGCTGTATTGACAGGTTGTCAGACCATCGTCTACATCACAATATACTAAAACCATTAGCTGGTTTTTACAGCATGCCCGGGAGGAGATAAAGCCGGTACATTCTACGTTATGTTTTTCTATCGCTCGTTGCTAGTTCAGCATGGCAGTATTGGTTTTATATATTACAATATTATTTTATATTTATTTACCTTAAATTTTGATGAAACGACACAGCACTCCAAGGTTTAGGCCCGTATTGATAAACTGCACTTGAGACTGACAGCTAGTTTGAGTTCGTGTCAGAAATGTAATTTTAGTACAATTTTAGTAGCCTGTCACATTCATACTTAATATCGCTCTAAAGTTTGAGATCGCTTTATAAATACGATCCTTAGTTTAGTATACTTTAAGACTACTTAGATCCGTATTTATAATCAGTTCTCAAGAGTGACGGCGAGTTTGAGTTCGTATAAAAAATGTCATTTGAGTACGAACTGGCCTGTTAAATCCATACTAAGTATGAGATCGCTTCATAAATACGAGCCTAAGACTATTAAGGGCCATATTTATAATCGGCTCTCAAGAGTGACAGCGAGTTTGAGTTCGTATCAGAAATGTCATTTCAGTAAAAACTGTCCTGTCAAATCCAAACATACGAGCCTAAATCTAGGAAAACCTTCCCAGTGCCTCCTGGAACTATATCCAAGTAATTCCAAGATTGAATTACAATGTGGGATTAGCTTCTGCGTGCTTATTACAAGTTATGATTCTGGGTGGAAACAGGTTCATTTTTCAGGAGATCACCCTCGTAAAATAAATCACTACATAGTATAAAACAAAGTCGTTTTCCCTGTCCCTATATCCCTATGTATGCTTATATCTTTAAAACTACGCAACTTATTTTGATGCGGTTTCTTTTAATGGATAGAGTGATTCAAGTGGAAGGTTTAAATGTATAATACATGCATAATATAGTAGAGAAACACTGATGCTTTCCGTGCGAAGCCGGGGCGGGACGCTAATAAGGTACAAACAAGAATCAATAAAAAAAACTCTACATTCTCTTGCATGCTGAACTAGGACCTAGAAAAAAATAAACAATGTGCCAACTGAATTTCTTCCATGGCATGCTGTAAAAACAAGCTAAGTGATCATTGGGTTTCTGTATTTCGCAATTTAGACGATGGGCTGACAACCTGTTACTACAGCAATATACGTACAAATCTATCTTAAATAACATACATACATACATACATATAATCACGCCTTTATCCCTGATAGGGTAGGCAGAGCGTATACGACCTAAATGAAAGGTCATTCCGCCACGTCTGACAAAGTTTTGAGGGTTATTTAAGATAGACTTTTAAGTATATTGCTGTAGTGACAGGTTGTCAGCCCATCGCCTAAATTACAATATACAGAAACCCTCGGATCCCTTAGCTGATTTTTACAGCATGCCCGGGAGGAAATGCAGCTGAAACATTCTAAGTTTTTCTTTCGCTCCCAGTCCAGCATGGAAAATATCTTAAATAACACCTTAAAATTAGTCAGACGTAGCGGACCGACCTTCACTCAGATAGTTTACGCTCTGCTTACACCATTAGAGACAAAGGCGTGATTATGTATCTATTATTTTAAATACCATGAACTTTATGGAGGGTCAGGCTTTATGAATTAATTAAAAGTAAAAGTTTGCTGAACCTTTCCTGAATAATCATGAGGTTTGAGATGCGATAACACGTACAATAGTTTTTGATAGTGTTGTCAATGGTTTATCGACTGTCTATAGTTTAATTAACAGTCATATTATCGATATAAACTTATAATATCTATAATCAGATCGATCGCTTACATGCTGGCCTGGGACCGAGAGAAAAACATAGAATGTGCCAGCTGCATTTCCTCCCGGGCATGCTGTAAAAACCAGCTTAGGGAACCGAGGGTTTCAGTATATTGTAATTTAGGCGACAGGCTGTCAACCTGTCACTACAGCGATATACCTACAAATCTAACTTAAATAACCCTCAAAACTTTGTCAGACGTGGCGGAATGACCTTTGTTTAGGTCGTTTGCGCTCTGCCTACCCCATTAGGGATAAAGGCAGACTAAACGTATGTACGTACGTATCAGATCGATTCTAGATACCACCGGCTAAAACTAAAATCTATTTATCACTTTCAAAATAATTAAATTGAAAAAGGACAGGCGATTTATACTCTATGTTTTAACACTTTGTCCGCTATATTTTGCCGCGCTTTTGCACGTTTCCCCAGTGTTTCAGACAATTTTGTCCGCCATATCATATGACGGCGGATAAAAATGAAAGATAACGCATAAAACCACCGACTATAAGTCCAATTTCTTCCATGCCGGCCTGGAAGCAAGAGAAAAAAATAGAATGTGCCAGCTGCATTTCCTCCCGAGCATGCTGTAAAAACCAGCTAAGGGATCCGAGGATTTCAGTATATTGCATTTTAGGCGATGGGCTGACAACCTGTCACTACACCAATATACCTACTAATTGATCTTCAATAACCCACAAAACTTTGTCAGACGTGGCGGAATGACCTTTGTTTAGGTCGTTTGCGCTCTGCCTACCCGATTAGGGATAAAGGCGTGATTATATGTATGTATGTATAAATCCAAAACCGGAGAGAATAGATCTCCTCTCCTTTTCCATTTTTTTAGGCTGGAAGCGACAAATAGATTTTAATTTTAATTTAGCCGGAAAATCTAGATTCGAGTCCATTGTTTTCTATATTTTTCATATAAATAGATTTTCTCTTTCCTCTCTTCGTCTTCTTCTTAGCGAATGGATTCTCGAGTCAAATGACCCAATGAGCCCTGGTGTCAAAGTTTTCAAACCGCCTAGTAGCACAGCTATTAAGCGTTTTAGTGGTTAGAGCCATGGGCTTACGATCCGGAGGTCCTGGGTTCGATTCCCAGGGGGGAAACACAAAGTTGATATCTGTCAATATATACAGATAATATTATCTGTTTATTGTACACAGAACAAGTAGATGTGTTTTATTTTTCAACTATCGCTATCGATACTTTGCTAGCACTATTATTAGTGGTATTGAAATTACGATTCATGAGTTGTTTTTGTTAGTGGTTGAATTGGTTGGATATTTCAACAATGAGGTTGGTGGGTTGAATTCATTCGGGTCTGTCAGAGCGGATTAAACACGTACATAAATTGTGCAAAATTAATTGAATATCACTACATAGTATAAAACAGAGTCCCTTTCTCTGTCCCTATGTCCCTATGTATGCATAAATCTTTAAAACTACGCAACGGATTTTGATGCGGTTTCTTTTAATGGATAGAGTGATTCAAGAGGAAGGTTTATGTGTATAATACAGTCATGCATAATATAGTAGAGAAACACTGATAATTTCCGTGCGAAGCCGGGGCGGGTCGATAGTTGGTATTAAAACACCAATTCAAATACCTAGATACATAAATACCTATTTATAGTTTGTAATATTTGGTTTGAATCCCACCTTGAGCTTCGGAAGGCACATTAAGCCGTTGGTTCCGGCTAATATAGTTTAAAACTTTATTAACTTGCGTAGGTCAGATGGCAGACGCTCTGTGTAAAAACCAGAAGCCTCGTTTAATACCCTAGATTAAGTAGCCGACCCCATGAGATACGGTTTTAGGCTATGAAGTTGATAAGTTGTAATATTTATTAACTTGTAATAAGTAATTTTTGATACTAATACACAAAATAGGATCACTTAATAATAATAAAAACTGGCAACATTTTACATAATATTATTATAATGTTCGGCAACAGACTGACTAATTTACAAATACCTTCATACAACAATTCTCAAAAAGTACCTACCGATACTACATCCCTCCACCCCTATTTCTAAAAAATACTGTTACAATATGAGCACATATTGCATTCTATCTTAATATGACATACGGGTACTCCGTCTATGAAAACAAAGTGAAATAGTTATAGGTACAAACTAAACCTTATAATGAATATGTTTATTCCGTGCGGCGCGTACCGGACGTTTTGATGTTACTAGTAAGGGTGCACCATCCCTGACCACAGTCGTTTCTTCTGTTGGAACATCTGTTCTCGGTTGACCTTCAACCTCCGGTTGTTCGGCTGACACACCTCCATTCTCCTCCACCTCTAGCTCCTGCTGAAGAGGTGAGCCTGGTGCTGGCGAGCTCGCGTCCTTCCTTAACATTGAGTTGTCTTCTGCCGACATCGAAGCAAACGAATCGTCATAATTCGACTCGTCCGATGAAGAAGACACGCTGTCCTCCGGGATTCTCTGTGACTCTAACTCTTGGTGCTGATTTGAAGGGCTTTGATCAGCATATAAACCGCTGACACTTAAATCATCATCATCTTGGTCAACCGGTGCACCTGGCCCTTTATAAGCAAGTAACTGATCCACATGCTTTTTAATTGTACAGTCCGTGTCCGGTACGTAAACTAAAAACATTCTTTTACCCAGTCCTTGTTTAATAAGTCCGCACTTCCACGTGAATTTTGTTCCATTTTTATAAAAACTCTTAACTAAAACTTTGTCCCCTTGTGCAAAACTTAATTTACGCTGACCTCCGTACTGTCTACACTGTGAGATCTGTTTTTCATTAACATGTCTAATAGCAGCGGACGACTGCGATGAATCTGCCGCATTAGATATATCAGCCACAGACAACAAATCAAAACGACAACGCAGTGACCGACCGAGCAACAAATGAGCAGGCGAAAACCCCGTTGTACCGTGAATTGAATTTCTATATTCAAATAAAAAATTATTTAACTTCCCAGAAATATCCTTTGTATTTTTACAAGTTTGCATAATGATTTTAATATATTTTTTAACAGTTTTTACTGCGTTTTCTGCCTGACCATTTGATGCCGGATGATAAGGTGCAATCGTTACATGATTGATACCGTTTAAAGTACAAAATTCCTCGAACTGCCTCGAACAAAAATTTGTTGCGTTATCAGTAACCAAAGTACGAGCCAAACCAAACCTACTAAATATTTCTCCTAAAACACTAATTATCGCAGAAGAATCTGTATTGCTCATCAAAAAACATTCAATCCATTTGGAATGAGCGTCCACTACAACTAAAAACTGCCTTCCTTCCCATGCAAACATATCTAAATGCACGCGCTCCCAAGGTCGTGCCGGGTAGCGCCACGGCGCGAGCGGCGCGCGAGGCGGAGCACTACGCATCGAAATGCACACGTTACAAGACCCAACTACCTCTTCTATGTGTCTGTCAATGTTAGGCCACCACATACGAGATCTCGCTTCTGTTTTAGTTCGAACGACACCAAAATGGGAACTGTGTAACTCCTGTAAGAGTTGTTCCCTAAATACAGAGGGGATAACTACTTTGTGGCCTCGCATTATGCAATCTTTCTCCACCGTTAATTCATTTCGACAAGAAAAATAAGGTTTTAATTCTGCATCTGAAAGTTTCCGCGGCCAACCTTTTAAAATAAAATCTCGTACTTTTACTAATATACTATCTTTCGGTAATTCTAATCTTATTTTATCTACAGTCACCGGTTTTAAAATTGAATCGTTAATGTAGTTTACATATAATGAACCCTCACTACCTAAACCCTTTTCAACTAAAGGCGCGTCCACCGATCGCGATAAAAAATCTGCAACATTGTCTTCGCTTTTAATATATTCAATTTTAAAGTTATATGCTGATAAAAATAACGCATAACGCTGTAAACGGTTAGCCGCCATTTCTGGAACTCCCTTTTTGCCACCAAAAATCGACAATAGGGGCTTATGATCCGTTCTTAATAGGAACGGAACCGAACTACCATATAAATAATGGTGGAACTTTTTAATAGCGAACACAATTGCCGCCGCCTCCTTCTGAATTTGAGCATAATTGCGTTCCGCCTTCGATAAGGACCGGGAAGCGTAAGCGACGACGCGCTCGGTGCCGTCGGGCTGGCGCTGCGCGAGCACTGCGCCCAGGCCGGCCGGGCCCGCGTCTGACGTCACCACCGTTACCAGGGCCGGATCCCAATGCGCAAGAACACGCTCCGAAGCTAATTCCCGTTTTATTATTTCAAACGCTTCTTGCTGAGCTTTACCCCATACCCATTTCTCGCCTTTTTTAAGTAGTAAATGTAATGGCTCTAACACACTGGACGTATTCGAAACAAAACATCTATAATAATTTACTACCCCTAAAAAAGATTTCAGCTCCTTCACATTCTGAGGACATTTACTTTGTAAAATAGCCTGAACCTTTGCCTTTGACTTATGCAACCCTTTGCTATCTATCACAAACCCTAAATATTCTACGGATTTTTTAAACAGCTCACATTTGTCGCGTTTTAATCGCAAGCCTGCATCTTGCAACCTACCTAAAACTTCTTCTAGCCTTCTCAAATGAATCTCTCTGTTTGGTCCTGTAATTAATATGTCATCTAAGAAGATGCAAGTACCTTCTATGTCTGCTAATAATTGTTCCATAGTCCTCTGAAACGTAAAAGGCGCGGAAGCTAATCCAAAAAATAATCGATTATAGCGAAACACCCCTTTATGAGTGGAAATACACGTCAATTTCTTACTCTCCTCGTCCAATTCCAGTTGATTGTACGCTCTAGACAGGTCTAATTTAGAAAATTCTACCCCTCCGTGCAATTTGGCAAATAAATCCTCGATACGCGGTATCGGATAGTTTTCCATAAGTAATATTTTATTGAGTGTAACCGAATAATCTCCACAAATTCTGACGCCCCCGTCGGGCCGCAACACCGGCACAATGGGTGTAGCTACCTCGGTGTGTTCTGCCTTCTCCAAAATACCTAAATTGACTAATCGTTGTAACTCGTCCTCCACTTTACTTTTCAAGGCTAAAGGTACCGGTCTAGGCTTAAAATATCTTAATTGAGAATCCGGTTTAACTTTTAAACTTATCTTACATTTATCGAACTTCCCTAGTTCGTCCCTGAACAGTGTAGCAAACTTTTCTTTTAACATATCTTCCGCATCCCTATCTGTTTGCTGTAAATGATTGCAATCTAATGTACACAAACCTAAATTAAATGCGCTTATGAAATCCCTACCAAGCAAGGTCGGTTGGCCATTCTGAGTACTGATAACAAACAACCTAATCATCTTAGACCGGTTTTCAAATGACACGGGTAAAGACAAATAACCAATCGGGTAAATTTTGCTACCGTTATAACAATTTAAAGTAACTTTACAAGATTTTAAATTATATTTACTAAAACAAGCCTGATACGTGTCAGTAGGTAAAACGGAAACTGCGCTGCCACTATCAACCTCACATAAAATGTGTGAGTCACCAATAACTACCATCTGTTTCATAGGCTGACTATCGATGCACTCGATACTAAACAAATCAAAGTTACCTTCAATTAGATCATCGCCCTCCTCCGCTGCACCTATGTAAAAATTACTTTTTACATTAGACTTGCACATTCGTTGCAAATGGCCCTTTTTGTTACACTTACGACACGTATACTCAGAGAAACGACACTTCTCTTTTGTATGATTTTTAAACCCGCACACTTCACAACACTTGACGTTATTATTACGCGAATAAGACGGAAAACGATTGGAACTGGATCCGCTCGCCGACGGCCGCATCGCAAACACCTCCGCTGACGTGACCGGCGCCTCGCTACGCGTCGCTGCCAACGCCTGCCGCGCGCACCGTACACTCTGAGCCAATGAAAGCGCTTTGCTAAAAGTGAGCGTTTCTACATTCTCGGCAAACAAATTTTCCTTCTCCTTTGTGTTCTCAAGCCCGAGAACAAACCTGTCTCTCAACACTGTGTCTAGCTCCTTATTAAATCCACAATACTGAGCCAACCTTCGCACTCGCGCCGCCCAATCTGCCAAGTCTTCCCCAGCTCGCTGCTTTGCTTCATAAAACTTATATCTTTCAGCGAAAGAACACTTCTTCGGTTGAAAATGAGCGTCAAACTTATCACATATGACCTTTAACTCCAAATTTTCCAACTCATCCGGGAAGGCTAGGTCCCTTGCGACGCGGTAGGTGTCCTCCACCAATGCAGTGAGCAGCAGCGCCCGCTGCTTAATTCCAGCTTTGTCGGTTTCCGCAGTAATATTATTAGCTGTACAATACTGCGCAAAACGACGCTTGAAAATGCTCCACTCGTGAACATGGTGGTCGAACGTGAGCGAGCCGCCGAACAATGCACTCCCGCTTGGTGCACTTCCTTCACCCATGGTATTTCAACGGTATATAGTACCACTAACACGTGAATTAACACCTCGTCGCCAAAATTATCCTGTTTGGGGATAATTTGTAATAAAACCACGAAAATCTGTATGAGCGTTATAATGTTCGGCAACAGACTGACTAATTTACAAATACCTTCATACAACAATTCTCAAAAAGTACCTACCGATACTACAATTATATATTAGCAATATTGAGTATGGATTTGACAAGTCGTTTTACACTGAAATGACATTTCAGATACTAACTCAAACTAGCTGTCAATCTCGAGTGCTGTCTATCAATACGGGCCTCAGTGTTACTGATTGAGCAACCCCTAAACTGTTCCTTACACCTTATATTGTATGAAATAATTCAGTGCTTCACTAGACATTTTTTACATACATACATATAGACACGCCTTTATCCCTAATGGTGTAGGCAGAGCGGAAACGACCTAAACAAAGGTCGTCACGCCACGTCTGACAAAGTTTTGAGGGTTATTTAAGATAGATTCGTATATATATTGCTGTAGTGACAGGTTGTCAGCCCATCGCCTAAATTACAATATACTGAAACCCTCAGATCCCTTAGCTGATTTTTACAGCATGCCCGGGAGGAAATGCAGCTAGCACATTCTTTGTTTTTCTCTCGCTCCCAGGCCAGCATGGAAGAGACATTTTTTATCGTATCTTAATAAATACAAATAATCGTAACAGTCTATCCAGGTTCCATAATAATCCCGTGACAAACAAACAAACACATGGCCCTGGGGCCCCACAATAGGGCAGGGCCCCCACAATGGCCCCTCTACAAAAGGGCACTTAGATTGGATCCTTGGGTCCCTATGAATACATGAGTAGAAAGACTCAGTGCGTCTACGGTGAGGCGCAGCTGTGCGAGGTAAAATTGTTTTTCGTTTCGCGTTATTTTTGTGTTTGTTATTTTGTATAACTGATTTCTTTGCCTGTCGAAGTTTACAAATACATATTGTAATGCCTTTATCCCTAATGGGGTAGGCAGAGCGTAAACGACTTAAACAAAGGTCGTTCCGCCACCTCTGTCAAAGTTTTAAGGGATTATTTAAGATAGATTTGTAGGTATATTGCTGTAGTGACAGGTTGTTAGCACAGCGTCTAACTTGCAATATACTGAAACCCTCGGAACCTTTAGAATTTTTTCTTTCTGTTACTGTAAAGAATAACTATCACATCAAAAGATCACGGCTTTAGTTCCTTTTTTCACCACGCTAATATAAAGCGCGGTCGTACCTTATCATACGCAACGTGACATCGGTTTGTTTACAATACATACCTATAATCACGACTTTACCCCTAATGGGGTAGGCAGATCATAAAGTCCCTCCGCCACGTCTGACAAAGTTTTGAGGGTGATTTAAGATAGATTTGTTTACAATATTTGCCGCAAATTTGACAGGAACGAAAAATTACTTTTTCATACAATGTTCTGACAAACTGTACAACACCTAAAAGACAGGCAATGACAGAATATACGCCTAATCAAACGAAACTCATGGTAGCCGTATTTCGGGCGATTGATTGAAGGTCACGTGTCACGTTACCCAATTTCGGAGATTTTTTAAGGAATCGTGTTTTTATTTACCAAGTGATTTCAAAATAAGAGCTTCTATCTATATTGATTCGATTTTTCCGTGAGATATATTTTCTTCCATGCTGGTCTGGAAGCGAGAGAAAAACATAGAATGTGCCATCTGCCTCAGCTGGTGTAAAAACAAGCTAAGGGATCTGTGGGTTTCAGTATATTGTAATTTAGGCGATAGGCTGACAACCTGTCACTACAGTAATATACTTACAAATCTATTTTAAATAATCCTCAAATCTTTGTCAGGTGTACGACCTTTCATCATGTATTGTCATTTAAGCTCTGCTTACCCCATTAGATATAAAGGCGTGGTTATATGTGGGTGTGTAATATACAGCTCAGTACCGACTCAATACGCTCGACGCGCTCATAAGTAATCTGTGTGAGTAGTGTCTATACGGGTGTAAGGGACAGCGCCCCGCAAACTGATAGGGGTTGCTGACTCAACGATACTGAACAACTTCCACGAGGATTTTTTTTCAGGAAGTGAAAAAAAAATTGCTTTTCCACACAAAATGACACCTCGATCAGACAATTTGGCGGTACGCTGGTCCTTAAACCCGGTATATTACATACATACATACATATATTCACGCCTGTATCCCTAATGGGGTAGGCAGAGCGTAAACGACCTAAACAAAGGTGTCCCGCCACGTCTGACAAAGTTTTGAGGGTTATTTAAGATAGAGTTCTAGGTATATTGCTGTAGTGACAGGTTGTCAGCCCATCGCCTAAATTACAATATACTGAAACCCTGGGATCCCTTAGCTGGATTTTACAGCATGCCCGGGATTAAATGCAGCTGGCACATTCTATGTTTTTCTCTCGCTCCCAGACCAGCATGGAAGTACTGTATTGACAGAGAGAGCGAGATAATTTAGAATTTTCAAAAGTATCGAGCTCACGACCCGTAGGTCTTGGGTTTCATTCCCGGTGGGGGACAACGACTTTTTGTTATTGATTCCAGTTTGGTAAGGACATTTCCGACTTGATCACTTGAATGTTAAATTGATGGTCCTGCTGCAATTTATCTCTGGTCGTGTCAACCAGTCTGTGCCATCAGAATGAAAAAATACAAAATAGAGAGTACATATATTTGTACCTAGTTTGCACAAACACTTGGACACTAATACCTAGTCCCGCACGGATGTTTGATCTCTGTAATTGAAATCATTATATACATTTAGAAAAAAATGAAAGCTCTATTTACTAGAAAACCAAATAAAAAATTAAAATAATCCAAAAAGAAAGTCGTTCTATAGCCTTAATTAATACATAATATATATATTGTACTCAGTATCTAATATACTATTAATTGAACCTGTAATGTAAAATTAAATAATTATATAACCCTTTATAATGTTCACACCCTCATTATCTCTGTTGTTATTGTTAAGTAGTAAACTGTTAGTGTTAATATTATTTTTATTTTTTTATTAATAAATTATAAGTAGTTTGTCTCGCCTGGTGCTACAACGCACAATTTATTCGGTACCACGGAAGACCAGCGCTGTAGTACCTTGTGCTACAGCATATGCTGAGTGGCTGCCATTTTTAGTGCAGGTATTATTAAATAGGCTAAGTTTGTAACTTTTAATATGTATCTTTACACTAAAATAAACAATTTACTTACTTACTTAAAAATCAGTGGGCTGCTTTTTTTTTCAAACGATTATCACACCCTTTATAGAAACACCCTTTATAATATAATACCCTCCGATCCGGTCCCCATTATGTAAATGCAGAAGTCCGCTCGGGACCCGCTGACATTGTGCAGAATAATTCTATCATATCGATTCTGGACTAGCATGTCTAGCATATTCGAAAATATCGTAGCTATTGGAAAGTTAGTACTTTCAATTTATTGAAGCTGAGCAGGTGCCTCATCTTCTATGCTGGACTGGGAGCGAGAGAAAAACATCGAATGTGCCAGCTGCATTTCCTCCCGGGCATGCTGTAAAAAACCAGCTAAGGGATCCGAGGGCAGAATATTGCAATTTAGGCGATAGGCTGACAACCTGTCACTAGCATTATACCTATAATATCTTAAATAATCCTCAAAACTTTGTGAGACGTGGCGAAACGACCATTATTTAGGTCGTTTACATTCTGCCTACCCCATTAGGGAGAAAGGCGTGATTGTATGTATGTATGAGCAGGTGCCTGCAGCTCAGGGACTCCTCTATGATAGCTATAACTATGATATAAGTTCACTAACTTATACTTAAACTTCCATGCTGGCCTGGGAGCGAGAGAAAAACTTAGAATGTGCAAGCTGCATTTCCTCCCGGGCATGTTGTAAAAGTCAGCTAAGGGATCCGAGGGTTTCAGTATATTGCAATGTAGGCGATGGGCTGACAACCTGTCACTACAGCAATATACGTACAAATCCATCTTGAATAACCCTCAAACCTTGTCAGACGTGGCGGAACGACCGTTGTGTAGGTCGTTTATGCTCTGCCTACCCCATTAGGGATAAAGGCGTGATTATATGTATGTATGTATGTAACTTATACAACGTGTAACAGAAAGTGTATAGTAAGGGTAGGTAGTACAGTAAAGGTAACCATGAAACTGAACCTTTGCCAAAGGAACATAGGTCGTTTTTTTATATATTTTTTATGAGCCTGTGGAATCCCACTGCAGGGTATGTACTTCCCTTGCTACACGAACTATCAGCTGATGCATTTTGTATGGAAGGTCTTTTTTTTCTATTTCGACATTTTTCGACTTTTTTTTTTTTTACTTCCATGCTGGACTGGGAGAGATAGAAAAACATAGAATGTTCCAGCTGCCCTTCCTCCCGGGCATGCTGTAGAAGACAGCAAAAGGGACTCGAGGGTTACAGTGTATTGTAATTTAGGCGATGGGCTGACAACCTGTCACTACACATTAGCAATACACATTGCAATCTAAAATTGCCCTCACTTATTAAGAACTGTATATAATAAATACAAATACAAAAAAAACTGTAAAAAATATAATAAATAAATACAAATACAAAAGAAACATAAATTATTTTCGAGAAGTAATCAAAAATAAATTACGACAAGTAATTTAAAAAGTTCAAAAATCCCAACTGCGTAGATCACAAAGTTGGCATTTCTAAATTGATATAGATCTTAAATGGTTGTTCGAAACGTAAAATTATGTGACAAAACTTGAATTGGTTTTCGAATACCTATTCAACGATATGAGAGGATATGAGAGGGTCTCATCATAGTTGGTCGACTTTCATTATTTCCATTTTCACAAAACGGCGTCTAATTGTCGCCGTATTGATTTTTGTTATTTTATTTGATAATCTTCAGTGACACTCGCTTGGTTAAGATAAGACAAATCGATAGACGTAAGAATAAATATAACACAAAAATACACACATACATTGAAAATCACTTCCATACTGGACTGGAAGAGAAAGAAAAACATAGAATGTTCCAGTTGCCCTTCCTCCCGGGCATGCTGTAGAAGTCAGCAAAAGGGTTTCGAGGGTTACAGTGTATTGTAATGTAGGCGATGGGCTGACAACCTGTCACTACAGCAATACACATTACAATCTAAAATTCAGTCAGACGTGGCGAAAGCGCCTTTTAGTAGGCGTTTTACGCTCTGCCTACCCCGTAAGGGATAAAGGCGTGATTCTATGTATGTATGTACATTGAAAAACACATTACCCTCCTTTGCGTTGCACAGTCGAGTATAAAAGTTGCACTTCTGCACAGAAGCATTAGAAGGTATACAAAGTGAAGAGAAGAAGAAAAAGAGAAAGAATTTATAATATACTAGCGACCCGCCCCGGCTTTGCACGGAAATCATAAGTGTTTCTCTACTATATTATGCATGGTATATACATATAAACCTTCCTCTTGTATCACTCTATCCGTTGCGTAGTTTTTACTTCCATGCTGGACTGGGAGCGAATGAAAAACATAGAATGTGCCAGCTGCATTTCCTCCCGGGCATGCTGTAAAAACCAGCTAAGGGATCCGAGGGTTTTAGTATATTGCAATTTAGGCGATAGGCTGACAACCTGTCACTACAGCAATATACATACAAATCTATCTTCCTCAAAACATTGTCAGACGTGGTGGTACTACCTTTGTTTATGTTGTTTACGCTCTGCCTACCCCATTAGGGATAGAGGCGTGATTATATGTATGTATGTATGTTATTATCTATGTTTATTTTAAAAAAAAAATAAGGTGGGGTAGCAGTATAGAGGCACTGCCTCCCTGCCACCGTTAGGTATAGTTACGTGCATAAGTACTTATATTCATTATTGAAGCGCATTCAATAGAAGTCACTTCAACTCAACACGCGTTTTATTACGAACCTTCTACAACCCACATCACAAACACGTGTTTCTGAGACCCGTAATTATAAACAGCACTTAAACCTGACAGCTAGTTTGAGTGCGTATCAGAAATATAATTTCAGTACAAAAGGACCTGTCTTCTCACAAACTTGAGATCGCTTTATAAATACGAGCCTTAGATCGAGATTCGCAAGC
The DNA here is from genome assembly GCA_949820665.1 of Scrobipalpa costella. Lineage (NCBI taxonomy): Eukaryota > Metazoa > Arthropoda > Insecta > Lepidoptera > Gelechiidae > Scrobipalpa > Scrobipalpa costella. Next base: position 802,890 of record OX463315.1, read on the forward strand.
GGCCCACAGTTTACAGCTCGCAGCGTCGTTCCTGTTGATAATCCAATGAAGTCAGTATGACTTAAATGTAGGGATGCTGTAAATATGCACCAAATCCTATATGTACATAATCACGCCCTTATCTCTAAGCAGAGCGTAAACATACATACATACATACATATAATCACGCCTTTATCCCTAATGGGGTAGGCAGAGCGTAAACGACCTAAACAAAGGTCGTTCCGCCACGTCTGACAAAGTTTTGAGGGTTATTCAAGATGGATTTGTACGTATATTGCTGTAGTGACAGGTTGTCAGCCCATCGCCTAAATTGCAATATACTGAAACCCTCAGATCCCTTAGCTGGTTTTTACAGCATGCCCGGGAGGAAATGCAGCTGGCACATTCTATGTTTTTTTTCGCTCCCAGTCCAGAATGGAAGATACAAAGGTCGTTCCGCCATGTCTGACAAAGTTTTGAGAGTTCTTTAAGATAGATTTGTGGGCATATTTGTTGTAGTGTAGTGACACAAGTTGTCAGCCCATCGCCAAAATTACAATACATTGAAACCCTTGGATCCCTTAGCTGGTTTTACAGCATGACCGGGAGGAAATGCAGTTGTCACATTCTATGATTTTCTCTCGTTCCCAGCATGGCAGATCTATGCTTGGTAGGTAAATTAAGCGTCATGTGCCATTCACATTTCTACCCTGAGAAATTACAATACAATACAAAATTCTTTATTGCACAAAGAAACACATACAACAGAAATAAAAAAGGAACAAACGTGACAGTACAATATAGGCGGCCTTATTGCTAAAGCAGCAATTTCTACCAGGCAACCTTTGGGTATAGAAATTGTACAAGCAGAAAGCGGGATAGTGCATATTACATATAATACGCAGACAATATTTACACACTATTATTATTAATTCTTCCATGCTGGCATGGGAGCGAAAGAAAAACAAAGAATGTGCCAGCTGCATCTCCTCCCGGGCATGCTGTAAAAACCAGCTAAGGGATCCGAGGGTTTCATTATATTGTAATTTAGGCGATGGAATGACAACCTGACACTACAGCAATATACCTACAAATCTATCTTAAATAACCCTCAAAACTTTGTCAGACGTGACGGAACAATTTTTTTTTTTTTAGATCGTTTGCGGCCTGCCTACCCCGTTAGGGATAAAGGCGTGACTATATGTATGTATGTATGTATTTTAATTAATTAGTTGTTGCTATTCTGGAAATACTAAAATTTTCAATGAACCAATGAAACTAAACAAACTATGAAATAACAATTTCGCGATAACTGACATAAGTATCTAACAACATAGTAATTATAAAAACATTCGAAGCGGAAACGGCTGAAATGAATTTAGTTTTAATGATGGAACGAGATATTACAATTTCAGGCTGAAATTAAACCGCAGACGAGGTGGTGCGAAATTAGTTCACTTATTATAACTTAGGGAGTGTTATAATGAGATATTATTGCGTTGGTGCATAAAATAATACAAAAAAGAACTACAATTAAATAACAAGGGCTTTGACAAAAATAACGCGGTAATTCAAGAAGTATGTATGTAGCGACAAAAAAGAGCCCGATGGTGTAGTGGAAAGGGCCGCTGCCTCGTGGGCCGAATATTACTACGTACCAATGTGTTTTTCGGTTTACGAATTTCATATGTACGTTTAAACCGCCCTTTTTCCGTGCTTCGGAAGGCACGTTAAGCTGTTGGTCCCGGCTTAAATTGTTGTTGAATACCGTATATATTAGTGGTTAGGTTATGTCAGAGGCCAGTGCTAAGCATTGGCAGTTTGAAAACTCTGACCTAATGTAGGATTGGGTCTGGTTTCCCTTCTGGATTGCGGAGTTCAGATGGCAGTCGTTCTGTGTAAAAACCAGTACCGTCGTTCAATCCTCTAGATAAGTTAGCTGTCCCCGTGAGATACGGGATAAGGCTAGGGATATAGGTAGATACGTAGGAGAGAGCTTTGGTCAGCAATCCTGGCATGTTGCATAGACGCCTATTTTAGAAACAACATCTTCGATTTAAAGAAATGAAACTTTGATTACCTTTATTCTAAATCCGATTTGAAAAAAATATAGTGCGCACTACCCCTACATACCTAGATATACAGGCAGTAACATAATAAGTACTTGGTAAATTCTATGTTATTCGACACTCTTATGTGAGTTCGAACGACCGGATACACGCTGATGTCAAAGTTTTAAAACCACCAGGCATCTGACATGGTTAGCGATGATGTCAATCAGGTTAATCTGACTACATTTCGCTAACCGACAAGGTGATAAATTGGTCATAATTATTACGTGCTTTCTTTTATGCTGAACTGGGAATGAGAGAAAAACATAGAAATGTGTAAGCTGCATTTCATTCGGGGGTTTCAGTCTATTGTAGCTCGGGCGACGGGCTTACAACCTGTCACTGCAGCTACCTACAAAAAAATAACCCTCAAAACTTTGTCAGACGTGGTAGAACGACCTTTGTTTAATTGGTTTATACTCTGCCTGGGTAGGCCTCTATCCCCAATGGAGTGATTAGAGATAGAGGCGAGATTATATTTACGTAGGTATGTATTTTTTGTGTCACCCATGGAAATCAAACCTTCCACCTGCGGATTGAAACCCCACGGTAGTTTAAGCTGTTTAAGAATTTTGTGTGATAAGACCACTAGAAAATTTCGTAAGGATTACAAGAAAAGTAAAACACCCATACTACTTTTAGCCCTCAACCAGCGGTCTACTTTTGCAAAAAGTACCTACTTTCCTGTCATTGTTACACATGGTTAAATACAAAATTTTTAACAATTTATTTCTTTATATGCTGTTACAGACTTTGTATTTGCGCGTAAATACAGACTTTGTATTTGTGCGTAAATGAATTACAGAAAGTTTAGACTTGTTTTAGAGATCAAACAAATCGAATTTTGAGATGCTCTCTGAAGCGAAGTGACTATGTTGAAATCTTACTATAGTTAATACTTTTCACTAATAGTTTTATCGGTCACAAAAAAAGCAAAAAATAAAAATAACAAAAAAACCAAAATTAGCCTGTCGACTTTTTTTTTCCAATTTACTTGATTTTTTTTGGCACCAGCCTCTACCATGAGGGCTGAAGATCTTTACATACCTACATATAATCACGCTTTTATCTCTAATGGGGTAGGCCGAGCGTAAACGACCTAAACAAAAGTCGTTCTGCCACGTCTGAAAAAAGTTTTGAGGGTTATTTAAGATAGATTTGTAGGTACATTGTAGAGACAGTTTGTCAGCCCATCGCCTAAATTGCAATATACTGAAACCCTCGGATCCCTTTGCTGGTTATTACAGCTCTCCCGGGAAGAAATGCAGCTGGCACATTCTATGGTTTTCTTATATATTTTTTTAAAATCTGATTATTTATTTCAAATCTACATGAGAAACCACAACTTTCATACCTCTTGGGTAAGTTAAGGAGAGAAAAAAAATCTCCATACATCAGCGGCCTAACCTACTGTAGGTACCTTCATTATTGATATTTCCAAAACTTTTATCGTAAAATAACTTTGGTATTCTTCCGGAAGTTTAAGGCGGCAGGTTTTTATTCTTTTTTCGAAAGTTTTATTCTTGTTTAAAAGTTTTGTAAGTATTGTGTTTCTTCATTTTAAGAAGTTACTTAAAATATTTTGCCGAGATATCATAAAAGAAAAGTATAGAATTTAAGGGAACATAAAAAAATGCAGGGCCCCTTTGAACTGCCTAAAAACGTTTAAAAATTTCATGCAGATTTAATTGTATCAAAACCGCATCCATCCATGATCCATTTATTTAAAATGCGATAATTTATATTTGGAATTCTTACAGATTTTACTTTTTTGTTGATCGAGGAAAGATTATTATGAACATAGTACAACTGTAAAAGTTAAAAGAGAGAAGGGATAATGGTATTAAAACTGCATCCGTGGTCTTACTTACATCCAAGCTGGACTGGGAGCGAGAGAAAAACATAGAATGTGCCAGCTGCATTTCCTCCCGGGCATGCTGTATGAACCAGCTAAGGGATCTGAGGGTTTCAGTATATTGCAATTTAGGCGATGGGCTGACAACCTGTCACTACAGCGATATACGTACAAATCCATCTTGAATAACCCTCAAAACTTTGTCAGACGTTGCGGAACGACCTTTATTTAGGTAATTTACGCTCTGCCTACCCCATTAGGGATAAAGTCGTGATTTTATGTATGAACGTATGTATGTACAACTGTAAAAGTTAAAAGAGAGAAGGGATAATGGTATTAAAACTGCATCCGTGGTCTGTTGCTCGGAGATTCTCAAGAGGGGACGGGGACAAAGTTGATATTGTCTGGAAAAAGCATTCCGAGTTTCGGAGGGCACGACAAGCCGTCGGTCTCGGTCGCAGTCTTTGATTGTGTTTACACAAACCAAGTCAGAGGCCTATTAATTATATTAATTTAAAAACTCTCATCCCAGGGTTCATCGGGTCGATTGAATCGATACTCTCTCGATAGGAGAGGATACCAATACTATTTTGTTTTTATTAGATATGGTTTCTTCCATGCTGGACTGGGAGAGATAGAAAAACATAGAATGTTCCAGTTGCCCTTCCTCCCGGGCATGCTGTAGAAGTCAGCAAAAGGGATTCGAGTGTTAGTGTTTTGTAATTTAGGCGATGGGCTGACAACCTGTCACTACAGCAATATACCTATAAATCTATGTTAAATAACCCTCAAAACTGTGTCAGACGTGGCGCAACGACCTTTGTTTGGGTCGTTTACGCTCTGCCTACCCCAGTAGGGATAAAGGCGTGATTATATGTATGGGTTTGCTTTCGACTCTAGACACTAGGTCAGGGATGACCGTGACAGATCAACGATGGAGCGAGCTCACCCAGAAGATGCCTGTTACGGTACTGGCAATCTCACGCACCGACGGAACGCAGCAAGCTGTTATTGAGGAGAATACCACCGCTTTGCAGGGATCGTTCAGCCGTTATTAGAGCATTAGAGGTTCCAAGAGCGTGTAAACTATTTACCTAAACTTCAAACTATACTATTTCTTCCATGGAATAGGAGCGGGAGAAAAACATAGAATGGGCCAGCTGCATTTCCTCCCGGGCGTGCTGTAAAAACCAGCGAAGGGATCTGTGGGTTTCAGTATATTGTAATTTAGGCGATGGGCTGACAACCTGTCACTAGAGCAATATACCTACAAGTCTATCTTCAATGCTTCCATGCTGGCCTGGGAGCAAGAGAAAAACATAGAATGTGCCAGCTGCATTTCCTCCCGGGCATGCTGTTAAAACCAGCTGAGGGATCAGAGGGTTTCAGCATATTGCAATTTAGGCGATAGGCTGACAACCTGTCACTATGGCAATATGACTACAAATCTATCATAAATAACCCTCAAAACCATGTCAGACGTGGCGAAACGACCTTTGTATAGGTCGTTTACGCTCTGCCTACCCCATTAGGGATAAAAGCGTGATTGTATGTATGTATGTATGTCTATCTTCAATAACCCTCAAAACATTGTCAGACGTGGCGGAACGACCTTTGTTTAAGTCGTTTAAGCTCTGCCTACCCCATTAGGGATAAAGTCGTGATTATATGTATGTATGTATGTAAAACTATGCTAAGTAAACAATTCATTTTCAATGTAGTCTATATTATGTTCATTAATAGGTATGTCTTTCAATCCCAAATAGAAAATATTGACTTCAGAATCATCTCATACCGGGTGTAAGGGACAGCGTCCCGCAAACTGATAGAGGTTGTTCAGTCAACGAAACTGATAAATTTTTAGGAAATATGGTCACAAGATAAAAAAAAATTGAACTTCCCGTACAAAATGGCCTCTTAGATCAGATAATTTGTAAGGAAAAGCAATAAAAAAAAACCGGTGATAGTTGTTCGGTTACGTTGACTGAACAAACCCTATCAGTTTGCGGGACGCTGTCCCTTACACCCCGTATATTCTGGAACCCAATTATTTTCTGTTCTTGACACTAAATTGAGTTACAATACGAGTACCCATTTTAGTCGCAGCAAATACTGAAATATATTCTTAGAACTCTTGTTATTTGAGTCTAGCCCTAATTGAAAGGTGGGTGTGGAATTTTAGGCTAGACTGTACCCCGCGTGATAAGATCTGCTATGACATTTGTATCAAAACATGTATTATATTGAATAATAATAATGAGAGCCCGATGGTGTAGTGGATAGGGCCGCTGCCTCCTGAGCGGGAGGTCGTGGTTCGAATCTCACCACGTATCAATGTGTTTTTCGGTTTTCGAATTTCATATGTACGTTTATTCGGCGCTTTTTCCGTGCTTCGGAAGGCACGTTAAGCCGTTGGTCCCGGTTAATACCGTTTAATACTGTAGATATTAGGCGTTAAGCCATATCTGAGGCCCGTGCTAAGCATTGGCGGCTTGAAAACTCTGACCTAGTCTAGGACAGGGTCTGGTTTCCCTTCTGGGTTGCGGAGGTCAGATGGCAGTCGATCTGTGTAAAAACCAGTACCCTAGTTTAATTCCCTACATTAGGTAGCCAACCCCGTGAGATACGGGTTATCCCGTAGCCTTGTGGCTAGGGAGGTGACTGAATAATAATAATGATATAGGTTTTGGCTATAAAAAAAAATCGAATGTAAGATAAGATAAGATAAGAATATATATACTATTTATATAAAATTATATAAAATTAAATGAAACAAATAGTAGTACAAATAGGTGGCCGTATTGCTATGCAGCAATTTCTTCCAGGCAACCTTAGGGTACAGGAAAATAAAAAGTTGAACTAGTGGGCTGGTATACATTTAAGGCAATATATTGTATAGGTAAGTAAATAAGCTACTTAGGTGTTTTTATATAATTAATAACAATAAATAGTCATACATATAAATTACTTATACCTACATAGAAATACATAAATACTATAATACATATATAAATATATATAATATTAATGAAAGAAAATGTTACAACCAAATTATTCCGCGAAATACGCAAGTGCAAGCGGTTAAGGTAGAGAAAGATATAATATGTAATATATTACCGTAGCTAGGTAAAATTTTGCCAAATGATTATTTTCGGTCTGTGGCTTCAGTTTAATATAGAATGAATTAATAAATATTTAAATATGTGAGTATGTAGTTCCTTACTGAATCTTCCATACTGACCTGGGAGCGAAAGAAAAATATAGAATGTGCCAGCTGTATTTCCTCCCGGGCATGCTAAACCAGCTAAGGGAATTAAGTAATTTGTAATTTTGGCGATGGGCTAACAACCTGTCACTACAGCAATATACCTACAAATCTATTTTATATAACCCTTTAAACTTTGTCTGACTTATTGTTTTAGGTCGTTTACGCTCTGCCTGCCCCATTAGGGACATAAGCGAGATTATATGTATGTATACGTATCACTTTTCGTCTATAATTTCCACTCAATATAAAATAATATTGAAAAATGTATGTAGTTCCTTACTGATCAAAGGTTCGACACAAATATTCGTAAATCCATGACCTAAACCTCTAACCGTAAAAACACATTAATTCCCCTCAATATGTCTGCCCATTTTAAACATTCGACAAGCGAACTCTTATCAAAATATATCCAGCTTTGTCATTTTGATGACCTTTCTTTCTCAGTTCGCCGTCTCGAATACTGATGAGACGCCATCTTGGATTTCGCCAAAAGTTGTAACAACCATAACGAGATAATTCGTCAAGCATAAACTGTGCAGTCGTGTGCAGAAGTGTTTGGCTGTCTTATATATTTTTTAATATGTTGCCTTAGATCAAATCTAGTTACATAATATCAAAAATGGCACCAAAAGAACAAGGCATATGCCTTGTTTTTATAACATAACATAACATAACATAAAAATACTTTATTGCACTTAATAATACAACATACAACACAAAAGATAACAAAAAACAAGTACAACATAGGCGGCCTTATTGCTAAGGTAGCAATTTCTTCCAGGCAACCTTTGGGTGAAAGAAAAAAGTGTAGCGGTAAGCGGGATAGTGCAAACCTAGTCAAATAGGTATCCTAAATACATTACATAACATATAATACATAAATTAAGTACAAGCTACTACATAGATATTTGTAAAATAAACTAATACATAATATATAATAAACTAATACATAAACTAATGGAAGATAGGATAATGCAAACTACAATCAGAACTAGTCGAAGGAAATGACAGCAACAGTATCTACAGCACAGGATAAAAGTGAAGGAAACTAAAGATCAGACAGTAATTATTTGTTCCAAGAAACGTTTTTTAATTCGGCTCTTAAAAGTCTCAAGAGACGGTGCACGTCGAATATCTTCGGGCAATTCATTCCACAGCTTGATAGCTCGCACTGTGAAAGACTTTGCATAGAAGTCAGTCTTGTGAGAAGGCAGGTTAAGCGTCAATTTAGAGCTGGCTCGCAAATTGCGGGCCAGGGTGGCCGAATGAAAAATATACCGATCTTTAAGATAAGGGGGGGTGTTAGGGTGGGAAAGAATGGAGTAAAGGAGGGAGAGGATGTGACAGTCCCTTCTGCGGGTAATAGGCAGCCATTGAAGTTGGGACCTATAAGAAGAGACATGGTCATACTTACGCAGGCCAAAAATAAATCTTATACAAAGATTTTGCAGACGTTCGAGCTTGTTTAATAGTTGAACAGATAAGTCAGGATAACAAACGTCTGCATAATCCAGTATAGGAAGAAGAAGTGAATGTGCCAGGCTGATTTTTGTTTTGGTCGGCAAAAGATTTTTAAGTCGCTTAAGAGACCCGTACGCGGCAAACACCTTCCTGCTTACCTCTGATACCTGGTGATTCCACAAGAGACAGTCATCAAACATAACGCCCAGGTTTTTGACTTTGCGGCTGTAGGGAATTGGAGTTCCATCAAACATGATCTGGGGCAACAGGTCATGCTTAATTCGTGCAATATACCAATGGCTACCAATTATAATGGTTTGTGTTTTAGTTGGATTAACTTTTAAGCCAAAGGAACGACTCCACTCAGCAATACTGATGAGGTCTCTGTTGGTTGTCTCAATAGCGACTGAGATATCAGAAAGTGGAGCTTGTGTATAAATTTGGAGATCGTCTGCATACAAATGATAGGAAGAAGTGAGAGGAAGAGTGATAGAATTTATGAAAATAGAAAACAGAAGAGGTGACAGGACGCCACCCTGCGGAACGCCAGCAGAAGTATCACACAACGCAGAGAAGGTATCTTCAATGCGTATGCGCTGTCGGCGCCCATACAGGTAACTATGAAACCAGTCAATCACCGTTGGAGATATGTTATGAGAACGCAAGATAGAGAGTAGAATATCAAAATCTACTGTATTGAATGCATTACTGAAATCAAGCAGCGTTAGCACTGTTAATTTCTGACTTTCCATCCCCAGTCGAATGTCATCGGAGATGTGTACCAACGCAGTAGTCGTGCTATGACCGGGACGGAAGCCAGATTGAAAGGAGTTGAAAAGGTTGTTCGTGGAAAGGAAAGATGTAAGTTGTTGATGAACCAACCTTTCGAGGACTTTGGAGAGGAAGGGTAGAATGGAGATGGGGCGGTAGTCAGAAGGAGATTTAGGATTAGGTTTTTTGGGCAGTGGAATAATTTGTGCTTCCTTCCATACGGTCGGAAACACACCAGAGGATAAGGAGTTGTTAAGGATGTTGGCAATGACCGGAGAAAGGATATCAAGGAGATGAGTAATCATTGCACGACTCACGCAGTCATTTCCAACGGCATTCGAGGAGATTGCATGTACATTCTTCATAACATCACAAGCGGTGATTGTGCGAAAGATGAAAGCTGGAAAAGTTGGAGTTGGCAAAGAATTTAGATGATTTAAAGTATTAAGTTTAATGGAGCTGTCTATATCAGCAGAAGAAGAAAAGTGATTGTTTAGAGAGTTAATATTAATATTACTATCAGAAACATGAGTACGCGATTTGCCAACTCCAAGTTTGTTGAGGAAGGGCCAGACTTTAGCTGGATCACCATTCTCAACAGATTTATGAATATGGCGTCGCTGTATGTCCCGTATCTTTGTATTGCAGCGATTCCTAATTTGCCGAAATTTGTCCCTATTTTTGTCCGATGGATCGTTTTTGTACCTGGTTTTCGCACGAGTCTTTTTAGTCATATAATCACGCATCTCATCATTAAGCCAGGGAGCTGGAAGGTGCTTAACGCGCACAGGACGTACAGGAGCGTGACAATCGTACAGATCAGTGATGTTGGAGTTGAGCAATGTGACTTGATCATCGACTGACTTAAGTTTTTCAATTGCCGACCAATCGAGTTTACTTGCATCCTCACGCAGTTTCTCCACATTGATAGCAGAGAAGTTACGAAGGAGCAGCGTTCTTGCTTTCATTTTAGGCGGTCGGATGCGGTACGACAGGTACAGTAAATCGTGGTATGAAAATTGGACTGCGTCAAGTTGACCATGTTTAACTACGTGCTCGCGAGAGGAAACTAAAATTAGATCGAGAAGAGAGGGTATACAATTTGGAAAATGATGAGTTGTATTTAGAGGGGGAATATACATATTACAGGAATGAACTAATGATAGAAGCTTTTTGGTACGATAATCATCTTTTACAAGACAAGTATTAAAATCACCTAGGATTATAGAATGGTTGTAAGACGGACATAACTCTTCGAGCATTAGCTCGAAAGAGTTAAAGTAGTCAATGTGACTAGAAGGACTATAATACACACCAAGAAGAATTTTAGAGTGAGAGAAAGAAAGTTCAAGAAAAAGATGCTCAGCCGTACCATCAGGTGGCGGCTGAGGGGACTTGTGAATTACAGTGAAGGGGATATGTGCACGGATATAAATGGCTACCCCTCCATGCGTAGTTGAACTGCCACGATCGTTACGGACAAGGACGAAACCAGGTAGAGAGTAAGATGTTGAAGGTAGAGAGGAATTAAGCCATGTTTCGGATACCAAGATAGCATGGATATTCTTGTTATTAAATGCTGCAAGCATATCCATGTAATGTGCCGAGATGCTCTGCGCATTAATGTGAATAACGTTGAAATTTTTCCGAACATCAGAAAAAATGGCTTCTAGGGTTTCACCGAGAGAAAGTGGAATGCTGTGAAAACTGTCATCTGTGTTCGATGAACAAGAATTAAAAATATCTGATTGGTTAGACTGATTATGATTAATAACATTACATAACGATATATCCATATAAATTAATACTAAAAAATAAATAAATTAATTAAAAATACGCTAATACTACGCGTATAATACACAAAGTTCTTTCATACCTGCCGGCAGCCAGAATTAAAGAATTTGTAACACAAAACAAATACATCACAAAAACAAACATTTAAACATTGCGTGTAAAGGAACGTCGACTAATACGTTCTGACAAATAAATAAATTAGCACAAAAACGAAGCACAACAAGAACAAAGAAAGAGATACAACATAGAATCAGGCAATATACTTGTTCTTGTCTTACACATTGGTGAGCGCAATAAAAATGATAATCAAACGCACTTCTGACAGTATTGACATTGTCATACCATACATAAAAAAAAAAGAAAAAATTACGAATAAATCACAACAATGAAATAAAATGGATTGAGGTTTTTGGTTGAGTGCTTGATACAAGGGTTTTCATGAAAAATTTAGATTTTCGCGATTTCTCGGTGTTATTTAGTGTCTGACTTACCTATTTTTATCTATTTTCTTGTATTTTAGTGTTTAAACATTGTAAATTCTGTGTATTTATAACGTAAGTTAATTTATTAGCTGTAATTATGGACGGTGACCCCCCCGATCCCGGGGGCGGTTTTGCCACAAACGAAACTCTTGGGATTCCAAGTTTTTTGTCTGTTTCTGATGTTCCTCTTCATTCTCATGATTCCCTTGCTCCTCCCGATCCCAATAGTATGGATATTGACCCAAAAACACCAAGAAAACGAGTTCCCGCCAATATCGATTCCTCCTTTCCCGCCAAAAAATCTAATCCTTCCCAAGTAACAGGATCCATACAATCTACATATATTCACCCTGATTTTTCTGATGACAAAAAGAAATACTCAGACATGGATGTGGCTCCCTTTGTGGTACACGTCAGTAAATCAACAGATAGTCCTTCCTCTGGCTCTGTTTTGCGCCCTATTAAATTTGGACACTTTTTGTTTAATAACAAAATTGCGAATGTGGTTTTGGATGGAGTAAAGCGCATTGGTAGAAACCGTATATCTGTTGAATTTAAGTCAGCATCTGGTGCCAATACTTTCTTGGAACATCCTGCTCTCCTAGGAGCTCATTATGAAGCAATTATCCCATCATACAACATTACTCGTATGGGTATTGTCCGTGAAGTCCCAGTTGAATGGACCTTGGAGGAACTTGTTTCTTCCATTGTGGTTCCCCCTGGATTTGGCCAAGTTGTTAAAGCCAGACGTTTAAATAGAAAAACTGTTTCAGACTCCAACTCTCCTATCTGGATTCCTACCCAAACAGTTGTACTAACTTTCTTAGGTCAAAAGCTCCCTCCCCGTGTTTTTTGTTTTTACACATCATTACCAGTACAGTCATATATTTTACCCACAATTCAGTGCAATAAATGTTGCAAATTTGGACATGTTGCTGCCAAGTGCAGATCTTCTGAATGTTGTTTTGTCTGTACTCAACCGCACTCTGGCTTTGCCTGTACTAGTCTGTCTACTACACCAACTTGTTTGTTTTGTAGAGGACCTCATAAATCTACTGACTCCTGTTGTCCGGAGCATTCTCGGCAAAAGTTAATTAAACTTGTAATGTCTCAAGAAAATGTATCATACATGGAGGCTTCAGCCAGACATCCCCAAGTTCGTAAGTCCTTCGCAGACACTGCTCGCTCATCTACTTTCACATCTCAATCTTCAATACCTCCCCAATCTCAGCAAGAAGGTTCTACCTCCCCAAACCCCAATTCTTATAAAAGAACTTTTCTTACTCCTAAGCGTCCCTATGCCCCTGCATCTTCTGCAGGGTATGATAGGCATGCTCATGAATCCATTATTAGGTCTCCTATATCTGCTCTTCCTAATGGAAATGCGCTCTTTAATAACCACTCTTCTTCTAATGAATCTATTTTAGATATTCTTATTTTTTCACTTAGTAACCTCATCTCGCGCCCCAGCGAGCTACCGTACAATTGCCGCCAGAAACTGACTGAGCTTATCAACCTCATTAACAATGCCCAATGTCCTTCAATGGAACTGCCGGAGCATTCGGCCCAAAATCAATGAATTATATTTTTTAATTAATAAACATAAACCATCTATCTGTGCTATTCAGGAGATGTGGTTGAAGCCTGGGGCTCATTATAGAGTCCCTGGTTTCTCTTGTCTCCGAGATGACAGGTTTGATGCTCGAGCTGGATCGGCCATTCTGGTCTCCAGGTCTATCACATTTTCTCAAATTCCCCTGCCTGCACATAGCTCCCTTATTTTTGCAGTTGCTGTCAGGGCTTTTGATATTTCTTTCCTTTCTGTATATATTCCTGCTCGTTCCTATTCTGTTCTTCTTGAACTAAAGTCTATAATTTCATCTCTGCCTCCTCCTTTTATTATCCTTGGTGATTTGAATATCCATCACCCGTCTTGGGGTTGTGTTATCTGTGACCCTGAGTCTACCCTATTTCTAGATTTATGTGATGAATTTAATTTATGTATACTGAATGATGGTTCTGCTACACGTAAAGTTTCCCCTACCCAAAATAAATCTGCAGTGGATCTGTCGCTAGCTTCCCCTTCTTTAGCTTCACTTTTCTCTTGGTCAATCTTACCTGATGCTCATGGCAGTGATCATTACCCTATAATCCTTTCCTCTCCAGATTCTTTGGATTCTAGCCCTCTCCCATCTCCTCAACCTTTGTTAAAATTTATTTTATCTAGAGCCAACTGGTCTCAGTTCAGATCATTTTTAGATCAGGAAATTTTGAACATCTCCTCTGTTAGTCCTGATAATATTCTATCTGCCTATATTGATTTCAGAAATTCTCTTTTAGAGGCAGCCAATAAATCTATTCCTTTTAAAAACTCAGTCAGAGATAAAATTCCTTCTCTCCCTTGGTGGGACTCTGAGTGTACATTAGCATGTAGAAAGCGACAAACAGCAGAAGCTGAATATGCTTTAACTATGACTACAGAAAATTATATTGCTTATCAAGGAGAAGCTGCCAAAACTGTAAGACTTTTATCTGATAAAAAGAAAATGGGTTGGAATCGTTTTTGCGAGTCTCTTTCTCCAGCCACCCCTCCCTCTATGGTATGGAAAAATATGAACCGTTATCGTAGTGCTCGTTCATATCAAAATTTTACAGCTAATGATTCCTCAGCCTGGATTGAGCAATTCTGCTGTAAACTTGCTCCTCCTTCTGCTCCTTCCTTAGAGCAGTCTTCTTTCTTCCCTACATCTATAGTGACTTCTGATAAGTTTGATGCTCCCTTCTCTTGGGAGGAACTTTGCTCTGTATTGGATGGTCTCAAAGACTCCTCTCCTGGTGTTGATGGGATCCCTTACTCATTTATTGCTAATAGTAGTTGTTCTGCTAAGAAACTTTTTCTTTGCATTCTTAATAATATTTTCTTGACTGGTACTCCCCCTGAAGATTGGAAGACACAAATTGTCATTCCCATACTAAAACCGGGTAAGCCTAGCAATGATGCTAACAGTTACCGTCCAATTGCTTTATCCTGTACAATGGCCAAAATTATGGAGCATTTAATAAAAAATCGATTGGAGTGGTTCGTCGAATCAAAGGGCATTTTAGCCAAGAGCCAATTTGGCTTTAGAAAAGGTTTAAGCACCATGGATAGCATCAGCACTTTAGTTACTGACATCAGAATTGGCCTTTCAAGGAGTGAGTCTTTGATGGCTATATTTCTCGATGTATCGTCTGCTTATGATAATGTTTTGCTTCCATTACTCAGAAGAAAAATGCTCTATCTGGATATTCCTCTTAAACTTGTTAATTTTATTTGTAATTTATTCTCCCATAGATTGGTGTCTGTTAAATCTCAAAATTCTTATCTTCCCTCCAGGGCCATATGGAAAGGTCTTCCACAAGGATCAGTATTAAGTCCATTGTTATATAGTATTTATACTTATGATCTTGAACTCTCTGTCAATTGTTTCTGCAACATTTTACAATATGCAGACGATATAGTTCTGTATGTTTGCTCTCGTGATATTGAAAAGTCTTCTGACTATCTTAATTCTGCTATTACGTATCTCCATTACTGGCTCTCGGACCATGGCCTCTCCTTATCCATTTCCAAAAGTTCTGTAGTGGTCTTTTCGCGATTACGTTCAATTCCTAATTTTTCCATTTCCTGTGGCGGTCAAGACTTCCCTGTCAAAAGTTGTGTTAAGTTTTTGGGAGTCTACCTAGATTCTAAAATGACTGGTTTGCCTCATGTTGAATATGTTATTCAAAAATGTGAAAGAAATATACATATTTTGCGCTCATTATCTGGCGTGTGGTGGGGTTCTCACCCCTACACCCAAAAACTCTTGTACAATGCCCTTATCAGAAGTCACATAGATTACGGGTCATTTCTTCTGGAACCTTGCAGTAAAGCTGCTCTAAATTTACTTGATAAAATCCAAGCTAAGTGCCTGCGTCTTATTATTGGTGCGATGAAGTCTTCCCCCATCAATGCACTCCAGGTGGAGTGCTGTGATCCTCCCCTTCACCTAAGAAGACAGTATCTTTCTGACAGGTTTTTTTTTAAGGTTGTTCAGTCCCCTGCTCATCCCCTAATAGCTAAATTGCATATCTTGTCTGATCATATATCCTTCAGCAGTTACTGGTCTAATAAGGACCCTCCGTGTATTTTCAATAGCTTTCGTAAATTTCTTAGTCTTCCTTGTCCAGTATTCCAATCAAAACTTTTCCCTCTTTTCGAATCCTCGTTTGAGTCCTTAGTTTTCAAGCCTGATGTTCTCTTGGACATTGGCATTGAGAAAAATTCTCCTTCTGCTAACTCTAAATTCAAGGAATTTATTGCTACAAAGTTCAGCGACTGGTTAACATTGTTCACTGATGCTTCAAAGTTATCTGATCAGGGGCATGTTGGTTCTGCTGTATGGATCCCCAAATACAACTCCATTCTCAATTTTAAATGTCCATCTTTCTTATCAATTTTTACAGGTGAGGCAATTGCTATTCTAGAAGCTCTTTCTTTCATTGAATCTCATAGTCTTGATAAATCTATAATATTAACTGATTCGAAAAGTTGCCTTCAAGCCATTTTATCAAATCAATTTCGTTGTAAAACTAAGTTTCCTGTCATTCTTAAAATTAGAAGTTTGCTTTTATCATGTCACCTTCAAGGTTTGAAAGTTGTCCTGGCTTGGATTCCGAGTCATGATGGTATACCTGGTAATGAGATAGTTGATAATCTTGCTAAAAAGGCCACTGTCAGTGGAACCCTAGAACATTTTCAGGTTTACTCTCATGACCTAATTCCACTCGCCAGACCGGGTTTAATGTGTTCCTGGGAGAGCAAATGGAAGAAGGATAGTTGTTCTACTGGTAAATTTTATGCAGATATTCAAGCCCTTATTCCATCTAAACCATGGTTCTTTAAATTTAGAAATTCAAATAAGCGAGTCACTTCGACTATTTGCCGTTTAAGATTGGGTCATGCGTGCACTCCTGTGTTTCTGGCGAAAATCAGAGTGAGAGACTCATCTCTATGTGAGTGTGGTTTGGATGAAGGTTCTCCGGACCACATTTTCTTTAACTGTCCCAATCTTTCCCCATCTTTATATGATCTTCTTCCTCCTGATATTCCCCGTCCTATTAATTTTAAATCCCTGCTCACATATGTAGATACTCCATTTGTATATATTTTATCTGAATATTTTTATAATAACAATATTAGAATGTAAATATTCCCATGTATTTTTTTTAAGTATAAATTATTTATTTAATAATTTCTTTTTTCAGGTAAATCAGCAGTCAATCCTTTCCGTTTCTTTACCTTTTGTTTTTTCCTTTTTACCTCATCCTTCTTACCCTTGTTCTCTCACAGATACCTATCCTTAAAAACATTGTAATAGGCCTACCTCCTTAAAAGGCCCTACAAACTTGACACTGGCGGAATCATCACGGAAACGCCAAACAACTAAAAGTTGAAGTTGAACTTGAAATAAAATGTAAGGTAATAGATTATTCCAGGAAAATGCAAACAAACAATATTACCCTCAAACTACGAAAAACACAGAACAAAGTGAGGTGAAAACTCGTTGGAAATTAAGATGATGAAAATCCTTTAAAACGTTATTATTGGCGCACCAATAGCCCAATACAGCAAAACCACGGTAAGTACTGTAATTTTAAAGACAAGTGGTAACAATTCAAAAGAAAAGATATATTTATATTGCTTACATAAAAATAGGAATGTACTAAACCTGATGTTATTTCTTTGCAGCAATCCTTGTGCGCTTTGGTGCGGTGCCCGGCGCCCTATTTCCACCGGAGATCTTGACCGTGCCCGTCTCCACACCAGCATTAGTCGCCGGTGGTGGTTTCCGCAACGCTTCAGTAGAACTTGGCGACCCAGCATCCGAGGCCCCGGCGCATGGGCTCTGGGGCTCGCTGACCAACCTCTCCAAATCCTGCAGCGATGCAATATGGTGTCGTTTTCCGTCGGGGGCAAGATAAAGAATGCGCCCCTCACGCGTCCAACACTTGGTGACACCAAGCTTAAGGCGAGCAGCCTTAAAGAGTTTGTGCCTTTTCGGTGTCAGGAACTCCGAGAGGGTTATTCCTGAGCCCTTCAGACCGACTTTGGCCAGCCATGCCTCATCGCGCGTCTTTTTGCTCGCAAACTTCACAAGCAATGGGCGAGGCTTATCAGATGATGTGATATGGCGGCCCATGCGATGAGCACGACGGATGTCCTCGGGCTGCAAGTCAGGAAGAGAGAGGTGTTTGTGGGCTACTGCAACTATGGTAGCAACAGTGTTCTCACTCTTCTCCTCGGGAACTCCATGCAACAACAGCATCTTACATCTGCTCCTCATCTCCATCCCATCGAGCTCAGCAGACAGCATCTCAACCTGTTTCTGAAGGGCTCCCAGCGCCACCACAACAAAGTCACGAAAACACTGGAAGTCTGCTGAGATGGCTTTAATGTTGTCAGCTTTTGTTGCTGGGTCCTTCTTCAGCTCTTCCTCAAAAGCCGTCATCCGGGAGTGAACAGAAGCTGCCAAGGTGTCAAGGGATACCTGAATTCCGTCCATGGTGATTTATGTCAGTCGTTATTTGACAAATCGGACTTTATGTTATAAGCAGTAAGATCCATATTGATTTTTAAATAAAGCTTAAGGTACGGCCTTTTTGCACATAGTTCTCACCTTCTTTTATCTCATTCGCTATTTGACAAATCATACTTTATTTTATGAGCAGTAAGGTCTATATGGAAGCTTTAAGTAAATCTCTTTATGACCTTTTTGCTCAGAGTTGAAGTGGTTTGAGTTTGATTCTGTCTTCCCTGGGTCTACACTTATATTGGATCTAAGTATATTGCAATGACATGTCCTACAGATGATGTTGCTTTGTGACTGACATGAATAATATATTATATTAGGAGCCCGATGGTGTAGTGGATAGGGCCGCTGCCTCCTGAGCGGGGAGGTCGTGGTTCGAATCCCAATTACCAATCCACGTACCAATGTGTTTTTTGGTTTACGAATTTCATATGTACGTTTATTCAGTGCTTTTTCCGTACTTCGGAAGGCACGTTAAGCCGTTGGTCCCGGTTAATATCGTTTAATACCGTAGATATTAGTCGTTAAGCCATATCAGAGGCCAGTGCTAAGCATTGGCGGCTTGAAAACTCTGACATAATCTAGGATTGGGTCTGGTTTCCCTTCTGGGTTGCGGAGGTCAGATGGCAGTCGCTCTGTGTAAAAACCAGTACCCTCGTTCAATCCCCTAGATTAGGTAGCCGACCCCGTGATAACCGGGATAAGGCTAGGGAGATGATGATGATGATGAATAATATATTATAGTATACAGTATTTTTATAATACCGAGAGCCGATGGTTGCTGTCTTGCTATATATTGAAATTGAGGCAATGGGCTGATAACTTGTCACTGTTATTTATTTTCTTTCCAAAACTTCCCTTCATATTTGTTGGACAATTTAATATGTTCGATTAATGCTCTGCTTATCCCGACACAAATAGAGACGTGACTATACCTACTATATATGTTTGAAAATAACGTTAAATTCACCATAAAAACTTAGTTCATTAGAAGTATGTTAGAAGTTATAACTGAAGCATAAATTGTACAGCCACTTACAAAAGCGTTAGTTGTGAAAGTACTTAGCCTTCGGCTAAGAGATGTATAGTAATTTTCAGCCATTTTGCGAGGAAACAATAAAAATACACTTAAAACAAACATGAAACTTGCGATTCCACCTATTTTGACATTTAAAATTTTCATGATGCGTTTGACAGGCGCACATTCCATTCATTCATTCCATTTTGTAAAATTAAAAAGTTGTACGCGCAGTTAGCCTTATAATAATGTTCACTAAAAAAAACCTAAACCATACTAATATGTCCTTAAAGATTTCGTGAAGCGGTCGTTAATTTTATTGTTCTTTAGCTCGTTTAATAATATCTGTTTTAATAATAACTTAGTTATAGTAAAACTGCCTCCGTGGTCTAGTGGTCAGAGCCATGGGCTTACGATCCTAAAGTCCAGGGTTCATTACCCACACTCAAAATTGATATTTGTCAATTTATGACTTAAATGAGGTTTTCCCCAGTTTTGTTCGGACATTGCAGGCTGAATCACCTGATTGTCCGAAAAGTAAAAGGATTCCGTGCTTCGGAGGGTACGTTAAGCCATAAGTCTCGGTCGCTGGTTTTGATAATGGTCATTACTCTAACCATGTCAGAAGCCTAATGAATTGAAAACTCTGACACCAGGTTTCTTCGGGTTGTTGTTCGACTCGAGAATCCACTCGCTAAGAAGAAGAAAACTCAGTTCATTACAGTCGTTAATAAGCAAGTCAATAATAAATGGTACAGCCTAGCTAAGTAGGCGCTTGGGGCAAATAAGTAAAAAAACATGCTGGCATGGGGGCGATCAAAATCATAGAATGTACCAGCTGCTTTTCTTATCCAGAGCATATAGGAAGGTCAAGGTGAGATTCAAGGTATTTAGTGTATTGCGATTTAAGCGATGATTGATGATATGTTGTTTGATGCTCTCTCTACCCCACATAATAACTTGTGCGTGATTTTTTGCATCTATATGTACGCATAAAAGAACGTTAAATAAATTTAGTGTAAAAATTTTGTTCATTAGAAGCATAACGTACAGGCGCGTACAAAAGCGTCTAGCTTCTTCTTCTTAGCGAGTGGATTGTATTGAGTAACGACTTTCAAAGACAGCGACCAGGATCGACGGCTCAACGTGCCCTCCGAAGCACGGAATCCTCTTTCTTTTCGGACAATCAGGTGATTCAGCCTGCAATGTCCTAACCAAACTGGGGAAAACCTCACAAAATGATAAATTGACAAATAACAACTTTGTGGTGTCCCCTAAGAATCGAATCCAAGACCTCCGGATCGTAACCCCATGGCTCTGACCACTAGACCATGGATTCAGTTAGCGTCTAGCTATGAGAGCACTCTAGAGATGGTTAAATTGGCGCTTGGCGCAAATCAGCAGAGAGAGAAAACAAACCAGGATATGTATTATTCACCGTGCTATACAGACGTACATGAAATCACGCTTCTTTCCCTAACGGGGTGGGCAGAGCGTCAATGATCAAAACAAAGTTTGTTTATATTCGTCGGTCGTTCATATAGCTGGTTTTTAGTGGATTAGAAGCGGCTGACACATTCAAGGATCACTAACGAACTATATTGATTACGCAATATCGTCCATGCTGGACTGGGAGTGAGAGAAAAACATAGAATGTACCAGCTGCATTTCCTCCCGGGCATGCTGTAAAATCCAGCTAAGGGATTCAAGGGTTTCAGTATATTGTAATTTAGGCGATGGGCTGACAACCTGTCACTACAGCAATATACCTAGAATTCTATCTTAAATAGCCCTCAAAACTTTGTCAGACGTGGCGGGACGACCTTTGTTTGGGTCGTTTGCGCTCTGCCTACCCCATTATGGATGGAGGCGTGATTGTATGTATGTATGTATGTTGATGACGCAACCTTTGTCCATTGGTGTCTGGTAACTAGTATTTCCAGGAAATAGCCTTCATTTCTAGACAACAGAAACCACAATTTCAAGCCGATATTAATAATCCTTCCATCAATTTTCGGTGATGGTGGCCAATCTCCCAGAGATCGGCGAACTGCGCAGGACTAGTTTTTAGTGGTCAAGTGTTTGCGCTACGTCAAAGCCAAATTATTTTTTTTCAAAAATATGCCTAACAACACTTTGGAAAGTCACAAGCGAGTCTATTACATAGAAAATTATACCTGTGTCATCCGTATTCATTTTGGTTTACAGATCATCAAGCATTATGGGAGACGTGGCAAACCCAATCTCACTTAAGAACCACGACATGGAATTAAAAATACCTAAGTGCAGCAACACACAAGCGTCACAAACTGCGCGCAAGGTTGCACTCAGGACCCGTATTTTTGAATCACTCAATTTTTAATGCGCATACGAAAGACCAGCTTCGCGTGCGATTTTCATATAATTTGCCATGCGAACGTTAGGTTTCGTATGCGAATTCGATTCTTGCGGTTCAAAAATACGGATTCAACACGCTGTCATTGCTTTTTACATTGCCTACAACATACATGCGTCACCTTACTCGCTACGCGCGCGTACTGTCGCTTCACGCGCGCAGTGCGTAAGGTGACGTTTGTGTATTGTAGGCAGTACAAAAAGCATTGACAGCGTGTTGAGCGCAACCTAGCGCGCAGTAAGTGACGCCTGTGTGTTGCTGCACGTAGGTTTTACGAATACTATTATTTTTTTATCAAACTTAATAAGACTGATTCTTAATTTAATCACTTATTTAAAAAAAAAAAAGAATCTAACTATATTTGTAACCATGTTGAAATGGTAAAAGTCGTGTGGACTGCCGCGATACAGGCTTGACCTAGTGCGGAGTTCTAAAGAAACGTTGTGTCTGTAAATCCTTTTTTTGGCAATTTTTTTTATTAATAATAATATTATATTATTACAAACGTTTTTTTTTTTTTTTGTTATTCTGTAAAAAACAGAGAAACAGCCCCTTATTTCTGCGAACCTACGTTACTACATCAGATTTACTGGCCGTGACCGTACGAATTAGGTATGCTAAAATATGTGCAGAAAAATAACGCAAAGCAATTTATGTATAAACGGTTTTCCTCATAAACGTCTACTTTATTTATATTAATGTGATAATATGCTAACAGGCAAGAGAATTAAATAAGAGCTACTAAGAGCTGTGAATTACCTTGATTTAACGCAAGCTTATTTTTGCAAAAAAATATTTAATAGCAGCGTTCTACTAACCGTGAAATGTAAGATGGATCGTCTCTTGTTTCAGTAATTTCGTCTTACGATTTTTAGACATTTTTGTGACGGCAGACATAGCCTGCACAGTAAACTTACTTACATATACATACAAATAATCCTAATGGGGTAGGTAGAGCGTAAACGACCTAAACAAAGGTCGTTCCGCCACGTCTGACAAAGTTTTGAGAGTTATTCAAAATAGATTTGTAGGTATATTACTGTAGTGGCAGGTTGTCAGCCCATTGCCAAAATTGCAATATACTGAAACCCGTGGATCCCATAGCTGGCTTTTACAGCATACCCGGGAGGAAATGCAGATGGAAAATTCTATGTTTTTCTTTCGCTTCCAGGCCAGCATTGAAGTAATATCATTATGAGTGATGAAAATCCTTCTTCTTCTTCTGTCGAGTGGGTATCGAGTCTATCGACCCAATGAACCCTGGTGTCAGTTTTTAAACCGCCTAGTAGCATCAGCCACAATACAATTCCGCCCCCCCTCTGTAAAGTTAATTCACCACACTTGGCAGGCGGATTGGCGACTGCAGGGCAAGATATTATAAGTATTTTTGAAAAATGATAATGCCCATTACCTGCAATCATACCTCGATTCTTCCAGGCTGGACTGGGAGCGAGAGATAAACATAGAATGTGCCAGCTGCATTTCCTCCCGGGCATGCTGTAAAAACCAGCTAAGGGATCTGAGGGTTTCAGTATATTGCAATTTGGGCGATGGGCTGACAACCTGTCACTACAGCAATATACGTACAAAACCATCTGGAATAACCCTCAAAACTTTGTCAGACGTGGCGGAACGACCTTTGTTTAGGTCGTTTACGCTCTGCCTACCCCATTAGGGATAAAGGCGTGATTATATGTATGTATGTATGTATTCCTCGACCAAATTTTACAATTACCCATCTCCGTAGCCTTATCCCGTATCTACCTTATCTAGGTGATGTGCCAACAGCATTTTCTGCCGGGCATGCTGTAAAAACCAGTTAAGGGATCCGATGGGCAGATCAACTGTCACTACAGCAATTTACCATCAAATCTATCTTAAATAACCCTCAAAACTTTGTCAGACATGGCGGACGACTATTGTTCAGCTCGCTCTGCCTACCTCATTAGGGGCGTGATTATATATATATGTGTCTCGAACTTCTTTGAATGACTCATAAAATGAATAACTTTGAATTACATTAAAATATAATTCCAAACGGAGCTCGAGAGCTTGTTAAAACTGGTTACGTTTAAAATTTAACTTTACAAAGTTGTTGACTTTTAGCATCAAATTGTGTAGCGCTCGCTGTAACCGTGTTAAAACTCTGCGAACGGCGATGACATCGTAACAGGTTGATGAATTGAACATACATACATACAAACATATAATCACGCCTTTATACCTTATGGGGTAGGTAGACCGTAAACGAAGGTCGTTTCGCCACGTCTGTAAAGTGTCTCTACCAGTAAAGTGACGCATGTGTGTTGTAGGCA
Source organism: Scrobipalpa costella (assembly GCA_949820665.1). Lineage (NCBI taxonomy): Eukaryota > Metazoa > Arthropoda > Insecta > Lepidoptera > Gelechiidae > Scrobipalpa > Scrobipalpa costella. The sequence goes on from OX463315.1 coordinate 826,953, forward strand.
ATGCAAAAAGCATTGACAGCGTGATAAGCTCAAACTTGCGCGCAGTAAGTGACGCCTGTGTGTTGCCGCTCTAAGGGACAGCGTCCCGCAAACTGATAAAGGTTCCTCAGTCAATAAAACTGAACAATTTTCACCAGGAAAATCTCTCAGTAGATAACCGTGGGAAAATGGGTAGCACCGTTTCCTAAATTCGTCTTCTGCTGCCAAATAGAGGTCAAAAACTTACCAATTTTTTACTTTATTTAGAGAGACTATAATAATGCATACCTGAAAATAAAGATAAATTACATATATTATGAATTCAAATACAAAATAAGATAAAATAATAAAGCGATCTCAAGATTGAGAGCAGTATTAAGTATAGATTTGACAGGTCATAAAGTACCGAAAGGACATTTCTGATACGAACTCAAACTCACTGTCAGTCTCAAGTGCTGATTATAAATACGGGTCTAAGATAGACCTGAACCACATATTACTTATGAGCGCGGCGTCGTCTGTGCCTGAACTGCAAATATGAGGATTTTTCTATAACGTTATGATAAAAAAAGTTGAAAAGCGCTGACATAAAGCGTCGCATTAACGTTGGATTTAAAATTTGAAAACCCAACTCATTTAAAGAGGATTCAATTTTATTCCTTAATGAGGACTGCCGCGGATCAAAATAGTTTTTTACATATAGGATTATTTATGAGACATTATTTTTACATACATACATTACATATACATATAGTCACGCCTTTATCCCTAATGGGGTAGGCAGAGCGTAAACGACTTAAACAAAGGTCGTTCGGCCGCGTCTTACAAAATTTTGAGGGTTATTTAAGATAGATTTGTAGGTATATTGCTGTGCCCATCGACTAAATTACAATATACTGAAACCCTCGGATTCATTAGCTGGTTTTACAGCATGCCCGGAGGATATGCAGCTGGCCCATTCTATGATTTTCTCTCGCTCCGAGTCTAGCATGGAAGAAATACCTGATCCTTTAAATTAGTTACAAATCGCGTTATTATCTTTCTCGCTTCGACTGATTTCCCGTATGATCTCCCTCACTCTCCCCGAGCTCTTACCTATCCTTACTCATATATTCAACCATTCCTTGGTAACGAACCCATCAGCCTGGAAACGAGCTGACGTCATTCCTCTGCCTAAAACGTCCAATCCTTCAGCCTTTTCCGATTTCCGACCTATCTTTATTTTACCGTTCCTTTCCAAAGTCCTCGAACACATTGTCCACAAGCAGTTAGCAACTTTTATTACATCTAATAGTCTACTATTTCAATTTCGTTCAGGGTTTCGCCCTGGTCACAGCACTGTTACGGCACTTCTAAAAGTCACTGATGATATCCGTTATGCAATGGAAAATAAGTTAGTGACAATCCGGATTCTGCTAGATTTTAGCAGTGCCTTCAATTCCGTAGACTTCGATGTACTTCTCACAATTCTTCGCTCTTTTAATATTTCATCCTCAACTGTACCTGGGTTTGATTCTTACCTTCGTGGCCGCTCGCAGCGGATCCACTCTGATGAGCTATGCTCGGATTGGTGTGATCTTACTGCGGGTGTGCCGTAGGGTGGTATACTCTCTCCTCTTCTTTTTTCAATTTTTATCAACACTGTTACGTCAGTTATTTCCTCGAACTTCCCTCTCTATGCAGACGACCTACAACTTTACCGTCACTTCAACATCTGTGATATTGATCGTGCTGTTGAGGAAATCAATGCTGATTAGATTAGATAGTAACCAAATAGATGGGACTACGACTTGCATTCTTTACAATGGCACACTTATTCCTTCTTCAAAAACGGCAAAAAATCTGGGCGTTGTATTGGATGCGAATCTTTCGTGGTCTTCTTACGTTAATGAAGTCAGCAAGAAGATGCATTTCCACTCACTTAAATGCCTCCAAAATTTCTTACCCCTTTCTACTAAAATTTATCTTTCTCAATGTTTACTTCTTAATTTAAGATTACGCCGACACTTGCTATCTAGACGCCACAGAGGAGATATTAAATAAACTTGAGCGACTTCAAAATCTGTGTATACGCTTCATCTTTGGGCTTAAGAAATACGACCATGTCTCTCATTTTCGTTTCCAACTCAAGTGGCTCCCAATCCGTTTCCGCAGGAATACTCATATCCTTTGTACTCTTTATAATATCCTCTACAATCCATCTTCCCCTCCCTATCTCCGTGACCGTTTTACTTTCTCACGTCCCTTGGATAAGCCCTGTCGTTCAAACGTCAGGACTCTTCTTTCCATCCCCTCCCACCGTACCGATTTCTACTCCTACTCTTTTACTGTTCATGCTGTACGATTATGGAACTCTCTTCCACCGACAGTTCGTGATAGCTCGTCTATCGCCATCTTCAAAAGACGAGTTAAAGAACATTATCTTTCCCTGTCATAGTAATCCGTGTTTAGGGTATATATTTATGTTTATATTTGTATATAAATAGCTATAAGTATTTATTTATTTTTGATTATGTATATAATTGGAAGTATTTATTTATTTCTTGTTCATATTATTGTGAATGATTTACATTATATAATTATTTTACAGTACTATTATTTTATTGATAGGTATTAAATTTTGTGCACATTCTATCCGCGTATCGTTAAAATTATCACTTCTGTAAGTCTGCTGTAAGAATTTTTTTTTTAGAAATAAGCAGTGCCTGTTGTGTCTTTGTTTTTTATGTCCTGTGTTTATGATGTTTTTTTGTGTACAATAAATTGTTAAATTGATTTCCTACGTGTTTGTCTGTGGCAATACTCGAATAGGGTTATGCCAAAATTACAACGAAACAAAAAGTTTATCGGGTCGATAAACTCGAAACCCATACGAAAAAAAGAATAAAGTAAGTTTCTACCTCGTGGGGGAATAGAAAAACATAGAATGTGCCCACAGCTTCTCCTTCCGGCTACTACTATAAAGAAGTCAGTAATGAGATTTGAGGAATTCAGTGTATTGGCGTATTGTAGCGATGGGCTGATAAGCTGTCACTATAGCGATACATAGTATTTCTATCTAACCCTCAATATTATCAGTACGCTCTGCTTTCCCCGTAAGGGATAAAAGCGTGACGTTGTAAGACTAAAAGTAAAATAAATACGATAAGCAGTAACAAAATTATACAGGAGCTTTCAAAATTCGAAACATGTCACCATCAAGAGTAAAACGTTGTTTACTTAATTATAACAAAGACAATGTTCTTTGTGCGGAACATGCACACAATCCGAATAATTTTAACCTCAAAGACATACCGCGTGTGCCCCAATTTGGAAGTCAAAGCGGTTTTGCGAGCAAATGAAAATATGAAATAAATTAATTATGAGTGCGAGCATCCAACTCACGACCTTGACGAGAATCTTGTCGAACTTGCACTGGTCTTCAAAAGTTTCAATTTTATGACGTCATGTTTATACTACAATTCTTACCATTGATCGAAGATCGCCGCATGTGAACATCCGACGTAAGGTTTTTTTTTATCAAAGCGTTTTTTATATTCTAAACTTTATATAAATAAATAATTTCATTTTTCTGTTCGAGATATTTTTTATCCTAAAACGTCTCGTCTCATTTCATTTCGCTTAAAAGCGTTGTATGCGAACATCCTTAGTTTAACCGCGCAAAACAAATGTCGAATTTTTCTGTTGTATATTCACATGCGGCGTTCTTTAACAAAATTCTGCGTATTTTTCGTGGTTCCTGAAACACTTATACATATTATGTATGTATATATGTTGCATTGCTACTTCCGACATAAATTATGTGAATAAATTGCTAAAAATAATACGTAATTAAATATAAACCTATCGTCGCATGTGCACATGCTTCAATACGATTTCCATATAATAACATCGGACATGCACATGCGACCTACGATTTACTAAAAAAATATATTGTAACTTTTTACTTGTTACACATGCAGTGCACTACAGAAATATGAGAATATTAGCAAAAAAAATTCACCAAGTCATGAGCAAAATAAAATTTCTCAAACTTTAAATACCTCTACTAAAAAATTACTTACTTAAAACTTTTCTATTCCCGCAGTAACAACTAGCCTAAATATTCTGGATAAATACCAAAGTCGTGTCGTGCCAAGTTTTATCGAAAAAAAAACAGTAATTTAAATGTGGAATAATAAAAAATAAAATCACGCCTTTATCCCTTACGGGGTAGGCAGAGCGTAAAACGCCTCCTAAAAGGCGCTTTCGCCACGTCTGACATAAATTGGGGGCAATTTTAGATTGTAATGTGTATTGCTGTAGTGACAGGTTGTCAGCCCATCGCCTAAATTACAATACACTGTAACCCTCGAATCCCTTTCGAATGTGGAAAGGTAACAAATAGCTGTGCTTGTATTTATTTGAGTACTAGCAACCCGCCCCAGCTTCGCACGGAAATCATCAGTGTCTCTCCACTATATTATGCATGTATTATACATATAAACCTTCCACTTGAATCATTCTATCCATTAAAAGGATGGGCATCAAAATCCGTTGCGTAGTTTCAAAGATCTAAGCATACATAGGGATATAGGGATAGAGAAAGCGACTTTGTTTTATACTATGTAGTGAAGTTCACAATCTAAAATATGGTTTTGTATCATTAAAAATATTCTTTTATTTTAACCCACCAAATTTTACGAAATATCAAATTATATTCTATAGGTCGTACACCCGTGTCCCCCTAATTACACCCCCTTCACGTGGGGGGTGGGGGGGACATAATTAACCAGGCTGCGCTTGGGTACAATCTTACTTGCCAACTACGTTATCTGTGCCACAATAATTATTATTATTTCACCCATACTGAACTGGAAAAAACATGGAATGTTTCAGTTTCAGCTGCATCTCTCCCTGGCCATGCTGTAGAAGCAAAGAACCACAGGCTTGCATGTAAATAAGTCCGGCTGAATGATCCCTACAAAGCGGTGGCAACTGCCTTCGTGGTCTTGTGGCTAGTGCCATGGATTCCCGATCCGGAGGTCCTGGGTTCGATTCCCAGGGGGGAAACACAAAGTTGATATTTGAGAATTTATCACTTTGTGAATATTTCCCCAGTTTGGTTAGGACATTGCAGGCTGAATCACCTGATTGTCCGAAAAGAAAAAAAGATTTCGTGCTTCGGAGGGCACGTTAAGCCTAGTCCAGCATGGAAGCTATTAGTTATTATTTCAAATGAATTTCTGTTTGGGTCTTGGTTCAGCGGGTTATTATTAAAAAAACCTGAAATCAAGATCCTAAAACCCCGAAAAAGCAGTTATTATTCGGCTCATCCACGCGTGAGGCTGATAACGGTATATCCTAAGCGACGATCCTCACTCAACTGAATTCCTTTTGTTACTTTTTCATTCTGTGATTTTCATAGCTCCGCGAATGAGTTACAGTAAAAATGAGCTTAATGTCCTTTGTAAAGGTCGTTGGCCTTTTAAAATGAATAAATTTTGAGTTAACGTTTAACAAAATAGCACTTGAAAACAAGCTCGTACAGTTTTGTTGTATTTATAAATGTTTGGCATCTACTACATCTCCTTCCATTTGGGTGAGAGCTGAAAATCAGTGTTGCTCTTTATGAGCTATAATACACTGAGCTTTGACCCTCTGCATCACTTCAGCACATATTTAACAGAATGTAGTCACTGGTTTGTCTTATTTTTGTCGTGTCTATTTATTTTTACTTCTTATTTAATTCCATGCTGGCCTGGGAGCGAGAGAAAAACTTAAAATGTGCCAGCTGCATTTCCTCCCGGGCATGTTGTAAAAGTCAGCTAAGGGATCCGAGGGTTTCAGTATATTGCAATGTAGGCGATGGGCTGACAACCTGTCACTACAGCAATATACGTACAAATCCATCTTGAATAACCCTCAAACCTTGTCAGACGTGGCGGAACGACCTTTGTTTAGGTTGTTTATGCTCTGCCTACCCCATTAGGGATAAAGGCGTGATTATATGTATGTATGTCTATTTATTTTCATCTCTTCTTTCTTTGTGTTTACCTTTTGTTTTATGTGTGATGTTTTTTATGCAATAAACCTTTTATCTATCTATTTATCTACTAGTATATGTTTGAGACTATACCACACCACACCGCTATATCGCACCTACCGAGGGTAAACGAACATAGTAAATCTTTTGTTGATTCTCACGATACAGGCTTGCCTATTGAGAAGATCACCGAATACCTACTAGTGTTGTCGGAAATTACACTCAGCAAAATTCATATTTCTATTATAGTTAATAAGAAAGTGTAAACTAATTTCAGTTTTAGCTGTAATAAATGATTTTTATTTATTTTATTTATGAAACGGGTAAATATTTTTAAAACACACCTGATTATCAGAAAACTTTGTGAGTAGACATCGACAGCTTTGAAGGGAACGTTAAATGCTACAATCTAGTTGCTGTTAATATTTGATAATGGTCGGTACACAAACTATGTAAGAATCCTACTAGTTCAAAGTCTGCCGGAGTAGTGAAATTCTATACAAACGTAGTTTCGCATTTATTCCTAAACAGTAAAACAAAACTTAACCAAACTTCATACACAGGACTAAATGCATAATATTTATGCTTCTAATTTGGTTTGGTTTGAAAATATTAAGTATAAACAAAATAAGACCGAATATTCGATTTTGTATGAAAATAACCTTAACTCATATTTGCTTTCTAATTTTATACTTTAATTAATCTTTACTTCCATGCTGGACTGGGAGCGAGAGAAAAACATAGATTGTGCCAGGTGCATTTCCTCCCGGGCATGCTGTAAAAACCAGCTAAGGGATCCGAGGGTTTCTGTATATTGCAATTTAGGCGACAGGCTGACAACCTGTCACTACAGCAATATATCTACAAATCTATCTTAAACAACCCTCAAAACTTTGTCAGACGTGGCGGAACTACCTTTGTTTAGGTCATGTACGTTCTGCCTACCCCATTAGGGATAAAGGCGTGATTATATGTATGTATGTATGTATTAATATTTTCAAACCAAACATAATTTGAAAGCATAAATATGATGTATTTAGTCATAAGTACGACGTTTGGTTAAGTTTGGTTTTACTGTTTAGAAATAGAAGCGAGACTACGTTTGTATGGGATTTCCACTGCTCCGGCAGACCTTTGAACAGTTTAAAACCACTGACACTAGGGTTCATCAGTTAGTTGGTGACAATCCACACTGCAAAAGTATAAAAAAATATTAGAAAAACAGATCTGTATAGAAAATCTACCGCTATCACCTTTCGCATGGATAACCCTAGTGGACAGTTATAACCTGAAAACAGAAACAGTAAAACGACTGTGGGTACTTTGTTCGCGCTAAAATATCGAGTTGAAGCAAAGCGTCTATTATACCATCACCAAACCAATCAATCTATCTTAAATAACCCTCAAACTTTATCAGACGTAGCGGAACGACTTTTGTTTAGGTCGTTTACGCTCTGCCTACCCCATTAGGGATAAAGGCGATGTATGTAAATACACACACAAAATCACGCCTTTGTCCCTAATGGGGTAGGCAGAGCAAAATATAGAGAGCGCTGATAAGTTTTGAGGATTATTACAGTTGATTATGATGTATATTGCTTTAGTGACAGGTTGTTAGCCCATAGCTCAAAATTGCAATACACTAGATAACCCTTGAATCCCTTAGCTGGTTTCTACAGCATACCCGGGAGGAGATGCAGCTAGCACACTCTATGTTCTTCTATCACTTTTAAATGTATGTATGTTCTATAAAACATTTCAAACTGGTAGTAACAAGCTGGACTTACAAGTGCATGATGATTATCACCAGTTCCTATAATACAGGTTAATTCCTAGCTTAGGAACTGTCTGATGGTCAGACAGATTACAAATGGCTTCTGTACAATTAATTTGATGATAAACAAAGACTTTTGTAAAATTGATTATTGTACTTGAATAAATATTTTATCAATATTTTTTATTATTATTATGTATTTATTTATTTTTCTCTTCTTTCGAAGGCATTTAGCCCTGTCTATTATTATTATAAAAATAGTAAAAATATCTTTTAGAGCCAGACTACAGCCAATCCCAATTATGTTATTTCCTTACCGCATTGTATACCATAAAAAGGGTTAACAACTTATTCCATGTTATTAAAGTTTTGGCCATTTAATAACCTCTGCTACAACAAATCTCTGAAGACCTACCCGTCTGCTGTAGTCATAAAAACCGGGTTTAATGTTCCATACCCAGCGATAATAAAAAAAACGAGTGAAATTAGGCACTAGGATAGTCCGCGGAAGGATAAAAAGTGACAGGAGAATAAAAAAAACAAAGTTTTATACCTATTTCTTCCATGCTGGACTGGGAGAGATAGAAAACCATAGAATGTTCCAGCTGCTCTTCCTCCTGGGCATGCTGTAGAAGTCAGCAAAACGGATTCGAGGGTTACAGTATATTGTAATTTAGGCGATGGGCTGACAACCTGTCACTACAGCAATACACATCGTTACAATCTAAGTTTGCCCTAAATTTTTGTCAGACATGGCATTTTACGCTCTGCCTACCCCGTAAGGGATAAAGGCGTGATTTTATGTATGTTGAAGAAAGCGATTCATTTTGGTTGATTAAAAAGAAAAATAAGTATAAAATCATCTTTTTAATACTCTACAACAAATTTAATTTCAATTCTAATCTTCTTATATTCTTTTAATTTCATAATTTCACTACTCACAGTATCTTCTTCTTCTTTAAATTTAATATTTTTATTTTTTTAATTAATTTAATAACAAACAACATTTTCCTTGCTGACCTGGGAACGAGAGAAAAACATAGAATGTGCCAGCTGCATTTCCTCCCGGGCATGCTGTAAAAACTAGCTAAGGGATCCGAGGGTTTCAGTATATTGCAATTTAGGCGATGGGCTGACAACTTGTCACTACAGCAGTATACCTACCTATAATTATATCTTAAATAACCCTCAAAACTTTGTCAGACGTGGCGAAACGACATTTGTTTAGGTTGTTTACGCTCTGCCTACCCCATTAGGGACAAAGGCGGGATTATATGTATGTATGTATGCAAACAACATTTATTTTTCCTAACTTGAATGAAAAAACCTTCCGCATAACGCAATACTAAAACCATACGATCGTATTTGTAAATCTGTCTCAAGATTGACAGCAATATTAAGTATGGATTTGACAAGCCATTTTGTACTGGAATGACATTTCTGATACGAACTCAAACTAGCTGTCAATCACAAGTGCGGGTTATAAATACGGGCCTTAATCTTCCATGCTGGAATGTGAGCGAGTAAAAAATATAGAATGTGCCAGCTGCATTTCCCTTCGGACACGTTGCAAAAACCAGCTAAGGGATCCAAGGGTTTCAATGTATTTTAATTCAGGCGATGGGCTGACAACCTGTCACTACAGCAATATACCTACAAATCTATCTTAAATAGCCCTCAATACTTTGTTAGACGTGGCGGAACGACTTTTGTTAAGGTGGTTTACGCTCTGCCTACCCCATTAGGGATAAAGGCGTGATTAAATATATGGGAAATATTTTTAAAAAAACACTTGCACTCTACGCACTGATAGGTACTATTTACCCTAGATAAAATGTACCCTACATAACTTACAATTTATACAGAAACTCTTCGACTCAAAAACCACCTCTCTTTACGACTAAAGACTGAAAATAAAGAGCGAATTCGATACATACCTAGTTGATTTCCTCGAAGTGAACGGGCTTCTAATTGAACACCCATTAAATTGGTAATTACATTTCCAAATGACAAACCGATCTTAATTGAATCACATCCGTGATTGCCACTCTCGTGCCCGCTTGGGATTCGAACCAGGAACCGTGCCATCAGTCACAAATGAGGAAAATACGAGATATGCCACAATTGGTAAATTTTCTAGCTTCTTACTGGATAATTCAATTTTTATTTATAGATATAGATATTTAGCATAATTCACTTTTAAAAAAATATTTTGTTATAATAATAATTCTTCCACCTATGATTTTCGGTGATGACGGCAAATCTCCCAGAGATCAGTCAACTGCTCAGGACAAATTTTTAGTGCCCAAGTGTTTGCGCTACACACAGGTGTAGACGGCCTGTTCCTTCAATCTTTTATTCTGATGGGACAGATTGACTGACATGACCAGAGAGAAATCAAGCGCAGGACATACTACTTACATGCCCATATTGCCCATCCGACAGCATAGATGATCCTACTTTCCGGACAATCAGGTGATCAGCCCGTAATGTCCTCACCAAACTAGAAACAGAAACATGAAGTCCCCCGCCGGGAATCGACCCCGGGACCTCCTGATTGAGAGCCCATGGCACAGACCGCTAGACCACGAAGGTAGTTATACTACACACATACATATAATCACGAATTTATCCCTAATGGGATAGGCAGAGCATAAACAACCTAAACAAAGGTCGTTCCGCCACGTCTGCGCAGTTTCAAGAGTCATTTAAGATAGATTTGTAGGTAGATATTGCTGTAGTGACAGGTTGTCAGCCCATCGCTAAAATTGCAATATACTGACACCCTTTGGATCCCTTAGCTTGTTTTTACAGCATGCCCAGGAGGAAATGCAGCTGGCACATTCTATGTTTTTCGCTCGCCCTCAGGCCAGGATGGAAGAAAAGTTATACTTTAGGTAGATAAGATATTAAGTATCTTATTTAATGCCTACCCATATCCAATTACCATTTTATTGTCAATGTTTGAACCTGCGACCTCAAATAAAATGCTTATTTGAACCTTTGACCTCGAAAACTCTTTTGGAATAATATTTTTTTTATTGTTAGAGGTTGTAAGTTCAAAGTTCATCGTATAATATCCTATTACAAAGACTGCGATCAATATCTTACTCTACTGCCTGTGTGGTCTAGTGGTCAGAGCCATGTGCTAACGATCCAGAGGTCCTGGGTTTGATTCCAGGGGGCAAACAAAGTAGATATTTGTCAATTTATCACTTTGTGAGGTATTCCCCAGTTTGGTTATCACATTGCAGGCTGAATCACCTGATCATCATCTCCCTAGCCTTATCCCGTATCTCACGGGGTCGGCTACCTAATCTAGGGGATTGAACGAGGGTACTGGATTTTACACAGAGCGACTGCCATCTGACCTCCGCAACCCAGAAGGGAAACCAGACCCAATCCTAGATTAGGTCAGAGTTTTTCAAACCGCCAATGCTTATCATTGGCCTCTGTCATGGCTTAACGACTAATATCTATGGTATTAAACGATATTAACCGGGACCAACGGCTTAATGTGCCTTCCGAAGCACGGAAAAAGCGCCGAATAAACGTACATATGAAATTCGAAAACCGAAAAACACATTGGTACGTGGTGGGATTCGAACCACAACCTCCCGCTCAGGAGGCAGCGGCCCTATCCACTACACCATCGGGCTCTCTCTGAATGAATCTCTGAATCACCTGATCGTCCGAAAATAAAAAGGATTCCGTGCTTGGGAGGGCACGTTAAGCCGTCGGTCCCGGTTGCTATATTTGATAGTGGTCGTTACACAACCCACGTCAGAGGCCTGATAGCTGTGCTACTAGGCTGATTTCAAACTGACAACAGGGTTCTTCGGGTCGTTGTTCGACTCGAAAATCCATTCGCTAAGAAGAAGCCTCAAGCGAGTATAGCTTTCTTTACTGGACCAACCTGGACATGATATGATGGACCTTTTCTGAGTAGAATTGTTGATATTCCATGCTGGACTGGGAGCGAGAGAAAAATATAGAATGTGCCAGCTGCATTTCCTCCTGAGCATGCTGACAACCTGTTACTACAGCAATGTACGTAAAAATCGATCATAAATAACCCTCAAAACTTTGTCAGACGTGGCGGAGCGACCGTTGATTGGGTCGAGCGCGCTCTGCCTAACCCATTGGGGATACAGACGTGATTATATGTATGTATGTGTTATTGATATTGGGTTCGATTCTAGATACCACTGGCTAGAACTAAAATTTAAATCTATCTTTCACTTTGTTAATAATAAAATTTAAAAAGGACACGCGATATTTACTCAATGGTTTTACACTTAATCCGCTAGATTTTGACGCGGTTTTGCACGTTTCCAAGTATTTCTGTAAATTTTATCCGCAACATCATATGACGGCGGATAAAAATTACAGATAACGTATAAAACCACCGAGTATAAATCAAAGACCAGAGACAATAGATCTCCTTTCCTTTTCTAATGTTTTTAGTCTGAAAGTGACAAATAAATTTTAATTTTATGTTTAGACGGCAAATCTAGAACCGAGCCCATTTTTAAAAGAAAAGGTTCTAAAATCATATTTTAATAGCCCATGGTTATTGCCATGGCAAAAATTTCGATCTTCTTCTGTCGAGTGGGTATCGAGTCTATCGACCTGATGAACCCTGGTGTTAGAGTTTTTACACCGCCTAGTAGCACAACTATCAGGCCTCTGACATGGTTTTAGTAACGATCACTATCAAAGACAGCGACCGGGACCGACGGCTTAACGTGCCCTAAAAAATTCACAAAGTGATAAATTCTCAAATATCAACTTTGTGTTTTCCCCCTGGGAATCGAACCCAGGACCACTGGATCAGGAGTCCATAGCACTAGCCACTAGACCACGCAGGCAGTAAAAAAATAAAAAAATCGATGAAATCACTATTTTGTTTGAAAGCAGTTATAAATAAAAACCAAGGACTTATTTAACCGCGCGTTCCTAAACCGCTATGGCGCAGTTTTAAGCGCACTCACGTGGCGTTTGATTGAAAGCCGCAGTAAATTTTACACGGAAAACGTTTCAGGTCGTTTTAGTTAACGTTGTCGACTGAAATAAAACAAATATTCAGGTATTTTTAAATGAAGCGTTTTATAATATTTACTTTTAACTGGGATAAAAATTTCAAATGCTTTTATGGAAAGTACCAGGTAGAACATTATATCTACAGATTTGTATACCTAAAGCAAGTATATAACTATTACGAGTAACTATCTTTATTACCTACTAGCGACCCGCCCCGGCTTCGCACGGAAATCATTAGTGTTTCTCTACTATATTGTGCATGTATTATACATATAAACCTTCCTTTTGAATCACTCTATCTATTTAAAGAAACCGCATCAAAATCCGTTGCGTGGTTTTAAAGATCTAAGCATACATAGGGATATAGGGACAGAGAAAGCGGCTTTGTTTTATACTATGTTGTGATAAGCTTTAACCACAGTATTATACAATATTAAAAGTTCTTACCTTTACAAACAAATGGAAAATGTGCTTTTTATTGTTACTTGTTCAGTTCATATTACTTACACATAAATAAACGAAAGATGTGCTTAATATTGCTACTATTTAAAAATGTTAAATTACAATGATTTGTCAAATCGTAGTTCAAGTTGTTCTGTGCTATTTCATTTCTATTCTCTTCTGCACACCTGACGTAGGGTGGACTTAAAAACAGCGAAGCTGTGTCCACACATTTTTCCACTTTTGTTATAAATATATATATGCCTAGCAATGTTTATTATGTTATTCTTGATTGTGTGTTTTTTTTTATGTGTTTTATGGAAATAAAGATATTTGTATTTGTATTTTTTTTTGTATATTTTTATCGCTCCCAGACCATAGCATAAAGGAAGGTATATATACCTATAACCATGGAGTAATATAATATACTACGTACGACATTAATGAAGTAAGGGGCTTGTTTTACATAAAAGCAGATTAAAAATTAATTATCTCTACGTTGCATGTCACCTGGATGTAGGAAAATGGAGGCAAAGGATTTGAACTAGCTACGTAATAAAAAGATTAAAAGCTTATACACACAAACGTACATATAATCACGTCTTTATCCGTAATGGTGTAGTCAGAGCGTAAATGACCTAAACAAAGGTCGTTCCACCACGTCTGACAAAGTTTTGAGAGTTATTTAAGATAGATTTGTAGGTATATTACAGTAGTAATAGGTTATCAGTCCATCACCTAAATTGAAATATACTGAAACTCTCGGTTCCCTTAGCTGTTTTTTACTGGATGCCGGAGAGGAAATGCATGGAAAAAGAAGTTTATATGTTCATAATTTATAATTCATTGACGCTCTGCCCTACCTATAGGGAAACAGGCGTGATAGTCTGTACATAATTTAAAAATCTAGTTGCTACCTTGCTAGACCGAGAGCGATAAGAACATTGAGTGTAGATATTAGATGGTATACTGTAAAAGTTAGCAAAAGCCTTACGATGAGGCCAAATGTTAAGATTTTTATAAGGTTGTCAAAGCTCTGACCCCTTAAGGGTCCATCTCTTGGAGCTTTTTGGTCTGCCGGAGTAGTGAAATCCCATTCAAACGTAGAGTCGCTTTAATTTCCAAACAGTAAAACCAAACCTAACCAAACTTCGTACACATGATATCATATCTGTGCTTCTAATAAGGTTTGGTTTGAAAATATTAAGCATAAACGAAATAAGACCGAAAATACGATTTTGTGTAAATATAGCCAAAAATGAAATTGTTTTCTAAAATTATGAATCGCAAATTTATAAAGTTCGACTGTCGAGTGGGTATCGAGTCTATCGACCAGATGAACCCTGGTGTCAGAGTTTTTAAACCGCCTAGTAGCACAACTATCAGGCCTCTGACATGGTTTTGAGTAACGACCACTGTCAAAGACAGCGACCGGGACCGACGGCTTAACGTGCCCTCCGAAGCACGTAATCTTTTTCTTTTTCGGACAATCAGGTGATTCAGTCTGCAATATCCTAACCAAACTGGGGAAAAATTCACAAAGTGATAAATTTTCAAATATCAACTTTGTGTTTCCCCCCTGGGAATCAAACCCAGGACCTCCGGATCAGGAGTCCATGGCATTAGCCACCAGACCACGGAGGCAGATATAGTTATTATCTTAATCACTATACTTGAGACTGTTAGATCGAATTTTCGATTCATTGTGTTTTGAAAATGAGTTATGTTTTTTTAGCTGAGGCGCCCTGCCACTTAACCTCTATAGTCACCTTTGATATAAAAAAAGACAAAGTAACGAAGTTCTTTACTCAGAAAAAAAACAAAGTTACCATTTGGTAACCATTTGGCATTTGCTTAGAAAAAAAATGCTTAAATCTCTCAGTTGACACTGGTACAAATTATATTTACCCTTGAACTGCGCAATTTTGTAGTAGTGTTTATATAGACACCTCTGGGGCACGACCGCGACCGCGACCGCTCCGACCCACTCATTAAAATGTACAAGTTGATCCCAGGATTATAGACTATAGATATTGTGTTGAGATATAGATAAAACCTTGAAGGGTAGGCAAAGGGGAGGTGAAAACCCTTTATGAAAAATTTCTTAAGCTCTTATTTATAAAGCGATACCAATATTGAGAGCAATATAAAGTAACTTCCATGCTGGCCTGGGAGCGAGAGAAAAACTTAGAATGTGCCAGCTGCATTTCCTCCCGGGCATTCTGTAAAAGCTAAGGGATCCGAAAGTTTCAGTATATTGCAATGTAGGCGATGGGCTGACAACCTGTCACTACAGCAATATACCTTCAAATCTATCTAAAATAACCCTCAAAACTTTGTCAGACGTGGCGGAATGACTTTTGTTTTGGTCGTTTACGCTCTGCCTACCCCATTAGGGATAAAGGCGTGATTATATTTATGTATGTATATAAAGTACGGATTTGACAGGACTTTTTGTACTACGATATCATATACGAACTCATAATGAGCTCGATAGTGTAGTGGATAGGGCCGCTGCCTCCTGAGCGGAAGGTCGTGGTTCGAATCCCACCACGTACCGTGCGTTTTTCGGTTTTCGAATTTCATATGTACGTTTATTCGGTGCTTTTTCCTTGCTTCGGAAGGCACGTTAAGGCGTTGGTCCCGGTTAATATCGTTTAATACCGTTGATATTAGTCGTTAAGCCATGTCAGAGGACAGTGCTAAGCATTGGCGGCTTGAAAACTCTTACCTAATCTAGGATTGGGTCTGGTTTCCCTTCTGGGTTGCGGAGGTCAGATGGCAGTCGCTCTGTGTAAAAACCAGTACCCTCGTTCAATAACTGCAAATTATCTCTTATGCAAATTATCTCTTATGCAAAATCAAAGAATGATTTCATGTGGCTTCAAAACTGAGCTTCAGACTAAGACCCATATTTATAATCAGCTCTCAAGAGTGACAGCGAGTATGAGTTCCTGCTACCTCATCTAGGGGATTGAACGAGGGTACTGGTTTTTACACAGAGCGACTGGCATCTGACCTCCGCAACCCATAAGAGGAACTAGACCTAATCCTAGATAAGGTAAGAATTTTTATGCCGCCAATGCTTAGCACTGGCCTCTGCCATCGTATTAATCGATATTAACCGGGGCCAACGGCTTAACGTGCTTCCGAAGCACGGAAAAGCGCCGAATAAACGTACATATGAAATTCGAATACCGAAAAATACATTGGTTCGTGCTGGGATTCGAACCAAGACCTCCCCGTTCAGGAGGCAGCGGCCCTATCCACTACACCATCGGCCTCAAACCTACGACAGATGAAGAATCACTACATAGTATAAAACAAAGTCGCTTTCTCTGTCCCTATAGCCCTAAGTATGCTTAGATCTTTAAAACTACGCAACGGATTTTGATGCGGTTTCTTTTAATGGATAGAGTAATTCAAGAGGAAGGTTTATATTTATAACACATGCATAATATAGTAGAGAAACACTGATGATTGCCGTGCGAAGCCGGGGCGGGTCGTTGGTATTTTATATTGAAGTCTATCTTAACGATTATTAGAGTCAAGAAAAGGTCGATACCCTTTTAACCTTTGAAAGTGTTGAACAGTTTAATCAGAAAGTGTTAAATTATATTGAGTTTGTTTAACTTTTACGTTAGTATAGTATATTACTCTTTGGTTTGGCGTAAGTTTGTTTAGCAAACTTGTTTCTACTTAATCTAGTTACACGTAATAAGAATTGATCACCAATTATCCGGTATGGTTTTATATATATATACATATATATATATAGTAAACCATACCGGATAATTGGTGATCAATATATTTATAGCTTATTAGTTATTGTTTACACGTTTTGTTCTATTATATATCCTTAAGTTAGTAACTAATAAGAAATTTGCTTTTAAATTTGTCCCTAAATAATATTTCATATTGTAAACATTTTTGTTTTTGACATAAATTATTATTATTATATACTATTTGTTTATATTCTGAATAGTTTTTGCATTTTTATAATATATCGATGCGGACGATAAATTTTAAAATAAAGGCAGTTTTCGGAAATAAAACTAAAATAATACTATCATTTTAATTCACAGCATTTTCGGGGAACTTTTAAAATAGGTTGTAGGTATACATACATACATATATATATAATTACGCCATTATCCCTAATGGGGTAGGCAGAGCGTAAACGACCTAAACAAAGGTCGTTCGCCACGTCTGACAAAGTTTTGAAGGTTATTTATGATAGATTTGTATGTATATTGATTTAGTGGCAGGTTGTCCGCCAATCGCCTAAAATGCAACATACTTAAAACCTTTGGATCCCTAAGCTGGATTTTGCAGCATGCCCGGGAGGAAATGCAGCTATGTTTTTCTCTCGCTCCCAGTCTAGCATGGAAGGTTTGTAGGTATAGCTGCGTAAAAATGTAAACAAATATTATGATTCAAAAAGGTAAACAAATATGATTTAAAGATACGAAATAAAGATTTCTTATTACCAAAGTCTACTTTTACTGTAAATATATTGTAAATAACTGCCTCCGTGGTCTAGTAGCTAGTGCCATGGACTCCTGATCCGGAGGTCCTGGGTTCGATTCCCAGGGGGGAAGCACAAAGTTCATATTTGAGAATTTATACATACATACATACATACATAACGTCACGCCTCTTTCCCGGAGGGGTAGGCAGAGATCACATCCTTCCATTTGCTACGATCCTTGCAAACTTCTTTCGCTTCATCTACATTCATCAATCTTTTCCTGCACGCTCGTCGGTTTAGGGTACTCCTGACCTGGCCTTTCCCTAGAACGTCCCCGATTTGATCGCGGTACGTTTTTATCACTTTGTTAATTTTTCCCCAGTTTGGTTAGGACATTGCAGGCTGAATCACCTGATTGTCCAAAAAAGAAAAAGATTTCGTGCTTCGGAGGGCACGTTAGGCCGTCGGTCCCGGTCGCTGTCTTTGATAGTGGTCGTTACTCAAACCATGTCAGAGGCCTGATAGTTGTGCTACTAGGCGGTTTAAAAACTCTGACACCAGGGTTCATCGGGTCGATAGACCCGATACCCAGAATCATAATCAGAATAGCATTTATTTGCCTACTTTGTGTATTACAAATTGTCCCTGTGGCCGGTGGGCTGTGCAGAGTTGAGTCAGCTAACTTATGTCCTAATAGATCTGTGTTTGCTGTGTTCTATTTATACATAAAGTGTTGAGTGTTTAAAGTATAGTATTATTAATTATTAATTGAAAATTTTATTATTTATTTTATTTTAAGTGGACGAGGAGACTTTGTTTTGTCAGTGGGCCACCGCCTGTATCCTTTCTTATTGG
The DNA here is from genome assembly GCA_949820665.1 of Scrobipalpa costella. Taxonomy (NCBI): domain Eukaryota; kingdom Metazoa; phylum Arthropoda; class Insecta; order Lepidoptera; family Gelechiidae; genus Scrobipalpa; species Scrobipalpa costella. The sequence continues at coordinate 845,541 of OX463315.1, forward strand.
GGTCATACAATATTTCACCTATTCTGTGATTAACCCTGAGGGGGTTGAATTCACCGTGAACCTGGTAGACATCGCCGGGGAGCATAATATCGTCTATTTCTAATCTTGCAACCATTTCAGCATCTTAGTGTTAAGGTCTTCGGCGCGTAGGTGCCAGGCTTCAATATCGGCCATTTCCCAGATCGCTTCCGTAGGTGTTCGTCTTGGTAGTTGTGCGGCACTTTACAGAGCTATTCTGTATTGGCATTCAATTTTACTTAGGTTTGTTGCGCTATACCTTGAAAGTAGTTGTACCCCTCCATAGTCCATCAATGGTAAAATGCAGGCCTGTATGATTGCCAGCTTCGTGTCTAGTTCTGCCTTCGCATGGTATCCTATTATCGACCCGAGGGCTCCTCTAACTTGTTTCAGTTTTTTGACAACCTTTTCAGTGTGCTGGTTCATCTTCATGTGTTTATCGAAGATGACACCGAGGTATCTGATCTGTGTTTGATAGCGTAGCGTTTGTTCTTTTAATTTCACTGTTGGCCGGTATTTGTTCTTTTTCGTGAACATGATGCATTCTGTTTTCTCTATGTTACATTTGAGCCCCCATCTAGTATAATAGTCAATGATGGCTTCCGCTGCCCATTCTGCGCATATGGCATGATCTGGATTCTTGTCTCTATTAAGTATACCCTCTGCGTACTGTGTAAGTTTAAGTCCTCTGATGTGGTGTTGTATATCCCAGATGTCGTGGACATATAGGTTTAAGATTACCGGTCCTAGAATTGAGCCTTGGTGCACGCCGTGGGGTATCTGTTTTTCTTTAGTTGTGGAGGTTCTAAATCTACCCTTCAGGTTTCTGCCATCGAGATAATTTTCAATTATTTTAATGATGTTATTAGGAACGTCTTTGTTCTGAAGTTTCTTGATCAGACCTTTGTGGTTTATCGAGTCGAATGCCTTCGATAGGTCTGTAGATTTTTTTTTTTTTTTTTTTATATATATATAGGCGAGCATTTGTCCGCCATCTCACCTGGTGGAAAGTGACGATGCGGACTATGTTGGAGCATACTCACCTATGTAGTGCCTATTCACTCTCGCCTTGAAAAGGCCCAGGTTATATTGTTCCATATATATTGATATCATGGAGACGCTGTTTTTTGCAGCTAGCGCATCGGTGATATTTTTTCCGGTACGTAGTATCTGGGTCGCTGCGTGTGTGTGCCTCTCGCCCTTGTAAATCCGTGCTGGAAAGTCAGTTGTAGCCGAGAAACCGTAGCGGTGAGTCTTCTCAGGATCAGTCGCTCGCACAGCTTGCCCATGATGTTGAGCAGTGTAATCGGGCGGTATGATGAAGCCTGACGATGGTCTTTGCCTGCTTTGTGTAGAAAAATGCAGACACCGGTTTTCCATCGCTTAGGGAAATAACCTGTGGACAATATAAAATTAGCAAGGGGCACGAATACCTCGGTGAAGACTTCTCCCCCAAGTTTGAGGGCATCTGCTTTGATTCCATCTGGGCCTGGGGCCTTCTTATTTTTGAATCTACTCAGCGCGAGTCGAACTTCGGCTTTTGATGTACGGTCAAGTGGTAAGAACGGAGTCGTCTTTTCAGTTCCTTCATCCTCCTCCGCTATCCTGGCCTCTTTAACAGTAGCTGTGTCAATGAGCATGCCTATTGTTTCTATTTCTGTACTGCATCCTGTAATGTTTGGTAGTTAAACAATTGGTTTTTTCATATTTCGTTGAATTCGCCACATTTGTGACCTATTGTCGCGCGGATCTTGCAGTTTATTAAGCCATCTCTTTTCGCTGTATTCTTTTAGGGCTTTTACAGATACCCATCCCGATACCCACTCGACAGAAGAAGATTGTAAATCATTTGTTTTCTATGATGACTTTGTCTCACAAAACTGACTTCTACGCAAAGTCTTTCACAGTGCGAGCGATCAAGCTGTGGAATGAATTGCCCGAAGACATTCGACGTGCACCGTCTCTTGAAACCTTTAAGAGCCGACTTAAAAAACATTACTTGGAAGAAATTACTATCTGATCATTATTTATCCTTCACTTTTATCCTGTGCTGTTGCTGTCATTTCCTTCGTCTAGATCTGGTTGTAGTTTGCATTATCCTATCTTCCATTAGTTTATGTATTAGTTTATTGTATATTATGTATTAGTTTACTTTACAATATCTATGTAGTAGCTTGTAACTAGTTTATGTATTATATGTAATGTATTTAGGATACATATTCTACTAGATTTGCAATATCCCGCTTACCGCTACGCATTTTTCTTTGACCCAAAGGTTGCCTGGAAGAAATTGCTACCTTAGCAATAAGGCCGCCTATGTTGTACTTGTTTTTTGTTGTTATCTGTTGTGTTCTATGATTTGTGTTCTTACGTGCAATAAAGTATTTATATGTTATGTTATGACTTTGACAAAATACTGGTCTAGGATTTAGTCATAATCCGGTTTTGATTAAAATCCTAGTATACAGTATATTAAAGCATTTAGGCTCGTTTTTATAAAGCGATCTCAAGTGCAGATTTGACAGACCGTTTTGTACTGAAATGACAATTCTTATACGAACTCAAACTCGCTGTCACTCTCGAGAGCTGATTAAAAATACGGGCGTTAGTCTATTAACTTGACTATTGATCAAAACCCGGACTTTGAGCAAAATCTTAGACGTTTTTCTGAATTATGAATGACCAGTATATTGTCAAAATCCGGGTTTTGATCAAAGAAAATCATTTTTTTAAATTAAATCCCCGATTTTATCATAATCTTGCGACATACGTAAATATATATATACGTATATTTTTTTTCTGTAGTAAAATTTCTGCACATTGCACGTAATATACCTAGCTATTAGAAAACCCAGAAGTGGGATACTGACGGCTAAACAAGACATTACAAGGCAGAATAATGCAAGAAAAACCACCTTCAATCTAAAAAAACTCAAGTATGTGTGTCCTGGGCCCGTATTAATAAACATCACTTGAGACTGACTGCTAGTTTGTGTTCGGATCAGAAATGCCATTTCAGTACAACACGGCCTGTCAAATCTGCACTTAATATTGCTCTCAATCTTGATATTGCTTTATAAATACGAGCCCTAATAATCTGTGTATGTGGTGTGCTAAAACGTGTTTTTTTTATTATTTGTAAACCATTTGTTCGCCATCTCACCAGATGGAAAGAGACGATGCGGATGATGATGGAGCATGATTACCTAGATAATGACTATTCACTCTTGCTTTGAAAAGGCCCAGGTTCTAAAATTCAAGAAACAGATCCGCAGGCAGAGATTTCCACTCCTTAGCTGTTCGCATTAAAAATGTTATTGCTTGTGATATTTTGATAATATGAGCTTTTTTTCCGTGCTTCGGAAGGCACGTTAAGCCGTTGGTCCCGGTTAATATCGTTTAATACCGGAGATATTCGTCGTTAAGCTACGTCAGAGGCCAGTGCTAAGCATTGGAGGCTTGAAAACTCTGACCTAATCTAGGATTGGGTCTGGTTTCCCTTCTTGGTTGCAGAGGTCAGATGGCAGTCACTTTGTGTAAAAACCAGTACCCTCTTTCAATCCCCTAGTTAAGGTAGCCGACCTCGTGAGATATGGGATAAGGCTAGGGAGATGAGAGATGATGATGATGAGCTTTTGACGATTGATCTGGAATCTTTTATTTTAAATATTCCCTAAAGTGCTTTGAGGAAAACGCTCCAAATTAATAAATTGTATAAATCTGGGAAGTGTATTAAAGTTATTCAAAAATCTGCAAATTAATTTGCCGTTATTTATTTTGCCTAAGATAGCTTTGATTTTTTTTTCACAGAAATATTTACCGTTTATAAGTTTATTGGTCAATATTTAATGAGGAAAAATTTATGGAAATAGTATTGTAGCGCACATAGATGGCGCCACGCCAAGAAACACCAGTCCTGAAACGCGGTATCGAAGTTTTCTCAGCGATCTGCATATAAACAACTTCCAAACTAGTCCACTTGGACTCCGGTCCCCTGGTCACGTGGTCACAACACCCGACCAGGCGGGTATATACCCTTTTCCCATCCGTCATCTCTCGGCCAACCGGCCTCTCAAGGAATGCTCCTAAAGTATCTTGTTTCGAAGAACTATTTAAGGGAATGTAATATTTCTATATGGAGCCTGGCATACTGTGAATGGCCAATCTTATTTAAAAAAAAACATTGCGGCCCACGATCAAACCTAAACCATTCGATTTTAAAAACAAATAAAAACATAAAAATACCTTTTAAGATTTTTGGCTTAAACATCACATTGCCTAGATATTTGAAATCAAAGATATCAGAATTTCGAAAATCATTATTATGTGAAAATATCTCAGTAATATGACGCTTTAGACAAAATCACCAAGTATATTTACGTTTTATGCTATCTCACTTCTTAGGTCTGCTGTAAGACATTTCATTTCAGAAATAAGCAGTACCTGTTGTGTCTTGATTCCTATGTAATTGTTCTGTGTATGTTTATGTGTACAAAAAACTGATTTTAGGTTTTTATTTACGTGTAGAATTGTATAGTTGAGGACTAATCGTGCGCCGAAAGATTTTTGTAAAATATAAGGGTAGCCATTCCAACTATGCCAAAAAGTTTACATACCCTTTCAAATACTTAAAATAGTCTTATTGCAACAACAAAATCAAGATCTTGAGTCGGACAGCGAAATTGAATTCGTATCAGAATTGTCATTGCAGTACAAAACGACCTGTAGAATCCATATTATTCATAAAATATACGCTAAAGTGTTTGTTTTTAAGGTTCCTATGAAAACAAACCTAAAGGTTGCCTGGCAGGAATTGCTACCTTAGCAATAACCGCCTATGTTGTACTTTTCTTACATTGTTATGTGTATTACCGTTCTTCCATGCTGGACTGGAAGCGATAGAAAAAACATAGAATGCACCAGCTGCATATCCTCCTGGGCATGCTGTAAAAACCAGCTAAGGGATCCGAGGGTTTCTGTATATTGCAATGTAGACGATGGGCTGACAACCTGTCACTAAATCAATATACCAAATAAAAATCTATCTTAAATAACACTCGAAATTTTGTCAAACGTGGCGGAACGACTTTTTTATAGGCCGTTTACGATCTACCTACCCCATTAGGGATAAAGGTGTGATTATATGTATGTGTATTTTCGTTGTAGGCGTCCATCCGTCCTTATAAGCAATAAAGTATATTGAAATTGAACCTAAAATACCACTCGCACGCATATCAAACCTGCCACCCCAGATATAAGAGCCACTTCTGTAACCAACTTCGCTTTTACCTCAAAATATACCTTAAAATTATTAGCGCTATCGTCTTTCCCAAACATAGCTACGAGCTAGCTACGAGTATGCTACGACGTAGCGTTCCGCTACGCTTTGCGCTACGGAGCTCTACGCTACGTCACGTTACGTTAGTGTACGTTGAAGAACTACGTTTTATTACGGAAATGCTGTGAGGATCTGGGTTTGATTAAAATAAATAAAGATGTGTTTACGTTGGTGCATTATTTATTGGAATACATACATATAATCACGCCTTTATCCCTAATGGGGTAGGCAGAGCGTAAACGACCTAAACAAAGGTCGTCAAAGTTTTGAGGGTAATTTAAGGTAGATTTGAATGTATATTGCTATAATGACAGGTTGTCAGGTTGATGCTTTTATCACTCGATACATGGTATATACATACAACAGTCACGGTATATACATACTAACATAAATCACGCCTTTATCTTCCATGCTGGACTGGGAGCGAGAGAAAAACATAGAATGAGCCAGCTGCATTTCCTCCCGGGCATACTGTAAAAACCAGTTAAGGGATGCGAGGGTTTCATTATATTACAATTTAGGCGATGGGCTGACAACCTGTCACTACAGTAATATACCTACAAATCTATCTTAAATATCCCTCAAAAACTTTGTCAGACGAGGCGGAACGACATTTATTTAGGTCGTTTACGCTCTGCCTACCCCATGAGGGATAAAGGCGTGATTATATGTATGTATGTATGTTATCCGTAATGGCCGATGACCAAAACAAAGGTCGTCCCCGAGGAATCCTGGTGTTTGAAGGTTAAACATTCTTAAAGCCAATTCGTAATCGGCAATGGGCTCGATTCTAGGTATGCCGGCTAAAACTAAAATTTCAATCTATTTGTCACTTTCAAACTAATAAAATTGAAAAAGGACATGCGATTTACACTCTATGGTTTAAAACTTTGTCCGCTAGATTGTGATGTGCTTTTGCACGTTTCCCCAGTACTTCTGTGATATGTGATAAAAATTACAGATAACGCATAGAACCATACATACATACATACATATAATCACGCCTTTATCCCTAATGGGGTAGGCACAGCGTAAACGAACTAAAGAAAGGTCGCTCCGCCACGTCTGACAAAGTTTTGAGGGTTATTGAAGATAGATTTGTAGGTATATTGCTGTAGTGACAGGTTGTCAGCCCATCGCCTAAATTACAATATACTGAAACCCTCGGATCCCTTAGCTGGTTCTTACAGCATGCCCGAGAGGATATGCAGCTGGCACATTCTATGTTTTTCTCTCGCTCCCAGACCCTCATGGAAGTTTCAGCAGCAGCTCCCAGACGCATAGAACCACCGACTTTAAATCATATACCAAAGGGATAGATCTCCTGTCCTTTTCCAATGTTTTTTCTGATAGTGACAAATAGATTTTAATTTTAGTTTTAGCCGGTGTTATCTAGAATCGAGCCCAATATTTGTCAGTTTACCCATATGACGCATAACGTACAAATCGCAAAATGAGCACAGGAATTGAAACTCTCAAACTATGTTTGGACGATGGATTAGAGAGCGCAGCGCAAAGGTGATTCAATTCAGATCCAGCACGTGTGTACTGAAATTGACTATCTTACTTAGGCCAATAATTATAAACAGTACTTGAGACTGAAAGCTAGTTTGAGTTCGTGTCGGAAGTGTCATTTCAGTACAATTTGGTCTCTCAAATCTATAATAAATATTGCTCTCAATCTTGAGATTGCTTTATAAATACGAGCATTACTGGTCTTATGCACCACAGAGCGAGCCCCATGGTGTAGTGGATAGGGCCGCTGCCTAATGGTTTGCATCCCACCACGTTTAAATATATTTTTGAGGAGAAACTCTAACAATGCTATTTTCTTTCATACTAGCAACCCGCTCCGGGTTCGCACGGAAATCATCAAGTTTCTTTACTATTTTATGCTTGTATTATACATATATACCTTGCTCTTGAATCACTCTATTTATTAAAAGAAACAGTATCAAAATCCGTTGCATAGTTTTAAAGATCTAAGCATACAAAGGGATATAGGGACAGAGAAAGTGACTTTGTTTTATACTATGTAGTGATAAAGGAACCGATGCGATGGAACGGCATTTCAGAGACGCATGTTTAGGCCCTGCTTTAAACGAATTTATTATTTTCTTTCTTTATTTATATGTGTTTTCGGTTGTTGAATTTCATATGTGCGTTAATCGGCACTGTTTCCGTGCTTCAGAAGGCACGTTACGCCGTTGGTCCCAATTAGTATCGTTTAATACCGTAGATATAAGTCGTTTAGCAATATCAGAGGCCATTGTTAAGCATTGGCGGCTTGAAACCTCAGACCTAATCTAGGATTGGGTCTGGTTTCTCTTCTAGGTCTCGCGAGTCAGATGGCAGTCTCTGTGTAAAAACCGGTATCCATCCCCTAAATTAGATAGCCAACCGGGATAAGGTAAGGAGATGATGATCTCATACAAATAATTACGCCTTTATCCTTAATAGAGTAAGCAGAGCGTAAACGATCTAATCAAAGGTCGTGTCATATCTGACAAAAAATACATACATACATACATAAAATCACGCCTTTATCCCTTATGGGGTAGGCAGAGCGATAAACGCCTCGTAAAAGGCGCTTTCGCCACGTCTGACAAAAATTGAGGGCACTTTTTGATTGAAAAGTGTATTGCTATAGTGACAGGTTGTCAGCCCATCGCCTAAATTACAATACACTGCAACCCTCGAGTCCCTTTTGCTGACTTCTACAGCATGCCCGGGAGAAAGGGCAGCTGGAACATGCTATGTTTTTCTATCTCTCCCAGTCCAGCATGGAAGGTTGACAAAAAATTTAGGGTTATTTAAGGTATGCACTACACCACATCTATAGTTTCCTCTTGTCTATGAGGCGGCTTTTATCACGCAAGCAAAGGCTTCGCTGCGAAATTTCCGCTTAAATCCACGCTGCATGAAAATAATGCCTTACTTTTTAATGGAGGAGCGAAAATAAGAAACATTTTTAAGGTGAATTTGCGCGGTACACTGTTTTGAGCAAAAAACTAATTTAAAAACTGTACCATATAGCTGTGTATTCAAGTGGAGTTTTTGCACAATTTGAAAGTTATTTTAAGTATACATAATGCCTTTTTGACTGGTATCTAGTTCCACTAAAATCATTTTTACATACATACATTTAATCACGCCTTTATCTATAATGGAGTAGCCAGAGCGTAAACGACCTAAAGAAAGGTCTGACAAAGTTTTGAGGGCTATTAAAGATAGATTTGTAGGCATATTGCTGTAGTCACAGTTTATCAGTCCATCGCCTAAATTGCAATATACTGAAACCCTCAGATCCCTTAGGTGGAGGAGATGCAGCTGGCACATTCTATGTTTTTCTCTCGCTCCCTGTCCAGCATGGACGCATTTTTAGGATCAAATTATACAAGGCTTTGTTTGTGTAGGTAATTTAAATTATGGTTTTGTATGGATGAATGATTTTAGAATGATTGTTTCCTAGATGTTGGGACACTTGTCGTGTATATGTCACAGGATTGTGATAAAATCAGTTTTTTGAAAAAAAAACTAGAATTTTGATCAAAACCCAGTTTCTAATAAAGTACTTATTTATTAAAAATTCTACGCCCAAGGGCCATAGGTATAGAATGAAAGTAAACTATACAATTTAAATCAATGCTGTAAATAGTTTTCCCATGTTGGCCTGGGAGCGAGAGAAAAACATAGAAAGTGCCAGCTAAATTTCTTCCCGGGCATGCTGTAAAAAACAGCTAATTGATCCGAGGGTTTCTGTATATTGAAATTTAGGTGATGGGCTGACAACCTGTCACTACAGCAATTTACGTACAAATCTATCATACATAACCGTCAAAACTTTGTCAGAAGTCGCGGAACGACCTGTTTTTAGGTCGTTTACGCTCTGCCTACCCCACTAGGGATAAAAGCGTGATTATATGTATGTATGTTTTAATTTCGCGCCTTAAAGTTTTGAGGTGCAAGAAAAGGACAGAGTGCGAATTCTGTCATTGGTTGGAAAGTGACAAATGTGGATCAGTATCGTCGTCTTATCGTGCTCTCCAAAGCACAAAATGCCAAGAATAAGTATTCACAAATTCTCAAAGCAATGTATGCAAACTGACGTGTTCTAAAACACTCTTGAGGCATTAAATTGGAAAAGCCATCAATCCCAACAAACTGTCTATAAATTTGAGGCAACAATGTTGATAAACGTGCCAATGATTGAAATATATCGTTACTTTGTAAAATGAGGTTAGCAAAGATTTATCACGCGAATAAAATATTCTACTAATTTCACTACACATGTTGCTTTAGATTTGTATGTATTTTATGCTCTTTTTTATTGTATAACAATAGAATAGTAGTCAAATTATAATCTTCTTATACCTAATAGTCACGCCTTTATCCTTAATGGGGAAGGCAGAGAGTAAACGACCTAAACGAAGGTCTTTCTGCCCGGTCTGACAATGTTTTGAGAGTTATTTAAGATATATTTGTAGGTATATTGTTGCAGTGATTGTTGCCCGCCCATCGCCTAAATTATAAAATACTGTAACCCTCGGATCCCTTAGATGATTTCTACTGCATGACCGGGAGGAAATGCAGCTAGAGGATTTTATGTTTTTCTCTCGCTCCTAGGCCAGCATGGAAGAAACATATCATAAAATTTGTACTCAACTGCCTCCGTGGTCTAGTAGCTAGTGCCATGGACTCCTGATCCGGAGGTCCTAGGTTCGATTCCCAGGGGGGAAACACAAAGTTGATATTTGAGAATTTATCACTTTGTGAATTTTTCTCCAGTTTGAGTAGGACATTGCAGGCTGAATCACCTGATTGTCCGAAACGAAAAATATTTCGTGCTTCGGAGGGCACGTTAAGCCGTCGGTCCCAGTCGCTGTCTTTGATAGTGATCGTTACTCAAGTCATGTCAGAGGCCTGATAGTTGTGCTACTAGGTGGTTCAAAAACTCTGACACCAGGGTTCATCGGGTCGATAGAATCGATACCCACTCGACAGAAGAAGAATAACATTTGTAAATATTCATAGCACCTACTTCTTCTTAGCGAGTGGATTATTGATAATAGGGTCCCGTTATCACCCTTTGGGTACGGAACCTTATGTACCTATTTAATTAATTATGATGAAATTTTCATTTATTTCCATGCTGGCCTCGGAGAGAAAAACATAGAATGTGCCAGCTGCATATCCTCCCGGGCATGCTGTAAAAACCAGCTAAGGGATCCTAGGGTTTCAGTATACTGTAATTTCTGGTCGATGGGCTGACAACCTGTCACTTCAGCAATGTACCCATAAATCTATCTTAAATATCCCTAAAAAAATTGTCCGACGTGGCGGAATGACCTTTGTTTAGGTCGTTTACTCTCTGCCTATCCCATTTAGGATAAAGGTGTGATTATACGTATTTGATTTATTATGATACAATTTATTTCTTTTCTTTTCACCTTAATTATCATAAAAATACATGTAATTGTCAGCACAAGATGAATGACTAGTATGAATCACGTTCATACATTATAATAATAAGCGGCTATTACACTACGTGCTAATTAGTATCCGATTTTATATACATTGCTTCCTAGTCTACGTTGACTTGAAATTAACCATATAGGCTAAGCAGCAATGTATATCAAATCAAATGCTAATTAGCAAGTAGTGTAATATCTGCTATAGAATTGAAAAACTCAGTCTGCCTGTCGCCACGTCGCTCACATGCTACCCACGTGTTTTGGCGCCAAAATTGCAGGGGAAATGTGACGTCACAGATTCTTGGTAAGTGCTATAACTGCCTCCGTGGTTTAGTGGTCAGAGCCTTGGGCTTACTAGGTCCTGGGTTTGATTCCCAGGAGATAGAACACAGAGCTGATATTTGTCTTTTTATCACTTTGTGAGGTTTTCCTCAGTTTGGTTAGGACATTGCATGCTGAAAGAAAAATAAAATTATTCCGTGCTTCGGAGGGCGCGTTAAGCCGTCGGTCTCGGTCGCTGTCTTTGATAGTTGTCACTCAAACCATGTCGGAGGCCTAATAGTTGTGCTACTAGGCGGTTTGAAACATCTAACTCCAGGGATTACCAGTAGTAATTCGACTTGAAAATCCACTCGCTAAGAAGAAGAAGCTACATGTGGAAAATGTGACAGTAGTTGCGAACAAGATTAAATTAAGTGTTCTAATGAGTTTGAATCTAGATTCCAACGGCTCAAACTAAAATTAAAATATATCTGTCACTGTCAGAATATTAAACTTGAAAAAGGACAGGCCATTTATACTCTATGGTTTTACACTTTGTCCGCTAAATTTTGACGCGTTTTTGCACGTTTCGCCTGATGACGCATCTGATAACGCATAAAACCACTGACTATACATCAAAAACTGGAGAGAATAGATTTCCTTTCCTTTTCCAATGTTTTAATCTGAAAGTGACAAATAGATTTAAATTTTTGTTTTAGCCGGTAAACCTAGAATCAAGCCCAATAAATGTCTGTACCTGACAATCAAAAATGCATACATACATACATACATAAAATCACGCCTTTATCCCTTACGGGGTAGGCAGAGCGTAAAACGCCTCCTAAAAGGTGCTTTCGCCATGTCTGACATAAATTGAGGGCAATTTTAGATTGTAATGTGTATTGCTGTAGTGACAGGTTGTCAGCCCATCGCCTAAATTACAATACACTGTAACCCTCGAATCCCTTTTGTTGACTTTTACAGCATGCCCGGGAGGAAGGGCAACTGGAACATTCTATGTTTTTCTTTCTCTCCCAGTCCAGTATGGAAGAAAATAAAAAAAAAACAATCAAAAATGTTTTTCTCTATTGCGTCCTCGTACCCCCGAAACGGGTAAATAGAATTCGACAATAATGGAATGTGCACCTGTCAAATGCGCCATGCAAATCTTAAATGTCAAAATATTATGGAACAATCGCACGGTTGATGTTTCTTTTTAAGTGTATTGTTATTGTTTTCTCGCATAAAGAGAGAAAAGAACTATACTTCTCTCTGCTGAAATAGTAATTCAAGGTTTATTTTGCATTCTTCTTCTTCTGTCGAGTGGGTTTCGAGTCTATGGACCCGATGAACCCTGGTGTCAGAGTCTTTAAACCGCCTAGTAGCACAACTATCAGGCCTCTGACATGGTTTTTGGGTAACGATCACTATCAAAGACAGCGACCGGGACCGACTGCTTAACGTGCCCTCCGAAGCACGAAATCTTTTTCTTTCTCGGACAATCAGGTGATTCAGCCTGCAATGTCCCAACCAAACTGGGGAAAAATTCACAAAGTGATAAATTCTCAAATATCAACTTTGAGTTTTCCCCCCTGGGAATCGAACCCCGGATCTCCGGAGCTAACTAACTGCCTGACTAACTAACTGCCTCCGTGGTCTAGTGGCTAGTGCCATGGACTTCCACGGAGGCAGTTAGTTAGTCGACTGCCTTCTCTTCTTCTTGGCCTTCCAAATTTACGCGACCTTAAATTGTTTTTGTCTAGACCTCGGAGTAATGTACTATTATTGCACATAAACACAGAAATGACAAATTCAATAGACAGAAAAGTAGTATAATTGGCGACCTTATTGCTAAGGTGGCAATATCTTTCAAGCAACCAGGCAGTAGTAAACAGCGGAATCACTACATATACATAGTATAAAACAAAGTCGCTTTCTCTGTCCCTATATCCCTATGTATGCATAAATCGTTAAAACTACGCAACATATTTTGATGCGGTTTCTTTTAATGGATAGAGTGATACAAGAGGAAGGTTTATATGTATAATACATGCATAATATATTAGAGAAACACTAATGATTTCCGTGCGAAGCCGGGGCGGGTCGCTAGTAGTAGATAAATTGACGTTGTATGGCATGGTACCTACCATACGGAAACAACTATGTAGAATTATTCTAGAATAGCCATAAATCAGAATGCACATATTGTTGGCCATAAATAACCTCTAGTATGCCCTGTTGCCATGTAGCAGCCGGTCACGTCCGAATATTAGGCTGAATATTGCAGTGAAGACATAGTTCCGTGGTGTAGATAGATAGATAGATAAAACGTTTATTTGGTACTACAGACACACAAATTTTACACAAACAAAAAGTTCTGAAATTAAAATACAATAAACAAAAATAAACATCAGATAACATGTACTTACATGTAAACTTAAGACAATGTGTGCTGTAGCAGTGCAAATAGGCAATAGTGTAGTGGTTTGGAACGTGGCCTGCTGATTTAGAGAGTGTAGGTTCATTTTGAAAATAAGATTGAATATTGCAGTAAAGACAAACTTCGTAGGTGTAGTGGTTAGGGACGTGGCCTGCTGATTCAGAGAGTGAAGGTTCGTTTTCAAAATAAACCTCGTTTTGTAAATTAGGCCTCGTATTTATAGAGCGATCTCAAAATTTATATCAATATTAAGCATGAATGTGACAGGTTATTATGTACTAAAATTACATTTCTGATACGAACTCAAACTCGCTGTCCGTCTTAAGTGCTGATTATAAATATGGGCCATGAAATGGTTATTACCTGCTTGAAATTTATTCATCAGTTGGCCTTTGTAGTTTTACCCAACACATCCTACATATTCAAACTGTGCCAAAAGGACTCCATATTTCTGTGTCTAAGGATCTAATTAAAGGGCTGCGTAATTATAGCTAAGGCCGAAAAGTGTCCTATCCCGTTTATACTTACATACATACATATAATCACGCCTTTATCTCTAATGGTGTAGGCAGAGCGTAAATGACCTAAACAAAGGTCATTCCGCCACGTCTGACAAAATTTTGAATGTTATTTAATATAAGATTTTTATACTTACAACTACCTAAAAATCTATGACGTAAACATTTTGTGAATGAGGATACCAAAGCAAAACACATACATACACAAAATAACGCCTTTTTTCCCTAATGGGGTAGGCAGAGCTAAAACGTCGTTCCGCCACAACTGACAAGTTTTAAGAGGTTACTACAGTTAATGTTGTATATTGGTATAGTGACAGGTTGTCAGCCCATCGTCTGAACTTGCAATAAATACACTATAATCCTCGAATCCCTGACCTGTTTTTTTCAGCATGCCCGGGGGTATATACAGTTGGTACATTCTATGTGTTTCTATCACTCCCAGTCCTGCATGGAAGAACGGTGAAGGAAAACATCGTGAGGAAACCTGTACACAAATAAAAGAAATTTAAAGTTTGTGTGTGAAATCGAACAATCCGTACTGGGCCCTCGTGGTTGACTTACATGCAAAATTACGTAGTTTTACCGAATACGCCGGTAAAATACGAAAATTTTACGGTCATGTATATAGATTACGGTAAAATTACCGGCGACTTATAACGTTTTAAGAGGAACGTTTATGAAGTGAAAACTCGATTACTAAGTGAAAAATTGTTCAGTGGTTAGAAAACTAGTTCAGTTTTCAGATTTGATAAAAAAAACAGTTTTGAAAAAAGTTGTTCGGTTTTAAGATAAGTTTTTCAGTTTTAAGATAAGCAGTTTAATTATTGGAAAAGTCGTTTAGTTTGAGAAAAGTTGTTCAGTTTAACTTAGTAACCAGGTGTCATACCCAGGGTATGTATAATGTCTGTAAACACAATGCTGTTGCCCTATTTTTCAAGTAGTCCTGTAATAATAATAATATAATATAGCCATTTATTTCCATGCAATTCAGTACATTATAAAATAATACATTAATAATTACAGTTCATTTATAAAATTCATTCTTAAATTAGTGTTAAGAATTCAATTAATTATGTTATTTAAAATATAATTACAATTCAAATTAAGTTATTACAGATGATCATGACGTATATTGCTCTATAGCAATTGTCCACCTGTCACTATTGACAGGTTGTCAGCCCATCGCCTAAAATTGCAATATAAGATAACCTTCGAATCCATTAGCTGGTTTTTACAGCATGCTCTGGAGGTGATACAGCTGGCACATTCTATCCTTTTCTATCACTCCCAGTTCAGCATGGAAGAAACACAACCCGTGTCAAATGCCTATTTCTTATAAGTTTGTTATTTTTTCGTGGGTTTGTTATTTTAAGATCGTTCCGCCACTTTTGACAAAGTTTTGGAGGTTATTTATGATAGACTTGTATGTACATTGCTGTAGTGACAGGTTGTCAGCCCATCGCCTAAAATGCAACATACTGAAACCCTCTGATCCCTTAGCTAGATTTTACAGCATGCCCGGGAGGAAATGCAGCTGGCACATTCTATGTTTTTCACTCGCTCCCAGTCCAGCATGGTCAAATAAACATAACAAAGATAATTTAGAACCTAAGATTCTCGATTAATTGTGTTTTTAGTGAGTTATGATTTTTAACTGATATGGTAAAGAGCCCGACGATGTAGTAAGAGCCCGATGGTGTAGTGGATAGGGCCGCTGCCTCCTAAACGGGAGGTCGTGGTTCGAATCCCACCACGTACTAATGTGTTTTCCGGTTTTAGAATTTCATATGTACGTTTATTCGGCGCTTTTTCCGTGCTTTGGCAGGCACGTTAAGCCGTTGGTCCCGGTTAATATCGTTTAATACCGTAGATATTACTCGTTAAGCCATATCAGAGGCCAGTGCTAAGCATTGGCGGCTTGAAAACTCTGACCTAATCTAGGATTGGGTCTGGTTTCCCTAATGGGTTGCGGAGCTCAGATGGCAGTCGCTCTGTGTAAAAACCAGTACCCTCGTTCAATCACCTAGATTAGGTAGCCGACCCCGTGAGATACGGGATGAGGCTAGGGAGATGATGATGTGCATAACACAGTACAGATGAATATGAACAGACTAGGATCGTTCTCGAGACGGACCAATGAGGACGCTTGAAGGACCAATTAGGTCTGACTGGCTGATCCCGATACTTGAGTTTTGTTTGATCAAAAGTATCAATGTGATGATTTCATACACATACTGTTGAGTTTTGTTATTTGATGATGTAACTTTTGAACAAATCTGATTTAATCCACCGAACTACTATTATACTGCGATATAATCCTCTGTACTGTGCGATATAATACTTCCATGCTGGTCTGGGAGCGAGAGAAAAACATAGAATGTGCCAGCTGCATTTCCTCCCGGGCATGCTGTAGAATCCAGCTAAGGGATCCGAGGGTTTCAGTATATTGTAATTTAGGCGATGGGCTGACAACCTGTCACTACAGCAATATACCTAGAATTCTATCTTAAATAACCCTCAAAACTTTGTCAGACGTGGCGGGACACCTTTGTTTAGGTCGTTTACGCTCTGCCTACCCCATTAGGGATGCAGGCGTGAATATATGTATGTATGTATAATCCTCTGTAATTTGAAGTGTCTTATTTCTTCCATGCTGGCCTGGGAGAATAATAAAAACATATAATGTGCTAGCTGTATTTCCTCCCAGGAAATAATGTAAAAACCAGCTAAGGGATCCGAGAGCTTCAGTATATTGTAAATCAGGCAACGGGCTGACAACATGTCACTACAGCAATATACCTGAAAATCTATCTTAAATAACCCTCGAAGCTTTGTCAGACGTGGCGGAACGACCTTTTTTTAGGAAGTTTACGCGCTGTCTACCCTATGAGGGATAAAGGCGTGATTATTTGTACCCCATTAGGGTTAAAGGCCTTATTACATGTAAGTATGTTCAGTCGCCAGGGCTCATTGGTTCGTTATTCAACTGCCTCCGTGGTCTAGCGGTCTGAGCCATGGGCTCTCGACCCGGAGGTCCTGGGTTCGATTCCCGGCGGGGGACAATGACTTTGTGTTATTGTTTCTAGTTTGGTTAGGACATTGCAGGCTGATCACCTGATTGTCCAAAAAGTAAGATGTCTATGCCATCGGATGGGCATGTAAATAGTCGGTCCTGCGCCTGAATTATCTCTGGTCGTGTCAGTCAGTCTGTCCCATCAGAATAAGAGATTGAGGGAAAAAGAATGTACCTGTGTGTAGCGCAAACACTTGGGCACTAAAAACAAGTCCTGCGCAGTTGGCCCATCTCCGGGAGATTGGCCGCCATCACCGAAAATCGGTGGGAGGACTATTATTATTCAACTCAAAAAACCTACTCGCTATGAAGAAGAATTCATTCCGTCCGTATGTCTCAAAATACCCTTATCGGAAAAGCATTTACTAGTTTGACTATTTCCGCCTTTCAATTAACCCTAGCCCCTTAAACGTGTCAAGCGACAAATTGTACAACTTGTCGGGCAATTACTTGTACAACTTGTTGGGTCAAGGGTACATGGCTAATTAAATTTGTCCTTCCGCTTTTGTTCAGTTGACTCCAAGTTTCTATTAATAGAAATTGCTTTTGGGAGATAGGTCAATGGGTTGTCAAGAAGACTTCCGCCCTGAGATATCACCTACGCTGCCTTAGGGAAATAGTAAAATCCACTAGATACATACATACATTAATCACAGCTTTATCGCTAATGGGGTAGGCAGAGCTTAAACGACCTAAGGTCGTTCCGCCACGTCTGACAAAGTTTTGAAATTTATTTCAGATAGATTTGTTGGTATATTGCTGTAGTGATAGATTGTCAGCCTTTCGCCTAAATTGCAATATACAGAAACCCTCGGATCCTTTAGCTGGTTTTTAAAGCATGCCAGGGAGGAAATGCAGCTTGCGCATTCCATGTTTTTCTCTCGCTCCCAGTCCAGCATAGAAGTAACTACAATCTTGTTTCACCATAAAATCCGCAATCTACCCTAATTGACCTAAATAAACACTAAAATCCGCGTTAACTCTATTTCCTGCGGCCAATAAATCGTTCTAACTTACCTCGACGTCCACCCACTCCAGTAACAAAATTACAAAGCAAAAGCTTTACCGGATGTAAGGGACACCGTCCCGCAAACTGATATGGGTTGCTCAGACAACGACAGTGAACAAAAAATAAAAATTGCCTTTTCCATACAAGATGTCCACATTAATCCGAAAATTTTAATAGAAAAGCCAAATTTTTATTTCACTTCCTGAAAGAATTTCGCTCCCAGTCCAGCAAGGAAGAATCCACTAGCTCACGATTGAAGAAAATAAATAAAACGTTGAGTCTATTAACTTAGAAAAAAACGGTTCTAATTGTCTAATAGCACAGCTAATAGGCCTCTGACATGGGTTTGACTAACTATCAAAGAAAGCGAACTGGACCATAGGCTTAACGTGCCCTCGAAACATTTTTCTTCCTGATGATCAGGTAATTCAGCCTGCATTGTCCTAACCAAACTGGGAAAAATCTGGCAAAGTGATCAATTAACAAATAGGTGTTCCGCCCTTGGGATTTGAACCCAGGACTTCCGGATTGAGAGCCCGTGGCTCAGACCACTAGACCTTGAAAGCAGTAAGACAATATCATTTACTAGACTATGGTTAAATAAATTAAATAGTTTTATGAAAATTTAGAAGGACGGCTCGATTAGTGTTTAGTAAGCTTGGGTTATTCCTTTATGCCTAAGACGTGACGCGGTTTCATCAAAAGAGAGCCGTAGTGGCGCCCTCATCAGTTAAAAACTAACTAAAACACAATGAATCGACAATCTTCCATGCTGGACTGGTAACGAGAGAAAAACATAAAATTTGCCAGCTGAATTTCCTCTCTGGCATGCTGAAAAAACCAGCTAAGGGATCCACTCTAAGTTATTATTAAGTGACTAAAATATCAGCTGATTTGTTAAAATAAATCATCATCTTCTTAGCCTTATCCCGTATCTCACAGGGCCGGCTACGTAATCTAGGGGATTGAACGAGGGTACTGGTTTTTACTGGTCACTGGCCTTAAACGATATTAACCGGGACCAACGGCTTAACGTGCCTTCCGAAGCACGGAAAAAGCGCCGAATAAACGTACATATGAAATTCGAAAACCGAAAAACTCATTGGTGCGTGGTGGGATTCGTCTACAACCTTCAGCTCAGGAGGCAGCGGCCCTATCCACTACACCATCGGACTCTTCAAAATAAATAGGTAAATATAGAATGGTAAATCACATTTCCCTTCTTCTTACTGCTTTTATAACCCTAATGGACTCGAAGTACGTAAAGGAGCTTTTACCGAAATGTCTGCCTCTCTAGGGCCTTTGCCTAGTAAAATCTAATTATTACTGCTAGTCTTTGACTTTGTCTTTCATGGTGGACTAGGAGCAAGAGAAAAACATAGAATGTGCCAGCTGCATTTCCTCCCGGGAATGCTGTAGAAACCAGCTATGGGATTCGAGGGTTTCTGTATATTGTAGTTTAGGCAACGGGCTGACAACCTGTCACTACAGCAATATGCCTACAAATCTATCTTAAATAACCGTCAAAACTTTGTTATATTTGGCGAACGAATTTTGTTTACGTCGTTTAAGCTCTGCCTACCTCATTAGAGATAAGGCGTGATTATATGTATGTTTTTGACTTGGTTCTGTAGTCGGTTCTTTAAGACTCAAAGCTCGTGAATCTAAACCATGTAGTAATGGCCGATATTGCGGGATCTAGATACAAATATAATATTCCGTGGTCTAGTGGTCTGAACCATAGGTTCCCGATCCGGAGGTACTGGGTTCTATTCCCAGGAGGGGACACAATGTGGACGTTTATCTATTTATATTTATATATTTATGACTTGGTGAGGTTTATCCCTGTTTGGTTAAGATATTTCAATCTAAACTTGCCCCCAATTTATGTCAGACGTGGCGAAAGCGCCTTTTAGGAGGCGTTTTACGCTCTGCCTACCCCGTAAGGGATAAAAGCGTGATTTTATGTATGTATGTTATGTATGTTGGTTAAGATATTGCAGGCTGAATCACATGATTGTCCAAAAACAACGTTAAGCCGTCGGACCCGGTCGCTGTCTTTGATAACGGTTGTTATCCAAATCATGTGAGAGGCCAAATAGCTGTGCTACTAGACGGTGTGAAAACTCTGACACTAGGGTTCATCGGGTCGTTGTTCGATTCAAGAACTCACTTACGGTAACACGTCTTTTACCATTACGAAACACACAGACTATCAATAGCTTAGTAAACGGAGTCTTATGTTTATTTGATAAAATACGGTGAATGACCATAATAAGTAAGCCGATAGGGCCTAAGTGGAAGCCCCCTTATAATTAAAAAAAAAAACAATACAATACAAGATACTTCATTGCACAAAGAAGCAAAAATACATACAGCAGTAAAGTAAGGAACAAAACAGTACAATATAGGCGGCCTTATTGCTAAAGCAGCAATTTCTACCAGGCTACCTTTGGGTATTAGGATAGTATATAGCAGATAGCGGGATAGTGCATACTAAGTTCATCTTAATACTTAAACAATAACTCACTAAAAACACAATGAATTAAAAAATACTGTTGCTGTCATTTCCTTCGTCTAGTTTTATCTGATTGTAGTTTGCATTATCCTATCTTCTATTAGTTTATGTATTAGTTTATTATATATTACGAGTATGCATTCGTTTATTTTACAAATACCCATGTAGTAGCTTCTACTTATTTTAAGTATTATATGTAATGTAATGTATTTAGGTTACTAAGGTTTGCACTATCCCGCTTACCGCAACGTTTTTTTTTTCTTTCACCCAAAGGTTGCCTGGAAGAAATTGCTATCTTAGCAATAAGGCCGCCTATATTGTAGTTGTCTTTTTTTGTTATCTGTTGTGTTGTATTATTTGTATGTTTACGTGCAATAAAGTATTTTTATGTTATGTATTGAAAATCTGGTCAAAACAGACTCAAGTGATAGTTATAAAGATAATTTAGAACCTTACAAATTAGCGACTTTTAGTTCGTTGTAGTAACAGGTAGAAATTGACTTTGGTGGCCGCTGATCGCAATTTTTCTACCTGTTACTACAACAAACTATGAATAGCTAATTTATAGGGTTCTCAATAATCTTAATTTATTGTAGTTAAATTTGTTGTTTTCATCAACATATTGATGTGGTAAGGAAGAGCGGTGTCTCTCAACACAGGTGTTAAGCTTAATACGGGATATTTGTCAAATTTAAATGTATTAGAAGGAAATAAACATTTTCTTTTATTTATTTATCTTTATTACTAGTACTTGGGTCTGTTGGACCGTATTTTCGATTCAATCATGTTTTATTTTATCTAATGGGGGAACCACATAGGCTCTATAGGCACCTTATATTGCCTTATATTGCCAAATACTGAACTTCGTTTAATAGGAAGCAAACCTCCAAATAAATTGTTTTCCATAATTAGTTCTCCAATATTTCGGCAAAAGCAACCAAAAGCTAACACAAAGTTTCTAATCACAACGCTACCAACAGTGCGGTCCCTGATACGATAAAACCACTTACCGCTCCCATGGGCAGTTCCACTGTGTTCCAAGACCACTGTTCTTATAAACCAACACATACATACATACGTATAATCACGCCTTTATCCCTAATGGGCTAGGCAGAGCGTAAACGACCTAAACAAAGGTCGTTGCGCCACGTCTGACAAAGTTTTGAGAGTTATTTAAAATAGATTTGTAGGTATATTGCTGCAGTGACAGGTTGTCAGCTCATCGCCTAAGTTGCAATATACTGAAACCCTCGTATCCCCTAGCTGATTTTGACAGCCTGCCCGGGAGGAAATGCAGCTGGCACATTGTATGTTTTTCTATCACTTCCAGTCCAGCATGGAAGTATAGTTCCAAAACCACTGTTCTTATAAACCAACACAAAGTTTGTATTTACAACGCTACAATAATGCGCGCCCTGGTACGACAGAACCTTTCACTACCCCCATTGGGCAGAGGTAGAGATTAATTTATTAATAACTAGCGACCCGCCCCGGCTTTACATTGAAATCATCAGTGTTTCTCTACTATATTCTGCATGTATTATACATCTAAACCTTCCTCTTGAATCACTCTATCCATTAAAAGAAACTGCATCAAAATCCGTTGCGTAGTTTTAAAGATATATACATACATAGGGATATAGGGACAGAGAAAGCGACTTTGTTTTATACTATGTAGTGATAGTGATAGGCAGTTCCGCAGTGCTCCAAAACAACAACTGTTCTTATTAAAGTTTGTAATCACAACACTGCGCTCCCTGATACGATTGAACCACTTATTACCCATGGGTAGTTCCACAATGCTTGAAAACCACTGTTCTTATAAACCTGCTCAAAGTTTGTGATCACAACGCTACAACACTGCGCTTTCTGATACCAAAGAACCACTAATAACTCCCATGGGCAGTTCCACAATGATCCAAAACCACTGTTCTTATAAACCAAAATAAAGTTTGTAATCACAACGCTACAACACTGCGCTTTCTGATACGATAGAACCACTAATAACTCCCATGGGCAGTTCCACAATGATCCAAAACCACTGTTCTTATAAACCAAAATAAAGTTTGTAATCACAACGCTACAACACTGCGCTCTCTGATACGATAGAACCACTCACCACCCCCTTGGGCAGTTCCACTGGGCTCCAAAACCACTGTTCGTATTGCTTATTTATTATTAGTTACAAACGTTCACATAAAATCTTATAAACCAACACGAATTTTGTAATTCTTTTAAAATATAAATACATATATGTGATAGAAAAACATATAATCTGCATTTCCTTCCGGGCATGCTGTAAAAACAAGGGCAATTTTAGACTGAAATGTGTATCACCAGGTTGCAGTGATAGGTTGTCAGCCCATCGCTTAAATTGTAATACACTGATACCCTCGAATCCTTTAGATAGTTTTTACGGCATGCCCGGTTTTATAATGTTTATTTATTTATTTATTTAATTTGAATAACTACGGCGTACCAATTACAGTCATCGAGGGTAAAAATATCAAGTACAGTAAACATTTGTGTCAATACAATAGAAAATTCATTAAAAACAAACAGATTATTTACAGAAATTGAAGATATGTCAAGAGGTTATAAGATTAATAAATAATAAGAAAAATAGAGAATACCGATCCAATAAACTTGCCAATAAAATATTAAATTTATTAATCATCTGTCATTTGAATAGAACTATCACATGTATATCTAAAAGGTGATTCTCGGTGAAGCCAATAAAAGCTCAAGGATTTGTATTTTGGTAATATTCTACAACTACACGAAGATGATTTGAAACACTCATACACACATACATGTACGCCTTTCCCGAATGCGGTAGGCAGAACGTAAACGTTCAAAAAAACAGTACATACAAGCATGGTAGTACTCAGAACTAAAAAAAAATTGCAAAAGCTTCCTTTTTTGGAGCATGGAGGAACTACTTCCCAATTTGTCACTGTCTGGCAACGCGGAAGTGGCTAAACTGTGTGATTTGTAAACGCCTTTTCATTGCTGCTGTTACAAAGCTATATCTCTATAGCGACGGAAGTCAAAGCGACGTGTATACAGAAAATAGTTTTATCATCGCTTTAAGTGATATATTACACCCATCGTGATATAAGACCCGAAGATTGAAGAAGCTATAACTTATAAGTCGTGTCACAGAATAAATAATGGTGCAGGTACGGGAAAATGCTGGCCTGGGAGCGAGAGAAAAACATAGAATGTGCCAGCTGCATTTCCTCCCAGGCATGCTGTAAAAAACAGCTGAGGGATCCGAGGGTTTCAGTATATTGTGATTTAGGCGATGGACTGACAACCTGTCACTACAGCATTATACCTACAAATCTATCTAAAATAACCCTCAAAACTTTGTTGCACGTGGCGGAACGTTTGTTTGGGTAATTTGCGATCTGCCTACCCCATTGGGGATGGGGGCGTGATTATATGTATGTATGGTGCGGGAAAATAATTTAGATATATGAAGAGCGTTTTGTAGATT
Organism: Scrobipalpa costella; assembly: GCA_949820665.1. Lineage (NCBI taxonomy): Eukaryota > Metazoa > Arthropoda > Insecta > Lepidoptera > Gelechiidae > Scrobipalpa > Scrobipalpa costella. The sequence goes on from OX463315.1 coordinate 869,695, forward strand.
GTTGCAAATGCAAACCTATAGTATTTCCAACTCAGTTTTAGAATAAAGGTAAACAAAGTTGTATGTCTTTTTATTCAAAAACACATTTCAAATAAAAATTATACGTGTTGGTAAATTTGTTAAATGACTAAAACTATCATTTCATGATGTTATCATTCTAATAGCTAAAACTTATTTTAAAAACAAGATATTCGATTAAAAGACATATAACTTTGTTTACCTTTATTCTAAAATTGAGTTGGAAATACTACAGATCAGTCCATGTTTCTGCATAACATTAGTTCATATTTTTTTGAAAAAAACACAAAAATAAAAGAAATGTTTTTCATAGAACGCAAGATAAGATTGGGCTCAATAAGATTTATATTTTTTAAATGTTATGAAAGTCAAAATATTGAGAGAAATATTGGCTAGAGGTATTTACAGCTATTTGCCAAACATCAATACAATATACTTATTGCACAAAAAATATAAATTAAAAATTACATAAACACAAAAGTGGTAAAATTGGCTGCCTTATTGCTGATGTAGCAATATCTTCCAGGAAACAGAAATTAAAACAGATTCTAGCTCGAATCTGCATAGACTGCTTATTCCAGCTATGTGCATATTTGTGAATATACATACATATATCACGCCTTTATGCCTAACAGGGTAAGTAGAGCGTCAACGACCTGAACAAAGGTCGTTCCGCCACGGCTGCCAAAGTTTTGAGGGTTATTTAAGATAGATTTTTAGGTATATTGCTGTAGTGACAGGTTGTCAGTCCATCGCCTAAATCACAATATACAGAAACCCTCGGATCCCTTTGCTAGATTTAACAGCATGCCCGGGAGGAAATGCAGCTGGCACATTCTATGTTTTACTCTCGCTTCCAGTCCAGCATGGAAGTACTTCTAATATAAATTTATTTATTTATTTAACAGTTTATTGTACACAATAAAATACAAAAGACATATACATATAAAACAAAGACACAACAGGCACAGCTTATTTCTAAAAAGAAATCTCTTCCAGCAGACCTAAGCTATTGAAAAAACATTCTGAGAGGCAGATACGACTACTAATACACAATATTTTTAATATATTAAATAATTCTTACTCACTACGTATAGATGTTTTGAAAATTGTGTTGATAACATTACCTGAAAGCAAAAAATAATAATATATAAAACATTCAAAACATAATTACGATTTAAGTACGTATGATTATTATTCTAAAACCAATGTCAACAATGCCAACAAAACAAACTGAAAGCCACCACAATTCCACAAAGGGAAATATAAAATCAGAGTAAATATTTCATTTAACAGTATTCGCATAGCATCATACCCAATAACCGAACAGGGAACCACAGACTATAAATTTATTATCTTTGAATTTATTATCTTAGCATTTCCGTTCTATACCCACCTGGATTTGCACAAAGTTCAATAGACAGACACGGCGAATATAATTCAGATACATAGCGGCGACGCTAAAGTTTTTTCTTTGACGTACACGTAGGTTTGCTCTTGGCATTTTTTTACCCGACTCTCAAGGAAGGGTCATGTTTTTCGCGCGTATCTTGTATGTATGTTTTGATTTTCTTTTATTATCATGAATTTGACAATTTAGGGTATCGTTTGATTGGTCTACTAGCACCCAAGTGTTCTTACATTAGAGAAGTTTTTAAAATTTAGAAATGGCGGATTATAGGCGCTAAATTGTATTTAAATATATTTTTTTCGACTGAACCTATCGAGTGGGGTACCTAAATAAAAGTAATTAAATGTGATTACCAATAACTATAAATGATTCATATGTTTAATCTTAATTTTAGAGTAATTAATGCATTAAAACATTTTTATAGTTAGGTTAGGTTAGGTCGTTTACGCTCTGCTTATACCATTCGGGATAAAGGCGTGATTATATGTATGTATGTACTACAGTCGGGTTGATTGTGAAGTTTTTTTTTAATAACTTGTTGTGCTAAGGATGATGAAGTCGACAATGGATCGACCTCACCCAAAAACTTTAAAGGAATTCTTCTTCTGTCGAGTGCGTATCGAGTCTATCGACCCGATGAACCCTGGTGTTAGAGTTTTTAAACCGCCTAGTAGCACAACTATCAGGCCTCTGACATGGTTTGAGTAACGACCACTATCAAAGACAGCGACCGGGACCGACGGCTTAACGTGCCCTCCGAAGCACGTTTTTTTTTTCGGATAATTAAGTGATTCAGCCTGCAATGTCCTAACAAAACTGGGGAAAAATTCACAAAGTGATAAATTCTCAAATATCAACTTTGTGTTTCCCCCCTGGGAATCGAACCGAAGACCTCCGGATCGGGAGTCAATGGCACTAGCCCCTAGACTACGGAGGCAGTTAAAGGAATTGATATACATACACACATATAATCATGCCCTCATTCCTTATGGGGTAGGCAGAACGTAAACTACCTAAACAAAGGTCGTTCCGCCACGTCTGACAAAATTTCAAGAGTTATTTAAGATATATTTGTATGTATATTACTGTAGTGACAGGTTGTCAGCCTATCGCCTTAATTGCAATATACTGAAACCTTCAGATCCCTTAGCTGTTTTTTACAGCATTCCCGGGAGGAAATGCAGCTGGCACGGCACATTCTACGTTTTTCTCTCGCTCCCAGTCCAGCATGGAAGAAAAAATATATATTCTATAAAATACTATCACAAGTATTAAAACTATAATGGGATCCGAGTGTTTCAGTATATTGCTATTTAGGCGATAGGCTGACTACCTATCACTATGGCAATATACCTACATATCTATCATAAATAATCCTCAATACTTTGTCAGACGTGACGGAACGACTTTTGTTTAAGTCGTTTACGCTCTGCCTACCCTATTAGGGATAAAGGCATGATTATATGTATGTATGTATGTTAAATTTGCCAATAGAATCTAGTGGTTTATATACCATACCTTCCACTACCTGGCACATATGTATGGTTAAAACAGTAATGTAGAGTAAATGTTTTGTCGTCGCAAACGTGCAAGATTCAAGATGGCGACCACTAGTATTATTGATATTGAGTGCAAGATAGCCGAACAATATCCAATAATGCGCTTTGGTGCGAAAGAGGGGCTCAATTCTAAATGTACGCTGAATTTAGAGAAATAAAAATTTCGAGCGATTATTTATGCTAGGAGTTTTACAGAAGAAAAATTACAGGTCGGCCAAATTTACAGATATTCATTTAAATTAGAAAAAAATATTATATAGGCTGTGGATGCCGACACGAACAACCCGATAAACCCTGGTGTTAGAGTTTTCAAACCGCCTAGTAGTACAGCTATTAGGCCTCTGACATGGTTTGAGTAACGACCACTATCAAAGACAGCGACCGGGACCGATGGCTTAACGTGCCCTCCGAAGCAAGGAATCTTTTAACTAACCTAACCTAACCAAAGTGGGGAAAACCTCACAAAGTCATAAATTGACAAATATCAACTTTGTGTTCCCCCCTGGGAATCGAACCCAAGACGTCCGGATGGCCCATGGCTCTAACCATTAGATCATGGAGGCAGTTTGTGAAATGTGAAAATTTGTGTGTGAAAATGTTCCTTTGCATTATTTTACTTGCTGTTGGACGAATCTAATCTTAATTTGATTTACAGATAGAGTCAAATCTAAATGAAACATGAATCTAGTTTAAAAATGTTTAAGACTTTCGCGCTTTGTACACATTATAATATACACGGGTAGGTAAATTTCTTTTGCCCGACGTTTCGACAAAGTTACATTAGTCGTGGTCGCAAGCTGACTGGAGCGGCGAGGTAGAGGTACCTTTCGAACCAATACCTGCTTAAATATAGAAAAGTAATAATAGTCCTCCCACCGATTTTCGGTGATGGCGGCCAATCTCCCAGAGATCGGCCAACTGCGCAGGACTAGTTTTTAGTGCCCAAGTGATTCACACAAGTGCACTCTCTATTCCTTCAATCTCTTATTCTGAAAGGACAGATTGACTTACTCGACCAGAGAGAAATCAGGCGCAGGACCGACTATTTACATGCCCATCCGACGGCATGGATAATCTTACTTTTCGGTCAATCAGGTGATCAGCCTGCGATGTCCTAACCCAACTAAAAACAACAACACAAAGACATTGTCCCCCGATGGGAATCGAACCCGGAACCTCCGGGTCGAGATCCCATGGCTCAGACCGCTAGACCGCGGAGGCAGTTTGATAAATAAATGTTATACCTACTATACCTATGATAAAAGTAATTTTACGTTACGATGGGATTCAATCGCGTAAAATGACAACAAAATGCTAGAATGAATTTGACTAAAGAATACATACTTACATACATATAATCACGCATTTGTCCCTAATGTGGTAGGCAGAGCGTAAACGACCTTAACAAACGTCGTTTCGCCACGTCTGACAAAGTTTTGAGCGTTATTTAAGATAGATTTGTAGGTATATTGCTGTTATGACAGTTTGTCAGCCCGTCGCCTAAATGACAATATGCCCGAGAGGAAATGCAGATGGCATCACTACATAGTATAAAACAAAGTCGCTTTCTCTGTCCCTATATCCCTATGTATGCTTAGATCTTTAAAACTACGCAACGGATTTTGATGCGGTTTCTTTTATTGGATAGATTGATTCAAGAGGAAGGTTTATATGTATAATGCATGCATAATATAGTAGAGAAACACTAATGGTTTCCGTGCGAAGCCGGGGCGGGTCGATAGTATTCTATATTTTTCTCTCGCTCCCAGGCCAGCATGGAAGAAAAAAATATATTCTGTAAAATACTATCACAAGTATTAAACCTATAATGGGATCCGAGGGTTTCAGTATATTGCTATTTAGGCGATAGGCTGACTACCTATCACTATGGCAATATACCTACATATCTATCATAAATAATCCTCAATACTTTGTCAGACGTGGCGGAACGACTTTTGTTTAAGTGGTTTACGCTCTGCCTACCCTATTAGGGATAAAGGCCTGATTATATGTATGTATGTATGTTAAATTTGCCAATAGAATCTAGTGGTTTATATACCATACCTTCCACTACCTGGCACATATGTATGGTTAAAACAGTAATGTAGAGTAAATGTTTTGTCGTCGCAAACGTGCAAGATTCAAGATGGCGACCACTAGTATTATTGATATTGAGTGCAAGATAGCCGAACAATATCCAATAATGCGCTTTGGTGCGAAAGAGGGGCTCAATTCTAAATGTACGCTGAATTTAGAGAATAAAAAATTTTGAGCGATTATTTACAAACATACATACATATAGTCACGCCTTTATTTCACATTCTATGTTTTTCTCTCGCTCCCAGGCCAGCATGGAGCCATGCTAGGAATTTTGCAATAGAAAAATTACAGGTCGGCCGAATTTACAGATGTTCATTTAAATTAGAAAAAATATTTTATAGGCTGTGGATTCTCGAGACGAACAACCCGATAAACCCGGTATCAGAGTTTTCAAATCGCCTATTAGCACAGCTATTAGGCCTCTGACGTTATTTGAGTAACGACCACTATCAAAGACAGCAATCGGGACCGATGAATCATTTTTCTTTTCCGACCATCAGGTGATTCAGCCTGCAATGTCCTTACCAAACTGGGAAAAACCTCACAAAGTCATAAATTAACAAATATCATTTTTGTGTTCCCTCCTGGGAATCGAACTCAATACGTCCGGATCGTAAGCCCATGGCTCTAACCATAAGACCATGGCTGCAGTTGGTGAAATGTGAAACTTTGTGTGTGAAAATGTACCTTTGCATTATTTCACTTGCTGCTGGACGAATCTGATCTTAATTTGATTTACAGATAGAGTCAAATCTAAATGAAACATAAATTCTCGTTTAAAATTTTTTAAGACTTTCGCGCTTTGTACACATTGTAATATACACGGGTAGGTAAATTTCTTTTGCCCGACGTTTCGACAAAGTTACATCAGTCGTGGTTGCGAGCTGACCGGAGCGGCGAGGTAAATACCTTTCGAATCAATACCTGCTTAAATATAGAAAAATAATAATAGTCCTCCTACCGATTTTCGGTGATGGCGGCCAATCTTCCGGAGATGGGCCAACTGCGCAGGACTTGTTTTTAGTGCCCAAGTGTTTGCGCTACACACAGGTGCATTCTCTGTTCCCTTAATTTTTTATTCTGATGGGACAGACTGACTAACACGACCAGAGATAATTCAGGCGCAGGACCAACTATTTACACGCCCATCCGACGGCATGGATAATCTTACTTTTCGGACAATCAGGTTATTAGCCTGCGATGTCCTAACCCAACTAGAAACAACAACACAAAGTCATTGTCCCCCGCTGGGAATCGGACCCGCGACCTCCGGGTCGAGATCCCATGGCTCAGACCGCTAGACCGCGGAGGCAGTTTGATAAATAAATGTTATACCTGCTATACCTATGATAAAAGTAATTTTACGTTACGATGGGATTCAATCGCGTAAAATGACAACAAAATGCTAGAATGAATTTGACTAAAGAATACATACTTACATACATATAATCACGCATTTGTCCCTAATGTGGTAGGCAGAGCGTAAACGACCTTAACAAACGTCGTTTCGCCACGTCTGACAAAGTTTTGAGCGTTATTTAAGATAGATTTTTAGATATATTGCTGTTATGACAGTTTGTCAGCCCGTCGCCTAAATGACAATATGCCCGGGAGGAAATGCAGATGGCATCACTACATAGTATAAAAGAAAGTCGCTATCCCTGTCCCTATACCCCTATGTATGCTTAGATCTTTAAAACTACGCAACGGATTTTGATGCGGTTTCTTTAATTGGATAGAGTGATTCAAGAGGTAGGTTTATATGTATAATGCATGCATAATATAGTAGAGAAACACTAATGATTTCCGTGCGAAGCCGGGGCGGGTCGCTAGTATTCTATATTTTTCTATCGCTCCCAGGCCAGCATGGAAGAATAAGATAAGATTAATCCAAATCAATATCCTACAGGATATCATAGTGATTTCACCACTCAAACTTGATTCATTATGAAGTTGCTGATGTGATAGCTCTTCGCTATATTAACTGGCAACATTTATTTGCTTGTGTACCCTGGGACTACACATTTCAGTACTCAGAACTAACTGCCTTTGGAGACGAGTGGTCTAACCAGGGACCTCCGGGGCGTGAGCACATGGCTCTGACCACTAGACCACGGAGGCAGGCAAAAATTTTACATAAAATACAGTGCGGACAATGTCTGTTGCTGCTTATATTATTATTTCTTTTGTCAAATAAATATTGATTTTGATAAAAAAACATTAATGTTATGATTACTTCTCAGTTCTATCTAACTTACGTGTTAGAAATACAAATATTTAAAGAAGATATAAAAATTGGAATCTAATACTTTTATATCATTTCAAATATTTCTATTAATATCTGTACCAAACCGCATTGAATATTCGACCGAATACTGAATATAAAACAAATATTTGGCATTAACTACCATGCTGGCCTGGGAGCGAGAGAAAAACTTAGAATGTGCCAGCTGCATTTCCTCCCGGGCATGCTGTGAAAGTCAGCTAAGGGATCCGAGGGTTTCAGTATATTGCAATGTAGGCGATGGGCTGACAACCTGTCACTACAGCAATATACAGCAACAAACCTATTATTTTATAAAAAATAGATAAATGAATCATACTATACGTATGATGATCAATTCACAATTCTAATTGTTTTGTACTACTTACTTTTAATATGACTTATATAACAATGTTTGTTGTTTTACAATATTCATAAATTATTATTTTATATTTTATTTTTCTGTATTTCAGTATTTTAAGTTTGACATGTAGGTAATATTTTTTACCAATAAAGAATTGTATTGTATTGTATACCTTCAAATCTATCTAAAATAACCCTCAAAATTTTGTCAGACGTGGCGGAATGACTTTTGTTTTGGTCGTTTATGCTCTGCCTACCCCATTAGGGATAAAGGCGTGACTATATGTATGTATGTATTTGGCATTGGATCGGTTTAGTTACAAAAAGTAAATTTTAGAAGCCATATTTATGAAAATCAAAAGTTAAGATTTAACTGTATCTCTAGACTTGAACCCTATGTTCAAAAGCTTGTATCGGTTTCTATTTTCGAATGTTTCGAACAAAAGGAACGCGGATTTGGAATTCCCAGCAGATCCATACCAACATTATATTTTTGAAGGTGGTAGCGTTTTGTGCAAAGCCCATCTGGGGGAGTACCACCCACTTTCGGTCTTTCGGTCTGAAGGGTAAGAGAGCCCGTGAAATTACTGGCTCAAGACAAATTCCACCTTAGGTCTGACGTATGCAACGCACTCTGCTTTTTCACTAGGATCTAATGGGATCTTCCATGCTGGACTGTTAGCAAAAGAAAAACTGAGAATGTGCCAGTTTAATTTCCTCCCGGGCATGCTGTAAAAACCAGATAAGGGATCCGAGGGTTTCTGTATTTTGCATATTAGGCGATGGACTAACAACCAGTCAGTACAGCAATATGCCTAATAATCTATATTAAACAACCCTAAACACTTTGTCAGACGTGGCAGATCGACCTGTGTTTAGATCATTTACGCTCTGCCTAGCGTATTAGGGGTAAAGGTGTGATTATATGCATATGTATGTAAAACCAACCAGCTAAGGGATCCAAGGGTTTCTGTATATTGCAATTAAGTTGTTAGGCTGACAACCTGTCACTACAGCAATATACCTACGAATCTATCTTAAATAACCCTCATAACATTGTCAAACGTGGCGAAACGACCTTTGTTTAGGTCGTTTACGCTCTGCTTACAGGTGTGATTATATGCACATGTATGTAATAAACGTAGTACCTACTACCTAGTTTGCAAGTATTGATAAAATTAATGTGAATATTGAACTAATAGGAACAAAAGGAACCGAATATTTATTACCGGGCAATGGCGGGCAAGCATGAATGTACATACGTACATATAATCATCAATGGTGTGGGCAGAACGTAAACGACCCAAACAAAGGTCGCTCTGGGTCGCTTCGACCCAAACAAACGTCTGACAAAGTTTTGAGGGTTATTTAAGATAGATGTATAGGTATAATGCTGTAGGGACAGGTTGTCAGCCCGTCGCCTAAAATACAACATACTGAAATCGTCGTATCCCTTAGCTGGTTTTTACAGCATCCCCGTTAGGAAATGCAGCTGGCACATTCTATGTTTTTCTCTCGCTTCTAGTTCAGCATGGAAATAAGCATGAATGTGTTGTGAGCGGATGAAGCTGGTATTGGGCTCAATTCTAGATTTGCCGGCTAAAATTAAAATCTATTTGTCATTTCAGACTAAAAACATTGGAAAAAGTCAGGAGATCTATTCTTTCCGGTTTTTGATTTATAGTTCATGCTTTTATGCGTTATCTGTAATTTTTATTCACTGTCATATGATATGGTAATACGCGTCAAAATCCAGCGAACAAAGTCTAAAACCATAGAGTATAAATCGCCCTTCTTTTTTCAATGCTATTATTTTGAAAGTTACAGAAAGATTTAAATTTTACTTTAAGCCGGCGGTATCTAGAATTGAGCCCATTTCATATTTTCCTTTATGTAGAGACCGCTGGTGGATATAGCGATGCGCTTTCTGAATTCAGAATGGGTTGCATCATTCGAAATATTGATTTTGCATTGTTCGCCCCAAATCCAGGAAATCGGTGTAAAAATATGGCCGAGCGGGAATTTCGGGGATGCAGTGCGGTGATCGGATTACACATATAATCACTCCTTTATCCCTAATGATGTAGACAGAGTTAACACGAGCTAAACGAAGATCGTTCCGCCACCAATGACAAAGTTTTGAAGGTTATTTAAGTTAGATTAGCAGGTATATTGCTGAGAGCCCGATGGTGTAGTGGATAGGGCCGCTGCCTCCTGAGCGGGAGGTCGTGGTTCGCATCCCACCACGTACCAATGTGTTTTTCGGTTTTCGAATTTCATATGTACGTTTATTCGGCGCTTTTTCTGTGCTTCGGAAGGCACGTTAAGCCGTTGGTCCCGGTTAAATATCGTTTAATACCGTAGATATTAGTCGTTAAGCCATATCAGAGGCCAGTGCTAAGCATTGGCGGCTTAAAAACTCTGACCTAATCTAGGATTGGGTCTGGTTTCCCTAATGGGTTGCGGAGGTCAGATGGCAGTCGCTCTGTGTAAAAACCAGTACCCTCGTTCAATCCCTTGGATTAGGTAGCCGACCCCGTGAGATACGGGATAAGGCTAGGAAGACGACGACGAGCAGGTATATTGCTCTAGTGACAGGTTGTCAGCCCATCGCCTATATTACAATATACTGAAACCCTCGGATCTCTTAGCTAGTTTTTACAGCATGCCCGGGAGGAATTGCAGCTGGCACATTCTATGTTATATTATTATGATCGGATTAAAACATACCTTCCATTCTGGACTGGGAGAGGTAGAAAAACATAGCATGTTCCAGCTGCCCTTCCTCCCGGGCATGCTGTAGAAGTCAGCAAAAGAGACTCGAGGGTTACAGTGTATTGTAATTTAGGAGATGGGTTGACAACCTGTCACTATAGTAATACACTTTTCAATCTAAAATTGCCCTAAATTTTTGTCAGACATGGCGAAAGCGCCTTTTACGATTTGTTTAACGCTCTGCCTACCCCGTAAGGGATAAAGGCGTGATTTTATGTATGTATGTTAAAACATATATGTATGTATTTGTCTTTCTATATTAACGTACAGTTTTGTTACAATTTCGTACCTTACGAGGGTGGCAGTGTGTCAACAGTCTAGGAAAGATCGATTGCATGGAATCAAATAACAAAATAGGTGGTTATGTTTCAAAGTTATTCGAAACTCTCGGGTAGCTAGCTCGGTAAAGTATTTTATGTTCATTTTAGTCAAAAGTAAATTGAATTACAAAAGCCTCTTAAATATCGAAAACAAAATTCTAAATAACTTATTCTCCGTTTGAAGTAGCGTAAAAAAGAAGAAAATACTTAAAAGGTCCATCAATTGGAATCGTGACAATATTTTAAATAATTCGTCAACTTCCCTTTTCAATGAAAAGGAGAACTTTCAGATAGATGGGCCAAGTCCATTCGAATAATTGAAAGACAACAGCTGACGATGGCAGAGCTTTGCACATTGTACATTGCTTGCTTATTTTCCTTATTTTTTAAATGCTATTTAGGCACAGGTTGTGCACTCGATACAAGCCCCCGATTTTCGTACTACATGCGCAATAGCGTTTTCGTACAGGTTTGAAGTGGGTTTGTGTGCGTGCTGCCGCCTAGTCGAACCGGCTCGCGTACCCGTTGTTGGCGCGGAGGAGACGAGGTGAGGTAGCATTTCAAATCGGGGGTTGGAGTGCCTCTTCTTTAGCGTTAGCTAATATTATATTTTGTTTGATTCAGGCCCGTAATTATAATCAGCTCTCAAGAGTGACATGACGTGAAATGTCATTTCAGTACAAAACGGCCTGTAATCATACTTTATATTGTTCTCAATCTTGAGATCGCTTTATAAATACGAGCCTAAGTCTTCGTCTATCGAGTGCGTTCCTAAATCCACAATCCACAAATCTGATATCATCGTTTTCTAACCACCTAATAAGCCTTTAATACCTCCGTTATCTCATCAGGGTATCTTTTCAATGCAATGTTGTAATGGATAGGTCCGCTGCCTCCTGAGCGGGGAGGTCGTGGTTCGAATCTCAACACGTACCAATGTGTTTTTTGGTTTTCGAATTTCATATGTACTTTTTAACTACGGCGCTTTTTCCGAGTTTCGCAAAGCACGTTAAACCGTTGGTCCCGGTTAATATCGATAAATACCGTAAATAATAGTCGTTAAGCCATCTCAGAGGCCAGTGCTACGCATTGGCGGCTGAAAAAACTCTGACCTAATCTAGGATTGGGTCTGGTTTCTCTTCTAGGTTGCGGAGGTCAGATGGCAGTCACTCTGTGTCAAAACCAGTACCCTCGTTCAATCCTCTAGATGAGGTAGTCAACCCCGTTAGATAAGGGATAAGGCTAGGGAGATGATGATGATGGCTAATAGAGCTATCCTTTTCAAAGATGACGTAATGGGTGGTGTTGTCTATGTCATGTTCACAAACTGCAGACCGTCTATCACAACAATTTTTTACATTGTTTAAAGGTTGCCTCGCAGAAATTAGTACCCTAGCAATAAGGCCGCCTAAATTATACTGTATTGCAATGTTTTATTTCTTTCTAATGTATCGTCTTATGTGCAATAAAGCATATTTGTATTGTTTTGTTCTGTACATATTTTGTCATACATATACTTATAACTAAAAATCTATCTTAAACAACCCTCAAATCTTTGTCAGACGTGGCGGAACGACCGTTGTTTAAGTCGTTTACGCTCTGCCTACCCCATTAGGGATACAGGCGTGATTATATGAATGAATGAATGAATATTTTGTCACGTCATGTCCTACTGTAGATACAGATTTCTGTTACTAATATTTCCGTGCTTTGGAGTGCACGTTAACCTGTCAGGCCTGATGTCTGTCTGTGATAGCAGTCGTCACACAAACCAGGAGCCGTATTTTAGAATCACTTTAATCGAAACAATGATCAATAGGAAGATTGAAAATCCATGCATTTCTTCCAAGCTGGACTGGAAGCAAAAAGAAAAATAGAATGTGCCAGCTACATTTCCTCCCGGACATGCTGTAAAAACCAGGTAAGGGACCACCGAGGGTTTCAGTATATTGCAAATTAGGCGATAGGCTGACAACCTGCCACTACAGCAATATACCTACAAAACTATCTTAAATACCCCTCAAAACTTTGTCAGACGTGGCGAAACTATCTTTTTTTAGGTCGTTTACGCTCTGCCTACCCCATTAGGGACAAAAGCGTTTAGGTAATGTAAGATTGAAAATCGCATTTCACTCCCACATGCGATTTAATGTAGAATGTTTTAACGCCTATAAGGTTGCTCAAAAAATGCTAAGTTTTATCAGGTCCGCTTTAAGCACAGCAGTGTACGACAGTCTTAGCGATACTTTATAGTCTACAACGTCGTGTCGTCTGCTGGGACGTGCCAAATCTATTTCGACACCAGTTAACTGACTCACCTTGATGAAACAGTTATCATTCTTTAGATAGGTTAAGGTTTAATGATATCATCTGCATTCATACATACATACATATAATCACGCCTTTATCCCTAATGGGGTAGGCAGAGCGTAAACTACCAAAACAAAGGTCGTTCCGCCACGTCTGACAAAGTTTTGAGGGTTATTTAAGATATATTAGTAATTATATTGCTGTTGTCAAGGTTGTCAGCCCATCGATTAAATTGCAATATACTGAATCCCTCGGATCCCTTAGCTGGTTTTTACAGCATACCCGGGAGGAAATGCAGCTGGCACATTCTATGTTTTTCTCTCGCTCCCAGGCCAGCATGGAAGTTATGTTATGTATGTATGCATTCACATATATACATAAACATACTAGGTATAAGGGGCATTGTCCCGCAAACTAGGGGTTGCACAGTCAACGACACTGAACAATTATCAGTAGATACTTTTTTCAGGAAGTAAAAAAAAACTGCTTTTCCATACAAAATGTTCACCTCGATTAGACAATTTGATTAGATAGTTGTTCAGTGTAGTTGACTGAGCAACCCCTATCAGTTTGCGGGACGCTGTCCCTTACACCTTTAATCTATGGGTCATGCCTTTATCCCTAATGGGGTAGTATCCCCATAGCGTAAACGACCTAAACAAAGGTTGTTCCGCCAAGTCTGACAAAGTTATGAGGGTTACTTATGAAAGATTTGTAGGTATATTGCTGTAGTGACAGGTTGTCAGCCCATCGTCTAAATTGCAATATACAGAAACTCTCGGATCCCTTAGCTGTTTTTTACAGCATGCCCAGGAGGAAATGCAGATGGCACATTCTATGTTTTTCTCTCGCTCCCAAGCCAGCATGCCAGCTAGCATTGACTACTCTTATTAATTATTTATGTAGACTTAATGGTCATCATCATCTCCTGTCGCCTTATCCCGTATCTCTTGAACGAGGGAACTGGTTTTTACACGGAGCGACTGGCCAGAAGGGAAACCAGATCCAATCCTAGATTAAGTCAGAGTTTTCAAGCCGTCAATGCTTAGCACTGGCCTCAGACAAGGCTTAACGACTAATATCCACGGTATTAAGCGATATTAATCGGGACCCACGATTTAACTTGCCATCCGAAGCACGGAAAAAGCGCCGAATAAACGTACATATGAAATTCGAAAACCAAAAAGTACATTGGTACGTGGTGGGATTCGAACCACGACATCCCGCTCAGGAGGCAGCGTCCCACTACACCATCGGGCTCTCGCGTATGTAAAAACAGGCCAAAATAAGCATTATTTCACATCGAGTCCTCGGATGTAACAAAATAAGCTGCACGTATTTTAAAAATAAATACTAAATTGATGTTATTGGAAAACTAAAAAAAAATGATAAAAATTCACTCTAAGGCCCGTATTTATACAGCAATGTCATGATTGAGAGTAGTATTAAGTACGGATTTGACAGTCCACAATGTACTGAAATGACATTTATGATACGAACTCAAACTTAGTGTCAGTCTCAAGTGCTGATTACAAATACGGGCCTTACTCAAGTAAATTTTATAATTTATTTTCTTCCGAAAACTAATAGGGTTTGCTCTAGGGTTGCTCAGTCAACGAAACTGAACAACTTCAATAGAAAATTCTTTCAGGAAATGAAAAAAAAAATACATTTGCTCACAAATTGTTGAGGTGGTCAGTTTGTATGGGAAACTATTTGTTTTTTCTCAGTTCCTGAAAAAATAAACCGTAAGTAGTTTCGTTGACTGAGAAACCCCTTTCAGTTTGCAAGAAACTGTCCCTTACACCCCGTACAGTTGTTCAGTTTCGTCTACTGACCAACCTCTTTCCTGGGAAGCTGTCGTATACAAAACCAGTAAGTATAGATTGTATTTTATGTTTTTCTATTTATTTAATTAATTAACAGAAAATCTTACACCATTTAAGTATAAAAATAAATCATTACATTAGACATCGCGTTTGCCAAATAAAGATTTTACATATTAATTTCATTATACACATTGTAACAGCTAATCAATTTACCGATAAAATTACAAAATAGATATACAATAACAACAAAACTAGTTATATAAATAAAATTCAATGCAAGTGTGAGCATTTTCAAACAAGTATTCCTGATAATTGTTGTTTTCAAACAACTCTCAATCAAACAGAAAATTGGTTGATTGAGCATCCATTGAACAAGAGAAATTTAATGTTTTAATTAAAATTGTCAATTTCATTTATCAACATGAATGTCTCCGTAATCTAGTGGTCTGAGCTATATGTTCTCGACCAGGAATTATGGGTTCGATTCCTATCCTACAGTGTACGCTAAATTTACCTGATATTTTCAATGAAGTGTCTTTGTTCTAACGAATAAAATAGCACTTCTAAAAAGGTTTGGCATTATTAAGTACCTTTTATTTATTTTTTTCATTATGTTACTTTTCATTATTATTATTTTTAAACTAACCTTTTATATTTCGTTTTGCCTTTGTCAATTGTAATTATGAAACACATTATGACGTCCATTTGTACAATTGTTTTGGAACGCGACCCCTGCGATACAAGTCTCGAACTTAGTGCAGGAGTCATTGGCCTATGTATTTTAATAATTGTGGACTTTTTAAATAAATTTATTCCTATTCTTAAGTAATATTTTCGATTTTTTTGCACTTCTGCCATTGTTACCCCGAAAGAGCATATATTAAAACTAATAAAATAAAAATTAACAGACTGAGAAATAGAAAAACAGAGCTACAGTGCCTGTCAATGCTTTTTTCCATTTGAATGTTTTTTTAGACCTAATATAAACATTATCTTAGATCCTTCATCAGTCTTCGGCCCCAGTTTTTATTCAAATACTCGAAAACAACTCCAGTTGAATACCAAACGAGATCAAATCGGAAATTGAAAACTAAAGGAACGGACTGACTTCAATAAGCAAACTGTCCTCAATATTAGCTATCGAAAGGAGAACACTACAATAAAAAATATTTAAGAGGACTGTTATTTTTTTTACTTCCATGCTGGACTGGGAGCGAGAAAAAACAGGAATGCTGTATAAACCAATTTAGGGATCCGAGGGTGTCAGTATATTGCAATTTAGGTATACCTACAAATCTATCATAAATAACCCTCATAACTTTGTCAGACGTTGCGGTACGAACTTGTTTTACGCCTACCCCATAAGGGATAAAGGCGTTATTATGTATGTATTTTTTTAACTCCATTGTCAAGGAAGTGTGATTTTTTTTGCGCGTATCTTGTATGTATGTGTCACGCACATTCCCCGAAATCACTCATTTGCCAAAAAAAAAACAAAACGCGCAATCCTTGAAATGTTCTTTTACTCGTAATTCCTTCTCATCTCTCCTCTCCTCTCTCTCTTTTTTCTGCTTTCTCCTGCGACCTGCACGCAGGAGGACCTGTTTGACGCCAACCAAAAGGCTGTTGATGTGGCCACGTTCTGGGCGTCAAGGATTTAAAGCCATTGACTCCAGAAGAAGAAGAAGACTCGTAATTCGGCCAATAAGCGTCGTAAAACAAATATTTTGCGGACTGGCAAACCTGAAAAAGCCTATTGCCGAATTCGGGGTTTAGCAGGTATGTACAACGATCAACCCGCGGATTGGTATTGACAAAATGCCAGACCGCGAACTGAGCAGTTTTTGATTCAACGACACCGCGAAATGGCATATAAATGCCAGATACCGAACTAAATAAAAAAACGCTCTCATGGGTCATTTTTGTGACGTGTCGTGTCGTGTCGTGTTGCTTCGTGTCGTACACAAGGTCGATACCCAGCTCCACGTGGCCATGCGTTTGATTACGAGATCAAATCTACACCTCTTCCATGGGTCCCCGACAGACGGTAATGGAATCAGTAACTTTGATTTTGGACCCTTCCGAGGTCCGCCCGAGAGAGCACAAAGAAGACCATGTTCTTTGGTTTTACTGCTCTTACGTTTTCTGACATAAATTACTACATTTTTAAAAATGAAGCAAAGTCAAATAATATTTGAGTAACCTGCTTACCGCCTTAGTTACTTGTGTGTGTTTAAACAGAATTAGTGCAAAAGAAAATAACCTTTAGATTCTGCAAATGTTTATTTCCTGCATAAGATGCTAAGCTTAAAAATACAGTCGGAATGAAGTTTTAATCTGGAAAAACTAGCATTTTCTCTCAAAGGTATCATTTACTCGTTCTTGCAAGAGCTAACAGAGCTTTTAGCAGTAAATTGAAATTTAAATAAACACTAGAAAAGTCGGGAATTAAGATCAGACCGCAATACGATGTTGCTGCAACGGAGCAGAGCGGTAATGGCACAACAATGGCGATACATACATACATATATTTATCCCTAATGGGGTAGGCAGAGCGTAAACGACCCAAACAAAGGTCGTTCCGCCACGTCTGACAAAGCCTTGAGGGTTATTCAAGATAGATTTGTAAGTATATTGCTGTAGTGACAGGTTGTCAGCCCATCGCCTAAATTATAATATACTGAAACCCTCGGATCCCTTAGCTGGTTTTGACAGCATACCCGGGAGGAAATGCAGCTAGCACATTCTATGTTTTTCTCTTGCTCCCAGGCCTGCATGGAAGAAATGTATAAGATGTACCTCCCTAAAGCGCCACTGGAGCTGCAGCTGCACGGCGCGGCAATGTCAGTCAGTTTTGACAAAGTTGTGGCGTGCAGTGTCGCGCCGCTCCGTTGTAGCTACATCATAGTGCGATCTAACCTTTAGTGTCATCATCTTCCTAGCCTTATCCCGTATCTCACGGGGTCGGCTTCCTAATCTAGGGGATTGAACGAGGGTACTGGTTTTTACACAGAGCGACTGTCATCTGACCTCTGCAACCTAGAAGGGAAACCAGACCCAATCCTAGATTAGGTCAGAGTTTTCAAGCCGCCAATGCTTAGCACTGTCCTCTGATATGGCTTAACGACTAATATCTAAGGTATTAAACGATATTAACCGGGACCAACGGCTTAACGTGCCTACAGTAGCACGGAAAAAAGCACCGAATAAACGTACATATGAAATTCGAAAACCGAAAAACACATTTGTACGTGGTGGGATTCGAACCACGACCTCCTGCTCAGGAGGCAGCGGCCCTATCCACTACACCATCGGGCGATCTAACCTGTAGAGACAATTTTTGTTTATGCTTAGAGGAATGTAAGATGCGGTTAAACAGGGTTTACCTTGTATCTAGTATGTTTTACAGCGAGGAAAGAGAAATAAATATCCGGTAGTGGTGTGTTACATAGTATTTACGTAATGATCAGAGAATTTTTCACTCCAAGCTATACCAGAGTAAAAAAAATTGCTAACCAAACTTTATGGTGTAAACCTTCCTTAAAATTGAACAATATACTTATTCAAATTCCAAATTCATCAAGTATCTTCCATGTTAAACTGAGAGCGAGAGAAAAACATAAAATGTGTCAGAGGGTTTTGGTATAATTTAAGCGATACGCTGACAACCTGTCACTACAGTAGTATAGCTTCAAATCTATCTTAAATAAGCCTCAACATATTTTCAGACGTGGCGGAACGATCTTTTAGTTTGTTTACGCTCTGCCTATCCCATTAGGAAAAAAATCGTGATTATATGTATGTATGTATTATATTTCTTCAACTATAAATGTAGTTTAGTGATAAAATAGTTACCTAAGTCTCATATGATAGAGAGAATACATACATACATACATAAATCACGCCTTTTTCCCTTACGGGGTAGGCAGAGCGTTTAACGCCTCGTAAAAGGCGCTTTCGCCACGTCTGACAAAAATTGAGGGCAATTTTAGATTGTAATATGTATTGCTTTAGTGACAGGTTGTCAGCCCATCGCCTAAATTACAATACACTGTAACCCTCGAGTCCCTTTTGCTGACTTCAACAGCATGCCCG
This sequence comes from Scrobipalpa costella, assembly GCA_949820665.1. NCBI lineage: Eukaryota > Metazoa > Arthropoda > Insecta > Lepidoptera > Gelechiidae > Scrobipalpa > Scrobipalpa costella. The sequence continues at coordinate 888,738 of OX463315.1, forward strand.
GGAGGAAGGGCAGCTGGAACATTCTATGTTTTTCTATCTCTCCCAGTCCAGCATGGAGTCCTGTTTTGAAATAATATAGAATCGCGAATAATAATTAAAAAACGAAGTAGACGAACATTTCAATTTTATATTCAAACGAAGAATAGTTTGCAGTAACTATGCGAAGTACTGAATTTTAAAAATGCATTACCTGCGCTCTACATTTTCCGTATAAAATTATGAAATTCGTAAAAGTTTCAGTTTAACGTAATGAGAAAAGAAAATTCAATACGTTTTTAAAATAATATTAAAATTTGCCTGCATTTTGGCTCCTACTTTAATAAAATCCATCGATAAACATACAAAGCAACTCTTTTATTCCTTACGGGGATGGAAAAGCGTGAGATTTTCCCCAGTTTGGTTAAGACAATGCAGGCCGAATCACCTGATAGTCTGAAAAAAAAACGATTCTGTGCTTCTGAGGGCACCTCAATAAACCATGGCAGAGGTCCATTAGCTGTTAATCCATCAACTTCCATGCTGGACTGGGAGCGAGAGAAAAACATAGAATGTGCCAGCTGCATTTCCTCCCAGGCATGCTGTAGAAACCAGCTAAGGGCTCCGAGGGTTTCAGTATATTTGAATTTAGGCGATAGGATGACAACCTGTAATTACAACAATATAGCTACAAATCTAGCTTAAATAGAAACAAAACTTTGTCAGACGTGGCGTAACGACCTTTGTTTAGGTAATTTACGCTCTGCCTACCCCATTAAGGATGGAGGCGTGACTATGTATAACACTTGTTTATTGTTTAGTGTTAAAATAATTTATGCAAAGCTGATAAGTCTGCAAGTTCCAGTGGTGTTTATATTTGTACTAGACCTTAATCTTCAACAGTGACAACTGGTACACACTTAAGCAGATTTGAAAACAGTTGAAGCGATAACAATGTACATCTTCTTCTTTTTTTTATCGTGTGGATTCTCAAGACGAACAACGACCCGATGAACCCTGGTGTCAGATTTTGCAAATCGCCTCGTAACACAGCTATTAAACCTCCGACGTGGTTTGAGTAACGACCACTATCAAAGACAGCGGCCGGGACCGACGGCACAACGTGCTTTATGAAGCACGGAATCCTTTTTGTTTTCGGACAACCAGGTTATTCATCCTGCAATGTTCTAACCAAACTGGGTAAAACCTGACAAAGTGATAAATTGAAAAATATCAAATTTGTATTCCCCCCGTGGAAATCGAACCCAGGACCTCCTGGTCGTAAGCCCATGGCTCTGACCACTAGACCACGAAGCCAGTTCTACGGAAAATATAAAAAAAGGAAAATAATAATTTCGCCTCGGGCAAGACTCGAACGTGAATGCCGAGACGAGACGAGACGTCCTCTGAGAGACGGGGTAAGGCTAGAGTGATATATACATACAATCACGCCTTTATCCCTAATGGGGTAGGCAGAGTATAAAATGCCCTAAACAAAGGTCGTTCCGCCATGTCTGACAAAGTTATGAGAGTTATATAAGATAGATTTGTAAGTATATTGCTGTAGTGACAGGTTGTCAGCCCATCGCCTGAATTCCAGTATACAAATCCCCTCGGATCCCAGGAGAAAATGCAGCTGGCACATTCTATGTTTTTCTCTCGCTCTAGTCCAGCATGGAAGATAGAGAGCTAAACATGATGATGTAATTTATGTATTAAGGCTCGTATTTGTAAAGCTATCTCAAGATTGAGAGCAATATTAAGTACGGATTTGACATGACATTTTGTACTGAAATGATATTTATGATATGAACTCAAACTGGTTCTCAATCTCAAGTGCGGATTATAATAACGGGCCTAAGACTTTTTTTGTGCAAGCTCGATCCTTGAGAGACTTGACTAAAATCATTGACAAACGTCGAATTAAATTAAGTTTCTTTATTAAAACTTGCTGAAACTGTAAAGGTTCAGCTAGGTATACCTACTACACACATAGTTTTGTAACTATATTACAGTTTTGTAACTGTATACACAGTTTTGTAACTATATTACAGTTTTGTAACTGTATACACAGTTTTGTAACTATATTATTACTTCCATGCTGGACTGGGAGAGATAGAAAAACATAGAATGTTCCAGCTGCCCTTCCTCCCGGGCATGCTGTTGAAGTCAGCAAAAGGGACTCGAGGGTTACAGTGTATTGTAATTTAGGCGATGGGCTGACAACCTGTCACTATAGCAATACATATTACAATCTAAAATTGCCCTCAATTTTTGTCAGACGTGGCGAAAGCGCCTTTTACGAGGCGTTAAACGCTCTGCCTACCCCGTAAGGGATAAAGGCGTGATTTATGTATGTATGTATGTATGTATTATTACATACCAGTTTAAATTAATACATTACTATGCCTAAAATCGTAAACTATTTAATCAATTGATTATCTCCTTTCCATTTTCATGGCAGTACAATTTATTGAGCCCATTAATTAATAATAATCAAATTTATGTTGAGCTACATGAATGTTGTTTACAACTCTACGTAATTATATGAAACCAATTATACCGGGTGTTACAGTTATACCGGGTGTTTAATTACAGCGAAACTCAGTCAACGAAACTGAACAACAATCACCAGGATTTTTCTTTAGGAAGTGAAAAAATATAATGGTTTTCTATACAAATTGTCTAATCGAGGTGGTATTTTGTATGGGAAGGTAACGTTTTATGTCCTAAAAGGTTTTCCTGGTGAATATTGTTGTTGACTGAGCAACCCCTACCAGTTTGTGGGACGCTGTCCCTTACACCCGGTATAAGATACTGTAAAAGAGCCTTCCGGCCGCCATCGCAACTGAATTTCACAACTGGTTGTGGAGATAGAGATAAATTTATTAATATTTGTAAATTACAAGTCAAAAATTATAAGCACTTAAGTATATCACATTAATAATAATTTAAATTGTATTGCTTTTATTATCATAAAAATTGATAAAATCATTATAACTATAGATTGACCGTTCGAAAAGCCAACGCTTAAGCCGTGATTTAAAGCTGTTTAATTGTGGTAGAAATAATATTTTTTGTACGTTACTAGTTGTGGCAAGAGAAATTTACTTATTTGTTCGCAACTAGTTGATATGGTTAATTTAGTTTCACAACCAATTGCGAGCAAAGAATTTAATTTCTTTGTACACAACATTTGCATTCAAAGTCTTCATTATCAATCACATACATACATATACATATAATCACACCTTTATCCCTAATGGGGTAGGCAGAGCGTAAACAACCTAAACAGAGGTCGTTCCGCCACGTCTGACAAAGTTTTGAGGGTTAGATTTGTAGGTATATTGCTGTAGTGACAGGTTTTCAGCCTATATACAGAAACCCTTGGCTCCTTTAGCTGGTTTTTACAGCATGCCCGGGAGGAAATGCAGCTGGCGCATTCTATGTTTTTCTCGCGCTCAGAGTCCAGTATGGAAGTATTCAGCCACTTTATACTTCAAGAATAGCAAGCATCCTTACATACATACTTACATTTGCATAGGATTAAAACTCAGGTATAATGTTATTCTAGGATAGAATAATGTTATTAATAATGTTATTCTGGGATAGAATAACATTAACGAAAATATGAGATCTACTAAAGTCAAACAAAGGTCACGTAATACCATTAGGGAACAAAATAGGATTTAAATTAATAAAAATAACATGACGTGTTAAATCATTTGTATTTAGGAAAAATATAATACAGTACATTTCCCTCTGGTTGGCTTTGAACAGTAACTCCATCAATAAGTGTTTTTTTTGAGGATTTTTAGCACTTACAATGCTAGTTTTATTTCACTTTAACTGCCTCCGTGGTCTTGTGGCTAGTGCCATGGACTCCCGATCCGGAGGTCCTGGGTTCGATTCCCAGGGGGAAACACAAAGTTAATACTTGAGAATTTATCACTTAGTGAATTTTTCCCCAGTTTGGTTAGGACATTGCAGGCTGAATCGGCACGTTAAGCCGTCGGTCCCGGTCGCTGTTTTTGATAATGGTCGTTACTCAAACCATGTCAGAGGCCTGATAGTTGTGCTACTAGGCGGTTTAAAAACTGTGACACCAAGGTTCATCGGGATCGATAGACTCGATACCCACTCGAAAGAAGAAGAAGAAGATTTCACTTTATTTAATAAATAAAATTATAAATTCGTTTTGAGCGGGATTCGAACCCACGTCTCTGGAATGTCGGTCCATCGCTCTACCACTAAGCTACCGAAACGATAGCGTGAGTGATTTTATCATAGTATTTCTTTATGTACACGTCATAGCGACATTAGCGACATCTAGCTATTCAAAGAACTACGCAGGGCTTGACCAGTCCAAATTAAGATTGGAATTCAAGCCAACTATGATAAATTCGTCACCCACGCTACTATTTTGGTAGCTCAGTGGTAGAGCGATAGACCGGCATTCCAGAGACGCGGGTTCGAATCTTGCTCAAAACTAATTTATTATTTTCTTTCTTTCGTACTACATACATACATATAATCACGCCTTTATCCGTAATGGGGTAGGCAGAGCATACACGACCTAAAGAAAGGCCGATCCGTCACGTCTGACAAAGTTTTGAGGGTTATTTAAGATATATTTGTAAGTATATTGTTGTAGTGACAGGTTGTCAGCCTATCGCCTAAATTGCAATACACTAAAACCCTCGAATACCTTAGCTGGTTTTTACAGCATGCACGGGAGGAATTGCAGCTGGCACATTCTATGTTTTACTTTCCCAGGCCAGCATAGAAGGAAAATCACTGGTTGGCTTTGCCTATATAACTCCACAACCTATAAAAAAAAAACTGTAATTCATAAATAATCGTAGAAAAAAGTTCGGAAACCGGAACCTTATTCGTAATATCGTAAATATTTCAATGATATTAGGAATCTTATTACAAACTTTGCGAAGCTTTTAGGTACAAGGTAAAGTTCATGATATTGGATCCTATATTTTCGAGTTCCTATTTTTTGCAAGATGAGAATGGAAAATTAATACATTCACAAGAATTTAAGGCTCGTATTTATAGAGGAATCTCAAGATTGAGATCGATATAAAGAATAGAATTGATCTAGGAGCGATAGAAAAACGTAGAATGTGCCAGCTGCATTTCCTTCCACACTGTAAACATGAGCTAAGGGATTCGACGGTTTCAGTATATTGTAATTTTAGGCAATGGGCTGACAACCTGTTACTACAGCAATATACCTACAAAACTATCTTAAATTACCCTCAAAACTTTGTCAGACGTTGCGGAACGACCTCTGTTTAGATCGTTTACACTCTGCTTACCCCATTAGGGATAAACGCGTGATTATATATATGTATTATTCTCATCAAAAGACCCTCTATATACGGGGTGTTAATTTAAATTCACCTACTAAAACTTTCTTGAAGAGGGTGCGAGTAGAGCCAGCGAGAGACTGAACTGTTCTTGATAAAACTTTAACAAGAACTTTTACTGCATCCGTGGTCTAGTGGTCAGAGCCATGAGCTTACGATCCGGAGGTCCTGGGTTTGATTCACAGTGGGGAACATAAAGTTGATATTTGTCAGTTTATCACTTTGTGAGGTTTTCCCCAGTTAGGTTAAGACATTACAGGCTGAATCACCTGATTGTCCGAAAAGAAAAAGGATTCCTTGCTTCGGAGGGCAGGTTAACCCGTTGGTCCCAGTCGTTGTCTTTGATAGTGATCGTTACTCAAAACCAATCAGAGGCCTAATAGCTGTGCTACTAGTTGGTTTGAAAAAAACTCTGACACCAGGGTTCATCGGGTCGTTCGCCTCGAGAATTCACTCGCTAAGAAGAAGAAGACTGCCCGCTATATAGCGAAAAATTGTAGATCATTTTAAATCATGTGCAAATATTAAATCATGTATGAAAAAATGAACATAGATCGAAAAAAAATTGGACCTTCCATACAAAATTCACCAGCTGATAGCGCACTTAGTATGGGAAGTCAATTTTTGTTTTTCGTATTTCGACCTATGTTCCTTAGGGAAAGTTGTAAATTTTCATGTGTAGATTCGCACGTTTCAATATTTGTACTTGATTTAAAATGACCTTATATATTAAAATTCATTAAGGTTGCTATCTCTTTTTGTTTGTACGAGAATTTCTATTATATTTTAATTTATAAAGCCGTGATAAAGAAATCACGGCTAATTAGAGTCTTATATTTAAAAAGAAATATTAAAATTTATCAATTGTTTCAGTTGCTCCTCCAAGGCATTTTATTAAATCCAATGTCCGGAGATATTTAATAGGTATTATTAAATAGGCTAAGTTTGTAACTTTTAATATGTATCTTTACACTAAAATAAACAATTTACTTACTTACTTACTTACAATTTAGTATCTGCGCCAGATATAGGTAATATCATAACTAAAAATAATATTTTAAGAAAGAATTACCTGTGTTTTGAACAATTGTTTAAAATTCACTGTATGTATTTGAAATGTGTGTAGATTTATTTGTTCTACATACATACATTCATATAATCATGTCTTTATCTCTAATGGGGTAGGCAGAGCGTAAACAACCGAAACAAAGGTCGTTCCGCCACGTCTGACAAAGTTTTGAGGGTCGTTTAAGATATATTTGTATGTATATTACTGTAGTGACAGGTTGTCAGCCTATCGCCAAAGTTGCAATATACAGAAACCCTCGGGTCCTTTACTGGTTTTTACGAGGAAATGCAGCTGGCACATTTAATGTTTTTCTCTCGCTCCCAGTCCAGCATGGAAGTAAACTTGTTCTATCATAGACAGAATAGCCTACTGCTACCGGTACTGTAATAAAGATGATTTCCGAGAAATGTAAGGCGGCAATAACACTGGCAAAGCCTGCTTAAGCTCAGTCTAAATTCACGATGCTTCGTGCCCCTAGCACATTAATACTTCCACCGCAGAGTCACGCTTCTATCCCTATAGGTCAGACAAAGCTTCAATGGCTTACTAAAAACCGAATCCAGTAATTGTTATTGTAGTGCAAAACATACATACATACATAAAATCACGCCTTTATCCCTTACGGGGTAGGCAGAGCGTAAAACGCCTCCTAAAAGGCGCTTTCGCCACGTCTGACATAAATTGAGGGCAATTTTAGATTGTAATGTGTATTGCTGTAGTGACAGGTTGTCAGCCCATCGCCTAAATTACAATACACTGTAACCCTCGAATCCCTTTTGCTGACTTCTACAGCATGCCCGGGAGGAAGGGCAACTGGAACATTCTATGTTTTTCTTTCTCTACCAGTCCAGTATGGGAGGAGGAAAACGCTGTACAGAAATATACTATTGGCATTACCTAATACATCAAACTCTTCGAGACAGCTGGTAAATTCTGCGTTTCTATCTGTACTTGTCCAGCATGGGAGTTATTAGGACTAAAGTCAAAATCTAGCATTAAGGAACATCGTAGTAACATCACAGTAATAAAGATACATACATACATATAATCACGCCTTTATCCCTAATGGGGTAGGCAGAGCGTAAACGACCTAAACAAAGGTCGTTCCGCCACGTCTGACAAAGTTTTGAGGGTTATTCAAGATGGATTTGTAAGTATATCGCTGTAGTGACAGGTTGTCAGCCCATCGCCTAAATTGCAATATACTGAAACCCTCAGATCCCTTAGCTGGTTTTTACAGCATGCCCGGGAGGAAATGCAGCTGGTACTCTTACATTTAATGTTTTTCTCTCGCTCCCAGTCCAGCATGGAAGTAAACTTGTTCTATCATAGACAGAATAACCTACTGCTACCGGTACTGTAATAAAGATAATTTCTGAGAAATGTAAGGCGGCAATAACACTGGCAAAGCCTGCTTAAGCTCAGTCTGAATTCACGACGCCTCGTGCCCCTAGCACATAAACACTTCCACCGTAAGTGATAAGAGTTCGCTTAGTTACATTCAAGATTGTTGTCCTGAAAGACGTACACACTGGGCTCGATTCTAGAAAACTAAAATTAAAATCTATGTGTCACGTTCAGACTTAAAACATTGAAAAAGAACTGGAGATCTATTCTCTCCGGTTTTAACAAGCAGCGCTTCAACGCCTAAATAACATTGAATTAAAGCTCTTAAATCTGTCTAATAATTTAACTTATAATTTTCCCATTTCCCAAACAAGAATCTGGTTCATTTAATATTTTTTTATTCCTACTAGTCCAGCATTTAACTAACTAGAAGAGGGAAAGATAGGTAATAATAAAGATAATTTCCGAGAAATGTAAGGCTTCAATAACACTGGCAAAGCCTGCTTAAGCTCAGTCTTAATTCATGACGCCTCGTGCCCCTAGCACATAAATACTTCCACCGCAGAGTCACGGATATAACCCTACAGGGTAAACAGAGCTTCCACGGCCTAAATGACGTTGAATTAGAACACTTAAATCCGTTTAATATATTTTTTTACAGTTTTCTTAGTAAAACAAGAATCTGGTGCATTTAATATTTTTTATTCTTACTAGTCCAGCATTTAAATATCTAGAAAATGGAGAGATAGGTAATAATAAAGATAATTTCCGAGAAATGCAATAACAGTGGCAAAAGCTGCTTAAGCTCAGTCTGAATTCACGACGCCTCGTGCCCCTAGCACATAAATACTTCCACCGCAAGTGATAAGAGTAAGCTTTGCTGCATTCAAGATTGTTGTCCCGAAATACATACAATTGGCGTCGATTCTCGCGACATAATCCTAATTCTAATTCATACCTAGCGCTGTCACTTTCTAAAGTTTGACATAAGAACAGGATAGCAAATAAACACATGACTTTGACATTCCTAATCTGACATAAGACTGCTTATTTGACGTAAAATAAGGAAGCATGCTCTATGCTTGTTCTTATTTAAAGCGTCTTACGTCAAATAAGAAATGTCAAAGTCATGTGCTATTCTGTTCTTATATCAAACTTAAGAAAGTGACAGCGCTAGGTAAGAAATATAATTAGGATTATGTTGTGAGAATCGACGTCAATGTACGATTCTAGATTTGCCAGCTAAAACTAAAATTAAAATCTATTTGTCACTTTCAGGCTGAAAACATTGGAAAAGGACAGGAGATCTATTCTCACCGGTTTTTGATTTAAAGTCAGTGGTTTTATGCGTTACCTGTAATTATATCCGCCGTCATATGATATGGCGGATAAAATTGACAGAAATACTGGTGAAACGTGCAAAAGCGCGTCAAAATCTAGCGGACAAAGTGTAAAACCATAGATTATAAATAGCCTGTCCTTTTTCAAAGTTATTATTTTGAAAATAACAGATAAATTTTAATTATAAGATGTAGCCGGTGTAATCTAGAATCGAACCCGCTACTACAATAAATATAAGTATTTTTTTATTAGTATTAGTAATACGCAAACCATTTGTCCGCCATCTCACCTGATGGAAAGTGATTATGCAGACGATGATGGAGCATGTTTGCCTAGATAATGCCTATTCACTCTTACCTTGGAAAGGTTATAATACCGGGTGTAAGGGACAGGGTCTTGCAAACTGATCGAGGTTTGTAAGTTAACGACACTGAACAACTTCTCCACCCGAGTTCCCGAGCCTCCTGAACCACGAATCAATGTGTTTTTTGGTTTTTTTAATTTCATATGTACGTTTAATCGGCGCTTTTTTCAATGATTCAGAAGGCACGTTAAGCCGTTGGTCCCGGTTAATATCGTTTGATACCGCAGATACTCGTCGTTAAGTCATAACAGAGGCCAGTGCTAAGCATTGGCGGCTTGAAAACTCTGACCTAATCTAGGATTGGGTCTGGTTTCCCTTCTGGGTTGCGTAGGTCAGATGGCAGTCGCTCTGTGTAAAAACCAGTACGCTCGTTCCATCCCCTAGATTAGGAAGCCAACCCCGTGAGATACGGTATAAGGCTAGGGAGATGTTGACTACTCTTACGATTTTGCCAATTTCTTGGATTTTAGTATAAATTTACATCAACAGAAAGAAATGCATCATATATATGGGATATGTTGGGAGAGGATGACCAACGAAAAGATGGATGGACTGTGTGAAAGATGATATGTCTAAAACAGGTGTGAGTGTTGAACTGACGGCTGACAGGGATGAATGGAAGAACAAAACGTACTGCGCCGACCCCAAGCAAGTGGGATAAGGGCAAGCGGATGATGAGGAAGAAATGCATCACACGGGTTTTTGTTAATGTGGATTCGAACATTGACCTCACGAGGCAGCGGTCCTATCCACTATACCAACGGGCTATTCAACCAACCGATCCGTTTATACAATATATTTATAAATACAGAAAAAAAGAGTATTTTTTAACTCCCTGTGTTTGTATTCACGGAAGACCAGCGCTGTAGTACCTAGTGCTACAGCATATGCTGAGTGGCTGCCATTTTTAGTGTAGGTATTATTAAATAGGCTAAGTTTTAACAATTTAACAATTTGTTGTACACAAAAAACATCATAAACACAGGACATTAAAAACAAAGACACAACAGGCACTGCTTATTTCTAAAAAGAAATTTCTTACAGCAGACCTACAGAAGTGATAATTTTAACGATACGCGGATAAAACGTGCACAAAATTGAATACCTATCAATAAAATAATACTACTGTAAAATACTTCCATGCTGGCCTGGGAGCGAGAGAAAACCATAGAATGTGCCAGCTGCATTTCCTCCCGGGCATGCTGTAAAATCCAGCTAAGGGATCCGAGGGTTTCAGTATATTGTAATTTAGGCGATAGGCTGACAACATGTCACTACAGCAATATACCTAGAATTCTATCTTAAATAACCCTCAAAACTTTGTCAGACGTGGCGGGACATCTTTGTTTAGGTTGTTTACGCTTTGCCTACCCCATTAGGGATACAGGCGTGAATATATGTATGTATGTATGTAAAATAATTATATAATGTAAATCTTTTACATAAATATTAACAAGAAATAAATAAATACTTCCAATTATATACATAATCAAAAATAAACAAATACTTATAGGTAGCTAGTTTGTAACTTTTAATATGTATCTTTACACTAAAATAAACATTTTACTTACTTTATTAAACCATTTAGCAGTAAACAACAAGAGCGAAAAGGACACAAGAAAGGCGTTGATAAATACTCAAACCAATGTTGTAATATGGCGGTTCCAAGTGTAATATCGATATCGATAAATTTTATAACAGTAATATCCTATATGGGATAGGCAGAGCGTAAACGACCTAAACAAAGGTCGTTCCGCCACGTCTGACAAAGTTTTGAGGGTTATTTAAGATAGATTTGTAGATATATTTCTGTAATGACAGATTGTTAGCCTATCGCCTAAATTTTAATATATTTTATTTATTAAGGTACACCAGCAGAAAACACGCCAAATAATGATTAAAATAACTTATATCTAAATAGTACTAACATGCAATCCAATTTAGGTGACACAACATTTGCAAAAAAAGAGGAAACAAAACTGTGAGCAGAAAAAATATAATTATGCCTTTATCCCTAATGTGGCAGGCAGAGCGTAAACAACCTAAACAAAGATTGTTGCGGCACGTCTGACAAAGTTTTCAGGGTTATTTAAGATCGAATTGTAGGTATATTGCTGTAGTGACAGGTTGTCAGCCTATCGCCTAAATTGCAATATACAGAAACTCCTGGATCCCTTAGCTGGTTTATACAGCATGCCCGGGAGGAAATGCAGCTTTCACAATTTTGTTTTTCTTTCGCTCCCAGGCCAGCATGGCAGAATAGTGTGACAGTAGTATTGTATAAAAATATTGCAATGGATTTAGTTTTATCTCTATTTTAGGCACGATGAGAAGAGGTGAGGACGATAGAATTGTTTATGGAAAGGCATTGATGCGGCTCTGTCATAATTATCTATGTTTGTAGTTAAAAATCTGTTCTTCTTTCTTCCATGCTGGACTGGGTGCGAGAGAAAAACATAGAATGTGCCAGCTGCATTTATTTATTATTCATAACATACAGACAAACATAAACTTATACAGCTTAGCACCATTAAACCAAGTATCGGTTTGTCTTGGTGCTGCACGATCCTCTATCAACTAATATCTTAAATAATTAAACAAACTAAATTATCTAACAAATAAAAAAAAAAAAACACAAACAATTCATTCAATTCCATTGCAATTTCTTCCCGGGCATGCTGTAATAACCAGCTAAGGGATCCGAGGGCGTCAATTTATTGCAATTTAGGCGATGGGCTGACAACATGTCACTATAGCAATAACCTACAAATGTATCTTAAATAACTCTAAAAACTTTGTCAGACGTGGCGGAACGATCTTTGTTTAGGTCGTTTACGCTCTGCCTACCCCATAAGGCATAAAGGCGTGACTATATGTTACTATGTATTACTGTTATAAAATTTATCGATATCGATATTACACTTGGAACCGCCACATTACAACATTGGTTTGAGTATTTATCAACGCCTTTCTTGTGTCCTTTTCGCTCGAAAATATCACATTCAAATAACGAACACTTGCAGAGTTACATTTCTATGTGGAAATACTACTCATTTCAGGCACATCACTTTGAAGCCCGTATTTCATAATATCATAATCAGCTCTTAAGAGTGACAGTGAGTTTGAGTTCGTATCACAAATGTAATTTCAGTACAAAACCACCAGTCAAATCATATTTAATATTGGTCTTAAGTTTAAGATCCCTTCATAAATGTGAGCCTTAATCTTCTGGATGAGCTTGCTCCATCATCAGCTGCTCTTTACTCAACTTCTGGGAAATCAAATTAATCACCTAAATCAGCTTCGTCTTTTTTAGAACCAAAAAAATATCTAACGGCATTCTTTTTTAGTATTTTTTTTGTTACTATCAAAAACTAAGTAGCCCCATAGTCTTTTTCAATCTTTCCCGGTTATCAAGATTATACCGGATGTAAGGGAAGGCGTCCCACAAACTGATAGAGGTTGCTCAGTTAACAATACTGAACAATATTCACCAAGAAATTCTTTCAGGAGATGAAAAAAAAAGACTGTCCCATACAAAATGACCACTTAGATCAGACAGTTTGTATGGAGAAGCATATTTATTTATTTCCTAAGAGAATTTTCTGGTGATAGTTGTTCAGTTTCGTTGCGCAACCCCTATCAGTTTATGGGACGCTGTCTCTTACACCCGGTATAATTATTAAGAACGGGAATCGGATACTCGTACAAAAAAGGAAAACTACGGTAAATTTTCCGTTCTTAACCATTAGTAGCCCCACGATAGACACGATACCCACTCGACAGAAGAAGAAGAAGTAGCCCCATCACTAGTTAAGAAACGTGCTAAAGTAAATCGACCAGAGTAAAATTGGGGCGCTGAAGTAAACCGCGGATCGGGTCTAAATAGAACCTACAATAAAATTAAGGGGACTATCTCCCCTTTATCTTGCGTGCGGAGGGGGAGGGGGGGGGTAGCTGCTTATCAGTGTTATAGGAGTAATATTACTCCTATATGTTGGGCATGGGAATTGTGATAAGATTGGAGTCAAAATTCAGCAGTGCGGAATTTTCTAAACGGTTTCAACTTAGTCATACTTACACTTAAATCGAGAACAGATAAGAGAAAGAAAATCAATATATTTTTTTGCCTCGGATTAAGGTACTATTGTTATAACCTGCGGAATATGGGCTTAGTTTGTAGCGAACAAATTAAAACTTTTTCTTGGATAATTATGGAAAAAATATTGTTTTTCAGTTTCCGGATAATTGTAATCGAAGAAAACAAGAAGATTAATATATTTTCCTTTTCATAAGCCGTAAAAAAATATTTTTAATTTACTCCATCAATTTAATACAAACGACGTAACTGGGAGTAAGTACTTCTAAGGACCTACAAATCTATCGTAAATTACCCCTTAAAACTTTGTCAGACGTGGTGGAACGACCTGTGTTTTGGTTGTTTAACTGTGCCTACCCCATTAAGGATAATGGCGTGATTATATGTTTGTAAGTGTTATAAGAGCGTTACATATTGCACAAAGGCTGCATTCGTATATGTAGCGATTTCTCTATCAAGCTTGTCACTACAACGATTTTCCTTCCAAGGGTAGATGTGCTATATTTACCGCCCTGTTCTTTTGAAAAGGACCTACTTATTCCATTTTCTAATCATAAAGTTGTTGACTTCAGAGTACAATAAACTCAAATCTCCCAAACAAGATAAAAAGAAAATTAGGAAATATTCCCAAATCTCTATCTTTCGTATTTCTTTGTTTATTTTCCGCAGGAAAAAATAAGATGGCGTCAGAATCAGTTTTCCATTTTCCTTATTTCTGTTTTAAAACTCGATTGCAGGATTTGGTTTCCTGTGTGATCTTTATATGGCAGTTATACGACTTTTGGCAGTAAACAAAGCCTCTATACGACTTGAGTATAGATTACATCGGAATTCGTTTGATCTGCGCCGCCTTGTGGCTTAGCTTGCTGCTACTGGTTTTGAAAATTATAGATGTGTGGGTTTTTTGTCACAAAATTAATTTAAAATTAAACCGAAATCAGCTGATAAACCTTGAATGAATGGCTTGCTATTTGTATTTCTGAAAATATCTATAAATAAATATATTAAATATAAAAATTAGAAAATATCTAAAAACTTTTTGTTTTGTTATTTCTAATATTTTTATAATATTAACATTAAAAAAAATGGTACTAGAAAGATTCATAGACTAGATTTCCCTAACATTTTGTTAGTTTAATTTTCATAATGTAACTCTATGCTTCGGATGATCACTTGCAACTGAAGGATATTTATTCAAATAGGTGTCCTCAAACATAAAGCAATAACTCCTGTGGAGCGTTTCGTTTTACTCTATATTTATTCTTTAGTAAACGATGAGACGTGAGACGGATCAATACAGGGGCTTAGTGCAGCAACACAGGCGTCACTTACTTCGCGCAAGGTTGCGCTTAACACGCTCATAATGATTTTTGCATTGCTTACAATACACAGGCGTCACTTACTGCGCGCAAGATCGCGCTCAACACGCTGTCAATGCTTTGTACATTGCTTACAACACACAGGCGTCACTTACTACGCGCAAGGTTGCGCTCAACACGCTGTCAATGCTTTTTGCATTGCTTACAACACACAGGCGTCACTTACTGCGCGCAAGGTTGCGCTCAACACGCTGTCAATGCTTTTTGCATTGCCTACAAGACACATGCGTCACCTTACGCTGTACGCGTGCGTACTGGCAGAGGGACGCGTTCACGTAAAGTTCACTGCTACGCGCGCGTAAAGCGTAAAGTGCCGCATGTGTGATGTAGGCAAAACAAAAAGTATTGACAGCGTGTTGAGCGCAAACTTACGCGCAATAAGTGACGCCCCTGTGTTGCTACTTTAAGGGTACTTTAATGTTGGATTATGAACTATACGTAAGATAGAGTGTAAGTTCGTATGCCAGCAGTTTTTTTATTGGCATACATGGGCTCTCGACCCGGAGGACCCGGGTTCAATTCCTGGCGGGAGACAATGATTTTGTGTTCTTGTTTCTAGTTTGGTTAGGACATTACAGTCTGATCACCTGATTGTCCGAAAAGGTAGATGATCCATGCTGTCGGATGGGTATGTAAATAGTCGGAACTGAGTCTGATTTCTCTCTGGTTGTGTCAGTCAATCTGTCCCATCAGAATAAGAGATTTATGGAATAGAGAGTGAACTTGGGTGTAGCGCAAACTCTTGGGCACTAAAAACTAGTCCTGCGCAGTCGGCCCATGCCTTGGAGATAGCCCTCATCACCGAAAATCTATGGGAAGACTATAATTACTATTTCGAGCTGATGGCTTAATATGAAAGCTGCTTTTGTTAGGCTCACGGGAGCTTAGACCTATCCAGTCCAGACATACATATAATCACGCCTTTATCCCTAATTGGGTAGGCAGAATGTAAACGACCAAAACAGAGGTCGTTTTAAGGGTTATTTAAGATAGATTTGTAGGTATATTGCTGTAGTGACAGGTTGCCAGCCTATCGCCTAAATTGCAGTATACAGAAACCCTCGGATCCCTTAGCTGGTTTTTACAGCAGGCATGGAAGGCAATGCAGCTGGCACATTCTATGTTTTTTTCTCGCTCCCGGTCCAGCAGGGAAGTATATAGATCTACGTATATTTACACATTTTTCATACGTGAAATTGATAATTGAAAAAGTAATCGAACTTCAATTCAGTCAAACATTAATTCATTTTCTACCACAATAATTCAGTTCAATCTAACCGATTTCGCAAGAAATATTTTGTGTCTCGAATTTAAGCTCCGAAATGTATGGCATTTTAATATTGTTCTAGGTTGTAAATTTTCAGTCAGTCTAAATTTAATATTGGTATGAAATATTGCAGCACAAAATTTTGAATATTTGCGATCTTCAATTTTAATAAACCTCTTCCATAAATCTTTAACATGATACCTAGTTTGATAACGAGAAATTCAAACATAAACAAAATTAAGTGTTTCTTAGAAAACAATCTTTACTCTTCAAATGTAATTTACTTTCATTGTAGGTCTTCGATTTTAATAAACCTTTTCCATAAATCTTTAATATGATACCAACTTTGATAATGAGAAATTCAAACGTAAACAAAATTAAGTGTTTCTTATAGGAAACGATCATTTATTAACACGTTTTTATTAGGTCGACCTGTAAGTTACTGTGTAATGGAATCTAAGATAACTAATTTAACCATCTTCCAAGAATCATGAAAATTATCAGCTGTATGTAGTTCTGATGACAATACAATAATATGGTACTGTCGAACTGATCTGATGATGGAGCCGTAATATATGAATTTGAACTTCATGATGGTAGCTGTGTTTGGACTTGTAAGAAAAGTCTTGTAATGAAGTTTGACCACGATTAGGTTTTAAGGTCTGATGATGAAGCCGGAAGATAGGCACTGGCATTCCATGATGGATAATCGTATCATGTTCGTGTTTGGACTTGTTAGAAAGGTCTTGTAATGGTGTTTACGTGCATTTATAAGAGCGTGTTTTTCTAGTATTTTTTAAACTAATAAAGAACTTTTCAATTTTAATTTACATCCATTGTAGATAATGCTTGCTCGACTGGCAACGATAGAAATATAAAATATGTCTTATGGTCTAACTGAGGGGTAAAACTGAGCAAAAGGATTTAAACAATACATTTATAATGTCTTCATCATCTCCCTAGCCTTATCCCGTATCTCGCGGGGTCGGCTTCCTAATCTAGGGGATTGAACGAGGGTACTGGTTTTTACACAGAGCGACTGCCATCTGACCTCTGCAACCTAGAAGGGAAACCAGACCCAATCCTAGATTAGGTCAGAGTTTTCAAGCCACCAATGCTTAGAACTGGCCTCTGATATGGCTTAACGACTAATATCTACGGTATTAAACGATATTAACCGGGACCAACGGCTTAACGTGCCTTCCGAAGCACGGAAAAAAACACCGAATAAACGTAAATATGAAATTCGAAAACCGAAAAACACATTGGTACGTGGTGGGATTCGAACCACGACCTCCCGCTCAGGAAGCAGCGGCCCTATCCACTACACCATCGGGCTCTCATACATTTACATTACATTTATAATGTCTTATCTAGAAATAAACCGGGTTGCGGAGGTCAGATGGCAGTCGTTCTGTGTAAAAACAAGTACCCTCGTTCAATCCCCTAGATTAGGTAGCCGAACCTGTGAGATCTGGGATAAGGCTATGGAGATGATGATGATGATGATCTAGAAATAAACCTCAGAAGTTGTCTTGTCAGATGTAATGTCACGATATTTGTTTAAGGGCAGCAACACACAGGTGTCACTTACTGCGCGCAAGGTAGCACTCAATGCACTCAACACGCTGTCAATGCTTTTGGCATTGCCTGCATAACAAAATGCAAAATGTTCACATCGATCAGTCAATTTATGTGGAAAAGTTTTTTTTTCCTGAAAAAAGAAAAATCTGCTGATAGTTGTTCAGTGTCGTTTTCTGAGCAACCCCTATCAGTTTGCGGGACGCTGACCCTTACACCTGGTAGACACATGTTTTTCAATTTTTCCCTAAAATATATGTATAAAATCTAATCAAGAAATACACTGAGTGCAAGCGGTAAAATTTACGAAGAATCTTTTAATCAAATCCAGGCCTCCAATAAGGGTGTTTAACGACCTTTAAAAAGCTCTCCAGGCTTCAGTGAGACCCCAGTAGTAAAGTTAATACATACATATAATCACGCCTTTATCCCTAATGGGGTAGGCAGAGCGTAAACGCCTCGTTCACACACACACACACACTTACACTTGTCCTCGCGTCAAGGCGTAAATACATCGCACAACCTACGTAGCAATAAAGACTGTGAACAACTGGTTGCCCCCCCCCCCCCCCGGTCAGACTAGCAAAGTCCAAACGGTCTATCTACCACCTAGGCCCTAAAGTTTATAACAGGCTACCGGCAAACGTTCGAGATGCACCTTCTGTCCCAACTTTTAAAAGCAGACTGAAAATGTGGCTATTGAAAGAAAATATTCTATGATTTTAATAATTTTCTGTCGCTACCGCCGACACCTTACAAATAATGTATTTAATATTGATATTAAGTTGTATTTTATGTAATCTCACGCTTAGTGATGTTTAAAATAATTATGTTTTATTAACTATATTGTTAATAGGAAGACGTGTAACCGAATGTTATCAAAAAAAATATCTTATCTTATCTAAACGACCTCAACAAAGGTCGATCCGTCACGTCTGACAAAATTTTGAGGGGAATTTAAGATAGATTTGTAGGTATATTGCATATTGTAGTGACAGGTTGTCAGCCTAGCGCCTAAATTGAAATATACTGAAACCCTCGGATGCCTTAGCTGGATTTTACAGCATGCCTGAGAGGAAATGCAGCTGGCATATTCTTTGTTTTTCTCTCGCTCCCAGTCCAGCATGGAAGAAAATCAAATCCAAGCCTCCAATAAGGGAGTTTATGGACCTTTAAAAAGTACTTCAGGCGTCAGTAAGACCCCAGTAGTAAAGTTAATGGTGGTTAAAAGAGAGATAAGAATTTCATGACAAGCCATGTAATGATTAAGGGCCGTATTTATAATCAGCTCTTAAGAGACAGCGAGTTTGAATTTGTATCAGAAATGTCATTTCTGTACAAAATGGCTTGTCAAATCCTTACTTAATATTGTTCTCAATTTTGAGATCGCACTTGACATTGACAACCAGTATGAATTCGTATCAGAAATAACATTTCAGTACAAAATGGCTTGTCAAATCCATATTTAATATTGATCTCAACTTTTTTTAAAGTGGTATTGGCTTCCATCGTTTTTATACGATGATTCTGCCAAAGTCACGGTTCAAAGAAACATACATACATACATACATACATAAATCACGCCTTTATCCCTTACGGGGTAGGCAGAGCGTTTAACGCCTCGTAAAAGGCGCTTTCGCCACGTCTGACAAAAATTGAGGGCAATTTTAGATTGTAATATGTATTGCTATAGTGACAGGTTGTCAGCCCATCGCCTAAATTACAATACACTGTAACCCTCGAGTCCCTTTTGCTGACTTCAGCAGCATGCCCGGGAGGAAGGGCAGCTGGAACATTCTATGTTTTTCTATCTCTCCCAGTCCAGCATGGAAGAAAACACTGACATAAAAAAATAAAAACGTACAAACATTGACACTTTCCAGTAGTTTCATTCAGTCCAACCTAAAACAAAACAAAATTAGTAAGAAAGAGTGGGCTAATGAGATAGCTTTACAAATAGAATTCTAAGGCTCGCCTTAGAGACCAATGCTTTTCCTTTCATCTTCCCCTGTCCTGTGGGTTTCAAGTCGATGAACCCGATGAACCCTGGTGTCAGAGTTTTTTAAACTCCCTAATAGTACAGCTAATAGCCCTCCGATATGGTTTGAATAACTATCAAAGACACAGAATATTTTTTTCCTGGCGATCAGATGGTTGAGCTTGTATTGTCCTAACCAATATCAGGAAAATGTTACAAAGTGATAAATTGACAAATATCAACATTGTGATTCCCCCCTGTTAATCGAACTCAGGACCTCCGGGTCGGGAGCCCATAATTCAAACCACTAGACCACGGAGGCAGTATTTTTAGCCGATGTTGCTAATGGTGCATGCTGGTCTGGGAGCGAAAGAAAAACATAGAATGTGCCAGCTGCATTTCCTCCCGGGCATGCTGTAAGATCCAGCTAAGGGATCCGAGGGTTTCAGTATATTGTAATTTAGGCGATGGGCTGACAACCTGTCACTACAGCAATATACTACCTAGAATTCTATCTTAAATAACCCTCAAAACTTTGTCAGACGTGGCGGAACGACCTTTGTTTAGGTCGTTTACGCTCTGCCTACCCCATTAGGGATAAAGGCGTGATTTATATAGTGCTAAAGAAGATACTTAACACCTTTTAAGACTGGCTGACTTTATTTGCATTCGAAAAAGGCGGTCATATCAAAAGTTTATTGTGTAGGGGTTCTGGGTTTGATTCCCGGTCAGGCAAATATAAATATTTGCTTTAGGTCCGGGTATGCTTTATGCATGCCAACCTTTAGTGGAGGTTATGAAAGTCTAAGTTTTTTAAATATATATTTTTTCGTCCCTCCTCTTTGAGCTTGAAGGCTTTAAAAAGGACAGCGGACGAGTTTGGAAGTAGAAAGATACACCAAAAAGAAAAATGATTACATATAGCCTTTGAGCCGATACATACCTCTATACGGGGTGTAAGGGACAGCGTCCCGCAAACTGATAGGAGTTGCTCAGTCAACAAAACTGAACAACTATCAGCAGATTTTTTTTTAGGAAGGAAAAAAAATGGCTTTTGCATACAAAATGTTCAAAATGTACCAATCACACTAACCCTGGTGGTATTGTTCACCTCGATCAGACAATTTGTATGGATAAGCATTTTTTTTTCATACATACATACATACATAAAATCACGCCTTTATCCCTTACGGGGTAGGCAGAGCGTAAAACGCCTCCTAATTTATTTATTGATAACAACTTATTTACTACACTTACAGTCAAACCAATGCGTGTAGTAAATTAAAAAGATACAAAGACAATACAACAAAGATAAAACATAAAGTAAATAACACTTTTTTGACAGTCAGGTAAAAAAGAATAAAAGAAATAAAATAAGACAAACACAAAATTAACTTAGAAAACTAATACAATTATTTAAAAATAAAGAAAAATTATCATTAAAAATGTCAACAGAGGATTGCTTAGTAATCATGGAATTGAGTAATCTGATGGCCTGAGAAGTAGGCGCATTCTGCGACGTGCAAGTGCGCGCGGGTGGCTCGACCAGCAAGTTGAACGAGCGCAGGCGGCTGGCACTCTGGGGCGCAAACAATCTGCACTGAGCAAGGGTGTCAGGGTTGTCTAATTTGCCATTTAAAAGCAGATAGTAGTGGATAAGCAGCGAGCACTTACGTCTGAGTTCCAGCGTGTTAATGCCCACCATACCAGTAACAAACTTTGATGGGTATAAAAAAGGGTAAAAACCATACATCCGTTTATACAAGTGGCGGGCAAATTTACGTTGTACTATCTCGACCATGGTTTTATACTTTTCTTCGTGCGGATCCCAAATGACAGAGTTATACTCCAATGTACTTCGCACAAAAGCATAATATAGTGCTAATATTGCACTCCTGTTAGAGAACGTAGAGGTCTGTCTCATCACAAAACCAAGTGACCTGGACGCTCGACTACATACATCTTCAATGTGCTGATTAAAGGTGAGTTTTGCGTCCATAATCACACCTAAATCTCGAATATGTTCAACACGTTCCAGAGCGACACCAGACACACTGTATGTATATGTGTGTGGTGAGTGTGACCGAGTAAATGACAACATTTTGCATTTGGAGGTATTAAATTCAAGCAAGTTGTCTTCGCTCCACGCAACTATTGCATCGATGTCACTCTGAAGCACCCGACAATCTTCCTCGCTCTCTATGCCTCTAAACAGCTTCAGATCGTCCGCGTACATAAGACAACGAGATTCTTGTATTACGTCAGGGAGGTCATTAAGCATTATTACAAATAGTGTGGGCCCTAAGATACTTCCCTGGCTTACTCCGGAGTTTGTTAAATAATAGTCTGACCTGAAACCGTTGAGCGTTACGTATTGGGATCGTTGAGCTAAGTAACTAGCAAAAAGACTGAGCAGTTTTGGGGTGAATCCAATGGCCGCAAGTTTCCGCAATAAGACGTCATTGTGAACCCGATCGAAAGCTTTCCTATAATCAAAATATGCTACATCAATCTGGCCACAGTCATCCATTGCAGCAACAGCAAAGTCAACAAAATTTGTGTGATTGGTTACAGTTGACTTGCCAGCACGAAAGCCATGTTGGCAATCGGCGAGTAAAGGTCGGATTTGCCTGGTGATATAGCGATTTATTATAGACTCAAAAATCTTACTAAGTACCGAAAGAATAGCAATAGGCCTATGGTTTTTGACTTGAGACCTAAGACCATCCTTAGGAATCGGTGTCACACGCGAGACCTTCCATTTAGCTGGGTATGTTGATGTCCGTATAGCGAGGTTTAGGATATACAGGATAGGTTCGATGAATATCCTTATGCCATCTTTAATAATATAAGGGGGGATGCCATCTGGACCAGCGGAAGTGTTTGTCCTTAAGCGTTTCACCGCCAATAATAGATCCTGTTGACTTACATAATCCAAAGGTATCCTGGTCGAACACATTGATCCTGATGCTTCCCGTTCTGCAGTTTCAACAGATAATGCGGGTATCGCAGGTAGGAATACCGACTTAAAGTAGCTCGCAAACGCATTAGCTGCCTCAGCCCCGGACACCGTGTTACCCTCAAACTCAAATTCGCTAATGAAATGCCTCTCTTCACGCTGACTATTAAAGTAGGACCAAAAACTCTTTGGATCCTTTATTATGCTAATTTCGGTCCGCTTAATAAATGCGTGGTATGCATGAGTTATCAATTCTTTGGCTCGCTCTCTATAATATTTGAACATTTCATTGTTAAATTCTTTACCTTCCTCTTTAAAGCGTTTTAAATGAGAGTACTTATTTTGGATAGTTTGTATGATTTCGGGTGTATACCACGACGGATAGTTATAATTATTTTGATAATTCCGAAATTGTTTCTTTAAAGGAACGTATGAATTGAAGCAAGAATACAATTTATCATAGAAAAACCCTAAGGAATCGTCCATATTTGTAGAGGAAAGTACGTCATCCCATTTCAGAGCAAAGAATGATTCATAAAGTGACGGGAAGTCAGCTTTGCGAAAGTTCCACAGAGGTGGGGAATCACTCGCCGGAGCTGGTGGCAATGGAGCGCTATGTGCAACACGCCGGTGGCTGCGCGGTGCAGGGCGGGGAACACGCAATTGCACGGCAAGTGGCGGATGCGGGGAGTCCATCGGTACTATCGGTTGGCCAACAGTAACTTCAACATTCTCATTTCCAAGATTACTCAGCACCAAATCTAATATGTTGCCAAACTGATTTTGTATTAAATTAAACTGCTTCAACTTACATACATTTAGAAAACAGTCAAATTGTTTATGTATGTACTGAGAAAAGGAAACCAGATTAAAGTCACCCAAAATTAGATATTTGGACTTTGGATGACTCTCAATAACATTTTCCAGTACAGACAATGTTTTTAAAAAGTAGTCGTCAGTAGCGCTTGGGGGAATATACACAATACAACAAATTATTTTCTGAAATTTTAGATAAACATTAGTAATCAGTACTTCGATGTCACGTGGATACTCATCGATGTTAGTTAATTCGGTAACTTTGTACTGATTACGGACAGCCAGCAAAACGCCGCCCCAGCCAGAGTCACGAGCACGATCTCTACGAACGACCGTGTAACCCGGAAGAAATACTCCGCACTGTTTACCGAACTTACAAGGAAAGTTTCAGTCAACACAATAATATCTGATGTTTCATTAAGAACACCAATTTTAAAAATATCTAGCTTTGTTCTAAGCCCTCTGACATTTTGATAGAAAAGTGAATAAGACTTAGGCTTAGGCGGCTTTTTGCTGGTCACTTTTCCTACGAAAATTTTGTGTCCAAGGTTTGATGCAGATGTTTTGAGCCCAGTTATCAGGTGACATTACGGTTGTTATGTACTGAGATGGAACTCCCAGTTTGAAGGACGCGTAATTGCCTCTAGCTTTCAGCTCTTCTACCACGCATGCATTGCTACCACAAATGGAACGGAGATGGGCCAGGACCTGATCAACGGATGTCCCCTTTTTCACGAAGAAAAGATGCAATGGCCGGACCAAATCAGCTGCCTCTAGATTAGTTGCGCCGACAGCGGCTTTACCGCGGGTGATTTGAGATTTGCGGTCCCGTTTCCTTGTAACTTCAACCCAGCCATCATTATCATTGCCACCAGTAGTCCCGTCTTTGCTATGTCCCGGTATTGGGGATTCTACGATAGCATTATTGGAGGCCTTAACCAATCTGTCAGTAGAGTCTTCGACACGAGTACCAGATTTTGTTTTAATGAGGTTTTCTTTAATTTTGTCGCCAGCAGTGGATTGAGCTTGTTGTTCACCAGAAACCTCGCAGTTTGATTGACCAAAGTTCTCAGCGTGTCCGTTTAGTGGTACTTTAGCTGACGTCTCGAATTCCTTGAACTTTTCTTCCAGCTTAGATACTCGAGTAGACAAGCTATTAAATAACCTATTGATCTTCATAGCAATTTGTTCAGATATCAAAGTGCTGAGTATCTTAGTCAGGCAGGGTCCCTCTAACTCCTCACGGACGGCCTCACGGATTTTATCCAATAAATATGTATCGTCAGCCTGGAAGAATAAGGTTGTATCACCCAGCATGGTACTATCGTTATGCGGTGCATCTTTCAGTATTAGTCTACGTTTAGCAACATTCACATTCTTGGAAGGAGTGACTAGAGCAGCCACTGCAACAACACCTCGAACGGGTGTTAGAGAATTATCTCCACCTTTTCTCAGTTTCCCGCAGCAAATAACAAAATTCCATGTTGACTTGATGGTATTCGAAAGTTTAAGGAACTCCTTTTCCTCATATCTACAACATTCTAAGTCAAAGTAATTCTCACACAGAGAACACCTCAAATAATGTTTCGACTGTATATCTCCACCACAGCCAAAACATTTAAACAAACTTATACTCATGTTTAAGCAACAAGTTTTATTCTTTATCAGCAATCAATCAATGAGAAAAAAGATAAATAGCGCGCCGGCTTGAGTGCAATGTAATAGGCGCAAATAGCACACTGTGGCGGTGGCGGCAGCAGGACTGAAAGGCGCTTTCGCCACGTCTGACATAAATTGAGGGCAATTTTAGATTGTAATGTGTATTGCTGTAGTGACAGGTTGTCAGCCCAACGCCTAAATTACAATACACTGTAACCCTCGAATCCATTTTTCTTTCACTTTCTGAAAAAGTCCTGCTGATAACTGTTGGCATGGGCATGCTGTAAAAAACAGCTAAGGGATCCGAGGGTTTCAGCTTATTGTCATTTAGGCTACGGGCTGACAACCTGTCAATACATCAATAATTTGTAGGTAACAATTTTATTTTAAAGAGAGCCCGATGGTGTAGTGGATAGGGCCACTGCCTCCTGAGCAGGAGATCGTGGTTCGAATCCCACCACGTACCAATGTGTTTTTCGGTTTTCGAATTTCATATGTACGTTTATTCGGTGCTTTTTCCGTGCTTCGGAAGGCACGTTAACCCGTTGGTTCCGGTTAATATCGTTTAATATCGTAGATATTAGTCGTTAAGCCATGTCAGAGGCCAGTGCTAAGCATTGGCGGCTTGAAAACTCTGACCTAATCTAGGATTGGGTCTGGTTTCCCTTCTGGGTTGCGGAGGTCAGATGGCAGTCGCTCTGTGTAAAAACCAGTACCCTCGTTCAATCCCCTAGATTAGGAAGCCAACCCCGTGAGATACGGGATAAGGCTAGGGAGAGGAGATGAATTCTATTTAAATAATCCCCAAAACTTTGTCAGACGTGGCGGAACGACCTTTGGTTAGGTAGTTTACGCTCTGCCTACCCCATTAGGGATAAAGGCGTGATTATATATATGTATGTAATCTCATACTATCTCAGCACCACACAGTTCTTCCGTGGTGTAGCAGTCTGAGCCATGGGCTACCGAGTTTTGGGTTCGATTCCCAGGGAGAACACAAAGTTGATATTTGTTAATTTATCACTTTGTAAGATTTTACCCAGTTTAGTTAGGACATTGCAGGTTGAATCTCCTGATCTTCAGGAAGAAAAAGATTCGTTGCTTCGGAGGGCACGATAAACCTTTGGTGCTGTTCGCAGTCTTTGACAGTGGAATTAAGGTTAACGTTAGGTGGTCTAAAAAATCTGACACCAGTCTGGTCTGGTCATGGACGATCGACTTAAAACCCACACGACTGAAGAAGGCCCGAAATTATAAACAGTACTCGAGACTAACAGCTAGTTTGAGTTCGTATCAGAAACTTCATTTCAGTAAATGTGGCCCGTCAAATCCATACTTTATATTGCTTTCAATCTTAAGATTGCTTTATAAATACAATACAATACAAAATTCTTTATTGCACAAAGAAACACATACAACAGAAATAAAAAGGAACAAACGTGACAGTACAATATAGTCGGCCTTATTGCTAAAGCAGCAATTTCTACCAGGCAACCTTTAAATACGAGCAACAGTAAAAAATACGTTGTGATAAGGTAAATTATTGTTTAAGAACAACACATACAAAATAAACGTATTTGCAAAAGTAGGCCAAAATACGAAAGTTGCTTCTAATTATTGTCTTAATTTAAGGGCGATTTGGGACTCACAATAAAATACAAACGGGTAGTAGGAAGGCTAATTTATGTAGTCCCTCCTATAATTTGCGTAAAATTTAAATATCTTTCTTCCATGCTGGACTGGGAGCCAGAGAAAAACCTAGAATGTGCCAGCTGCATTTCCTCCCGGGCATGCTGTAGAAACCAGCTAAGGGATCCAAGGGTTCTAGTATATAGCAATTTAGACGATGGGCTGACAATCTGTCACTACAGCAATATGCCCACAAATCTATCTTAAATAACCCTGAAAACTTTGTCAGACACGCGGAACGACTTTTGTTTAGGTCGTTTACGCTCTGCCTACCCCATTAGGGATAAAGGCGTGATTGTATGTATGTATGTTTGTTTAAATATCTCTCTTCCATGCTGGACTGGGAGCCACAGAAAAACATAGAATGTGCCAGCTGTATTTCCTCCCGGGCATGCTGAACTTTATTTATTATTTATAATTTCAAATAAAACGAGAATAAAAGATATATAAAATCCTCAATGCTGTTCAAACTGTCACAACAATCCCACAAGCTCGTATTCTTCGAACAACGTTTCCAAAAGGACAAATCCTGCAATACCGCTGACAAAGATAAGCGCGACACGTTATTACCGGACGGCAACATAAAGATACCGGATACTACCGGATCCGGATCGACCGGAAACCGGTTAAAGAGTGTCGGAGTAAGTGCAGCTTCACACAGGCGTCACTAAGGCCCGTATTTTATAATCAGCACTTAAGAGTGAAACCGAGTTTGAATTCGTTCGTCGTCATTTCACTACATTATGACCTGTCAAATACATACTTAATAAACAAAAACAAAACATAAAATCACGCCTTTATTCCTAATGGGGTAGGCGGAGCGTAAACGACCTAAACAAAGGCCGTTCCGCCGCGTCTGACAAAGTCTTGAGGGCCATTCAAGAAAGGTTTGTACATGTATTGCTGTAGTGACAGGTTGTCAGCCCATCGCCTACATTACAATATACTAAAACCCTCAGATCCTGGTTTTTACAGCATGCTCGGGAGGAAATGCAGCTGGCACATTCTATGTTTTTCTCTCACTCCCAGTCCAGCATGGAAGATATATCCATACTTAATACTGGTCTCAATTTTAAGTCGCTTTATAAATACGGGCCCTACTGCGCGTAAGGTTGCGCTCAACACGATTTCAATGATTTTTGTATTGCCTACAACACACATGCGTCACCTTACGCGTTACGCGCGCGTAATGGCAGAGAGATGCGCCGACGTAGAATTCATCGCTACGCGCGCGTAGTTGTCAGCCGATCGTCTAAATTGCAATATACCGAAACCCTCGGATCCCTTTGCAGCATGCCGGGGAGGAAATTCAGTTGGCACATTCTATGCTTTTCTTTTGCTTGCAGTCAAGCATGGAAGAAACTCTTATTGGTTTCTTTATTTTCATATCTTCCATGCTGGACTGAGAGTGCGAGAAAAACATAGAATGTGCATTTCCTCCCAAACATGCTGTAAAAACCAGCTAAGGGATCTGAGGATTTTAGTACGAGTATATTCTAATTTAGGCGATGGGCTGACAACCTGTTACTACAGCAATATACGTACAAATATTTCTTGGATGGCCCTCAAGACTTCGTCAGACGTGGCGGAACGGCCTTTATTTAAGTCGTTTACGCTCTGCCTACCCCGTCAGGGATAAAAGCGTGATTATATGTATGTATGTATTTTCATATTTAAAACAAATTGATGCCTAAACCTAAAATGCAAAAAAGCATAAACTCCAAATACACTTCAGCAACCTACAAATCTCCAAAGGCTTGGCCGGGAACGGGTTGTGCGGACATAAAAACCGGGTTTACGTGTCCGGGTATACCCGGCACCAATAAAAAACCGGGTAAAACGGATACGCACTGCGACCGTCCTGAGGGATAAAGGCTGGGAGGGTACAAATGAGATACTAAAAAGATCTGCGTTTGGTGAAATTTAAAATTGGAATTTCAGAATTCCAGATCTTTCTGTGGTTCATGGAAGATCTTAGGGTCGTATTTATGAAGCGATATCAAACTTGAGAGCAATATTAAGTAAGGATTTGGCAGGCCAGTTTGTACTGAAATGACATTTCTGATACGAACTTAAACTCGCTGTTACTCATGAGAGCTAATTACAAATACGGCTCTTAGAATATGAAAATTTTACTTGAAGTGCACGAAGTTAATTTTTCCATTCAAAAGTTTTAAAATTTTGCAGGACATTGTTTTTTGATAATGCAGTTTATAACTTAATTCAAATACATACATATAATCACGCCTTTATCCCTAATGGGGTAGGCAGAGCGTAAACTACCTAAACAAAGGTCGTCCCGCCACGTCTGACAAAGTTTTGAGGGTTATTTAAGATAGAATTCTAGGTATATTGCTGTAGTAACAGGTTGTCAGCCCATTGCCTAAAATTACAATATACTGAAACCGTCGAATCCCTTAGCTCATGTTTACAGTGTGGAAAGAAATGCAGCTGTAATGATAAAAAAAAAGTAAAACTGTAAAAAAATATACCTATTTGATATGTTATTAATGTTTTATATATAACACTATTAAGTGTTTCTTAATTATTGATCAAGTAAAGGAAAAAGTAAATGCCAAGTCGTATCAGGATATCAAAGAACTGGATAATGATAGACAAAAATGGAAGTTGCTCCACCGACAAGAGCCCAGCTCTTAAGTGAGAGAAGAAGAATTATTGATTGATACGGACATAATAAAATTCATAAAACCTTTTTAAAAAACTTCTGAAAAAGAAGCTTATTTGAACTAACCATGCCTGTTGTCTATGCTTTTATGTTTTTGTGTACAATAACTTGTTAAACAATTAAATAATAAATAGCTATCATAAACATACATACATACATAAAATCACGCCTTTATCCCTTACGGGGTAGGCAGAGCGTTAAACGCCTCGTAAAAAGCGCTTTCGCCGCGTCTGACAATAATTGAGGGTAATTTTAGATTGTAATGTGTATTGCTATAGTGACAGGTTGTCAGCCCATCGCCTAAATTACAATACACTGTAACCCTCGAGTCCCTTTTGCTGTCTTCTACACCATGCCCGGAAGGAAGGGCAGCTGGAACATTCTATGTTTTTCTATCTCTCCCAGTCCAGCATGGAAGTAAGTAGCTATCATAAACAAAAATAAATAAAAGATTACTGCCAAATTTTTTAGGATTGTTGATGACCAGTATACAGATAGGAAATTACTAATTGATAATATATGTGCTAGAATAAATAAATTTGTCTATGAATTAAAACGTATAAAAAATATAACGAACATGCAAACTGCAATAACCACCTATCATGCATATGTTGAATCAATATTGAAATACGGTTTGATCTTTTGGGGTAACAGTATTGACGTAGAAAGAGCTTTTATAACTCAAAAAAAGTGTATTTGAGCAATGTGTGGTATTCCAACACTTGAAACCTGTAGGCCATATTTTAAGAAACTTGGTTTACTACCACTACCCAGCTTGTATATATATATATATGAAATATGTGTCTTCGTTAAGAAAAATTATAATCTCTTTACAAGAGCATGTGATGTAAACCCTCGAGCTTTGAGACGTCCTTTTCAAATTGTTTTTAAAGATATTCCTATAACATTGAAATATGACAAGAGTTACCTTGCAATGTGTATTAGAATATATAATAAACTACTTAACGAATTTAAAAAAATGAATATAAATCAATTTAAGACTGCCATATTTAAATGATTAAATGAAAGTAATTTTTATGAATTGAATGAATATTTTAATAAAAAATTACAAAGCTTGTAAATGATATTAACATTGTATAAAGAATATGTCAAAATTTTTGCATGCTCATTTAAGCAAAATATGTTGGACTAAATTTATTTTAACATCTTGTATACCATATTTTACGCAAATAAAGAATCTTTTATCTTTTATTTATACAGCAATCATCTCCATAGCACAGTCAGTCAAAATGATTGCAGTCCTAAAAAGCACAAAGTAGTACAATAAGAAAATTAAAGTCCTATAAACACCAGCGACGTCATAAAACCGTACTCGACACCATTCTCTCACGCAAT
This sequence comes from Scrobipalpa costella, assembly GCA_949820665.1. Classification (NCBI taxonomy): domain Eukaryota; kingdom Metazoa; phylum Arthropoda; class Insecta; order Lepidoptera; family Gelechiidae; genus Scrobipalpa; species Scrobipalpa costella. The sequence goes on from OX463315.1 coordinate 919,685, forward strand.
TACGTACAGCTGCAAAAATTATAATAAAAAAATATGATTGAATGAAAAGTCCAAAAAGAGGATGAAAAATTTATTCTTTTAGTGAGGGTTTTTCATAAATTGCTTATGTATATTTTGACTAACACATTTTTAAACATAATTTTTTTTTTTTCCGTCTCGTGCTCGGAAAGCGCCATTTTGTGCAGGGTTAATTTTGTGCACAAAAAGCATAAACGTGTCTACTCATAAATGCAGCTCTTCTAAGAAGAATAAAATTAGGCCATACAGCCAACCACAATAAGAAGTTCATAGATATAACTTGTTATTTTAAAATATTTACTTCAATTTATTTGCTTTTTGTGTTTTTTTAAGATATAAAACGATATTAACATTGAAATTCAAGTACGATAGTGTACCTGATTTATTATTACAAAATTAGTTTAATTTAGTAGGCTGTATACGCTTCAGCCCAAGCCTACTATTTTATGTCGAAAGGTTTAAAAAGTTAAATGGCGGGAATGAATATTGTTTATTAACAATAATTTTGTACAAATTTAAAATTTTCCTCGCATTTGAAGTGAAAAGCAGAGTTTATAGCTCGTGCACAAACCTATTTTTGTCCTTGAATTAATATCTGGCCTCACCCTGCTAAAAATCTTAGACAAAAATTACTTGTTTTGGGCGCTTGTCGTATAATATACTATTTTAGCTTTTATAATGAACTATTATAAAACTTTAATTAATTGTCTCCGTGGTCTAGTAGTCTGGGCCACTGGGCTCACGACCCGGAGGTAACGGGTTCGGTTCCCGACCAGGAACAATGTCTTTGTGTTGTTTTTTCTAGTTTGATTAGCTACATTGCAGGCAAATCATCTGATTGTCCTAAAAGTAATAGGATCCATGCTGTCAAATGGGCATGTAAATAGTCGGTCCTGCGCCTGATTTCTGTCTGGTCGTGTCAGTCAGTCTGTCCCATCAGAATAAGAGGAACACTCGGACAAAACAAGCTAGTCCCGCGCAGTTAGCCGATCTTTAGGATATTGGCCGCCATCACCGAAAATCGGTTTGAGGACTATTATAAAAACATCCAATAGCGGACTCTAGAACTGTTAAAGTTAGGGTTAGGATTAATAGTCTCGTATTTATAAAGAAATCTTAAGATTGAGAGCAGTATTAAGTATGGATTTGACAGGTCATATCGAACTGAAATTACATTTCTGATACAAGCTCAAACTAGCTGTGTTAAATTCTCAGAATAGCGTGAAACAAAATAAAAGAAGGTATTTAATTATTATTTTTAAAACTTACCTTTTTAGTGCCCCATTGACAATATAACACATTCACTCACTGAAGTACGAGTATAGAAGGAAATCTGCAACAATAAAAAAAACTCATTTTAGCTCACCCGAAACATTTTCAATATGTTTTGTATGGTAACCAAAAAATCAATTTCTTGATTAACATCATAGAGGGGAAAATAAAAGGAAGGGGAGGAAGGGAAAGACCGAGACGTAAATACTTTGACCAAATTAGAATAAGATAAGATAAGATTCTTTATTCATAACAATTGTTACATGTTATTTTGCTTATTAAAAATAATTATATTTATTACAATTCACATAACTAACTATATATTATGTAAAATCTATTATATTACAATAATTGGTGTTTGAAGGACGCGATGGAAGCTGCATTGAGGAGAAGGTGAATGTCAAGTTGTATCACGAGATGAAATCTTTGGCAGAAAATAGAGTAATCGCCAAATTTCTCTAGCCAAAAACACTCTCTAGCACTTAAATTAGAGAAGGACCAAAATAGATAATATGGGGTTTTTTTATTTATAGGGCTATTTACAATTACAACAGATAAGTGATAAAAATAACATTCGATTCTTCTTTATATCTCAATATCATGCTTCACTACATAGTATAAAACAAAGTCGCTTTCTATGTCCCTATATCCCTGTATATGCATAAATCTTTATAACTACGCAACGAATTTTGATGCGGTTTCTTTAATTGGATAGAGTGTTTCAAGAGGAAGGTTTATATGTATAATACATGCATAATATAGTAGAGAAACACTGATAATTTCCGTGCGAAGCCGAGGCGGGTCGCTAGTTAAATACTGTTTTCCTTTTTAGCAACCATTAAAACCTACACAGCAAAATATAAAAATGGCTTTAAACGCTTTCCTCGTAATTTTTGCTCTTTGTCAGAGGCTAGTTAACAATAGGCCCGGGTTTGCTCGCATTCCGCCACGTGCCCTTTTTTGTTTAATTAGGCACATTTTTGTGCCGAAACATGGCGTAACTCAAGTTTTAAGATTTTTAATATAATACAAGGCCACTTTGTATTCACTGCAGAAAAAATATGATGTTGTTGTGACCGTAAAATAGATCACAACTAATATATGTATATTTTTTAAATATACTATCATATCATCAATAATTTGGCTTAGTATTCATCCATAACACACATATAACTAGACCTCGTTACCTTTTGGCCCTTGAGTTTAATTGCCTCCGTGGTCTAGTGCCATGGACTCCCAATCCGGAGGCCCTGGGTTCAATTTCCAGGGGGGAAGCACAAAGTTGATATTTAAAATTTATCACTGTGTGAATTTTTCCTCAGCTTGGTTAGGACATTGCAGGCTGATTCACCTGATTGTCCGAAAAGAAAAAGATTTCGTGCTTCGGAGGGCACGTTAAGCCCTCCGGTCGCTGTCTTTGATATTGGTTGTTACTCAAACCATGTCAGAGGCCTGATAGTTCTGCTACTAAGCGGTTTGAAAACTCTGAAAAACCTTCCATGTGTTGTTCTTGTTATCTAGGTTTCTGATTTAGGAAGCGTCTGCAAAAGGCTTATCCATCTTGAAAAACAGCTTTGATCGTCGAAATTTGCAAATATATTTTTCTTTTATATATTTATAAATAAAAATATATCTCTATTTGCATATTAATTAATATCAGTGCTCTAAATAGACCCAAAAAAACTGCAGTGAATGCAAAATCACGCTGTATTATTCTAGTTAAAAGACATCTGTTTTATTGCCTAGAAAAGATAATTAAAAATTTAATAAAAAAATAATTTGTTAAATCGTTTTCTATGTGTTGGGGACCAATATTTTTTTTTTAAATACGTAGAATATTTTTTATGAATGTTTACCAGAAAAACTTAGATTTGTTGCAAAAAAAACCAGTTGATTTCTTTATAAGAAATAAGCGCTAAAGTCATAAAATATTGAAAATTTAATATTCAATTTGGCTTTTTATCTTACTGCATCACTACATAGTATAAAACAAAGTCGCTTTCTCTGTCCCTATATCCCTATGTATGCTTAGATCTTTAAAACTACGCAACGGATTTTAATCCGGTTTCTTTTAATGGATAGAGTGATTCAAGAGGAAGGTTTATATGTATAATACATGCATAATATATATACTTCCATGCTGGACTGGAAGTGATAGAAAAACATAGAATGTGCCAGCTGCATCACCTCCAGAGCATGCTGTAAAAACCAGCTAATGGATTCGAGGGTAATAGTATATTACAATTTTAGGCGATGGGCTGACAACCTGTCACTATAGCAATATACGTCATGATCATCTGTAATAACCCTCAAAACTTGTCAGACGTGGCGGAACGACCTTTGCTTAGGTCGTTTACGCTCTGCCTACCCCATTAGGGATAAAGGCGTGATTATATGTATGTATGTATGTATGTATGTACATGCATAATATAGTAGAGAAACACAGATAATATCCGAGCGAAGCCGGGGCGGGTCGCTAGTATAACATAAGACAAGCAGCAAAGCATAGAGTATTTGTGTCTATTTTGGTCGAAATTTGCAGTAAAAAGAGCCAGTCATCATCAAAAAATGCAAATTTACTTGTTTTCAAATATGCATTTCAGACATTTAAAACAAAAAGGCAGCATTTAAATTAAAAACCTAGTATTCCCAAGTCCCTATTTTCGCCAGACTGAATTTCGCAATATTAAAGTTACGTCAGTTTGGCTTTTGTCTAGTCTAGAGTGCTGTTTGTTTGCACTTACACACAAAATGTTGCCATGTCCCAAAGCTAATAAAAAAATATATATGTATCTAAAAAACTACTAAAATAATTAAGAAAAATACATGATTCAGAAGTAGCAAAATAACTTGGTCAATAAAAAATAATTATTATTATCTAATTTCAAATTAAATCTTATTAATTTCCAAGTAAGTATTGGCACGAAAAGCTATATTTATTTTATACATAGACTCAGAAATATCTGTAGAGTATATTAACACAACGATAAACAAGTTTTGTTCATAATGAAAACTGATCGACTTACTTGTTTAAATTGAAAGGAGTTAGCCCTCGAAGTTTCGATCCTATACAAGGATTAGCCAATCAGATTTCATTATCTATACGTGGGACACTCAGAAAGTTTTGCGACACTAAAAAAAAATGTTCTACAGGTACATATATTTTTATTAAATCTTTTCAAAGTACTCTCCACCAGCCTCTATACAAAGATTCATGCGTCTGAACCAGTTTTCAAAACACTTTTTCCAGTCCGCCCTAGACACCTCGTTTACAGCCTGCTCGAACGCAGCCAGCGCATCTTCCGGCGACGAAAATTGTATCCCCTTGAGCTGATTTTTTATTTTTGGAAATAAAAAGAAGTCACACGGTGCTAGATCAGGGCTGTAAGGAGGGTGACCCAGGAGTTTGACTGGTGTGCTGTCCAGGAAGTCCCTCGTTTTGAGCGCGGTGTGTGCAGGCGCATTGTCGTGGTGGAGCAGTAGTCCGCGGAGCCCTGTGTTTGGTCGCTTGTTGCTCACAACAGAAAAAACTTCTGGTAAACATTTGGTAGTATACCATTCGGCGTTAATGCTTCTTTGATCTCGTAAGGGAATTGAGGCCAAGTGGCCAGTCAAATTAAAAAAGCTGGAGATCAAAATCTTCCCCCCGCTTCGAGATCGCTTCACTTTGGTAGGCGTTGGTTCATTTTGAAACACCCAAACTGTCGACTGGTGCTTGGTTTCTGGATCGTATTGATAAATCCAGGACTCATCACCTGTTACGATGTCGTAAACACGCCGAGACGAGCCTGCTTCAAATTTGTTCAGCATATCACGGCACCATTCCACCCGGGCCTGCTTCTGAGCGTCTGTGAGGTAGTGCGGCACCCAGCGCGATACTATCCTCCTCACGCGAAGATGCCCTTGTAGAATCTCGTGAACGCTTCCCGATCCAATCTCTAATATGTGCTGAATCTCCTGATATGTAATTCGCCTATTATCTTGGATTAAATTTTTCACTGCTAGCACGTTTTCTTCCGTAATAGCCGTCAAAGGGCGACGGCTTCTTTCTTCATCCCCCAAGGTTGGTCGACCGCGCCTAAATTCGTTATACCAACGATACACGGTTGCCTTTGATAGGCTTTCATCCATAAATGCCATTTGAAGTCTATCGAACGATTCATCCGGTTTCAGGCGACACTTGAAATCTTTAAAAATCATAGCTCTAAAATGTTCCCGGCGCAGATCCATTTTTCAGTAAGACACGATACTTTGAATTGGCTCGCAAAAAATGTGGAGGGAAATTTTGAAAATGGAACATACATATTTTTACTTACAAGTAATCATATTTTCAAAAAAGATTCTAACCGGCCAGTCTGCCATATATAAAAACTATTTATCGCAATACTTTCTGAGTGGCCTGGTACTTGTTTTTTTATCATATATTAATGTATCCGCCGTCATACTTTTATAACATCAAATAAAATATCTATTCTTAATATTTTTTGGTATTTATCATCATCATAAATTTAAGACGTTTGCTACTTTTTTTTTGTAAGGTAAAAGCGTGCAGATAATTTACCCTGACTGGCAACACTAACTGTTTGTCCTTCCAGTCTGATTACAACTTCAACAAATGAAAAGTCCTTTAGAAAGGACCTCGGGTTTTAAAATTTAAAATCTGACGCGTAAATGTGGTCTTCTGTAAACGTTTCGTTTGTTGTATTCAAATGAAAAACAAACTGTGTTTAAAATAACGAGGGATTTTTTAATTTGAACCGCTTGACTTTCTTTGAATATTTTTTTTTACAGTTATGCATTTAACCACGGAATTGGTACAGTTTTGCAAAATAGAGTAGGTTTTAATTTATTGTATACAGTTGACGAATTGCATAAATTGTAACAAAATGATGTAAAATTGCTTACATACTGGAAGCGATAGAAAAACATAGAATGTTCCAGTCGTATCTCCTCTCGAACGAGATGTAAAACCATCTAAAGGATTTGTGGGTTTCAATTACTATTCCATACAAATTGCAGTTTTTTTGACTGAGCGACCCCTATCAGTTTGTGGGACGATGTCACTTACACCCCGTATGTAAATGTCCGTAGCGTATTATGTGCGAGTGTTTTAAACTCAACAAACTTTTTGAAGTATATTGTAAAAGTTGTTGAACGGTTTTTGAGTCAACCTTCTGAGGTTGTCTAGATTTTAAAGTGACGATAGTAGCAACTACAAATTTTGATAGAATTATATCAGATTTTCAGCTTATAACTTCCATGGTGTACTGGAAGCGAGACAAAAAAATTGAATGTGCCAGCTGCATTTCCTCCCGGGCATGCTGTAAAAACCACCTAAGGGACTCGAGGGTTACAGTGTATTGTAATTTAGGCGATGGGCTGACTACCTGTCACTATAGCAATACAAATTACAATCTAAAATTGCCCTTCATTTTTTGTCAGACGTGGCGAAAGCGCTTTTTACGAGGCGTTAAACGCTCTGCCTACCCAGTAAGGGATAAAGGCGTGATTTATGTATGTGTGTATGTATTTACTATAAAAATATTTTTTTCCTCTGTCATCATATCAGCTGAAATTTTTGGATGCTGTATTTTCAAAAATAGTTATGTAGAGCTGGAATCGTATTTCTGAACCGCTCGTATGAAACTAAAAACGCATAGGAAACTCATTCGTGTACGAAATTAAATTATATAACACGATTTTACGTATTTTTGAAGTGGTAGAAATCTGTGTTGACAATAAAGTCTAATCCCATAATTTTTTTTCTTTCTACATACATACATACATATAATCACGCCTATATCCCTAATGGGGTAGGCAGAGCGTAAACGACCTAAACAAAGGTCATTCCGCCACGTCTGACAAAGTTTTGAGGGTTATTTAAGATAGATTTGTAGGTATATTGCTGTAGTGACAGGTTGTCAGCCCATCGCCTAAATCACAAAATACCGAAACCCTCGGATCCCTTAGCTGGCTTTTACAGCATGCTTGGGAGGAAATGCAGCTGGCACATTCTACGTTTTTCTCTTGCTCCCAGGCCAGCATGGAAGATTTTTTTCTTTCTATGGATAAATACACCTACTATAAAACCACTAACAAAAATCGTCTCAGAGAAACGGAACTTAAATTCAAGTTAATTATAAAGTTAAAGTGTTACTTTTCAAACGATTGTCTGTGTCTCTCTCATGATCATAGACTACTTAGGTTTCGAGTAGTAGAAAAGAAAACGAGTGGTTTGGACCACTCGTTGCAGAGTCGCATACGTATGAGTATTTAAAAAGAGTGATTTTGGGATTTCGTATGGGAATGTTGCATTTTTGTATGCGAATTCGGATACGAACGGTTCAAAAATACAACCTCTGTATGTTTGTAACTACTTACGTAAAACATGATATGAACTTTCATTTACTTATCTAGAACTCATGTATTTGTTATTGTTATTGTTATTTGTTATTGGTTTAATACATAGTGAATGAAGTTGGACACAGCGGGAGTCCCTAAAAAAAACCAAGAACTTTTGGCAACTTAGTTTATTAAAAGGTTCTACAATATGAACTTAGAAATATTACAAAAGAAATTATAGCTAATCGAATACGTGACGACTGACCGATGTCAGAATCAGAAGTACGCAGTATATCTTGTCCAGTAGGCTCCACCGTCGTTACACGTGCCGTAGTCCAGCCGCATCAGCAGTTTACCGGAAACGCGGTCGACGATGTTGCAATCCAGTGCCGTGCGCAAAGTTGACGATTGGTTCGCTACATCAGCGATATGGATAGGGGCTGCTGATGTAACACCTCCACCCCTAGAGCAGCAACTATTTCTGGAACATCTTGAGAGGAATAGTTGCTGGTGGCTTCCTTGTCTCTCGAGCTGTCGTAGGCTGATCATAAGCATGTTCGACTTTCAGCTCTTGTGTCGGTTCTTTAGGTCTACGTCGTAGCACATTGTAGCGGCGTGCTACGAAGTAGAGTGCTAATAGCAATGAACTTAGTAATATCATATATATGGGTATAGTGGTATGATATAATACATCGTAGGGTTCCTCGCTGATTCGTAGGGGTGCTTGCATCATGACTTTATGCTGGGTGTTCTGTAGATCTCGCAGATTGATTGAATGCAGGTTGATATGAGAAGAGACAATTTCTTGTTCGTAGGTGTTGAGTGAAATGTTCATTATTCGGAGAGGGTGGCCTTCCAGACGGTCATTGCTGTTGGTGAGAGTTATACTCGTAGCACGCAGGAAACAATTCAAAGGAATGGTGGCGAGATAGCTGCCTTGTAGAGTTATGTAGTCTTCGTGGCCGCAGGTAGTGTGAATCTTCGTAGGCTTAGGAAATGAAAGAGTGTAGTGTTTTTCATCGAGTTCCTCTGTAGCTTCTTGTAGTAGGGTTACGTTGGTCATTCTGCAGAACTTGTGAAGTGACTGAGTAAGTATGAGGCTCTGGATACAGTCGGCTTGATGGCGAACTTGATGGTCCATTTTCTCTTCGCAGAGAAACCAGTTGCTATACTTCGGACATTCTGTCCCTATGTACACAAAACCGAACGTGCTGGTTGCAAGGAAAGGGAAAGGTGGGATCAGAGCCTGTCTATTCTTATTAGGTACTACTGCTAACCTGTATAAATCGTAGGGTTGTGAGGCAAATACTGGTACTTTTAAGGTAATAACAATATCATTATTAGAAAAGTAGTAGCCTGGTTTAATAATATCGTAGTACTCTCTAAGATTTAGTTCTAATATTTTATCTCTACCATATAGTTCTTTAATTCTATCTATCATATGTTTTAGGATTTTAATGTTAATAATTGAGTGATGTGTGCTGGAAGCACGTATAAATGCTAACGAATTTTCTATTCTAATTAACTCTCCATAGATGTCATCCGTATTTTCAGTTATAATAACGAGAAGCTGAGCGAATTTTGCGTATTTTATAAGACTATAATTACTTTCTCTGGATTTATCTAATATTAAAGTTAAAGTATCATTTATTTTAACCTGATTTTCTACTAATTTTGAGATAATTTCGTTATGGTGGGCCATCCACTCTTTGCTTATACTTATATGGCTATTAACTTCATCGACTATTTTGTTCTGACTATTTTGTAAGATTTTAATGGCATTGTCAAAGTGAGCAGCATCTAAATAATCTAAATTACCTGTTATACTTTTTATTACGGACCCAAGGCCGTCTACAAGACCTCTTTTCATACGGTTAGGTTCTAGTGTCTCTAAATTATCTAAAATGGATGTTAATTTGTTAGTTAGGTAATCTAGTTGCAACTCATAGAGAATAAACGTATCATTAGGTAATACATGCTTATAATCTATCAGCTGAGACTGTAAATTATATACTTTATCCCTTATATTAGTCAGATTAACAGTTTGCAGGAAGGTGTGGTAATGGGTAATCAGCCGTGTTTTTCCCAGTTTGAATGGTAGTAACCCGGGACCATCATCAAGGCTTTCAAGTTTTATCTCCTGCGCTGCTCCCCGGTAGGCTGGTGTCAAAAGAGCAATCAGGGCCAGTGTTACCCTGTAACAATTGGGCACTTTTAGGGATTCTCTTTAACCGACTTTTAGCTATGGGGTTGCGTTTCCTGGAAGTATATATATGTATCGGGAGATTAGCCATCACCGTATCATGAGTGTAACGTGGTGCAAGTTTCCGACGACTAGCGAGAGGGTTTTTGACAAACACTCGCTGGTGGTCTTCATAATCCACTTCCGGCTCACGGTTTTTGTTCCGGTTTCCTATAAGCTGAGTGCGACGTGTTAGTAATGGTTCGCTAATAGTTTCGTACACGGTTTTCATCTGTTCGCGGTGATTCAAGATATACTGTTGCATTAACTGCTTTGTAATATCAATATCAAAAGGATCTCTAGGGTCGAAATGACCCGTAATGACGTCATAAGGTCTGCATTTGGTGAAACTGTGCACAGAACTATTATAACCTAAAATTGCGTAAGGTACAAGCTTTACTACGTTCTCATCTTTATGCTTAAGTTTCAGGATACGCAAGTGTTCCAGTAATGTTAAATGAAATCTCTCAATGTTCCCATTTTCGTTAGGTGTATGTGCCAAAGTACGGTGGTGGTTAATTTTGTGCAAGTCTGTGAATTCTGTGAATAACTGGTTTCTAAATTCAGGTCCATTATCCGTAACTATATTTTGGGGTAGACCATGATGGGTAGAAAATTCTAATAGTCCTTCTATCACGCTGATGGCTGTACTATCAGACAGACGGTACGCTTGAGCATACTTAGAAAATACGTCAATGATGGTAAGGTATTTCTCATTTTGAACAGAGAACAGATCTAGATGGACTATTTCGAATGGTTTCGTAGCCGGTGGTACTACATGGAACTGCTGTTTTATAGGGTGGCGGTCATACTTCGCCTGCCCGCACAGAATACAGTCGTTAATTAATTTTGTAATATGCTCGCGCATTTTAGGCCAATAATACCGAGCAGAAAGTGCCAAGTAGCATTCGTTAATACCGCGGTGGTTAGTCTTACCATCGTGATAATTACGAATGATTTCTTGTTGCCGAAGGTAATCTTTTATATTTTCTACTTCACGTTTCGTTAAAACCAAGTTCATAGCGGAGTTTTTAAAGTTATCTTGAATTATAGGTATAATTTTGTACATAGCCAAAGGGGGATTTATTAATAGGGCTGTTTTAATTTTAGGATTAACGTATTCTTTTATTACGTTAATAACGTCCTCTCTAAGGTTCGATTCAGACACGCAAACAGCTGTTCGTGTGTGAGTTTCGAATGGTTTAGATACGGAAGGGCGTTTTTTAATGTCACCTACTACCGTCATATGAAGCTGCCTATGAAACTTGTTTAATGGCTCGTCAACTATTGGGACTTCTAATATGGGATTTTCTAGACACGTGTGGGCTGATGCAGTAGAGGAACCAGGTGAAGGGGGTCGTTCTGAGGGGTTGACCACCATAGAACTGGTTTCCTCGTTATAGAGCTCAATGGAACTGATTTCCTCGCTATGAATTTCAACCCTGGACAGAGCGTCTGCATTTGTGTTAATTTTGCCTGATTTATAAATCGTTTCAAAAGTATACTCAGCTAATTTTAACTTCCAACGGATAATACGGGAATTTGGCTCCTTAAGGCTCATAACCCATTGCAATGGTTTATGATCTGTAAGGATTTTAAACTTCCTGCCGAATAGGTACGGCCGAAAGTATTTAGTGGCCCAAACGATTGCTAGTAATTCCTTCTCTATAGTGCTGTAATTTATTTCACTCTCATTGAGCGTTCGGGACGCGTAGCAAACTGGTTTATCGCTTCCTATGGGACCTTGGGAGAGTACTGCGCCTATTGCGAAGTTAGAAGCGTCGGTGGTGAGATTAAATTCCTTTGTGAAGTCAGGATATTGCAATATTGGGTCATTCATGAGAAGAGTTTTGCATTTTTCAAACGCAGAAGTATATTCGGAATTTATTACAATTTTTCGACCTTTTTTCAGGCACTGCGTGAGGGGTTTAGTGATACGGGCGAAGTCGGGTATGAACTTGCGATAATAACCGACAAGTCCGAGAAACTGTTTAATTTCCTTTGGAGTTTTAGGAATAGGATATTTTTGTATAGCTGCGACTTTGTTCGGATTGGGTTTAATACCTTCTCCAGAGATGACATGGCCAAGATATTCGGTTTCTAATTTAAGGAATTCGGACTTATCCATTTGGATTTTGAAGTTAGATTCACGCAGCCTCTGGAAGACCTTTTCGAGATTGACCATATGTTCCTGAAGCGAGGTGCTGAAAACGATTATGTCATCAAGATATACAAGACATATGACGTTTTGTAGCCCCTGAAGAACGTTATCCATCACACGCTGGAAAGTACTAGGGGAACCCTTGAGTCCCATTGGCATACGAATATATTCAAATAAACCGTTGTCGACGGTAAAAGCAGTCTTTGGTATATCAGAGGGGTTCATTTCCACCTGATAGAAACCACTTGCTAAGTCCAAGGTAGTGAAATAATTACAGTTTCCTAATTTATCTAGCACGTCTGTAATGTTAGGGATAGGGTACTTGTCGTCGATAGTTTTCTCATTCAGTTTCCTGAAATCGACAACAATACGCCACTTGGTCTTACCCGAGGCATCTGTTTTCTTGGGCACCACCCAAATGGGAGAGCTCCAAGCTGATTCGGACGGCCTGATAATATTCTGGTCTAACATTTTCTGAATTTGCTGTCTAACCTCTTCCCTATGAATATAGGGGTACCTATAGCTTTTCGTATATACGGGTATTTCGTCTGTTGTACGGATATGATGTTTAATTTTATTAGTAAATGTAAGTGGCTCGCCGTCGAGATAAAATATATCCGCGTAACGCGCGCATAGAGCATTTAAATTCGCGCGCTCTTCAGCGTTCAAATGGTCCGTGCGTAAGCGAGACAAAACCTCCCGGGCGCGCGGTGTTTCCGTCGCGCTCGGAGTCGCGGGAGTGCGCGTGCACTCGATACTATAGACACTCGCTTCGACCGGTCGGTCCATTGAGAAGATTACGTCATAAGGTGTCGGGTTCGTAACTTCAACGTAGCCTCGATTATTTTGTACTGTTGTTAAGCATTCATTTATTACGCAATTAGATAAACTCTGTTCAGAGATATGAACTTCACCATCCTGCACGTTAACAGGGATTCTAAGTAAAAGGGAAGAATTGCTAGGGATGACGTTTTCATATAGATTTACGTTACATGAGTTATACGTGAGAATGGGAATAGAAGTTTTGGGAGTAATTAGCATATCAGTTGCTAGGTTAATTAAAGATTTATACTTTTTTAAGAGGTCATATCCAAGAATTCCATCGAAATACGTATGAAATTCGTATATAAAGAGCTTTATAGGCTCCGGTTCTAAAAACTCGTCAAAGCATGGAATGGTGATAGAATGATCATTACGTGACGTTCCATGTACGTTAGTAACCTCAAACGGATCGTAATTTAAGGGTATATTAGGGTAAAATGTCCTCGCGGCTTCCGGGCTTAGGAATGACTGATTTGCACCAGTATCAATTAGCATTTTAAGAGGTGGATCATAGATCTGAATATAGGGAAGCCGTCGTTGGGTTAACAAATTTATCTCTATTTTGCATTGGTGTGATTCTTGCGACCTACGCAAAAATCCTGATCTTTGTCTACAGGGACAGCGCTCGTAGACGCTCGCGGCTCTTGCGACTCGTTATTCACGTAGTCGTCTTGTTCGTTTGAAAACTGGGGTTGTTCGGGGTAAAATGGAATCATGTACTGATTTTCAGCAGGATACTCAATGGAATATTCGGACTCAGGGTTGTCATACATGTATGGGTCAAAATAATAGGCATTATCGTAACATTCAGTGAAGTTCATTTCACGCGTTTTAAAGTAGTTAGACGGCGGCGGGTTACCGTGCTTACGCCAGTCATGACCAGACTGCGGGGGCAGGTTTTTGGTTACATAGTGGCTTACACCACTCATGGGCTTAGGGCCCTGGTTTTGAGAGGAATAACGTTGCGGCATGGAGAATCTATTTTGCTGATAATTAGGTAACGGGGCTCCGAACATTTGCTGCGTACGCGTGGGAATTTGTGCAAAGTTACGATTAAATGGGTTAGTATTAGGGTTAGTATTGTATGTAGGTTTCCACTGAAATTGAGACACATTATTAGGTTTCTGCCAAACGGGTATAGGTGCAGCAGGGAATTGGAACGGTTTTTGCATCGGCATGGCAACTGGAGCCATGGGCATCGTTTTATTGAATGTTTCCCTTTTATTTTGTAGAGAGTCAGTTCTCTGCTGCAGATACATCACATTTGTCTCTTCCTGCACAAATTCAAGCGCCTTTTGCAAGCTATCAGGACGCATACATCGTATTCTAGACCCTAAGGGCTCTTTAAGTCCACGTACATAGGCCTGAAGCGTTAGTTTTTTATATAAGGTTCGCTTGGCCTCAATTGTCGTGCTCAGGGTCTCATGAAGCGATATATATGTCATGATAGTACTAAATAGATTAGCACATTTATCATAGAATTCTTGCGGGGTACTATTCCCCTGCACCGCAACCATGAGGTCATTGTAGAGGGCTGTTTCGTCCCTCTGGTCAGAGAAATTATTAATGAGAGCGGATTTGATACTAGGCCAATCATCGGGACAGCCGTTTGAATTAATTATTCGAGCAGCATTACCCGTGATTTTGTTTAAAATGCCATTAGCAAGAAACACACTTGTAAGTGCTGCGCGCGGGTCATCCTCCTCTATTAATTCTTGCTCTAACTGGTCACAAATTTTAATAAATCTCGGGAGTATGTTCGGATTGCCATCAAAGTCCGGCACCAAACGCAAGGCTTTCAAAATACAATCCGGATCGTAAGGCATTTCTAATGAGCTTTCTGAACTCGAACTAGAACTGCTATAAAAAAATCGCCCAAAATTAATAAACGAATCAATGGAGTCTAATGATTCTACGCTAATAGCTCTATTTCTATCAATACCTAGTCTACGTGAATTTCTAGCCCGATCTAGCCCAGTAGGGCTACTTTTACACCGACGAAAAATGTTTAAAACTACAATAAACGATTTTTAAAAGGAAAAGTGGGAAGCAACACAACAAGAACGATTCAAGGTGTACTCACATTCGCCTCATCTCGGTTTCTTTTGCGATCAATGTCCGGATCTTGTCCTCCCAGCTGTAGTCACAGGATACTCAGGATAATGTAGGTTCTTCTTGAGGTGGGTCCCACGGCGGTTGCTGTACGCGCGCGGTAGCAACTAGGAATTCGATGCGAGAATGCCTAATCTACTCCCTCCCCAAGACGGATGTCTGCGCCAATGAAGTTGGACACAGCGGGAGTCCCTAAAAAAAACCAAGAACTTTTGGCAACTTAGTTTATTAAAAGGTTCTACAATATGAACTTAGAAATATTACAAAAGAAATTATAGCTAATCGAATACGTGACGACTGACCGATGTCAGAATCAGAAGTACGCAGTATATCTTGTCCAGTAGGCTCCACCGTCGTTACACGTGCCGTAGTCCAGCCGCATCAGCAGTTTACCGGAAACGCGGTCGACGATGTTGCAATCCAGTGCCGTGCGCAAAGTTGACGATTGGTTCGCTACATCAGCGATATGGATAGGGGCTGCTGATGTAACAAGTGGGCATTTATCGACTAGACGGCACGGCAACAGAAATTTTATAGCACGCTTTTCCACTTGCTGGCACGGCAACGGCACGGCATTGATTCCCACCGATACCGTCGCCGGCTTGCTAAACTGCATGTGTTTCGTATTCGTACGAAGCATGCGCGTTTGTGTGTGCGCTCAAATTGAAACTAAATTACACATTACTTATTAATTTCAGTAAGTATGTAGTATTTAATATATGGATTAAATTCATAAGTTTACTTATTTTTAAAAGGTTATACTTTATACATAAATACATACAATCACGCCTTTATCCCTAATGGGGTGGGCAGAGCGCAAACGACCCAAAAAAAGGTCGTTCCGCCACGTCTGATTAAGTTTTGAGGGTTATTAAGATAGATTTCCATACTGGACTGGGAGCGAAAGAAAAACTTAGAATGTTTCAGCTGCATTTCCTCCCGGGCAAGCTGTAAAAATCAGCTAAGGGATCCGAGGGTTTCTGTATATTGTTATTTAGGCGATGGGCTGACAACCTGTCACTACAGCAATATACTTACCCTCAAAACTTTGTCAGACGTGGCGGTATGACCTTTCGTTTAGGTTGTATACGCTCTGCCTACCCCATCAGGGATAAAGCCGTGATTATATGTATGTATGTATTAAGATAGATTTGCAGGTATACTTACATACATAAACATACATAAAATCACGACTTTATCCCTTACGGGGTAGGCAGAGCGTTAAACGCCTCGTAAAAGGCGCTTTCGCCGCGTCTGACAATAATTGAGGGTAATTTTAGATTGTAATGTGTATTGCCATAGTGTCAGCCCATCGCCTAAATTACAATACACTGTAACCCTCGATTCCCTTTTGCTGTCTTCTACAGCATGCCCGGGAGGAAGGGCAGCTGGAACATTCTATGATTTTCTATCTCTCCCAGTCCAGCATGGAAGTACTGTATTTTTATGTTATCGTAATATTATATAAAGAGTACTATAGTAGTAAGTAATATTATTGTGCCCGTTATATTAGTTTCATTCATATAAATTTGAAGAAACGCATATAAATTGGAAATTTCTTCATAGAAATAAGCAGCGCTTTGTGTTTGTTTTTTTTCATGTCTTTTATACATACATACATATAATCACGCCTTTATCCCTAATGGGGTAGGCAGAGCGTAAACGACCTAAACAAAGGTCGTTCCGCCACGTCTGACAAAGTTTTGAGGGTTATTTAAGATAGAATTCTAGGTATATTGCTGTAGTGACAGGTTGTCAGCCCATCGCCTAAATTACAATATACTGAAACCCTCGGATCCCTTAGCTGGTTTTTACAGCATGCCCGTGAGGAAATATAGCTGGCACATTCTATGTTTTTCTCTCGCTCCCAGGCCAGCATGGAAGATATGTCTTTTATTGTGTACAATAAATTGTTAAATAAATAAATTAGTTATCGGGACGTTGCCGTGCCATCTAGTGGACAAAATAAAACCACGGCATCGTGACGGCATCGTCGCCGTGCCGTCTGGTGGAAAAACAACCATTGTATCCTACATTCTTCCATGCTGGACTGGGAGAGATAGAAAAACATAGAATGTTCCAGCTGCCCTTCCTCCCGGGCATGCTGTTAAAGTCAGCAAAAGGGACTCGAGGGTTACATTGTATTGTAATTTAGGCGATGGGCTGACAACCTGTCACTAAATCAATACATATTACAATCTAAAATAGTCCCCTTAATTTTTGTCAGACGTGGCGAAAGCGCCTTTTACGAGGCGTTAAACGCTCTGCCTACCCCGTAAGGGATAAAGGCGTGATTTATGTATGTATGTATGTTATGTATCCTACAAAAACAATATGGTTGAGTTAGTATCCTAAACTAATATTATCCAAGAGTTTGTGTGTTAAGATGTTTTGTTACGCTATAAATACGACGTGGCCGCGGCATAGATATTTTTTTGAACAAATTTAGGGTCATACAAACATACATACATACATACATATAATCACGCCATTATCCCTAATGGGGTAGGCAGAACATAAATAACCTAAACAAAGGTCGTTCCGTCACGTCTGACAAAGTTATGAGGGCCATTTAAGATAGATTTGTAGGTACATTGCTGTAGAGACAGGTTGTCAGCCCATCGCCTAAATTGCAATATACTGAAACCCTCGAATCCCTTAGCTGGTTTTTACAGCATGTCCGGGAAGAAATGCAGCTGGCACATTCTATGTTTTTCTTTCGCTCCTAGTCCAGCATGGAAGAATCATACAAACATACATATAATAGTGAAATAGCGAATAACGCAATGGCAATTTTGGTTCCTGTTACTACCATGAATTACTATGACAATCGGACATCTAGACGCACCGCAGGATACCATCCATACAATACAATACAATACAAATATTCTTTATTGCACATAAACAACACATTGTACAGGAACAAACATTACAAAACAAACACGAGTACAATTAGGCGGCCTTATTGCTAGGGTAGCAATTTCTGCCAGGCAACCTTTGGGTAAAGGAGTAGTTTTTTAATATTATGCGGTATTATCCATACAATACAATACAAAATTCTTTATTGCACAAAGAAACACATACAACAGAAATAAAAAGGAACAAACCATCCATCCATATCTGGTTGATATTCCACTAATACGTACTAAGCGCTTCCAAAACTGTTTTATAATGCGCACGGCAAAAGTGTGGAACTCACTACCTGCGTCTGTGTTTCCGAACGCCTTCAACTCCCAACATTTCAAAGTTAGAGTGAACAGGCATCTTCTGGGTGAGCTTGCACCATCGTCGACTCCGTCTCAGTCGTTCCCGACCTAGACTTTAGTTAAGAGCAAACACATTTTTTTATATAAAAATAACCTATGAATCACTTATTGATAAGGTTCTGAATTATCTTAATTACTATTACTTGAGTCTGTTGGACCGGATTTTCGATTCATTGTGTTTTTAGTTAAGTAGTTATGTTTTATTTACGGGCGCCACTTAGCTTTTATAGTCAATTTAAAATAGTTTGGAATGGTTACGGTGTCTTCTTTACTCTGAGTCTGAGTCTAACGCTTTTGTACGCGTCTGTACAGTTTTTGCTTGACGAATTAGCTCATTAGACGAGTTACGACTCTAGTCGAATTACGACTTTCTTCATTAGTATTCGAGAGGATACTTAGAAGAACGCTTGTACATTATGACCGAGGAGACGATGTTAAAAATACATACATACGTATGTATGTATAATCACACCTTTATGCCTAGTGGGATAGGCACAGCGTAATCGACCTGAACAAAGGTCGATCCGCCGCGTCTGACCAAGTTTTGAGGGTTATTTAAGATATATCTAAGGTCACACAATAATATTTCTTAAATACATACATACATACATACACATAGTCACGCCTTTATCCCTAATGGGGTAGGCAGAGCGTAAACGAACTAAACAAAGGTCGTTCCGCCACGTCTGACAAAGTTTTAAGGGTTATTTAAGATATAATTGTAGGTATATTGCTGTAGTGACAGGTTGTCAGCTCATCGCCTAAAGTACAATATACTGAAACCCTCAGATCCCTTAAAACCTTAATATATATTCATAAATATATTCTTCCCTGTTGGACTTGAGAGACAGAAAATCATAGAATGTACCAGTCCAACAGGAGTCTGACAAAGTTTTGAGGGTTATTTAAGATAAATTTGTGAGTATATTTCTGTAGTGTCAGGTTGTCAGCCCATCGTTAAATTACAATATACTGAAATCCTCGGATCCCATAGCAGATTTGTACAACATGCCTAGGAGGAAATGCAGCTGGACCATTCTATGTTTTTCTCTCGCTCTCTTGCCAGCATGGCAATATGCAGAATCTACTGTAATAAAAGTCCGTGGTGAGCCATGAGACCCCTTAAGACTTGAAGCTAGGTGGAATTAACGCCAGAAGCCGGAACGTGATTATAAAACTTGTGCGAATATAACTTTGAAAATGTTGCAACTTTTTCGATTATTGGTAAAGTGATCAAATGTGTACTTAATGTTCATGAATCATGTCTAGATTAAACATTTTCGTATACTTAAGAATATTTTTTCCTTAGTTCTTCTTCTTAGCAAGTGGATTCTTGAGTCAAACTATCCGATGAACCCTGGTGACAGAAACCGCCTAGTTAGCACAGCTATTAGGCCTCTATCATGGTTTCGAGTAACGACCACTATCACAGATCACTAGGACAGCTTAACATGCCCTCCGAAGCATGGGATCTTTTTTTCTTTTCGGACAATCAGGTGATTCGGCCGGCAATGTCCTAACCAAACTGGCAAAAATCTCACAGAGTGAAAAATTGTCTAATATAAACTTTTGCGTACCCTCCCTGTTAATTGAACCCGTCCTGGGTTCCGGATCGTATGTCCATTTCTGTGACTACTAGACCACGAAGACAGTTTTCTTTACTGATACTTTTGTACTGAATTAAAGTGACACAGAATTTTGAATTGCATATTGGTTAACATTGTTGTGCTAGATATATTTTAGATAGATAAGCATTTATGCAATACCAGTTAATACAAATGGAGAACTTTAACACTGAAGGATCTATGTAAAAATACATTTAATCAATAAAGATTTATACATCCATGCTGGGCTGAGAGAGATAGAAAAACATAGAATGTTCCAGCTGCCCTTCCTCCCGGGCATGCTGTTGAAGTCAGCAAAAGGGACTCAAGGGTTACAGTGTATTGTAGTTTAGGCGATGGGCTGACAACCTGTCACTATAGCAATACATATTACAATCTAAAATTGCCCTTATTTTTTGTCAGACGTGGCGAAAGCGCCTTTTACGAGGCGTTAAACGCTCTGCCTACCCCGTAAGGGATAGAGGCGTGATTTATGTATGTATGTAAGATTTATGCTTGTACCCTATTCCATATCATAATGAATGTCCTCATCTAGGCTTGTTAAAATAAATGTGTTGTTATGTAGGGTATAACATGCAGGCATTCTTTTTGCTTCTGTGGCAATAGTCTGACACTTAACCGTGTTAACGAGGCACTCAAGACGAAAATAAAGCTGTAGTCGTCTCGGTTCTTGTGGCATTGTTATTGTTTTACGAATAGATACTGCCTGTGTGGCATAGCGGTCTGAGCTATGGGCTCTCGAGCCGGAGGTCACGGGTTCAATTCCCGCGGGAGACAATGACTTTGTGTTGTTGTTTCTAGTTAGTTTAGACATTGCAGGCTGATCCCTTTTGTTGTCCGAAAAGTGAGTTGATCCATACTTGTACGTAGTATTATAGTTACTCTGTGTCCATACTGTCGGATGGGTTTGTGAAAAGTCGGCACTGCGCTTGATTTCTCTCTGGACGTGACAGTCAATCTGCCCAATCAGAATAAGCGATTAAAGAAATAAAGAGTGCAAACACTTAGGTACTAAAAACTAGTCCTGCGCAGTTGGCTGATCTCTGGAAGATTGCCCGCCGTCACCGAAAATTTATGGAAGGACTATTATTATTACAAGACTAGCTTTCCGATCCGAAAAAATCTAGTTAATGTGTTGAATATTTCTAGCGATACCTGTACTGTCATCTATCGAAATTATGTGTAAACTAATTCTTAATTGTATGGAATTGACCAGACCTGCTTATTCTCATTCAAAAACTTTTTGTTTTATAAATAACTTTTGTGCGAGACTGTACTTGTCTCTAATTACGCGTTTATGAATTTAAATGGCGCGGATTAGAATAAGGCTTTCTCGAAGCTGTTTTGGGTTAGTCGTCTATTCAAATGGTAAATTATTTTCACTATTCAGTGGCAAATTAGAAGACTTTGTTTCACACAAGATTACGAGAACGATAATCGTTTTTAGATAGGTGTTATTTTACAAAATTCAAAATGGCGGATTTTACGCGCATTTGTTAGCCTTTATTTTTTTTTACTTCCATGCTGGACTGGGAGCGAGGGAAAACATATAATGTGCCAGCTGCATTTCCTACCGGGCATGCTGTTAAAACCAGCTAAGGGATCCGAGGGTTTCAGTATATTGTAATTTAGGCGATGGGCTGACAACCTGTCACTACGGCAGTATACCTATACAAATCTAACTTTAATAACCCTCAAAACTTTGTCAGACGCGGCGGAACGACCTTTGTTTAGGTCGCTTATGCTCGGCCTACCTCATTAGGGATAAAGGCGTGATTATATGTATGTATGTCATCATCATTATCTCCCTAGCCTTATCCCGTATCTCACAGGGTCTGCTTCCTAATCTAGGTGATTGAACAAGGGTACTGGTTTTTACACAGAGCGACTGCCATCTGACCTCCGCAACACAATGTATGTATGTATGTGTAATAATTTCTCTGTTTTCGATCACAAGTGCCCTTATCAAATTCGCTACCGATCCCGCTTCAGCCAACAATATGACCATGGTCTCAGCTGTTGACAAGGTAAAGACTTCTTTAATTGCTATTCCTCCGCAAATTTATGTGCTGCCCTAAAAATATCTTGACAGGACCCAGTTCTTCTTCATTAAGTATTTGTTAATGCAAAAATAAGTCGGTGGCTAAATTCATGGGGCGTGCGGTAATGGAATTAGGGACTTCCCCACTGTCCTTAAGGGGCGAATAGAGGCGTGATGGTGGCGCCATCAGTTTTAAATTAATACATACATACATATAATCACGCTTTTATCACTAATGGTCTGGGCAGAGCGTAAACGACCTAAACAAGCATCGTTCTGCCACGTGACAAAGTTTCGAGGGTTATTTAAGATAGATTTTTAGGTATTTAATTAAATTAATTGTGCCTGAAATTCAAACATTTTCATGAACATTAAATTTTTCGTGAGAATCGCAATCTAATTCTCCATAATTTAATAATTCACATAGAGTATTTAAGCTTTGTATTACAAATGTGCTAAATCATCATCATTCGCTTGCCCTTATCCCATTTACTTAGGGTCGGCGCAGTACGTTTTCTTCTTCCATTCATCCCTGTCAGCCGTCAGTTCAACACTTTCAAATGCGCTAAATGTAGCCAATTTTAGCACATTTGCAATACAAAGCTGAGCTCTCTTTTTTTTCTCTTCTGTCCTTACTAGGGAAAAATGTCATAAAGCGATAAATTGACAAACTCATTATATACATTTAGAAAAAAATTAAAGCTCTATTTACTAGAAAACCAAGCAAAAAATTAAAATATTCCAAAAAGAAAGTCGTTCTATAGTCTTAATTAGTACATAATATCTATATTGTACTCATTATCTAATATACCCCATTAGGGATACAGGCGTGAATATATGTATGTATGTATGTTTCTAATATACTATTAATCTAACCTGTAATGTAAAATAGAATAATTATTTAACCCTTTATAATGTTCACACCCTTATTATTTCTGTTGTTATTGTTAAGTAGTAAACTGTTGCTATTAATATTAATATTATTTTTAAGTTTTTATAAATTTTATAACTATTTTGTCTCGACAGGTGCTACAACGCACAATTTATTCGGTACCACGGAAGACCAGCGCTGTAGTACCTAGTGCTATAGCATATGCTGAGTGGCTACCATTTTTAGTGTAGGTATTATTAAATAGGCTAAGTTTGTAACTTTAAATATGTATCTTTACACTAAAATAAACAATTTACTTACTTACTTACAAATATTCACTCTGTGTTTTGTGTGCTAAATGTAGCCAATTATAGCACATTTGCAATAATAAGCTGAGATACTAATTATGGATTATGATAATTATTATTATGTGATATAAAATAGAGAATCACTTGCGCTACTTTTCGCTAAACTTAAAATATTCATGAAAATGATTGTATTTTGAATACAATGAATAAATTTGAAACCGTTGGCGCCACCGTCGCGTTACTTACGCCCCTAACGACGAGTGACAAATGACTGACTTTTGTTTTATTTAGTTAGAAAATTATGGCGTTTTGTTTGTTTAGTTAATTAAAACCGGTAAGATTTGTTGTTTTTTTTTGTAAGAAAGGATAAAGTTCCTAAATTATTAAACCAACTATGGGGTGTTTTGATAAACAGCTCTTGATATTGACAGCGAGTTTGGGTTCGTATCAGAAATGTGTTTACAGTTCAAATCAGCATGTCAAATTAATATTTAATATCGCCCTCAGCTTTGAGATCGCTTCATAAATACGATCTTTAGTATTGCTAAGCATTTTTTTACTAACAATGTTCATCTTCAAATTCGACCATAAATAAAATTATTACGACATCCTGTTTTATAGAAGCTATACTCTAATTTATTATTATTGCGCTAGCTTCCATGCTAGACTGGGAGCGAAAGAAAAACATTGAATGTGCTAGCTGTATCTTCTCCCGAGCATGCTGTAAAAGTTAGCTAAGCGATTTGGGGATTTAAGTGTATTGTACTTTGGGCGATGGTCTGACAACCTGTCACTACAGCAACATAAAAATCTGTCTTAAGCAACCCTCAAAAGTTGTTGGACAACAGAACGACCTTTGTTTGGGTATCTGACGCTCTGCCTACCCTATTAGGGATACAGGCGTGATAGTATGTATGTATGGAAAGAAAAAGGTGTATGAAAGACTGCTCGACACTCGTAGCTAACTACTACGCGAGATTATCTCGCTACGAGACCGCTACGCCGTAGCACAATGCTACGTAAGTCAGTCAACCCACAAGTGCTTACGCGAGAGTGGTTAACGTGAGTAGTTGAGGTAACTGCCTCCGTGGTGTAGTGGTCAGAGCCATGGGCTAATGATCCGGAGGTCCTAAGTTTGATTCCATTTTTTGTGTGCAGTAAACAGTTACTTACTTAGAAAAGTTTAAAACTAATGGATCTAAGTAAGAACTTTTTAATTTTATTAATTACTAGCACCCCCCCCGGCTTCGCACGAAAATTATCAGTGTTTCTCTACTATATTATGCATGTTTTATACATATAAACCTTTCTCTTGAATCACTCTATCCGTTTAAAGGAAATCCGTTGCGTAGTTTTAAAGATTTATGTATGCATAGGGATATAGGGACAGATATGTAGTAAAGATCTTTGCTAAAACCTGATTTCAATTCATAATATTTGTTTCATAAGGGGGGGGGGGGACACAAAGTTGGTATTTGTCAATTTATCACTTTGTGAGGTTTTCCCCAGTTTGGTTAGGACTTTACAGGCTGATTCAACTGACTGTCTGAAAAGAAAAAGGATTCCGTGATTCGGAGGGCACGTAAAGCCGTCGGTCCCGGTCGCTGCCTTTGATAGTGGTCGTTACTTAAACCACGTCAGAGCCCTGATAGCTGTGCTACACGGCGGTTTGAAAACTCTGACACCAGGGTTCGACTCGAAAATCCACTCGCTAAGAAGAAGAAGTAGTTCTGTGTACACTATATAAGGCAGGTATATTCACTTTATAAGACAGGTTGTTCAATTCTGTATGCCTTTGTGTCCTAGTGGTTTGAGTCATGAGTCTAGCACCGTTGTGATAAATCAGATAATTGCACCTTGGAAATAAGTTATCTTCCATGCTGGACTGAGAGCGAGAGATAAAGATAGAATGCACCATCTGCATTTCCTCCCGGGCATGCTGTAAAAACCAGCTGAGGGATCCGAGGGTTTCTGTATATTACAATGTAGACGATGGGCTGACAACCTATCACTACAGCAATATATTATTTATTTATTTATTTAACAGTTTATTGTACACAGAAACATACACAGAACAATTACATAGGAATCAAGACACAACAGGTACTGCTTATTTCTAAAATGAAATGTCTTACAGCAGACCTAAGAAGTGAGATAGCATAAAACGTAAAGCGGATAAGACGTATACCTACAAATCTACCTTAAATAACCCTTAAAACTTGTCAGATGTGGCGGAATGATCTTTGTTTAGGTTGTTTATGCTCTGCCTACCCCACTAGAGATAAAGGCGAGATTATATGTATGTATGTAAAAATTAGTGATTTATAGCTCGTTGTAGTAACAGGAAGAAAAATTGCCGTTGGTGGCCGTTATTCGCATTTTTTTCTTCCTGTTAGTACAACGAACTATAAATCACTAATTTATAAGGTTCTAAACCATCTGATTTTCTATAACTTGATTCTATTGCACCGGTTTTTCGATTCACTAAGTGTTATTGAATTATTTGTAGCGGGACAGCCTAGGCTACTATAATAATATGTTTTTAATAGTATAATAGTATCGTTATCTTAATTCAGCGAAACAGTTTACAATATTACCCTCTATACAAATCTTCTTCTTAGCGAGTGGATTCTCGAGTTAAAAATCTATGACACCAGGGTTCATCGGTTCGTTTGACTCGGGAGATGTACAGCTATAAGCCTCTAACATGGTTTAAGTAACGAACACTATAAAAGACAGCGACCGGGAACGACGGCGTAACGTGCCCTCCGAAGCACGGTTTTTTTTTCCTTTTCGGACAATCAGGTGATTCCGACTGCAATATCCTAACCAAACTAGGAAAAACCTTACAAAGTGATAAATTGACAAATATCAGCTTTGTGATCCCCCCTGGGAATCAAACCCAGGACCTCCGGATCGTAAGCCATGGTTCTAACCACTAGACAACGGAGGGAGTTCTCAATACAAATTCCACATCCTTATACGTAATCTAAACCTATTTAACTACAATGAAATAACCAAAAAGTGGATTAATTTTACTAGACGCGATATAATTAAGAAGTTAAATCAAGTTTATATAACAAGTCTCTGACAACTTGCTTCGGAAAGCGCTAATGAATTAGTCATAACCTCACACGACTCAGGGGTCTATTCTACTATGTCACTGAAAGTAAATTAAAAGGATTTATTCTTCTTCTTCTGTCGTGTGAGTATCGAGACTCGATGAACCCTGGTGACAGTGTTTTGAAACCGCCTAACAGCTTTACGTCTGACATGGTTTTGTGTAGCGACCACTTTCAAATACAGCGACTGGGACCGACTGCTTTACGTGCCCTACGAAGCACGATTTTTTTTTCTTCTCAGCTTGCATTGTCCTAACTAAACAAGGGGAAAAATATCCCAAATCTGCCTCTCAGAATGCTATTTCACTAGCGTAAGTCTGCTGAAAGAGTTTTCTTTCTAGAAATAAGCCCTGCGTGTTGTTTATTTGTTTTATATGTTTAAGTCTTTTATATTTTATTGTGTACAATAAACTGTTAAATAAATAAAATAAAGTGATAAATTGACAAATATTCACTTTGTGTTTCCCCCTGGGAATTAAACCTGGGACCTCCGGATCGTGAGAAGATCGTGTAACTTGAAGTACATATTTTTTTACAAAATACACTGAAAATAGGAACGAAGACTGAGGCATTCATTTTTTTTATGATTTATTAAAGTTAATTTGTTGTTTAGTTAGTTATAATAAGTATGATTGCACTAAAATATGCTTTAATTGCAATAAAAACACATTCTGTAGTTCAGTTTCATTTAGTCCACGTTTACTTTGGTATCAACTGGTCTTCTTCTTCTTTCGAGTGGGTATCGAGTCTATCGACCTGATGAACCCTGGTGTCAGAGTTTTTAAACCGCCTAGTAGCACAACTATCAGGCCTCTGACATGGTTTAAATCCACTGGTGTAAGATCCTTTTCTTTAATGTCCACTTTCACATAAGGACTACTTTCAAAAACTATTGTTATGAAGGCACTTGCTGTATGTTTACAACAAAAACGTATTTTAATAGGCTTATGACGCTCTACGGAAATACATACATACATATAATCACGCCTTTATCCTTGATGGGGTAGGCAGAGAGTAAACTACTTAAACAAAGGTCGTTTCGCCACGTCTAACAAAGTTTTGAGGGTTATTTAAGCTAGATTTGTAGGTATATTGCTGAAGTGACAGGTTGTTAACCCATCGCCTAAATTGCATTCTACAGAAACCCTCGGATCCTTTAGCTGGTTATTACAGCATGCCCGGGGGGAAATGCAGCTGGCACACTCTATGTTTTTCTCTCGCTCCCAGGCCAGCATGTAAAGAATATACTTAAAGATATATTTAATTAAAAATATTCACTTGCCTGTTCAAATAAAGCTACTTAATTTTACCGAAAACTTCTTCAAACCTTTAATAAATTACGTGTGATTAGTGAAGTCTCTCCCCACTGGTATTGGGAGAGGAGTTCTAAATTAAGTTACGCGAACTGATCGTATGGAATAGAACACAGACTTTGATGAGACCAGATACCGCAATCTTACAATTTTTGTCGTGTGAATTTCGAGTCGATTGGCCTATAATATGTTTTCTGTAACGACCACTATCAAAGACAGTGATTGGGACCGACGGCTTAGCGTACTTTCGAAGCACGGAATCTTTTTTTTCTTTCAGGCAATCGGATGATTCGGCCTGCATTATCCTGATCAAACTAGAGAAAATCTCATCTAATCTCACAAAGTGATAAATGGACAAATATCAACTTTGTGTTTCGTCCTGGGAATCAAACCCAGGACCTCCAGATCGTGAGCCCATGGCTCTGACCACTAGACCACGGAGGCAGTACAATCTTATAATTATTTTTTTCACTTACACTTCAAACTTGACTCACACTCACTGGTGGTGGTAGCTGGAATGGCATTTGTTATACTTATGAAAATCATGATTTTCTTTTGCTACTTGCAAATGTAACTTCCAAAACATTAAGCAATTTGCATGGCTGGATTGCCTGGCTAAATTTCTACTGTGAGCTTAGTATCTAGTGACGCTCACGAGTTATAGACCGCAGGGCATAATATTACCGTTAAAGATGCCAGTTGTTTAGGGTAGTCATTTAATTTCCTTTTGTAATTATCAGCAATTAATATGAATATTCTATTTTAGGAGATAAATATTATAATAAAGTCCAAAGTCATAGTATATGGCTTCTGGCGTGACGTTGTAGATATTTTTTTTTAATTCGTTGCATGAACATGCGGTATCTAGCTATTTCTTGATCTGTGGAATAGAGGTAGGATTTGCTAAAAGTTCTACAGGAAATGCGGTTCTATTTGTCGAAGTAAAGTAACTACCTTTTTGGTGTAAAAGTGTGACACCACAGCCTCCGGATCGTGAGGCAAAAGGTTCAATTTCCTTTTGGAGTAAATCGCTTATTTTTTCGAAATACATATAATATATAATATATTCTTCCATGCTGGACTGGGAGCGAAAGAAAAACATAGAATGTGCCAGCTGCATTTCCTCCCGGGCATGCTGTAAAAACCAGCTAAGGGATCCGAGGGATTCAGTATATTGTAATTTAGGCGATGGGCTGACAACCTGTCACTACAGCAATATTCCTACAGATCTATCTTGGATGACCCTCTAAACTTTGTCAGACGTGGCGGAACGACCTTTGTTTAGGTCGTTTACGCTCTGCCTACCCCATTAGGGATAAAGGCGTGATTATATGTATGTATGTACATATAATCCAATTGTTTTTCTAAAAGAGTAGTGTTTCTAAGAGAGTATACGTACCGCTAGTGTTTTTTCTGGATTGGCATTAAAAAAAACACGAAAGCTCACACTTATAGCCCCCACTAGGATTCCCTGTATCGGGGTGGCATGGACATACACAGAGAGAAGCACAAAGAACACCCAGACCCAAAAACAGACATTTAAATTCTTCATTCATATGTCTGCCCGGCCGGGATCGAACCCGGGACCCTCTGGGTAGCAGGCAGATGCACTGCCAACTAGGCTATGCGGGTCGTCTATTTACGACTCTATGTCTGTAGCTTTTAACCTAGACTCATGGTTATGGCTGTGGTTATGGTTATGCCTACATATATACATACAATCACGCCCTCATCCCTAATGGGGTAGGCTGAGCGTAAACAATCCAAACAAAGGTCGCTCCGCCACGTCTAACAGAGATTTGAGGTTTATTTAAGATAGATTTGTAGGTATATTGCTGTAGTGACAAGTTGTCAGCCCATCGCCTAAATTGCAATATACAAAAACCATCGTTGGTTTTTATAGCATGCCCGGGATGAAATGCAGCAGGCACATTCTATGTTATTCTCTCGCTCCCAGGCCAGCATGGTTATACCTAGACTAAAATAAATGGATTTGTGAATTATATTGTACATTTTATAGGTAGTGGTTCATTAACGTTAGCAGCCTCCGTGGTCTAGTGGCTAGTGCCATGTACTCCCGATCCGGAGGTCCTGGGTACGATTCTGCATCTTCTCCCAAGCCTGCTGTAAAAGGTAGCTAAGCGATTTGGGGATTTAAGTGTATTGTACTTTGGGCGATGGTCTGACAACCTTTCATTACAGCAATTACTAACTAACTTAACTTTAACTGCCTCCGTGGTCTAGTGGCTAGTGCCATAGACTCTCGATTCGGAGTCCTGGGTGCGATTCCCAGGAGGGAAACACAAAGTTGATATTTGAGAAATTATCACTTTGTGAATTTTTCCCCAGCTTGGTTAGGACATTGCAGGCTGAATCACCAGATTGTCCGAAAAGAAAAATATTTCGTGCTTCGGAGGGCACGTTAACCCGTCGGTCCCGGTCGCTGTCTTTGATAGTGGTCGTTACTAAAACCATGTCAGAGGCCTGATAGTTGTGCTACTAGGCGGTTTAAAAACTCTGACACAAGGGTTCATCGGGTCGATAGGCTTGATACCCACTCTACAGAAGAAGAACGTTTAAGAAAAGTTAAATAATAAACACAAAGCAAAAAAAAAAATATAATTAAATTATCATTTCGCCAACTGGCACAAAAGTTTTCACATTGTGAAACAATTCAAAATTTTGTTGTTACAAAATTATTTTAACGAGATAAAGGATATTATTTTGAAATGGCCCATTTTTACAAAGTTTTAATCGAAAAGTTGTTTCTGGTTCGTTTGCAGATAATACTGTTCATACATTTTATTTAAACCAAACCTAATTAGAAGCACAGATATGATGCATTTGGTCATGTGTACCGAGGGTGGATAATTCTGTTCATACATTTTTTTTTTGAGGGTTATTTATGATAGATTTGTAGGTATATTGCCGTAATGACAGATTGTCAGCCTATCGCCTAAATTGCAATATACTGAAACCCTCGGATCCCTTATCTGGTTTTTACAGCATGCCCGGGAGGAAATTCAGCTGGGTCATTCTATGTTTTTCTCCCGCTCCCAGTCCAGCATGGAAGTAGTTTTGGCTTATCCTCGATAAAATTGCACTCCTCGCTTCTGCTGCGTAGGAATAAAAGCAAAACTAAGTTTGTATGGGAGTGCACGACTCCGGCAGACATAACATAACATAAAAATACTTTATTGCACGTAAGAATACAAATCACACAACACAACAGATAACAACAAAAAACAAGTACAACATAGGCGGCCTTATTGCTAAGGTAGCAATTTCTTCCAGGCAACCTTTGGGTCAAAGAAAAATGCAGACCCTTTTGTATCCGTAAAAAAATATATGGATTGACGCGAGAATGTATGATAGCTACCATATAATTTTCAAGGATACCAACCGAATACGGAGCAGTGCAAAAACACCCTAATGGATAAATATATTTCTTCCATGCTGGACTGGGAGCGATAGAAAAACATAGAATGTGCCAGCTGCATTACCTCCCGGGCATGATGTGAAAACAAGCTAAGGGATCCGAGGGTGTCAGTATATTGCCATTTAGGCGATGGGCTGACAACCTGTCACTACAGAAACATACCTACAAATTTACCTTAAATAACCCTCAAAACTTTGTCAGACGTGGCGGAATGACCTTTGTTTAGGTAGTTTACGATTTGCCTACCCCATTAGGGATAAAGGCGTGATTATATGTATGTATGTATAAATATATTAACTATGACTTTTACAGACACTTCATGCTTTTTTCAAGTTTAACTAAAAAATTACCTTTACAAGGTGATCTTAAATATTGTGATTTTGACAGACTATACCTAACGACGTTGACAGACTATACCTAACGTAATATACCTTATTACTTGCCATTTTATTCGCATCATCTTTACATTTTTTTTTGCCTTAGAACAAGGTGATCTACATACATACATACATACATAAATCACGCCTTTATCCCTTACGGGGTAGGCAGAGCGTTTAACGCCTCTTAAAAGGCGCTTTCGCCACGACTGACAAAAATTGAGGGCAATTTTAGATTGTAATATGTATTGCATTAGTGACAGGTTGTCAGCCCATCGCCTAAATTACAATATACTGAAACCCTCTGATCCCTTAGCTGGTTCTTACAGCATGCCTGGGAGGATATGCAGCTGGCACATTCTATGTTTTTCTATCTCTCCCAGTCCAGCAAGGTGATCTAGATAGCGATTTTACAAGCGCAGCGTTTAGGCATCGTTGAATGCTAAGAGCATTCAACGATAGTCAATATTGTAAATAAAGTCTTCCATGCTGGACTGGGAACAAGAGAAAAACATAGAATGTGCCAGCTGCATTTTCTCTCGGGTATGCTGTAAAAACCAGCTAAGGGATCCGAGGGTTTCAGTATATTGCAATAAATGCGATGGGCAGACTACCTGTCACTACAGCAATATAGCTACAAATTTTTCTGAAATATCTCTCAAAATTTAGTTAGACGTTGTTATTATATGAATGTATGTCAGTATAGTAATTTTTTCTGTACTATGAAACACAAGCGACAGCAGCTTTCAGTTTTTTCCTTTTAAAGCGATACGTAGCGCTAGATATTTTAACATACCATAGTACAGGCCGTATTTATGGCATGATCTTTATATTAGCCTTAAAACAAGGTGATATTTATCTTCCATGCTGGACTGGGAGAGATAGGAAAACATAGAATGTTCCAGCTGCCCTTCCTCCCGGGCATGCTGTAGAAGTCAGCAAAAGGGATTCGAGGGTTACAGTGTATTGTAATTTAGGCGATGGGTTGACAACCTGTCACTACAGCAATACACATTACAATCTAAAATTTTCCTCAATTTTGTCAGACGTGGCGAAAGCGCCTTTCACGAGGCGTTTTATGCTCTGCCTACCCCGTAAGGGATAAAGGCGTGATTTTATGTATGTATGTATGTATTTAAACAAGGTGATCTAGATAGCGATTTTACAAGCGCAGCGTTTAGGGAAGTATCAACGCTGGTTCCTATTATGTGTTATCGGAATAAGATCGGGTTGCTGTACTGATTCGAATCTTTGAAGAAATTTCTCGCGAAATACAGGGTGGAAGAGACAGCGTCCTGCAAACTGAAAGGGGTGGTTCAGTCAACGGAACTGAATTATTATCCGTAGGTTTTTCTTTCAGGAATTGAAAAATATAATTCATTTTTCATACAAATAGTAATTTAATATAGAAAAGTCAATATTTTGTTCGTCTTCTGAAAGAATTACCCGGTGATAGTTGTTCAGTTTTGTTGACTGAGCAACCCCTATCAGTTTGTGGGACGTTGTCCCTACCCAGTAGATAAGTAGTGACAAGGAATGTTTTCAGGAAATCTGAATATTATTGTATTTTTATTTTGTCGTTCATATTCATTTTTGTTTGACATTGTATAAATTAGTTTTTTATGTTACAAATTGTTATTTTACATTTATTTTCTTTTAGATATTTTGTTGAACTTTTATTTATTTTACTTTTATTTGTATAATTATTATTTTGACTATCATATTATACTTGGTCATTTTTAATATTATTGTAATATAATGTCATTGTCATGCTCCAAAGTTAGTTTGAGAACCACCCCCCTACCTCTTATAGTTTGGCCAGGCCGTAGGGTCACTCCATGATGAGCAGCAGTTTTCCAAGATTTCAGAATTTTCCCATACTTCACTTTCGCCACTTTACTTCCATGCTGGACTGGGAGAGATAGAAAAACATAGAATGTTCCAGCTGCCCTTCCTCCCGGGCATGCTGTAGAAGACAGCAAAAGGGACTCGAGGATTACAGTGTATTGTAATTTAGGCGATGGGCTGACAACCTGTCACTATGGCAATACACATTACAATCTAAAATTACCCTCAATTTTTGTCAGACGCGGCGAAAGCGCCTTTTACGAGGCGTTTAACGCTCTGCCTACCCCGTAAGGGATAAAGGCGTGATTTTATGTATGTATGTATGTTCACTTTCGCCCCCCGGAACCTCCTTCTGGGAGAACAATTCTGTCAGTGAGTCAGTCAGTCAAAGGGTCTACAGCTTATCCCTCATGTTCCTAATGATGGATAACAGGATTTCATCATCATCATCAATGACATTCCTTATGTCATTCCTTAGGGAAATTGGGAGGGATGTCATTCCTTAGGGAAATTGGGCGCCGCCTTCTGGAGAGAGGTTGCGACAACCGCGCTGGGGCGTTTCTGCTGCAAAGGCTGTCTATTGCAGTTCAAC
This sequence comes from Scrobipalpa costella, assembly GCA_949820665.1. Taxonomy (NCBI): domain Eukaryota; kingdom Metazoa; phylum Arthropoda; class Insecta; order Lepidoptera; family Gelechiidae; genus Scrobipalpa; species Scrobipalpa costella. The sequence continues at coordinate 953,456 of OX463315.1, forward strand.
GTGGTAACGCAGCGAGCGTTAGGCACCTTTGCACCGGGTATGACCTAGGGCGGGCTTTTCGTTTAGTTTTTACATACATACATAAAATCACGCCTTTATCCCTTACGGGGTAGGCAGAGCGTAAAACGCCTCCTAAAAGGCGCTTTCGCCACGTCTGACATAAATTGAGGGTAATTTTAGATTGTAATGTGTACTGCTGTAGTGACAGGTTGTCAGCCCATCGCCTAAATTACAATACACTGTAACCCTCGAATCCCTTTTGCTGACTTCTACAGCATGCCCGGGAGGAAGGGCAACTGGAACATTCTATGTTTTCCTTTCTCTCCCAGTCCAGCATGGATTTTATCATCATCATCAATGTCATTGTAAAATTGATAATATGAAATAAATAGATCTAATCTAATCCAATCTAGTGTGACAGTATAGTGCTGAGCATTGCACTGCATATGCATTTGCATTTATATGCAGAAAGTAACTATAGATAATTATAGAAAAAACTAAGGTCTACCGACTAATAGATATGTGTCGCAAAAATGGCTGACTCGCCACTAGAGAGCTCCATAAAAAGACATTTTATCGTGAGGCTGTAAAGACGTTTACGACACAAAGTGCGATTTACGACAACGACATTATCAGAATCGAACCCTTTTAGGAAAGATTTTCATAACTAAGCGAGTAGGTAGAACAGGCGTACATATAACTGTGCTATATCTATATGGGTAGGCAGAGGGTCAACGAGCTCAAAAAAGGGCATACCGCCACGTATGTTGCACTTTATGCTGTTTTCGATATATTTAGGTATAATTTCGTTTCTTTTGCATTGTGTATTAAACCATGGTGTTCATTGGTTTTGGCGAACTTTATCTTCGTTCTTCTATATTTGACAATCAAATCAGCCGTAGTTGCTGAGAATATATAATTTATACTTGCGATTGTCGGCACTTGGTGAAACTCCATATTTATAATATATCAATTGTTGCACTTCGTTCGCTAAATATGAACAGTTTATTTAAAAGGTTTTATGTGTTGCGTATGATGTGTATAAAATCCCTGATGATACTATAAGTTAGCAAAACCGGTAGGATTAAATTACATTAAGTGAAACAAGTACAAGTGTTTTAATAACTACATTATAAATATGGAGTTTCACCAAGTGCCGACAATCGCAAGTATAAATTTAAAAAAAATGAAACCATCGAATAGCATTGCTAGTTATTTCAGCAAGCCCTGGAAGAGAAGCAGCTGGCATATTCTAAGTTTTTAAAGGCAGTAATCAAGCCGGGATGGAGAAACAGCTGGAATATTCTATATTTTAATGCTACCAGTCAAACATAACAATACAAATCTATCTTAAATAACCCTCAAAACTTTGTCAGACGTAGCGGAACGACCTTTGTTCAGGTCGTTTACGCTCTGCCTACCACACAAGGGATAAAGGCGTGACAATATGTATGTATGTAGTCCAACATAGTAGAACCTAGTAATAAAATCACATTGATCAATGATTCCTTTTATCATTTCTAGCATACGGAAGAATCATTCGGCGAAAACATTCCGGTAGGAACCTTCCTTGTTAAACATACATACATACATATAATCACGCCTTTATCCCTAATGGGGTAGGCAGAGCGTGAACGAACTAAACAAAACTCGTACCGCTACGTCTGACAATATTTTGAGGGTAGTTTAAGATAGATTTGTTAAACAACTTGTTAAAAATAGTATAGGTAGGGCCTAAATGACTTCTGACAAAGCCTTGAGGGCCGTTTTAGACAGATTTATAGGTATACTGCTGTAGTGACAGGTTGTCAGCCCATGGCCTAATTTGCAATAAACTGAAACCCTCGGATCCCTTAGCTGGTTTTTACAACATACCTGGGAGGAAATGCAGCTGGCACATTCTACGTTTTTCTCTCGCTTCCAGTCCACCATGTAAGAAAAACATACCTATTGAGATTTGAGAAGAGATATAAAATAATATATTTTTATTATACGTACATAGCAAGTACTCTCATGCTGGCCTGGGAGCGAGAGAAAAACATACCTAGAATGTGCCAGCTGCATTTCCTCCCGGGCATGCTGTAAGATCCAGCTCAGGGATCCGAGGGTTTCAGTATTTTGTAATTTAGGCGATGGGCTGACAACCTGTCACTACAGCAATATACCTAGAATCCTATCTTAAATAACCCTCATAACTATGTCAGACGTGGCGGAACGACCTATGTTTAGGTCGTTTACGCTCTGCCTACCCCATTAGGGATAAAGGCTTGATTATATGTATGTATGTACATAGCAAGGCAAGTGATTCTCTATGTAAGCTTTGTGGGATTGATATAGGATTGATCAATGGTTCCTTTTATCATTCCTAGCATACAAAATAACTATTCGGCGAAAACATTCCGATTGCAACCTTCCTGGTAAAAGTCAGTAAAAATTTACTGTTAAGGGAATTTCTGGTGCACGCCAGCGCTCTTATCAGTTAAAAAACATTACTCTCTGAAAACGCAATTTATCCAAAATCCGGTAGATCAGATTTAAGTAAAGATACTGAAGTTTATTTTCAGCATTATAAACTAATAATTTAGTGTTCACTGTAGAGACAGATAGCAAAATTGCTAAAAGTATCCGTATTTCGCAAATTTTCTATCTGCAACTACAGCGAACTATAAATTGCACCTTTATGAGGTTCTAAATTCACTTCATTGCCTTAACCTTTATCAGATCTACCGGACTTTCGATTGATTGTGTTTTCAGTGAATTAAGATTTTTTTGACTGATGAGGGCGCCACTTAGCCCAAGAGAGCCTATTAAGTTACTTGATGGACTGACAAACTACTAAAGCATTCCAGGTAAATTTCTACCAATGTCCTTTGCGAACGTGTATACCGGGTGTTAGGGACACCACTCTCAAACTGATAGGGGTTGCTAAGTCAACGAAACTGAACACCTTTCTTCGGGTTTTTTATCAATAGATGAAAAGAAATTGACCTTCCTATACATCACCACTTCGATCCGACAATTTGTATGGAAAACGTAAAAAATCTGTTCACGTCCTGAACAAAATCTTCGTGATAGTTGACCAGTTTCGTTGACTGAGCAACCCCTATCAGTTTGCGGGACGCTGTCCCTTACACGCGGTATATATGGTGGTATTTCTTCCATGCTGGACTGGGAAAGATAGAAAAACATAGAATGTTCCAGCTGCCCTTCCTCCCGGGCATGCTGTAGAAGACAGCAAAAGGGACTCGAGGGTTACAGTGTATTGTAATTTAGGCAACGGGCTGACAACCTGTCACTACACATTAGCAATACACATTACAATCTAAAATTGCCCTCAATTTTTGTCAGACGCGGCGAAAGCGCCTTTTACGAGGCGTTTAACGCTCTGCCTACCCCGTAAGGGATAAAGGCGTGATTTTATGTATGTATGTATGTATATATGGTGGCACCAACTTTAGTTAAGTTATAGTTAAGTACAATATGAAAGAAAACTAAAAAAAAAATCGGGCAGGGCTCAAACCTGCATCAATGGAATGCCGGTCCAGCCCTGCCCGAAACGAATTTATTTTTCCTTTCTTTCATTATCAGGTGAGTATGCTTCAACATAGTCCGCATCGTCACTTTCCACCAGGTGAGATGGCGGATAAATGCTCGCCTATATATATTAAAAAAATAAAAATAATAATAATCTCTTCATCTTCCTAACCTTATCCCGTATCTCACGGGGGCGAATACCTAATCGAGGGGATTAATCGAGGGTACTGGTTTTTACTCATAGCGACTGCCATCTGACCTCTGCAACCAAGAAGGGCAACCAACCCAATCCTAGATACGGTCAGAGCTTTCAACCCGCCAATGCTTAGCCCTTGCCTCTGACATGGCTTAACGACTAATATTTTTCTTACTTTCATATTATATGAAATAAAATAGCATAGTAAGTGCTATAAATCCTCAAAAATATAGTTAAATAGATAGAAAACTACAGTTTTACACCTTACGCCTTGATCTCTTACGGGGTACGCAGAGAGAACGTAAAACTGACTGACAAAAACAGAGGGCAATTTTATCACTACATAGTATAAAACAAAGTCGCTTTCTCTGTCTCTATATCCTCTTGAATCACTCTATCCATTAAAAGAAACCGCATTAAAAAATGTTGCGTAGTTTTAAAAATTTATGCATACATAGGGATGTATGCATAAATTTTTATGTATATAACATGCATAATATAGTAGAGAAACACTGATATTAGTGTGAAGCCGGGGCGGGTCGCTAGTATTGCAATAAAGTGTATCGCTATTGTGACAGTATGCCAGCCCATTGCCTAAATTACAATAAACTGTTAACCTCAAACCCCTTTTGCCCAGGAGGGGCAGCTGGAACATTCTACGTTTTTCTATCGCTTTCAGTCCAGCATGGAAGAATTTTGGTAATTTTTAATAATATATATGTCTATCTTACGTTATTATTATTTTTGTACAAGCCTAAGCTGTTCCACTGTCTATCTAACGTAACAACATTTAAATCAACGCTGTTTGTAATACATACATTTAATCACGCCTTTATCTCTAATGGGGTAGGCAGAACGTAAACGACCTAAACAAAGGTCGTTCCGCCACGTCTGACAAAGTTTTGCGTGTTATTTAAGATAGATTTGTAGGTATATTGCTGTAGTGACAGGTTGTCAGCCCATTGCCTAAATTACAATATACCCCCAGATACCTTATTATAAATAGATAGCGATAAATGTCCGCAGCCAATGATATTGTGAAGGTTGTGTACGGTTGGGCATGCTGTAAAAATCAGCTAAGGGATCCAAGGGTTTCAGTATATTGTAATTTAGGCGATGGGCTGACAACCTGTCACTAACAGCAATATACGTACAAATCTATCTTAAAAAACCCTCAGAACTTTGTCAGACGTGGCGGAATGACCTTTGTTTGGGTCCTTTACGCTCTGCCTTCCCCATTAGGGATAAAGGCGTGATTATATGTATGTATGTATGTCTATAAAATAACTGTAATATGTTAAGCCGTCGGTCCCTGTCACTGTCTTTGATAGTGGTCGTTACACAAACCAAGTTATAGCCCCATTAGCTGTTCTATAAGGCGGTTTGAAAACATACCTGTTTATATTTAAAGAAGAATACTGAGTGAGCCCGATGGTGTAGTGGATAAGGCCGCTGCCTCCTGAGCGGGAAGTCGTGGTTCGAGTCCCACCACGTACCAATGTGTTTTTCGGTTTTCGAATTTCATATGTACGTTTATTCGGTGCTTTTTCCGTGCTTCGGAAGGCACGTTAAGCCGTTGGTCCCGGTTGATATCGTTTAGTACCGTAGATTTTAGTCATTAAGCCATATCAGAGGCCAGTGCTAAGCATTGGCGGCTTGAAAACTCTGACCTAATCTAGGATTGGGTCTGGTTTCCCTTCTGGGTTGCTGAGGTCAGATGGCAGTCGCTCTGTGTAAAAACCTGTACCCTCGTTCAATCCCCTAGATTAGGTAGCTGACCCCGTGAGATACGGGATAAGGCTAGGGAGATGATGATGTTTATTCGGCGCTTTTTCCGTGCTTCGGAGGGCACGTTAAGCCGTTGGTCCCGGTTAATATCGTTTAACACCTTAGATATTAGACGTTAAGCCATGTCAGAGGCCAGTGCTAAGCATTTGGCGGCTTGAAAACTCTGACCTAATCTAGGATTGGGTCTGGTTTCCCTTCTGGGTTGCGAAGGTCAGATGGCAGTCGCTCTGTATAAAACCAACACCCTCGTTCAATCACCTAGATTAGGTAGCCGACCGCGAGAAATACGGGTTAAGGCTAGGAAGATGATAACTGAGTACAAAAAATGTACAACAATTGGAGTAAAAATCTCTACTAAACATTGTTTAACAAAGTCTATACTTAATTAAATAACAATATCTCCTGCCCTATGTAAACGTGTTTGTTATATGTACGGTTATTTACTCCTATTTATTTGCAATGAAAACATGCATTTATATTCGCCTTTTAGAAGTACATTAAAACAACGGTAAACAAAATTTGTTAATTAATGTTTCGACAAATAAATTAAATCGTTGTTAAATTACAATCGTATGTAGGTCAATATTAAATTAACGAAGAACGAAACGGACATTATGGCCAGTAATTATAAACAGTACTTGAGACTGATAGCTAGTTTGAGTTCGTATCAGAAACATCATTTCAGTACAATGTGGCGTGTCGAATCCATACTTAATATTGCTATCAATCTTAATAGCAATGTAGCCATAGGTTCGTATTTATGAAGCGGTCTCAAACTTGAGACCAATATTAAGTATGAATTTGTTAACTAGACTGATAGCCAGTTTGCGTTCGTATCAGACACGTCATTTCAGTTCAATGTGGCGTGTCGAATCCATACTTAATATTGCTATCAATCTTGATAGCAATGTAGCCATAGGTTCGTATTTATGAAGCGGTCTCAAACTTGAGACCAATTTTAAGCATGGATTTGACAATTAGACTGATAACTAGTTTGAGTTCGTATCAGAAACGTCATTTCAGTACAATGTGGCCTGTCGAATCCATACTTAATATTGCTATCAATCTTGCTAGCAATATAGCCATAGGCTCGTATTTATGAAATGGTCTCAAACTTGAGACCAATATTAAGTATGAATTTGTTAACTAGACTGATAGCCTGTTTGCGTTCGTATCAGAAACGTCATTTCAGTACAATATGGCCTGTCGAATCTATACTTAATATTGCTATCAATCTTGATAGCAATGTAGCCTTATAAGAAACACATTTCTAAAACGTCATAAACTCCAGCTTATGTATAAAATATAATTTTGTTTTAGAAACATTCTAGTATTGCCACATCGTTGTTCTACCAATTCCTTAAAGGTGAAGATACTAGCCAAGTGGCGCCCCCATTAGTAAAAAAAGAGAGAACCAAAAAACCGGTTCAACAGAATCAAGTAATAATAATTAAGATAATGTAGAACCTAATAATTAAGCTATTCATAGCTCGTTGTAGAAATTATGTTTTTTAACTAATGGGGGCGCCACTTGGCTAGTATGGTCACCTTAAGGCTTATACCTGTGTCAGATTAGCAACTCATTCATTATCGAGCTATTTGAAAATCAAACGTAACACCATTACCATATCGTACAAATCTGCTCGTTGAACAGCGTGGCGGTTACGTCTATGGTCACGCCAAAAAAAATCGAAAATAGATTCGCGATTTATATACATATACGCACAAACTTTCAAAAAAGTTGGCATACCATACATACATACATAATTATAATCACGCCTTTTTCCTTAATAGGGTAGGCAGAGCGTAATTATCCTATAAAAAGGTCGTTCGCTACGTCTGACATAGTTTTGAGGGTTATTGAAGATAGATTTGTAGGTATATTGCTGTAGTGACAGTTTGTCAGCCCGTCGCCCAAATTGCAATACACAGAAACCCTCGGATCCCTTAACTGTTTTCTACAACATGCCCAGGAGGAAATGCAGCTGGCACATTCTATGTTTTTTTGTCGCTCCCAGTTCAGCATGGAATTTGGAAAACCATGTCCTTGTCATACGGTTTATACCTACTTTAAGGAATATATTCAGTAAAAATTACGAATTTCTGTTTATAAATAATTTAAAGAACTCTCTTACTCCTTCAAACGATTTTAGACCTGCATTTGTGATTTAATTTTGTTAATTAAATTGAAAAAAAAGGAAAAAATAAGCAAACCATTAGCTTTAAAAGCAAATTTTCAAGTTTCATACATATTTTTTATGAGTGTGATATGTTAATAACTACAGAGTATTAACTACCTACACTTTTGCGCAATTCCTGATTATTCCTCTTAAAGGCAAAAAATTGGTAATTTGAGATAATTAAGATGGTGGCAAAAATATCATAGCACATAAAAAATCTAGACACTGGGGTCGAAACTAGAAACCACCGGCTAAAACTAAAGTTAAAATCCATCTGGAACTTAAAAAAAAAAGTTAACAAGGACAGGCGATGTATACTCTTATGGTTTTAAACTTTGTCCGCTACATTTTGACGCACTTTTGCACGTTGCCCCAGTATATCTGTCAATTTTTTCTGCCATATCATATGACGGATAAAAATGTCAGATAACGCATAAAACCACCGACTATAAATCAAAAACCGGAGAGAATAGATCTCCTATCCTTTTCCAATGTTTTTAGTATGAAAGTGGCAAATATATTATAATTTTGGTTTTAGCCAGGTAATTTAGAACAGATTTTTTCTTGGTTGCCATTCTAAATCCATCCCTTTTAACTAGTTTTTCCATTAATTTCATACGTCTGTCTGAGTGGCATGTGTACACAGTATGTCAAAGCTTTATATGAACGTTAGCGGGGGCGCTGCAGAATGACAAGAGCTATCTCATCATCTCCCGTCGCCTTATCCCGTATCTCACGCTTCAGTTACCTTTACATACATACATACATAAAATCACGCCTTTATCCCTTACGGGGTAGGCAGAGCGTTAAACGCCTCGTAAAAGGCGCTTTCGCCGCGTCTGACAAAAATTGAGGGCAATTTTAGATTGTAATGTGTATTGCTAATGTGTAGTGACAGGTTGTCAGCCCATCGCCTAAATTACAATACACTGTAACCCTCGAGTTCCTTTTGCTGTCTTCTACAGCATGCCCGGGAGGAAGGGCAGCTGGAACATTCTATGTTTTTCTATCTCTCCCAGTCCAGCATGGTTACCTTTATTATTATTATTTATTAAATTTTCAATTTCAAATTATTGCTTGTTTTTATGTACAGAGTTAAAGGTCCTAAATATAGGTATAACATGGCATAAGTACATGAACCCTGTTCAATAGGGCATTACAAGTTGGTGGCATGCAAAGTTTTAACAATATAAATCGCGAAAATTTAATTGATAGAGTCATTATAAATTGAAATATTAAAATATGTATTCAAATTGTTATTAAAAATGTCAAATGCTTGATTATCAACATTAAACATACTACAATTTAAGAAGTTAAATGACATCGCTAAACCTTAATCAAGTTTGTTCTATCTAATCCAGGGGATTGAACGAGGGTACTGGTTTTTACACAGGGTATGCAGTCTGAACTCCGCAACCCAGAAAGGAAACTAGACCTAATCCTAGATAAGGATTTTTACAACAACAACAACAACACGATCACACTCATAGCCCCCACTAGGATTCCCTGTATCGGGGTGCCATGGACATACACAGAAACAACCACAAAGAACACCCAGACCCAGAAACAGACATTTAAACTCATCATTCAAATGTCTGCCCTGGCCGAGAATTGAACCCGGGACCCTCTGCGTAGCAGGCAGGTACACTGCCAACTAGGCTGCACGGGTCGTCAATTTGTTTAAGTTAATGGCAAAGCCAGCTGTCAGAGTTTTCAAGCCGCCAATCGACATGGCTTGACGATTAATATCTACGATATTAACCTTGACCATGCCATCCGAAGCACGAAAACGCTCGAGTTTTTATAACACTACCGGTCACCTATTCATGGCCTGGCCACGGCGATGTTTGCTTAACATTCGTTATCGGAATAATTAAGAACTAACCATTTGACCAACGAGCGCTTAATAAGAAGAATTGTCTAATATTTTACAAATACAAACCTCCCAACTTATTTTTCGGTGATGGCGGCCAATCTCCGAGAGATGAGCCAAGTGCGCAGGACTAGTTTTTAGTGCCAAGTGTTTGCATAAGACACAAGTGCACTCTCTTATCTTTCAATCTGTTATTCTTATGGGACCAAAGAGAAATAAGGCGCTGAACCGTCTATTTACATGCCCATCCGTCAGCATGGATCATCTTACTTTTCGGATAACCAGTTTATCAGCCTGCAATGTCCTAACCAAACAAGAAACATAAACACAAATCGAACCCGGGACCTCCGGGCCAGCGTCCCGCAAACTGATAGGGGTTGCTCAGTCAACGAAACTGAAGAACTTCCACCAGGAAATTCTTTCAGGAAGAGAAACAAAAATGGCTTTTCCATACATAATGTTTAGACATTTTGTATGGAAAAGCCATTTTTTTTACTTCTTGAAATAAATCCTGATGACAGTTGTTCAGTGTCGTTGACTGAGCAACCCCTATCAGTTTGCCGCTTTGGACGCTGTCCCTTACACCTGTATAGCAGTCTTACAAATCTCAAAAACCAGCTAAGGGATCCGAGGGTTTCAGTATATTGTAATTTAGGCTGTATTGTAATATGGGCTGACAACCTGTCACTACAGCAATATACTTACAAATCTATCTTAAATAACCCTCAAAACTTTGTCAGACGTTGCGGAATGGCCTTTGTTTGGGTCGTTTACGCTCTGCCTACCCCATTAGGGATAAAGGCTTGATTATATGGATGGATGGACAAATCTCAAGATGGCGGCGTTAGTCACTTTTTTGTCTACGTTCATTAAAAGCGTGGTCATACTGTACACTGATCTCTTGCCAAAATAAACCCGTAGTTAATTGACAGCCACGGACGGACGGACATTTTATTTTTAAGTTTATTAACTGGCGTTTAAGGTTATGTTGCGAAACTGTGCCACAACCAAAAATAATATTGGAGTAAACTGGAAGTTAGACCGGGTGTAAGAGACAGCGTCCCGCAAACTGATAGGGGTTACTCAGTCAATGAAACTGAACAAAATTCACCTCGAAATTCTTTCATACATACATACATACATAAAATCACGCCTTTATCCCTTACGGGGTAGGCAGAGCGTAAAACGCCTCCTAAAAGGCGCTTTCGCCACGTCTGACATAAATTGGGGGCAAGTTTAGATTGTAATGTGTATTGCTGTAGTGACAGGTTGTCAGCCCATCGCCTAAATTACAATACACTGTAACCCTCGAATCCTTTTTGCTGACTTATACAGCATGCCCGGGAGGAAGGGCAACTGGAACATTCTATGTTTTTCTTTCTCTCCCAGTCCAGTATGGAAGTTATCATACATACATACATATAATCACGCTTTTATCCCTTATGGGGTAGGCATAGCGTAAACGACTTAAACAAAAGTTGTACCACCACGTCTGACAAAAGTTTTGAGGGTTGCTTAAGATAGATATTTAGGTATATTGCTGTGGTGACAGGTTGTCAGCCTGTCGCCTAAATTGCAATATACAGAAACCCTCGGATCTCTTAGCTAGTTTTACAGCATGTCCAGGAGGAAATGCAGCTGGCACCTACTGTGTTTTCCTCTCGCTACCAGTCCAGCATGGAAGTACTTTGACTTTGACCTACAAAGCGGTGGTAGGGTCCGCAAGAGACCGCTTGGCCCCCGACCACCCTCTCACCGGAGTCCGGCGCCAAACAGCTTGCTGTGTTCAGTCGATTCGTGAGATTGCCAGTACCATAACAGGCATCTTCTGGGTGAGCTCGCTCCATCGTCGACTCTGACACGGCCATCCCTAACCTTTTTTCTAGAGTCTAAAGCAATTACATTTCTTAATTTTAAAAAACTCCTAGCAGATACAATATCTATCTATATCGAAATTCCACAGTATTCTATGTTAAGGAGAAGCCCTCTAACCTACTTCGTAAGGTCAGTCCCTAATTCCGACCCGCACTTGGCAAGCACCTGCTGCCTTATTAGGCCGCGTTTCCAACAAAACTGTGCGAGGAGAAGTAGCGAGGGATGTGTCTTTAAACAACCAATAGGATCGCTTTGCAATATACCTAAAAATCTATCTTAAATAACCCTCAAAACTTTGTCAGACGTGACCAAACGACCTTTGTTTAGGTCGTTTACGCTCTGCCTACCCCATTAGGGATAAAGGTGTGATTATATGTATGTATGGATCGCTCCACTTACCTCGCCTCGCTAAGCACAGCTCTGGTGGAAACGGCTTTAGCGGAGCGAGGTTTTGTCCGTACAAAACAAGCGAGAGATGTGTGCTAGGAATGTGTGCGAGGAATAGACAGCCATTTACATTAGATACATTTCAAAGCTTAGCAACGCATCCTCGCTCGGCTCGCACCGCATATTAGTACGCATTTTAACACATTAATGCGCATTTTGACAGCTCCGCTACACATCCTCTTACAACATATTTTCTTCTCACAGCTCTGGTGGAAACACCTACACATTTTCACAGACATCCTCGCACGACACATTTCCTTCGCCTATCTCTGGTGGAAAAGCAGCCTTAGGGGTCCTTATTACTCCCTTTTATAGCTTTTATAACACTTTCGCTGAGTTCAAAGTTTGTTCGAAGTTAGTGGCTATTGTAGGCTTAAGTGTAAATGCTGATTCAGTAAAGTTACCTTGCTTTTTGTTTTCTTAACCTTTTTGGCGATGAAGGTTTAAAAAGTTTTTGAAAACGCAAAAAGAACTTCCAAAATGCATCTTTAGTATTTTCAACTCGGTTTTAGAATAAAGGTAAACAAAGTTTCATGTCTTTTAATCGAAGATTTTGTTTCTAAAATAAGTTTTAGCGATTAAATATGACAACATAATGAAAAAGTTGTTTTAGTAATTTAACTAATTTGCCAACATGTATCATTTATTTATGAAATGTCTTTTTGAATAAAAAGGCATGACACTATGTTTACCTTTATTCAAAAACTGAGTTGGAAATACTATAGTTAGTCAAATTCAAAGTTGTTATTTGTAAATTTACCACTTTTTGTGGTTTTCTCCAGTTTAATTAGGTCAATGCAGGCTGAATCACCTGACTGTCCGAAAAGGATTCCGTGTTTATGGGGGCACATTAAACAATGTTTACCTAAATTACAACCCACAATTTCTAAAATCTTGTTTCACCATAAAATCCCCAATCTACCCTAATAGACTTCAAAGAATACTAAAATTCGCGTCTACTCTATTTCCTGCGGCCAATAAATCGTGCTAACTTACCTCGACGTCCACCCACTCCAGTAACAAAATTACAGAGAGAAAGTTTATTCGGATGTAAGGGACAGCGTCCCGCAAACTGATAAGGGTTGCTCACACAACGACACTGAACAAAAAATATAAGTTTTTCCATACAAGATGTCCACATTAATCCGAAAATTTTAATAGAAAAGCTTAATTTTTTGATTTCACTTCCTTAAAGAATTTCCTGGTGTAAGTTGTTCAGTGTGGATGATTAAACAACCTTGCGGGACGCTGTCCCTAATAGCCCGTATACAACTTACTGAAGTACTTAGTGCACTGCTATAGAATCGAATCCACGCCCTATTGACTGAGAGCCCTATGCTTAGACCACGGAGGGAGTAAATAAATCGTGCAAACTTACCTCGACGTCTGTCTACTACGCGTCGGATTTCTACGAAACAAGAGTAACAATATTACAGAGAGAAAGCTTAAATGACTTTTTTGCATGTTCATTGATATTTTATAATATTTAGCATTAATTCCTGAGTTGTGTGTTAATTATATTACTTTGCTTATTATTGTACGCCTAAAAATGGGAAACTGTTGATACCATTGTGCCTGTTTGTACCATCTAACTACACAGTTATTAGTAAAGATCTATCTTATCTTATCATACAACTCGCTGAAGTACTTGTCACACTGCTATAGAATCGAACACACAACCTCAGCTGACCAGAGACCAAGGCTGTAAGGCAGTAAATAAGTCGTGTTAACTTGCCCCGACGGCATTTGGCGTTGGATTTGTCGCTCTTGTACCGATTTTACTAAAATAACGATATTACATAGAGAAAGCTTATAGTTCGAAATCAGTGAGATAGTACTGAATCGCACCTTCGAGCTATGGGCCTCTACATTGCTGTATTTACCATTAAAGAATTAGTAAGTAAACTTTAAGGTTTTTCATTTATCGAAAACGGTTTTAGCCTATTCTCTGCATATTATCTACCATCTAGTCGACTATTTTATAATAACTGTGTGTAGACATGGGGTATAGTAATTCTTATCCGATGTTACACGGGAAATTTTGACCGGGAAATAAAAATTGTTAGCTTGTAAATGATTTGGCGGGTGACGCCAAAGACACACACATATTATATTAGGTTGTATGTGACAGTATATACCTATGACACGGTTGGGTGTCTCTGTACGTTTTGTACTCTTGTGCGTCGACCACCTATTCTGGTTCGAACTTGCCGCAACTAGGACAAGCTTGTTCAATCTTTTTACAAAAACTTTTGCGAGCATTGACTTGATTGTATCTACGTGGTGATGGGGCTCGTTTAGACAGACGCTATGGACGAATAAAATCTATACATACATATAATCACGCGTTTATCTCTAACGGGGTAGGAAAATGCAAACGATCTAAATAAAGGTCGTTCCGCCACGTCTGACAAACTTTTGTAAAATCTATATACTCGTCATAATCTCCCTAGCCTTATCCCGTATTTCACGGGGTCGGCTTCCTAATCTAGGAGATTGAACGAGGGTACTGGTTTTTACACAGAGCGACTGCCATCTGACCCCAGCAACCCAGAAGGGAAACCAGACCCAATCCTAGATTAGGTCAGAGTTTTCAAGCCGCCGATGCTTAGCACTGGCCGCTGATATGGCTTAACGACTAACATACGGTATTAAACGATTTTAACCGGGACCAACGGCTTAACGTGCCTTCCGAAGCACATAAAAATCTATATACTGGTATATAAAAATATGGAAATAGATTTTTTTCTTTGTTAACCATGACTGGCGACGACTCCAAAATTAACAGTAACTGTTGGCGTAATATAGTTTAGTTGGTATAGTATACAGACATACATATAATCACGCCTTTATCCCTAAGTGGGTAGGCAGAGCGTGAACAACCTAAACAAAGGTCGTTCCGCCACGTCTGACAAAGTTTCGAGGATTATTTAAGATCGATTTGTACATATATTGTTGTAGTGACAGGTTGTCAGCTCATCGCCTAAATTGCAATATACTGAAACCATCGGATCCCTTAGCTGGTTTTTGGGAGAAAATGCAGCTGGCACATTCTATGTTTTTCTCCCACTCCCAGTCCAGCATGGATGTATGGTATAGTATTAATCAAATATAAGTATATTTTATTTATAGAAAGTGAAACATTCCATTCAGTGGTCTTTCCACAAAACACCACTCTCCTGTCGAGTGGGTATCGAGTCTATCGACCCGATGAACCCTGGTGTCAGAGTTTTTAAACCGCCTAGAAGCACAACTATTAGGCCTCTGACATGGCTTTTTAAGTAACGACCACTATCAAAGGCAGTGACCGGGATCGACGGCTTAACGTGCCCTCCGAAGCACGAAATCGTTTTCTTTTCGGACAATCAGGTGATTCAGCTTGCAATGTCCTAACTAAACTGGGGAAAAATTCACAAAGTGATAAATTCTCAAATATCAACTTTGTGTTTCCCCCCTGGGAATCGAACCCAGGACCTCCAGATCGGGAGTCCATGGCACTAGCCACTAGACCACGGAGGCAGTTACAAAAAAAAACACCACTGAAGGCTTATTTTGTTGTTTAATAATATTTTTGTTATTTTCAACAAAAAAAAAAACTACAAATTGATGACAGAATGCTTTTCGTGAAATTGGCATTCATCACGTCCCATTTTCAAATTGCATTAAAATCGGTTAAAGCCTTCATAACGCAAACACAGATACTTTTTTTGCAAAAATAATAAATCTTGTGTTTTTATTACGACAACAACGAAGCATACATAGATGCAGTTTCTATCTTTCGCATTGTTTGGACCAATTTAATCAATGATTGGTAATTTTAACATATCTATTCAACATATTAATTTACTTTATTTAGCCTAAGACCCGGTATTCGATGTTTACGGCTGTTATGTCCAGTCCAGACACTCGTAAACATAAAGGGTACTAATGGCGTGTAGCCGTAAACATACAATATTGATTCGATATGGAGTTTAATAGCAACAACACAATTCACGTTATGATTTTACATGCACACATACATACATAATATAATCACGCTTATATCCTCAATGGGGTAGGCAGACCTAAACAAAGGTCGTTCTGTCACGTCTGACAAAGTTTTGAGGGTTATTTAAGATAGATTTGTATATTGCTGTAGTGACAGGTTGTCAGCCTATCGCCTTTATTACAATATACTGAAACCCTCGAATCCCTTAGCTGGTTTTTTCAGTATGCCGGGTAGGAAATGCAGCTGGCATATTCTATATTTTTCTCTCGCCAGCACAGAAGAATGAAGGAATTACGATGAAAAATTAAATATTCCAGCTGCTTACCTTCCCGAGCATATCAACTGTAAAAGCCAGTAAGATTCGCAGGTCTCCTTAGCTTCTTACAACAACCCGATGAACCCTGGTGTCAGAGTTTTCAAACCGCCTAGTAACACAGCTATAAGGCCTCTGACACGGTTTTGAGTAACGATTTCAATTACAGACCGCAACCGGGGCCGACGGCTTAACGTGCCCTCCGAAGCACGGAATCCTTTTTCTTTTCGGACAGTCAGGTAATTCTGCCTGCAATGTCCTAACCAAACTGAGGACATGTTCACAAAGTGATAAGTTGACAATTATTAACTTAATGTCCATGCTATTAGACAGTTTAAAAACTCTGACACCAGGGTTCATTGGAAAGAAATAATAAATTCGCCTCGGGTTGGACTCGAACCCACGACCCTAGAATGCCAGTCCATCGCTCTTCCACTGATATATAAAAAAAATGTGAGTGCTAAAAATCCTCAAATTAGCAATAGGATTGAGTTGGGATTATGAACTTGAAACCTTGACAGAAGTTTATTAAGACCCTCACTCGTGAAATTCTTCCATACTGGACTGGGAGAGAAAGAAAAACATTCTTCCATACTGGACTGGGAGAGAAAGAAAAACATAGAATGTTCCAGTTGCCCTTCCTCCCGGGCATGCTGTAAAAGTCAGCAAAAGGGATTCGAGGGTTTCAGTGTATTGTAATTTAGGCGATGGGCTGACAACCTGTCACTACAGCAATACACATTACAATCTAAAATTGCCCTCAATTTATGTCAGACGTGGCGAAAGCGCCTTTTAGGAGGCGTTTTACGCTCTGCCTACCCCGTAAGGGATAAAGGCGTGATTATATGTATGTATGTATGTATGTACTCGTGAAAAAGTCATAACTCGCAAAATTTTTACATTTTCAAACCTGTTCTCTATCAATTCCTTAGATTTAGACCTAAGGATTTTTTAGAAGTAATACATTAAGGAACAAATAGTACCAGGCAATTATTGCTTAAAACGGCCACATTTGGCGGAAATTTCAATACTAACTTCAGTGTACTATTTGCTCCATAATTCATACATACATACATATAATCACGCCTTTATCCCTAATGGGGTAGGCAGAGCGTAAATGACCTAAACAAAGGTCGTTCCGCCACGTCTGACAAAGTTTTGAGGGTTATTCAAGATGGATTTGTACGTATATTGCTGTAGTGACAGGTTGTCAGCCCGTCGCCTAAATTACAATACACTGTAACCCTCGAGTCCCTTTTGCTGACTTCAACAGCATGCCCGGGAGGAAGGGCAGCTGGAGCATTCTATGTTTTTCTATCTCTCCCAGTCCAGCATGGAAGAATTATAATTCATTACTTCTAAATATCTTTAGGTCTATATCTAAGGAAGTGACAGAGAAAAGTTTTGAAAATGACTATATTTTGCGAGTTTTGATCTTTTAAAGCGCTTGCGGTGAGGCCTCTTGAATACTGGCCACAATACATGCACAGATCAGCACGGATCAAAACGGAAGCTATTTATAGGCTGAGCTTCACTGTTCCTGGAACAGAGCTCATGTTCCACAAGCTGCTTATTGCGAAACATTCTCTATGGGACATACATTCTCTCACGCCTGTATCCCTAGTGAGGAAGGCAGAGCGTCAACGTCGCCGTTGCGCCACGTCTGCCAAGTCTTGAGAACAATTTCAAATAGACATGCATATTGCTACAGTGACAGGTTATTATAGCCCATCGCCTAAATAACAATAGTACACTAAAATCCACAAATCCCTTGGCTGGTTTTTATTGCATGCCCGAGAGAAGATGCAGCTAGCACATTCTATGTTTTTCTATCGCTTCCATCTATCATGGACGAAAACTAGGCAACTCAAAGTTGATAATAGCAATTTATCACTCTATAGGTAAAATTGAGGTCATTGATTATACACGACAGACGATTGATAGTAAACGACAGCGTCCCGCAAGCTAATAGGGGTTGCTCAGTCAACGGAACTGAACAATTATCAGAAAGATATTTGTCCAGGAAGCGAAAAAAAAACGTACGAATTGTCTGATCGAGATAGTGATTTTGTATGGGAAGCCCAATTTATTTTTTCATCACCAGAAATAATTTCTTGATGGAAATTGTTCAGTTTCTTGATGCAAGTGCAATAAATATTTTCTGATTCTGATTCTGATTCAGTATAGTTGACTGAGCAAGCCCTATCAGTTTGCGGGATGCTGTCCCTTACACCCGGTATACGCACAAAATATGCAAAAGATGATATGCCGGACTGGAAGCGAGAGAAAAACTTAGAATGTGCCAGCTGCATCTCCTCCCAGGCATGCTATGCAAACCAGACAAGGGATCCAAAGGTTTCTGTACATTGCAATTTAGGCAATGGGTTGACAACCTGTTACTGCAAAAATATACCTATGCAAAAATATTGTCTTTAGGTTTGAATGTTTAGGTCGTTTACGCTCTACCTACCCCATTGTGGATAAAAGCGTGATTATATGTATGTATGTATTTATCATGTAAAGTGAATTGACCCAAAAGCCTAAAATGCCATTTATACACATAAACGCAAAATACTTATATCCAGCCTTCAGTTGAACGATGGTGTAGTGGATAGGACCGCTGCCTCCTGAGCGGGAGTTCCTGGTTTGAATCCTACCACGTACCAATGTGTTTTTCGGTTTTCGAATTTTATATGTACGTTTATACGGCGCTTTTTCCGTGCTTCGGAAGGCTCGCTAAGCCGTTGGTACCGGTTAATATCGTTTAATACCGTAGATATTAGTCGATAAGCCATTTTAGAGGCTAGTGCTAAACATTGGCGGCTTAAAAACTCTGATCTAATCTAGGATTGGGTCTGGTTTCCCTTCCGGGTTGCGGAGGTCAGATGGCAGTCGGTCTGTGTAAAAACCAGTACCCTCGTTCAATCCCCTAGATTAGGTAGCCGACCGAGTGAGATACGGTTTTTTTTTTTTTTTTTTATATATATAGGCGAGCATTTGTCCGCCATCTCACCTGGTGGAAAGTGACGATGCGGACTATGTTGAAGCATACTCACCTATGTAGTGCCTATTCACTCTTGCCTTGAAAAGGCCCAGGTTATATTGTTCCGGAAACAGATCCGCCGGCAGGGAGTTCCACTCCTTAGCCGTTCGCATTAAGAATGTGGAAGCGAACCGCTTCGTGCGAATTTGTGGTATATCCACGACATAAGGGTGGAACTCCTGTCCACGCCTCGTGCTCCGGAGATGGAAAGGGGAGGGGGGTATAAGGTCATGAAGTGCTAACGCGCACTCCCCGAAATGTATCCTGTAAAATACCGACATGCACGCCACTCTGCGACGGTGCTCAAGGTTCTGTAGTTTTGCCTCAACCAGTGCTGAGTCTCCAATGAGCTTCTTAGCACGTTTCTCGATTGAGTCTAAGGCAGCCAGCTGGTATTTAGCTGAACCGTCCCAAAGGTGGCAGCAGTACTCCATACACGATCGGACTTGAGCTGTGTACAACTGCAATAGCTGTCCCGGTGTGAAGTATCGCCTCACCTTCGAGAGGATACCAAGTTTTTTGGCAGCTGTTGTGGCCAGAGACTCAATGTAACGTCCAAAGTTCAAGTCGGACGTAAGGCTCATACCAAGAAGCTCAAGATGGTCAGAAATCGGTACGGATACATCCCGGAAAGTTGGAGCCAGGTTAAAAGGACTCCGTTTTGTCGAGAATAGACACGCCTGGGTTTTGGATGCGTTGAACTTGACGAGATTGGCATCGCCCCACTCGGATATCACCAGTAGCGATGAGTTCAGACGATCCACTATGGACTCCCGACAAGACTGGATTGTTTCACTGTTGGCCCTTGCACTGGACAGATATCTGTCAACAACCGTGCTGTCATCAGCGTACCCAAAGGTATCGGGTGTCAACATGTCGTTGATATGCAGCAGGAATAAGGTTGCAGACAGGACAGAACCTTGAGGAACTCCGGCATCAATAGCCTGTTGTCCGGAGGAGCAGCCTTCTAAGACCACTTGTATGGATCGTTCACTCAAGAAGTCCGAAATCCAGTTGCAAAGGCCAGCAGGTAACCCGTAGGCGGGAAGCTTGCCAGTAAGGCTAGCGTGCCAGACCCTGTCAAAGGCCTTGGAGATATCCAGAGACACGGCAAGTGCTTCACCATGTCTCTCGATAGCCTCGCTCCATAAGTGAGTGGCATGCACGAGGAGGTCCCCCGTTGATCGCCCTCGGCGGAAGCCGTATTGGCGATCGTTAAGGAGATCATTATCCTCAAGGTATGCCAGGAGCCGATTATTCAGTACACGCTCCATAATCTTGCAGAGTATAGAGGTTACCGATATGGGTCTATAGTTGGCAGGGTCTGCTCGACTACCTTTTTTGGGTACAGGTTGCACATTTGCAAGCTTCCACGATTTGGGAACAACACCAGTCTCAAGTGAGAGGCGGTACAGGCGTGTCAACACCGGAGACAACTCAGGCGCACAGTTACGCAGGACGATTGCAGGGATACCGTCAGGGCCACTTGCTTTATTCAAGTCTAGATTTCGCATGGTTTTAAGGACCTCTTTTTGCCGGATGCGTACGGCTGCCATAGAGCAGTCGACACGAGGTAAAGGGGGTGGTATTTTACCTGCGGCATCAAGACGCGAACTTTCCGCAAAATAGGAGGCAAAAAGATTTGCTTTCTCCTCCGCAGTATGAGCAAGCGACCCATCAGGTCTCTGCAGAGGCGGTAAAGATGGCTGGCAGAAATTGGTTTCCACTGCTTTCGCAAGCGACCAGAATGCTTTACTGCCAGCCGGATAGGAAGCAAGCTTAGCGCCTACTCGGCCTATGTGGGCGAATCGAGCCCTGCGTAATTCCTTTTTGCTTAACTTGGTGGCTTTGTTATAGTTTTTCTTCAGTTCGCGAGTATTCGGAGCTTTGCGTGCACGAGCATCAGCCCAAGCAAGGAATGCCGACTGTTTCTGCGATTCCGCGCAGTTACAGTCAGCATTAAACCACGGGCGAGCTTTGCTACCGGTAGGAACATCAGAGAATGGTATGAAATACTCCATACCCTGACGTATGACTTCTGTAATAGCATCCGCGCAGCTCGACGATTCGCCTGAAGAAAAACAGTCCTGCCAAGGATATGAAGCAAAGAAGTGGCGCATCTCATCCCATTCTGCTGACCTGTAACGCCACACCCGTCTTTTACCACAAGGGCCCTGATCGGGTGGTGAATACACTGATACAGATTTCACCAGACAGTGATCTGAGGTGCCCAATGGGGCAGAAACAGACACAGAGTATCGGTCTGGATCGGTAGACAGCAGAAGGTCTAAGCAGTTGGCTGTATGAGACTCAATATCCGGGACCCTTGTCGCACAGCTGACAAGCTGGGAGAAATTTAGCGACAATGCAAATTTGCGCGCCTCTCGCCCAGCATGATCGGTCTCTAGGTATGGGAACAACCACTCTTTATGATGAGCGTTGAAATCCCCCAGGATGACTAGCTGCGCTGCCGGATATCTCTGCAGAGCTTCATCAGCACCTTCACTGAGGTGTTCAAACAGTTTGGTTGTCTCCGTGTCTCCACTATGCGAGCGATAGACGCAAGCATACACATTTTGAGCTACACCAGTATCGACCAGTACCCACAATACGGAAAAACTTGGTGCCTCAAGGTTCTTGAGACGCTTGATGCAAATGTCATCGCGAGCGTACACACAGACTCCGGCACGAGGTAGAAACCTGTGTTCTAGTGTGTAGCCGGGATAGCTGAGGTACGCCGCGTCAGCCGGACAATTGATCTGCGTCTCAGTGAGGAACAGCAGATGCGGTTTTTCAGTCTCAAGATGGTGATGGACGGGGTTGAGATTTGAGTGCAAGCCTCGAATATTTGAGAGGTGCACTTTAAGTGGGAGGACGTGCAACCGCTGTTTAACCATTTTCCGTTTTTTGAGTGATTTCATAATTGGTGATGTGGGGAAAAAGTGAATAGGCAGGAGGAAGGCAGTTGTACGAGGTACCGCGTTGCAATAAGCTTAGAAAATGAGCTGATTGCAGCCACACGCAAAGATAGCTGGCTTGGAGACCGCGGGGACGCCCGAACCCCCCCGGGGATTGCCACCTGGTCCTGGTATAAGGCTAGGGAGATGAATTGAACGATGAATTGGCTTCTAACTATACCGGGTGTAAGGGACAGTGCTTCTCGCAAATTATAGGGGTTGCTAAGTCAACGAAACTGAATAACTGTAACAAATAAATTATTTTCGGAAATAAAGATAGAAAAAAATCAGGAAGAAAATATTATTGCTCTCCCATGTAAATTGTCTGATCGAGGTGGTTTTTTTGAATGGCGCAGGCAGTTGTTTTTTGTTTCGCTAAAAGTTGTTCTCTACGGTTTCCAGAGCTGAGCTTTAACTAAGGAAATAATAACTAAACTGCAAGTCTTTCAGAGAACTATGTATGAGAGAATAATGTTAGTTATAAAACTTAAAGATAGAAAGAGGAATACCGAAATAAGACAGATAACGAAAGTCATCGACGCCGCTGAGCTGGCATGCAGGCTTAAATGGAGATGGGCGGGACACGTCGCTCGATCTAGTGATAACAGGTGGAGTGAAAGAATCCTGCACTTGTGTCCGCGCAACTATACGCGACCTCGAGGAAGACCCCGGCGCAGGTGGTGCGATGACATCATTGCTGTGGATGGCATTACTTGGACAAGAACCGCTCAGGATAGACATCTTTGGTCCAAGATGGAGGAGGCCTTCACCCAGAAATGGGTACCCACAAAAAAAATATGTTTTAATTTAATTTAATTTAAAAATGCATGCTGTTTTTAAATGTTTAAATGCTACCTATAATGATTTAAGTTAAGAATGAAATTATTAAATATGAAATGAATGAATTAACTAGGTAGCGAAATATGAATTAACTATTTAATTGAAGTACATGCCTGAAGATCATTGCCTATAATTATTGTATTTTTATGAAATGCGGGAAATAAAGATTATTTTTATAAAAGTTGTTCGATAGCGTTGAAGCTGTGCCTTAAAGCCTGTTTATATATTCTGCTTTCAGCCACACAAAGTTTCACAGTTGAATTGACTTGCTAATTATACAGTTTGATGTTTCCTTTGAAAATGTATTCGCATTTACTGACTGTGCGCGCGTGAAATCATGCAACACGAAACAACGAACCGTATTCGTCATTCGGGGCAAAATTATGGATAATATGTGGCTCGATTCTAGATTCTACCGACTAAAGCTAAAATAAAAATGTCGTGTATAAAAAGAAAGGCTATGATACATTCATTACCGTTTCGGTAGCTTAGTGGCAGTGCGATGGACCGGCATTTCAGAGACGCAGGTTAGAGCCCTGCCCGAAACGAATTCATAATTTTCTTTTTTTTCATATTATCTGTCACTGTCAGTATTTATTTGAAAGACAGGATATTTTCGATTTTCCCTCCAGTTTTCTATTTATAGTGTGTGCTTTAAAGAGCTATCTGTCAATTTTATCTTTTATATTTCTTAGTTATTTATTTATTTTATTTATTGTTAGCAATAAGGCCGCCAATTGTACTACTTTTCTTTTTAGCAATTTGTAATTTCTGTGTTTTAGTGCAATAAAGTATATTGTATTGCATTGTTTTATTTCAGGCAACTGAGGCCCATATATATATTGTTGAAACTGTGGGGAAACGTTGAAATGCGCGGCAGATAATATAACACCAGTAACATTACATTGTCATATAACTAACATTATAGAAAACACACACACAAAAGCATCCATTCCAGGTAGTAGAAAAATCAAAGAACATAGCGACGCGAAAATAGCAACACCGTAAAAGAAATCAAAGGAGACCAGTGTGAATATGGCAACACTGACGATCCTTTGTAAGGACTTTAACCTCAGATCTATATTAGAAGTGGATTCCGCATGTTGAACTATCTTGCGTGTACAAAAATCCGACAATTGAACTTTCGAGACTCGCTAAATTTAGTCTGACTATTGATCTGCTTTCGGCCGTTACTGCAGTAAAAATAATTCAGTTACGTGTTGGTCAGGCTTCCATGTTGGACTGGTAGCGATAGAAAAAAAATACAGCTTGTCACTACGGCAATATACAAATCTATCTGAAACAATTCTCAAAGCTTGTTATATGTGGCGCAATGTCCTTTGTTTTGGTCGTTTACGCTTTGCCTACCTTATTAGGGAAACAGGCGTAATAGTACGTATGTATGTTAAATGAAAACAATAGTTTTAAGATGGTTTAATATATCGTACTCGAGGGTTGGTTCGTCGATTTCACCAACTAACTCACTAGCATAAAAACTAGGACCAAAAATGTTACAAGAATTGAACAGAAAGGGATGGTAAAAAGTATTTCGTTATCAGAAATATTATTTTTAAATAATATGACAGGTATAATATAATTAATTCGTTTCGGGCAGGATTCGAACCTGCGTCTCTGGAATGCTTTTATATTATATGAAATAAAAATAGCATTGTGTGTGCTACAAATCCTCAAACATATTTTATTTCAAAGTTGTTCAGTTTCGTAGACCAAGGTACCCGTGTCAATTTGTGGGAAGTCCCTTACACCCGGTATATCTAGAGATAGAGATAGAGATAGAGATAAATTTATTAATAATTGTAAATTACAAGTCAAGAAATTATAAGCACTTAAGTATATCACATTAATATTCATTTAAATTGTATTGCTTTTATTATCATTAAAATTAATAAAATCATTATAACTATAGAATGCCTGTTCGACAAGCCAACGCTTAAGCCGTGATTTAAAGCTATTTAAGCTTGGTGCCTGCTTGATTACATCAGGTATTTTATTAAATACAGCCGTTCTAGTTTGCAGACATAGCGTAATCTACAGTAATACAGATCTGCGTATTGAACCTGGCACTATTGGTGACTCTTTGTAACACAAAAAGTCCTTTGTTCAAAGAATATGTCTGGTAGCACTATCGGTGCATATTGTAGACAGACGTGTTAGAGAACTGCCTCTGTAGTCTAGTAGTTTATGCTTAGGGCTCTCGATGTAGATGTCGTAGGTTCGTTAATATCTATTACTATGTGATATTGTTTCTATGCGAGAGGCCGATGCGAGCGGGAGGTCGTGGTTCGAATCCCACCACGTACCAATGTATTTTTCGGTTTTCGTTTTTTCGGCGCTTTTTCCGTGCTTCGGAAGGCATATTGAGCCATTGTTCCAGGTTAATGTCGTTTACTATCGCAGATATTAGTCGCTAAGCCATGTCAGAGGCCACTGCTAAGCATTGGCGGCTTGAAAAGTCTGACCTAATCTAGGAAACCAGACCCAAGTCTCTCGGAGGTCAGATGGCAGTCGCTTTGTGTAAAAACGAGTACTCTTGTTTAATCCCCTATCTTAGGTAGCCTAACAACCTGTCACTACAGCAATATACCTGCATATCTATTCTGTCTTAAATAACCCTCAAGACTTTGTCAGACATGGCGGTACGACCATTGTTTAGGTCGTTTGCGCTCTGCCTAGCCCATTAGGGAGAATGCGTGACTATATGTATGTATTAGATAGCCAATCCCGTCAGATACGGGATAAGGCGAGGGAGATGATGATGTGAGATTGTTTCTGCTTTGCTGAAGACACTACAATTTCAGCTAAAAGGGACGAAACGATACATTACGTCCCTGTGTTGTTCACTCTAACTAGCCGGAGACTAATTCACTGCGTGTTTACCCACGGGAGTCGAACTTAGACCTTAGGATAAAGATTCCTAGACTAAGACAGGTTAAGGATCTGCCAGTGTAGTAAATTCCCATACAAACGTAGTTTCGCTTTTATTCCATACATACATACATATAATCACGCCTGTATCCCTAATGGGGTAGGCAGAGCGTAAACGACCTAAGGAAAGGTCGTTCCGCCACGTCTGACAAAGTTTTGAGGGTTATTTTAAGATCGATTTGTAGGTATATTGCTGTAGTGACAGGTTGTCAGCCCATCGCCTAAATTACAATATACTGAAACCCTCACATCCCTTAGCTGTTTTTTACAGCATGCCCGGGAGGAAATGCAGCTGGCACATTCTATGTTTTTCTCTCGCTCCCAGGTCAGCATGGAAGAAGATTTTATTCCTAAACGGTAAAATCACCATCAGTTCAGAGAAAAAAATTGAATGCCAGCTGCATTTCCTCCCGGGCATGCTGTATAACCCAGCTAAGGGATCCGAGGGTTTCAGTATATTGTAATTTCCAATGGGCTGACAACCTGTCACTACAGCAATATACCTACAAATCTATCTTAAATAACCCTCACAACTTTGTCAAACGTGGCGAAACGATCTTTGTTTAGGTCGTATACGCTCTGCCTACTCCATTAGGGAAAAAGGCGTGATTATATGTATGTATGTATGTAAAATCACACTGAACAAAACTTTGTACACGAAATTAAATTCAACATACGATTGTGTGTGAAAATAGCATATAATATTATTTTTCTTAATATGTAGGTACTTTGTTAATATTTTCAAACCAAACCTAATTCGAAACATGTTTAATTGTTGATGATTGACACTTGATGTTGTTATGTAACTGTGTACTCGTCATTTTCAGTGTATATTCAATCATTTTCACAACTCTATCGCACTTTGTAACAAATCATTAACATCTATTTAACATGCATATTTAACAACAGTCCCTGGCCGAGTAACAAAATCATAGTTTACGTCATGCTAACAAAATAAAGGTGTATTCACACTAGACTTACGTGGCGTACGTGATGTGTCCTAACGGCCGTTAAGGGATAACAGTTTTCTTAGATAATGTATGAGAAATCCATATTTAGATATACACAATTGTCTTACATGACGTTGCTGAGGCAACCAAATGCATACCATCCGATCGAGATAGATAGTCAGTGTGCGAGTGAGGAAGTATTATAGCACAGCAAACAACACAAGCGAAAGCTCCGACGCCTAGCTCTTGTGATGCGTGTCGCGAATGTCACCCACGGACGTTCGCGTACGCGTCAGCGGGCGTGAGTGGCGTAAGTCTAGTGTGAAAACACTTTAAATGTATGCAAACGCTTACGCGAATTGTCGTTAAATAATATTCGGATGACCGTGCGCTATTTCTACCCCAGACGGACATAGTCTGAATAACTGCGTCTGGCGGCTGAGACGCAAGAAAGAAAATGCACTTACGTCATTCGTACAGTTTTCGTTTTTTTAATATTTTTTGACTGCTATTAGTACGAGTAGCTCAGCAGTGGGATGATATAGGCTAAATCACTACATAGTATAAAACAAAGTCACTTTCTCTGTCCCTATATCCCTATGTATGCATAAATATTTAAAACTACGCAACGGATTTTGATGCGGTTTCTTTTAATGAATAGAGTGATTCAAGAGGAAGGTTTATATGTATAATACATGCATAATATAGTAGAGAAACACTGATAATTTCCGTGCAAAGCCGGGGCGGGTCGCTAGTAAGATAATAAAAATAAGATTAGTACGACACGCCGTGATTCTTTTGTAGTTACGAAGATAGGGTTTTGAAGATTAGACATTTTAATACACGCGATTCAGCATGTATTAAAATGATTTCTTCCACGCTGGACTGGGAGCGAGAGAAAAACATAGAATGTGCCAGCTGCATTTCCTCCCGGGCATGCTGTAAAAACCAGCTAAGGGATCTGAGGGTTTCAGTATATTGCAATTTGGACGATGGGCTGACAACCTGTCACTACAGCAATATACGTACAAAACCATCTTGAATAACCCTCAAAACTTTGTCAGACGTGGCGGATCGACCTTTGTTTAGGTCGTTTACGCTCTGCCTACCCCATTAGGGATAAAGGCGTGATTATATGTATGTATGTATGATTCAGCATGTTATTTGTACAAGTTTTCATACCAATGTATTATACAATAAATTGTGTATTGATGACTTTATAACACGATAGTACAAGTTTTAAAGGATAAGTCTTTTTTATTATTTTTAGCGCACTTAAATAAAAGCTTGTAATTAAATAGTTTGTTTTACTTTTAATTTATTTATTTTATTTTTCAATGAATGATGGGATCACGTAGGCTAAATAAGAAGAAGAAGAATTTCAAATGTCTTGGTTTTGATCTTCTTCTGTCGAGTGGATATCGAGTATATCGATCGACCCGATGAACCCTGGTGTCAGAGTTTTTAAACCACCTAATAGCACAGCTATCAGGCCTCTGACATGGTTTGAGTAACGACCACTATCAAAGACAGCGACCGGGACCGACAGCTTAACGTGCCCTCCGAAGCACGAATATATTTTGTTTTGATAAAGTTTTTTGTAAAACGACGTTTATGTGGATAAAGCCAATAAGTACAGCATTTGAATTCCTTCTCTAGCTAGACCGGCTAGTCAATACAAAATTCTTCGTCACCGTTACAAATAGGCCAAATTTATCTCCGTGTTCAATGTCTGTGACTGTGTTCTATATTTTACAACAGTGTTTTATTGCAAGAGTCTAGACATTTAGTGAGACGTTTTCTACGTGGAATGAATCGTGTGTGCATTCTTAAAATTTGTGTATATTGTAATTTATTGCTGCCCGATGGTGTAGTGGATAGGGCCGCTGCCTCCTGAGCGGGAGGTCGTGGTTCGAACCCCACCAGTCACCACGTACCAATGTGTTTTTCGGTTTTCGAATTTCATATGTACGTTTATTCGGTGCTTTTTCCGTGCTTCGGAAGGCACGTTAAGCCGTTGGTCCCGGTTAATATCGTTTAATACCGTAGATATTAGTCGTTAAGCCATATCAGAGGCCAGTGCTAAGCATTGGCGGCTTGAAAACTCTGACCTAATCTAGGATTGGGTCTGGTTTCCATTCTGGGTTGCGGAGGTCAGATGGCAGTCGCTCTGTGTAAAAATCAGTACCCTCGTTCAATCCCCTAGATTAGGAAGCCGACCCCGTGAGATACGGGATTAGGCTAGGGAGATGTGTGTAATTTATTGCTGCATTGGACGAAGAACATCATTGGACATCTAGACGCACCGCAGGATACCATCCATACCTGGTTGATATTCCACCAATACGTACTAAGCAAAAGTGTGGAACTCACTACCTGCGTCTGTGTTTCCGAACGCCTTCAATCCCCAATATTTCAAAGTTAGAGTGAACAGGCATCTTTTGGGTGAGCTCGCACCATCGTCGACTCCGTCTCAGTCGTTCCCGACCTAGACTGGAGTCAAGAGCAAACCCATTTTTAATCATAATAAAAAAAAAACAACTGATGGTGTAGTGGTCAGGGCCGATGCCTTCCTTGCAGGAGGTCGTACAAATCCCACCACGTACCATAGTGATTTCGGTTTTTGGATTTCATATGAACGTTTATTCGGTGCTTACTTTTCGGAAGGCACGCCCGGTTAATACCATTAAATTACCATAATAATTTATTAGTCGTTATAGCCATGTCGGAACCCATTGCTAAGCATTAGCGACTTGAAAACTCTTACAGCTGGATTAGTCACTAACCTGGCAAAAAGCATAATCTAGGATTTGGTCTGGTTTCCCTTCTGGGTTGCCGAGGTCAGATGGCAGTCGCTCTGTGTAAAAACCAATACCCTCCTTCAATTCTCAATAAGTTAGGTAGCCGACCCCGTGAGATACTGGATAAGGCTAGGGAGATGATGAGGATTGGTAGATAATGCCAATCGATTCTCTCCCTAGTAACATCTACAGGTTTACCCCTGAGAAACAGTTTACCAGTATAAGTCTGGCTGGGTGCACTGAAATACCAGTGCACCTAAGGACTTTTAATACATATATATAATCACTCCTTCGTCCCTATTGGGGTAGGCAGAGCGTAAAAGACCTAAACAAAGGTCATTCCGACACGTCTGACAAAGTGTTGAGGGCCAAAAACCTGCTATGGGATCCGAGGGTTTCTAAATATTGTAACTATATATTAAATATATTAAATCTATTTATGATAGATTTGTAAGTATGTTGCTGTAGTTACATGGGTCACTTAGCTGGTTTTACAGCATGCCCGGAAGGAAATGCAGCTGGCACATTCTACGTTTTTCTTTCGCTACCAGGCTAGCATGGACATAATACAACCTATAATGAACACTATATACAGAGTTGTACAAAAAAAAACTCCTAAAGAAAATAAAACAAAGTTGTGAGAGGAAAGTTATGTTAAACAAAAATTCCGATGGGTTTTTTCTCAAGGAGTTTTAAATCAGAATCTTTCCATCTTTCTTCATTCGGATAGGGAAAACTCAAAAGAACTTATTATGGAGATAAAATTGATGATTTCTTAGATAAACATTTTCATTTATACTTACCAGCATCGTCTGTATTGACTGGGTAGAGAGGAAGCTAAACTGTCACGTACCTGTAAAAAAAATGTTTATTTATTTCAATTTCACTGTTTTTTCATCCGACTATCAAGGAAAGAAACAGCGTCCCGCAACCAGATAAAGGGTTGCTCAGTCAACGAAACTGAACAACTATCACCAGGAATTTCTATTAGGACATAAAAAAATTACTTCCATGCTGGTCTGGGAGCGAGAGAAAAACATAGAATGTGCCAGCTGCATTTCCTCCCGGGCATGCTGTAAAAACTAGCTAAGGGATCCGAGGGTTTCAGTATATTGTAATTTAGGCGATAGGCTGACAACCTGTCACTACAGCAATATACCTAGAATTCTATCTTAAATAACCCTCAAAACTTTGTCAGACGTGGCGGGACACCTTTGTTTAGGTCGTTTACGCTCTGCCTACCCCATTAGGGATACAGGCGTAAATATATGTATGTATGTATGCATAGAAAAATTAACTTCCAATTCAAAATGACCAACCACCCAATCAGATAATTTGTATGGAAAACCGAATATTTTTTTTCATTTCCTGAAAAAATGTCCTGCTGATAGGTTGTTCAGTTCCGTTGTCTTAATAACCTATTATACTTACACTCCATAGATTTCAATTTCAACGTTCTTTAACCGACTATCAAGGAAGGGTTGTGTTTATCGCGCGTATCTTGTATATTGTATGCATGTTTTGATATTTCTTTATTACCTGCCTACCCCATTAGGGATAAAGGCGTGATTTTATGTATGTATGTGTATAAGCCTAATATCATTAGGTCAAAAGGGCAATTACGTTAGCTATAAATATTGCGATCGCATTCGTAAAAAATCTAGAAATTGTTACTTTATTTTATGTCCTTCCTTTCCCTAGAGCCGGACTTCCTAATCTCGTTCCTAAATCAAACTCGACTACATAGCTTAGATACATTCTTTGACAAGGGTACTGGTTTTACAGATATACTACAGCTTGACCTTCGTTTAACCTTCGAAATGGAGCCTAGAAATCGACTCGATGTAGGATACATTTTTGGGTCTGGAAAGGATGTATCGGGTCGAGTAAAATAATGTGAAAAGTTCTACATTTATTTTCCTCCTGTTCCCATTTAAAGGTTACCAAGTAAAAATCGCTACCATGGAAACCAGGCTGACTTCATTATACTTTTTTACTTTCGATATGATTATTATGTTTTTTTATTTGTTCTTGGAGCAATCAAGAATACGTATTGTAAGACTCGTACCTGTTTTAGTAGTTCCATGTTAAATCGGAAGAGAAAATATTGAATATTCCAGCTGCGGAGGTTCTGGGTTCGATTCCCAGGGGGGAAACACAAAGTTGATATTTGACATAGTTTGAGAATTTATCACTATGTGAGATTTTCCCCAGTTTGGTTAGGACAATGCAGGCTGAATCCACCTGATTGTCTGGAAGAAAACGGATTCCGTGCTTCGGAAGGCACGTTAAGCTGTCGGTTCCGGTCACTGTATCTAACAGTAGTGATAGTTACAGGTCGATGTTGCTCCACGCCCGTAGGAACTACCTTCAAACCCTACACGTGACCCCGGGCGGTGCTAAAGGTGCAACAAAACCGGCTGCTGAACTGCCCTCTGGACCTCGCTGTTAATCATCATCATCGTATGGCGTTTCCAACTAATAATGACATACGATAAAAAAAAAATTGCTATCCGGCAAAGCTTTTCATGCGCCCAAAGGTGTAGTGGATAGGGCCACTGCCTCCTGAGCGGGAGGTCGTGGTTCGAATCCCACCACGTACCAATGTGTTTTTCGGTTTTCATATGCATGCTGGACTGGGAAAGATTTTTTTTTTTTTTTTTATATTTGATAGGCAATCATTTGTCCGCCATCTCACGTGATGGTAAGTGATAGAAAAACATAGAATGTTCCAGCTGCTCTTCCTTCCGGGCATGCTGTTGAAGTCAGCAAAAGGGACTCGAGGGTTACAGTGTATTGTAATTTAAGCGATGGGCTGACAACCTGTCACTAAAGCAATACATATTACAATCTAAAATTGCCCTCAATTTTTTGTCAGACATGGCGAAAGCGCCTTTTCGAGGCGTTAAATGCTCTGCCTACCCCGTAAGGGATAAAGACGTGATTTATGTATGTATGAATTTCATATGTACGTTTATTCGGCGCTTTTTCCGTGCGTCGGAAGGCACGTTAAGCCGTTGGTCCCGGTTAATATCGTTTTATACCGTAGATATTAGTCGTTAAGCCAAGTCAGAGGCCAGTGCTAAGCATTGGCGGCTTGAAAATTCTGACTTAATCTAGTATTGGGTCTGGTTAGAATGAATCGTGTGTGGATTCTTAAAATTAGTGTATATTGTAATTTATTACTTCCATGCTGGCCTGGGAGCGAGAGAAAAACATAGAATGTGCCAGCTGCATTTCCTCTCGGGCATGCTGTAAAATCCAGCTAAGGGATCCGAGGGTTTCAGTATATTGTAATTTAGGCGATGGGCTGACAACCTGTCACTACAGCAATATACCTACAAATCTATCATAATTAACCCTCAAAACTTTTGTCAGACGTGGCGAAACGACCTTTGTTTGGGTCGTTTACGCTCTGCCTACCCCATTAGGGATAAAGGCGTGATTATATGTATGTATGTATGTACTTTCGTATTTCTTTAACACAATTGTCTGTTTCTTCCGTCACTTCTCAACCACACTGCAGCAGAACTTGCCAGGCGTCTAGCAGGTTTTTTCTATCAGTATTGTAAATGTTTCGTAAATTATCGACAGAATATTTTAATTCTGTCTTCTTACTTCAATGCTGGTCTGGGAGCGATAGAAAAACATAGAATGTGCCAGCTTCATCTCCCGGGCATGCTGTTTAAACCAGCTAAGGAATTCGAGGGTTTCAGAATATTGTAAGTTAGACGATGGGATGACAACCGACAACCTGTCACTATAGCAATATAGGTACATAATCATCTGATAAAATAACCCTCAAAACTTGTCAGACGTTGCGGAAAGACCTTTCTTTTGGTCGTTTTTGCTCTGCCTATCCCATTAGGAATAAAGGCGTGATTTTATGTATGTATGTTTGTAAATTTTAATCACATTATATGATCAGATCGTCCAAATTTGTATTCATCTGTGATCAGATCACATTAATACGAAACATGTATTCCATCAATTCTGTAAAAGAATGTTTATACAACATTTTAAGTATATTAGACCAAAAAAATTAAGTTGCCCCCCTTTCTAACCCCCTTGG
Organism: Scrobipalpa costella; assembly: GCA_949820665.1. Lineage (NCBI taxonomy): Eukaryota > Metazoa > Arthropoda > Insecta > Lepidoptera > Gelechiidae > Scrobipalpa > Scrobipalpa costella. The sequence continues at coordinate 987,259 of OX463315.1, forward strand.
GGGATGAATTTCGATACATCCATTCTTGTCAGATGACTACAAAGAACATACCCTCCCTCATATCTCCAAGTTTAAGAATTCTACGATCAGCGGTTTAGGCTGTGCGTTGATCCGTCAATCAGTCTCAGCCTCCGTAGTCTAGTGATATGAGCCGATGTCCCGGGTTCGATTACCAGTGAGGCAACACTAAAGTAATAGTTTGACAATTTATCACTTTGTGAGACTCTCCCCAGTTTGGTTAGGACAAAGCAGGTTAAATCACCTGATTGTTCGAAAAAAAAGTACTTTGGAGGGCACGTTGAGCCTTCGGTTCCCGTCGCTGTCTTTGATAGGGGTCGTTACACAAACTATGTCAGAGGCTGCTAGCTGTGCTATAAGGCGCTTTAAAAACTCTGACTCCAGTGTTCATCGGGTCAATTGACTCGATACCCACTCGATAGAAGTAGATTCAGTCAGTCACTCAGGATCAAGCATTTTATATGCATAGATATAAACTGTTATTCAAGTATTTTCATAAATAAACTAGCGGGTTTTTTACGTAGTGCAAGCATTCTCTCTGTGAGTATTTTGCTTATTCCGTAAAACAACAATTTTATTTTCAGACAATGAGAGAAAAAATATTTCTTTAATTAGGAACTGAACAGAACAAACACAATTTCCGGTTTCTTTTAAGCAAACAGATTTTCTTGATGTCTTGTGACTTTTTACATATATAATCACGCCTTTATCCCTAGTGGGGTAGCAGAGCCTAAACGATATAAACAAAGGTCGTTCAAAAAAGGTTGTCGCCACGTCTGACAAAGTTTTGAGGGTTATTTAAGTTACATTTGTAGATATATTGCTGTAGTGACAGGTTGTCTGCCCATTGCCTAAATTGCAATATACTAAAACCATTGGATCCCTTAGCTCTTTTTACAGCATGTACGGGAGGAGATGCAGCTGGCACACTCTATCTGTGTCTCTTGATTCCATTCCAGCATAGAAATCTTTATAATATTGGTTTATCATATATTGCTGCATACTTGTCACTGCTTTTAAAGGGATCGCTTTATAAATACGGGCCCTACTGTGCTAGTTCCGGAAATAACTTCAAATCCACTCGGTTTCCACATCTTGTATTATATATTAGCAACCCGCCCCGGCTTCGCACGGAAATTATCAGTGTTTCTCTACTATATTATGCATGTATTATACATAAAAACCTTCCTCTTAAATCACTCTATACATTAAAAAAATGCATTAAAATCCGTTGCGTAATTTTAAAGATTTATGCATACATAGGGATATAGGGACAGAGAAAGCGACTTTGTTTTATACTATGTTGTGATACCTAATAAAACTATAATACTTCCATGCCGGCCTGGGAGCGAGAGGATAACATAGAATATACCAGCTGCTTTTTTACCCGGGCATGCTGTAAAAACCAGCTGAGGGATCCAAATCTTTCAGTATATATTGTAATTTAGGCGATGGGTAGACAACCTGTCACGGCAGCAATATACCTACAAATCTATCTTAAATAGCCCTCAAAACTTTGTCAGACGTGGCGGAACGAACTTTGTTTTGGTCGTTTACGCTCTCCCTACCCTATTTGGGACAAAAGCGTGATTATATGTATGTGAACTATAATACTAATAACATAAAGACAAAGGTTATTCGGCCACAGGTTTTGAGGGTTATTTAAGATATATTTGTAGGTATATATATTGCTGTAGTGACAGGTTGTTAGTCATTCTATTAATTTACAATTTACTGAACACCTACATGTAGAATCCCTTAGCTGGCTTTTACAGCATGCTCAGGATTAAATGCAGCTGGTACATTCTATGTTTATTACTCGGCCCTAGTCCAGCATGGAAGTAGACAACAAGTAGTCTATAATACTACTCGAATAACTGTCGCTTCTACATTTCTGCCTTCATCCCCACTATGGAATCACGGAAGTTTAACTTCCGCTCTTGACATAAGCGCAGACATAAGTGGAGCATCGAGCAGTTTCAAGAGCTTAAGCTACGGTATAACTGAAACTATGTAGTGGAGTGGCTTTTCAGATAAATATTTCAATGCGGTTTAGATTTACTTCGAAATACTAACGTTCAGACATACCGGGTGTAAGGGACAGCGTCCCGCAAACTGATAGGGAGGCTGCTCAGTCACCGTTACTGAATGACTATCAGCAGGATAATTTTCAGGATATATACCTTGTTATCTTTATTTAACTGCCTCCGTGGTCAAGTGGCTAGTGCCATGGACTCCTGATCCGGAGGTCCTGGGTTCGATTCCCAGGGGGGAAACACAAAGTTGATATTTGAGAATATATCACTTTGTGAATTTTTCCCCAGTTTGGTTAGGACATTGCAGGCTGAATCACCTGATTGTCCAAAAAAGAAAAAGATGTCGTGCTTCGGAGGGCACGTTAAGCCGTCGGTCCCGGTCGCTGTCTTTGATAGTGGTCGTTACTCAAAAACCATGTCAGAGGCCTGATAGCTGTGCTACTAGGCGGTTTCAAAACTCTGACACCAGGGTTCATCGGGTCGATAGACTCGATACCCACTCGACAGAAGAAGAAGATCTTTATTTACCCAGGAAAAAAGCTTACCTTCCCATACTAAATAACTACCTCGATCAGACAATTTGTATGGAATACCAAAATTTTATTTTAATTTCCTGAAAAGAAAGTCCTGGTGATAGTTGTTCAGTTTCGTTGACTGAGCAATCCCTATCAGTTTGCGGGATGCTGTAACTTACACCCCGTATTGTCACTCATGCCTGTATTCATAATGAGGTAGACAGAGCGTCAGCGACCCAAACAATGGTCGTTTGGACAAAGCTTTGTTTGTTGTTTAAGATAGACCATAATGCTGTATTGTTAGCCCGTCGCCTAAATTACACTTTACTGAAACCCTCGAATTCTCTCCTGATTTTTACAGCATGCCCGCGAAGCTGGCACATTCTACGTATATTTTTCCATCCCTCCTAGTACAGCATGGAAGCTACATTATCGAGATACTAACGTTTATACATATTGTTTCGCATACAACCCCTACGAGATAGGCAGAGTATTAAGCCTTCTAATATGGTGCTTTCGACCGCACCAGTACATAACTGCAGCGGCGCGACACGGCGCGGCACGGCGCGGCAAAAACTGACAAAATGTATGAACTTTGCTGCGTCTTGCGTTTGCTGGGCCATGGACTCCCGATCCGGAGGTCCTGGGTTCGATTCCCAGGGGGGAAACACAAAGTTGATATTTGAGAATTTATCACGTTGCGAATTTTTCCCCAGTTTGGTTAGGACATTGCAAGCTGAATCACCTGATTGTCTATTTCTATTACTATTGTCCGAAAAGAAAAAATATCGTGCTTCGGAGGGCACGTTAAGCCGTCGGTCCCAGTCGCTGTCTGATAGTGGTCGTTCAAAACTCTGACACCAGGGTTCATCGGGTCCATAGACTCGATACCCACTCGACAGAAGACGAAGAAGAAGCCGCCTCTTGCCGTGCCGTGCCGCTCAGCTGCTGCTACAGTGTCGCTGCATTGCAGTACATTTCATACAAATAATCGTTCGTTGCGCAGTACCGCGCCGTGCTGCTTCAGTTACGCCCTAGTGCGTTCTAACCTAAACAGTTCTTTTAAAATATGCAACCAACTGCCTCCGTGGTCTAGTGGTCTGAGTTGTGGGCTCTCGACCCGGGTGTTCCAGGTTCAATTGGGGGACAACGACTTTGTGTTGTTGTTTCTAGTTTGGTTAGGACACTGCAGGCTGATCACCTGATTGTCCGACAAGAAAGATGATCCACACTGTCGGATGTGCATGTAAATAGTCGGTCCTGCGCCTGACTTCTCTGTGGCCGCGTCAGTGAATCTGTCCCATCAGAACAAGATATTGTATGAATAGAGAGTGCACTTGTGTGTACCGCAAACACCTGGGCACTAAAAACTAGTCCCGCGCAGTTGGCCGATCTCTGGGAAATTCGGTTGAGGGGACTATTACTATCATTATTATTACGATATGTAATAAATGCTTTTACTTGTAACATTATTCTGTACAAAGGAGTCAACTAGAGTCTCTACAAAGAGTCGTCAGTGTTGCCATTTTCACACTGTTCTCTGTTGCTCATGGAGGTAATAATACGTTGTATATCCTTGCTATATCTATCTTTTGGTGTTGCCATACTCGCGTCGTAACACGCTCTTTGATTTCTAATGGACGCTTTTATGTGTGGGTTGCATTTCTTATTATTATTTTTATTTACTTTCATTTTTATTTACTTCTATTCTTACAGGGGAAATAAATACAGAGGCAGCTGGTTTTTTTTCACGGGTATATCGCTCAAGCGCGTATGGGGCCCGTATTGATAAACAGCACTCGAGATTGACAGCGAGCTTGAATTCGCATCAGAAATGTTATTTCAGTACAAAATTACCTGTACTTAATATTGCTCTCAATCTTAAGATTGCTTTATAGATACGAGCCTACGTCGTTTTACACAAAAAAGTTTATCAAAGAAAAACATAAAATGTACCAGCTGCGTTTCGGCTGCGGCCCTTTCACATGACTACAGCACATACATATGCATTGTTGTATAATATGTGTCCTATGTGAGGGTGTATTGAAAATAAATCAGTCTTTATAAAGCTATCTTGTTCTTTACTTCATGGTGGCAGCGGTTCCATTAAAAATAAAATATATTACTACATAGTTTAAAACAAAGTCGCTTTATCTGTCCCTATATCCCTATGTATGCTTAGATTTTTAAAACTACGCATTCGATATTGATGCGGTTTTTTTTAATGAATAGAGTGATTCAAGAGTAAGGTTTATATGTATAATACATGCATAATATAGTAGAGAAACACTGATGATTTCCGTGTGAAGCCGGGGTGGGTCGCTAGTATTTTATATGTGAAACTAACACTTAAGCAGAATTTAATAAAAAAAATAATAAGTAAAATAATAATTACAGATTAAAATCAAACTAATAATATTAAATAAAATAATGTTATGTCTATCATAATATAAAATTTATCAAATTCTCAATATAAACTACTCCGTTCAAACAGTAAGTAATAATGGAAATATAATGATTGTATTAAAGGAGCCCGATGGTGTAGTGGAAAGGGCCGCTGCCTCCTGAGCGGGTGGTCGTGGTTCGAACCCCACCACGTACCAATGTATTTTTCGGTTTTCGAATTTCATATGTACGTTTATTCGGCGCTTTTTCCGTGCTTTCTGAAGACACGTTAAGCCGTTAGTCCCGGTTAATATCGTTTAATACCGTAGATATTAGTCGTTAAGCCATATCGGAGGCCAGTGCTAAGCATTGGCGGCTTGAAAACTCTGACCTAATCTAGGATTGGGTCTGGTTTCCCTTCTGGGTTGCGGAGGTCAGATGACAGTCGCTCTGTGTAAAAACCAGTACCCTCGTTCAATCCCCTAGATTAGGTAGCCGACCCCGTGAGATACGGGATAAGGCTAGGGAGATGAATTATTGTATTAAAATTTGATAGTTATGTCTCTGGTCATGTTTAAACTATAATAATTAAGTTATTAATATAAGAGTATAAATATGAATCAATTATAAATAGTAGTAGTAAATAATAGTACAATGTAATTAAAATAATAATAGTGTAAAATCTCTCAATGTATTCACTTAAAACTTAATTAAGTTTGCCTGTTAAGTGTACAAATATTAATTAATTATTCGTTAATAAAGAGGAAGATGTTGTTTAATATGTGTGCTATGTGAGGGTGTATTGAAAATAAATCAGTCTTTATAAAGCTATCTTGTTGTTTACTGCACATATTGTGTATCTTATCTATCTATATTATGCAGCCGTTATGTGTCCCACTGCTAGGCAAAGGCTTCTAAAATGTACATACATACATACATATAATCACGCCTTTATCCCTAATGGGGTAGGCAGAGCGCAAACGACCTAAACAAAGGTCGTTCCGCCACGTCTGACAAAGTTTTGAGAATTATTCAAGATGTATTTGTACGTATATTGCTGTAGTGACAGGTTGTCAGCCAATCGCCTAAATTGCAATATACCGAAACCCTCAGATCCCTTACCTGGTTTTTACAGCATGCCCGGGAGGAAATGCAGCTGGCACATTCTATGTTTTTATTTCGCTCCCAGTCCAGCATGGAAGAAAATGATGAATTCTAAAATGTTGTGTAAATAAACTACTTTAATTTATTTGTTTTATTGTATGTGTCTATGTGCTAATTATTGGCGGCTTCAAAACTCTGACCTAATCTAGGATTGGGTCTGGTTTCCCTTTTTCGTTGCGGAGGTCAGATGGCAGTCGATCTCTGTAAAATCCAGTACCCTTGTTCAATCCCCTAGATAAGGTAGCCGACCCCGTGAGATACGGGATAAGGCTAGGGAGATGATGATTGTATGTATTTTTTAACTTTTGCAAAATGTACTCAATATATTTTTCTCCCATTTGCTCAGAAAAAACTTATTTTTTATAAATAAACCTACATTGGCCTTGGAGTAATACACTATTTTTAGAAATATGAATAAAGCGCTTTATCTATCTATGGTACTTCCATGCTGGACTGGGAGCGAGAGAAAAACATACAATGTGCCAGATGCATTTCCTTCCGGGCATGCTGTAAAAACCAGCTAAGGGTTCCGAGGGTTTCTGCATATAGGAATTTAGGCGATAGGCTGACAACCTGTCACTACAGAAATATACCTACAAATCTATCATAAACAATCCTCAAAACGCTGTCACAACGCTGACAGGTTGTCAGCCAAAATTGATCTTAAGTAACTCTCAAAACTTTGTCAGACGTGATGGAACGACCTTTGTTTAGGTCGTTTACGCTCTGCCAACCCCATTAGCGACAAAGGCGTGATTATATGTATATGTATCTATCTATGGTCAATGGTGGATTTAGGTACATTAGTGTGACTATACCGAAATTATGTATTATGCATATTCCTTTACTATAGGTACAGTACTAATAATAATCAAGCCCGAATTAAAGCTCAAAAATCAGTCGCGATAAAAGCAGCTGCTAATGATCTGCCTACCTCTCAAGGGTGATCTATGGACGTAATAATGAACTACTAACCGAACTATTGACTGCTAAGACCCATTAACTAGCCCTGTCCCTTTCCTTTCAACTGACAAATGGCTTCAATATAATATCATCTATCTGAGACCCTTTCTAAGGGGAGGAAGTGGAGGCTTTCCTTATACAGCTTTTAGGAGGGTAGATCAATATTTATAATAACAGAATATCGTTGTGATAGAGATTAATTTATTAATAATTATAAATTACAAGTCATAAATTAGAAGCACTTATACTTAAGTATACATAAATACATACTATCACGTCTGTATCCCCAATGGGGTAGGCAGAGCGTCAACGACCCAACGGGCAGCGTCCCGCAAGGTCTTACGCAGTGAACTACACTGAACAACTTCCACCAGAAAATTATTTCAGGAAGTGAAAAATAAAAATGCTTTTCTGTACAAATAATCTGAACGGGTGGACATTTTGTATGAAAAAGCCATTTTTTCCTCTTCCTGAAATAATTTCCTGGTGGTCCTTCAGTGTAGTTGACTGAACAACCCCTATCAGTATGCTGGACGCTGTCCCTTACACCCGGTATGTACCTACTAATTGTTTTTCTTCCCAGGAATACTTTAAATGATAGAGACGATAGAAAGAAAGTGATAAAAAAATAGAATGTGCCAGCTGCATCTCCTCCCGGGCATGCTGTAAAAGCTAACTAATGGATTACGGTTAAAGAAATCTTTATTTCTCAAAAAGAATACATAAATTCACTTATATGAGAAACATATACATAATAAATATTTTAAAATATACAGGGTTATGGTTGTGAACAAAGCTAGCAAAACAAAACAAACAATTGCGATTGAGCTTAGTGGGTAGATAACTATTTTGTGGATCTTACACTATACATTTTCTTCCATGCTGGACTGAGAGAGATAGAAAAACATAGAATGTTCCAGCTGCCCTTCCTCCCGGGCATGCTATAGAAGTCAGCAAAAGGGACTCGAGGGTTACAGTGTATTGTAATTTAGGCGATGGGCTGACAGCCTGTCACTATAGCAATACAAATTACAATCTAAAATTGCCCTCAATTTTTGTCAGACGTGGCGAAAGCGCCTTTTACGAGGCGTTTAACGCTCTGCCTACCCCGTAAGGGATGAAGGCGTGACTATATGTATGTATGTATGTATGTATGTACACTATACATGGATCATTAAGTTACTGGAAGTGACAATATTTTAGACTACATTCTGTTCTTTTAAAATGTGGAATTGAAGTGCTTTTTTGAAACTTATTTGTGATTTGCAGTCTTTAATATCTGTTGGTAATTTATTGTATATTTGTGCACCCTCATAGACTATTCTTTTTTTGCCATAATTTGTTCGTGGACTTCGTAGTACTAGATGATTTGCATTCCTTAATATGCGTTTCTGAACTTGTGACTTTTTGGTAAAACTTAAACTGGAATGAATATTTTTATTAATAATTTTTCGAATTAATAAACACGTATTATACTTATACATTTGTTCTACGCTCATTAAATTTAATTCTTTTAAGACTTTGTTTGTGTGCGTTAAAAAGTCGTAATTAAATAATATTTTTAATAGTTTATTGTGAGCAATTTGGATGTTTTACAAATTTGTTTTAGCAGCGGGGAACAGCTGAACACTTCTATTAAATATTCGAAATGGGGCTTTACAAGATAATTATGTATTGTATATTTAACTGACTTTGGAACGCATTTTACAATGTTTCGGAGTACAGCCTTAAGGGATGTCAATTTATTTTTAATTTTCTGGAGATGTGGTTTCCATGTTAGTTGATTATCTAGAATTAATCCCAAATATTTTTCGTGGTCGGTTTTTTGTATAGGTAAGTTTTTTATAGTAAGCGGCACATGATCTCCAATTTCTTTATTTTTAGCTTTAACATACATACATACATACATAAAATCACGTCTTTATCCCTTACGGGGTAGGTAGAGCGTTAAACGCCTCATAAAAGGCGCTTTCGCCACGTCTGACAAAAATTGAGGGTAATTTTAGATTGTAATGTTTTTAGCTTTAAATATAATGTATTTTGTTTTATTTGCGTTAATCGTAAGCAGATTGCATTTAAATCACTCACAAAGCTTTTCTAGATCATTTTGAGCCTCAGTAATTATTCTATTTATTGACTTGCCAAAATAAAACAAACTAGTATCATCAGCGTAAAGTGTAATTTCACCGTTAATTCGAGGGTTATACTGTATTGCAATTTCAGGCGATGGGCTGACAACCTGTCACACCATAGCAATGCATCATAATCATATGTAATTACCCTCAAAACTTGTCAGACGTGGCAGAACGAATTTTGTTTAAGTAATTTTCGCTCTGCCTACCCCATTAGAGGTAACGGGGTGATTTTATGTATGTATGGTATATACGTAAAGTTAAAGTTTATAATAAAAGTTTTAGATATTTATCGTTTTACCCCCCTCATGGTAAAATACAGAATGTTCTTTTTATAACATTTTATCACCCTGTACAAGGTTAAAAAAATTAATTATTATGATCATATACATATAATCACGCCTTAATCCATAATGGGGTAGGCAAAGACCTAAACAAAGGTCATTCTGCCACGTCTGACAAAGTTTTGAGGGTTATTTAAAATAGATTTGTAGGTATATTGCTGTAGTGATAGGTTGACAGCCCATCGCCTAAATTACAATATACTGAAACCCTCGGATCCCTTAGCTGGTTTTTACAGCATGCCCGGGAGGAAATGCAGCTGGCACATTCTAGGTATGTTTTTCTCTTGATCCCAGGCCAGCATGGAAGAAATTATGATCACAGACTAACTAATAGTTAGTATGAATAATCACAGATTTCTTTCCTATACTTATTTAATTAATTCTTCCATGCTGGCCTGGGAGCGAGAGAAAAACATAGAATGTGCCAGCTGCATTTCCTCCCGGGCATACTGTAAAAACCAGCTAAGGGATCCGAGGGTATCAGTATATTGTAATTTAGGCGATGGGCTGACAACCTGTCACTACAGCAATATACTTACAAATTTATCTTGAATAACCCTCAAAACTTTGTCAGACGTAGCGGAACAAACTTTGTTTGGGTCGTTTACGCTCTGCCTACCCCATTAGGGATAAAGGAGTGATTATATGTATGTATGAATTTATTTAATTTATTTAAATGCCAAGACTAACTCTTAGCCTAACCAACTTGAGGACATATCGCCTATTTCAACAAAATGACACCCCTAGGGGGTGAAAAACGTTCCCCTGGCAATTTGCCATCCGGACTAAACCAGAAATATCTGGTGCTAAGCGGTTCGGTCCGGTTAGGTGTTAGATTTACAGCCACTGGGGGATTTAGACAAAGTCTGTGCTGCTAATAAAGAAATCCTGGATTTATGTAATTGGGACCTTTATTTACTTTCTTACTGTGGCCTGGGAGCGAGAGAAAAACATAGAATGTGCCAGCTGCATTTCCTCCCGGGCATGCTGTAAAAACCAGCTAAGGGATCCAAGGGTTTCAGTATATTGTAATTTAGGCGATGGGCTGACAACCTGTCACTAAGCAATATACCTTTAAATCTTTCTTAAATAACCCTCAAAGCTTTGTCAGACGTGGCGAAACGACCTTTGTTTAGGTCGTTTACGCTCTGCCTACCCCATTAGGGATAAAGGCGTGACTATCATATGTATGTGTGTATGTATGGGATCTTTATTTACTTTCTCAGTTTAATTTTGTTGCGTTCAGAAAATATTTGTTTATTTTTAAATTAAAATACGTAGGTTTGCTTTTGACTCCAGTTTAGGTCAGGAACAACTGAGACGGAGTCGACGATGGAGCGAGGTCACCCAGAAGATGGGTTGTATGCATTCGGAAACACAAAATGAAGTCTATAGTATTTCCAACTCAGTTTTACAATAAAGGTAAACAAATTTTCAAGTCTTTTAATCGAAAACCTTGTTTCTAACATCAGTTTAAAGGCCTTCTTGACAAAGGAGATTGCTCCTGAACAGGCGGGGTTTGTGAAAGGTAAGGGTACCCGGGAGCAGATTCTGACAGTGCGACAGATCATAGGGAAAGCCCTAGAATTCAACAAGCCGACTTACCTATGCTTTGTCGATTTCTCTAAAGCATTCGACTCAGTGAAATGGCCGATGCTCTGGGAAACCTTACTTGGGATGGGCGCTCCAAAACATCTTGTTTATTTATTGCGAGTTCTCTACGAGAGTAGTACAGCGTCAGTGAGAACAGACGACGTTCTATCCAATGATTTCCACCCAAGTGCGGGAGTCCGTCAAGGATGTATAATTTCTCCGCTACTGTTTAACATATTTACAGAGCTTATAATGCGAGAGACTTTAGAATACTGGACGGATGGTATCGGGGTAGGAGGCTTGCGAATTTCAAATCTGCGATACGCAGATGACACCACATTATTTGCGACTAGTGAGCGCCATATCGAAGAACTGTTGCGTAAAATGGAAAACATCAGCCTTCAATTTGGATTGAAAATAAACCGTAGCAAGACCAAAATGATGATTGTCGGTCGAACGAATAACAACTGTCCGGAGATAACAGCGACCGCAAGCTGCGAAGTTGTCTCTGTAGATCTTATATCCAATGGGGGTGGTTGTGTTGACGAAATTAAAAGGCGCATGTCAATTGCTAGGTCTGCAATGAGCAAGCTGGAGAAAATTTGGCGGAACGGGGATATAACAAAATCGACCAAAGCGCGATTGATTCGAGCGCTCGTTTTCCCTGTATTCCTCTATGCGGCAGAGACATGGACCCTGCGAGACGTCGAAAGGAAGAAAATAGATGCTCTTGAGATGTGGTGCTGGAGGAGAATGCTCAGAATATCGTGGACAGAGTTTCGCACCAATGCCTCCATTCTCCAAGAACTTAAGGTTGAACATCGCCTTTCCTCGATAGTCCAGAGCCGAATTTTGACGTTTTTTGGACATGTGTCTCGGCGTGATAACACCAGTATAGAGAGGTTAGTTGTGCTCGTGGACGGACCAAATCAGAAAGGCTTTTGATGGGCCCCTTCACGAGTGCACAAGAAAAGCAGCCATAAGGGAAGAATGGCGGCGACTGGTGAAGCGTGCCATCAACCCATAACGATCACGACCGAGTGGGCAGAGTTGCCAAGAGTGTTACGTCTGAGATGAACATCAGTTTAAGCTATTAGGTATGGCAACATAATGAAATAGTAGTTTTAGTAACTTAACTAATTTGCCAACACAAATCATTGATTTTTGAAATGTGTTTTGAACAATAAGACATGAAACTTTGTTAACCATTATTCTAAATCTGAGTTGGAAATACTATATGTCACACCTTTATCCCTAAGTGGGTAGGCAGAGCGTCAATGTTCATTATTATATTTTTTCAAAGAACAAGGAGTGTGAAATAAAAAGCCTAGAAAAGTGTTGGCTTCGACACCCTTGATATTAACGGATTACTACTACATGGTCTAGTGGTGTCAGCCATGGACTCACAATTCGAAGGTCCTTGGATCGATTTCCAGGGCTACATCACCTAGTGGCATGTAACTGTAAGAAAGACAAGGATTCCGTGCTTGATCCGGTCCCTGTCATTTATAGTGAGCGTTACAAAAACCATGTCAGTGGCCTGTTAGCTATGCTGTTTAAATACTCTGACACCGGGTTCATGCACTCTAAACTGACACAAAAAGAAGAAAACCATCCTTCTAAATTTGTTGTCATTCTAACATCGAAAACCTAATTTATTACCCGACAATAAATTTAAAATTCATCTACAATTTAAACTGAGATAGTAAACTGACTCTCGCTAACTCCGCAGTTAAAATTTATAATGCTGCCGAAATTTTGAGTGTTATTTGAGGAAGCGCTATTAAATCCGCAGTTTGCTTGAAACAACTAATTTGTTTATTATAATAGCTGTATAAAGGCTGTGTAACGGCTACTGGAGCTGTAAAGCGTTAGTAAACAGTGTTAAAACTGAGTTACTTTCATGCTGGACTGGGAGCGAGAGAAAAACATAGAATGTACCAGCTGCATTTCCTCTCGGGCGTGCCGTAAAAACCAGCTAAGGGATCGGAGGGATTCAGTATATTGCATTTTAGGCGGTTGGGCTGACAACCTGTCACTACAGCAATATGGGGTATATTGCTGTAGTGACAGGTTGTCAGCCAAAATTGATCTTAAGTAACTCTCAAAACTTTGTCAGACGTGACGGAACGACCTTTGTTTAGGTCGTTTACGCTCTGCCTACCCCATTTGGGATAAAGGTGTGATTATATGTTATGTTAATATGTTTATGTTAAAACTGAGCTTTGAAGATAAATCTAGTTATTTCGTAGTCCTCCCAAACGAATTTCGGTGACGGTGACCAATCTTCCAGAGATTAAACATCTGCGTGGGTCTAGTTTTTAGTGCCCGAGTGTTAGCATGGCCTTCTCTATTCCTTCAATCTCTTATTTTCGTACAAACAATCACGTAATCAGCCTGCAATGTTCTAAGCAAACTAGAAACAATAACACATTGTCGCTTCCTATCCCTCACCGGGAATCAAACCCGGGATTTCCCTTCCCATGGCTCAGACCACTAGATCACGAAGACAGTTAGTTGTTCATTCTTTTACTAGCGACCCGCCCCTGTTTCGCACGAAAATTAGTGTTTCTCTACTACATTATACATACATAAATAAAATCACGCCTTTATCCCTTACGGGGTAGGCAGAGCGTTAAACGCCTCGTAATAGGCGCTTTCGCCGCGTCTGACAACAATTGAGGGCAATTTTAGATTGTAATGTGTATTGCTACATTATGCGTGTATTATACATATAAACCTTCCTCTTGAATCATTAAAAGAAACCGCATCAAAATGTGCAGGTGTTGGGACTCTCACTACATTCTAGTAGGTGTGACATAGTCTGCACAGATCCACAGTCTCCCTTATTTTGTATACGGTTTAAATTTTGATAACTAAAGTTATTATTAGCATAGATAAGTTGAACTTGAATTGAAATTGAAAGTACAAAGTTTCGTGAAGTTCGATCTTACCGTTGAAAAATCAGAACGAAACTACGTTTGTATCGAATGTTTTAATAGTAGTGAAATCCCATACAAACGTAGTTTCGCTTTTATTCCTAAACAGTAAAACCAACCATCTATGCTTCTAATTAAGTTTTGTTTGTAAATATTAGCAATCTGGCCGATCTCTGGGAAATAATATTTAGCTAATAATGTGTAGCTGTCTGATTCATAAGTATCGTTTGAGTAAGTATATGTAGTGATATTCTATCTACCAATTTCTCTCATATGTAACATACATTATCTTGTCTTATGTAATAAATATTATGTAGTCGTTTATCATAAGATATCAGTATATTTTATTGAAATATTTATGTGTAAATATTGTCTAAGTATTATAAACATAGTAATATGCTCTATCCCGCTTTTTGCTTGTACAATTTCTATACCGAAAGGTTGCATACGTTCATACATACACATAATCACGTCTTTATCCCTAACGGGGCAAGCAGAGTGTAAAATACCTAAATAAAAGCTTTGAGGGCTACTTAAGATATATTTATAAGTATATGGAATCCCTCGAATCCCTTAGATGGTTTTTACAGCATGCCCGGGAGGATGCGGCTTGCACATTTTATGTTTTATTCCCGCTCTCAGTCCAGCATGGAAGAAAGTTGCCTGGTTGATATTGCTGCTTTAGCAATAAGGCCGCCTAGATTGTGCTGTAACGTTCGTTCCTTTTTATTTCTGTTGTATGTGTCACTACAGCAATATACCTACAAATATATCTTAAATAACCCTCAAAACTTTGTCAGACGTGGCGGAACCACCTTTGTTTAGGTCGTATACGCTCTGCCTACCCCATTAGGGATAAAAGTGTGATTATATGTACGTATGCATGTTTTTCTTTGTGCAATAAAGAAAAATATATTGTATTGTATTAGCCGCCATCACCGAAAATCGGAGGGAGGACTAATTATTAACCTCGTCATTCAACAAACAAAGCTCTGCCTACCCCATTAGGGAGAAAGGCGTGATTGTATGTATGTATGTATGTATGTCATTCAACAAACGTCTCTACAGGGTGTAAAAAAGAATATAAAGATAACGAACATGTCGTAATAGAGAAAAGCCGAACACCCTCTGTTATATCCGGTTCCGACTTACACATCCGACACAATAAAACAGATTTACCGTGGGTTATAAAGACATTTTTACGGGTATAATTTGTGATCATGGGGTGTTTTTCTAACATATAGCTCAGTATATTTTTTACATTCGGAGTTTTTTTTATTTCTATGGTGTAATGTTTATGATGTGCTGGAGAGTTTGTGTTAGTATTTTTTATTCTTTCATGTAGCAAAGTCGAAGCAAGTTTTCACGAGAACTTTGATATTCACCTAAAATTCAAAATATACATACATACTTCTTCTTCTGTCGAGTGGGTATCGAGTCTATCGACCCGATGAACCCTGGTGTCAGAGTTTTTTTTAAACCGCCTAGTAGCACAACTATCAGGCCTCTGACATGGTTTGAGTAACGACCACTATCAAAGACTGCGACCGGGACCGACGGTTTAACGTGCCCTCCGAAGCACGAAATCTTTTTCTTTTCGGACAATCAGGCGATTCAGCCTGCAATGTCCTAACCAAACTGGGGAAAAACTCACAAAGTGATAAATTCTCTAATATCAACTTCGTGTTTCCCCCCCGGGAATCGAACCCAGGACCTCCGGATCGGGAGTCCATGGCACTAGCCACTAGACCACGGAGGCAGTTGACACATACATACTTACATACAGTGACGCCTTTATTCCAAATGGGGTAGACAGAGTGTAAACGACCTAAACAAAGGTCGTTCCACCACGTCTGCCAAAGTTCTAAGGGTTATTCCAGATAGATATGTATATATTGCTATACTGGCAAGTTGTCAGCCCATCGCCTAAATTACAAGACAGAAACCCTGAAATCCCTTACCAGATTTTTACAGCACGTCCGGGAGGAAATGCAGCGGAACATTCTAAGTTTATCTATATCTCCCAGAAAGAAGTTATAGATATATAGTTAGATAATTCGTTTATTTTTATAATATTCAAATGGCCTAATATTCAAAGAAAGGAAAAGATTTACTTGAAAGAAAGAGATGAAATAAAAATAAACCATTTATTTCCTTCACCGACTGCTTCTCTCTCTCTTTTGAGTAGCGAACGACAAATCACTTGAAATAGCCACTTTCATTTATAGAGAACGAATTTCCTGAACTGGCTTTCACAGAATAAATAATGGAAGTAAATATTTCTTTTTTTTTTTTTCATGCTGGACTGGGAGCGATAGAAAAACATAGTATGAGCCAGCTGCTTTTCCTCCTGGGCATGCTATAAAAACCAGTTAAAGGATCCGAGGGTTCCAGTATATTGTAATAATTTAAGCGATGGGCTAACAACCTGTTACCTACAAATTTGTCTAAAATAACCCTTAAAACTTTGCCAGACGTGGCTTAGGTCGTTTTCGCTCTGCCTCTCCCATTAGGGCTAAAGGCGTGATTATATGTATGCTAAAAAATATCTGGTCAGCCACTCCAAACGCAATTTATGTGGCAAAAGGTTTGGGCTGTGAAAATTAGACTCGCCGCGACACGCAATGAAAAAGATATGTATGTAGTATAATATGTAGTGGTATTCTATCTACCAATTTCTCTGATATATAACAAATAGTATCCTATCTTCTTCCATGCTGGCCTGGGAGCTAAAGAAAAACATAGTATGTGCCAGCTGCATATCCTCCCGAGCATGCTGTAAAAACCAGCTAAGGGATCCGAGGGTTTCGTATATTGTAATTTAGGCGATGGGCTGACAACCTATCACTACAGCAATATATCTACAAATCTATTTTAAATAACCCTCAAAACATTGTCAGACGTGGCGAAACGATCTTTGTTTAGGTTGTTTACGCTCTGCCTACCCCATTAGGGATAAAGGCGTGATTATATGTATGTATGTATCCTATCTTATGTTGAATATTTAAATGTATAAGTTTATCATAAGACATGTATCAGTATATTTTATCGAAATATTTATTTAATAGTGTGTAAATATTGTCTAAGTATTATATTTAGTAATATGCACTATCCCGCTTTCTGCTTGTACAATTTCTATACCCAAAGGTTGCCTGGTAGAAATTGCTGCTTTAGCAATAAGGCCGCCTATATTGAACAGTCACGTTTGTTCCTTTTTATTTTTGTTGTATGTGTTTCTTTGTGCAATAAAGAATTTTGTATTGTATGTATGAAGAGAGAGATGAAGAGCCTGACGGTGTAGTGGATAGGGCCGCTGCCTCCTGAGCGGGAGGTCGTGGTTCGAATCCCACCACGTACCAATGTGTTTTTCGGTTTTCGAATTTCATATGTACGTTTATTCGGCGCTTTTTCCGTGCTTCGGAAGGCCCGTTAAGCCGTTGGTCCCGGTTAATATCGTGTAATACCGTAGATATTAGTCGTTAAGCCATGTCAGAGGCCAGTGCTAAGCATTGGCGGCTTGAAAACTCGGACCTAACTAGGATTGGGTTTAGTTTCCCTTCTGGGATGCGGAGGTCAGATGGCAGTCGCTATGTGTAAAAACCAGTACCCTCGTTCAATCCACTAGATTAGGCAGCCAACCCCGTGTGACACGGGATAAAGGCTAGGGAGACGATTGTATTGTATGTATGTATTGTTATAACAAAGAAGAATAGAAAACTTGTGAGTTTGTTCCTTCCTGCTCATCGAGTGGAGTTCCGAATTCCTCGCATAATTTAATTACGACGACTTCGACTAACTTTGGCGATATATTTTCTTTGCTATTACATCGCATTTACATATCTATAGGCTTTTTGGGGGTATGATTTGATGGCGTCGTTATTTTATGTAGCGTGTGTTTTCTGAGAATATTTAATTAAACATACATAGATTCATATAATCACGCTTTTATCCCTAATGGGGTAGGCAGAGCGTAAACGACCTAAACAAAGGTTGTTCCACCACGTCTGACAAAGTTTTGAGGGTTATTTAAGACATATTTGTGGGAATAGTGCTGTAGTGACAGGTTGTCAGCCCATCGCCTAAATTACAATATACTGAATCCCTCAGATTTCTTAGCTGGTTTTTACAGCATGCTCGGGGGAAAAGCAACTGACACATTCTATGTTTTTCTCTCACTCCCAGTCCAGTATGGAAGAATCTCTACCCATAAGCTGTACCTGTTGTGCTATTGTTTTTTTTATATTTGTGTCCTATGTATGATTATGTGTGCAATAATTTTTAAATAATAAATAATAATGATTTCTCACTCCTTGTCCAGCATATAACGTCCTAGAATTTTTCCAACACTAGAATACCTGCTTCGCAGGATTAAGCAATAGTTAGTGTAGGCCTCTTCCATGCTGGACTGGGAGAGAGAGAAAAACATAGAATTTGCCAGCTGCATTTCCTCCCTATCATACTGTAAAAACCAGCTAAGGGATCCGAGGGTTTCAGTATGTTGCTATTTAGGCGATGGCCTGACAACCTGTCACTACAGCAATGTACTCGTACGTACAAATCTATCTTAAATAACCCTCAAAACTTTGTCAGACGTGGCAGAACCTTTTTTTCGGTATTTTAGGCTCTGTCTCCCCCATTAGGGATAAAATCTTGATTATATGTATGTATGTACTATTTACGCATTCAAATTTGAGTTGTTAAGTATATCATTTTGTCTACGTCACGTTATATAACAGTTGTTTACCTATTTTAGTTTACCTGCAAGCATAATTGTCTCCTCTGGGTTTATCAAAGATTGACTGGAAGAGATCCCTTAAAGGGATAAGTCCGCCTTTGTTACATTTGCCACTATTATAATTAATTTGATTAATGTTTGTTGAAATGAATAAATAAAATATAAACTATTGTGTTATTCTTCTAGTATTTTAGTTTTAAAATTTTTAAGGTACAATAAAGAGCTTACATACATACATACATTTTTCCGCGCTTCTTCTTCTGTCGAGTGGGTATCGAGTCTATCGACCCGATGAACCCTGGTGTCAGAGTTTTTAAACCGCCTAGTAGCACAACTATCAGGCCTCTAACATGGTTTGAGTAACGACCACTATCAAAGACAGCGACCGGGACCGACGGCTTAACGTGCTCTCCGAAGCACGAAATCTTTTTCTTTATCGGACAATCAGGTGATTCAGCCTGCAATGTCCTAACCAAACTGGGGAAAAATTCACAAAGTGATAAATTCTCAAATATCAACTTTGTGATTCCCCCCTGGGAATCGAACCTAGGACCTCCGGATCAGGAGTCCATGGCACTAGCCACTAGACCACGGAGGCAGTTTCCGCGCTAAAAAGTATTTTCGTCTGATTACCTTTATTTGTTTTATATTAAATATATTTTATTCCCAATGAAATTACACAACTTCCTACTTACAAACTGCCTCCGTGGTCTAGTGGTCAGAGTCATGGGCTTACGATCCGGAGGTCCTTGGTTCGATTGTCAATTTATCACTTTTTGAGGTTTTACCCAGGTAGGTTATGACATTGCGGGCTGAATCACCTGATTGTCGGTTTGACTCAAGAATCCACTCGTTACGAAGAATAATGGAATTACGTACAGCCTTTTTGTACAGTAATTATCTAATTTAGATACCATTACACAATAAATTTATTTATTTCCGAACTACTGTTTAAAGTTTCAACTGCCTGCGTGGTCTAGTGGTCTAAGCCATGACCTCTCGACCCAGAGGACCCGGAGTTGATTCCTGGCGGGGACAATGACTCTGTGAATAAGAATAAGAATTCGTTTCTTGCCCTAACATTATGATGTTGTTTCTAGGTTGGTTAGTACATTGCTGGCCGATCACCTGATTATCTGACAAGTAATATGATCCATGAGGTTCCATGCTGGACTGGGAGCGATAGAAGAACCTAGAATGTGCCAGCTGCATCTCCTCCCGGGCATGCTGTAAAAACCAGCTAAGAGATTCGAGGGTATATTGTAATTTAGGCGATGGGCTGACAACCTGTCACTACAGCAATATCCAGTTCTATCTGAAACAACCCTCAAAAATTGTCAGACGTGGCGGAACGACCTTTGTTTGGGTTGTTCACGCTCTGCCTACCCCATTAGGGATACAGCCGTGATAGTATGTATGTATGTATGTATGTAATATGATCCATGCTGTCGAATGGGCATGTAAATAGTCGGTCCTGCGCCTTATTTCTCTCTGGCCGTGTCAGTCAATCTGTCCCAACAGAATCAGATATTGAAGGAATATAGAGTTCACCTATGTGAAGCGCAAACACTTGGGAACTAAAAATTAGTCTTGCGCAGTTGGCCAAAATCACCGAAAGTCTGTTGGAGGACCGTTTTTGTTATTAATGTTTAAATTATATTTTCGTAGACATGAGATACTTAACTGAGGTAAAAATACATACAGAGAGACAGACATAATTACTTTTACGTTTATGTTAATTAGATATAGCAGCCATCTTGCTCAGTTGGTCCCAGCTTTCTGCACACAGAGGTTGATAAACCTTAAGGCCACGTCACACTAAGCTTGACAAAAGCCGCATGATAGATCAAATTACTTGAAAAGGGTTCATTCCCTATAATTGGAACATTATTACGTAAAATAAAAACATAGTGAAAATCATCTTTAATGAGAACAGAACAGTTTCTTCCATGCTGGACTAAGAGTGAGAGAGAAACATAAAATGTGCCAGCTGCATCTCCTCCCGGGCATGCTGTAAAAACCAGCTAAGGGATTCAAGGGTTTTAGTGGATTGCTATTTTAGGCAATGGGCTGGCAACCTATCACTATAGCAATATACGTCATAATCATCTGTATAACTGTCAGACGTGGCGAAACGACCTTTGTTCAGGTCATTTCACTCTGCCTACCCCATTAAGAATATAAGCGTGATTTTATGTAATAGTTGTCTTATCTTACAACGACTTGATTTTTGATTCATTATGTTTTTAGTGAGTTTCGATTCATTATGTGTATTCGGCTAGAAAATTAACATTGGTAATTATTTCCATCATTTTCACAGATGTCACGCTCCTTTTTGAGTTTATGTCAAGCTCATTAATGTCTCGAGAAACTGCCTCCGTGGTCTAGTGGCTAGTGCCATGGACTCCCGATCCGTAGGTCCTGGGTTCGATTCCCAGGGAAACACAAAGTTGATATTTGAGAATTTATCACTTTGTGAATTTTTCCCCAGTTTGGTTAGGACATTGCAGGGTGAATCACCTGATTGTCCGAAAAGAAAAAGATTTCGTGCTTCGGAGGGCACGTTAAGCCGTCGGTCCCGGTCGCTGTCTTTGATAGTGGTCGTTACTCAAACCATGTCAGAGGCCTGATAGTTGTGCTACTAGGCGGTTTCAAAACTCTGACACCAGGGTTCATCGGGTCCGTAGACTCGATACCCATTCGACAGAAGAAGAAGAATGTCTCGAGATACAACATCTAAGGTTCGTATTTATAAAGCAATCTCAAGATTAAGAGTAATATTAAGTATGGATTTGACGGGCTAAAATGACGTTTCTGATACGAACTCAAACTAGCTGTCAGTCTCAAGTGCTGTTTGTAATTATGGGCCTAAAATGTCAACAGGTAGGTCATGATTCCCATTTGCCATCAGGTGAACTCGTGTTTGTCACTATTTTGTTCTTCAAAAATAAATATTCATAAGTAGCTATTTTATCACATTTTATTATTGTACTTCCATGCTGGACTGGGAGCGAGAGAAAAATCATAGAATGTGCCAGCTGCATTTCCTCCCGGGCATGCTGTAAAAACCAGCTAAGGGACCCGAGGGTTTCAGTATACTGCAATTTAGGCGATGGGCTGACAACCTGTCACTATAGCAATATACATACATCATAATCTTTTGTAATAAAATAACCCTCATAACTTGTCAAACGTGGCGGAACGACCTTTGTTTAGGTTGTTTTCACTCTGCCTACCCCGTTAGGGATAAAGGCGTGATTTTATGTATGTATGTATGTATGTATTTTATCACAACAAACGGTACACTATCTTTAAAGCTAAGGTCATTGGACATTAACCTCGAGGTCAAATTCTCATGAAACAAGAAAACCAAATTATCTTTGCGACGTCTCTATAATTATTTCTTAGCAAACTGGTTTCAAGATTATCTTTATATACTTTATTATATTTAGAGTTGTGACTTATATACATACATATATATAATCACACCTTTATCCCTGATTTGTTTGAAGAGTTGTGAATTTTTACGTAAAATTGGGATATTTAGCTTATTATGCATGTGATTACTGTTGATGCTAACTACGTCCGTGGCTGAGTGGTTAAAGCCATGGGCTGAATTGGGCTGGTTCGATTTCCAGTGGGGAAAACAAAGTTAATATTTGTCAAATTATCACTTTGTGATATTTTACTTCCATGCTGGACTGGGAGAGATAGAAAAACATAGAATGTTCCAGCTGCCCTTCCTCCCGGGCATGCTGTAGAAGACAGCAAAAGGGACTCGAGGGTTACAGTGTATTGTAATTTAGGCGATGGGCTGACAACCTGTCACTATGGCAATACACATTACAATCTAAAATTACCCTCAATTATTGTCAGACGCGGCGAAAGCGCCTTTTACGAGGCGTTTAACGCTCTGCCTACCCCGTAAGGGATAAAGGCGTGATTTTATGTATGTATGTATGTATGTATGATATTTTACACCGTTCAAACATAAATAAAATAAAAATACAAAACAGTAAATATACCAGGTGTAAGGGACAGCGTCCCGCAAAACAAATATTGGCATTTCCATACAAAATGTTCGCCTCGATCAGAATTTGTATGGAAAAATCAATTTTTGCTTTTCACTTCCTAAAAAAAACCTGCTTATAGTTATTCAGTGTCGTTGACTGTTTGCAGGACGCTGTCCCTTACACGTGGTATGTCTGTCTTACGTAGAAGTCTTGAAAATAATGCATGTTGTGAAATGCCCCATAAGTTGAATCTTTAACCGTGATGTAGTCAGTGGTTTCTAATTAATGCTATTCATGTATTTCCAATTATTATTAACTAATTATATGTGATTCATTTCTAATTAATGCTCGGTATGTCAAGGGCCAGACATTACGGATACATAAATGCATAAATGTAATCATACCATTATCCTTAATGGGGTAAGCAGAGCGTAAACGACCTAAATAATGGTCGTTCCGCCACGTCTGACAACGTTTTGAGGGTTACTTAAGATCGATTTGTACATTACGGCCATTTGTAATAGGCCTGTCTCAATGACGGATTGTTTGCTGCTATAGCAAACAATCCGTCATTGAGACGGGCCTATTTAATTACTGCCAAGTATTTCATCATCTGCCGGCTTCTACAAAACTCTGACATTTCATTGCTCTTATCCAAGCTTTTTCTTCTTCTGTCGTGTGGGTTTTGAATCGAACGACCAGATGAATACTGGTGTCAGAGTATTTTAAGCCGCCTTATAGCACAGCTAAGAGGCCTCTGACGTGGTTCCTGCAACGACGACTATCCAAAACAGCGACCGCGCCCTCCGAAGCTCGTTATTCTTTTTCTTTTCAGACAATCAGGTTCTTCAGCCTGCAACGGCCTAACCAAACTAGGGAAAATCTCAAAAAGTGATAAATTAAAAAATATCAACTTTGCGTTCTCCCTGGGAATTAACCCAGTACCTGCGGATCGACAGCCCATAACTCAGGCCACTAGACCACAAAGGCAGTTGTTCAGTAGTTAAGACTTTACATATAAAAAGAAATAAATGATTTATTTATTTATTTATTTTATATATATAAGTAGAATCTTTAACCGTGATGAAGTCAGTGGTTTCTAATTAATGCTAGCAGTAGTCTCGGTATGTCAGAGGTCAGACATTACGGATAGCTGCGAACAATCCGTCATTGAGACGGGCCTATTTCATTACTGCCAAGTATTTCATCCTCTGCCGGCTTCTACAAAACTCTGATATTTCTTTGCTCGTAACTTGGCATGAAGTTAGACTTTATCAGCTCATCTACAAATAAAATCTTAGTTTTATTGGCACATAATTACGAATGTTTCCCTTATGGAGTGGGCAGAGCGTCAACGGTTATAAAAGTGCGTTTTTGTCCGACAAGGTTAGACGGTCATTTTAGAAGTGAACCATTGTATTAGGTCAGACCATAGCGGCACAGCGCGGCACGGCGCGGTACAGCGCGGCACGGCGCGGCATGACGCGGCACGGCGCGGTAATGTCAGCTCATACATTTGTCAGTTTTGTCACGCTGTGTCGCGCCGCTGCAGTTACGTCCTAGTGCGGTCTGTTAGTTATAAGTATCATCCTTTTGCGTAAATTGCAATAACTACCTACGATTACACTTCGGAACAGAAACTGCCAGAAAACTCAATGTTTTCTACAAACATATAAATACGCCTTTATCCCTAGTGAGGGTAGGCAGAGCGTAAATGACCTAAACAAAGGTCGTTCCGCCGCGTCTGACAAAAAATTTTGGCCAATTTTAGATCATAATGTGTATAGCGGTAGCGACAGGTCGTCAGCCCATCGCCTAAATTACAATATACTGAAACCCTCGGATCCTTTAGCTGGTTTTTACTGCATGCCCAGGAGGAAATGCAGCTGGAACATTTCTCTCTTATAATCTAATCTAAGTTTTTTTATCCCTCCCAGTCCAGCATGAAAGAAAATGTTTTTCTATTGCTTCTAATTCCAGAAAATCTATCCAGGACTGTAAAACATTGACAGTAATTTTGTAAATAAATAATTTCCGTTGTATCTCTTAAGAGGTTTGTAATTGGTTGTTAGTCAAATCCAGAAGAGAACTTTATTATAAACTGGATTAAGTTCTCAACTTCGTTAATTGTTTAATTCCTTGAACTGATGTTCTGTTAGAATTTTGGGTTAAATGACTTTCAGAGAAATCCTTTGAAATTTTGAAAATACTTAACGAACTTAAGGTTTTCGAGTCTCTCTTAACGTGGCGATTGAGCTTAAGTGGCGCTTCATCAGTTATCATCAGTGAATCGAAAATCCGGTCCTGACTCAAGTAATAGTAATGAAGATAATTTAGAACCTACTAAATTTGCGAATCATAATTTGTTGTAGTAACAGGTAGATAAATTTGCCGTTGATCGCATTTATTCTTAGCAATTATAGGGTTAATATAAGGTTTTAAATTATCTCTATTACTACTACCACAGCTCGGACAATCCTAACTATCATGTCATTTTGGTCACACATCGACAGACGGCATGTTGCACTTGGCATGTGTTTGTGTGCGTGTTATAAGGGTTGACAAAATTTGTTATACCGGTCATAATCATCACTTGATTAATCTGGTTCTTGATTAAACCAACGTTAGTAGTTCACTGTAACTGAATAGTTAGAATAGATTAGGTTTCATATTTTGTATGAATTTACTTACCGTCTCTCATCACTGTGGAATCTAAAAAAGTTCCTATTGGAGTCATATCTTGTGGTAGACAGACATCCGTACACGGAACAGTACCTAACCATCTTTGGAACACATAACTTTATTATTTCCGTTTCACTGGGAAACATGCGCGCGCCATACCCGCTAAGCGTACGCTCAATGTGGCCCACAATCCGGCGCGGAGTGTGACGTATGTCGGACTGGGGAAGGGAGGTGAATGTCCATTCTGTATGTACATACATACATACATACATAAAATCACGCCTCCATCCCTTACGGGGTAGGCAGAGCGTTAAACGCCTCGTAAAAGGCGCTTTCGCCGCGTCTGACAAAAATTGAGGGCAATTTTAGATTGTAATGTGTATTGCTAATGTGTAGTGACAGGTTGTCAGCCCATCGCCTAAATTACAATACACTGTAACCCTCAAGTCCCTTTTGCTGTCTTCTACAGCATGCCCGGGAGGAAGGGCAGCTGGAACATTCTATGTTTTTCTATCTCTCCCAGTCCAGCATGGAAGAATATAACTGTATGTAGTACTATTATATACTCTGTGCTACTTCTTGAGTCAGTAGGACCGGATTTTCGATTCATAGTGTTTTTAGAGAGTTATGATTGTTTCACTAATGGGGGCGCCACTTAGGTTCTATCGGCGTCTTAAGAAACATCACTGGATACGTTTATTGCAAATCAAAAAGTATACAAACCGTCTGAACAAAATAGTTTAAGGAGATGATAATTTTCCCTTTTACTTGATGAAATTTTTTATGATATTTGTTAGATTTATTGTATTTATTTATTTATTGATAACAACTTATTTACTACACTTACAGTCAAACCAATGCGTGTAGTAAATTAAAAAGATACAAAGACAATACAACAAAGATAAAACATAAAGTAAATAACACTTCTTTGACAGTCAGGTAAAAAAGAATAAAAGAAATAAAATAAAACAAACACAAAATTAACTTAGAAAACTAATACAATTATTTAAAAATAAAGAAAAATTATCATTAAAAATATCAACAGAGGATTGCTTAGTAATCATGGAATTGAGTAATCTGATGGCCTGAGAAGTAGACGCATTCTGCGCCGTGCAAGTGCGCGCGGGTGGCTCGACCAGCAAGTTGAACGAGCGCAGGCGGCTGGCACTCTGGGGCGCAAACAATCTGCACTGAGCAAGGTTGTCAGGGTTGTCTAATTTGCCATTTAAAAGCAGATAGTAGTGGATAAGCAGCGAGCACTTACGTCTGAGTTCCAGCGTGTTAATGCCCACCATACCAGTAACAAACTTTGACGGGTATAAAAAAGGGTAAAAACCATACATCCGTTTATACAAGTGGCGGGCAAATTTACGTTGTACTCTCTCGACCATGGTTTTATACTTTTCTTCGTGCGGATCCCAAATGACAGAGTTATACTCCAATGTACTTCGCACAAAAGCATAATATAGTGCTAATATTGCACTCCTGTTAGACAACGTAGAGGTCTGTCTCATCACAAAACCAAGTGACCTGGACGCTCAACTACATACATCTTCAATGTGCTGATTAAAGGTGAGTTTTGCGTCCATAATCACACCTAAATCTCGAATATGTTCAACACGTTCCAGAGCGACACCAGACACACTGTATGTATATGTGTGTGGTGAGTGTGACCGAGTAAATGACAACATTTTGCATTTGGAGGTATTAAATTCAAGCAAGTTATCTTCGCTCCACGCAACTATTGCATCGATGTCACTCTGAAGCACCCGACAATCTGCCTCGCTCTCTATGCCTCTAAACAGCTTCAGATCGTCCGCGTACATAAGACAACGAGATTCTTGTATTACGTCAGGGAGGTCATTAATCATTATTACAAATAGTGTGGGCCCTAAGATACTTCCCTGGCTTACTCCGGAGTTTGTTAAATAATAGTCTGACCTGAAACCGTTGAGCGTTACGTATTGGGATCGTTGAGCTAAGTAACTAGCAAAAAGACTTTTGGGGTGAATCCAATGGCCGCAAGTTTCCGCAATAAGACGTCATTGTGAACCCGATCGAAAGCTTTCCTATAATCAAAATATGCTACATCAATCTGGCCACAGTCATCCATTGCAGCAACAGCAAAGTCAACAAAATTTGTGTGATTGGTTACAGTTGACTTGCCAGCACGAAAGCCATGTTGGCAATCGGCGAGTAAAGGTCGGATTTGCCTGGTGATATAGCGATTTATTATAGACTCAAAAATCTTACTAAGTACCGAAAGAATAGCAATAGGCCTATGGTTTTTGACTTGAGACCTAAGACCATCCTTAGGAATCGGTGTCACACGCGAGACCTTCCATTTAGCTGGGTATGTTGATGTCCGTATAGCGAGGTTTAGGATATACAGGATAGGTTCGATGAATATCCTTATGCCATCTTTAATAATATAAGGGGGGATGCCATCTGGACCAGCGGAAGTGTTTGTCCTTAAGCGTTTCACCGCCAATAATAGATCCTGTTGACTTACATAATCCAAAGCTATCCTGGTCGAACACATTGATCCTGATGCTTCCCGTTCTGCAGTTTCAACAGATAATGCGGGTATCGCAGGTAGGAATACCGACTTAAAGTAGCTCGCAAACGCATTAGCTGCCTCAGCCCCATATTATCAGAGTATAAAATAGTACTACATACAGTTATATGAAAGTGAAGAAGTGCTAGCTGCATTTCCTCCCGGGTATGCTGTAAAATCTAAGGGATCCGAGGGTTTCAGTATGTTGTAATTTAGGCGAAAACTTTGTCAGATGTGGCGGAACGTCCTTTGTTAAGATCGTTTACGCTCTGCCTGCACCATTAGGGATAAAGGCGTGATTATATGTATATATGTATGGAGCCGCACGATATGCCTTCATTTCTAAAAAGGCTCTTGAATTCAGAATAATAAAAGGTTAAAAAATGCTGTTCTTCTCCTAAAGATTATGCAATAAATCTCCTCACGAGAGCGTGATATATAACTTTCGTGTATCTCGGTGTAAGTGGCCATTTCTACTAAGTCCTACATGAATCTCACAAAGTGAAGTCGATATGTTATGCACAATCTTCAAATTCGCACTTTGGCCGAATAAAAGGGACATATCGCGTATTGGCAAATGCAAAACGCATAATCTGCTAAATGTGCTTTAAATTCAGGCAATGAGCGTTGTAAAACAATAATTCCGGGGACTGGCAAAGACCAAACGGCCAATGGCCGAAGTCGTTATAATTCCATGTGTAAGAGACATTCAAATACCAGTGGTAAGGGACAGCTTAACGTAAAGCGACTGGGTTTGCTCAGTTAACAAAACTGAAACTTATATTAATAATATAAATATTTCCCATTCGAAATGATCACCTTGATAATCAGTTCTTCGTGAAAGTTGTTCAGTTTCATGAACTGAGCAGCCCCTTACAGTTTGTGGAAAGCTGTCCCTTTCACCTGGTGTTTTAATGTCCCTTACACCTGGGTATTTTAAGAATTCGGCAATTGGCCGTTTAGAGTTAAACCAAACGCGGAATGGTTATTTAACAATGCTCATTGGCCGAAATAAAAGGTAATTTCGGAAATTGTGCGATTTGCATTTGCCAATCCTCGAAATGTATTATTCCTGCCAATGAGCGAATTCGTAGATTTTGCATAGTAGATATTATATTTACGTACTTGAATACAATATTTTTTTTACAAAAAGAATAAATTATAAGATCTGCTTACGTAAAAATATAAGTAATTTTCCAAAGACTAAAAGCGGGCAAACATGGCCTTGTCGATTTAACCGTTATCTTCCAGGCAAACTAAGCAATAACGATTGGAATCTAAAAATCTTTAAGTATTTGAATTCAATTCAAATGTCACATGTTTAGTCTTAACAGTTATTGTATTTTACTTAACTTATTTCATATCATGCTGGACTGGGAGTGAGCGAAAAACATAATATGAGCATGCTGTAAAAACCACCTAAGAGTTTCAGTATGTTGCAATTTAGGCGATGGACTGACAACCTGTCACTATAGCAATATACCTACAAATCTATCTTAAATAACGCTTAAAACTTTGTCAGACGTGATAATTGTTTAGGTAGTTTACGATCTGCCTACCCCACTAGGGATGGAAGCGTAATTATATGTATGTATTTCATACAGCACGAGCTCTTTTTAAATAACAACTTTTAAAACAAATTTAATCTTTCCATCCCCAAGATAATAATTTTGCCCAAGAGCGATAAAACACAAAACTAATCAATGATTCAAACCACTGTAGAGCAGGAAAAACAAACTCATTTTACTAGCGGTTAGTGCAGCCCACTGTCGATAAAAATTAATATCGAATTTATTAATTTAATTTATTCCATACTTACCCACACTTATCTTTAAAATATTCGGCAACTTACATCAGGAAGAAGATCCTCGTATAGGGTCAAAACGTCGAAATGAATACTTCTATTAAATCCATATGTGAGTTATAATTATTTTTTTATTCTTCCATGCTGGCCTGGGAACGAGAGAAAACCATAGAATGTGCCAGCTGCCTATCCAACCGGGCATGCTGTAAAAACCAGCTAAAATTGTATGAAAATCGAATGCGAAAGTTACCCTTTCGTATTAGCTTTCAAACGGTTCAAAATTATGACTCCTGTTCTGTTCTGTCGTGTGACAAAGTTGATATTTGTTGATTGATCACTAAAGATTTTCATGTTTGGTTAGGACAACGCGGGCGGAATCTCCTGACGGCCCGAAAAGAAATATATTCCACCCGATCGCTGTGTTTAGAGTGATTGATATTATACCAACCATATCAGAGGCCTATTAGGTGTGCTATTAGGCGGTTCGAAAACTCTGACACCAGGAATCATTGGATCTATCGACTTGAAATCCAAAAGAGAGAAGAAGACTAATCTATCGATAGTTCTTTAGCGACAACACTACGTACAGTGAAAAAAAAAAGGTTATTTATTTTCCTGCTGTGGTATTCTGCATTTTACTTCATTTTGCAGAGCGGAAAGTTTTTCACGAACGTGTTTGAATCTATATCACTATCACTACATAGTATAAAACAAAGTCGTTTGCTATATCCCTATGTATGCATAAATCTTTAAAACTACGCAACGTATTTTGATGCGGTTTCTTTTAATGGATAGAGTAATTCAAGAGGAAGGTTTATATGTATAATACTTGCATAATATAGTAGAGAAACACTGATAATTTCAGTCTATACTAATATTATAAAGAGGAAATATTTGTATTTTTGAGTGTGTATGTATGTTTGTAACGAAGAAACTCAATAACTTTTAAAAATTCTTTCACGACTTACGATACAAAATGACCATTTTGATCAGACAATTAAAATTTGTATGGAAAACATTTTTTTTGTTATCACTTCCTGAAAAAATACCAGCCGATAGTTGTTCAGATTCGTTGACTGATCAACCCCTATCAGTTTGCGGGACGCTCTCCCTTACACCCCTTATAAAAGTAGGTATACATAAGTTGAAAATATTCATTTGTACATACATACACATAAACACGCTTTTATCCCTGAGTTGCGGAGGTCAGATGACAGTCGCTCTGTGTAAAAACCAGTACCCTCGTTCACATACCGACCCCAAAAAATACGGGATGAGGCTAGGGATATGATATTATCTTTCTAACCCATAATCAATTCATCAATTGTGTTTATAGTAAAATCTCTACTCTATGAATATGCCCTTACATTACAATGAAACCATGAAACTCATACACTACACAATACACACACATTCCCACTTACACGCATACTTAGCCTATCTTATGTTTATTGTTTGTTTGTTTACTACCCTATTTTGTAAATTTAATATGATGAACTCTGTTATTGGATATATAAGTTTTTAAGATTACTGTTTGTAATAGTGTAATAATTTCTGTTGGGTTCACAATAAAGAAAATTAAATTAAGTGTAAAAGTAGGTATGCTCATGTTAAAAACATTTCTTTTGTTTGTTTATTGCATACATACATACATAAATCACGCCTTTAGCCCTTACGGGGTAGGCAGAGCGTTTAACGCCTCTTAAAAGGCGCTTTCGCCACGTCTGACTAAAATTGAGGGCAATTTTAGATTGTAATATGTATTGCTTTAGTGACAGGTTGTCAGCCCATCGCCTAACTTACAATACACTGTAACCCTCGAGTCCCTTTTGCTGACTTCAACAGCATACCCGGGAGGAAGGGCAGCTGGAACATTCTATGTTTTTCTATCTCTCCCAGTCCAGCATGGAAGAATTGTTTATTGCATCGTGGTTGATTTAAAAGATTCATTATCCTAGTTTGAGTTTGTCTCTGAATTACTTCGCCACGCTTTGACGAGAGAAGACACGAAAATGCAAATCAGCATCATAATTCCCTTGCTTTTATCCTATTATTTGGTGTCGGCGCAGTATGTTTTCTTCTTCCATTCATCCCTATCAGCCAAGAAAACGCAAATCAAATCAAATTCATTTATTTGTCATCTTAGGTTACCAAGGTGGTGGTGTAATATTGTTTAGTACCTCTTAGATGTACTTTTATAGCATACGAACATATTAAGGACCGTAATTATAATCAAGTCTCAAGACTGACAGCGGGTTTGAGTTTGTATCAGAAATGACATTTCAGTACAAAATGGCCTGTCAAATCCAAACTTAATATTGCTCTCAATCTTGAGATCGCTTTATAAATACGAGCCTTAGTAGGTAAGTAGTAAGTAAATAACGTATTTATCAAGTAGGTATGTTACCTCAAAACTCCGGCACATATAAACCGATTTGAAAAGATCTTTATTTCCATGCTGGACTAGGAACGAGAGAAAAACATAGAATTTGCCAGCTGCATTTCCTTCTGGGCATGCTGTAAAAACCAGCTAAGGGATCCGACGGTTTCTGTATATTGCAATTTAGGCGAAAGGCTGACAACCTGTTACTACAGCAATGTACCTACAAATCTATCTTTAATAACCCTCAAAACTTTGTCATCAAACATTAGGGATAAAGACGTGATTATATGAAAAAGTCTTTTTTATTTGCATTTACGTCCTAGTACGGTCTAACCTTAATTTCGAATAAATAGTAAATTAACATTAAAGTTGCTTATCAATATTGTGCGAGTCCACTATGATATAAACAACCTGAAATCAAACCGATTTTTGGGTAGATCGGAAGGGAAACATAATTACATTTAAATTAAATTTTAACCTTTTTTATTTAAAGAATTCCTCTTGCGTTCAACCCGCAAGGGATCAAAGCTATTTCATCCGGTTCCAATTAAACATGATGCGGCAGACGAGCCGACTGATTGATCTGTTTTGACTTCTCATTGGATTTTTATACTTTTAATGGGTTATCCCGGTTTCGATACAGCCTGATTCAATGCTAAAAGGGCAAAAGCAACATCGTCAACTTCCTCCGTGGTCTAGTGGCTAGTGCCATTAACTCCTGATCCGGAGGTCCTGGGTACGATTCCCAGGGGGGAAACACAAAGTTGATATTTGAGATTTTATCACTTTGTGAATTTTTCTCCAGTTTGGTTAGGACATTGCAGGCTGAATCACCTGATTGTCCGACAAGAAAAAGATTTCGTGCTTCGGAGGGCACGTTAAGCCGTCGGGCCCGGTCGCTGTCTTTGATAGTGGTCGTTACTCAAACCATGTCAGAGGCCTGATAGTTGTGCTACTCGGCGGTTTAAAAACTCTGACACCAGGGTTCATTGGGTCGGTAGACTCGATACCCACTCGACAGAAGAAGAACATCGTCAAGACTGGAAATATATTCTAATGATGACAGATACAGATTACTTCCATGCTGGGCTGGGAGCAAGAGAAAAACATAGAATGCGCCAGCTGCATCTCCTCCCGGGCATGCTGTAAAAACCAGCTAAGGGATCTGAGGGTTTCTGTATATTGCAATTTAGGCGATAGGCTGACAAGCTGTTACTACAGCAATATACCTACAAATCTAACTTAAATAACCCTCAAAATTTTTGACGACCTTTGGTTAGGTCGTTAACGCACCGCCTACCCCATTAGTGATTATATGTATGTATCTTAAAAGGTAGAGCTTCAACGACCTAATCCAAGCTCGTTCTGCCACGTCTGATAAGTTTTGCGGGTAAAATCGACTTTATCAACAAAAATATAGTTTAAGTAACACTAAACTAAACTTATCTTACGGTAAATAAAAATTATAAATTGAAAATTTCTTTCAATTCACCAGAATGAGGAAGCGTACCCAACAGGCAGATTTGTATATTAATTTTACGTACATACATACATATGATCACGCCATTAGGGATCTAATGGTGTAGGCAGAGCGTAAACGACTTAAACTTACAAAGGTCGTTCGCCACGTCTGACAAAGTTTTAGGGTTATTTAAGATTGATTTGTAGGTATATTACTGTAGTATCAAGTTGTCAGCCCATCGCCTAATTACAATATACTAAAACCTCCGGCTCCCTTAGCTGGTTTTTACAGCATACCAAACTGCCTCCGTGGTCTAGTGGCTAGTGCCATGGACTCCCGATCCGGAGGTCCTGGATTCGATTCCCGGGGGGGAAACACAAAGTTGATATTTGAGAATTTATCACTTTGTGAATTTTTCCCCAGTTTGGTTAGGACATTGCAGGCTGAATCACCTGATTGTCCGAAAAAGAAAAAGATTTCATGCTTCGGAGGGCACGTTAAGCCGTCGGGCCCGGTCGCTGTCTTTGATAGTGGTCGTTACTCAAACCATGTCAGAGGCCTGATAGTTGTGCTACTAGGCGGTTTCAAAACTCTGACACCAGGCTTCATCGGGTCCGTAGACTCGATACCCACTCGACAGAAGAAGAAGAAGAAGACAGCATACCCGGGAGGAAAAACAGCTGGCACATTATATGTTTTTTCTCGCTCCTAGGCTAGCATGAAAACCTAAATATACCCAATAATAATAGCCTATAAAGAAGTATATTTTTTTTTATAAACAAACAACAACCGATAAATAATATTTTGTATTACCAATAGCATTCGCATCCGGATCTGTTTAGAACAGACCCGTTTGAATATCGAACACAAATGGAAAGATAACACATTCGTAAGCAAATAAATTTATCCGCAGACAGCCCGTTTCCGCCTGCTTTTGAAAGGGGCTTATCCAAATAACAAAATAAGATGGGAATAGCTTCCAAAACGAACTGGGAACGATCATCTTCTGTTCTTCTTCTTCTTCTTAGCGAGTGGATTCTCGAGTCGAACAACAACCCTGAAGAACCCGGGTGTCAGTGTTTTCAAAACGCTTAGTAGCACAGCTATTAGGCCTCTGACATATCATCTTCTGTTATAAAAGTTAGACCGCACTACGACGTAGCTGCAGCGCACGGGACACTGCACGACAAATGATTATTTGTATGAAAATGTATGAGAGGTACCGCACTGAAGCAGCACTGGAGCTGCAGCGGAGCGGCGCGGCGCGGCAATATGTCAGGTTCGTACATTTTGTTGCGCAGTGTCGCTGCATTTGGATGTAGTTGCAGCTTAGTGGCGCGACACTGCGCGGCAAATGATTCTTTACCAAAGTACCGCACTGAAGAAGCACTGGAGCTGCAGCGGAGTGACGCGGCAATGTCTAGTTCATACATTTTGATACATTCAGATTTCGTCGCGCAGTGTCGCGCTGCTGCAGTGCCGTGCCGCACCGCTCCGAATCAGCTACGCCATAGTGCGATCGAACCTTTAAGAAGTTTAATCGCTTTTCTTCCATGCACGTCCCTAGGAACTATCTTCAAAAACCTACACGAAACCCTGGGCGGTTATTCTTCTGTCGTGTTGGTATCGAGTCAACCGACCCGATGAACCCTGGTGTCAGAGTTTTTAAAACGCCTAATAGCACAGATAATAGGTCTCTGTCTTGGTTTATGTAACGACCACTATCAAAGACAGCGACCGGAACTTTTTACTTTCAGACAATCAGGTGATTCGGCCTGCTTTGTCCTAACAAAACTGGGGAAAATATCACAAAGTGATAAATTGACAAATGTTAATATTGTGTTCCCGCCAATGCCTCAATAAGAATAATCCTCCATGCTTTCTCCATGAAAGAAAACCAGAATGTGCCATCTACATCTCATCCCGAGCATTCTTTAAACCATCAAAGGATTTCAAGGGTTACAGTCCCTATATTAGTAGCAGTAGCAATATACCTACAAATCTGTCTTGGGTAGCCCTCAAAGCTTTGTCAGATGTGGCGCAACGACTTTTGTTTGGGTCGTTTACACTCTGCCTACCCCATAAGGGATGAAGGCGTGACTGTATGTATGTATGCATGCAGTACCTATATTGTAATTAAGGCCATGGGCTGACAACATGTCACTACAGCAATATACAAATCTATCTTAAACAACCTTTAAAACTTGCCAGTCGTGGCGGTACGAACTTTGTTTGACATTGACGCTCTGCCTACCCTTTAAGGGAAAACAGCGTGATTTATATTACATGTATATTATTTTAAAATAACAAACTGAACATTCTTCCAATCAATTGTCAAAATCGTTTTTTATAATAGTGATATTTTTTACGTCCAAGAAACCATTCAGACCTCTAAAACCTTTTGCGGTCAGTATGTAATTTTTCACTGTTATTCCGCCAATCCTGCTAACAACCTGGCAAGCCACGGTCTAAGTGGCCATTTTTATTGCCAGGAGAAATGAGAAGTGTTGCCAATATTTCATAAACTACCCGTAATATAGGTAGTTTTGAATGAGCGCGACGCCTGGGTGCAAAATGAAATGCAAAACTTGTGTCTTATAACTTTGTGTCTGTGCTGCCACCCGATTATACGGCCATTCTTCCCGTTAATACCGGTTATATACACAGGCGACACTAACTGCGCGCAAGGTTACGCTCAACACGCTGTCAATGCTTTTTGCATTGCCTACAACACACATGCGTCACCATACCACACCTTACGCTATACGCTTACTGGCAGAGGGATGCGCCGACGTAGAGTTTATCGCTACGCGCGCGTTATTGGCAATGCAAAAACCATTGACAGCGTGTTGAGCACAACCTTGCGCGCAGTAAGTTTTTTTTTAAACATCGTTTTACGGCTCTGGAAACTTAGTCCTTTTGAGCCAGAATTTCTCTAGAAATTCTACTTTATTTCTTCCTTCACTTCAAAATTATCTTAATACTCATCTTGTGAATAAAATTATCATATATCACCCATTGTATTGATGATGAAAGTGTATAGTGGCTTGTAAAAAAAATATGTTGACAATATTTCTTTAAGTGTGGATGGGACTTTAATGTTGTCGTTGTCAAACAAGCGCAGTAAGTGACGCCTTTGTGTTGCTGCCCTAAAAAAATACTCGCATAGGTACATTGATACAAACAAATACGGCGGTGAAAACAAATACAATATTTTTCAGCGGACATTGGCAATCCAGGAAAAGAACGCTGGATTGTTTCACCTTTTCATTGAGACCGCTATTTCAGAAGGCTTTGCATAAACCCTTCGGGAAAAGCCCTAGGTTCAATTTGACCGCTACAGTCCGTTTTGATGAAGGCAATCGGTCGCGGTACTTTGATTTATGAATTCAGTAAAAGGGAAAAATCACGGGTTAATATGGTCATCATCTCCCTAGCCTTATTATGTATCTCACGGGGTCGGCTAGCTAATCTAAGTGATTGAACGAGGGTTTTTACACAGAGCGACTGCCATCTGACCTTTGCAACCCATTAGGGTA
The DNA here is from genome assembly GCA_949820665.1 of Scrobipalpa costella. Lineage (NCBI taxonomy): Eukaryota > Metazoa > Arthropoda > Insecta > Lepidoptera > Gelechiidae > Scrobipalpa > Scrobipalpa costella. The sequence goes on from OX463315.1 coordinate 1,024,523, forward strand.
ACCAGACCCAATCCTGGATTAGGTCAGAGTTTTCAAGCCGCCAATGCTTAGCACTGGCCTCTGATATGGCTGAACGACTAATATCTAGTCGGGCAGCGGAGGGAAACTGTGCCCGAGTCTGAAGAAATGCCGGAGCAGGCCTCCAGGTCAGGCTCGTCTCCCTCGCGTCGCCTGGTTGTAAGACTGAGCCGCCGCGCGCTGCGTGACGAGCTGCTCCGTGCGGCGCGGGTTCGACGTGACGTCACCACGGCTGGCCTGGGGCTTCAAGTACATGACCCTCGGCCGATGTACTTTAATGAAAGGCTCACGAAGGTGAACAGAGTCCTTCTTGCTAAAGCACGCGCAGCGCGAAAAGTCCTCAACTGGAGATACGTCTGGTCTAAGGATGGCAAGATCTATGCTAAACAAAGCGATTTGCCTGGTTGCCCCGTACACCGCCTACGTGACGAAAGCGACTTGGAACGTGTTTTTGGAAAATTTCGTAATGACACTACTAAATAATAGCGTTTTTCGGATATGCATGAGTTATTATATTGTAATTTTCACTATTACACTTTTTTCCACTCTGTTTTATAGCACAAATTATTCTTTTGATGCATGGTTAATCAGTATATTTTACGAAAAACGCGGAATGATAACCATCCGATTAGTCGAAGTTAAAATACTTTGTTTTACACTAGCGATTCACTATGTAATTTCATGGAAAACTTGTATAAATTATATTATTCAGCTTGCTACTTTGTATTTGAATGGTTGTGCCACTTCAAATATATATTTTTATCCGGATTTTTTTGTTTTTGAAAATGTATTGCGGCACGTTGTAACGCGCTCAATGCCGGCCCACGCGGTACTGCTACTTGTTTACATTGTTCCCGGTTTTCCGTCCCAGTGCAGTTGCACCATGCTGTCGCGCTACCCACATACTTTTTATAAAACGGTCCACTTTTACATAAAATCAAACTCATACTTTGCAATAGCATATAATTTATTTATTGTCATTTATATTACTAATACAATGTCTTTATACATTTTTTTATTTTGTTTGACTTATTTATTTATGGTAAATTTATGTACTATACTAGAAAATATCTGCTTATCAACATACTTTTTTACACAAAAGACTTACACACCCTGCCAATACCGGCGCATTTTTTGGGTGGCCTAGCACTATTAGTTTTTACCCATACTAAAGTCAGAGGTACAGTCAAAAGCAAAACACGTTGGAGAACGAAGTACTGGTCTTTGAAATGTTTTTATATTGTACTTATGTCATGTAATACTACTATGAGCTATATGAATAAAGCAGTATGTGCATCTCTCACTACACTTCTAAAGCGCACGGTTACATATACGATTCTTGTTTTCTACCATGGCTAGCACAAAACATTTTAAAGTAGGATTACTTAACGTAGGTTCGCTGGGCACTAAACATACAGACTTTCAAGCGGCTGTACTTCGGGAATCGTTCGATATATTTGCTATAAATGAAACCTGGCTAGTAGCTGGTGAAGAAGCTAAAGCCCCTAATGTTCCATCGTATAAACTTCGCCACTCGCCTCGCTCGCATGGCTTGCGTCAGTGTGGCGGTGGCGTTGGATTCTACATAAAACAAGGTATCACAGTGCGTACATGTCCACATCCAACCATTCACGGTGCGGTTGAACAAATGTGGATAAGATACAACACAAAAACAGTACGTTTCATTATTGGTACGGCGTATAGACCGTCTTGGGTAAATGTTGAGACTTTTCTTGATGCGCTCACAGAATCAATAACATCATTTCGAAATTATGATTACATAATCCTGGTTGGTGATTTCAATATTGATCTGTTGGTACCTACTGAATATGACACCAGGCGATTTAACCAATTCTTGCAGTACTCTGATCTAACCAATTATGTTACTGAACCGACTCATTTCACATCTCATAGTGCTAAACTGATTGATGTATTTTGTACAAACGCTAGCTTGAGTAACTGTAAAGTCAATCATATTATTGGACTCGGTGGGCATGCCATTATAACGGCAGAACTTAAAATTAAGAAACCTGTTATACCTAATAAAACAATAATCTATCGTCCAATCAAGGATATTAATATTGCGTCATTTAATATAGACCTGGAGTCCATTGATTGGGAATGCATACTACAAATTGAGGATGTAAATGAGATGGTCAGGTTGTTGAGTATTAATATTCTGGCCTTGTTTGATAGAAATGCGCCTGAAAAGTCAATAGTTATTAAAAACAAGACTATACCATGGCTAACCAGTAATATTCTGTTCATGATGCATTTACGCGACGAGGCACATAAACGATACAAAAGGTCGCAGCTTGACGCTCATAGGAAGGAATATAAGGACCTTAAAAATCTGGTGACTAGTAGTATCTACTTTGAAAGGACAGCTTACTTCAATCAAAATATCAACAATAATATAAATAATCCAACAACTCTTTGGAAAAATCTTAAATCTGATGTGCTACCTGATTTTAAAACAGATTGTGCTCTCCCTGAACATTTCGGTGACCCGGACAGAATTAACGATCATTTTCTTAATGTGCCCGGCGATGATATAATTTCTATATCGCACTTAACCTATTACGAGTTCTCTAGGTATGGATCAACTGTTTTCCAGTTACAACCAACAAGTGACTACGCAGTAGGTAAAATTATTACCTCTCTCAAGTCTAAAGCTACAGGTTTGGATGGCATAAATCTCGACATGATTATTCTCACTTTGCCCCGCACGCTTAATATAATAACTGCGATCATTAACCGTTCTTTATCTTCGTCAATATTCCCTCAGTTATGGAAAGCAGCACTTATCCGCCCTACACCCAAAAAGAATAACCCAACAGAAATCAAGGATCTTCGGCCTATAAGTATACTGCCCTTCCTTTCCAAGATATTGGAAAAAGTTGTTTACCAACAAGTGTCCAATTATTGTGAGCGAAATGGAATCCTTCCTGACATTCAGTCGGGTTTTAGAAAAGGGCGTGGTACCAATACGGCTCTGCTGGACGTTGTTGATAATCTCCTAGCAGCTATGGATAGTGGTAAAAGTAGTATTCTTACTTTGTTAGATTTTAGTCGTGCGTTCGATACCTTGAATGTTACACTCCTTCTATCTAAGCTCTCGTATTATGGATTCGGTCCATCTGCAGTTGCCTGGTTTAACAGCTATCTTACCTCACGTAATCAGCAAGTGGTCATTGATAGGACAGACGGCTCAAAGCTGGTATCTGCCTCAAAGCCTGTATTTAGAGGAGTGCCCCAAGGATCCATTTTGGGTCCTCTTTTGTTCATAATTTACAGTGCCGACATTGCCGACTGTATCTCATCTTGCAAATTCCATCTGTATGCAGATGATGTACAAGTCTATTTATCTTTCAATCCAGGTAGCTGCGGAGAGGCGCTTGAGGCCATGAATCGTGATCTTGGTCGTGTCAGTGATTGGTCTAAACGAAACTTGCTAGTACTGAATGCTTTAAAATCTAAATTTATGGTAATTGGCACTGAACAGAAAATTGAAATTGTAAGGCAGTATAACCCAATCGTTCTGGTAGACGGTGAACCCATCGCAGAAGTGAATACCGCCCGTAATCTGGGTGTGTTGATGGACTGCCGCCTTCGGTTCCATGACCATGTGCTCGAACTTGTGCGTAGTTGCTTCTACCGGCTGAGAGTTCTGTACCAAATTCGACCATACTTGAGTACGGATATGCGAATTAGGCTTTGCGAGACTTTAGTATTATCTAAATTAAATCACTGTCTCGTTGTGTATGGTCCATGTTTATTAAAAAAATCACTTGTACTTGTACAACGTGTACAAAATGCCTGCGCCCGATATTGCTTCAACATACCACCGCGAACTCACGTAACGCCATTTTGCAACAAAGCCAATATTTTGAAAATGGAAGGTAGAATAAAACTACACTTGGCTAATCTGCTGTTTGATGTTATGAAGTTTGGTCAGCCACAGTATCTTCATAATAAACTTAAATGGAGATATTCGTCACATCGATACAAGCCACGCACATGCTCTGACGTATTTTCCATCCCTCACCACAAAACTGCTCTTTTTCGAGGGTCTTTCAGGTATGCGGCTTCAAAATGCTGGAACGATATTCCTCCTCCTTTACGAAGTATTAAATATAAGATAACGTTTAAAAAGGAATATCGTAAATACCTCATTTCAACACAACGCTCAAATACTTGAAATACCCTCGATAGTTTCATACGTAATGTATTTTTATTATTATTATTATTTTTTCTTTTTATTTTATACACACTATTATTGGCATATACCCACTATTACTCACACTTAGTATATTTTATCTTATTTATCATCTTTAGATATAATAATATATTGCTTATATATATATTTACTTATAATTACAAAATGGGTTAGTTTCCCAAACTGCGCGCACAGTTAATTTGGTACTGGCAGAATATCAGCGCTGTAGTATTAAACTACAGCACAATGCTGAGTCAGCGCCAAGTTGACTGACACAATGTGGACAGTGTGGTACACTGGCACTGTTGTTTTTGTATGTTACATATTAAGTTTGTTTTGTATTTTTGTCATGTTACGTTTGTTAATGTTAAGTTCGTTATATTATTGTCCTCATTGTTCCTTATTGTAACTTTTTCTCTTGTCTGTACCATTTCCTGTATCTGTTTTGTGTCAGTCAATAAAAGCTTTAATCAATCAATCAATCAATCAATCAATCTACGGTATGAAACGATATTAACCGGAACCAACTTGCCTTCCGAAGCACGGAAAAAGCGCCGAATAAACGTACATATAAAATTCGAAAACCGAAAAACACATTGGTACGTGGTGGGATTCGAACCACGACCTCCCGCTCAGGAGGCAGCGGCCCTATCCACTACACCATCGGGCTCTACACTCAAGGGTTAATATGGTGAAAGTGATATAATAAAAATCCTGTGTAAAGCCGTTTAATAGCAGCATTAAATCTGCTTCATCTTTTTGAAAGAAGTGCTGTTTTCGGTGGAACAGTCGCCATCTCTCCCGGTTCAATGTCTTCCACTCTGTGGTCACATTTTGGTGACAGATATACTATTTTGAAAACCAATATAATTATTTGGTGATCAATATAATTTTTTTTCTTCCATGCTGGACTGGGAGAGATAGAAAAACATAGAATGTTCCAGTTGCCCTTCCTCCCGGGCATGCTGTAGAAGACAGCCAAAGGGACCCGAGGGTTGCAGTGTATTGTAATTTAGGCGATGGGCTGACAACCTGTCACTACACATTAGCAATACACATTACAATCTAAAATTGCCCTCAATTTTTGTCAGACGCGGCGAAAGCGCCTTTTACGAGGCGTTTAACGCTCTGCCTACCCCGTAAGGGATAAAGGCGTGATTTTATGTATGTATGTATGTATGTCAATATAATTTTCTTATGGCAATACACATTACAATCTAAAATTACCCTCAATTATTGTCAGACGCGGCGAAAGCGCCTTTTACGAGGCGTTTAACGCTCTGCCTACCCCGTAAGGGATAAAGGCGTGATTTTATGTATGTATGTATGTATAATTTTCTGGTGATCATAGATAAATATTTTCGGTGAACGTTTCGCAATTTTTTGGTGATTACAGTTTGGTTACAACTGGTTTGGTACTATTTTGGAAACCAATGTTACTTATTTGTGATCAATTTGCAGTATAATGGGAAATGCTAATTGTGCGGTAGTCTAGGTACGATGGAGCAGTCACCATCGCTCCCGGTACAAAGTCTTCCGAATTGCCAATCCGCCTGGCATAGGTGGTGATTATGGATAATAGCCATTTAATTAGGGAAAATCCATGACTATGACTGACTAGCCGGTGAATGTGTGGGTAGGTATACAATTCACTTAAACACAATGATATTTTTAGACAATCCTCTTACGACAGCGTCTCGCAAACTAATAGGGGTTGCTCAGTCAACGAAACTGAACATCCATGAGAAGATTTTTTTTCCGGATGTGAAACAGAAAATTTGGTTTTCCGTACAAATTGTCAAAACGAGGTGATTTTGTATGGAAAGGTATATTTTTCAAATTTCTTGTAAGAATTTTCTGGTGTTGTTCAGTTTTGTTGACTTAGAAACCCCTATCAGTTTGTGGGACGCTGTCCCTTACACCCGGTATACTATGGACACTTATAAATAGTTGAAAGTGAGGGTGATGGAGTCAAAGAACGACATTAAGTCAGGAAACGTAACCTGATTTGACAGCAACCAAGTTTCTTTTGTTTTTTTTACTCTAGAAACTAGGTTAGGGATGACCGTGACAGAATCAAGGATGGAGCGAGCTCACCCAGAAGATGCCTTTTATGATACTGGCAATCTCACGCACCGACGGAATACAGTATGCTGTTTGGCGGCGGACTCCGGTGAGAGGATGGTAGCGAGGCAGGCTGCCCCTTGCGCAGCCTACCACCGCTTTGTTGGGATCGTTCAGCCGGACTTATTCACAGATAAGCCTGTGTTACCGTTGCCTGGGGTGGACCATTAGGAGGTTAATCCCGTACTCAAAAACACAGGAAACATCTTCGACCACCAACCACTTCATCCTTTCTATCTATAGGCACAAAAGGCTTAACTAAACAAAACCTTCTTACCTTCAGGACACATTAGTCTTTATTATTATTAACACGTTGCACGCCTCATTTATAACCCCTCAACTGCGGGTATATTATTTCCATGGCGTCCGTTTATTGTGTCGCATAGATCGTCGCGCCGCAGGTTGTTATTTATTTCTGACTCATTTCACAAGGCTGTACACACGGGTGTAGTGGTTGACAAACTTGTGAATATTCTACTTTTAGTTGCATGAAAAAAGAAATGCGCATCGCGCGCTCTTTTTATGTTTCAGACACACAGATGTAAAGTTTGTCGAACGTTGTGCAGATATTGTGTTCAAAAAGAAAGAAAATCGAAATATTCTCTATATAAAATCATAGTAAATAATTACCCGCAGAGAACTAAAAATCACAGATTAGTTGAAACATAGGCGTTTTAGGCCATCAAAACTTTACCTTGTTTATAATTGGTAATTTTTTATCTTCATTAAATCCTTCGCAAATCATTCACTTTTGACGTACCTGTGAAAAAAGAAAATCAAGTCAGTTGAAGTCGCAAAAATTATGTTCTACTGAGCAGAATTTGATCACATTTTGGTAACAGATATTCGATTTTGGAAATAATTAAATACTTAACTTTTATTGGTATGAGTATACAATACGGTATTTACAATAACTTAATAAAAAAAAAACAATTATTTGGTAATTTATAACTTTATAGGATCATTGATGAACATTTTGGTGACCGTTATTCAAATTTTTCGTAATAACCGTTTGGTAACAAGTGCTTTGGTACTATTTTGCTACTATTTGGGTTAAATGATTTCGGCTAAAGGAATTGTTTCCATGCCTAGACTCTTTAGAAAAAAAAAGTAGTTCTGGGACCCACACATCCGTGTGTCAATGAAAAGGGGTTGAATTCGGCGTGTTGGGGATCAGGGGAAGAAAAAAATGAGCTTCAGTGGTCACATTTCAACTAGACTAAATCAAGTGGCCACTTTTCCCGAGCTTTTTTTCTCTGACCCCTCTGACCTGAGAAGGGGTTGAATTATGTAGTCGGCTTGGCTGTTATATTTGGGCATTTAATGGAAATTCGAGGTTTTGTTATTGACAATCATAATGTTAATTATAATATTTGGGTTATATATATATAATACATACAAATATATAATCACGCCTTTATCCCTAGTGGGGTAGGCAGAGCGTAAACGATTTGGGTTATATCGTTATAAAAAATATGATAATTTAGTAGAAGGTGATTCCTCCCGGCAAATGGTTGTTTTTAAGAGCTTATTTCTCCTAAACGTTGGAATTTTTCTCGTTGGAAAATTCTTCAAAAATATACATCTATGAAATTAGTTCTTGGCCTGCAACATTTCAGAAGAACCTTTGCTAAAAATAACTGGAAGTAAAGCTAATTTTATAAGTAAATTTAATATTCCTTCTAAACAATTATTTCTAAGCGCTTTTACGGTTCCTTTCTGGATGGATAAACATTTCTGATTCTGATTCTGAATTATCCGTATTATGTTTATCTAAAATCGCAAAATAGTTTTTAGTAATCTGACTCGTAGTTTTTATGGAATTCGCATATTTGTGCGTGTTGGAGACATTTTTGACGCGGCCTCGGACGTAACCGCCACGCGCCGTAGCGCGCGCTGATTTAAACGGCATTACAGGCAATGCATTAAACGGTCTGCCTACCCCATTAGGGATAAAGGCTAATATGTATGTATGTTGCATATCTTGTAATCTACCTGCTCATCTGCCGGCAGAATACACCTTAACAGGTCGCTGTTGGACTCGAAAATCCACTCACTAAGGAGAAGAAGTGATTGATCGTGGTTTTCCCATTATTCTATTACCGGCTAAATGTACTTTTAATTCAAAGTATTAGACCGATCATCATCATCATCTTCCTAGCCTTATCCCGTATCTCACGGGGTCGGCTACCTACTCTAGGGGACTGAACGAGGGTACTGGTTTTTACACAGAGCGACTGCCATCTGACCTCCGCAACCAAGAAGGGAAACCAGACCCAATCCTAGATTAGGTCAGAGTTTTCAAGCCGCCAATGCTTAGCACTGGTCTCTGATAAGGCTTAACGACTAATAGCTACGGTATTAATCGGGACCAGCGGCTTAACATGCCTTCCGAAGCACGGAAAAAGCGCCGAATAAACGTACATAATAAATTCGAAAACCGAAAAGCACATTGGTACGTGGTGGGATTCGAACCACGACCTCCCGCTCAGGCGGCAGCGGCCCTATCCACTACACCATCGGGCTCAAAGTATTAGACCCAGAAGTCAGAATCCCAAACATTAGAGCAAGGAACGTAATAATAAGTTTTGCTTCGTAGGAAACTTAATACATTTCAATGTGATCCGGCTTTCAACAAACTATACTATCTCAAATTCTCAATACCCAAATCCTATGAAAAGATTCTCTACCCTCGTATCTGAAGCGGGTTCTATCTGTTACGCACCATCGGATAAGAGGATACTTACGTACAGTGGCGCCGCCGCTTAAACTTAAAAAAATACGCGTTACACATTAACATACATACATACATATAATCACGATATGTATGTATGAGAGCCCGATGGTGTAGTGGATAGGGCCGCTGCCTCCTGAGCGGGAGGTCGTGGTTCGAATCCCACCACGTACCAATGTGTTTTTCGGTTTTCGAATTTCATATGTACGTTTATTCGGCGCTTTTTCCGTGCTTCGGAAGGCACGTTAAGCCGTTGGTCCCGGTTAATATCGTTTAATACCGTAGATATTAGTCGTTAAGCCATATCAGAGGCCAGTGCTAAGCATTGGCGGCTTGAAAACTCTGACCTAATCTAGGATTGGGTCTGGTTTCCCTTCTGGGTTGCGGAGGTCAGATGGCAGTCGCTCTGTGTAAAAACCAGTACCCTCGTTCAATCACCTAGATTAGGTAGCCGTCCCCGTAAGATACGGGATAAGGCTAGGGAGATGATGATGTATGTATGCATGTTAGTGGGGTAGGCAGAGCGTAAACGACCTAAACAAAGGTCGTCCCGCCACGTCTGACAAAGTTTTTAGGGTTATTTAAGATAGAATTCTAGGTATATTGCTGTAGTGACGGGTTGTCAGCCCATCGCCTAAATTACAATATACTGAAACCCTTGGATCCCTTAGCTGGATTTTACAGCATGCCGGGGAGAAAATGCAGCTAGCACATTCTATGTTTTTCTCTCGCTCCCAGACCAGCATGGAAGGTACTAACTAGGCAATATTTATTATTCTGTGCCGTACGTAACCTCGAATTGTGATCGTGTCGTTGTCGATCGTTGGACTGGGAGCGATAGAAAAACATAGAATGTGCCAGCTACATTTCCTCCTGGGCAAGCTGTAAAAACCAGCTAAGGGTTCCGAGGGTTTTAGTATATAACAATTTAGGCGATAGGCTGACAACCTATCACAAATCGAACATAAATAACCCTCAAAACTTTGACAGACGTGGCGGAACGACCTTTGTTTAGGTCGTTTACGCTCTGCCTACCCCATTAGGGATAAAGGCGTGATTATGTGTATGTGTGTGTGTGTGTGTGTGTGTATGACAAAAAAATTAGGGCAATTTTAGATTGTAATTTGTATTGCTAGTGACAGTTTGTCAGCCCATCGCCTAAATTATAATATACTGTAACCCTTGAGTCCCTTTTGCTGACTTCTACAGCTTGCCCGGGAGGAAGGGCAGCTGGAACATTCTATGTTTTTCTATCTCTCCCAGTCCAGCATGGAAGAATGCCTGGCAATTTTGAGGTTTTTATTTTAGCGATTATTGCCCTTTTTTTCTGTATACTTCTTTTCACTTGTGTATCTTAAAAAATATTTAAGTAGGCGCTTGTTACCCTAAGTCAACCCAAAAGCCACAAGCTTGGAGTGAAATCCGAATCTTGATATAATATATTTCATGCTTTTGATATATATTTGCCCTCGTGTTTGCATAGGGAATATCAAATTATACGTTTCAGGGAACGATATTTTTATGTAATATAAGAAGGTAATATAATAAAGGTTTGGTTCCAGGATGGTTTCAAGACATGTACCTGTCTGTTGTATTGAGTTAAAACATTGATGACAAACACGAGTTTAGATTTTCCAGCTAAAACTAAAATTAAAATATATTTGTCACTTTCAGACTTACAACATTAGAAAAGGACAGAAGACCTATTCTCTAAGGTTTTTGATTGATAGTCCGTGGTTATAAAGGTGGTCATAAGCGTTATCTGTCATTTTGATCCTCATATGAAATGGCGGATAAAATTGACAGAAATACTGGGGAAACGTGCAAAAACGCGTCAAAATCTAGCGGACAAAGTCTAAAACCATAGAGTGTAAATCTGTCTGTCGTTTTCAATTTTATTATTTTGAAAGTGACAGATAGATTTTAAATTTAGTTTTTGCCAGTGGTATCTAGATTCGAATAATACCTATTTATATTATTGAATCTTTATTCGTGTCTCCAAACTAGAAGGGTGAACCCTTCTTTTCTCTTTTTACTGAAGTCTTTGTCATTTATATAAGGCAGTTTGTTTTACCTGGCTGTAGCTGGCTTTGGATAGGAATGAAATATTTGCATACATACATACATATAATCACGCCTTTATCCCTAATGGGGTAGGCAGAGCGTAAATGACCTAAACAAAGGTCGTTCCGCCACGTCTGACAAAGTTTTGAGGGTTATTTAAGATAGATTTATATTGCTGTAGTGACAGGTTGTCAGCCCATCGCCTAAATTACAATATACTGAAACCCTCGGATCCCTTAGCTGACTATTACAGCATGCCCGGGAGGAAATGCAGCTGGCTTATTCTATGTTTGTCTCTCGCTCCCAGTCCAGCATGGAAGTAATAAAATATTTGTACATTGAATTATTATGAAAGTGACTCTGTCTGTTTGCTTATTACGGTGAAGTCCAAACAGCTGTTTTTTTTTAAATAAATATTTATAGAATATCCTAACTAAAGATAAATGCGAACATAGGATGGTACTTACTAAATAAATTTTGAGTAGGTATTTGTAAAAATAAAATATAATGTTAAGGTCCGCGTTGAAGGGAAAATTAAAAAAAAAAAACTAATATTAAAATAATAAGCATTGTTATTTTCTGGTTTCCTTAGGGCCGTATTTGTAGTCAGGTCTCAAGAGTGACAGCGAGTTTGAGTTTGGATCAGAAATATCATTTCAGTACAATCTGGCCCGTCAAATCTTTTTTTCTTCCATGCTGGACTGGAAGTGATAGAAAAACATAGAATGTGCCAGCTGCATCACCTCCAGAGCATGCTGTAAAAACCAGCTAATGGATTCGAGGGTAATAGTATATTACAATTTTAGGCGATGGGCTGACAACCTGTCACTATAGCAATATACGTCATGATCATCTGTAATAACCCTCAAAACTTGTCAGACGTGGCGGAACGACCTTTGCTTAGGTCGTTTACGCTCTGCCTACCCCATTAGGGATAAAGGCGTGATTATATGTATGTATGTATGCAAATCCATACTTAATATTGCTCTCAAGTTTGAGATCGCTTTAAAATTACGAGCCTTAAATACTAAATATGATATTGATATCCGAAACGTCATAATTCGCTCCAAAACCAGAATAGCTGATGTAACCCGCGCAGCGGCAAAACTAAAGTGGGACTGGGCAGGTCACGTGTGTCGTATTCCAGGTGAATTATGGTCCGAGATTACCACAGAGTGGATGCCCAGAAGAAACAGACGGCGGCGTGGCCGGCCCAGGCGGCGATGGAAGGATGAGGTCGATGCCTTCCTCAAAAATTGTCCGGAAGAAACACAGCCATCTTATCTTCCATGCTGGACTGGGAGTGAGAGAAAGACATAGAATGTGCCAGCTGCATTTCCTCCCGAGCATGCTGTAAAAACCAGCTAATTGATCTGAGGGTTTCAGTATATTGTAATTTAGGCGATGGGCTGACAACCTGTCACTACAGCAATATACGTACAAATCTTTCTTGAATGGCTCTCAAGACTTTGCCAGACGCGGCGGAACGGCCTTTGTTTAGGTCGTTTACGCTCTGCCTACCCCATTAGGGATAAAGGCGTGATTATATATTATGTATGTTTTAAGAAGCACAGAATGGGGAGTCGTGCAGAGACCGGAGGGAGCCCTTTGCCCAGCAGTGGTACACTTACGGCTAAATAAGATAAGATATTGATGTAAATTTTGGCTGGAATCCAAATTAACACATGTGCGGTGTCCCCACAGTTTTTCCAAATGAGTCATTCTTAATTTAGAATCATGATCACTCTATATTTTTCAGACAAATACAGAAGCCCTATGTATAATTATTTATTTCTTTCAAGTATGTATTATTTATTTATTCCATGCTGGACAGGGAGCGAGAGAAAAACATAGAATGTGTCAGCTGCATCTCCTCCCGGGCACGCTGTAAAAACCAGCTAAGAGATCCGAGGGTTTCTGTATATTGCAATTTAGGCGATGGGCTAACAAACTGTAACTACAGCAATATACTTACAAATCTATCTTAAAAAACCTTCAAACTTTGTCAGACATGGCGGAACGACCTTTGTTTGTGTCGTTCACGCTCTGCCTTCCCCATTAAGGATAAAAGCATTATTCTATGTATGTATGGATGTATTATTTATTTTGTATCGGATTTCCTTAGTTGAGTTTTAAAACTCCATAGAAAAGACGTATTCTAACTAAGCATCAGAAGGTTTTTTAATCAACAAAATTATAGAAAACATTCCCTGTATTTATTCTAACAGCCTCCGTGGTCTAGTGGCTAGTGCCATAGACTCCCGATCCGGAGGTCACGGGTTCGATTCCCAGGGGGGAAACACGAAAGTTGATATTTGAGAATTTATCAATTTGTGAATTTTTCCCCAGTTTGGTTAGGACATTGCAGGCTGAATCACCTGATTGTCCGAAAAGAAAAAGATGTCCTGCTTCGGAGGGCACATTAAGCCGTCGGTCCCGGTCGCTGTCTTTGATAGTGGTCGTTACTCGAACCATGTTAGAGGCCTGATAGTTGTGCTACTAGGCGGTTTTAAAACTCTGACACCAGGGTTCATCGGGTCGATAGACTCGATTCCCACTCGACAGAAGAAGATTTATTCTTGGATCTTTATTTGTGTCTCCAAATTCGAAGGGGCAGGTTCAGACGTTGTCGTTTATAATGCAGTTTGTTAACCGTTAGAACGTCTGCGATGAAATAAACGACCTCCTAGACAGAGGGACAATTTCACACTATTATATAATATACAGGATGTTACTCCTCCCAACCAATTTTTGGTGACGGCGGCCAACCTAAGAGTTTAACCATCTGCACGGGACTTGTTTTTAGTGCCCAAGTGTTTGCGCAACACACAAGTGCACCCTCTATTCCTTCAATCTCTTTTCCTGATGGGACAGACTGACTGACACGAACCGACATAAATCAGGCGCAGGATCGACTATTTATATGCCCATCCGACAGCATGGATCAGCTTACTTTCGGACAATCAGGTGATCAGCCTACAATGTCCTAACCAAACTGGAAACAACAACACAAAGTCATTCTACCCCGCCGGGAATCGAGCCTGGGACCTCCGGGTCGTGAGCGCATGGCTCAGACCGCTAGACCACAGGGTTGTTACATCATTATTGCGTATCAAGTACTCGTGAATGACTATTAACTAACTTTAACTGCGTCCGTGGTCTAGTGGCTAGTGCCCTGGACTCCTAATACGGAGGTCCTGGGTTCAATTCCCAGGGGGGAACACAAAGTGGATATTTGAGAATTTATCACATTGTGATTTAATCCCCAGTTTGGTTAGAACATTGCAGGCTGAATCACCTGATTGTCCGAAAAAGAAAAAGATTTCGTGCTTCGGAGAGCACGTTAAGCCGTCGGTCCCGGTCGCTGTCTTTGATAGTGGTCGTTACTCAAACTATGCCAGAGGCCTGACAGTTGTGCTACTAGGCGGTTTAAAAACTCTGACACCAGGGTTCATCGGGTCGATACCCACTCTAAAGAAGAAGAAGAATATGGATGGAAAAGTTAATAATTTTGTCACTTCCTGCAAGAATTTCTAGGTGAAAGTTGTTCACTGTCGTTGGCTGAGCAACCCGTATCAGTTTGTGGGACGCTGTCCCTTACCCCCCGTATTTTTACACCCTGTGTTACCAAAATGCCTATTTGCCTTAGGCCGGTGTTCTATTACTTGTGATAAATGCTTCCGCCGACAGGGGGCGTGAGCGACGCGGATATAAATGGTCTCTGTATTATTATTCGGTGATATAAAGGCTGATACATCAAAGGCTGATTCCTCCATGCTGGCCTGGGAGCGACAGAAAAACAAATTTATATATTTATTTATTATTCATAACATACAGACAAACATAAACTTATACAGCTTAGCACCATTAAACCAAGTATCGGTTTGTCTTGGTGCTGCACAATCCTCTATTAACTAATATCTTAAAAACTTAAACAAACTAAATTATCTATTTCTTCCATGCTGGACTGGGAGAGATAGAAAAACATAGAATGTTCCAGCTGTCCTTCCTCCCGGGCATGCTGTAGAAGTCAGCAAAAGGGACTCGAGGGTTACAGTGTATTGTAATTTAGGCGATGGGCTGACAACTTGTCACTATAGCAATACACATTACAATCTAAAATTGCCCTCAATTTTTGTCAGACGTGGCGAAAGCGCCTTTTACGAGGCGTTTGACGCTCTGCCTACCCCGTAAGGGATAAAGGCGTGATTTTATAATATGTAAATTATCTAACATATTTAAACACACAGACAATTCATATTCCATTCCAATTACCGTCGTCGGATTCGGAAGTACACATAAGCTCCCACTCCCACCCGGACGACGGCAGGCACATATATAATAAAGGTTATTCTATGTTTTTTTCTAGCTCCCAGGCCAGCATGGAAGAACATACATATATGTGGGTATGTTGTAAATAAAGGCAAAATCATCCGTCGGGTGATACTCCATCTCACTGTTAGCTCCACCACAGAGTAACTATAATACTACGCTCCACACTTCGTCTTAGCGAGCGGATTCTCGAGTCGAACGATCATGACGACATGGTTTTAGTAACGACCACTATCAAAGACAGCAACCGGGACCGACGGCTTAGCGTGCCCTCTGAAGCACGGAATCCTTTTCTTTTCGGACAATTAGGTGATTCAGCCAGCAATGTCATAACCAAACTACGAAAAACCTCACTAAGTGATAAATTATCAAATATCAACTTTGTGATTCCCCCCTGGGAATCGAACCCTGGACCTCCGGATCGTAAACCAATGGCTCTGACCACTAGACCACGGAGGCAGTTCACAACGCTCCACGCTGATGTATGGCCTCATATATTGAAACGCTGCGTCTCACAGCTTATTTATCTAGAGGTGGCAGGCAACTGCCTCCATGGTCTAGTTGTCAGAGCTATGGGCTCACGACCCGGAGGTCCTAGGTTCGATTTCCAGGGAGAGAACAGAAAGATAATATTTTTTAATTTATCACATTGTTAGATTCTCCCCAGTTCAGTTCGGACAATGCAGGCTTAATCACCTGATTGTCCGAAAAGAAAAAGGATTCCGTGCTTCGGAAGGCACGCTTAGCCGTCGGTCTCGGTCGCTGTCTTTGATAGTGGTCGTTATACAAACCATATCGGAGGCCAATTAGCTGTGCTATTATTAGTTGGTTCAAAAACTCTGACACAAGGGTTCATCGGGTAGATCGACACCCACACAACAGAAGAAGAAGAAGAGGTTTGACGTAGTTTGTTTCCAAGATTCTGCCTGGGTCACCTTTGGGCCTACACTACGACTCATAAGGTCAAACCTATCACACATTTTGCCTAAACTTTATGATGGAATCCGTCTCAAATAATAAAAAGTTATTTCAAGCCACGTTCAGACGTCTTACGGTCTTCTTACCTACCTAAGGGCTAAAGGTAAACAAGATTACTAGCAATCAATATCGATTGGAGTTCGTCTGAGTAAGCAATTGAAATGTTTATCCTATTAGAGACGCCACGTCTGAGGAGAGAAAGAGACGATCAATCGAACGATTGATGTAAAAACTATCGTAAAAACCACTAGCGACCCGCCCCGGCTTTGCACGGAAACTATCAGTGTTTCTCTACTTTATAATGCATGTATTATACATATTAACCTTCCTCTTAAATCACACTATACATTTAAATAATCCGCATCAAAATCCGTTGCGTAGTTTTAAAGATTTATGCATACATAGGGATATAGGGACAGAGAATGCGACTTTGTTTTATACTATGTAGTGATTGAAACGTCGTAAAGCGCCTTCAGCAATTATGATCTGCGAATGATGGAGAGTTTTTTTAACGATAAGTTATCTTAGCCCTAGTACAATTAGGGATTGAACTAAAGGAGATGAAAGAGCGTGCTTACTCTAATTTCTGGACTTCGGCGGTACACTGCAATCAATTCTGTGCCTAACTCCAGTTATGCAGACTAATCGAAAAATAAAAGACATATAAAATGCTTTTACTTCCATGCTGGACTGGGAGCGAGAGAAAAACATAAAATGTACCAGCTTCATTTCCTACCGGGAATACTGTAAAAACCTTCTAAGTGATCCGAGGGTTTCAATATATTATAATTTAGGCGATGGGCTGACAACCTGACACTACATCAATACACCTAACTAACTTTGTCAGACGTGGCGGGATGAACTTGATGATGTTTAGGTCGTTAACGCTCTACCTACCCCATTAGGGATAAAGGTGTGATTATATGTATGTATGTTTATTATGTAAAATGTCTAAGTCCATTTGCTATTTGCCTCACTCACTGACTGATTAAATCTAATAAATAGTAAATAAATACACGATTTCAAAGTATTTTTTTATGTTCATAATTTTATTATGATATTTTTACTAGGTAGGTACAAATCACTATCCTCGTTGAATCAACTAGATTAGGTTGCCGACCGTGTGAGATACGGGATAAGGTGAGGTGATGTTTACTATTCAAGGACGGTCGATATGGGATATCAAAATCAACCTAAAGAAAAACCAACCAACCAGCAAACGACTTGCAATTTATAAAACGAAATCCATGGCGATTGTCAATCATACGATGCCTTGTCAATCTGATTGACTGTTTCATAGTTTCACAGGCACTTCAGTAGAAGATGAGTCGAAGCTGAAATTGGCAGTTACACGCGACCTTGTCTGTAGCTAAAGACGACGGAAAATTTGATTTGCGTTATTCTGTATTAACACTATTTGTTACCGCGGGGAATATTATATACCTTTGCTCACCCATAATTTAGCCTAGTCTTCTTTTAAACAGGACATTGGTAGTACACACACACACACACACACACACACAGAACATTATTTACATCTTAAGCTCTTTTCTGCCCTTCTCAATCCTTCTAGATCCTTCTAGAACTTTCTATCAAAATTAATCCTTCACAACAGATCACCGCTCCAGAATGCGAGCAATGACACGATAATGGCGCCTAAAGTGTGTCAATGCAGTTATTTTCCAGCCTAATTCCAATCTTATTAGATTCTTCTAGACCTTTTTAGCAAAATCTCTCTTCCAAAACAGATCACCGCTCCAGAATGCGAGCAATGACACGGCAATAGCGCCTAAAGTGTGTCAATGCAGTTATTTTCCAGCCTAATTCCAATCTTATTAGATTCTTCTAGACCTTTTTAGCAAAATCTCTCTTCCAAAACAGATCACCGCTCCAGAATGCGAGCAATGACACGGCAATAGCGCCTAAAGTGTGTCAATGCAGTTATTTTCCAGCCTAATTCCAATCTTATTAGATTCTTCTAGACCTTTTTAGCAAAATCTCTCTTCCAAAACAGATCACCACTCCAGAATGCGAGCAATGACACGGCAATAGCGCCTAAAGTGTGTCAATGCAGTTATTTTCCAGCCTAATTCCAATCTTATTAGATTCTTCTAGACCTTTTTAGCAAAATCTCTCTTCCAAAACAGATCACCACTCCAGAATGCGAGCAATGACACGGCAATAGCGCCTAAAGTGTGTCAATGCAGTTATTTTCCAGCCTAATTCCAATCTTATTAAATTCTTCTAGACCTTTTTAGCAAAATCTCTCTTCCAAAACAGATCACCACTCCAGAATGCGAGCAATGACACGGCAATAGCGCCTAAAGTGTGTCAATGCAGTTATTTTCCAGCCTAATTCCAATCTTATTAGATTCTTCTAGACCTTTTTAGCAAAATCTCTCTTCCAAAACAGATCACCGCTCTAGAATGCGAGCAATGACACGGCAATAGCGCCTAAAGTGTGTCAATGCAGTTATTTTCCAGCCTAATTCCAATCTTATTAGATTCTTCTAGACCTTTTTAGCAAAATCTCTCTTCCAAAACAGATCACCGCTCCAGAATGCGAGCAATGACACGGCAATAGCGCCTAAAGTGTGTCAATGCAGTTATTGTCCAGACTAATTCCAATCTTTCTAGATTCTTCTAGACCTTTCTAGTAAAATCTCTCCTTCAAAAACAGATCACCGCTCCAGAATGCGAGCAATGACACGGCAATGGCGCCTAAAGTGTGTCAATGCAGTTATTGTCCAGACTAATTCCAATCTTTCTAGATTCTTCTAGACCTTTCTAGTAAAATCTCTCCTTCAAAAACAGATCACCGCTCCAGAATGCGAGCAATGACACGGCAATGACGCCTAAAGTGTGTCAATGCAGTTATTGTCCAGACTAATTCCAATGTTTCTAGATTCTTCTAGACCTTTCTAGTAAAATCTCTCCTCCAAAACAGATCACCGCTCCAGAATGCGAGCAATGACACGGCAATAGCGCCTAAAGCACCCTAAAATTTGTCAACGCGATTATTTTCCAGACTAATTCCAATCTTTCTAGATTCTTCTAGACCTTTCTAGTAAAATCTCTCCTCCAAAACAGATCACTGCTCCAGAATGCGAGCAATGACACGGCAATAGCGCCTAAAGCACCCTAAAATTTGTCAACGCGATTATTTTCCAGACTAATTCCAATCTTTCTAGATTCTTCTAGACCTTTCTAGTAAAATCTCTCCTCCAAAACAGATCACCGCTCCAGAATGCGAGCAATGACACGGCAATAGCGCCTAAAGCACCCTAAAATTTGTCAACGCGATTATTTTCCAGACTAATTCCAATCTTTCTAGATTCTTCTAGACCTTTCTAGTAAAATCTCTCCTCCAAAACAGATCACCGCTCCAGAATGCGAGCAATGACACGGCAATGGCGCCTAAAGTGTGTCAACGCTGTTATTTTGGGCGCACGCGACGCGCGACACGCGGAATCGAATGTTTGTTGCGCGCGCAATTTCCAAGATGGCCGCCGGGAGATGGCATTTGTTTGCAACTGATAAGGATAAGTATTGTTTTTAATTTACACAACTTACCTATACAATAGATCTTTTTCGGAATTCGCGCCGAAAACGGAAAAAAGCACTTAGCCAAAAGGAAAGCATAAAAACTTCAGTATTTACATTTTTTTTTTATTTGTTGTATACTTAATGGCAAATGATAAAAAAATCACAAATTTCTTTACTCACACGACTATAAAATATTGTCGCTGAGCGAAAAGATTCTTTAAATGATATCATTCTTCGTTTTCACAATATCGAGTTCCAAAAAACATTGTTTTTTTCCATAGCTTTCTTTTGTTTTGACTTTCCGAATATGCAGATCAAACAACTAAACTTGTCCGGCGTGCCGAACGACCTATGTTTAGGTCGTTGACGCAATGCCTACCCTATTAGCGATACAGGCATGATAGTATGTTTGTAATGTATG
Source organism: Scrobipalpa costella (assembly GCA_949820665.1). Classification (NCBI taxonomy): domain Eukaryota; kingdom Metazoa; phylum Arthropoda; class Insecta; order Lepidoptera; family Gelechiidae; genus Scrobipalpa; species Scrobipalpa costella. The sequence continues at coordinate 1,044,959 of OX463315.1, forward strand.
TAAACAAGTGTAATTATTTATTCAGTGTACACTGCTCTCTCTGCAAATAGGTATCTTATTTACATAAAGTGCTTCAACTGCACTTCAAGTTACCAACTTAGTCCCGGTTATGTAAGTTCAGTTTTCAGTATGGTACAGTTGCTTGACAAGGTCTTTTATACAATTGAAGAACAAGTAATTTAAAAAGATCAAAAAACCCAACTGCGTAGGATTCAAAGTGAGTTTTAAAACTTTAAATCTTTATAGATGTTAAACGGTTGTACAAAACGATTTTTTTGTTACAAAACTCAAATTCAAAAGTGTATTGCGTGGGCAGTCTTGTCCCCGTATTTATTGTTATCTCATATTCAGTTTTACAGGTTGGCTGGAAGAAATCTCTTATAGAGATAACTTTGTGAACTAAATTTAAGACTGTTTATACACAAATTAAGAATATAATCATTTTTTTGTCAAATATCTATTCAGTGATACCCTACACGTTATAGTTTGTCGACTTTAATTTTTCCGATTTCACAAAATGGCGCTTATTTCTCGTCATATTGTTTTTTGAGACAAAATCATGTCTTTAATGACACACGAGTGGTTCATAAAAACCAGCCTACGCGTTTCGTCTCTTTAGCGCCACAGAGAGTCAAGTATACATACATACGTAGACAGGCTGATACCACATTACCATCCTTTCCGTTGCGCAGTCGGGTAAAAACAGTAAGTATGTCATCACTGTTTTCTTTTACAAATTTCCACATTATAAAGATAATTCTTAAAACCACAGGTTTTTTTTGTTGGATATGTTCTCAACTTTACATACTCTGAAAGATTTTGGATGGTTGCTGCGACATATGCCGTTAAGAAGGAAATCAAAAGATAATGTATCTGAAATTAGGCTGCCGACATGGTTTGTGTAACGACCACCATCAATAAACTCCCCTCCTCCACCTCCGGAGTGAAAGCCATGACTCAGACCACTGGAACACGAAGGTAGTATTGTTTATTGAAATCCACAACCCACGACTCGTTACAAACAAAGACCTAGGCATGTCCTTACCGACGGCGAAGATTATTACTAGTGCAATTGCACTGCAATGCAAGTCGAGCCACACTCAACACAAGCTCCCAGCAATCGCGCAACCCGCCGGTGGGGTCGCGGAGGTCCCTCCTTTGCTCCTCACTTTGGGCGATACCGGCACGTACCTAGTAAATTATTTCGATAAGGAATTCCCAAGGCATCGCAATAAGCCGATATTCGAGCCCTAGCGGGCGCCCTTAGGCAGTTGTCATTTGCATATAAGGGTGTAGATTGAGTGTAGCAACTCCCCGCCTTTAATCTGGTGACGCATTATATACACTTTGTAGTACGGTAAAAATAGGTACAATAAGAATATGTATTGAAATACATTCTGTCGTAAAATTGTATACCAAACCCTTCTAAGCGACCGTACTCCCAGTAAGAGCACAGTGCCAGACGGTGGTTTGTTTGTTTGTTTGCTGTTGATGTTCAGATAAACAAAAACAATAATATTATTCTTGTACTTCTATTTCTTTTTCACGCAAGAGTTTTTATTTAATGTAGCTAATTTTAGCTGGAGCTGTTTTAAGAGTTGAGTAACTTTGAAAGTTAATACATACAGAAGTTTAAACGAAAATATAATAAGTATTAGGTACTAATAAGGTAAAATAATAAGCTTGTTTCTTTTCTCATCGAATAATCAGATTCAGTATGCATTGTCCTCATCAAACTGGAGAAAATCTCACAAAGTAATGATTTGTATTCACAGAAATCACTACATAGTATAAAACAAAGTCGCTTTCTCTGTCCCTATATCCCTATATATGCATAAATCTTTAAAACTACGCAACGGATTTGGATGCGTTTTCTTTTGATATATAGAGTGATTCAAGAGGAAGGTTTATATGTATAATACATGTATAATATCGTAGAGAACACTAAAAAAATCCGTGCGAAGCCGGGGCGGGTCGCTAGTTGAGTAATATTATGGTCGTTTATTTATCGTTGAGTTATAGATAGTGTTTGTATCTGACGACTGCCGCTCAGCCATAATTGTGGTTGTGTGTAGGGACACGCGCGCTTGTGTGCGTAAGTACGGGTTTACTAAGGCGAACTCACGCACACTAAGAAAATGCGCGCTTAGGTACATTTACACACACTAATATGACAAAGCGGCATTCGTGAGATTCTTCTTCTGTCGAGTGGGTATCGAGTCTATGGACCCGATGAACCCTGGTGTCAGAGTTTTTAAACCGCCTAGTAGCACAGCTATCAGGCCTATGACATGGTTTGTGTAACGATCACTATCAAAGACAGAGCCGGAACCAACGGCTTAACGTGCCCTTCGAACCACGGAATCCTTTTTCTTTTCGGACAATCAGGTGATTCAGCCTGCAGCGTCCTAACCAAACTAAGAACAACCAAAGTGATAAATTGACAAAAATCTACTTTGTGTGAATCGAACCCAGGACCTCCGGATTGTAAGCCCATGGCTCTGACCACTAGACCACGGATGCGGTTACTAGACCACGGAGACAGTTAAAAAGCTGTAAAACTCAGCTAAGGGATCCGAGAGCATCAGTATAATGCAATTTAAGCGATGGGCTGACGACCTGTCACTACAGCAATATACATGCAAGTCAATCTAAAATAAGCCTCAAAACTTTGTCAGACGTGCCAGAACGACCTTTGTTTAGGTCGTTTACGCTCTGACTACCATTAGGGATATAGGCGTGATTAATAATAGTCCTCCCACCGATTTTCGATGATGGCGGCCAATCTCGCGGAGATCAGCCAACTGCGCAGGACTTGTTTTTAGTGCCCAAGTGTTTGCGCTACACACAGGAGCACTCTATTCTTTCAATCTCTTATTCTGATGGGACAGATTGACTGACATGACCAGAGAGACATGACATAACATGACATGATCAGGTGCAGGACCTACTATTTGCCTACATGCCCATCCGACAGCATGGATCATCTTACTTTTCAGACAATCATGTTATCGGCCTGCAATGTCCTAACCGAACTAGAAACAACAACACAAAGTCAAGTCAAAGTAATTCAGTCAGGAATCGAACCCGGGAGCTCCGGGTCGAGAGTCCATGGCTTAGACCGCTAGACCACAGAAGTGTGATTATACAATACAATATACCTTATTGCACAAAAACACATAAATTACAAATTGCTAAAAAGGAAAGTAGTACAATTGGCGGCCTTATTGCTAATCTAGCAATATCTTCCAGGCAACCAGGCAATAGGAAACAGAGGAGTAAAATAAATTGACGCGGGTCAGTGCAACAAACATGTTAATAAATTAAATATATATACTCCAGTATACAACAAGTATACAAATACAAACATAATATATACAGAAGCATAAACAATATATAATATAGAATACAATATTCCTACATACTATACATACAATACATACATACCATACATACATACTTTCATACACAAATGAATAGAAAGAAGTTAAGTTCGGCGACTTTACAAAGCGCTTAATTTTAAACTTTCGCGGTTGCTTTCACTATAACTATAAGACATTTTACGGGTTTCTTACAGCGATTTAGTTTACCCGTGATCAGGGCGTTTGGAACAGCGCCGAAATATCGGGAACTCATCAAATAATTTAAATCGCTGTAAGAAACCCGTAAAATGTCTTATAGTTATAGTGAAAGCAACCGCGAAAGTTTAAAATTAAGCGCTTTGTAAAGTCGCCGAACTTAACTTCTTTCTATTCATTTGTGTATGAAAGTATGTATGTATGGTATGTATGTATTGTATGTATAGTATGTAGGAATATTGTATTCTATATTATATATTGTTTATGCTTCTGTATATATTATGTTTGTATTTGTATACTTGTTGTATACTGGAGTATATATATTTAATTTATTAACATGTTTGTTGCACTGACCCGCGTCAATTTATTTTACTCCTCTGTTTCCTATTGCCTGGTTGCCTGGAAGATATTGCTAGATTAGCAATAAGGCCGCCAATTGTACTACTTTCCTTTTTAGCAATTTGTAATTTATGTGTTTTTGTGCAATAAGGTATATTGTATTGTATAATCACACTTCTGTGGTCTAGCGGTCTAAGCCATGGACTCTCGACCCGGAGCTCCCGGGTTCGATTCCTGACTGAATTACTTTGACTTGACTTTGTGTTGTTGTTTCTAGTTCGGTTAGGACATTGCAGGCCGATAACATGATTGTCTGAAAAGTAAGATGATCCATGCTGTCGGATGGGCATGTAGGCAAATAGTAGGTCCTGCACCTGATCATGTCATGTTATGTCATGTCTCTCTGGTCATGTCAGTCAATCTGTCCCATCAGAATAAGAGATTGAAAGAATAGAGTGCTCCTGTGTGTAGCGCAAACACTTGGGCACTAAAAACAAGTCCTGCGCAGTTGGCTGATCTCCGCGAGATTGGCCGCCATCATCGAAAATCGGTGGGAGGACTATTATTAATCACGCCTATATCCCTAATGGTAGTCAGAGCATAAACGACCTAAACAAAGGTCGTTCCGCCACGTCTGACAAAGTTTTGAGGCTAATTTTAGATTGACTTGCATGTATATTGCTGTAGTGACAGGTCGTCAGCCCATCGCTTAAATTGCATTATACTGATGCTCTCGGATCCCTTAGCTGATTTTTACTGTCTAGTAACCGAATCCGTGGTCTAGTGGTCAGAGCCATGGGCTTACGATCCGGAGGTCCTGGGTTCGATTCCCAGGGGTTCGATTCACACAAAGTAGATTTTTGACAATTTATCACTTTGGTTTTTCTTAGTTTAGTTAGGGCGCTGCAGGCTGAATCACCTGATTGTCCGAAAAGAAAAAGGATTCCGTGGTTCGGAGGTCACGTTAAGGGCACGTTTCCGTTGGTTCCGGCTCTGTCTTTGATAGTGATCGTTACACAAACCATGTCATAGGCCTGATAGCTGTGCTACTAGGCGGTTTAAAAACTCTGACACCAGGGTTCATCGGGTCCATAGACTCGATACCCACTCGACAAAAGAAGAATCTCACGAATGCCGCTTTGTCATATTAGCGTGTGTAAATGTACCTAAGCGCGCATTTTCTTAGTGTGCTTGAGTTCGCCTTAGTAAACCCGTACTTACGTACACAAGCGCGCGTGTCCGTACACACAACCACAATTATGGCTGAGCGGCAGTCGTCAGATACAAACACTATCTATAACTCAACGATAAATAAACGACCATTATATTACTCAACTAGCGACCCGCCCCGGCTTCGCACGGAATTTTTTAGTGTTCTCTACGATATTATACATGTATTATACATATAAACCTTCCTCTTGAATCACTCTATATATCAAAAGAAAACGCATCCAAATCCGTTGCGTAGTTTTAAAGATTTATGCATATATAGGGATATAGGGACAGAGAAAGCGACTTTGTTTTATACTATGTAGTGATTTCTGTGAATACAAATCATTACTTTGTGAGATTTTCTCCAGTTTGATGAGGACAATGCATACTGAATCTGATTATTCGATGAGAAAAGAAACAAGCTTATTATTTTACCTTATTAGTACCTAATACTTATTATATTTTCGTTTAAACTTCTGGATGTATTAACTTTCAAAGTTACTCAACTCTTAAAACAGCTCCAGCTAAAATTAGCTACATTAAATAAAAACTCTTGCGTGAAAAACAAACAGAAGTACAAGAATAATATTATTGTTTTTGTTTATCTGCACATCAACAGCAAACAAACAAACAAACCACCGTCTGGCACTGTGCTCTTACTGGGAGTACGGTCGCTCAGAAGGGTTTAGTATACAATTTTACGACAGAATGTATTTCAATACATATTTTTATTGTACCTATTTGTACCGTACTACAAAGTGTGTAATACCAGGCCACTCAGAAAGTATTGCGATAAATAGTTTTTATATATGGCAGACTGGCTGGTTAGAATCTTTTTTGAAAATATGATTACTTGTAAGTAAAAATATGTGTGTTCCATTTTCAAAATTTCCCTCCACATTTTTTGCGAGCCAATTCAAAGTATCGTGTCTTACTGAAAAATGGATCTGCGCCGGGAACATTTTAGAGCTATGATTTTTTAAGATTTCAAATGTCGCCTGAAACCGGATGAATCGTTCGATAGACTTCAAATGGCATTTATGGATGAAAGCCCCTCCAAGGCAACCGTGTATCATTGGTATAACGAATTTAGGCGCGGTCGACCAACCTTGGGGGATGAAGAAAGAAGCGGTCGCCCTTTGACGGCTATTACGGAAGAAAACGTGCTAGCAGTGAAAAATTTAATCCAAGATAATAAGCGAATTACATATCAGGAGATTCAGCACATATTAAAGATTGGATCGGGAAGCGTTCACGAGATTCTACAAGGGCATCTTCGCGTGAGGAGGATAGTATCGCGCTGGGTGCCGCACTACCTCACCGACGCTCGGCGCAGAAGCAGGCCCGGGTGGAATACATACATACATACATATAGTCACGCCTATATCCCTGATGGGGTAGGCAGAGCGAAAACGACCCAAACAAAGGTCGCTCCGCCACGTCTGACAAAGTTTTGAGGGTTATTCAAGATAAGATTTGTAGGTATATTGCTGTAGTGACAGGTTGTCAGCCCATCGCCTAAATTGCAATACACTGTAACCCTCAGATCCCTTAGCTGGTTTTTACAGCATGCCCGGGAAATGCAGCTGGCACATTCTAAGATTTTCTCTCGCTCCCAGTCCAGCATGGAAGTCCGGGTGGAATGGTGCCGTGATATGCTGAACAAATTTGAAGCAGGCTCGTCTCGGCGTGTTTACGACATCGTAACAGGTGATGAGTCCTGGATTTATCAATACGATCCAGAAACCAAGCGCCAGTCGACAGTTTTCGTGTTTCAAAATGAACCAACGCCTACCAAAGTGAAGCGATCTCGAAGCAGGGGGAAGATTTTGATCGCCAGCTTTTTTAATTTGACTGGCCACTTGGCCTCAATTTCCTTACGAGATCAAAGAAGCATTAACGCCAAATGGTATAACTACCAAATGTTTACCAAAAGTTTTTTCTGTTGTGAGCAACAAGCGACCAAACACAGAGCTCCGCGGACTACTGCTCCACCACGACAATGCGCCTGCACACACCGCGCTCAAAACGAGGGACTTCCTGGACAGCACACCAGTCAAACTCCTGGGTCACCCTCCTTACAGCCCTGATCTAGCACCGTGTGACTTCTTTTTATTTCCAAAAATAAAAAATCAGCTCAAGGGGATACAATTTTCGTCGCCGGAGGATGCGCTGGCTGCGTTCGAGCAGGCTGTAAACGAGGTGTCTACGGCGGACTGGAAAAAGTGTTTTGAAAACTGGTTCAGACGCAGAAATCTTTGTATAGAGGCTGGTGGAGAGTACTTTGAAAAGATTTAATAAAAATATATGTACCTGTAGAACAATTTTTTTTAGTGTCGCAAATCTTTCTGAGTGTCCCACGTATAATGCGTCACCAGACTAAAGGCGGGGAGTTGCTACACTCAATCTACTTCCTTTTATACAAATGACAACTGCCTAAGGGCGCCCGCTAGGGCTCGAACCTCGGCTTATGGCGTTGCCTTGGGAATTCCTTTTCGAAATTTTTTACTAGGTACGTGCCGGTATCGCCCAAAGTAAGGAGCAAAGGAAGGACCTCCGCGACCTCGCCGGCGGGGTGCGCGGTTGCTGGGAACTTGTGTTGAGTGTGGCTCGACTTGCATTAATTGCACTAGTAATAATCTTCGCCTTCGGTAAGGACATGCCTAGGTCTTCGTTTGTTATGAGTCGTGTGTTGTGGATTTCAATAAACAATACTACCTTCGTGTTCCAGTGGTCTGTCATTGTTATAATAAGTCATGGCTTTCACTCCGGAGGTGGAGGAGGGTAGTTTTTTGATGGTGGTCGTTACATAAACCATGTAAGCGGCCTAATTTCAGATACCTTATCTTTTGCTTTCCTTCTTAATGGCATATGTCACAGCTAGCATCCTAAATTTACAGAGTATAGACTTGAGAGCATATCCAACGAAATAAATCTGTGGATTTAAGAATTATCTTTCTAATGTGATAATTTATAAAAAAACTTATGAAACAATTATGACTACTTATTGCTTTTACCCGACTGCGCAACGGAAAGGATGGTAATGTGGTATCAGCCTGTCTACGTATGTATGTATGTTTGACCCTCTGTGGCGCTAAAGAGACGAAACGCGTAGGCTGGTTTTAACCATTCTTACGTCTGAACCACTCGTGTGTCATTAAAGACATGATTTTGTCTCAAAAAACAATATGACGAGAAATAAGCGCCATTTTGTGAAATCGGAAAAATTAAAGTCGACAAACTATAACGTGTCGTCACTGAATAGATATTTGACAAACAATTATTATATTCTTAATTTGTGTATAAACAGTCTTAAATTTAGTTCACAAAGTTATCTCTATAAGAGATTTCTTCCAGCCAACCTGTAAAACTGAATATGAGATAACAATAAATACGGGGACAAGACTGCCCACGCAATACACTTTTGAATTTGAGTTTTGTAACAAAAAAATCGTTTTGTACAACCGTTTAACATCTATAAAGATTTAAAGTTTTAAAACTCACTTTGAATCCTACGCAGTTGGGTTTTTTGATCTTTTTAAATTACTTGTTCTTCAATTGTATAAAAGACCTTATCAAGCAACTGTACCATACTGAAAACTGAACTTACATAACCGGGACTAAGTTGGTAACTTGAAGTGCAGTTGAAGCACTTTATGTAAATAAGATACCTATTTGTAGAGAGAGCGGTGTACACTGAATAAATAATTACACTTGTTTACATACATACTATCATGCCTGTATCGCTAATAGGGTAGGCATTGCGTCAACGACCTAAATATAGCTCGTTCGGCACGCCGGACAAGTTTAGTTGTTTGATCTGCATATTCGGAAAGTCAAAACAAAAGAAGTATACAAATACAAACATAATATATACAGAAGCATAAACAATATATAATATAGAATACAATATTCCTACATACTATACATACAATACATACATACCATACATACATACTTTCATACACAAATGAATAGAAAGAAGTTAAGTTCGGCGACTTTACAAAGCGCTTAATTTTAAACTTTCGCGGTTGCTTTCACTATAACTATAAGACATTTTACGGGTTTCTTACAGCGATTTAGTTTACCCGTGATCAGGGCGTTTGGAACAGCGCCGAAATATCGGGAACTCATCAAATAATTTAAATCGCTGTAAGAAACCCGTAAAATGTCTTTTACAAAGCGCACCCACACTCCTGTTCATAGTGACGACGCAGTAAGTTTTTAAAACTTTCCAGTGTTTAAGCCACTCGGATTGAAGACGGCAAACCATTCCATAAGATTATTTGTATCTATGTATTATGCATTACATTGTGTTGTAAATGAATCGAACAATATTATCCCGAAACACAATTGGTAGTTCAATATCTATTATATTAAAGGTTACAATAGAAATGCTGACTATAATAGCAGCAATTGAAACTGCAGAGAATTTTCTAGAAATTTACAGTAACTGTCTCAAATCTAATTGTCTACAACGTCTGCTTGCTTGCACTATCTTACTCCAGTCGTATAAAAATGAAAAGAGATGGGGATGATTTCATTTTACAGTAATAGAAGTTTAATAGAGTTCATCTAGATCTTACATGCTTGCTGGGAGAGATAGAAAAACATAGAATGTTCCAGCTGCCCTTCCTCCCGTGCATGCTGTAGAAGTCAGCAAAAGGGATTCGAGGGTTATAGTGTATTGTAATTTAGGCGATGGGCTGTCAACCTGTCACTACAGCAATACAAATCATAACAATCTAAAATTTGCCCTCAATTTTTGTCAGACGTGGCGAAAGCGCCTGTTACGAGGCGTATTACGCTCTACCCCGTAAGAGATAAAGGCGTGATTTTATGTATGTTTGTATGTATGTACGAATCTAAATCGTCCATGCTTGCTGGGAGCGAGAGAAAAACATAGAGTTTGCCAGCTGCATTTGATCCCGGGCATGTTGTAGAAACCAGCTAAGGGATAAGGGTTTTTGTATATTGCAATTTAGGGGATGGACTGACAACCTCTCACTACAGCAATATACCTACAAATTAATTAAAAAAGCTACAAGCGTGATAGTAAATGTTACAATAATTCAGAGTAAATTAGGGTATTTCCCCGCGGGATTAAGCATTCAGCATCTCATCCAATCATCTCTTGAAGAAACGCACGAGAAGCATTGAAAGGAGTCATCAGGGGTTTCCCTTATTTTTAGGGATCCGTATCAAAGGCGTTCTTCCATGCTGGACTGGGAGCGAGAGAAAAACATAGAATGTGACAGCTGCATTTCCTCCCGGGCATGCTGTAAAAATCTGCTAAGGGATCGGAGGGTTTCTGTATATTGCAATTTAAGCGACGGGCTTACAAAACTTTGTCAGGCGAGGTGGAAAGACCTTTGTTTAGGTCGTTTACGCTCTGCCTACCCCATTGGGGATAAAGGCGTGATTATATGTATGTATGTAGGTATAATTACTGTCAGTATGTTGTCTCCTCAGTAAATCAAGCTCCCCGGTGAATAACTGCGGACTTATTTCTCAATTAAGCGAACAGACAGCCATTCTGAGTGTTTTACTGTTAAATGGATTGAGTGTCGATTGATTTAAATATTTTTTTGATTGGGAGAATAAATGCGGTGTAGAAGTTTAATAGAGCACATGCATATGTCGTAGGATGATTTCTTCTTCTTCTGTCGAGTGGGTATCGAGTCTATCGACCCGATAAACCCTGGTGTCAGAGTTTTTAAACCGCCTAGTAGCACAAATATGAGGCCTCTGACATGGTTTGAGTAACGACCACTATCAAAGTCAGCGACCGGGACCTACGGCTTAACGTGCCCTCCGAAGCACGAAATCTTTTTCTTTTTCGGACAATCAGGTGATTCAGCCTGCAATGTCCTAACCAAACTGGGGAAAAATTCACAAAGTGATAAATTCTCAAATATCAACTTTGTGTTTCCCCCCTGGGAATCGAACCCAGGACCTCCGGATCAGAAGTCCATGGCACTAGCCACTAGACCACGGAGGCAGTTAGCAGAGTCAGGATGATTTGATAACTCGAATCTTCGTGATAATCCTAGGGATTTTGCGAACATATGGTATAATTAGACAATGGTTGTCAATTTTTACTGGAAAACGACAGGTTTTTGCGAAAAATCTCATCGTACCAGTATCATTTTGAAAAATTTAATTGAAATACGAACATACGCTGGTTAGTTGGTTTTGCACGTCCAAAACAAAATCTCTTCTGATTAGTTAACATTTTAAATGACGTTTTAAATGCATGTTATTAAAGCAATCAGAATATAATTACACCAGTAAATTACTGACTGGGTAGATGTTTTCTTACCGGCAGTAAGCTTTTTCGAAAAAACCTGTCTTTTTCCAGAAAGATTTGACAATGTTTCCGCCATTTTCTAATTATCCGTGTTTTCACAAAATCCCTAGGATTTTTGTGAAATTTCGATTTATTAAATAATCCTACGACACTTATAGGGTATATGTGTGTAGGTAGAGTTGTTACTTACTATACTTCTAATACTTCCATGCTGGATTGGGAGCGAGAGAAAAACATTGAATGCTCCAGCTGCATTTCCTCCCGGGCATGCTGTAAAAACCAGCTAAGGGATCCGAGGGATTATGTATAGTGCAATTTAGGCGATAGGCTGACAACCTGTCACTACAGCAATATACCCACACATCTATCTTAAATAACCCTCAAATCTTGTCAGACGTGGCGGAACGACCTTTATTTAGGACGTTTGCGCTCTGCCTACCCCGTTAGGGATAGAGGCGTGATTATATGTATTTATGTAGAGTTGTTAAAATATCCTAAGTTACAGATATACTTAATGAAAACTTGTGTTCTTCTTAGCGAGCGTGTTCTTATCGAGTTGAGCGACCCAATGAATTATTTAGAATTAAATTATTTGAATGGCTTAGTGAAAAATGCTACTATGACATCAATGAATTGATAAATAATTTAGTGACTCAGGTATATTAGCTTATGATAGATATGACGTGACATAAAAGAATGATTATTATATTTGTAATTTTGTTAACTCCTTAATATTTTCTAAAGAAATTCGCATGCTAATTATAAGTTATTTAAACATGTAAGCACTACTCAAAAATGTACATCTATATATACCATGTTTATGCAAATAAAGAATTATTGATTGATTGATTTATTGAATGAATGAACCATGGTATCAGAGTTTTCAAACCGCATAGTAGCACAGCTACTAGGCGTTTCTGACGTGGTTTGACTAACGACCACTATCAAAGACAGCGACTGGGACCGAGAGCTTAACGTGTCCTCCGAAGCTCGGAAACTTTTTTTTTCGGACAAGCAGGTGATTTAGCCTGCAATGTCCTAACCTAACTGGGAAAAACTTCACAAAATGATAAATTGTCAATAATCAAGTTTTTGTTCCCTCCCTGGGAATCGAACCCAGGACCTCCGGATCGTAAGCCCATAGCTTTGACCACTAGACCACGGAAGCACTTACGAAAAGTTGTGAATAAGCTTACGTATTGTAAAGTTGTGTGTGTGAAACTTGCGCCAATAATGTAGCCCCAGCTTTATAGCGGCAAAACTTCAGTATTTAGTGTTATGTAGCTTGTCGTCTGATGTTATAGCTAGGAAGTAAATCTTACTTTACATCATCACCCAGCTTTATTCCATATCTCACGGGGTCTGATACCTAACCTAGGAGATTAAACGAGGGGACTGGTTTTTATTTTTACACACAGCGACTGCCATCTGACCTCCGCAACCCAGAAGGGAAACCAGACCGAATCCTAGATTAGATCAGAGTTTTCAAGCCGCCAATGCTTAACATGGCTTAACGACTAATATCTATGGTATTAACGATATTACCCGGGACCAACGGCTTAACATCCTTCCACCAGCGCTTTGCTCTTGAGCAAATTATGACGCTGAGCTATTGCCTATTTGCACTGCTACAGCACACATTGTCTTAAGTTTACATGTACATGTTATCTGTTGTTTATTTGTGTTTATTGTATTTTAATTTCAGAACTTTTTGTTTGTGTAAAATTTGTGTGTCTGTAGTACCAAATAAACGTTTTATCTATCTATCTATCTATCTTCCGAAGCACGGAAAAACCGTCGGAATAACCGTTCATATGAAATTCGAGAACAGAAAAACACATTGGTACATGGAAGTATTCGAACCACAACCTCCCCTGATTGAGTGCCCGCTCCGGAGGCAACGGGAACTCTATCCACTACACCATCGGGCATTCCGATAAGATAATTAATTATACAAAATAAATAACAAAATGTTGTTTATAAGTCTTCGTAGTCTAGTGGCCAGAGTAATGCTTACGATCCAGAGGTCCTGGGTTCGATTCCCACACAAAGTTAATATTCGTCAATTTATCACTTTGTGAGGTTTACCTCAGATTGGTTAGGACATTGCAAGCTGAATCACCTGACTGTCCGAAAAGAAAAAAGATTCCGTGCTTCGAAGAGCACGTTAAGCCGTCGGTCCCGGTTCTTCTTCTGTCGAGTGGGTATCGAGTCCTTCGACCCGATAAACCCTGGTGTCAGAGTTTATACACCAGGTTTTTGAGTTTATTCGACGACCCGTGCAGCCTAGTTGGCAGTGTACCTGCCTGCTACGCAGAGGGTCCCGGGTTCGATTCTCGGCCAGGGCAGATATTTGAATGATGAGTTTAAATGTCTGTTTCTGGGTCTGGGTGTTCTTTGTGGTTGTTGCTGTGTATGTCCATGGCACCCCGATACAGGGAATCCTAGTGGGGGCTATGAGTGTGATCGTGTTTTTTTTTTTTTTTTTATAAACCGCCTAATAGCACAACTATCAGGCCTCTGACATGGTTTTTTTTTTTAAGTAACGACCACTATCAAATACAGCGACCGGGACCGACGGCTTAACGTGCCCTCCGAAGCACGAAATCTTTTTCTTTTCGGTCAATCAGGTGATTCAGCCTGCAATGTCCTAACCAAACTGGGGAAAAATTCACAAAGTGATAAATTCTCAAATATCAACTTTGTTTTTCCCCCCTGGGAATCGAACCCAGGACCTCCGGATCGGGAGTCCATGGCTCTAGCCACTAGACCACGGAGGCAGTTAAACGGTCCCGGTAGCTGTCAGTGATAGTGGTCGTTACTCAAACTATGTCAGAGACCTATTAGCTATGCTAGTAGGCGCTTTGAAAACTCTGACACCACGGTTCTTCGGGTCGTTATTCTACACGACAATCCACTCGCTAAGAGGAAGATGTGAAATATTATATAATTTTAATTTGTTTCTGTTTTGTTGTGGCTAAAAAGAAAACCTGTACCTACATAACTACAAACCGTAGAAATTGTCAACGTTAGAATTATGTGTTTTATACAAGAAAAACGTTTTGCACTTCCATGCTGGCCTGGGATCGGGAGAAAAACGTAGAATCTGCCAGTTTCATTTCCTTCCGGGCATGTTTTAAAAAAAACAGTTAAGGGATCCGAGGGTTTCAGTGTATTGTAATTTAAGCGATGGACTGACTACCTGTCACTACAGCAATTAACCTACAAATCTATCTTAAATAACCCTCAAAACTTTGCCAGACGTGGCGAAACGTCCTTGTTTAGGTCGTTTACGCTTTGCCTACCCCTTTAGGGATAAAGGCGTGACTAAATTACCCGAAGAAGTGGTTTCGGCGCCAAATGTCAATAAATTCAAAAACTTACTAGACAAACACACCATTGACCAAAAGAAAAAGTCATCAAAGTGAAGCTGGATGCGGGCACTTATCAGTTGTTCCAACTGCCTGTCCGTCTAAAAATAATAATAATAATAATAATAATAAATGTATGAATGTTAAAAGTTTTATCGCAGACCCGCTACCCAAATGGGAGAGCATGATATATTGTTTACCCAAACTCAGTCACCCCTAAAACTCCGTCATGGCAATAATACAATACATCAGTAAAAAAAAATGCTACACTTACGAATAATGGTCAATTCCCCAGCTTTATACATACATACACACATTTGAAATCACGTTTTTGTCCTTAATGTGATAGGCAAAGCAGAAACGATCTAAACAAAGGTCATTCTGCCACGTCTGACAAAGTTCAGAGGGTTATTAAAGATAGATTTATACGTATATTGCTGCAGTGATAGGTTGTCAGCCCATCGCCTAAATTGCAATATACTGAAACCCTCCCTTTAACTGGTTTTTACAGCATGCCCGGGAGGAAATGCAGCTGGCAGATTCTTTGTTTTTCTCTCGCTCCCAGCTTAGCATGGAAGTTATAGTGGACAATGCCTCTGAAGTCTAGTGGTTTGATCCATGGCTCCCGATCTAGAGGTTTTGACTTCGATTCCCAATATGATAAACGATGATAATTTCTCAATTTATCACTTTGCGACGTTTTCTGTAAATGCATTTTCCCCAGTTTGGTTAAGACAATGCAGGTACAGTTCAATGTAAGTTTGAGTGCTTCGGAGAGCACGATAAGTCGCAGGTCTATGTCGTCGTTTTTGATAATAGTTGTTAAATGAACCATATCAAAAGCCTATTATTATTATTAGTGCTATTAGATGATTTAAAAACTGACACCAAGATTTATTGGGTCGTGTATCGACTCGAAAGCCCACTCGATAAAAATAAGAAGTAAAGTTAGTCATTTAGAAAGTTCAAAAAACCCGACTGCGTAAAATATGAAACTTTAAATCTTTATAGATCCTAACCGGTCATTCAAAATAGAAATTGATGCAAGAAACCTATTACATATTTACGGATATATATTCAACGATACCCCTCGGCATAGTTAGTAGACTTTTTTTTAAATAATTCTCACAAAATGGCGTGTGTTTGTCACCATATTTAATTTAGATACTTACTTTACTTCCATGCTGGACTGGGAGAGATAGAAAAACATAGAATTTTCCAGCTGCCCTTCCTCCCGGGCATGTTGTTGAAGTCAGCAAAAGGGACTCGAGGGTTACAGTGTATTGTAATTTAGGCGATGGGCTGACAACCTGTCACTATAACAATACATATTACAATCTAAACATACATACATAAAATCACGCCTTTATCCCTTACGGGGTAGGCAGAGCGTTAAACGCCTCGTAAAAGGCGCTTTCGCCGCGTCTGACAATAATTGAGGGTAATTTTAGATTGTAATGTGTATTGCCATAGTGACAGGTTGTCAGCCCATCGCCTAAATTACAATACACTGTAACCCTCGAGTCCCTTTTGCTGTCTTCTACAGCATGCCCGGGAGGAAGGGCAGCTGGAACATTCTATGTTTTTCTATCTCTCCCAGTCCAGCATGGAAGTACAATCTAAAATTGCCTTTAATTTTTGTCAGACGTAGCGAAAGCGCCTTTAACGAGGCGTTGAACGCTCTGCCTACCCCGTAAGGGATAAAGGCGTGATTTATGTATGTATGTATGTTTCATTTAGATCATAATCATGTTTTAGTGACACTCGCATGGTTGAGATGAGTAGAATGTCGTATGAATACTTAAAGTCGCCCAACGCGTTTGGTTTCCAGAATGTCACAGACGATCAAACATACATACATACTCGTAGATAGGCTGATAAACACATTACCCTCCTTTGAGGTCTGCAGTCGGGTAAAAAGCTCCTACGTTCACGAAAAATGGGCAATTCCCAGCAATTCCAAAGCTTTATGATGGAACAATATAGACGTTTTATAGGTAGACGTCGTATAGACGTTATAAAGACGTCATATAGACGTTACGTAGACGACTTATTCATTGTGACATTTCTTTAACCGCGCGCAGTAAAATGGCCGTAAGATCTCTCCAAAAATAAGGTTATGTTTATGTAAAGTTATTTCTTGTTTAACAGCTCGAAGGAAAGGGTGGTTATGTTTAGGTTTTGTTTATCTTATCACCTGTGTAAGTTTTTTTTAGGGACTAGTTTGTACGGTTTTATTTATGTTAAGAAAAACGTTTCGTAAAACAATCCACATTACTTCATAGTTTAAAACAAAGTCGCTTTCTCTGTCCCTATATCCTATGTATGCTTAGATCTTTAAAGCTTAGATCTTAGGATTTTGATGCGGATTCTTAAAATGAATAGAGTGATTCAAGAGGCAGGTTCATATGTATAACACATGCATAATATAGTAGAGAAACACTGATGATTTCCGTGCGAAGCCGGGGCGGGTCGCTAGTTTAAGTAATATTAAGGGATATGATTTCCAAAAGAAAAGAAACGGGACCAATTTAGACAATTGTTTATTCTATTCTATTCATGAACTAAATATTAATAAACTAGGTCCTACAAATCTATCTTGAATAACAATCAAAACCTTGTCGGACGTGGCGGAACGGCCTTTGTTTGGGTCGTTTACGCTCTGCCTACCCTATTAGGGATAAAGGCGTTATTATATGTCTATATGGTATAGTAACCAAGTATATATCAGGCTGCTTACTTGTATTTCCGGAAAATTATTTTATTATTCCAATGGGAAGTAGGGGAAATAGCTGGAGAAATAATATTCAAAATATTAGTTGTATTGTAAAAACATAATTAGTTGTAGTGTGTAAAACCCTGTACTCTCGTTCAATCATCTAGATTAGTTAGTCGACCCCGTGAGATACGAGATAAGGCTAGGGAGATGATGACTATCAAATGGGTAATTCAAAGTGCTTTATTAATTATACGGGATGTAAGGCTGTCCCTTACACCCGATATATTTATTCTGTACTACAGGTAAAACCAAGGGTGAAAAAGCTAGGGAAATAATGTTCAAAATATTAGTTGTACTGTAAAAACCAGTACCCACGTTCAGTCACCTCGATTAGGTAGCCGACTCCGTGAGATACAAGACTTATCATCTCCCTAGCATTAAGTAGGGATATGATGACTATCAAATGAGTAAAGACAGTTTAAATTCAATGTGGTTTATTAATTATGTAGGGGCCGTGTCTGTGATGGGCGATGCTGGGGTACCTTCCATGGTGTCATGCCGAAAATTTTCCAATTACTCAAGGCTGAGGCTTCTGAACAACAGATGACAGCTGTGGTTCAGATGGATGTCAGGTAATGACAGCTGTCTGTTTCTACCTTCTTCTGTCGAGTGGGTATCGAGTCTATCGACCCGATGAACCCTGGTGTCAAGAGTTTTTAAACCGCCTATTAGTACAGCTATCAGGCCTCTGACATGGTTTGAGTAACGACCACTATCAAACAGCGACCGGGACCGACGGCTTAACGTGCCCTCCGAAGCACGAAATCTTTTTCTTTTCCGGACAATCAGGTGATTCAGCCTGCAATGTCCTAACCAAACGGGGAAAAATTCACAAAGTGATAAATTCTCAAATATTAACTTCGTGTTTCCCCCATGGGAATCGAACCCAGGACCTCCGGATCAGGAGTCCATGGCACTAGCTACTAGACCACGGAGGCAGTTTCTACCAAGATGTCGAAAGGAACTTTACCGAGACTGAAAATACGACGAGATATTATTACGCATTTTCCAAAAATAATTATTCTAAGAAATTCATTCATTCATACATTCAACTTCCATGCTGGCCTGGGAGCGAGAGAAAAACTTGGAATGTGCCAGCTGCATTTCCTTCCAAGCATGCTGTAAAAGTCAGCTAAGGGATCCGAGGGTTTCAGTATATTGCAATGTAGGCGATGGGCTGACAACCTGTCACTACAGTAATATACCTTTAAATCTATCTAAAATAACCCTCAAAACTTCGTCAGACGTGGCGGAATGACCTTTGTTTTGGTCGTTTACGCTCTGCCTACCCCATTAGGGATAATGGGGTAGGCAGAGTATATGTATGTATGCATACATTCATTATATGTATGTATGTATGCATACATTCAATCACGCCTTTATCCCTAATGGGGTAGGCAGAGCGTAAACGACCAAAACAAAGGTCATTCCGCCACGTCTGACGAAGTTTTGAGGGTTATTTTAGATAGATTTAAAGGTATATTACTGTAGAGCATAAACGTCCTAAACAAAGGTCGTTCCAACACGTCTGACGTTTTGAGGGTTATTTAAGATAGATTTGTAGGTATAATGCTGTATTGACAGGTTGTCAGCCCATCGCCTAAATTACAACATACTGAAACCCTCAGAACCCTTAGGTGGTTTTTACAGCATGCTTCGGAAGAAATACAGCTGGCACATTGTAAGTTTTTCTCTAGCTCCCAGGCCAGCATCCAAGAAATTGTTCTCCAAATTCATTCTCCTGATTCATGTTTTCAAGTTAAGGTATGTGTTTTTTTTTATATAATAGGGTTATATTTTAGCTTAGGTATTTTATTCGTGTTTCTAGAGCATGAAACTTTTCTTCTTATGTATCTATATAATAGAAACCAGTAGGATCAAATATTTTTCAAAATAATTCAAACAACCCGACTGTACTGACCAATAAAAAAATATTTTAATCTACTAATTGTACCAAAATCGAGCTTTAACATCATGAATCATACATATTGTTGTAATTTCATGTAAATTACCTTTATTTTCATACCCTACTCGATAGCTTAAGACGAAAAAAAATTGGAGGCTCACAAATCCAAAAATCCGCCATTTTTTATTTTGAAAAATGTACCTATCTAAGAACACTTGGGTACTTGAGACCAATCGAAAGATATCCTAATTGTCGAATTCTATCCAGCCGTTTCGGAGTTACAAGGTTATAAAGAAATATTAAAACATATTTCTTCCATACTGGACTGGGAGAGATAGAAAAAACATAGAATGTTCCAGCTGCCCTTCCTCCCGGGCATGCTGTTGAAGTCAGCAAAAGGGACTCGAGGGTTACAGTGTATTGTAATTTAGGCGATGGGTTGACAACCTGTCACTAAAGCAATACATATTACAATCTAAAATTGCTCTCAATTTTTGTCAGACGTGGCGAAAGCGCCTTTTACGAGGCGTTAAACGCTCTGCCTACCCCGTAAGGGATACAGGCGTGATTTATGTATGTATGTATTAAAATATACATTTATACAAAAAACGCGTGAATAACATAACCCTTCCTTATCGGACGAATTGACAGTCGGGTAAAAACAAAACCAATGAAACCCTATTCGCCAAAACAGCTCCACAAAGTAGCAACCCCATTTCTCCCCTAAAACACCCCATCTAGTTGACAGATCGCGTCCCAAGTGTCAGGAAGTTAGATAGTTGCCCCAATGGTGGCTCATTGAATAAATCACATAATGCCAGTTGAGAAGTTAGATCTTCCATGCTGACCTGGGAGCGAAAGAAAAACATAGAGTGTGCTAGCTGGGCATGCTGTAAAAACCAGCTAAGGGATCCGAGGGTTTCAGTATATTGTAATTTAGGCGATGGGCTGACAACCTGTCACTATAGCAATATACCTAAAAATCTATCTTAAATAACCCTCAAAACTTTGTAAGACGGGGCGCAACGAACTTCGTTTGCGTCGTTTACGCTCTGCCTACCCTATTAGGGATACAGGCGTAATTATATGTATGTATGCGAAGTCAGAACCGAAACACAAAGGCTCGTATTTTTGAAGCGATCTCAAACTTGAGAGCAGTATTAAGTATGGATTTGACAGGCCATTTTGTACTGAAATGACATTTCTGATACGAACTCAAACTAGCTGTCAGTCTCAAGTGCTGATTATATTTATGGGCCTTCCATAAGCATGTTGCGGCGAAGGAACGCTAAAATCGGTGTTTTGCGTTGCGGCGTTGCGGAAAAGAGCGTTGTGCTACCAGTTGAACACGAAACAATATTATTTATGTTATTAATGTAGGTGGATAGGTACATAATGATAGCTGTTTATATAACACTCATGTTTGACTTGATACCTGCGTTATCTTATTTTGGGTGAGAGCTGAAAATCTGTGTTGCTCTGTCATCATCATATCTCCCTAGCATTATCCCGTATCTCACGGGGTCGGCTTCCTAATCTAGAGGATTGAACGAGGGTACTGGTTTGTACACAGAGCGACTGCCATCTGACCTCCGCAACAAAGAAGGGAAACCAGACCCAATCCTAGATTAGGTCAGAGTTTTCAAGCCGCCAATGCTTAGCACTGGCCTCTGATATGGCTTAACGACTAATATCTACGGTATTAAACGATATTAACCGGGACGAACGGCTTAACGTGCCTTTCGAAGCACGGAAAAAGCACCGAATAAACGTAATATGAAATTCGAAAACCGAAAAACACATTGGTACGTGATGGGGTTCGAACCACGACCTCCCGCTCAGGAGGCAGCGGCCCTATCCACTACACCATCTGTGTTGCTCTGTAAGGGCAATAATACACTGACTCTCTGCATCGCTTCAGCACACATTATGTTTCTTACTTGTTTTTTTTTGTTACGTGTGTGATGATTTTTTTGCAATAAACCTTTTATCTATCTATCTTGAACATCAGCCAAAACAGTCCACTAGCTTGCTAGCTAGCTAGCTTCCCCAAAATTGGGGGTATATGCCATACTCCCCACGCTTGGCAGGCGGGTTGGTGAGCGCAGTACAAGTTCTTCATTCACAGGGAACGCTGCTCCCATTCCCTGGATTTATCCCTTAGTCGCCTTTTACGACACTCACGGGAAGTTTATGGGGTGATGCTATTCCTAACCTAACCTGGCACCACACGGAGAGTTACTCGTGATTTTTTATTATAAACAGACGTTTCTCTGCCATGGATCATCGTAAGAAACTAATTGCTTATTTTTTATTGAGAAGACGTTACTCAGTTTTAAAAAAATTACAAACCAGATACTGTATACGTCCATTTAATAAGGGTATAAATCCCGGTGGCGAGTACTTTTCTCGAATTTCGGCCTATGTTTCTTGTGAAAAGTTGTTCAGTTTCATGGCAAAGTTCAAACCCCTTAAAGGCCGGCAATTTTTTTTAACTCTCCGTATAGATTATCTGCTATGCTCCTTAAATCATTGCCAACAAGCATGACGTCATGAGGCTGGATTTAGCGGCGCGGCACCGCAGCGCTGTAATGTGGTTCAGCCCTTACCTTCACATAACTT
This sequence comes from Scrobipalpa costella, assembly GCA_949820665.1. NCBI lineage: Eukaryota > Metazoa > Arthropoda > Insecta > Lepidoptera > Gelechiidae > Scrobipalpa > Scrobipalpa costella. The sequence goes on from OX463315.1 coordinate 1,067,076, forward strand.
ACGTAACACCGATGCCTCTATCCCTTATTAGATAAGCAGGGCATAACGGCCTATTAAATCACGTTTTCGCTGAGTCAGGTAAATATGCAGGGCAGTTTTAAGTCTCTTTCTTTTACATATAATCAGACCTTCATTCCATGTGGGTGAGGCAGAGCGTAAACGACCTAAACAAAGGTGAATCCGCCACGTCTGACATAATTTAAAGGGTTACTTAAGATAGATTTGTAGGTATATTGCTGTAGTGAGATAGGTACTACAAGCTACATAACACGAAATACTGAAGTTTTACCGCGATGAAACTAGAGCTACATTATCGGCGCAACTTTTTCTTATAGTGAGTCATAATCTCTCTAGCCTTATCCCGTATCTCTCGGGGTCGGCTACCTAATTTAGGTGATTGAACGAGGGTACTGGTTTCTACACAAAGCGACTGCCATCTGACCTCCGCAACCCAGAAGGGAAACCAGACCCAATCCTAGATTAGGCCAGAGTTTTCAAGCCGCCATTGCTTAGCACTGGCCTCTGACTTGGCTTAACGACTAATATCTACGGTATTAAACGATATTAACCGGGACCAACGGCTTAACGTGCCTTCCGAAGCACGGAAAAAGCGCCCAATATACGTACATATGAAATTCGAAAACCGAAAAAAACACATTGATACGTGGTGGGATTCAAACCACGACCTCCCGCTCAGGAGGCGGTAGCCCTATCCACTATACCATCGGGCTCTCTTTTTCTTATAGTAAGTAATTTTCAGAATAAATCGTAAACCTCGATGAACCTTCGTAGGTAACAGTATACTTAAAATCATAGATAAATCATCATTATCTCCCAAGCCTTATCCTGTATCTCACGGGGTTATAGCTAAACAGAGGTTTAGAATGGTAGATTCTTTACAATTGCGTAATTTTTAAAGCAATAGTTCATGAAATGTATCTTTTATACCAAAACTTGGAATGTTTTCAAGGCTTTTGAGATTCGAATTTTATTTGGATGTTCCAGAAAAGTAACTATATTTTTTTATATCTCACAAATAAAGAATCTAGGATAGCCCTTTTCATATGATTCCACTAACGCCTTTCAATGTGTATTTGTTAAAACAAAACTAAAATATAACTCAGCCCGCGAGAATTTCAGACTACTGCGAAAATCTGGATAAATACTATCTAGGCAGACCCAAACAACGTACCAGAAGAGTAAGTTTACCGCAATTATTCCTAATACTGCCTCCGTGGTCTAGTGGCTAGTGCCATGGATTCCCAATCCGGAGGTCCTGGGTTCGATTCCCAGGGGGGAAACATAAAGTTCATATTTGAGAATTTATCACTTTGTGAATTTTTCCCTAGTTTGGTTCGGACATTGCAGGCTGAATCACCTGATTGTCCGAAAAATCGTGTTACGGAGGGCACGTTAAGCCGTCTGTCCCGGTGGCTGTCTTTGATAGTAGTCGTTACAAAACAAAACAATTGGTTCAGCGGGTACAAAATGCGTGTGCAAGATTTTGTTTTAATGTACCGCCAAGGGGTCATTTTACTCCTTTTTTTAATCTTCTTCTTCTGTCGAGTGGGTATCGAGTCTATCGACCCGAAGAACCCTGGTTTCAGAGTTTTTAAACCGCCTAGTAGCACAACTATCAGGCCTCTGACGTGGTTTGAGTAACGACCACTATCAAAGACAGCGACCGGGACCGACGGCTTAACGTGCCCTCCGAAGCACGAAATCTTTTTCTTTTCGGACAATCAGGTGATTCAGCCTGCAATGCCCTAACCAAACTGGGGAAAAATTCACAAAGTGATAAATTCTCAAATATCGACTTTGTGTTTCTCCCCTGGGAATCGAACCCAGGACCTCCGGATCAGGAGTCCATGGCACTAGCCACTAGACCACGGAGGCAGTCAGGCTTTTTTTAATGAGGCGAAGAAATTAAAAATGTCAAGTAGACGATATGTCCATCTCGCTTTATTATTTGGTATAATACAGAGTCGTAAGCCCAATTACCTTTACGATAAAATTCGGTGGTCAATCCGGCATCGTAATCCACATATTTTAATTCCGCGACACAAAACGAGTGCGTTTGAGGGAAGCTTCAAATACTGTGCAGCAAAAATTTGGAATAATATACCTCCCCCTATAAAAACTAAATTGTCATTGCGTATTTTTGCAGGAAAAATAAAAAAGTACTGTTTCGAGTGGCAAGTACAGGAAAAAAATGCACATCTTGTTTAAGTCTTGCTTCCCTGTTTCATCGTTATTGTACGTTGTATTATTCATACATACATAAATCACGCCTTTATCCCTTACGGGGTAGGCAGAGCGTTTAACGCCTCGTAAAAGGCGCTTTCGCCACGTCTGACAAAAATTGAGGGCAATTTTAGATTGTAATATGTATTGCTATAGTGACAGGTTGTCAGCCCATCGCCTAAATTACAATACACTGTAACGCTCGAGTCCCTTTTGCTGACTTCAACAGCATGCCCGGGAGGAAGGGCAGCTGGAACATTCTATGTTTTTCTATCTCTCCCAGTCCAGCATGGAAGTAAGTACTATTATTCTTTTTGTACATTCTGTTTGCATTATATATCTTAATAATTGTTAATATTTATTATTGTATTTTTTTTACTGTTATGTAATTAATTGTTTATACAATACCATGACCTACCTATGTTGACAATTGTTTAATGTTGTTTTTTTTTATTTTGAATAATTTGTAATTCTTCTTATCGTATCGATTGTTATGGCTTAAATTTGTAATTAAAATAAGGTATACACCGCCTCCCACTTAGGTTAAGTTAGTTTGTAGTAAGGTTCCGGCTGAAAATGAGCACTTCAGTCTTAGACTGGAGCATATGCTGAGCTGGATACCTTTTCGGTATCGAGTGTAACGTTTACGTTGTAATTTTAAGATCTTTGTCTGTATACTGGTACCGAATAAAGGGTTCCTATTCTATTCTATTTACTTAAACCATGTCAGAGGCCTGATAGCTGTGCTACTCGGCGGTTTAAAAACTCTGACACCAGGGTTTATCGGGTCGATAGACTCGATACCCACTCGACAGAAGAAGAAGAAGAAGATTTCCTAATTCGAATGTAACTTAACTGTGACTGCATTTTTGGCTAGCTAATTTGTATGTAGTTTTAAAAATTAAGTTGTTTTCTATTGTGTTTTTGGGCAATAAGACTTTTTTACTTTACTTTACTTTTACTTTTGTTCATTCTTAAGGGGATCCCCGGTGCACGCCAGCGCCGCCACCAGTTAAAATATCATTACTTACTGAAAACACAATCAATCGATAAACCGGTAGATCAGATTGGAATATAGGTACTGAAGTTTATTTTAAGCATTATATTTTGATCATTTAATGTTTACTGGAGTACAGATAGAGCCGTTTTTCGCAAATTGATATCTATAACTACAACGAACTATAAGTGAAGTTTTAAATAATCTTAATTGCTTTAGCCTCAATCTGATCTACCGGAATTTCGACTGATAGTGCATTCAGTGAATTATGTTTTTTTGACTGATAAGGGCGCTACTTAGTCTAGGAAGCCCCTTAATCCCCTTATGTCTTGTGTGACAGAACCTTTCTCCTCCATAAGGAGCTTACTGCAGCTAATGACCTGCCTGTTTCTAATAAATAGCACTTTTGTCTACTAAGAGCAATCTGTAGCTTTAATTAATATTTGATTCGTATTTCATACATAACTGCCTCAATGGTCTAGTGGCTAGTGCCATGGACTCCCGATCCGGAGGTCCTGGGTTCGATTCCCAGGGGGGAAAACAAAATTGATATATGTCTATTTGTCACAAGTTGATATTTGAGAATTTATCACTTTGTGAGTTTTTCCCCAGTTTGGTTAGGACATTGCAGGCTGGATCACCTGATTATCCGAAAAAGGAAAACATTTCGTGCTTCGGAGGGCACGTTAAGCCGTCGGTCCCGGTCGCTGTCTTTGATAGTGGTCGTTACTCAAACCATGTCAGAGGCCTGATAGTTGTGCTACTCGGCGGTTTAAAAACTCTGACACCAGGGTTCATCGGGTCGATAGACTCGATACTGACTCGACAGAAGAAGAAGAATTTCGTACATAGGTATTATCGGTGAAAATGAAAAAGTAATTGAAATAAAAAAAAAACCCTCTTCCTATTGAATGCAGTACCTGCTTTTGACTATTGCGTGAAAAGAGAAAAAAGTAAAAAGAATTTGAATATTTTTTTCACGCAGAATTGCAGAATAAACCGTTTAAACTACAGAATACTGAGTGTAAGGTCTGACAAAATTTTGAGGATTATTTAAGGTAGATTTGTAGGTATATTGCTGTAGTGACAGGTTGTCATTTGCCCATTGCCTAAATTATAATATATTAAAACCCTCAGATCCCTTAGCTGGTTTATACAGCTTGCCCGGGAGGAAATGCAGCTGACATATTCTATGTTTTTCTCTTGCTTCTTCTATCGTAAACAGCCCTCAAAACTTGTCAGACGTTTCGAAACAACCTTTGTCAGGGTCGTTGACGGTCTGCCTACCCCATTAGGGATACAGGCGTGATAGTATGTAAGTATGTATGTAATACTTTCTTACATACATACATACATATAATCACGCCTTTATCCCTAATGGGGTAGGCAGAGCGGAAACGACCAAAACAAAGGTCGTTCCGCCACGTCTGACAAAGTTTTGAGGATTGTTTAAGATAGATTTGTAGGTATATTGCTGTAGTGACAGGTTGTCAGCCTGTCGCCTAAATTACAATATACTGAAACCCTTGGATCCCTTAGCTGGTTTATACAGCATGCCCGGGAGGAAATGCAGCTGGCACATTCTATGTTTTTCTCTCGCTCCCAGTCCAGCAAGGTAGAACTACTTTCTTACACAAATGAATAGACAGAAGTTTACTGTGACGAAATTACAAAGCGTACCCACATTCTTGTTCATACGAGGTAGAGCCCGATGGTGTAGTGGATAGGGCCAATGCCTCCTGAGCGGGGGGTCGTGGTTCGAACCCAACCACGTACCAATGTGTTTTTCGGTTCTCGAATTTCATATGTATGTTTATTCGGCGCTTTTTCCGTGCTTCGGAAAGCACGTTAAGCCGTTGGTACTGGTTAATATCGTATACTACCGTAGATATTAGTCGTTAAGCCATGTCAGAGGCCAATGCTAAGCATTGGCGGCTTGAAAACTCTGACCAAATCTAGGATTCGGTCTGGTTTCCTCTTCTTGGTTGCAGAGGTCAGATGGCAGTCGCCCTATGTAAAAACCAGTACCTTAGATTAGGTAGCCCACCCCGTGAGATACGGGATAAGTCTAGGGAGATGAGTGACGATGCAATAGGTTTTTAAAACTTTTTTTTTATACACACACACACACACACACACACACACACACACACATAATCACACCTTTATCTCGAATGGGGTAGGCAGAGCATAAACGACCTAAACAAAGGTCGTTCCGCCACATCTGACAAGTTTTGAGGGATATGTTAGACTAAAATGTGTATCGTCATAGTGACAGGTTGTCAGCCCATTGCCTAAATTACAGTATCCTGAAACTCTCGGATCCTTTAGCTGATTTTTACAGCATGCTCGGGAGGAGATGCAGCTGCCACATTCTATGTTTTTCTATCACTCCCAGTCCAGTATGGAAGCAAGTTTTTCATCTCCTAAAAGAAATTCCTGATGACAGTTGTTCAGTTTTATTGACTAAATCTATCAGTTTGCGGGACGCTGTCCCTTACACCCGGTATATAAATTGGCAAATTCGTGCATAGATTAAAAAATAAAATCATCTAAAAATTCAGAAAACATAACTTTAAAACACACTCACAGCCCCTAGGATTCCCTGTATCGGGGTGCCATGGACATACCAGAAAGTACACCCAGACCCAGAAACAGACATTTAAACTGATCATTCAAATGTCTGCCCGGTCAAGAATCGAACCCGGGACCCTCTGCCTAGCAGACAGGTACACTGTCATCTAGGCAGCGCAGATCGTCGACTATCTATACATAACCTAACTCTCACTGAAGTATAACTTATATATTCTCTGGTATAACTCACAATAAACCGACCAAATCCCATTTTAAGGACGACGACATTCTACGGACCACTTCAGGTCGCAATGGCCCATCTTTAAGGTTTATGGCTATGATGGACAGTCCACGCGTGTGTACACATAGATTTCAGGTTTAAGGGGTGAAAGTATCAAAACTACCATTTATACATACATACATACATATAATCACGCCTTTATCCCTAATGGGGTAGGCAGAGCGTAAAAGACCTAAACAAAGGTCGTTCCACCACGTCTGACAAAGTTTTGAGGGTTATTTAAGATAGAATTCTAGGTATATTGCTGTAGTGACAGGTTGTCAGCCCATCGCCTAAATTACAATATACTGAAACCCTCGGATCCCTTAGCTGGATCTTACAGCATGCCCGGGAGGTAATGCAGCTGGCACATTCTATGTTTTTCTCTCGCTCCCAGACCAGCATGGAAGTACACCATATACCTGCTTTAAATTCAAATTCAGATTTTATTTCATAAATTCTTAAAAATAATTTACATGTCAGGTAGTATTAATTTTAGGTAATTATAATAGGTACATTTTACATTAATATAATATCTTGGTCAACAATCCGTTTTATGCATACATAGAAGTCATTAATTTTATAACATGCAAGTTTGACTAGTATTTTTTTATATCTTTTTGAGTACAATCGTGCGTTAGGAGCATTTTTTACCTTTTTAGGAAGGCCATTATATATATTAGGAACGACAACATCAACTAATTTACGAGACTTGGCAACTCTTTGGTCTTTTCCATGCATAATAAGAATAAATAGAATAGGTCAGTTGCTTCTCCTTCCAGAAACATCATCTCCCTAGCCTCATCCCGTATCTCACGGGTCAGGTACCTAATCTAGGTGATTGAACGAAAGGACTGGTTTATACACAGAGCGACTGCCATCTCACCTCCGCAACCCAGAAGGGAAACCAGACCGAATCCTAGATTAGGGCAGATTTTGTAAGCCGCCAATGTCGACATGGCTTAACGACTAATATCTATGGTATTAAAACATGTTAACCGGGACCAATGGCTTCCAAAGCATGGAAAAAGCGCCGAATAAACGTAGGTACATATGAAATTCGAAAACCGAAAACACATATTGGTACGTGAAGGGATTCGAACCGCGACCTCCCGCTTAAGAGGCAGTGGCCCTATCCACTACACCATCGGGCTCTTTTTGGGCATGATAATATAGAAACCAGCAAAGGTACAAAACATTTGTAATTTGGGCACCTGTCACCAATATAGCGACATTTCAATCTTAAATTATAGCCCTCAATATTTTATCAGACGCAGGCTAAAACGTCATATACGGTAAACGCTTTTGTTGCTGCAAAATGTGCAGTACATATATATATATAAAGTTTTTGTCCCTTACGGGGTAGGCAGAACGTAAAACGCCTAATAAAATGCTCTTTCGTCACGTTATGAAGGTCATTTCAGAATCTGCTACTCCAGTAAAAAAAAAATGCGTTTGTTCTATTCTTACCCTATGAAAATGTAAGCGTGACTTTATGTATTTGTATTGTGGAAACCTCGGGTCATTGCCCCGTTATGTAAAGAAGCGTTATGTGCTCTGAATTTTTAGAGGCGATTTGGCAACTGGCGCCATTTCTTTCTTTATTCTCACATGTACGTTATACAGTAGTGTTGTACAACTATCGATAGCTGCCTCATAAAAAAAGAATAAAGTCAGAGGCAGTTTTTTCAGGAGGCGACACTTCCACGTCACGGAAACGCCATGATGACGATATCGGGGTAGTTTTTACACTAGACGGTATTTTTGTCGACGATATCGTCCGCCTATAGCTCCACTCTAAGCACACACACGCGCATGCTACGTTCTCATACAAAACACATAAAGTTTGGCCGGCGACGATACCGTTGGGAATCAATGCCGTGCCGTTACCGTCACGTTGCCGTGCCAGCAAGTAGAATAGCGTATCATATAATTTAACTGATTTTCATACATCATCTCTTCCACAATACCGTCGACCAAACCGTTGCCATTACCGTTGCGGTGGAATTGCCAACTTGTGGAAAATCGCCCAATGCAGTTCAGACATACCCCAGGGAAGAAATGAAGTTGGCAATCATTCTCAATGTAGACTGGAGTCTGGCCTTTGGAAATTACTCCACAGTGAATCAATTAGGTTTTAACTAACTGAACTCTAGCCAAAATACTACGACGAGACGGCACATACCTTTATGTAAAATACTAAATAAATACATAAAATCACGCCTTTATACCTAATGGGGTAGGCAGAGAGTAAACGACCTAAACAAACCTCGTTGCGCCACGACTGACAAAGTTTTGAGGGTTATTTAAGATAGATTTGTGGGTATATTTCTGTAGTGACAGGTTGTCAGCCCATCGACTAAATTACAATATATTGAAACCCTTGGATTCCTAATTGGTTTTTACAGCATTCCCAGGAGGCAGCTGGCACATTTTATGTTTTTCTATCACTCCCAGTCCAGCATTCAAATTTAAATTAAGAATCAATAAATATAAACATCATTCAGTAAGTATAATTTGAAAAAACAAATTAAGGTCTATATTTTTATTTCTATTGAATCTATCGATAAACTATCAACATCACTATACACGCACTACAAGACCAATAAATAAGAGAGAATGGAATGATTTGTGGATGAATTAAGTATTAATTATTGGTCTACTGAAATCATGCTTAGCTGACTTATTAGTATTATATTTATATTCGAGTGTTTATTGTGGCGGAACGACCTTTGTTTAGGTCGTTTACGCTTTGACTACCCCATTAGGGATAAAGGCGTGATTATATGTATGTATGTTTATTGTGCCCTCTTCTGTAGCGTACTGATTAGAGGCTCATATTTATGAAGTTATATCAAACTTGAGAGCAATATTAAGTAGGGATTTGACAGGCCAAATTGTACTGAAATGACATTTATGATATGAACCGTAGCCTTCAGCTCTTGATTGAATGGTCCTGGGTTTAATTTCTACAAGGGCGGTCCCAAAATTACTAAATTCAAATTCTTTTTGTTTTTCTGCCTAGCGTTTTCCCGGCCTGATGCTGGAGTCAGTTTTCCGGCTTTTTCTACTCCACTTTGCCCGGTCTTCGGCATCCGCTGGTGTGAGATCGTTCTCTTCTATGCGATTTTAAAATACAAATTGTAATCTGTTCACAGATCGGTTGGAACAGTGCAGTTTGACCCTGCAGACTTATGAAAGATTCTATTTCTAATAATTTTATTCCATAGAAAGTGATCTTTAAAAAACCTCAACGGAGGTCTATTATGGGGTTTCAGAACTCTGACACCAGTGTTTATTGGTTTGTTAAATTTTATCCACCTACATAAATAAACAGTCTTTTTCTTAGCGAGTGGATTCTCGAGTCAAATGACCCGATGAGCTCTGGTGTCAGAGTTTTCAAACCGCCAAGTAGCACAAGTAGCTAATAAGCCTCTAACATGGTTAGAGTAACGACCACTATCAAAGACAGCGGCCGGGACCGACGGTTTAACGTGCCCTCCGAAGCACGGAATCTTTTTTCTTTCCGGACAATCAGGTGATTCAGCCTGCAATGTCCTAACCAAACTGGGAAAAACCTCACAAAGTGATAAATTGGAATTGAACCCAGGACCTCCGGATCGTAAGCCCATAAACAGTAGGAATAAAATATTCGCTAAATGTCTCATTCTATCTCAGAAAGTAAAATAGGTTATTAAAATAATTTATAAGATTGCTAGACGTTGCGTCAAAAATAGATCATCAGATCCACAGATCTGAACATTACAATGTTGTTTCATAGTATTATAGAGATCCTTTCTGATATTTTATCATATTATTTTGATACGGGTAAATTTGTTATTTTCATAATATTTTTCTGCCAATTTATTTGGGGTATCAGAACAGAGCTACTTATTTTTTATATTACCATACATTCATACATATAGTCACGCCTTTTTCTTAAGGAGTAGGCAGAGCATAAACGACCTAAGCAAAGGTCGTTCCGCCACGTCTGACAAAGTTTTGAGGGTTATTTAAAATTGATTTGTTGGTATATTGCTGTAGTGACGTTGCAATATACTGAAACCCTCGGATCCATTAGCTGATTTTTACAGCATGCTCGGGAGGAAATGCAGCTGGAACTTTCTATGTTTTTCTCTCGCTCCCAGTCCAGCATGGAAGGATCTTATATTACCTATGGTATATTACTTCCATGCTAATTTAGGCGACAGGCTGACAACCTGTCACTGCAGCAATATACCAACAAATCTATCTTAAACAACCCTCAAAACTTTTGTCAGACGTGGCGGAACGACCTTTGTTTAGGTCGTGTACGCTCTGCCTACCCCATTGGGGATAAAGGCGTGATTATATGTATGTATGTATGTATGTATATTATGCATAATTAGGCAGAGGTAGGTAACCATAATTATATGTAAGTTACCATAAATTATTTGTAATTTTGTGACATGATCACCGTTAATCTCGGTAATTATTTTATTTGTAACGGATTTATGTCATGTCATGTTTAATTTAAATTTGGAACCCAAAACATTTGGGTTTTTAAATTAAATATGAAATCATAACTTAAATCCCTTGGTATAAGTAATTTATTGGCTTTTGACAATATTTCGTAGGAAAAATATTGTATTGATCGTTGAATGAATTAAATCTTCATGCATATGAAATTATATTTTAAGCGTTTCAGTTACAAAACATAGATAGGTACCTAATCTAATTTGACCTTGTGGAAACACTGAAATTATTTAATTAAAACGGAGGAATTATTAAGTAAATAACATACATACATACATACATAAAATCACGCCTTTATCCCTTACGGGGTAGGCAGAGCGTAAAACGCCTCCTAAAAGGCGCTTTCGCCACGTCTGACACAAATTGAGGGCAATTTTAGATTGCAATGTGTATTGCTGTAGTGACAGGTTGTCAGCCCATCGCCTAAATTACAATACACTGTAACCCTCGAATCCCTTTTGCTGACTTTTACAGCATGCCCGGGAGGAAGGGCAACTGGAACATTCTATGTTTTTCTTTCTCTCCCAGTCCAGTATGGAAGAAAAGTAAATAACTATTATTATATATAGGTATTTTTTGCAACACCATAGTCAATGTTGTAATAGTTCATATTTTTTTTTCGGAAATTAATGTAGGTACATGTATATTATTTATGAAGATCGGAACGATTTTTTATTACGATATAGCGCTGTAAAATCACTTGATTTGCATTTATTACTTTATTTTAATAAACATAAGACCAATTGATTCATGTCTTGTTTGTAAAAATAATGTTATAAAAAATAGTTAAAACTAATACCGTACCGTAATTATAATCCAAGAAGCAGTTATCGAGTTAACGCCGTCCTCGACTCAGATATTCGGAGTTATTTTCATCATCATACATAATTTGGCACACACACAAAGTCACTGGCACTACACTTCATACAACACTAGCCTATACCGCACGCACGGAATTAAAAAGTAAAAACTCGAATTCAAATTAAAAAGTTAGCATTCCCGCGGGAGGTTCGAATTTCGAACGTAATGGCGGGAGCAACGGCGCACGGTCCGTTCTTCGCAGCGTTCGCGAGGCGACTGACGTAGCGATAGAATAGAAATAGCCATTAAATTTCCTCCCTGTCTGGCTGTGAATCTGCTGAATACGAAGCTCTATGGAGACTTCGGTTTAGATCTTTAGATTGGCGGTATAAAACTTTAATGTTTGTTTTTAAAGGGGAATGAATATTTTATCTTCAAAACATCTGTATTGGGAAGCGATGCGGTAACGAGCGCAATGTTTTGGTTTCCAGCTTGGTAGAGCGCTAATCTTCCATGCTAGACTGAAAATATAGAATGTGCCAACTACTTCTCAATCCGGGTAGGTTGTAAAAACTAGGGAAAGGGATTAGAGCGTTTTAGGGTAATGCAATTTAGCTGAAAGGCTGCATAAATCCATACTATATAATATTATAAATGCGAGAGTAACTCTGTCTCTCTGTCTGTCTGTTTGTTTGTTGCTTTTACACGCCTAAACGGCTCAACGGATTTTGATTAAATTTAGTATGGTGATAGATGGTAACCTGAAAATGGCTATATTATATAATCACGCTTTTGTATTTAGGGGGTAAGTAGTGAGCAGGGAACTGAATTTATTTATTGATTTCTTTCACGCCTAAACGGCTTCACGGATTTTGATGAAATATGGTAGGGATAAGTGGAAGGAGAAGAGGGAGGCCTTTGCCCAGCAGTGGGATGATGTGGGCTAAATAAGATAAGATAAGATGGTAGGGTGATAGACGGTAACCTTGAAACGGGCTAAAGCTATATATAACCGGCAAGGAACTGAAATAGTAAGTGATTTTTTATCGTTATTGATGGGACTTTTTAATTGAAGGTAACACTTATACCTATACAAAAACTAAGGATACAAATAATCACGCCCATGTGCTTAGGGGGTAAACAGTAGGCAGGGAACTAAATTTAGTCAGTATTTTCAACCGATTTCGGAAATCGCATGCGAATGTTGCTGTTTTATGCATTTCGATTCGAGTGATTCAAAAATACGACTCCAGATCGCCAGTAGTAAAATTATCTCCTTTTCTCTGAAATTGTTTACATGGAAAGGAATCTGATATTCAAAGGTTCCAATTTAATTCAAAAGATGACCTATATTTTTTTATAAAAAAATAAACTTATCCCGATGGTGTAGTGGATAGGGCCGCTGTCTCCTGAGCGGGTTCGAGGTCAAGGTTCGAATAACACCACGTACCAATGTGTTTTTCGGTTATCGAATTTAATATTTACGTTTATTCGGCGTTTTTCCGTGCTTCGGAAGGCACGTTAAGCCGTTGGTCCCGGTTAATATCATTTAATACCGTAGAAATTAGTCGTTAAGCCATGTCGGAAGCCAGTGCTAAGCAATGGCGGCTTGAAAACTCTGACCAAATCTAGGATTGGGTCTGGTTTCACTTCTGGGTTGCGGAGGTCAGATGGCAGTCGCTCTGTGTAAAAACCAGTACCCTCGTCCAATCCCTTGGATTAGGTAGCCAACCCCGTAAGATACGGGATAAGGCTAGGGAGATGATGTACTATATTTTTCATAAGGTGCTATTTTTTATTGATGAATAAAATAACCTAGCAACCAATTTTTGATTGGAATTATGGAATGAAGCTTGTAATAAACGCCCGTATTTATAATCAGCACTTCAAACTGACAGCAAATTTCAATACGTATCAGAAACGTTATTTCAGTACATACATGTCAAATCCATACTTTATACAGGTGTCAATCTTGAGATTGCTTTATAAATACGGGCCTTAGATACCTAATTATTTTCCACTAGAAGTAAAAAACTAAACTCCAAATGATCATTTTATAAACATCATAATTTTATTTTAAAATCTTTGTGTTCCATTAACGACTAAAGTGCTTAAGTCCATCGAAGTGAAAGAATCAAAAGCACGAACTGAAAACAAAATGTCCGGCCAAAGGAAAAACAATTTAAAATATTCGCAATGCTAGTTGTTTGTGAAAGTTTCGAATTCATTCCAACTGTTTTAACTATAATTTTATTCGTATCTGAAAACTTTGAGGCTAAAGGTCAGGCCTCACTAGGACGTAGCTGTAGCAGAGCGGCGCGACGCGGCACTGCAGCGGCGTGACACGGCGCGACAAAAACTGTCAAAATGTATGAACTGACATTGCCGCGCCATGCCGCGCCGTGCCGTGTCGCGTCGCTCCGCTGCAACTACAGAGCCGCTGCGCTGCATTAAGTATCATCATCATCATCATCTCCCTAGCCTTATCCCGTATCTTACGGGGTCGGCTACTTAATCCCCTGGATTAATTAAGTATATCTCATACATTTTCATACAAATAATCATTTGTCGCGCAGTGTCGTGCCGTGCCACGCCACGTTGCTCTGCTGCATCTACGTGCCTAGTGCGTTTGGAACTTTAAGAGTAATTCAAGAATGTAAAATATGGCCGACAGGGGCGGAGTTTTTTTTTTACTAATATTTGGTGACTACATCTGTATGGTTGAATCATTATTCTATGTTTGGGAAATGCATTCATGCGTGATAGTGATAAAGTAACTGATGTATTTATAGGTTAACAACGGATTAATATAATTACATACATACCGGGTGTAAGGGACAGCGTCCCGCAAACTGATTGTGGTTGCTCAGCCAAAAAAGCGGTTTCAAGCGGAGAAACCTCAACTCATACATACATACATACATAAAATCACGCCTTTATCCCTTACGGGGTAGGCAGAGCGATAAACGCCTCGTAAAAGGCGGTTTCGCCACGTCTGACAAAAATTGAGGGCAATTTTAGATTGAAAAGTGTATTGCTATAGTGACAGGTTGTCAGCCCATCGCCTAAATTACGATACACTGTAACCCTCGAGTCCCTTTTGCTGACTTCTACAGCATGCCCGGGAGGAAGGGCAGCTGGAACATTCTATGTTTTTCTATCTCTCCCAGTCCAGCATGGAAGGAACCTCAACTCATGGTACGCAATCGAAGTAACAACGACCACTCTGTCAAGACTGTACAATTGAGAAGAAGAACCTCCATGAAATCACGCCTGCTAAAGGATCCGAGGATTTCTGTATATTGTAATTTAGGCGATAGGCTGACAACCTGTTACTACAGAAATGTAAACAATACATACATACATAAAATCACGCCTTTATCCCTGACGGGGTAGGCAGAACGTAAAACGCCTTCTAAAAGGCGCTTTCGCCACGTCTGACAAAAAGTGAGAGCAATTTTAAATTGTAATGTGTATTGCTGTAGTGACAGGTTGTCAGCCCATCGCCTAAATTACAATACACTGTAACCCTCGAATCCCTTTTGCTGACTTCTACAGCATGCCCGGGAGGAAGGGCAGCTGGAACATTCTATGTTTTTCTATCTCTCCTAGTCCAGCATGGAAGTAATGTAAACAAATGTAACTGAAATGAACCCCAAATCTTGTAAGACGTCGCAGAACGTCACTATTATTTGTATCGTTGACGCTCCGTCTACTCTATCAACGACAAAGGTGTGATTGTATACGTATTATGTAATTATAGCTGTATTTACGGAGCAAGACTGAAAATAACGATTTATCATTTTTCTAAAGCAAAACTGTTCAGAAATACTATTTTAAAACCAACTTTTGAAACTAGTTATACTGATTACATAAGGTATATAATTTGTATACACATATGTATATTTTATTTTTACTTTTCATACGAATTCCAGAATTTTCGTATGTTTAAACCCTAATTTTCATAGAATGTGCCAGCTGCATTTCCTCCCAAGCATGCTGTAAAAACCAGCTAAAGGATCCGAGGGTTTCGGTATTTTGTGATTTAGGCGATGGGCTGACAACTTACCTGTCACTACAGCAATATACCTACAAATCTATCTTAAATAACCCTCAAATTTTGTCAGACGTGGCGGAATGATCTTTGTTTAGGTCGTTTGCGCTCTGCCTACCCCATTAGAGATAAAGGCGTGATTATATGTATGTATGTATGTTAAACCCTAATAACATACACGTTCGTTTTTATTGCCTTAGAGTTAAAACCGATAAAGGAAGTGACGCGTATTATTAAAAAAAAATGAGCACTTAAGAAGTACCCTTATACATACATAATTTCTTCCGTGGGAAAAAAGATATTTTACCGCGGTAAAAATATGCTATACATATCTTGCCTGCCTTTCTGAATCTTTACTATCATTAAGTTGTATACATTCATATAGTCACACCCTTATCCCTAATGGGGTACGCAGAGCGTAAACGACCTAAACATAGGTCGTTCCGCCACGTCTGAAAGTTTAGAGGGTAATTTATGATATATTTGTACGTATATTACTGTGGTGACAGGTTGTCAGCCCATCACCTAAATTGCAATATACTGAAACCCTCGGATCCCTTAGCTGATTTTTATAGCAAGCCCGGGATGAAATGCAGCACGTTCTATGTTTTTCTTGCTCCCAGTCCAGCATGGAAGAAAATTAATTAGGATAAAAATATCTGACATCTGGGTTCATTGGTTCATTTGTTGTTTCGACAGTGCAGCCAGTTTAAAATTTCTAAAAAAATATGCAAAGGAATACGCTTACCACGCTTACTGCACTTTTGAAATACACGGCGTGTAAGGGACAGCGTCCCGCAAACTGATAGGGGTTTCTCAGCAAACAAAACTGAACAACCACCAGCAGGTTTTTGAAAAAGAAATTTGGTTTTCCATACAAATTGTCTGATCAAGTTTTTATTTTTGTATGGGAAGGTCAATTTTCTTTTTCATCCCCTGAAAGAATTTCCCGGTAAAAGTTGTTCAGAGCAACCACTATCAGTTTGAAGGTCGCTGTCTCTTACACCCGGTATAAATAAACCCGGTTTCTTCCACGCTGGCCTGGGAGCGAGATAAAAACATAGAATGTGCCAGCTGCATTTCCTCCCGGGCATGCTGTAAAAACCAGCTAAGGGATCTGAGGGTTTCAGTATATTGCAATTTGGCGATGGGCTGACAACCTGTCACTACAGCAATATACGTACAAAACCATCTTGAATAACCCTCAAAACTTTGTCAGACGTGGCG
This sequence comes from Scrobipalpa costella, assembly GCA_949820665.1. NCBI lineage: Eukaryota > Metazoa > Arthropoda > Insecta > Lepidoptera > Gelechiidae > Scrobipalpa > Scrobipalpa costella. The sequence goes on from OX463315.1 coordinate 1,083,768, forward strand.
GAACGACCTTTGTTTAGGTCGTTTATGCTCTGCCGACCCCATTAGGGATAAAGTCGTGATTATATGTATGTATGTATGTATAAATAAACCATTTGCACCGCATTTATTCTCCCAATCAGAAAATAATTTAAATCAATCGACACTCAATCCATTTAACAGTAAAACACTCAGAATGGCTGTCTGTCCGCTTAATTGAGAAATAAGTCCGCAGTTATTCACCGGGGAGCTTGATTTACTGAGGAGGCAACATACTGACAGTAACAATACATACATATAATCACGCCTTCATACGTGATGGGGTAGGCAGAGCGAACTAAACAACCTAAACAAAGGTCGTTTCGCCATGTCTGACAAAATTTTGAGGGTCATTTAAGATATATTTTGTATGTATATTGCTGTAGTGATAGGTTGTCAGCCTATCGCCTAAATTGTACATAAACCGTCGGATCCTTTAGCTGGTTTTTACAGCATGCAGCAGCCCGTAAGGAAATGCAGCTGGCACATTCTATGTTTTTCTCTCGCTCCCAGTCCAGCATAGAAAAACACATACTACAGCAATAATAAAAACTTAGTATACATAGTAACTGCCTCCGTGTTCTAGTGGTCTGAGCCATGGGCTCCCGATTCGAAGATCCTGGGTTCGATATTCAGGGTCCCCCCGATCCTAAAGTTGATATTTGTTATTAATCACTTTGTGAGATTTTCCCCAGTTTGAATAGGATAATGCAGGCAGAATCACTTGATTATCTGGATGAAAAAAGATTCCGTGCTTCGGAGGGCACGTTAAGCTGTCGGTCCCGATCGTTGCTTTGATAATGGTCGTTATCCAAGCTATGTCAGATGCCTACCAGGCGGCAGCTACCAGCTGTGCTACCAGGCGGTTTTAAAACGTTGACACCAGAGTTCATCAGGTCGTTGTTTTGACTGTAATACTGGATCGCAAATAATATCAAGATTATTATTTGGCGCTGGCATCCTGGTAGATCTTCATAAAAATACATACATACATACATAAATCACGCCTTTATCCCTTACGGGGTAGGCAGAGCGTTAAACGCCTAGTTAAAGGCGCTTTCGCCGCGTCTGACAATAATTGAGGGCAATTTTATATTGTAATGTGTATAGCTATAGTGACGGGTTGTCAGCCCATCACCTAAATTACAATACACTGTACCTAACCCTCGAGTCCCTTTTGCTGACTTCTACAGCATGCCCAGGAGGAAGGGCAGCTGGAACATTCTATGTTTTTCTATCTCTTCCAGTCCGGCATCTTCATAAAAATACTTTAAATAATCTCTAGCTGGATTTAATACAAAGGCAATTTGCATTTAAATACAAAATGTGAAATGTGTGTGTACTTATGTGATTGCCCAGGTATTCGAACTCTTCGATTACTTACTCCGTCAGACATACATACATACATACAATATAACCTGGGCCTTTTCAAGGCGAGAGTGAATAGGCACTACATAGGTGAGTATTCTTCAACATAGTCCGCATCGTCACTTTCCACCAGGTGAGATGGCGGACAAATGCTCGCCTTTATATATTAAAAAAAAAAAAAAAAAAAAAAAACACATAATCACGCCTTTATCCCTAATGGGATAGGCAGAGCGTAAACGACCCAAACAAAGGTCGTTCCGCCACGTCTGACAAAGTTTTGAGGGTTATTTAAGATAGATTTGTAACTATATTGCTGTAGTGACAGGTTGTCAGCCCATCGCCTAAATTACAATATACTGAAACCCTCGGATCCCTTAGCTGGTTTTTACAGCATGCCCGGGAGGAAATGCAGCTGGCACATTCTATGTTTTTCTCTCGCTCCCAGGCCAGCATGGAAGAAACTGCGTGGCAAACAGAAGTTTGAGACTGTCGGACGCCGGGACTTTGCTGGTCTGGAGACAGAAAAAATGCCTTTAGTCGATTTTCGTGGACGCTGTCACACGTTGTAAGTTGAAGTCAATAAATAAGAGGTCTGTAAATCGGTATAAGGCTTTATTTCCATCCAATACCAAAACTCAAGCCCGCATCGTCACGAAAGAAACGTCGAGCACGTAACACTTATGTATAAACAGCTTTGTTTTGGATTGTAAATATTTTCACTGTAACGTAATTTCATTCATAACTAAACGTGTTTTTTTTATGTCTTCCTTTTTCATTCGGTCCAAATTTTAATCCTGTGCAGATGTTTTTATGTTGCCCATAAAAAGCATCCGAGAGTTTATATTTGAAATTTCGGACATGCAACAATGTTGCGCCCCGAATATTTAAGAAATATCAAGCTTATCCAACAAACATTATTTTCTCTTAATTAAAAATTTACTACTGAAGACTATTTGTAATCCTTCGAAGTACGGAATCCTTTTTTCTTTTCTGATAATCAGATGTCCTGGGAGCGAGAGAAAAACATAGAATGTGTCAGCTGCATTTCCTCCCGGGCATGCTGTAAAAACCAGCTAAGGGATCCGAGGGTTTCAGTATATTGTAAATTAGGCGATGGGCTGATAACCTCTCACTACAGCAATATACCAACAAATCTATCTTAAATAACCCTCAAAACATTGTCAGACGTTGCGGAACGACCTCTGTTTAGGTCCTTTATGCTCTGCCTACCCCATTAGGGATAGAGGCGTGAATATATGTATGTATGTATAATCAGATGATTCAGCCTGCAATGTCCTACCCAAACTGGGGAAAACCCCACCAAATGTTAATTTGACAAATATCAACTTTGTGTTTCCCCCCCTGGGAATTGAACCCAGGACCGGGAGACCATGGCTGAGACCACTAGAGCACGGAGGCAGTATAGCATAATATTGCTACATAATGGAAGGACGTGTTGCACTAAGATCTTGCTATGTTTCATCGGTTTGTGAAAACCACGTGACAATATTATGACATGTGACTTCAAGGTTCCTTAGGCTCGTATTTATAAAGCTATCTCAATTTGTACTGAAATGACATTTCTGATACGAACTGATCGCTGATTACAAATACGGCCCTATATTAACAAAACGATTTTATTTATTATTATTATTTGTTTTTTCTTCCATACTGGACTGGGAGAGAAAGAAAAACATAGAATGTTCCAGTTGCCCTTCCTCCCGGGCATGCTGTAGAAGTCAGCAAAAGGGATTCGACGGTTACAGTGTATTGTAATTTAGGCGATGGGCTGACAACCTGTCACTACAACAATACACATAACAATCTGAAATTGCCCTCAATTTATGTCAGACGTGGCGAAAGCGCCTTTTAGGAAGCGTTTTACGCTCTGCCTACCCCGTAAGGGATAAAGGCGTGATTTTATGTATGTATGTATGTGTTTTAAATGGATCACCAACAGTACACATGTTACAAAAAATATGAAAATACAAATATTAGGACACAGCCTGATATGAGTACCAATAACAGGTGAATGATGTAAGTACAAGTTAACAAAATAAAAAATAAATAAAAAAAAGTACATTTAATATTATTTTTTCAATGATTAAATTAATTTAAAATTCAAAGAAAAAAACTTTAAAATAATTAAATGTACATACATACATACATATAATCACGCCTTTATCCCTAATGGGGTAGGCAGAGCGCAAACGACCTAAACAAAGGTCATTCCGCCACGTCTGACAAAGTTTTGAGGGTTATTTAAGATAGATTTGTAGGTATATTGCTGTAGTGACAGGTTGTCAACCCATTGCCTAAATCACAAAATACCGAAACCCTCGGATCCCTTAGCTGGTTTTTACAGCATGCTTGGGAGGAAATGCAGCTGGCACATTCTATGTTTTTCTCTTGCTCCCAGGCCGGCATGGAAGAAATAATTAAATGTTCTGCTACAATTTTGCGGACCTTCCTCTAACAACATTCCAAGCTATCGTTAAAGATATCCAACTTGGCACTAAGTTCATTGTATGTAGTGCAAATTCGTGGAATTGGCGAATTTCTACCTAAGTTGGTTCGGAAACATGGTCTTTTAAGTATAGGACTAATAGCTGAACGTGGATAATGGTAAGGGATAGACAAACCAATGCGAGCGAGAATCTCCGATGCGTCTGAGTGATCTTAAGATTGAGAGCAGTATCAAGTATGGATTTGGCAGTTCATAATATACTGAAATTACATTTCTGATACGAACTCGCTGATAGTCTCAAGTGCCGATTACAAATACGGGCCTAGATGAGCTCTATCGTTGACTCTGATTCGTTTGCCACTTGTCTAGAAATAGTCAAAAGAAAGGTTCCTAATCTTACTATTACTATCGAACTATTTAACTGCCTTCGTGTCTAGCAGTCTGAGCTATGGGGTCTTGACCCGGATGTCCCGGGTTCGATTCCTAGAGGGGGACAATGACTTTGTGGTGTTGTTTCTAGTTTGGTTAGGACATTGCAGGCTGATCACCTGATTGTCAGATAAGTAAAATGATCCAAGATGTCCAATGGGCATGTAAATAGTCGGTCCTGCGCTTGATTTCTCTCTGGTCGTGTCAGTCAATCTGTCCTATCATAATGAGAGATTGAATGAATAAAGAGTGCACCTGTGTGTAGCGCAAACACTTAGTCACTAAAAACTAGTCCTGCGCAGTTGGCCGATCTCTGCGTGGGAGGACAATTATTACTATTGAAGTCAGCAACTACGGAAGTCAAAAAGCCTCTGCAGACATGTTTGCTGGAATCACAGGCCTTACCAAGATTTTCCTCAGAACACAATTGGAGTCCCACAGCAATCGGCACTAGAAAAACATTTTTGTGGCTTAACAATGGTGGCTTTCATCAATAATTCTACGGGTGACGACAGCTTTGAAGCATGGAAGTAAAGAGACGATCGTAATACGCATTATGGCCCGTACTGATAAACAACACTTGAGGCTGACAGCTAGTTTGTTTATCAGGAACGTAATTCAGTAAAATATGGCCTATCAAATCTGTACTTAATATTTATTATTATTTATTGAGTATTGTATTTATTACAGACATTTATTCATTAATTTGCTCTCAGCCATGAGATCGTTTTATAAATACAAGCATAAGATACAGAAAGTGGTAGTTATTACTCTGTTACATATTACCAATAACTTCTAAAAAAGCATTATGGAATCATAAAACAGCTTTCAGTCATTCTTCAGAATATGGTCGTGTCTCACAGATGGAACGCTTATGAACGCAGCTGCAGCTGTGATGATGATATTTTTTATTAGAAATGGGTTTGCTCTTGACTCTAGACAATAGTTCAGGAATAACCGTGACAGAGTCGACGATTAAGCGAGCTCACCCAGAAGATGCCTGTTATGGCACTGGCAATATAACGTATTGACGGAACACAGCAAGCTGTTTCTCGCCGAAATCCGTTAAGAAGGTGGTCGCGAGCGAGGCGGCCTTGTTGGAATTGTTCAGCCGGACTTATTCACAGGCAAGCCTGTGTTTCCGTTGCCCGGGTGGACCACTAGGAGTTAGATCCCATCCAACCTAAAAAAAGGGGCTTATAAAATTATACTTTAGCTTGGAGAGAAAGTCGTTAGTTGCTCCCACAGGAATCCAGCGCCAAGCAGCTTGCTGACCAACCAGTGACATAAAAAAAACGTTGTTGTCATTTTACAAAAACTTGCTGATTTGACTAGTATTCGTCATCATATTCTAGTAGTTTTTGATGTTGTAAAAATCTCTGTATTATCCACTAAAAAGGAAGGAAGGGAAGGCGAGTATGGGGAAAATTGCGTAGGAGATTAAATGAAAATAACATTTGCACACGTTGAGTGGCATGCGTTAAAATAACACGTTTCTCCTTCTAAGGCTTCGAGGCGTCTATTAATTAGTAGGCACGAATAAATTGCCTTCGGTAATTAATATACTCTTTCGCGTTTTTTGTTTCAAATTATTTGTGGTATAAAACGTTAATACAGAAACAAAAATTGCAATAGAACCGATTTTAAGCGTGTTTACCGATTACGAAACAATTTCTGGTCTTCTTCGGCGTCACTCTGTTAGGGCGGTTTTGTACTGCAACATATTCAGTTCGTATCCGTGGAAAATCCATATAAAACGAACATGGATGGGTGCACAAGCTGTCATACATTTACTAGGAAACCAATCTAAATTGAACGGAAAAATCGAATTGGATACAAACCGAAAACGGAACAGTGCAAAAACGCCCTTACTGTTTTATCTTGATGATCTTCTAATTTGGACATAGGGATAAAAAAAATATTGTACCGTCTGGTTCTCTTACCAGTCAAACTGTATAACTCTGTAGCGTGATTCAATTGTTTCAGTGCCAGCCTTAACTGCCTCCATGGTCTAGTGGTCATCGCCATGGGCTCACCATCCGGTAGTCCTGAGTTCGATTCACAAATTGATATTTGTCAAATTATCACTTTGTGAGATTTTCCACAGTTTTGTTAGGACAATGCAGGCTGGATCACATTACAGACTGGAAGAAAAATTCCTTTTCATTCCTTGCTTCGGAGGGCACGTTAAGCCGTCGGTCCCGGTCACTGTCTATAATGGTGGCCGTTACACAAACCATTTCAGGAGCTGTGCTATCAGGCGGTTAAAAACTCTGACACCAGGGTTCATCGGGTTGATCGATAGAAGAAGTGCCAGCTTTGTACTACAGCAATACTACATCTTATCTTAAAGACGCGTCCTCTTTTGTTTGACGCGGCTCTACTTACTTCAAAAATATAAAAAAGCGTAATATAATAAACAATATTTATTATACACACATACATACTCACAACCACCCTTATATATGGGGTAGGCAGAGCGTAAACTGCCTAAACAAATGTCGTTCCGCCACGTCTGACCAAGTTTTGAGAGTTATTTAAGAATAGATTTGTAGGTATACTGCTGTAGTGATAGGCTATCAGCACATTGCCTCCGTGGTCTAGTGGTTAGAGCCATAGGCTTACGATCCGGAGATCCTGGGTTCGATTCCCAGGGGGGAAACACAAAGTTGATATTTGTCAATTTATCACTTTGTGAGGTTTTCCCAGTTTGGTTAGGACATTGCAGGCTTAATCACCTGATTGTCCGAAAATAAAAAGATTCCGTGCTTCGGAAGGCACGTTAAGCCGTCGGTCCCGGTTGCTATATTTGATAGTGGTCGTTACTCAAACCATGGCAACGGCCTAATAGCTGTGCTACTAGGCGGTTTAAAAACTCTGTCACCAGGGCTCATCGGGTCATTCGACTCGAGAATCCACTCGCTAAGAAGAAGAAGAAGCACATCGCCTTAATTGTAATATATTGAAGCCCTCTCCCCTTAGCTAGTTCTTACAGCATGCCCGGGACGAAATGCAGCTAGCACATTCTATGTTTTTATCTCGCTCCCAGGCCAGCATGGAAGAAATATTTACTACACAAAAAAATATAGTCATAATAATATGATGTTCTCTAGGTAAGTGATAGATAGATAGACAAAAGGTTTATTGCATAAAAAACATCACACATAAAACAAAAAGTAAACACAAAGAAAGAAGAGATGAAAATAAATAAAGACACGACAAAAATAAGACAAACCAGTGCCTACATTCCGTTAAATATGTGCTGAAGTGATGCAGAGGGTCAAAACTCAGTGTATTATAGCTCATAAAGGGCAACACTGATTTAAAGCTCTCACCCAAATGTAAGGTAGATAGGTTAAGAATCAAATACATGTTTAAAATCTTCAAAATGAAAATCAATTACCATACATACATACATATAATCACGCCTTTATCCCTAGCGGGGTAGGCAGAGCGTAAACGACCTAAGCAAAGGTCGCGCCGCCACGTTTGACAAAGTTTTGAGGGTTATTTAAGTTAGATTTGTAGGTATATTGCTATAGTGACAGGTTGTCAGCCCATCGCCTAAATTACAATATACTGAAACCCTCAGATCCCTTAGCTGGTTTTTACAGCATGCCCGGGATGATATGCAGCTGGCACATTCTATGTTTTTCTCTCGCTCCCAAGCCAGCATGGAAGTAAAATTCCCTCCTCTCTAACTGCCTCCGTGGTCTAGTGGCTAGTGCCACGAACCCCAGGCCAGCATGGAAGAAAATCAATTACCTACAACAAAAAATAAATAAATATGTGAATGTCAAAACGTGTTTCACAGTGCTGGCGGCGTTACCAGGGTTCTTTTGCGTATTATTCAAAATGATAAAAGTTGCCATGACTCGATGAAATCATAAACATACACAAATACGAACATGACGTAATGTGGGGTAACTCAGTTTATTTTAGCGGAAAATGTGGGGAGGAGCGGAAGTAGGCAATCATTTTGTCGAAGTGAAATATTACAAAGAAATGTTGATGTGGGTATCAGATTTAATCTTTGTGATTTTGTGTACCATTTTCAGTTCGTGGCTTAAGGGCCTTCGTGGTCTAGTGGCCATGGGCTTACGATCCGGAGGTCCTGGTTTCGATTTCCAGAGGGAGAACACAAAAGTTGATATTTGTCAATTTATCGCTTTGTGATTTTCCCCAGTTTGGCTAGGACTTTGCAGGCTGAGTCACCTGATTGTCTGAAAAGAAAAAGGACTCCGTGCTTCGGAGGGCACGTTAAGCCGTCGGTTCCGGTGTCTGTCTTTGATAGTGGTCGATACTCAAATTACGCCAGAGGCCTAATAGCTGTGCTACTAGGCGGTTTGGAAACTCTGACCCCAGGGTCCAACGGGTCATCTGCCTACCCCATTAGGGATAAAGGCGTGTAAGTATGTAAGTTTGTGCGTTATTTAAGTTGTATTCGCCTGATTGCCTCTTCTTCTTACGAGTGGGTATCGAGTCTATCGACCCGATGAACCCTGGTGTCAGAGTTTTTAAACCGCCTAGTAGCACAACTATCAGGCCTCTGACATGGTTTGAGTAACGACCACTATCAAAGACAGCGACTGGGACCGACGGCTTAACGTGCCCTCCGAAGCACGAAATCTTTTTTTCTTTTCGGACAATCAGGTGATTCAGCCTGCAATGTCCTAACCAAACTGGGGAAAAATTCACAAAGTGATAAATTCTTAAATATCAACTTTGTGTTTCTCCCCTGGAAATCGAACCCAGGATCTTCGGATCGGGATGGCACTAGCCAAAAGACCACCGAGGCAGTTAAAGTTTAATTGCGTCAAATATGGCAGCAAAAACATAGTAAATTTTCGAAGATAATTTCATATTTTATTTTATTTTTCATATTTTATTTATTTTCCCAACAGAATGACAGTATAAAATATTCATGCATAGATTAAATTCTTTAAAATTCACAAACTATTCAATGCAATTTTTTATAGGCTTTGTATAATACGTAGATTTCATAGTCATCCGTACAGTAAATGGTCATTAATATGGCACATTAGTTTAATTTTGTTCTATAGAGCGGTATCTTGATCGGTCTTCTAATTCAATTCTTAGGTTATTTGACTTTGCGTTGTCCTGATCCACCAACGTCATGTAAACGGAGATACTACACGATGGAATTCTAAAAAAGAAAAAAATATTCGCGATTATGACAAGATGACAAAATCAATAAGAATTGAACACACCATACAATTAATGTTTCATAGTGCGACCGTTGTACTGGAAGCCAGATACAGGGAGCGGTACATCTGGCACAGAACCGGACCCAGTGGAGAAGATTGACATACAGTCACGATCCTCAGCATTGAGAGAACGAACGGAGAAAGAAGTGCGACCGCCATTACTGTTCATACATACATACATACATATAATCACGCCTTTATCCCTAATGGGGTAAGCAGAGCGTTAACGACCTAATTAAAGGTCGTTTCGCCACGTCTGACAAAGTTTTGAGGGTTATTTAAGATCTACTTACTTCTACTTCTTGGTGGGACGGCTGCGATGCACGCAGACGGGTGATCAGCTCCTGATGATTGGAACTATTTCACCCAATTCCCAGTGGTGGAGCACTGGGTTCACTGGTGCTCCGTCAGCGTCACCTCCCTGAATCTACCGGTGGCCCTGCAGAAGTGCAGAATGTCTAATAAGGAAATGTTTTCTAAGTCCTTTGTCTCTAGTTTGTCAGTTCCTAAGTATTCCCATCTTGGCAGTGAGTAGCTAGGACATTCGGCTAAGAAGTGGAGACTACTTTCCTCCTGTCCGCACTCAGGGCAATTTGGGTTATCTATTAATCTCATAGTGTGTAGGTGTTTGTTCAGTCCGCAATGTCCTGTCAGTAACCCTACCAAGAGTCTGATATGTTTTTTACTAAGTTGTAGTAATCTACGCGTTTTTCTAAAATCTAAGCATTTTATGAAAAGCTTAGATTGTCGACAGGACTGTAAGTTATTCCATCTACTGTTACTATCGTTTTTAATTTTTTATGTTAATAACGCCTTTTGTTATTTGGCCTGGAATTGGTAGACATGGTTCAGGGCCCATAAAGGTTTCATCTGCCCCGGTCCTGGCCAATTTGTCTGCTATTTCGTTTCCTTCATTGTCTTGGTGCCCTGGCACCCAGGCAATTGTGATACTAGTATTGGTACATAATCTGTTTAGAGTCAGTTTGCATTCCTTAACTAATGCAGAGGTTGTACAGGTTTTGTTGAGCGCTTTTAATGCTGCCTGACTGTCGCTATAGATTATGACTTCTGGTGTCAGTTCTATATTTTCTAACTCGCCGGCGCACTCCAGGATGGCCTGCACCTCAGCCTGGAAAACGCTGGCGAATTTTCCTAAAGGTATTGTTCTATACAGACGTGGCGAGCTTTCTATGTAAATGCCCGCCCCCGATAATTTTGTGCTTTCTTTCCTAGATCCGTCAGTGTAACAGATCGTTGTCGGGTTGTCTGTGTGAATTTTCCACTCATCTCTTGAGCCTATGTGTATTCTGTACTTTTTATCAAAAATCTCTTGTTTCTCTATCAAATCGTTGTTTGCAAGAATCATCGAGATATTTTGTCCTATCACCGAGTCTATCCTAACATGCCCTTTGTCCAGATGGTTACCCTTCCAAGACTTAAAGGACTTCATTCTAAACCATTGTTCTAAGGCTACCTTCTTCACCTGTAGGTCAATAGGATAGAGACCCAGGATCATATTTAAGGCTGCTGTGGGAGTTGTTCTCATTGCCCCAGTGATCATCAGTGCAGCTAAGCGTTGGACCTGGTCCAGCGCTGTTTTATTTTTGATGATAGAGGTTCTATGCCACCATGCTATTGCTCCGTAACTTATTCTGGGGAGAATTATAGCTTTATAGATCCATAGGACTATATGTGGCTTTATTCCCCATGTCTTACCGACGGCTCTTCTGCATTGCACTAAGGCCATCTTTGCTTTTTTGCTTGAGTTTTCTATGTGTGTGTTAAAGAGCAGTTTACTGTCTATGTCCACACCTAGGTATCTTATCCCCTCTACTACTTCCAGTTCAACTCCATCGATTCGGACTGGTAGTTCTAAATGTTTATTTCTTTTCCTTGTGAAGATGATTAGTTTGGTTTTATTCGGGTTGAGGTTTAAACCTCTGTCCCTGCACCATTGAAGGACCAGTTTCAGTGTCCTGTTCATGATATTACTAATCATGTTCAATTCTCTTCCAGTAGCTAGTATAACTCCGTCATCGGAGTATGCTTGCATATATACCATGGTTCTGTTTATAGTCTTTATTAGGTCATCCAGGAGAAGACACCACATAAGTGGTGAGAGACAGCCTCCCTGTGGGAAACCTCTTTTGGCTCGAACAGTGTGCGATGTACCTCCTAGCTCTGCCGTAATGGCACGATGTTTCAGAGCGTTCATCACCCATCTGGCTAGATTTTGTGCTATTCCTTCTCTCTCTAGGGAGTTTGCTATGGCATATGAGGTCGCCTTGTCAAAGGCACCCTCAATGTCAAAGAAACATCCCATAGCGTATTCTTTATTATGTATAGATCTTTCAGCTTTGACTATCAGGTTATGAAGAGCAGTGTCCGTGGATTTTCCTTGCATATATGCATGCTGATTTGCATGCAGCAGGTTGCCACTCCTGCTTATCTTCGATCTGATGAATCTGTCTATAATCTTTTCTAGTGCTTTCATGATGTATGACGATAAGCTGATGCATCTGAAAGATTTGGCTTCTTGATAATTCTTTTTCCCCGGTTTAGGAATAAAGGTGGCTTTGACCTTCCTCCATGTTTTGGGGATATAGCCTGTATTTAGACTTTCTTTGTATAGGTGAATCAAATCGTCTATAATGTGGACTAGTGCTATCTGTAACATTTTAGGAAAAATGCCATCTGGTCCCGGCGCTTTATATGGTGCGAACGATAGTATGCTCCATGTTACAGCTTCTTTATTTATCACTTCATCAACTTCTTCCCACTTGGTATTGGGGTTGATGTTGAGTTGCTCTTCTTGATGTTCTATACACTCTGGAAAATGGGTTTTCATCATTATGTCCAAAATTAATTTTGGTTCGGTAATGATATTCCCATCTATCCTTAGGCTTCCTAGTCTGCAAGTGGTGTCTTTTGCTAGGGTTCTCATGAGTTTGGCGGCTTGTGGTGTGTTGTGAATTTCTTCACAGAAATGACGCCATCCTTTTTTGCTTTCTCTGCGACTGGTGTTTCGCATGTTATTTCTAGCTTTCCTGTACTCATCCCAGCTCGCCGGGTCATCCCTTTTTAGGGCTGTTCTTAATTTACGGCGAGCTAGTTTTCTCTTCTTTTTGAAGTCTTTGTTCCACCATTTTTGCCCCTTTCCTGTTCTCAATTCTTGGAGAGGGCATGATTCATGGAACGCCTTGTTTAGGGTCTTATTTAGTCTTAATGAATCTACCTCTAACTTGTCTATGATGTTAGAGGTCTTTTTGTCTTTAGGGGTCCCTACTTTGAGAATTTCAACGAAGGTGTCCCAGTTAGTCTTCCTAGCGTTTCTAATCATTGTCTTTTCTATCCTACATTCGAGTTGAAAGGTGATCCTTCTGTGGTCAGAGAATCTTTCCTCAGTGTCCACCCTCCAGCTCATAATGTAGTTGCTAAAGTATGAGGTAGCTAGTGTAATGTCTAGTACTTCTCGTCTTGTCTTAGTCTCAAAGGTTGCGGTATCGCCAATGTTAACTATGTCTAAGTCATTACTTACTATGAAGTCCAGCATAAGGTCGCCCTTCTCATTTATGCCTGTGCTGCCCCAGGCCTCATGGTGCGAGTTGGCATCACAGCCGACAATAAATGGAATATTCTTACCTCTGTATAGCTGGACCGCTTCTTCTAGTTCTTTCGTGGGTGGTTTGAAATCCGTTTCGCTAGGGATGTAAGCAGATATCAACGCTACCCTTTTCTCAGTCTCGTTTGCCATTTTGATATTCATCTCAACGGCTACAAGGTCTCTGTAACATAAGCTTTGTATTAGTCCTAGTTGTGTTGTCCTGTTGCTAGCATATATACATGTTCTGGGATTTGACTCACCACCGAGGTAGATGATTTGTCCTCCCAGACTGTTAATGCCAACCACTTTCCCATTATAGGAGTATGGTTCTTGCAGCAGGGCAACGTCTATTCCCTTCGCATTTACATATTGACAAAGTTCGACCATGGCCTCTTTGCAATGATGTAAATTTAACTGGAGTATCTTTAAGGTATTTGTGTGTAGTTTTGGTGTGTGAAGGGGTGTGTTTGTGTTATTTGTGTTTTGTGTGTGTGTGTTTAGGGGTTGTGGGTGTGTCATGTTGTGTCGGTGTCGTCGTCAGAAGCGATGATGGCCATAGGACTCGACAACGCAGGATCTCCCTCTAGTGGGATCTCCATCACGTCGTCGTCGTCCGTTACCGGATCATGCTCTGACTGTGCCTGCAGTGTGTTTGTGCTCTGTGGAGTGGGTGCAGGCTCGAGGTCCTGAAGCAACCCGCAGGACTTCTGCGCCCCGCAGGTACACTTACAGGTGCACAACGCTCCCGCGCTCCCACCCTGTGTCTTCTCTGGTCCTTTGTCTGTGTCGGGTCTAGGTCTGTGGGCCCGGGCTTGAACTTGTGTGAGCTGGAAATTTAGCCACACATAGTCCACCCCCTCAAAAGCTTCCTCAGGCACTCCCATCACCAGACGTTCTCCCTGAGGGAGATCCTCCCTGGAGATGAGAATCCACTCAGGAATCCTCAGTGCCGTCTTTTTCTTGTTCTGGATGCGCAGGGTCTTCAGGACATCTCTAGGCTGATCTTCCCTCTTGCCAGGAAGGAAGATTGATGCCCTGAGTTTGTTCCACTTGCGCACCACGAGCTTTTTGTCCTTGAACATACCTAAGTCTCTTAGAAGGAACCAGTCCCTCGACTGCTGCGTGATGGGCGTGACCATGAAGAATCCTTCGGCCACCAACCCCGACGCTGCGAAACTCAGGCAGTCCTCGTCTATTTCAGCCTCAATCGCGTCGTCCATGATCACTTTGATCTTGTGACGGATCTCAGCTGCTGCTTCCTCGTCTATGGGTACGCCATCCTCTCTACAGATCATGACGGCCAGGTCGCTCTGACCTTTGGTCGAGGGTCGTGGTAACCCTATGCGAGCTGGCCCGTCGTGAGGTGACTTACCCTGTGTCTTCCCCTTCTGCTTTTTAGGTGGGCGCTGCTGCGACGGTTCGTCTGGATCAGTGCCCTGCCTTTTAATCTTGGGGGGTCGATCCCGTCTAGGTACTTCGACCCCCTTCTCTTTAATAGTTTGGTCTCGGGTATCCCGATACCGCAACTTTCTCTTTTTAGATCTACTGAGTTGGATTTGGAAGCCTGCTCGACTCAAGGTCTGCCGCAATTCCTCCTCCAACTCCCTGGAATCGCCTGCTCGACTCGAGGTCTGCCGCAATTCCAGGCTGTACTCTAGTGTGCGCGTAGAGTCGTCGTCCCCAGAATACGATGGGACGATAGCTGTGGTGGCATCATCCAGCGTTTGACTCGATGGTGCCATCACAGCGAAGGATTCTCCGCTTGAGGCGGTACCCTCCTGGGGTAAATTAATTTTGCAATTCGCGCTGTCCATGGGGACTAAGGGGTGCGGGGCTGCCGCAAGAGGTGATACGGGTCGCATCACAATAGATCTAGTCCAATGTGATGCGCCCCTGGAGCCCTCCACTTTTGTCCGGGCTTGGGACCGGCACATCGGGCTCACTTATGCCACCCGGTAGACCAAGGTGATACAAGGGAGCCCGCTGAGGCAGTGTTATTTAAGATATATTTGTAAGTATATTGCTGTAGTAACAGGTTGTCAGCCCATCGCCTAAATTACAATATACTGAAACCCTTGGATCCCTTAGCTGGTTTTTACAACATGCCCGAGAGGAAATGCAGCTGGCACATTCTATGTTTTTCTCTCGCTCCCAGGCCAGCATGGAAGAATTACATTACATTACTGTTCAGGTGGTCATAATTGTCTTGTCTTGTCTTGTCTTGTCTAGCCGTTAATGTCCCACTGCCGGGCACAGCCTCACTCCGGTCTCTCCACGACTCTCTATCCTAATTAGGCACAAAAAATTGGCTAGTGAAAATTAAGGCACTTTGGCCTTTGTGATGACTGTGAGAGAAAAAGAAACGCATCTGTTTGTTGTTTGTTGACCACTGTTTCGTCTTTATGAAGATTAATAAGATGCAGAAGTGTCCGTATAACTGCCGCTCCTAAAGAGTTCGATTTCGTTCCGATCCAAACAAGCTAAGCTCACAAGAGCTAAGAACTTGCTAAAAATTGGCTGGGTTACACTGACAGCGATTGTAGCAATAATAGCTATAGTGGCGACATGACAGATGCACAGATTTTTGTCTTATCTTAGTTAGAGTTAGCCACAACCACAAATGTCTCACAAAAACATTGTAAAAATGAAGCATTAAGGTCGAAATACTTAAGTTAGAAAAATCTAAAAATCCCTCTTCTACGTGCAGTACACAAAATTCGAAATCCCAAACCTCTTGTACAACGACTTTTAAACGTCACTGTCACTTTTCCAAGTGTCAATGTGCAATTTTAGCGACCCCGTACTGTATGTACCTACATAATATTTTCATTTTATTTTCGGTGGCAGGATAGCGACGTCAGGGTGTCAGGTCTGCCGGAAGTTTTGCTATAATAAAAAATACAGACACTATTTTTTTTTTTACTAGGGTATCAGTGAGTCTTTTTTATCAATCAACTGTCAATTTTTAAATATGATAAACGTACTGTTATAATGTCGGCTGAAAGACTACTTTTCATGCCAAGACGCTTTAAAAAAAAAGGATAGAAAACACCGTAGACCAGTTATAATATACAGTGTTTGTGTTTATCAATCAACTGTTAACTATTAAATATGAAAAACGGACTGTCATGATTTCGGCCGAAGGACTTGTTTCCATGCTAAGACTTAAAAAAAAAATGTGCTCACCGTAAAATCTTTTTTTTATTAGCCTGTGATTGTCCGAGTTATTCCCTGCTTCGGAAGGCACGTTAAGCCGTTGGTCCCGGTTAATATCGATTAATACCTTAGATATTAGTCGTTAAGCCCTATCAGAGGCCAGTGCTAAGCATTGGCGACATGAAAACTCTGACCTAATCTAGGATTTGATCTGGTTTCCCTTCTGAGTTGCGGAGGTCAGATGCCAGTCACTCTGTGTAAAACAGTACCCTCGTTCAATCCCCTGGATTGGGTAGCCGACCCCGTAAAATACGAGATAAGGCTAGGGATATGATGATATCCCACTGGAGGGCAAATCCCTCGTTTTTCTTCTTACACATGTCGCTATCTTGAGCTATGCCTTACAAAGACTTGGTTAAAATCGTCTAGGTCATCGCGCCACCGTTTTCTCGAACCCCTCTCTCTCCCTTCTGATACAAAGGTTCATTGGGTCCATCGACTAATCTCGGACCCTACACCACAGTAGAAGGCTCAGTATACGTACATACCTACGTTTTTTTATGCTTAGTCAACTAAACTGAACAACTTTCACAAGGAAAATCTTTCAGGAAATGAAAATGTTGACTTTTCCATACAATTCGCTTGATCGAGGTGGTCATTTTGTATGTGAAAGTTATTTTTTTAACAAATCCTGAAAATAAATCCTGGCGTAAGTTGTTTAGTTTCAGTGACTGAGGCATATATTTATAAAGCGATCTCAAGATTGAGTATTAAGAGATATTAAGTATGGATTTGACAGTTCATAATGTACTGAAATTACAATTCTGATACGAAATCAAACTCGCTGTCAGTCGCAAGTGCTGATTATAAATACGGGCCTGAGGAACCCCTATCAGCTTCGCGGGAAGCTGTCCCTTACACCCGGTATTCAGCAGTGGGCTGTGAAATTATAGTAGTAGGGCTGATAGTCAAACGATGAATTTTGATACGATACGATATCAGGCTTACTAAACTCAATTTAAATGTAAATTAGTTCTGTTTATATAAATTAACAAACTGTTATATTAATTGTTAAATAAATAAATAAATGTCTCACAGAAACAAATCTTTTTCTGATTCGAAGAACCTTGGTGTCAGAGTTTGTAAGCCGTTGTATAGAGCTTTAGCATAGTTTGCGCCCGGCCGCTATAGGTTTTCTACAAGATCTGTCGAGTCGTCTCATCGATGCATCCGGTGACCCGAGGGCTGGCACTTTCTTTGCCCAAAGAATAAGCCTGGCCATTCAGAGAGGCAATGCTGCCCGCCTCCTGGGAACCCTGCCTAATGTGGATGACATTTTCTATTTATAAAAATTACATCATCTCCCTAGCCTTATCCCGTATCTAATCTAGGTGATTGAATGAGGGTACTGGTTTTTACACAGAGCGACTGCCATCTGACTTCCTCAAAACACTTTGGTACGTGGTGGGATTCAAACCACGACCTCCCGCTCAGGAGGCAGCCTATCCACTACACCATTGGGCTCTTTATAAAAATATGATTTGTATAAATGACCCTTGTTTGAGGGTCAACCACTATATGTGAGCAGATCAGCGACTGCGAAGTACGAAATCAGGCAAGTTAAGTTGAATCACCTTACATTCTCCTATATAAACTACAAGCAAACCTAATATTTGTTGGATTTTTGTGTAACTGATATTACCAATGGCATTCGTATTGAAAGGGCAAAGCTCTGATCATCAGACCTCAATCATCATCTCCCTAGCTTTATCAATACAATACAATATACTTCATTGCACATCATCATTAGCCACATTCTTCCATGATGGACTGGGAGTTAATCAAGGATTGGGTTCTGCCGGGAAGAGTGCTGCTGGCGGTATTGGTGGCCTTATTGCTAATGTAGCAATATCTTCCAGGCAACCAGGCAGTAGGAAACAGAGTAATAAAATAAATTGACGCAGGTCAGTGCAACAAAAAATTTAATAAATTAAATATCTACAAATACAAATAATTTATTGAACAAAATAAACTTAGGCCTATTACAAATTTCCATTGGATCCCGCACTAGGAAAATCCTGTATCGCAGGAATCCAAATAAATCAAACAAACAAATAATCAATTTGCAATTACGCGAACCGTACGATTACACTTTTTTTTTTAAAGAAGTTAAAAGTAAAATAAAGTAAAATAAAGCGTCAATTTTAGGAACAAACAAACAAACTGACTAAAAATGTTAGGAACATGCAAAAGTAAGACATTATTTTAGTGTGAGTGTATGTGTAGTGTGAGTTTATGTGTAGTGTGAGTGTGTGTAAGTTAAATAGAGGGAGTGAGAGTGAGAGAACGTTTTCATAAATGAAAATTATAAATTACTATCTTGATTCATTTCATGACTGTATCTATTCGATTCCCGGGCATGTTGTAGAAGTCAGCGAAAGGAATTCGAAGGTTATAGTGTATTATAATTTAGACGATGGGCTGACAACCTGTCACTACAGCAATACACATTACAATCTAAAATTGCCCTCAATATTTGTCGGACGTGGCCAAAGCGCCTTTTACGAGGCGTTCTACGCTGGGCCTACCCCGTAAAGGATAAAGGCGTGATTTTATGTATGTATGTATGTATCTATTCGATTTGATGTAGCAAATTTTCTGTAGCTGTGTAACTCAACTCAACTCTATACTCCTTATCCCGTATCTCGAGCATACCTAATTTAGGTGATTGAACGAGGGTACTAGTTTTCACACAGAGCGACTGCCATCTGACCTCCACAACCCAGAAGGGAAACCAGACCCAATCCTAGATTAGGTATTTGTCAAGTTAGTTGCAAGTCATTTCGTAAGGAAAAGCCGGCTCATTTTTTACTTCCTTGATGAATGTCCTAGTAAAAGTTGTTCAGTGTCGTTGACTGAACAACCCCTAACTGTTTGTGGGATACTGTCCCTTACACCCAATATAACCACAATTTGTTCCATCAAAGTATTATGTAGGTCATTCAGTAATGATCGATGTCCGTCGTTAACGGGTCGCGGATTCGATGCCCGGCTAATTACACTGTAACGTCGTTACTCTTCCGGCAAAGAAAATATAATGGGATCGATTCTACATACCATACTACTACTACTAGCCTTATCAATACAATACAATATACTTTATTGCACATCATCATCTTACATGCTAGACTGGGAGCTAGAGAAAAACATAGAATACGCCAGCTGCATTTTCTCCCGGGCATGCTGTAAAAACAAGCTTGGGTTCTGCCGGGAAGAGTGCAGCTGGCACATTCTATGTTTTTCTTTCGCTCCCAGTCCAGCATGGAAGAAACACAGTAATTACAAATTACACAAACAGTAAAGTAGTGCAATTGGCGGCCTTATTACTAATGTAGCAATATCTTCCAGGCAACCAGGCAGTAGGAAACAGAGGAATAAAATAAAATGACGCAGGTCAGTGCAACAAAATTTTTAATAAATTAAATATTTACAATTAATACAAATAATTTATTGAACAAGATAAACTTAGACCTATTACAAATTTCCATTGGATCCCGCACTAGGAAAATCCTGTATCGCAGGAATCCAAATAAATCAAACAAACAAATAATCAATTTGTAATCAGGCAAACCGTACGATTACACTATTTTTAAAGAAGTTAAAAGTAAAATAAAGTGTCAATTTTAGGAACAATCAAACAAACTGACTAGGGAATGTTAGAACATACAAAAGTAAGACATTATTTTAGTGTGAGTGTATGTGTAGTGTAAGTGTTAGTGAAATAGAGGGAGTGAGAGTGAGAGAGCGTTTACATAAATTAAAATTATAAATTACTATCTTGATTCATTTCATGACTGTATCTATTCGATTCCCGGGCATGTTGTAGAAGTCAGCGAAAGGAATTCGAAGGTTACAGTGTATTGTAATTTAGACGATGGGCTGACAACCTGTCACTACAGCAATACACATTACAATATAAAATTGTCCTCAATATTTGTCGGACGTGGCGAAAGCGCCTTTTACGAGGCGTTCTACGCTGGGCCTACCCCGTAAGGGATAAAGGCGTGATTTTATGTATGTATGTATGTATCTATTCGATTTGATGTAGCAAATTTTCTGTAGCTGTGTAACTCAACTCAACTCTATACTCCTTATCCCGTATCTCGAGACTACCTAATTTAGGTGATTGAACGAGGGTACTAGTTTGAACACAGAGCGACTGCCATCTGACCTCCACAACCCAGAAGGGAAACCAGACCCAATCCTAGATTAGGTATTTGTCAAGTTAGTTGCAAGTCATTTCGTAAGGAAATGCCAGCTCATTTTTTACTTCCTGGATGGATGTCCTAGTAAAAGTTGTTCAGTGTCGTTGACTGAACAACCCCTAACTGTTTGTGGGATACTGTCCCTTACACCCAATATAACCACAATTTGTTCCATCAAAGTATTATGTAGGTCATTCAGTAATGATCGATGTCCGTCGTTAACGGGTCGCGGATTCGATGCCCGGCTAATTACACTGTAACGTCGTTACTCTTCCGGCAAAGAAAATATAATAGGATCGATTCTACATACCATCGGCTAAAACTAAAATTAAAATCTATCTATCAGATCCCCCCGATCAGACTAGCAAAGTCGGAACGGTCTATCTACCACCTATGCCCTAAAGTTTATAACAGGCTACCGGCAAACGTTCGAGATGCACCTTCTGTCCCAACTTTTAAAAGCAGACTGAAAAAGTGGCTATTGAAAGAAATATTCTACGATTTTAATAATTTTCTGTCGCTACCGCCGACACCTTACAAATAATGTATTTAATATTGATATTAAGTTGTATTTTATGTAATATCACGCTTAATGATGTTTAAAATAATTATGTTTTATTAACTATATTGTTAATAGGAAGACGTGTAACCGAATGTTATCAATAAATTTTATCTTATCTTATCTTATCACTTTCAAAAATATTGAAATTGAAAAAGTACAGGCAAATTATTCTTTACGGTTTAACACTCTGTCTGCTAGATTTTGACGCGCTTTTGCACGTTTCCCCAGTGTTTCTGTCAATTTTATCCGCCATATCATATGATGGCGGATAAAAATGACAGATGACGCCTAAAACCATCGACTATGAATTAAATACCGGAAAGAATAGATCTCCTGTCCTTTTCCAATACTTTTAGTCTGAAAGTGACAAATAGATTTTAATTTTAATTTTAGCTGGCTAATCTAGAATACAATAAACCCAATATTAGCTAACGCTAAAGAAGCGGCATTCCCACCCCCGATCTAAATTGTTACCTCACCTCGTCTCTCCCCAGCGCCAACGGGTACGCAAGCCGGTTCGACTAGGCGGCAGCACGCACACAAACCCACTTCAAACCTGTACGAACACGTTATTGCGCATGTAGTACGAAAAATGGTGGCTTGTATGGAGTGCCTGCCTTCTGTTCTTCCGGTATGCAGCCTGTTGAGGGATAAAACTTGGTTTTCAATTAGGTTTTATAATAGCTGAGCCTAAATCCAAAAGATACAGGCATTAAGAATTATTTTCTCCACTTGCTCAGAATTCGTCCAGGCTGGCCAGGGAGCGAGAAAAAAAATATAATATCACAGTAGCACCGTCCCGGGCATGCTGTAAAAATCAGCTGAGGGATCCGAAAGTTTCAGTATATTGTTATTTAGGCTGATACAAACTCAAACTCGCTGTCACTCTTGAGAGCTGATTACAAATACGCCCCAAAATTATGTAAATAGCTAAAAGCACATTGCCCTGAAGCAGCTATAAAGCCGAGTCTCCAGCGCATAAACAAAACACAACCGTAGAGAAGGGAAGGGAAATGCTTGAGAAACCTTCCCCTCAGTGCCCCGCGGGGGTATGTTTCGTGTTTAGTTTCAGAGCAGGAGTCACGGCTTTAAACTATTTCCTATTTCCGATTTGATATACATAGCACAGCTATTAGGCCTCTGATATGGTTTAAGTAACGGCCACTATCAAAGACAGCGACCGGGATAGACGGCTTAACGTGCCCGAAGCATGGAATCTTGTTTCTTTTCAGACAATCAAGTAATTCAACCTGCAATGGCCAAATCAAACTGGGGAAAACCTCACAAAGTCATAAAATATCAATATCATCATCATCTCCCTAGCCTTATCCCGTATCGCACGGGGTCGGCTTCCTTATCTAGGGGATTGAACGAGGGTACTGGTTTTTACACAGAGCGACTGCCATCTGACCTCCGCAACCCAGAAGGGACCTCCGAAAATATCAATATATGTTCCAATATATGTTTGTTTAAAATATCACCTAGGAAACGAACCCAGGACCTCCAGGTCGTGAGCTCATGGCTCAGACTGCTAAACTCTGGAGGCAGTTACCGAAATTAAACTTGAGAATCTATATTTACCTATACACACAGTTGTCTTACCATTTCCAAATCAAAGTGAAATGGAAATTTACGTTACGTGCCCCTTCCATGCTCTGAGCACGTCTGTCAATTTGATCGCTTGGCTTCATTTGCACAAACTACTACTACCAGTCACTCAAAGGCAATGCTTGAATCTTCCACAAGGATAATTTTATCATTCAGAGACCAGCAGTGAAGGATATTAAGATTGACTGCCTCCGTGGTGTAGTAATCTGAACCATGGGCTCTCGGTCTGGATGTCCTGGGTTCGGTTCCCAGGGGAAAACCACAAATTTAATATTGGTAAGTTTATCCCTTTTTAAGATTTCCTCCAATTTGGTTAGAGCAATGCAGGCTGTATCACCTGATTGTCTGGAAGAAAAAAGATTACGTACTTTGGAGAGCACGCTAAGCCGTCGGTCCCGGTCGTTGTCTTTGATAGTGGTCGTTAAACAAACCATGTCTGAGGCGTATTTATTAGCTACGCTATTAGGTAGGTACGCTGTAGGCGATGGGCTGACATCCTGTTACTACAGCAACATACCTACAAATCTATCTTCAATAACAATCAAAACTTTGTCAGACGTAGCAGAACGACCTTCGTTAAGGTGGTTTACGCTCTGCCTACCCCATAAAGAATAAAGTCGTGACTATATATGTATGTATACTATTAGGCAGTTTATAAACTCTGACATTAAGGTTCATCGAGTCCATCGAGTCGACTCCCACGTCATGAAGATAGAAGGTTAATGTTAACATTGATATTACTGATGTGAAATCCTGAATCATGGTCGAGATTTCATCTCCTTATCTTCTTAGCGAGTGGATTTTTGAGTCGAACAGCGGCCCGATGAACCCTGGTGCCAAAGTTTTCTATTAGGCCTCTGACATGGTTTTGAGTAACGATCACTATCAAAGACACCGGTTGAGACCGACGCCTGCCTGCAATGTCCAAACCAAACTGGGGAAAACCTCACAAAGTGACAAAATTGACAAATATCTACTTTGTGTTCCCCCCTGGGAATCGATCCCAGAACCTCCGGATCATAAGTCCATGGCTCTGACCACTAGACCACGGAGGCATTCCGTCTCTTAATGTGACAAAGGATTAGGACAAAGTGATTGATTAGGGCAATAATTTTAGGCATTTGCTCGAGTGTGTCTGTAGATGATACTACTCCTCCGTGGTCTAGCTGTCTGAGCCATGTGCTCTTGACCCAGAGGTCCCGGGTTCGATTCCCGGCGATGGACAATAACTTTGTATTGCTGTTGCTAGTTTGGTTAGGACATTGCAGGCTGATCACCTAATTGTCCGAAAAGTAAGATGATACATGCTGTCGGATGGGCATGTAATAATTAATTGAATTAATAGAGAGTACACTAATTGTGTGTTGTGCAAACCCTAGTGTTTCACAAAAAATCAAGTCCTGCGCAGATGGTTGATCTCTTTGAGATTGGCCGCCATCACCAAAAATCCTTTTGGAGAACTTATTACATATTACGCGGATAAGCTGCATGATAATTCGTCTCATATTAGTCCGTTCGGACTCCCATACTTTGGGAGTGATAGAAAACATCGAATGTGCCAGCTGCATCTCCTCCCGGGCATGCTGTAATATTCGGATGTTTCAGTTTATTCGTTTCAGTTTATCTTTCAGTTTATAATAAAAATGTAGGTAGGTACTGAAGAAATTGAAAAGTTTTCCCCTAGTGTCATGTCATAACTACATAGTATAAAACAAAGTCGCTTTCTCTGTCCCTATATCCTTATGTATGCATAAATCTTTAAAACTACGCAACGTATTTTGATGCGGTTTCTTTTAATGGATAGAGTGATTTAAGAGGAATATTTTTATTTATATTACATGCATAATATAGTAGAGAAACTCTGATAATTTCCGTGCGAAGCCAGGGCGGGTCGCTAGTAACTTATAAAACGGAAAATACTAAAACCACTATTTATATTTAACCGTGGGTAAAACCGCGAGGTGGAAAGCTATACTATTTCCAAATCAGATTTAGAATACAGGTTAACAGACTTTCATGTCTTTAAATCGAAGATACATACATACATACTTATAATCACGCCTTTATCCCTAATATGGTAGGCAGAGCGTAAACGCCCCAAACAAAAGTCGTTCCACCACGTCTGACAAAGTTTTGAGAGTTATATTTAAGATGGATTTGTAGATATATTGATGTAGTAACAGCTTGTCAGCCCTTCGCCTAAATTGCAAAATACAGAAACCCTCGGATCCCTTAGCTGGTTTTTACAATATGCCCGGGAGGAAATGCAGCTGGCACATTCTATGTTTTTCGCTCGCTCCCGGTCCAGCATGGAAGAGATCGAAGATCTTGTGTCTGAAATAAGTTTTAGGTATTAGATATATGGTAACATAATAAAAAATAATAGTATTAATCATTTAACTAATCTGGCATCACCTATCATTTATTTTTGAAATGTATTTTTGAATAAAAGACATGAAACTTTGTTTACCTTTATTCTAAATCTGATTTGGAAATAGTATAGAATCACAATTTTATGCAAGCTCCCAAAATTACGTTACGTTGCAAACAAATTCTATTCCAACTGCACATTTCACAGAGAATAGTTTTACCACTCCAGAAATCCTGTCATGAGCTGTCGAAGCTAACGAGAGCTGAAGATCTGACAAAGCCACAACAGCTGAAATCAGCAATAGTTTTGCAAAGAGATCAACAGTTCTGGAATTGGAAATTGACTGTGCATTGTGAAAGGAAGGCCAAGTCTCGGGAAGGTAAAAGGTAAAAAAACTTTATTGCACATGAGAAATATTCATCTATTATCTTCCATGCTGGCCTGGGAGCGAGAGAAAAACATAGAATGTGCCAGCTGCATTTCCTCCCGGGTATGCTGTAAAAACCAGCTAAGGGATCCGAGGGTTTCAGTATATTGTAATTTAGGCGATGGGCTGACAACCTGTCACTACAGCAATATACTTGCAAATCTATCTTAAATAACCCTCAAAACTTTGTCAGACGTGGCGGAACGACCTGTGTTTGGGTCGTTTACGCTCTGCCTACCCCATTAGGGATAAAGGCGTGATTATATGTATGTATGTTTCTTCCATGCTGGACTGGGAGAGATAGAAAAACATAGAATGTTCCAGTTGCCCTTCCTCCCGGGCATGCTGTAGAAGTCAGCAAAAGGGACTCGAGGGTTACAGTGTATTGTAATTTAGGCGATGGGCTGACAACCTGTCACTATAGCAATACAAAATACAATCTAAAATTGCCCTCAATTTTTGTCAGACGTGGCGGAAGCGCCTTTTACGGGGCGTTTCACGCTCTGCCTACCCCGTAAGGGATGAAGGCGTGACTATATGTATGTATGTTATATGTATGTAGAAATATTCATACAACACAATAGTTAAAACATAGACATGAACAACATAGATAACCATATTGTTAAGTTAGCAATTTCTTCTGCAACTATAGATAGTGCAACCCTACTCAGATAAACATATCTACGTGAGCGTTTTGAATTTTCACTTCCGCAAGACAAACCCTGCCGCTCGAGCGTCAGGACGCTTTTATCTATACCCCCACATAAAACTGATTTCTACTCATACTCCTTCACAGTCCATGCAGCTAGGTTGTGGAATGCTCTCTCGCACACTATTCGCTACAGCTCATCAATCGCTGTTTTCAAAAAGAGAATCAAAGAACATTATCTTTCTCTGCGTAATCCGTAGTATGTATTTATATACCTATTGTATATATATGTATCTATGGTATGTATATATTTATTTATTTCAGTTATATTTATATAGAGTATTTAATATATTTATAGGTATTATAATTTATTTACTTATTGTATGATCGTAGTATAGTGTAATTAAGTAGGTATATCCTTATTTACTGTTCATGTACCTAATTTGTATTCATATTGTGCACGACTTATCCGCTTTACGTTTTATGCTATCTCACTTCTTAGGTCTGCTGTAAGACATTTAATTTTAGAAATAAGCAGTACCTGTTGTGTCTTGATTCCTATGTAATTGTTCTGTGTATGTTTCTGTGTACAATAAACTGTTAAATAATAAATAAATAAATTAAATACATAAACTACTTAAGTACTTTATATATAATACAGTTTTTTTTTAATGATTTAACTATTTATTATTAGTATAAGTGTATAATAACTTGATAAAATAATAAAATAAAAATAATAAGTAAAGGGATAGGTCAGACTAAATTACACATTAATACAAAAATCATTTTAAAAAACGTTGATATAATTTAACATTCTTGCTACACTTCATCAATATATTACTTTTATCGATTGTTTTTATAAATCTTCCATGCTGGCCTGGGAGCGAGAGAAAAACATAGAATGTGCCAGCTGCATTTCCTCCCGGGCATGCTGTAAAAACCAGCTAAGGGATCCGAGGGTTTCAGTATATTGTAATTTAGGCGATGGGCTGACAACCTGTCACTACAGCAATATACTTACAAATCTATCTTAAATAACCCTCAAAACTTTGTCAGACGTGGCGGAACGACCTGTGTTTGGGTCGTTTACGCTCTGCCTACCCCATTAGGGATAAAGGCGTGATTATATGTATGTATGTATGTATGTTTTTATAAATTCAATTTCGGTTTTGCTTGCTTGTATAGGTTAATTTTACAATATACAATGTTAAACAAGTAGGTAAGAAAATAAGTGATTTGTACTACACCGATACAGTTCGATCTTCAACAACCCTCAAAACTTGTCACACTAGGCGAAACTGCCTTTGTTTGGGTCGTGGACGCTCTGCCTACCCCATTAGGAATACAGGCGTGATGGTAGGTCGATATGTAGGTAAATGGTAACTATGTTTTAACGAATCCATACAAATAATCACGCCTTTATCCCTAATGGGGTAGGCAGAGCGTAAACGACATAAACAAAGATCGTTCCGCCACGTCTGACAAAGTTTTGAGGGTTATTTAAGATAGATTTGTAAGCATATTGCTGTAGTGACAGGTTGTCAGCCCATCGCCTAAATTACAATGTACTGAAACCCTCGGATCCCTTAGCTGGTTTTTACAGCATACCCGGGAGGAAATGCAGCTGGCACATTCTATGTTTTTCTCTCGCTCCCAGTCCAGCATGGAAGAAAGAAATTGATTTGTATCTATATTAAACGTTTTGAGTACAACATCCGTCTTTAACTTAACTTGCCGGTGTCGTCCACCGTGTCACTAAGATCAATACTTCACTGGAAGGACTCGCTGGTAGTAGCTGCAACTGAGACTCGAATGTCGGGCGGTGTCGGGACTGTCTAGCGAGATACTTGACACTGCCTGACACTGGATTTGTGGTAGTTACCTTTGCAATTTGGGAAACACACGGCATCTCTGCCTTACTAAGCTACATACATACATATAATCACGCCTTTATCCCTAATGGGGGAGGCAGAGCGAAAACTACCAAAACAACAAAAAAGGGTCGTCCCGCCACGTCTGACAAATGTTTTGAGGGTTATTTAAGATAGATTTGTAGGTATATTGCTGCAGTAACAGGTTGTCAGCCCATCGCCTAAATTGCAATATACTGAAATCTCCGAATCCCTTAGCTGGTTTTTACAGCATGCCCGAGAGGAGATGCAGCTAGTAAATTCTATGTTTTTCTCTTGCTCCCAGTCCAGCATGAAAGAAACTTGCTAAGCTAAAAGGTGGTTTATTGCTTAGATCAAATATAGTTATAGATACACAAACTTGAAAATAGCACCAAAAAAAGAAAAGGCGTCAGTCGCTACTTGTCAAATCAAAATGTATTTTATAAGCAGTAAGGTCGATACTGAAGCTTTAAGTAAACCACTTTACAGCCTTTTTGCACATAGTTGTCGCCTTATTTATGTCATACGCTATTTGACAAACTAAACTTTATTTTGTAAGCAGTAAGGTCCGAAGCTTTAAAATAACAACTTTATGACCTTTTTGCACATAGTTGACGTAGTGCCACAGTTTGCGTTTGTATTGTATAGGGCCGTGGATCTATAACTACGTATATTTGATCATTAATATTTGTAATTTTGGCAAAATACACTTTTAGTATAGGGCAACTTAGTAATATTTTCCGCATTTTTCTATATTGGACTCATTCCTAAATTTCCACTAAGAGCAGCAACACGTCAACTTACGCACTACGCGCGCGTAGCATTGAGCTCTACTCTACTCTACATCGGCGCGTAGAGCGTAAGGTGACGCATGTGTGTCGTAGGCAATGCAAAATGTATAAACAGCGTATTGAGCGCTACCTTGCGCACAGTAAGTGACAGTGTGTTGCTGCTCTAAGAACCGAGATATCAATATGCAGAAATACATAAATGCAATGATTTTACCCGTGATACTAGCTTTAAATTACCATTAACAATACTAAGCTCATATGCCGTAACTCATAAAAATGTTGTTATGAAGTGTACTGGGCTAAAGATCCGTATCTGCCGCAGATACTGCTTTTTAGCTTCTGATGACCTTTTCAAAATATTTTGACATACTAACTTAGAAAGCGGTCTCCTCTTAATATTTCTTGTTAAGCCCTCAGTCCCTGCCACTGTTTAATAGACAGGTAGTGCCTCGAACCTAGGACCTCCGGATTAGGAGCCTATGGCTCAGACCACAGGACCACGGAGGAAATTTATATGTATAAACTTGGTGTTAAATTCAAAACGCTACCCCTTAACTTTACAATCGGCGGGCATCTTCCAAAGTTTTTTAATTTACAAAGTTTTCGGTCGCGACAGACCTCGCACTTTCCCTTTTGACCTTAAAATAAATTATCAAATCGGAGACATTTTGTTTTCAACTTTACAATCTTAATAATGGATTATCATCATCGATAAATCTCTTTCTAAAATTGTTGTAGAAGTACGTCATCACAATTAGGTGATCCAGGGGAAAATCTCACAAAGTGATAAATTACTGTGTGATAACTGTCATCACACACGGTGGGCGGTGTTATGTTATTTTCACTCTCCATGAAGAAAACTCTCGTAAAGAGTGAAACGCAGAGGTCTAATACCTCCGTTAAACAAACAAGTGAGTAGTCGTTAATTTATAAGTATGAATAACATGTGTGATTAAATATGTGATAATTGACAAATTATCATCTTTTCTCCACTGGGAATCGAACCCAGGACCTCCAGATTGGGACCCCATGGTTCAGAACCAGCTAAATACACTTTCCAAGTACCGTCCCACTGTGCCACTTTGCGGTGATGCTGGGATATGCAAATGTTTCTCAAGCAGTAAGTCCTGACTCGAGATGTACTGATTTATTTACTGAGACTGCATTAGTACTCGAGTGAATCAATTTAAATTTTACACTAGAGGCAATGCGATTTGTTATATGGGAACAGTTTTAAAAGATAAGATAGAATAAAAATACTTTATTGCAAATACTTTCAAAATCATTTGTTGCTCAAAGTTGGCGAGGGGAAGAGGGCGAAACATGGTTTGGAATAATCTACCAAAATATACATAATACCTACGGCAAGTTTGGTATCGTTTTTTAGAGGATGAAGAAGTCATTTCTGAAAGAATAGAAACCCTTAAAAAAAAACCCAGAGTTATTGGATAAAATGTGAACAACATCTTTTATAGGAAAGCCCCTAAAACTTGTCAGACGTAGCGGAACGAGCTATGTTCAGGTCGTTTACGCACTGCCTACCCATTAAAGATAAAGGCGTGATTTTGTGTATTTATGAAATGTGTAAGTGAACGTCTGTGGCAAATGGTAACATTAAGCGTAGAGTAATCAGGTCCCGTTTAAATTAGCCGCCATTTCCCAAATGAGACGTGGAATTGAAGCAGGTGTATCCTATGGGTTCGCATTTGCTGTTCGGATGATATTTTTAAATTTAAAAAGACATAAATGTTTCAGCTACTCCTCTTCCTGGATAGCAGAAACCATAATGTATAAGGAGCTGATTTAGCTGGCAGCTGGAAGTTCAGAACAGAGTTTACTATAAGATAACAATAGATGTCGCTGTTTATTTATTTATTTTACAGATTACATTAACAGTTCTTAAAACTAAACATGTAAACCATAGTCAAAAATTAGTTCTACATACAAGTAATTAAATCGTTGGAGGCGGTCACCGCCCGGTGGAAATATTAGGTAATTTGATCAGTGAGCTCCGGGCAGTGGTCGTCTCCAAGTAACAACCGGCAGATGTCAGAAAAACAGTCGGATGCGCAGAAAATTTCAACAATCCCAGCAGGGCTGTCAATGAGCGTCAAAACTTTTTAAAATGGTGAGTGTTTAAGCGTCATTGTCCGAGGAAGGTTTGTCGCAAATAGAGGATGGTTCCGTGGGCGTAGATTGTGGCTTAGCCTAATTGGGACATTGAATGGAATATGCGCCAAAAGTGCAGAGTTACTAATATTGCCTCGTAGCAGGTTGTAAAAATATTTGATAAGCGCTAGTTTTCGCCTAACCTCCAAGGACTTGTACGACACCGCTGTATGAATTGATGATTATTATAAATGGCGATAGTGAGATGCATTCTGTATAAGATGTAAAAGAGGAGGACATTATATGTCCGAAAGAAGTCAATGAAATATAATAAACCAAGGAGTTCGGAAACAAGAAGTAAAGTGTTTGTGTTGTCGTAAATAGTACTCTACCCAGTGAAAGTATTAGCTTCGTGTTAGGCTACTGCCTACTGGCTGGACTGATTTCACTGATTTCAGAATTTCGTTTGACATCATCATCTTCCTAGCCTTATCCTATATTTGTCGGGGTCAGCTACCTAATCTAGGTGATTGAACGAGGGTACTGGTTTTGCACAGAGTGACTGCCATCTGACCTCCGCAACCCAAAAGGGTAACCAGAGCCAATCCTAGATTAGGTCAGAGTTTTTCAAGCCGCCAATGCTTAGCACTGGCCTCTGATATGGCTACGCCTAATATCTAAGGTGTTAAACGATATTAACCGGGACCAACGGCTTGACGTGCCTTCCGAAGCACGGAAAAAGCGCCGAATAAACATATATTTAGAATTTCGTTTGACAAGACCATTTGAAAGTTTTTCAAGAGTAGGTAATAAGAGTAGGTAAAAAAAAACAGCCATACTATATATCTTGTATTTACTCGTAAAATGAATTTCGGTATGCTGTCCGGAGCAAAATGACTATGCGTAGCAATTTGCTGAAATCTTAATATAATAAATACTTGTCACTAATGATATACCCGGGCCCAAAAAAACACCAAATTACTAAAACAAAATAAAATAAAACTAAATTAAACCAAAATCTTTTTTTCGATTTTACATGATTCTATGAGATCTTAATTCCATGCTGGCCTGAGAGCCTTACCTATAAATCTATCTTAAATAACCCTCAAAACTTTGTCAGACGTGGCGGAACGACCTTTGTTTAGGTCGTTTTCGCTCTGCCTACCCCATTAGGGATACAGGCGTGATTATATGTATGTATTATATGTACATGATATTGTTATTTTTTAGATGGCTGGTAGAGGGCTTAAGAGCTATATTTTTTTAAATCTAATTAAATATTGAAAATCTACATGAGAAACCACAACTTTTTATTCCTCTTGGGTAAGTGAATTCGAAAAAAACTATTTTGCCATACATAATCGGCCCACCCTATTAGGCAGGCAGTGCGGTACCCCCAGGGACTAGAGCGAGGAGTTTGTTCAGTCAGGAAAAGGGATTCGAGGGTAACAGGTGTATTCTGATTAGGCGATAGGCTGACAACCTATCACTACAGCGATACACATTACAATTAAAAATTGCTCTCAATTTAGAAAGACGTGGCGACAAACCCTATAACGAGGCGTTTTATGCTTTACCTCCCCCGTTATGGATAAAGTCATGACTATATATATATATTATATATACGCATGTCTAACCTAAATGGGGAAAATCTTACAAAGTGATAAATATTTAAATATCAACTTTGTGTGCCCCCGGGGAATCGAACCCAGGACCTCCGGATCGTGAGCCCATGGCTCAAACCACTAGACCACGGAGGCAGTCTCACACCCTTAGATCTGTGCAGGGCTCCGTAAAGGATCGGCCTACGGAAGGATATCCCAAGACGTGATTCCTTTGAGAAATTATCGGGTAAAAGCGCCTATATAAGGCAGATGTGTCTTATAATGTTATAATAACTTGATATGATTTCCTTGGTTTATGAGATGAGGAAGTGATGAATCAATGATCAAATCGACATGTAGTAATTAAATTTGTACATACATACATACATTAATCACGCCTTTATCCCTTACGGGGTAGGCAGAGCGTTTAACGCCTCGTAAAAGGCGCTTTCGCCACGTCTGACAAAAATTGAGGGCAATTTTTGATTGTAATATGTATTGCTATAGTGACAGGTTGTCAGCCCATCGCCTAAATTACAATACACTGTAACCCTCGAGTCCCTTTTGCTGACTTCAACAGCATGCCCGGGAGGAAGGGCAGCTGGAACATTCTATGTTTTTCTATCACTCCCAGTCCAGCATGGTAGTAAATTTAAGTATTAAATTTGTAGCTTGTATTATATTTATTTATAATATTTTTTACAATAAACTTATATCTATTACAAAGCTATATATTCCGTTTTTTTTAATTAACTCGTAAAAATATCAATTGTTTGTGTTGCCTATTGCCAAAATAATGGGCTCGATTCTAGATTTGCCAGCTACAACTAAAATTAAAATTATTTTGTCACTTTTAGACTAAAACAATGGAAAGGGACAGGAGATCTGTTCTCTCCGGTTTTTGATTTAAATACGCAGGTTTTATGCATTATCTGTCATTTTAAATTGACAGTGCGGGAAAAACGCGTCCAAATCTAGCGTACAAAGTATAAAACCATAGAGTCCTTTTTCAATTTTATTATTTTGTAATTAACAGATAAATTTTAATTTTAGTGTTCGCCGGTGGTATCTAGAATTGAGCCCAATATTTAATAACTTGATATGATTTCCTTGGTTTATGAGATTAAGAAGTTATGGATCAATGATCACAGCGACATGCAGTGATTTCTTATTTGTAGCTTGTATGTTCCGTGCTGGTCTGGGAGTGATAGAAAAATTAGAATTTGCCAGCTGTATTTCCTCCCAGGCATGCTGTAAAAATCAGCTAAGGGAGCTGAGGGTTTCAGTACATTGTACTTTAGGCGATGGGCTGACAACCTGTCACTACAGCAGTATACCTACAAATCTATCTCAAATAACCCTCAACAATTTGTCAGACGTGGAACGACCTTTGTTTAGATCGTTTACGCTCTGCCTACCCTATCAGGGGTAAAGGCGTGATTCTATGTATGTATTTAGCCTTCCATGCTGGACTGGGAGCGAGATAAAAACATAGAATGTGCCATCTGCATTTCCTTCCAGGCATGCTGTAAAAACCAGTTAACGGATCCGGAGGTTTCAGTATACTGCAATTTAGGCGATGGGCTGACAATCTGTCACTACAGCAATATACCAATAACCAACCAACCAACAATATAGGAGGGTTATTTAAGATATATTTGTAGGTATATTGCTATATACTGAAACACTCTGATCCCTTAGCTGATTTCTACAGCATGCTCGGGAGGAAATGCAGCTGGCACACTATGTTTCTCTCACTCCCAGTTCAGCATAGAAGAAGAGTTTTTTTTTATTGTGTATTGATAATGTTTCCTCGCAAAATGAGAGAAATGTAGTATATTTCTCTCAGCCGAAATAGCAATAATAATAATATGGTCCCGTTTACGTTGTACGGCTTCGACTGCGTCTCTTCCAAAATTATTCGACCATATAATGCTTTTTTTTGGCTTCGGAGTAATGTCCATTTTCCGAACCGTAACAGATAGTGCAAATTACGAAAGGGTTATTCAGATTTACGAGTTTAGTGTTGGAATAATTCAGGAGAATACACCTGGGGTTTGGCCCTTATGGGAAGAAACTATTATCATAAAAGACCCTCTATTATCGTGAATCTAAATCGGCTATCTCAGATATTTATCACACAATTTAGGGCATTTATTTTATCTTGAAAGATTTTTCTATGCTGGAGTGGCAGCGAACGATGAACGTATAATGTGCCAGATGCATTTCTTCTCAGACATGCTGTAGAAACCAGCTAAGGGATCCCAGGGTTTCAGTATATTGCAATTTAGGCGATGGGCTGACAACCTGTCACTACAGCAATATACCTACTTTAACTAAAATAACCCTCAATACTTTGTCAGACTTGGCAGAACGACCTTTGTTTAAGTCGTTTACGCTCTGCCTACCCCATTAGGGATAAAGGCGTGATTATATGTATGTACGTTTAGGGTATTTATTCTATCTTGAAAGATTTTTCCATGCTGGAGTGGGAGCGAATGAAAAACATAGAATGTGCGAGGTGCATTCCGGGCACGCTGTAGAAACCAGCTAAGGGATCCGAGGGTTTCAGTATATTGCAATTTAGGCGATGGGCTGACAACCTGTAACTACAGAAATATACCTAAAAATCTATAGGTACGATCTTTATTTATTTAGGTCGTGTATGCTCTGTCTACCCCATTAGGGATAAAGGCGTGATTATATGTATGTATAAAAGAAGCAATATTGTGTGGTGAAGTTTAGAATATTCTGTTATTTGGACATATGAAATGTAGAGATTCAATAAGTAATCAACCCTTCGTCTAAGAGGTAAAATTGTACTGAATCATACATACATATAATCACGCCATTATCCCTAACGGGTAAGGCAGATCTTGAACGAACGCAAACAAAGGTCATTTTGCCACGTCTGACAAGAAGATTTGAAGGTATATTTCTGTAGTAACAGTTGTCAGCCCATCGCCTAAATTGCAATATACTGAAACCCTCGCATCCCTTAGCTGATTTTTACAGCATGCCAGGGAGGAAATGCAACTGGCACATTCTATGTTTTTCTCTTGCTCCCCGTCCAGCACGAAAAAAAAATATAATAAGGTTAAACTCTGTAACATTGTGTTGAGATAAATAAATATATTTTGTTATCCTCTTCTTAGCGAGAGTGTTCGCGAGTCGAACTACCCGATGAACCCTGGTGTAAAAGTTTTATAACCGCCTAGTAGCACAGCTATTAGGCCTGTGACATGGTTTGAGTAACGACCACTATCAAAAACAGCGATCGGGACCGATGGCTTAACGTGCCCTCCGAAGAACATTATTTTTTTCGTTTCGGACTCTCCGGTGATTCAGCCTGCAATGTCCCAACCAAACTGGGAAAAACTTCACAAAGTGATGAATTGACAAATATCAGTTTGTGTTCTTACCCTCAAAACTTTGTGTTCGTACCCTCAAAACTTTGTGTTCTTACCCTCAAAACTTTGTGTTCTTACCCTCAAAACTTTGTGTTCTTACCCTCAAAACTTTGTCAGTCGTGGCGGAACAACCTTAGCTTAGGTCGTTATCGCTCTTCCTACCCTATTAGAGATAAAGGCGTGATTATATTTATGTATGTATGTTCCTACATCAACTATTATTATTTAAATTATTCATTCCTACATTTCCTACCAGCACTATAACCATTATTAACCATTCTAGTGATTCCGACTAGCTGTTTATTTTGCTCTAAATGAGTATGGAGGCGTGAAAATGGCTACTTAGCAAGCTATGGACAATAGGACTGTTCATTTAGAGATGCGGAACTGCCTCCGTGGTCTAGCGGTCTGAGCCATGGGCTCTCGGACCGGAGGTCCCGGGTTCAATTCCCGACGGGAGACAATGACTTTGTATTGTTGTTTTTAGTTTGGTTAGGACATTGCAGACTGATCACCTGATTGTCCGAAAAGTAAAATTATCCATGCTGTTGGATGGGCATGTAAATAGTCGGCTGGCACATTCTATGTTTTTTTCCTCGTAAGTAAAACATAGTAACATTAAGTAAGTAGCTTTCTACCATGAACAATAACCACTGAACCGTAGAAGGTATGATTGAATTAGAATCCCAATTTGACTGAACAAGCCAATGGGTCTGCTCCTCAGGTCTAGTTGGCAATTAGATGTTCATCTCTTTGACTGAAGTATCTTGAGTTAAAAAGGGTGTAAAAAAGAACTGCGTTCCTTTCTTCCATGCTGGCCTGGAAGCGAGAGAAAAACATAGAATGTGCCAGCTGCATTTCCTCCCGGGCATTCTGTAAAAATCAGCTAAGGGATCTGAGGGTTTCAGTATATTGCAATTTAGGCGATGGGCTGACAACCTGTCACTAGGTCACTACAGCAATATACATACAAATCTATCTTAAATAACCCTCAAGACTTTGTCAGACGTGGCGAAACGACCTTTATTTAGGTCGTTTACGCTCTGTCTACGTCATTAGGGATAAAGTCGTGATTATATGTATGTATGTTCTTTTAAACCACGTAATGTACAAGTGATTTAGAACACAAAGAATACATTAAATAAACAAAATAAAAATATTTTATGATATTAAATTAATAAAACATGCTGGACTGGGAGAGATATAAAAACATAGAATTTGCCAGCTGCATCTCCTCCTGGGCATGCTGCAAAATTCAGCTACGGGATTTGTGGGTATCAGTTTTGTAATTTAGGCGATGGACTGACAACCTATCACTAAAGCAATATACAGATGTATCTGGAAAAACCCTCAAAACATGTCTGGCATGGCGGAACGACTTTTGTTTAGATCGTTTATGCTCTGCCTACTCTATTAGGGATAAAGGCGTGATTGTATGTATGTACTATAGTTAGGTTAAATTGTATTGACATTTTCAGCTATTGCTCCATTTTATCATTTTTACATTTGTATTATTATGACATTTGCTATTGCTAAATTTTGGTTTATTTTGTTACTTTGTTTGACATGTTTAAATTACTTTTATTATATAGCTTTATATTTTTGACAATCATATTATCCCTGGACATTTTTATTATTTTTGCAATGTAATTATGAAATTGATAATATGAAATAAATAAATCTAAACTAATCTAGTAAAACAAAAACAATTTATGCATCCCTACGGCGCGGCTCGCTTGCACACTACGACGTTCGTCACAGTTACACTGTCGCCGCTGCGCCGCCCCCCTCCCGCGTCCCCCCGGCCGTATCACCGCGTCATAGTGTGCGTGCGTTAGTAATAGGGTTGCTTGTTTCTGTTAGGTGAATTTAATTTAAACATTATGTTTTATGTGTGCTTTCTGTTGTATATTACTAATACATTACATGTTTTAAAGGAACAAAGTATTTTTTATACCCTGATAGAACATTTTCTATCATGAAGGTCAGGAACTCCAGACTGTCCGACCGATATGATTTTTGATAAACAAAGCTTAGTACTGATTTTTGTTTTGTTATTTGATAAAAAAATTATCCCCACCCTGATGTTCAAAATCAATATTTATTATTTAACAGTTTAGTGTACACAATCATAGAAGTCGAATCTATGACCTTTGAAATAAGAAGCCAACGCAATAAGCATTTGTTAAATATTGTGATTTGTTACTTTTATTTTCAATATTTCTCTTTTTTTTACATACATACATATAATCACGCCTTTATCCCCAATGGGGTAGGCAGAGCGTAAAAGACCCAAACAAAGGTAATTCCGCCACGTTTGACAAAGTTTTGAGGGTTATTTAAGATATATTTGTAGGTATATTGCTGTATTGACAGGTTGTCAG
Source organism: Scrobipalpa costella (assembly GCA_949820665.1). Classification (NCBI taxonomy): domain Eukaryota; kingdom Metazoa; phylum Arthropoda; class Insecta; order Lepidoptera; family Gelechiidae; genus Scrobipalpa; species Scrobipalpa costella. Next base: position 1,122,107 of record OX463315.1, read on the forward strand.
CCCATCGCCTAAATTACAAAATGCTAAAACCTTCGGATCCCTTAGCTGGTTTTTACAGCATGCCCGGGAGAAAATGCAGGTGGTACATTCTTTTTTTCTCGCTCCCAGGCCAGCATGGAGGCTCTTTTTTAATAGATTATTTTTATATAACTAGTTTACCTTGTGACGTTTTAGCGTACACTTAGTCGTTCAGTTTTGACTACTCAGTATTATGTACCTTAGTATTTTGCTTTCTGTACTTTTTCATCAAAATTAATTCTGTCAGGTACTTTTACATTTGCATGCCGTTGTAGCCTATAATTAGAGTAGCATTAAGCAAATTTTAAGAAAATTTTGTTGTAACAATGTTTACTCTGTTGGTTACCTTTTAAATAAATCACTACGTAGTATAAAACAAAGTCACTTTCTCTGTCCCTATATCCCTATGTATGCATAAATCTTTAAAACTACGCAACGGATTTTGATGCGGTTTCTTTTAATGGATAGAGTGATTCAAGAGAAAGGTTTATATGTATAATACATGCATAATATAGTAGAGAAACACTGATAATTTCCGTAGTAAATAAATACAGAAAGCTTTAGTCTACTAGACCACTGAGGCAGCTTAGTATTAACCCTTTGACTACTATCCCTTTATTCAAATGAATAGATAACGTTTATCAAATTTAATATCAAACGATGCGCACCGCTAGGCAACCTTAAGGTGTGAACAGTGGCGCGACGGTGGCGCCGTCAGTTTTAATTTAATTCATACATACATACATATAGTCACGCCTTTATCCCAAATGGGGTAGGCAGAGCGCAAACGACCTAAAAAAGGTCGTTCCGCCACGTCTGACACAGTTCTGAGGGTTATTCAAGATAGACTTGTATGTATATTGCTTTAGTGACAGGTTGTCAGCCCATTGCCTAAATTACAATATACTGAAACCCTCGGATCCCTTAGCTGATTTTTACAGCATGCTCGGGAGGAAATGCAGCTGGCACATTCTATGTTTTTCTCTTGCTCCCAGGCCAGCATGGAAGACATTTTAATTTTAATTTAATTGTGCCTGAAATAAAAACGTTTTCATGAATATTTTACATTTCGCGAGAATTGCCACCAAATTCTCCATTTTACCAACCAAAATTTAATAAATTCATTTTGAATATTGGAACTTTGTTTTACAAAAGTGGCCAATTTGAGCACATTTGAATTATTGTATTCTGTATTATTAAATAGAGAATAAGTTGCGATTCTTGCGAAACGTGAAATTTCATGTGAATGTTTGTATTTCAGGCACAATTAATTAAAAACTGATGGCGCCACTATCGCGCCACTGTTCACCACTAAACTGCCTCTGTGTTCTAGTAATATGAGCTTTTGGCTGTCTATATGAACGTGTAAAGATCGATTTTCTCCGGGATCACATTGTGTAGATGTGATTGATATGAAGTTGTTTTTTTTTGTTGCGTTTGACTGGACGCGATAAAAACATAGGATTTACCAGTGGTTTCATTTCCTGATCATACCGTAAAAGGCAAAAGCTGCAGTAAGAGTTGAATTTCAAAATTGACTTCCATGCTGGACTGTGAGCGAGAGAAAAACATTCCTCCCGGGCATGCTGTAATAACCAGCGAAGGAAACCGTGGGTTTCAGTATATTGCAATTTAGACGATGGGTTGACAACCTGTCTCTACAGCAATATACCTACAAATCTATCTTAAATAACCCTCAAAACTTTGTCGGATGAAGGCGTGATTATAATACATGTATGTATCATTTCATCTCTCTATAGCGCTGGGGCAAGCGGCTCTTATTTAATTAAGGAGATGCCCTGCACCCGGCTCCTGGCCTAGCTGCATTAGCCTTTAGTACCGCGTTCGATATCACGCCCATAAATAACCGTCGCCTCTTGGTCTATAGTGTTGCTATTACTGGGAACTTATTATTATCTCAGTAATTGTTGTACGTGAGTTGGCTGGAAGATATTGGGTGATTTATAAGTGTAAGCTGGTTAGGAAAGTTAGTTTGGCTATTTTAGTTAGTTGCATTCTTCTTCTGTCGAGTGGGTATCGAGTCTATCGACCGGACGAAAAATGGTGTCAGAGTTTTTAAACCGCCTAGTAGCACAACTATCAGGCCTCTGACATGGTTTGAGGGACCGACGGCTTAACGTGCCCTCCGAAGCACGAAATCTTTTCTCTTTTCGGACAATCAGGTGATTCAGCCTGCAATGTCCTAACCAAACTGGGGAAAATTTCACAAAGTGATAATAAATTCTCAAATATCAACTATGTGTTTCACCCTGGGAATCTAACCCAGGACCTCCGGATCGGGACTCCATGGCACTAGTCACTAGACCACGGAAGCAGTTAGTTGCATTGCTTTCTACATACTCGTACATTCATGTAAGATCGGGCAGGGAAAGAAAGGCAAATCTTCAACTCCAGTCTTTATTCAGCTTCTTCTTTTACATATTTAAAGATCTTCATCAACACCACATCCTTCTTCTACATACATACATACATACATATAATCACGCCTTTATCCCGAATGGGATAGGCAGAGCGTAAACGACGTAAACATAGGTCGTTCCGCAACATCTGACAAAGTTTTGAAGGTTATTAAGATAGATTTGTAAGTATATTGCCGTAGTGACAGGTTGTCAGCCCATCGCCTAAATTGTAATATACAGAAACCCTCGGATCCCTTAGCTGGTTTTACAGCATGCCCGGGAGGAAATGCAGCTGGCACAATCTCTGTTTTTCTCTCGTTCCCAGTCCAGCATGGAAGCACGCTTGACCCATACAGCCTGCTGAACCAACATTGGGGCCGGGCAAGTACCTATAGCTTGCGCCAGGCACTCCGGATGGTAGGTAAACTATTTCTACCTATTTTTTTTATAAAAAATGGGTTCGTTCTTGGCTCTAGACACTAGATCAGGGATGACCGTGACAGAGTCGACGATGAAGCAAGCTCACCCAGAAGATGCCTGTTATGGCACTGGCAAGCTCACGCATCGACGGAACACAGCAAGCTGTTTGGCGCTGGACTCCGGTGAAAGGGTGGTTGAGAGCCAGACGGCCCCTGCGGAGCCTACCACCGCTTTGTAGGGATCGTTCAGCCGGACTTATTCACAGGAGAGCCTGTGTTGCCGTTGCCCGGGGTGGACCACTAGGAGGTAGGTCCCATCACAACCAAAATTCGCTCACCCATTCGCACTCGTACTATATGACTCTATCACCTCTTTCACACATCTTCATCTAAAAACTATCATAATTCACCGTTCGGAGAGAATTCAACATAGAGATCCAATCCCACACTCAGCCTTCCTGCACCAAGTCTACCCTCAGACATGCATCAGACACCAGATATATACTTTATAATCACGCCTTTATCCCTAAAAGATTTTTCAGCTACGTCTGTCAATGTTTTGAGGGTTATTTATGATAGATTTCTAAGTATATGGCCCATCGCCTAAATAACAATATTCTGAAACCCTCGGATCCGTAAGCTGGTTTTTACAGCATGCCTGTGAGTATCTTCTGTCATGTGGGTATCGAGTCGATCGACCTGATGAACCCTGGTGTCAGAGATTTTAAACCGCGTAATAGCACAGCAAATAGGCCTGTCACATGGTTTTGTGTACCGACCACTATCAAAGACAGCGACTGATGGCTTAACGTTCCCTCCGAAACAAGGAATATTTTTTCTTCCAGATAATCAGGTGATTCAGCCCGCATTGTCCTAACCGAACTAGGGAAAATCTCAGAGAGTGATAAATTGAAAATATCAGCTTTGTTTTGCCCCCATAAGAATCGAACCCAGACCTCTGACCACTAGACCACGGAGGCAGTTACCACTGACAAAGGTCAAAGAGGAAACTATTCTGTATATGTTTTTTTTTTTTTTATTAATATTCTGAGTGTCCTGTGCTTTAAATAGAATGAGCTTCAGAAGTATCTATGTGCATTACAATGATTTTAAGTTTAAGTTTTCCAAATCAAAGGAGTTTGTGTAGCAACTATTACGTCTTCGTAGCAAATGCTACGCTTCGTAGCAAATGCGTAGTAACTTCTACGCCGTAGCTTGTTCTCTATGATATTCGATGTTGTTTTAATTTTATACTTTTCCTATGAAAGTGGAACTTAGAAGTGTACAGTCAACAACGATAAAGTTTACTTTAGTTATTGTTTATGTTTCTTCATGAAAATTCGTATAGTTGTGCAGGTTATTAAACTGTACAAGTATAAAAATTTAAAGTAAAGTGTATACATTTTATCTAAATATATAAATAAACAGATGAGAAAACTCAATTGTTTTGGAGCACTCCTGTTACCCTAAAGACGTTGACTGTACCTGCCTTTTAACATACATACATACATATATCACGCCTCTATTCCTAATGAGGTAGGCAGAGCGTAAACGACCTAAACAAAGGACGTTCTGCCACGTCTGACAAAGTTTATAGGTATATTGCTGTAGTGACAGGTTTTCAGCCCATTGCCTTAATTACAAAATACTAAAACCCTCGGATCCCTTAGCTGCTTTTTACAGCATGCCCGGGAGTAAAAGCAGGTGGCACATTCTATGATTTTCTCTCGCTCCCAGACCAGCATGGAAGCCTGCCTGAACCTGCCTTTTTATGAACTGTTTAAACAAATGAAACCTACTCCATTTCAACATTTGAGAAAAACCAATTTGAGCTATGAATAAAAATCCATTTAACAATCATATTGCTGCCTTTTGCAGAAATCTAAGAAATTACAGATTTTTCTGATTGCACCCTTATTAAGTTTCAATCGTCTGAGATGGACCGCAGACTTGAGTGGAGTAGATCACGCAACCGCTACAAATATAATGGAAACAAGTTTTTTTTGCATTTTTTAAGAAGAGATTAGTAGATTTACTGATAAATCAACGACTACTCACTTGTTTGTTTAATGGAGGTGTTAGACCTAAACGTTTCGACTCTTCATGGAGAGTGAAAATCACACAACACCGCCCGCCGTGTGTGATCTTCGACTGCGGTTCGATGCGCCTGCGCCGACAACACTACAAGGAAGGAAGTAGTCGTTGATTTATAAGTATGAATAACACTTGTTCGTCATTTAGTGATAAGAGAGTAGATTTACTTCCATGCTGGACTGGGGGCAAGAGAAAAACATAGAATATGCCAGCTGCATTTCCTCCCGGGCACGCTGTAAAAACCAGCTCAAGGATCCGAGGGTTTCTGAGTATTGCAATTTAGGCGATAGACTGACAACCTTTCATTACAGCAATATACCTACAAATATATCTTAATCAACCCTCAAAACTTTGTCAGTCGTGGCGGAACGACCTTTGTTTAGGTCGTTAACGCTCTGCCTATCCCATTAGGGATAAAGGCGTGATTATGTGTGTGTGTGTGAGTAGATTTAACTGGAATTAATACTACACGCAAGTTAGGTCGGTCCAACCTAGGTATATCATTATCATCATCATCGGTCCGACTTCTTCTTAGCGACTGGATTCTCGATTCAAACAACCCGATGAACCTTGGTGTCAGAGTTTTCAAACCGCCTAGTAGTACAGCTATTAGGCCTTTGACATGGTTTGAGTAACGGTTTAACGTGCCCTCTACAGCACGGTATTTTTTTTTCTTTTCGGACATTCAGGTGATTTAGACTGCAATGTCCTAACTAAACTGGGAAAAACCTTACAAAGTTAAATTGTAAGACTTCAATATTTTATTTGTCCTGTCCGGTATCAAACTAGGAGATTACAAAATAATATATATTTAAGCTTAATTTCAGAACATATAATGCATTAAAAAAAAGAGGTCCTACACAGTCAGTTTGTTTGAATTCGTTTTTGAAATGCTTTTTAAATCTGTGCTACAAGCAAACCTATTTATACCACTTGGTCTTTTTTCTCAGAAGTGGCTGTAGATCGGAAAACTTCCTTTTGTTGGGTTCGCATTGTAGCTGAAGTACTCAAAGACGGCTGCTTTTCCGGGAAAATAGAAGTAGGTAGTGTTGCGGCCTGGCCTATTATAATAGTTAGCGCCTGATGAAAGTTACTTCCATGCTGGACTGGGAGAGGTAGAAAAACATAGAATGTTCCAGCTGCCCTTCCTCCCGGGCATGCTGTAGAAGACAGCAAAAGGGACTCGAGGGTTACAGTGTATTGTAATTTAGGCGATGGGCTGACAACCTGTCACTATGGCAATACACATTACAATCTAAAATTGCCCTCAATTTTTGTCAGACGTGGCGAAAGCGCCTTTTACGAGGCGTTTAACGCTCTGCCTACCCCGTAAGGGATAAAGGCGTGATTTTATGTATGTATGTATGTATGATGAAAACTATTCATATCAAATCTTTCATATAGTAAATTTGCGCTTCTATATTTTTTAAACTAAAAGGGTTTTATTTGACAAAATGAAATTTGGCACGATTTGGGTAAAAGTGGAGAAATTGCTAAAGTTAAACTCAATCAAATTAAACTTCAAATACATGGGAAGTATTAGAGTCAACTTTAAACATAAAAATATTTTGTGCTACCGCGTAATTTTATTCATAAATCTAATTTGGAATTTACGGTTTTTAGACTAGTATTATGTTTTCATATCTAAGTCTAATAATTCATAAAGAGTGTATGTGACTGATACTAAGCTAAAAGGCAGTAAAGTGTAGCTATAAAAAATACTGCTTTTTAGGTTACTATATCAAATTATTTTCAAAATGACCCCAGTAGCTAGAAAGCAGTATCTATTTCTTTATTTATTTCACAATTTATTGCACACATGATCGTAGATCTACTTAGATACGGAACTTTTGCTTAGTACACTTTACATTACGATTTTTGAGATTATGATGATGCTCAATTTTTTCATGAGTTTTCGAAGCTTGTCATCATCATAAATTTTAAGAGTTTAGCTCTTATCGGTGGAGTAATCGCCGCTTTCTCTTGATTCAGCTTTCTCTAGTAACAAGTACTCGTATCACGGGCGAAATCGTTGCATTTACGTATTTCTCCATATTGCTATTTCGGATATTGATAAAAAAACGCGAAAATATTGACTTTGCAGCCCTATGCCAAGAAGTCGATTTGGCTAAGATAACAAAAAAACACCTTTTAGCTTAGCACGGCAGTACTAAGCTAGAATACATTAAAATATGAAAAATTTACTTATCTACCCTATGCAAAAATGGCAGTGTTTTATGTATGTGTCTAACAACTTCTACTTTCTTCCATGCTGGACTGGGAGCGAGAGAAAAACGTAGAACGTGCCAGCTGCATTTCCTCCCGGGCATGCTGTAAAAGTCAGCTAAGGGATCCGAGGGTTTCAGTATATTGTAATTTAGGCGATGGGCTGACAACCTGTCACTACAGCAATATACCTACAAATATATCTTAAATAACCCTCAAAACTTTGTCAGACGTGGCGGAACGACCTTTGTTTAGGTTGTTTACGCTCTGCCTACCCCATTAGGGATAAAGGCGTGATTATATGTATGTATGTATGTCTAACAACTTCTATATGGCACTACTACCCACAAACCTACAAAACCCAACCCCATTTCAAAAGCCACATTCTCCTCAGCAGGGTAGTAAAACCAAACTGCCATTGCCAACTACACAGAGTGTTAAAGAATCGGCATACGGTCGAGGCATTAGGCGACCTGTGAAGAGGCTGGCAGCCAAAGCCTACTCAGATGGCATTAAACTCTCTGCTACTCGTTTCTAGGCCGCAGTCGAGATGGTCTGGTATAAGTAATAAGATTCCTGCGACAAATGATTGTTGAACTTTTCTATTGTCCTCTGGATTTTTTGTGGAGGCAGAGAACCCTGGTGTCAGTGTTTTTTAACAGGCACGGTTTTTACGTAAACATCGACGCATGGATCATAGAACATCTAAACTTAAGAAAATTAGGAAAAGGTAATATCAATTGTGTGTGTCTCTTGTGGGAATGGAATAAACTCTTGAACACCACAGAAACAGTTATAATGACAATAAAGGTTAGAACGCTCTAGGACGTATCTGCAGCGGAGCAGCGCGGTGCGGCAAGGCGTGACACTGCTAAAACTGACAAAATGTATGAACTGATATTGCCGCACCGTTCTGCTCTACGCCGCTTCGCTACAGCTATAATGCCGCTTCAGTGCAGTACATGTCACACATTTTTATATATTTATATATGAATGAATCATGTGTGGTGCAGTCCCGTGCCGATATAGGTACCACCTACCACCTAACACCAAAGAAAATATACATACATATCATCACGCCTTTATCCCTAATGGGGTAGGCAGAGCGCAAATGACCTAAACAAAGGTCGTTTCCTCACGTCGGACAAAAGTTTTGAGGGTTATTTAAGATAGATTTGTAGGTACATTGCTGTAGTAACAGGTTGTCAGCCTATCGCCTAAATTACTATATACTGAAACCCTCGGGTCCCTTAGCTGGTTTTTAAAGCATGCCCGGGAGGAAATACAGCTGGCTTATTCTATGTTTTTCGCTCGCTCCCAGGCCAGCATGGAAGAAAATAAAGTATTAGATATAGTATTAGTGTAATAAAGAGGCCCACCCCCGATTTGAAATGTTACCTAACCTCGTCTCCCCCGCGCCAACGGGTGGGTACCCGAGCCCTTTCAACAATGGCAGCACACACACACACAAACCCACCTCAAACTTGTTCGAACACGTTATTGCGCATGTAGAACGAAAATCGGCGGCTTGTATGGAGTGCACGCCCTGTGCCTATACCTTGCGCCATCCTCATTACCCAGAAAATATCGACTGCATAAGAACCAAAAGTTACAAAACCCAATTTTAAAACTGACGAAGTTAGCGCTATAATGGCGTTCTTTGCAACTTCATGCCTTGTTCCATTGTAACACTGTCTCATTTCCCTTGTAGAGTATCCATACCGGCGTTGACATTAAATAGAGGTGTAATACAGGGTCTTAATGGAATTATCCGCTTCAGAGATCACATTCTTCTTCTTCTGTTGTGTGGGTGTCGAGTTGATTGACCCTATGCATCCTTGTTAGTTTTTAAATCACCTAATGGAGCAGCTAATAGACCTCTGACACGGTTTTGTGATACGACTACTATCAAAGACTGCGACCGGGACCGTCGGCTTTACGTGCCGCTGAATCTTTTATCTTCCAGACAATTAGGCGATTTAGCCTATATTGTCCTAACCAAACTGGGGAAAATCTCAAAAAGAGATAAATTGACAAATATCAATGTTGTGTTCCTCCTGGGAATCAAACCCAGGACCTCACGGCTTTGACCACTAAACCAGTAAGGCAGTTAGAGAGCACATTGAACCGTCGGTTTAGATCATCGTTTTTTAAAAATGGGACTTATGCCAAAGGCATGATATGCCTCATATTATAAGTCGGTTAAGAGACTTGAACGTTAAGGTTCATCGGGTCGATTAATTCGTTTTCCATCTCCTTAGCCTTATTAGTATTAGGTTGGCTACCTAATCTAGGGGATTGAACGAGGGTGCTGGTTTTTACACAGAACGACTGCCATCTGACTTCCGCAACCCAGAAGGGAAACCAGACCCAATCCTAGATTAGGACAGAGTTTTCAAACCGCCAATGCTTACCACTGGCCTCTGACATGGCTTAACGACTAATATCATGGTATTAAACGATATTAACCGGGACCAATGGGTTAACATGCCTTCCGAAACACCGAAAAAGCACCGAATAAACGTTCTATTGCTACAAACTTACAAAGTAAAGAATTCTCTAAGTTATTTTATATATGCCTACCATTTCAGTTTTCGGGTGTGAGGTCTCTCAGGTTGTAATAGGCTGGCCTTTTATTGACTGTTCAGATGACGTGACCAGAATTTGGAGGAGGCCTTAAGTGGACGTACGTCCTTCGGCTGAAAAGGCGTCGACGATAGACGATTATTAGAATTTATGGCAAAAATATTGCACTTTTAGAGGTTCAAACTGCCTCTGTGGTCTTGTGGCCAGTGCTTGGCTCACGATCCGGGGGTCCTAGGTTCGATTCTCAAGGGGAAAACACAAAATTGATATTTTTCAATTTATCACATTTAAATTTTGTTAGACGTGGCGGAACGACCTTTGTTTAGGTCGTTTACGCTCTTAAGATAAGATAAGAATATACTTTATTGCACAGAAAAGACACAAGAGAAAACAAAATGAAATGAAACAAATAGTAGTACAAATAGGCGGTCTTATTGCTAAGCAGCAAATTCTTCCAGGAAACCTTAGGATACAGGAAAATAAAAAGTTGAACTAGTGGGCTGGTATACATTTTAGGCAATATATTGTATAGGTAAGTAAATAAGCTACTTAGGCTCTTCCTACCCTATTAGGGATAAAGGCGTAAATATATGTATGTATGTATCACAGATTCGTTACGACAATTCGCTGCTGAATCACCTGATTGTCTGGAAGAAAAAAAAACGTGCTTCGGAGGGTACGTTAAGTTATCGGTCCCGGTCGCTGTCTTTGATAGTGGTCGTAACACAAAACCATGTCAAAGGCCTATTAGCTGCACTTACAGGCGGCTTAAAAACTCTGACACTAAGCATGGTCCAGCGGATTGATCGATTCTACACCCACGGATGAGGAAGAAGAGTTTCAAGCGACATTGTTGTTTTGCTAAATAAATATTCTTAAACATAGATGTTTTGAAATCTTTCAACTTATTAGGACCCGGCATAGAAGTGAAACTGTAAAAGAAATTTTAGTTCGCGGCTAGAATGAACATTGAAATATACTTTCGGCTCGGTAAGGTTGTTAGTGTGATATAGAATAAGCCAGGAGCCTGTTGGCTTAAGGATAGTTCAGACTTGGGGTGAATATGGTTAAAGTTGCAGTTTCATACTGAGTTTGAAAAAGTTGGTTGCAATAGTTTTAAAGCAAATAATGAAAATTGTGAACTGTAAGCTAGGCTCTTTGATGGGATAATAATACATCTGTTAAATAAATGTTTAATAAAACTGCCTCCGTGGTCTAGCGGTCTGAGCCATGAGCTCTCGACCCGGAGGTCCCGGGTTCGATTACCGGCGGGGGAAAATGACTTTGTGTTTTTGTTTCTAGTTTGGTTAGGACATTGCAGGCTGATCACCTGATTGTCCGAAAGGCTTAAATAGCTTTAAATCACGGCTTAAGCGTTTGCTTGTCGAACAGGCATTCTATAGTTATAATGATTTTATTAATTTTAATGATAATAAAAGCAATACAATTTAAATGATTATTAATGTGATATACTTAAGTGCTTATAATTTCTTGACTTGTAATTTACAATTATTAATAAATTTATCTCTATCTCTATCTCTAAGTTGATCCATGCTGTCGGTGGGCATGTAAATAGTCGGTCCTGCGCCTGATTTCTCTATGGTCGTGTCAGTCAATCTGTCCCAACAGACTAAGAGATTGAAGAAATAGCACTTTGCACCTGTGTATAGCGCAAACACTTGGGCACTAAAATCAAGTCCTGCGCAGTTGGCTGATCTCCGGGAGATTGGCCGCCACCACCGAAAATCGTTGGGAAGACTATTATTTTTATTAAATAAAACTATTGAAAATTAATGATGATAAATGGTAGCATAAAATGTTTATCCACGATGTTGAAAATTTCTAGACTTATGCGATATTAAAATGTTCTTTATTATAAAACAATTTTATTTCTTAAAGATTAAGTTCAAAGTAAGACTAAATTAAGATGAAAAGCTATAATTATTATTGATTTTAAAATATGGTGAATTTTTACAGATTTTTCGTGCGATATTTTTCTTGCCATTTTCAGTTTCCAAAGAAGAAACTAATATTTGCCAGCAGTCTGTCCGTCTGTTCGTGGCTCAACAGAATTTAATTTCGACTATTCGGTCTGGATGACAGCTAGAAAACGTATTTTATGTCTAGAAGCTGCTAGGAGGTGGCTGCAAGCGAATCACGAGTGGTGCCAAATTAGGAGACATGTCTGCAGATATTAGAAAATATTTTGCCATTTTTACCCTCCACTAAAGATATAACAAACTGTAGTTTAAAGTGGTCAATAATTTGTACAATATTTTTAAGCAAATCGATAAATGTTTATCGAAAATATAGTCTAGTATTTGGTTTTTGTTGCCAGCATTTATGTTAAAGTTTTGATTAGTTCTCTCCTATGTACAAGTTTTAGCTTAAAATTCATAAAACTATCCGATATTGAGTCAAAATTCATACATACATACAATCACGCCTATATCCCTACTGGGGTAGGCAGAGCTTAAACGACCTAAAAAAAGATCGTTCCGCCACGTGTGACAAAGTTTTGAGGGTTATTTAAGGTAGATTTGTATATTGCTGTAGTGACAGGTTGTCAGCCCATCGCCTAAATTACAATATACTGAAACCCTCCGTTCCCATAGCTGGCTGTTACATTATGCCTGGAAGGAAATGCAGCTGGCACATTAAATGTTTTTCTCTCGCTCCCAGGCCAGCATAGAAGAACTAATTTTAAGACTATATCTTAAAATCTGTTCATTTTTCTGGCAAGCGGTTTTACACTTTTCATCAACATGATATTATAGGCAATAATTTTCCAAAATTTCAGCCAAATCGACCGGCAGTGGATTTTTGAACAATTTGTACGGTGTCCTTTGCTAATAAAGTTCTATCTGCTTCTAGGAAGCTCGTACTGTCGAAATTTGATTACAAGACCTTTTAAAGTAAAACAAAGTGCTTTTGGCCTTTCCAAGAAGTTTTAACACTTGAAACTCTCTAGTGAAATTCCAGACGATTTCCAAGTATTAACTGAAAACGTTTTCAAAACTGAACTTGCAAACATTTAGCCTGACTTATTTTCAGAGAAATAGAGAATTTCTGTGAAACTCAGTTTGAGAAGATAAACTTAAGAGTAAATAATTTCAGCTTTGATTTTACCAATTACATCTGTGTTTCCAATGGGCTTGATTCTAGATACCACCGGTTAAAACTAAAATTTAAATTTATCTGTCACTTTCAAAAAAATACATACATACATACATATAATCACGCCTTTATCTTTAATGGGGCAGGCAGAGCGTAAACGACCTAAACAAAGGTCGTTCCGCCATGTCTGACAAAACTTTGAGGGTTATTTAAGAAAAACTTGTAGGTATATGACTGTAATGTAGTGACTGGTTGTCAGCCCCTCGCCTAAGTTGCAATATACTGAAACCCCCGGATCCTTTAGCTGGTTTTTACAGCATACCCGCGAGGAAATGCAGCTGACACGTTCTATGTTTTTCTCTCGCTGCCAGTCCAGCATGGACAAACAAAAATAATAAGAACACAAACAAAATAATAGGACAGGCGATTTATACTCTATGGGTTTACACTTTGTCCGCTAGATTTTGACGCGCTCTTGCACGTTTCCCCAGTATTTCTGTATTTTTTTTCCGCCATATCATATGACGGTGGATAATTAAGACAGATAACGCATAAAACCACCGACTGTAAATCAAGAACCGCTTGGAGAGAATAGATCTCCTGTCCTTTTCCAATGTGTTTAGTCTGAAAGTGACGTACATACTATGTACATACTATGTACAAATTGTATGAGTGTGTCTTTTAAAAAAAAATGGTCTATCTGTTATCTAAGTGACAAATAGTTTAATTTTAGTTTCAGCCGGCAAATCTAGAATCCAGCCCAATACTGACCCCTTCTAAATTCCAAACACTAAACATTAATTACGTTTATCCTAGATTTGTAATTGCCTCCGTGGACTAGCGGTCTGAGCCATGGGCTCTCGATCCGGTGGACCCGGATTCTATTCACGGCGGGTGACTGTGACTTTGTGTTGTTGTTTCTAGTTTGGTTAGGACATTGCAGGCTGATCACCTGATTGTCCAAAAAGTAAGATGATCCATGCTGTCGGATGGATATGTAAATAGTTTGTCCTGCGCCTGATTTCTCTCTGGTCGTGTCAGTCAATCTGTCTCATCAGAATAAGAGATTGAAGAAATAGAAAGTGCACCTGTGTGTAGAGGAAACAGTTGGGCATTTAAACTAGTCCTGCGGAGTTGGACAATCTCTGGGATATTGGCCGCCATCACCGAAAATCGGTGGGAAGACTATTTACCAAGACTTGATTAAAAAGATTATGAAGCGAAGACTATTTACCAAGACTTGATTAAAAAGATTATGAAGCGATATCAATCTTGAGAGCAATTTTAAGAATGAATTTGACAGGCCAGTTTGTACTGAAATGACATTTCTGATAAGAGGTCAAACTCGCTGCCAGTCTCAAGTCATCTCCCTAGCCTTACCCCGTATCTCACGGGATAGGGGATTGAATTAGGGTACTGGTTATTACACAGAGCGACTGCCATCTGACCTCCGCAACCCACAAGGGAAACAGACCCGATCCTAGATTAGGTCCGAGTTTTCAAGCCGCCAATGCTTAGCACTGGCCTCTGAAATGGCTTAACGACAAAAATTTACGGTATTAAACAATATTAACCGGGACCAACGGGTTGACGTGCCTTCCGAAGCACGGATAAAGCACCGAATAAACGTATATATAAAATTCGGAAACTGAAAAACACATTGTTACGTGGTGGGGACGAACCAAGACCTCCCGCTCAGGAGGCAGCGGCCCTATCCACTACACCATCGGCCTCAAGGGCATCGCGCATCAGGCACGACTGACGAGTCTCAAGTGCTGATTATAAATACGGGCCTAAGCCCGGTTTTCGGCATCCGCTGATGTGAGATAGTTCTCTTCCATGTCTCTATTACAGGATATTCAGTGTGTTTGTTTACCACCAGGTGGAACTAGTTATCCACAATTTTATAACCATAGTTATTTAAGACTCGTATTTATAAAGTGATCTCAAGATGGAGAGCAATATTAAGTATGGATGTGTTTATACTAAAATGACATTTTTGATACAAACTCAAACTCGCTGACACTATTGAGAGCTGATTATAATTACGGGCCTAAGAGACAGAGAGCAAATTGAAAAAGTTTCTCAAACTAAAAAAACTCAACCATTTTTACAAAGAAATACTTAAAAATTCTCCATACAAAATAGTTTAGATAGGTTTCGTGGGAAAGTTGTTCAGTTTTTTATCATACCGATACAACCTCCAAGTCTCCGAAATAGACATTTTTCTTTTATTTCATTCAAGACTTTTCTGAGCAACTCAAAACTTTCTAAACAACGCTAATAAACACCAACACAGTCATTCTCATAGCCCCCACTAGTATTCCCTGTATCGGGGTGCCATGGACATACACAGAAATAACCACAAGGAACACCTAGACCCAGAAAAGACATTTAAATTCTTCATTCATGAATCGAACCCGGGACCCCCTGCGTAGCAGGCAGATGCACTGCCAACTAGGCTTCACGAGTCAGACAGATAAAACAATCTCTCAAAGAGAAACTGAAATATTTCACCATAATCATGCTTAACCATACTTAAGGCATTATTCAGAGAAGTTATGTAATTAAAACCGACAGCCGTTTTCAACGGATAACAACCGTGAATGTTAGAAATAAAATTAATGTTCACAGATTTCTGCAAGGAATATAAAATTGTGTATCGAGGGGAGAACATGCCTGATTCCCATCGAGGATGTAGTTTGTACACCTTAATACACTTGAGTAGGGATCTTACTCAAAGTACTTCTTCTGTCGAGTGGGTATCGAGTCTATCGACCCGATGAACCCTGGTGGCAGAGTTTTTAAACCGCCTAGTAGCACAACTATCAGTCCTCTGACATGGTTTGAGTAACGACCACTATCAAAGACAGCGACCGGGACCGACGGCTTAACGTGCCCTTCGAAGCACGAAATCTTTTTCTTTTTCGGACAATCAGGTGATTCAGCTTACAATGTCCTATCCAAACTAGGGAAAAATTCACAAAGTGATAAATTCTCAAATATCACCTCTGTGATTCCCCCCTGGGAATCGAACCCAGGACCTCCGGATCAGGAGTCCATGGCACTGAAGAAGAAGAAGACTCAAAGTCCTACTCACGACATGTGGTTTAAGCTGCTTCACTTAGGTCCGTATTAATAAATAGCCAAGGGGTGGACGCAAAGTTGATATAATATGTAAATTCTCCATGTTGTGGATTTTTCCCAGTTTGATTATTATTTCTTCCATGCTGTTCTGGGAGCGAAATAAAATCATAAAATGTGCTAGCTGCATTTCCTCCCGGCTATGCTTTAAACACCAGCTAAGGGATTCAATGGTTTCAGTATATTGTAATTTGTAAGTTAGGCGATGGCCTGTCATTAAAGCAATATACCCACAAATCTTTTTTAAATAATCCTCATAACTTTGTCAAACATGGCGGAACGACCTTTGTTTAGGCCGTTTTCGCTCTGCTCTGCATTAGGGATAAATACGTGATTATATGTTTGAATGTATGTGTATTAGTCGTTAAGCCATGTCAGTGGCCAATGCTAAGCATTGGCGGTTTAAAAACTCTGAATTAATCTAGGATTGGGTCTGGTTTCCTTTCTGGGTTGCGGAGGTCAGATGGAAGTCGCTCTGTATAAAAATCAGTACCCTCGTTCAATCCCCTAGATTATGTAGCCGACCGTGAGATACGGTATAAGGTTATAGGGATACCACCTCCACCATTTATTCACTCTGGACGTCAACCAATGTCTACCAACAACCGCCAAGACCAACTGCCAACTGTTGCGTATTATTCATTTGTTTAGACCAAACTTTGACAACCGATTTACGGGGTCAGCGGAGAATCGTTTACCCGGAAGTTTATATACGGGGTGTAAGGGACAGCGTTATCGTGTAAGGGGCAACGACACTGAACAACTTCCAGCAGGAAATTCTTTCAGGAAGTGAAAAATTAATTTGGCTTACCATAAAAAAAATCTGATCTAGGGGGACATTTTGTACGGAATTTTTTTATGAATTTCTCGGTGGAAGTTGTTCAGTGTCGTCGACTGAGCAACCCCTATCAGTTTGCGGGACGCTGTCCCTTTCACCTGGTATTCTTTATTGCATTAAAATACAAGAAATGAAGTTTACAGATAGGTATGCAAGGGCGAACTTGACCCACTGTCAGTTGAGAGAATGAGAATCATTTTAAGGGCTAGATCTGTACAGGTGGGGTTACTCCGGCGGCGGTGTGGGTGACGAATGCGAGTGCGGACAGTCGCCACAGACTATGGCGCACCTGTTGAACTGCCCTGCATGTCCCGACAGTTGCACTGTAGAGGATCTCGCCAACGCCGTCAGAGTGGCGGAGTTCTGGTCCTCAAGAATTTAAATTGAGTTTGCCTCGAAGCGAAAAGAAGAAGAAGGGCAAGACAATGCAACGTAAACTAAAAGTAAGTAAGTATTTAAGGGAGTTTTAAGGTCAGATCGCCCTAGGACATCGCTGCAGCGGAGCTGCGCAGCAAAACCTGTCAAAATGTAAAAACTGACATAGCCACTCTTGCGTGACACATGCGCTGCAGTGCAGTACTTCTACTACATTTGCATACAAATAATCATTTGTCGCGCCGTGCCGCGCCGCTCCGCTGCAGCTACGTTCTAGTGCGGTCGACCTTTATGATGTTTGGTCAAAACGTCTGTTCTATCTGACAGCTAAAAAAACCACTTAGGTTTTAGAGGTCTATTTATTTTTGTCGTGTTAGTCCGATGTAGTCTATTGTCAGATTTATTAACCCGCATAATTAATAAGCGGCCGCATAATTTTAATCCCTTATAGCTTTGGTTTGAAGGTGGGAAAAATTCACATGCCGCCCAAAGCAAAGAATTATCTTACATGTCAAACAATGACGTGATTCAGCCTGCATTGACCTAAACAAACAGTGGATAAATTCACAAAGTGATTATATAATATCGCGCTCCCATGGGATTCTAACCCATTCCATCCAGATTCAGAGCCGAAGCCTCAGACTACTGGACTATAAAGACAATTAGTTTTTATATTCATCTATAAATATTATGACCGAGCAGTAACGCCACAAACCGCAAAACCGAGACAGAAAGGGGGTCCATAAAAAAACACCGATGTTACAGAGACAATGTTTTTAATTAAAATTTTAAAACTGGAAGGAAATCTTTGTACAATACTGTGGGACAGGGCCGGTTGAAGAAAAAATAACTAAATTGATTATCTTCTGGGAAAATGTTAGTGCCTACTCATTCTGATATGATAACGAATCTTAAGCAACCATCGCTGTGGCCAGGCCATGGATTGGTGACCGGTAGTGGTATGGGAAAATGATGACATCTTATTTTGTATTAAAATCTTCGAATTGAAGTTTGAATTTTACTACTTATATTTTTGACATTGTTTTAATTTTTTATTTTTTACTTTTGACATGTAGTGTGTACAAATTGTAAATCGGATTTATTTTTTTTGACATGTAATGTAGATTATGAATAAAAATGATTATGATTATGAGCTTCGGAAGAGCCGGTCATAGATATCATTCGTTAAGCCATGTCGGAGGCTATTGCTAAGCATTGGCGGCTTAATAACTCTGACAGCTGGGTTGGCCATTAACCTGGAAAAAGCCTAATCTAGGGTTCAATCTGGTTTCCCTTCTGGGTTGCGGAGGTCAGATGGCAGTCGCTCTGTGTAAAACCATAAACCTCGTTCAATCTCCTATATTAGGTAGCTGACCCCGTGAGATACGGGATAAAGCTAGGGAAACGATGATGATCTTCTGGGAAACGAATAAATATTTGACTTCTCCATACCAAAGTGACTGGTTCGGAGGGAAGCCAATTCTTTTACTTTTATTAGAAGTGTTATGATGTTTTTTAATGGTTACTTTTTTAAAGTTCACTTAGGTAACTTTTTGGTTTTCAAGATAGTCCTTTGCACCTTGTATATTTTTTAGTTACGTAATAATCTTTTTTCTCTTACAGAGACTAAACAATCAAACTGCGAAAAATATCACAACATGAAAAATTCACATTATATCAACTTTATGTTCGCCTCATGGAAATCGAACCCACGACATCCAACGGGACGGGAGCTCATGGTTAAGACCACTGAGGCACTTGTTTCTTTAGTAATTTTAATTCTATTTTTTAATTAGGTCCTAATTCATCCCTGTGCTAAAAGCTATAAATCACAGAACTCATTGCTCTTAATCTGGGTTAAATTAATTTTTGCTTAAGACGAGTTTTTAAGGGACGGCGTATTTAATTATAATTGGGATAAAAAAAATATAACAGGAGGCTAAGGGCATAATATTCCCACTTTATGAGATTTGTGGTGAAGGGGAAGTTAATTTTATATTGCAAGATAAAAAAACGTGCTTCACTTAATAAAGCGTCATTTATTAAGGTTTTTGGACTCTCAATATTTATATTAACTTAAAATAGTTAAAAATTAATTGATCTTCCATGCTGGCCTGGGAGCGATAGAAATACATAGAATGTGCCAGCTGCATTTCCTCCCGGGCATGCTGTAAAAACCAGCTAAGGGATCTGAGGGTTTCAGTATATTGTAATTTAGGCGATGGGCTGACAACCTGTCACTACAGCAATATATTTACAAATCTATCTTAAATAACCCTCAAAACTTTGTCAGACGTAGCGGAACGACCTTTGTTTGGGTCGTTTACGCTCTGCCTACCCCATTAGGGATAAAGGCGTGATTATATGTATGTATGTATGTATTAATTGATCTCTGATTATTTTTTATTATAAAACATTAAAAGAATATGAAAATGGAGTATACTTAATTGATACTAGTAAGTTCTTCCATGCTGGACTAGGAGCGAGAGAAAAACATAGAATGTGCTAGCTGCCTCCCGCGCATGCTGTAAAAACTAGCTAAGGGATCCGAGGTTTTCAGTATATTGCAATTTAGGCGATGGGCTGACAACCTGTCACTACAGCAATATACAGATCTATCTTAAACTGCCATCAAGACTTGTCGAATGAGGCGAAACGACTTTCTTTAGGTCGTTGACGCTATGCCTAACCCATTAGGGATAAAGGCGTGATGTATGTTTGTATGATACTAGTAAAATATAAATGAAATTAAAATTATGCTCCAAAAGATTGCAAATATGAATGGTGGTAGGCCGGAAGGGGCCCTCTGGCTCGCAATCACCCTCTCACCGGAGTCCGGCACCAAACAGCTTGCTGTGTTCCGTGGGTGCGTGAGATTGCCAGTGCCATAACATACATCTTTTGGGTGAGCTCGCTACATCGTCGACTTTCTCACGGCCATCCCTGACCTAGTATCTAGAGCATTCTAATAAAAAAAAAATCTCTCTCATTAACTTTTTTTATATTTATAGCGCTAATAAACGTTTAGAAACGTTGCCTGAGGCGCTCACTTACTTTGAGTCCTTTTTATATGACGTTTTACTCCTTTATAAAGGACATTTCCTGGACTGAACAAAATTGGCCTTTGGTTGTGTCATATTTTTATGAAAGTTAGAACTTCCTTTATTTAAAGAAGAAAGTTAGAAGAAGCCGCCGGCTTTCATTTCTATTTAAAAATCTTCTTTTAAAGGTCATATCGCACTAGGACGTAACTGTAGCGGCACGGCACGGCACGGCGCGGCGCGACTAATGATTCGTGTATGAAATGTACCTTCCATGCTGGCCTGGGAGCAAGAGAAAAACATAGAGTGTGTCAGCTGCATTTCCTCCCGGGCATGCCATAAAGCTAAGGGATCCGAGGGTTTCAGTATATTTTAATTTAGGCGATAGGCTGACAGCAATATACCTAAAAATCTATCTTAAATAACCCTCAAAACTATGTAGGAACGACCTTAATTTACGTTGTTTACGCTCTGCTTACCCCAGTAGGGATACTCACACTCTAAGCTATAGCACGCAAATTATCACCCTGTACATCGCTTCATCATCTCCCTAGCCTTATCCCGTATCTTACGGGGACGGCTACCTAATCTAGGGGATTGAACGAGGGTACTGGTTTTTACACAGAGCGACTGCCATCTGAACTCCGCAACCCAGAAGGGAAACCAGACCCAATCCTAGATTAGGTCAGAGTTTTCAAGCCGCCAATGCTTAGCACTGGCCTCTGATATGGCTTAACGACTAATATCTACGGTATTAAACGATATTAACCGGGACCAACGGCTTAACGTGCCTTCCGAAGCACGGAAAAAGCGCCGAATAAACGTACATATGAAATTCGAAAACCGAAAAACACATTGGTACGTGGTGGGATTCGAACCACGACCTCCCGCTCAGGAGGCAGCGGCCCTATCCACTACACCATCGGGCTCATGTACATCGCTTATTTATTTAAATATTCGTCCAATTATTTACAGCTTACCATAACGTTCACGTTAGTAATTGTTGACCTAAACCAGTTATAGCCAGATCATCTGGATTAAGAAAGAGAGAAGTGGATGATAGAAGGATAATAATACTATTATCATGAGATTAACTGGAGCTTTTGTTGGATACAAGGAAACAACAATTTTCTTGATCCACGGAGAAAATACCTTGGCTGAACATGCTAGACTAGACTCAATTTTGTAGGAATCAAATAGTCTCCAATAGTTTTCTTGTTGCTATTCCTAGTCATAATCAAACTCGAAATACCGTTTGAAAATATTTCCGTGGGAATAAGATACTTTCCCGCGGTAAAAAGTAGCGTATGTCCGTCTCCAGGTTACCATCCAAAATCAGTTAAGCCGTTTAGACGTTAAAGAGCAACAAACTCACAGGCAGAGATATAAATAATAGAATGTACCAGCTGCAATTCCTCCCGTCCATGCTGTAAAAACCAGCTAAGGGATTCAAGGGTTTCAGTGTATTGCAATTTAGGCGATGGGCTGATAAGCTGTCATTATAGCGATTTTTCGGTTCGATTGACTCGATACCCACTCGAGAGAAGAAGAACTATAGCGATACACTTTCCAGTAAGAAAAATACATATTCATATAGTCACGCCGTTATCCCTAATGTAGTAGGTAGGTAGGCAGAGCGTATACAACCTAAACAAAGGTCGTTTTGCCACATCTGACAATGTTTTGAGGGTTATTTAGGATAGATTTGTAGGTATATTGCTGTAGTGACAGGTTGTCAGCCTATCGCCTAAATTGCAACATACAGAAACCCTCGGATCCCTTAGCTGGTTTCACAGCATGCCCGGGAGGAAATGCAGCTGGCACATTCTATGTTTTTCTCTCGCTCAAAGTCCAGCGTGGAAGAAAATCTACATGTACGTACATACAGTTGTCACTGAAAATCCCATAACGAGGGCACAGAATATATAATAGTACTACATACAGAATGGACACTCACCTCCCCTCCCCAGTCCGATATACGTCACACTCCGCGCTGGATTGTGGGTCACATTGTGGATACGCTTAGCGGGCATAGCGCGCGCATGTTTCCCAGTGTAACGAAAATAATAAAGTTTTGTGTTCCAAAGATGGTTAGGTACCGTTCCGTGTACGGATGTCTTTCAACCACAAGATGTGACTCCAATAGGAACTTTTTTAGATTCCCAAGTGATGAGAGACGGTAAGTAACTTCATACAAAATATGCAACCTAAACTATTCAGACAACGAGGGTCTGGTCTGGAGCCCGCAGACATCCCGCATGCAAATCAAATGGACAACAATCACACGCGGCCAGGACGGGAATTGTTTACCGGCTATACAGACCGACGAACTTCGTTCAATAGGGGACTTATTTTACACCTGATTTAAGGGACAGCGTCCCGCAAACTTATAAGGGTTGCTCGGTCAACGATTCTGTTGTTGATCAGTCAACATCTCCTATGAGTTTGTGGGACTCTGTCGCTTATACCTCGTATTATATGAAAAAAAAAAAAAATATATAAAATATATATTTTTATTTAAAAAAAAAAAATTGTACCTTTTTTTTTTCAATATATATTTCTTCCATGCTGGACTGGGAGAGATAGAAAAACATAGAATGTTCCAGCTGCCCTTCCTCCCGGGCATGCTGTTAAAGTCAGCAAAAGGGACTCGAGGGTTACATTGTATTGTAATTTAGGCGATGGGCTGACAACCTGTCACTAAAGCAATACATATTACAATCTAAAATAGTCCCCTTAATTTTTGTCAGACGTGGCGAAAGCGCCTTTTACGAGGCGTTAAACGCTCTGCCTATCCCGTAAGGGATAAAGGCGTGATTTATGTATGTATGTATGTAAAATATATATAAAAAAAACGTCGAACCTGCGACTCCTGCCGGTCTGTCGCTCTACCAACTGAGCTACCGATACGGTAGCTGGAATGACGAATTTATCATAATCCTTCTTATGTACACAACATAGCGATATTAGCGACATCTAGCCGATAGATAGATAAACTATTGCGCATAATCTGTACAGTTTGGACAAGCTTTAAAATAACAATGTGGCCTTATCGCTTGAAGCGATCTCTTCCACACAACCCTGCCTGTAAGAAAGAAAAAAATATACGTAGCAAGTAGCTGCTATGAATAATTTTAAAAAATAGTGTAGTTTAAGAATTAGGTAAGCAAGATTTGATCATGACCAGTCCAAATTACGATTGGAAACCAAAAGTTAATAATAATATCGCCTCACTTTTTACATATTTTTCGACCACTATCAAAGACAGCGACCGGGACCAACGAGGGCTTAACGTGCCATTTGAAGCACGGAATCCTTTTTCTTTTCGGACAATCAGGTGATTCAGCCTGCAATGTCCAAAACAAACTGGCAAAACTTACAAAGTGATAAATTGATAAATATCAACTTCGTGTTCCCCCTGGGAATCGAACCCAGGACCTCCGGATCGTAAGCCTATGGCTCTGAGCTCTAGACCACGGAGGCAGATAAGTTTTGCTACAGAAGACATAGACAGTTGAGTGGGTCTGAAAACTAACGTACCATAACATAACTGGATGATTCCTCTCGTCTGCTGTATACCTCAATACCTCTAACTCCTCACCAGACCTGGACACTGGACACCATTTTAAGATTTGAGTGGTTTTAGGCCCGTATTTATAATCAGCACTTGAGGAAATTTGAGTTCATATCAGACCGTATCAGAAATGTCTTTTTAGTACATTATGATCTGTCAAATCCATACTTAATATTGCTCTCAATCTTGAGATCGCTTAATAATTACGGAAATAAATAACTTGAACTTGATTCCTCTCGTCTGCTGTGTACCTCAATACCTCTAACTCCACTCCAGACCTGGTGGCTCAAATCAACGCGTGGTGAATATTTAACGCTTCACTCGTCCACGGGCTGTGTCGTGTAATGAGACAAATTAATTTGAACAGGGAACACGAGGCATGACATGACACTTGACACCATTTTAAGATTTGAGTGTTTTCTTTTTAAAGTCATAGTGCTATTTTATTCGTAGAATGTGAGAAAAACTTCCATGCTGGACTCCTGGGCATGCTGTAAAAATCAGCTAAAGGGATTCGAGGGTTTCAGTATTGTTAATTAGGCGATGGGCTGACAACCTGTCACTCTAGCAATTTACAGATCTATCTGGAATAACCCTCAATACTTTGTGAGACGTCTAGGTTGTTTACGCTCTGCCTACCCCATTAGAGATAAAAGCGGGTTTATAAATGTAATATTCATTTTCTTCCATGCTGGACTGGGAGATATAGAAAACATAGAATGTTCCAGCTGCCCTTCCTCCCGGGCATGCTGTTAATTTAGGCGATGGGCTGACAACCTGTCACTAAAGCAATACATATTACAATCAAAAATAGTCCCCTTATTTTTTGTCAGACGTGGCGAAAGCGCCTTTTACGAGGCGTTAAACGCTCTGCCTACCCCGTAAGGGATAAAGGCGTGATTTATGTATGTATGTAATATTTGGAATAAGAAAAACAAAGATCACGACGACTAGAGAACCTCCTCATTTTGGTTTTGGAAGTCGGTTAAAAAAAGTCGGCCTAGAGAGGATTTTTAAGCCCTTGTTCTAGAACAACATACACATGTTATCACTCCTGCATCTTTAATGGGGTGGGTAGAGCGTCAACCACCCAAACAAATGTAGTTCCTCCACGTCTGACAAGATTTGAGGATTGATTAAGAAAGTTCTGTATAATTGCTGTAGTGACAGGTTGTCAGCCCGTCACTTGAAATCCTTGAATATCTAAACTGGTTTTACAGCATGCCCGGAAGCAGATGCAGCTGGCACGTTCTATGTATTTCTATCGCGCCCAGTTCAGCATGGAAGCAGTTCATGGATGAGACCCGGTGATTTTGTGCTAAAGATATCGCTTCATTGATAAAAACGTTTAGCCGAAAACTTCTGTTTTCTTTGTATCAAACGACGAAGTGTTTAATCTTACCTACAGATTGTAGGTAATCTTACCAGAACACAAACAAACCCAAAATTATCAGATCAGGCTTTACATCTTTTCTATTGAAAATGCCTTTTGAGGTTGGATGGGATCTACCTCCTAGTGGTCCACCCCGGGCAATGGCAATACAGGCTCTCCTGTTAATAAGTCCAGATAAACGATAGCAATAAAGCGGTGGTAGGCTCTGCAAGGGGCCGCCTGGCTCGCGACCACCCGACCACCGGAGTCCGGCGCCGAACAGCTTGCTGTGTTCGCAGGCAGCATATTGCAAGTGCCATAACAGGCATCTTCTGGGTAAGCTCGCTCCATCGTCAACTCTGTCACGGTCATCCCTGACCTTGTGTCTAGAGTAAAGAGCAAACACATTTTTTTTTAATTATGACTGTCTACCACAAGATGTGGTATTATACGCTCTACTCGGTTTTTACGCGCGAATACCGTCCGAGAGTGCATAGCCACATAACTCCCAGGAAATTTGCATTCTTCGTGACTCGTTTACACCCAGACAGTAGTACCCCTTGTCTGGTTTAGTAATCTGACTGGTAGATGTCGTAAGGTGGATTTCCACCGCCCCCTTGGAGAAAGTATGGCCAAATATGGAAGAGTGGAGCATTCCCACTGCAAGTATTTTCTAATTACTAAGCCCACTTATGTGCTTCTGTAGTTTTTGCATAAAGATTTTTTTTGTATCCGCGTAACTTGTTTGCACCAGGATCCTGGACAGTGAAACTGCTGGTTTAGCCTAATGAAGGGCTTTGAAGGTCATGGGTTAACCAAACATAAAAACCTATCGGGTTACCTGCTCTACGTGCCAATAGAAGAACTTCAATCACCCAACCAGTCCCGACCTAATAACGACCGACGATGTGCATAGTCTGTGCTACGCAGGGTATGTATCTGGTCTGCCTCAGTGGTCTAGTGGTCAGAGCCATGGGCTTACGATCCGGAGGTCCTAAGTTCAATGCCTAGGATGGGAACACAAAGTTGATATTTGTCAATTTATCAATTTGTGTGGTTATCCTCAGTTTGGTCAGGATATTGTGGGCTGAATCACCTGATGGGCGTCTCTGCAATAAGTGGCTTCCTCTGGAGCTGAAGAAAGCGCCGAGTTGGGTCTCGTTCAAGGCTGGGTTGCGTGAGTACTATTTGGAAAATCCCGCATTATCTTAATAATGTACCTATTTACATCCTTAAGTTTCCATCATTGGTTTGAATTTTTTAAGTGCCCTATTGTAAGGTTTATTGTATTTGTTTATTATAAACATAAATTCATTATATTATATTAATATATACACTATATTCGTTTCAAGATAGATATTGATATTTATTATGTTTCGGTTTATACTATATGTATACATAATATGTGCTGTGGGTATATGTTTTCTTCCAAGCTGGAAATGGAGCGAGAGGAAAACATAGAATGTGCCAGCTGCATTTCCTCCCGGGCATGCTGTAAAAACCAGCTAAGGGATCCGAGGGTTTCTGTATATTGCAATTTAGGCGATGGGCTGACAACCTGTCACTACAGCAATATACCTACAAATCTACCTTAAATAACCCTCAATACTTTGTCAGACGTGGCGAAACGACCTATGTTTTGGTCTTTTACGCTCTGCCATCCCCATTAGGGATAAAGGAGTGATTATATGTATGTATGTGCTGTGGGTTATAATCATTACAAACCGACAAATGAAATACAGTCCGATGACACGCACGCTCAATTATAATTCTACACTCATATATAATTATACTGTAAATATTATTTTTTTGTTTTGTTACAACTTTGTTAGTTAATAAGATAGAAAATTTTGGCACCTGCCTTGTTATTTCCACATGCCTTTAGGTAGACTGGTAGAACTGTTTTATTCTCATCTTCTATGTGTGTGTTTTTGAGTCGAACAACGAACTAACCCTTTTGTCAGAGTTTTTAAACCACCTAATAGCACAGCTGTTGGCCTCTGGCATGGTTTGTGTAACGACCACTATCAAAGACAGCGACCGGGACCGATAACTTAACGTGCCTACCAAAGCGCGGAATCCTTTTCTTTCCCGACAATCAGGTAATTCAGCCTGCAAAGTCCTGACCGAACTGGGGAAAACCTAACAAATTTAAGTAATCCTGGTTTAATCAAGTCAGTGTGAACGAGGCACAACCCTGCCCTCTGCTCCCTTCTTCTCCCCGCAGCTGTTCTAATGCAGTTTTAATGGCCTCATCATTTTATATCGCATATTTTGCTGCCAACAACAGAAATTCGGTCTATTTGGTCGCCAAATCTGATATTTCTTCTAATCATTGCAGGTTTTCGCTTTTTTTTAGATAAGACACTTTTACGAATTCTCATTCTAAGAGGCCATTTTATACAAAAGTTGATATCGGTTCCCCGTAAATAAAGTCCGAGTCTTATATTTTTTTGGAAATAATGTAAATATACCTACTTACCTACGTTTTACGCTCTGCCTAACCCGTAAGAGATAAAGGCGTGATTTTATGTATGTATGTATGTATGTACCTACTTAAAAACTAGGTTTGTACGATTTTTTTTTATTTTTTTTTTATTTTTTTAATATATATAGGCGAGCATTTGTCCGCCATCTCACCTGGTGGAAAGTGACGATGCGGACTATGTTGAAGCATACTCACCTATGTAGTGCCTATTCACTCTCGCCTTGAAAAGGCCCAGGTTATATTGTTCCGGAAACAGATCCGCCAGTTATTTAAAGTAAACATATTCCGAGTCTTATATTTTTTGGGAATAATGTAGCCTTAGGCTGTGTGGTCGCTGAATGTAAATATACCTACTTAAAACTAGGTTTGTACGATTTATTTAAAGTAAATATAGTCCAAGTCATATTTTTTTTTGTAAATAATGTAAGAAATATTGACAACCCTATACAAAAATGCGCTGGTAGAAATGCTTATCACATTTAGGGCAGCAACACACTTGCGTCAGGTTACGCAGCGTCACCTTCAGTCGCTTAACCCTTTCCACGCCAAGAGTTTTCGTCAAAAACGTTCACCACACGCCACGACAATAAACGTGGTTGATTTACTAGTGTTGGCGATATTAAGTATCGATTTTATTAATTTGTTATAAATAAATCATTTTAAAAATATATCTATAGTTATTTTCAAGTTTATGGGATTTACTTTATTATGTTTTACTCCTCGAAACATTCTAAAATGTATTGAAATGTCAGTGGCGTATTAATACAGTGAAAAATCGCACAAGTAATGATGATATTAATTGCATCACTACGTGTCTGATATATCAGACAGTGGCGTACGGTTAATATGAGTTTTCGGCGAGTGTTAGTGATGTGTCAACTTCCGGTCATAAACTTCGATACCTTACGAAAGAGTTACTTTTAACTTATTGATTTAATTATAGATTTAAAAATCCATACTTCCATACTAATATTATAAAAGCGAAAGTAACTCTGTCTTTCTGTCTGTTTGTTTGTTTGTTGCTCTTTCAGGCCTAATCGGCTGAACGGATTTTGATACAATTTGGTATGATGATAGATAGTAACCTGGAGACGGACATAGGTTATATATAATCACAACACCGTACATAGGGGGTAGGTAGTAGGCAGGGAACTGAATTTAGTTAGTGATTTCATTCACATCTAAACGGCTAAACGGATTTTTATGAAATTTGGTATGGTGATAGATGGTAACCTGGAGAAGATAAAGGCTATATATAATCACGCCACCGTACTTAGGGGGTAGGTAGTAGACAGGGAACTGAATTTGGTTAGTGATGTTCAATCGTTTTTTATAAGACTTTTTTATTTGAACTAAGTGTTAAATAGGAAAAAGCTAAGGATACAAATAATCACGTCCCTGTGCTTGGGGGGTAGGCAGGGAACTGAATTAAGTTAGTGTTTTTAACTGATTTTGTTATTTTGATTATATTAACACAGCAACGCAAATATGGTAACCCACTAAATAACATGATTTTGCAAGGTACTTCCATAATTTATCGATAACTCCTACCGTCATTGTACAGCACTAAATAGATAGTTCTAGAAACATCTATCGCCTCTGACGTCACTTCCGAGTCTGATATATCAGACGTTGGCGTACAAGACTGATGCATGATCGTGTCTCTATAGTGTTGTGGCATACCATGCTATTTACTAGATGCGATGCAAAACATCATTCGAAAATAAATGCATTTTCTGTGGTAAAATTACGTCACACTAAAAAGTTTTATGCCCAAAATAAATACCCGTATAATTTTTACTTTCTTAGATGTTTCTTTATAGTTAACACTTATAGTTCCAGATTTCTGGTTTTGGTAGTAACATTGTAATGTAACATCACTAATGTATGATTAATGTCTGATATATCAGACATTGGCGCTGAGGGTTGAAGTAAAAAAAGAGTCGGATTTAGCTAATAAACATGGTTTTGTTTTTAATTATTTCTAATTAAAATAACATTATAATACATTGTGAAATTGTTATTTTTGATAAACCAAAGTATAAACTGTCTGAAAATGTTATGAATATGTCGTCAGGTACTATAACAATAAGAAAAAATAGAGTTAGATTGGTAAGATTTATTTGTCTGATATATCAGACTTTGGCGCTGAAAAGGTTAACCTTACGTCGTATATAACACACCTATTACGCCGACGGAACCTTACGCTTAGCGCGTAAGGTGACGCAGGTGTGTTGTAGGGAACGCAAAAAGAATTGACTGCGTGTTGAGCAGAACCTTGCGCGCAGTAAGTGATGCTGGTATTGTACCAGCTGCGCTGCCCTTAATAAAATAATGCTATGAACATTCAAATATAGTGCGACCGCCATTCCTGTATATGTGGCGATATTAGTAACTCATCATCATCTCCCTAGCCTTATCCCGTATCTCACGGGGTCGACTACCTAATCTAAGGGATTGAACGAGGGTACTGGTTTTTACACAGAGCGACTGCCATCTGACCTCCGCAACCCAGAAGGGAAACCAGACCCAATCCTAGATTAGGTCAGAGTTTTCAAGCCGCCAATGGCACTGGCCTCGCAATCGCACTGGCAATCGCACTGGCCTCTGATATGGCTTAACGACTAATATGTACGGTATTTAACGATATTAACCGGGACCAACGGCTTAACGTGCCTTCCGAAGCACGGAAAAAGTGCCTCGAGTCTCTTTTGTTATTGTATTATTATAGTTAAATTAAATATTAGTAACTATAATAATACAATAATATAATATATAATATACCTACAATTCCATCTTAAATAACCCTCAAAACTTTATCAGACGTGGTGGAACGACCTGTGTTTAGGTCGTTTTCGCTCTGCCTTCCCCATTAGGGATAAAGGTGTGATTATATTTATGTATGTATTAGTAACTAAGTCTGGGTTACACTGACAGCGATTGAAGCAATGACATCTATATTATACCGGGTGTAAGGGACAGCGTCCCACAAACTGATAGGGGTTGCTCAGTCAACGATAGTGAACAACTTCCACAGACAAATTTATTTCAGGGAGTGTAAAGAAAAGGCTTTTCCATTCAAAATGTCCACCTCAATCATAAATTGTTTTATGGATTAGCCAATATTTTTTTATACTTCTTGAAAGAATTTCCTAGCGGAAGTTGTTCAGTGTCGTTGACTAAACAACCAATATCAGATTGCGAGACGCGGTCCCTAACACCCCGTATAGTGGTCACTTGACAGGTGATCCAAAATCCCTGTCGATCTATAAATATGGCTCGCTTGTCATTCTTCAAATTGATAAAAAACCTATTATTTTCTTCTTCATATTCTTCTAAAGGTACAACAAATGATTGCATTATGAGAATTCACCGCTACCCTCATCACCTGTCATCTTAAAGATTTCATGATCCTCACGAGAATACAAAAAAATAAAACAATAATACACACATGCATCACCCCCTTTATCCCTTATGGGGTAGGCAGAGCGTAAACGATCTTAACAAAGGTCGTTTGTCATCTGAAAATTTTGAGAGTAGTTTAGATAGATCTGTTTATTGTTGCAGTGACAAGTTGTCAGCCCATCGCCTAAACTACAATATAATGAAACCCTGAAATGACATAGCTGATATTTACAGCATGCCCGGGAGGATATGCAGCTGGAATGTTCTATGTTTTTCTATGGCTCCCAGTCCAGCATGGAAGTAAAACAATAATAGCCATCTTTTATTGTTCGGATAGAAGAAAAAGTGAAGATTGAAATTCTGGACTTGGCAGGGAGCGATAGAAAAACATAGAATGTGCCAGAAGCTGCTCCTCCTTAGTAAATAAAATATAATATTATGTCCTTGGTAAGCTGTAAAAAAATAAAAACTAGCTAAGGGATTCGATGTATTGTTGTGTAGGCGATAGTGCTGGAAGCATTATACATACGTCCATACATATAATCACGCCTCTATCCCTAATGGAGTAAATAGCATAAACTACCTTAACAAAGGACGTTCCGCCACGTCTGACAATGCTATGACGGCTATTTAAGATATAATTGTAGGTATATTGTTGCAGTGACAAGTTGTCAGCCAATCGCCTAAATTAGAATATACTAAAACCCTCGGATCCCCTACCTGGTTTTTACAGCATGCCGGGAGGAAATGCAGCTGGCATATTCTATGATTTTCTCTCGCTCCCAGCCAAGCATGAAAGTAACATCACTATAGTGAAAATACCGTGGACCTGTTATAAAGTGCAGTGAACTCCAGTGTTTGTGTTCATCAAGGTGCAGCATATTTCGACTTTAAAAAAGCCTTTGATCGTCTCCATAATGATGTGTTGTTACAAAGTTTTTAATGATAGTCTTCGTAAATTTATTAAATCATGTGTTAGTTATTTAAGTTTGATTAAGAAAATAAAACTATAATGGAATATTTAGCTTAATGCACGCATTGGATGCATATATGTTAGTGCATTTAAGCAATTAAAATAAATAAATAAATCAATCAATCAACTGTCAACTTTTAAATATAAAGCAGCGTACTGCAAACTCATAGGGGTTGCTCAGTCAACGACAGAAAAAAAATGGCTATTCCATACAGAATGTTTACTCCACTTAGACAATTTATAT
Organism: Scrobipalpa costella; assembly: GCA_949820665.1. Lineage (NCBI taxonomy): Eukaryota > Metazoa > Arthropoda > Insecta > Lepidoptera > Gelechiidae > Scrobipalpa > Scrobipalpa costella. The sequence goes on from OX463315.1 coordinate 1,154,441, forward strand.
GGAAAAGCTAATACTTTTTTCACTTCCCGAAAAAAAATCTTGCTGATAGTTGTTCAGTGTCGTTGATTGAGCGACCCCAATCAGTTTGCGGGACGCTGTCCCTTACATCTGGTATGTGAGATGTCTTCTTATCTTATCTTATTTAGCCCACATCATCCCACTGCTGGGCAAAGGCCTCCCGCTTCTCCTTCCACTTATCCTCCTCTCCTTATGTGAGATGTACGTACAAAAAAATGCTGGCTATATTTAGAATAGAATAGAATAGAAAACACTTTATTCTCCGGTTCACAGTACAAAACACAACATAATCATAGAACAGTATACAAAATATCTTAAAACAGGTAACGCTATGAATTACAACAACGTTTGAAACATGTAAACAACGTATAACCATTACTACAACTGCTATGCTATGTACTGCGCCAGAGAAAAGGAGCTGACTCAGCATAAGTCGCAGCAGAAGCCACGACGCTGGTATTCTGCCAGCACCACGTGGTGACAACCGGTCGGAATCGCTACGGAGAATATTTAAGGGTGTAATTCCACCCATGAAAGCTGAATTTCTTCATGACTGCCCCAATTTTATCCCTGTTCATTACCGACATGTCTGCAGACATCCGGCTGATTATAAATTCTAGACAGCGCTGCACAGTGAGTGAAGATATTTTATTGGATTCTTCGCTTGTTATGTTCAGGGATGGACAATATTTTATTTGTCATTATGTTATTTGCAACTATGATTACATACATACATACACACAATAATCACGCCTTTATCCCTGATGGTGTAGACAGAGCGTAAACGATTTTAACAAAATCTGTTTTTTAGGGTTATTTAAGATAGATTTATAGGTATATTGCTGTTGTCAGTCCATCGTCTAAATTACAATATACCCTCGAATCCCTTAGCTAGTTTTAACAGCATGCCCGAGAGGAAATGCAGCTCGCATGTCCTATGATTTTCTCTTGTTCCCAGTCCAGCATGGAAGTTTCTTCATGACTCCCCCAATTTTATCCCAGTTCATTACTGGGATATGTTATTGGATTCTTCGCTTGTTATGTTCAGGGATGGACAATATTTTATCAGTACTCACATTATGTTATTTGCAATTATGATAACATACATACATACAATAATCACGTTTTTATCCATAATGGATAAAAGCGTAACGGTGTCCCTTAAATAGGGACACCGTTACGCTTTTTTTTTTTTTTTTTTCATTATGTTATTTGCATCTTTGATTACATACATACATACAATAATCACACTTTTATCACTAATGGGGTAGGCAGAGCGTAAACGACCTAAATAAAGGTCGTTCCGCCCCATCTGACAAAGGTTTGAGGGTTATTTAAGATAGATGTGTAGGTATATTGATGTAATGACAGGTTGTCAACCCATCGCCTAAATAACAATATACTGAAACCCTCGGAACCCTAGTTGGTTTTTACAAATGTGTTAACCAAACTGGGGCAAATCCATTCTCGTAAATTGATAAATTAACAAATGCGTTCCTAAACTAACTTAAACTTTGCGTTCTCCCCTTGGGAATCGAAACCAGAACCTCTGGATCGAGAGCCCATAGCTCAGACCACTATACCGAGGAGGCAGTTTTGTCTTGTGATACTCGTCGCCTTTAGCGCACCCCTGACTTCCGTTCACGTGCCCCCACCGCACGAGCCGGCACTTACTTACGTTTTTATTAATTCAGCGGAAACCACGGGAATTTCCCCCCGAGGACATGTTATACTAAAATCAAAAATACATCTCTTTTTACATACATACATATAATCACGCCTTTATCCCTAATGGGGTAGGCAGAGCCTAAACGGCCTAAACAAAGGTTGTCCCGCCGCGTCTTAAAAAGTTTTGAGGGTTATTTAAGATAGAATTGTAGGTATATTGCTGTAGTGACAGGTTGTCAGTCCATTACCTAAATAACAATATACTGAATCGCTTCCATGCTGGACTGGGAGTGAAAGAAAAACATAGAATGTGCCAGCTGCATCACCTCCAGAGCATGCTGTAAAGACCAGCTAATGGATTCGAGGGTTATAGTATATTACAATTTTAGGCGATGGGCTGACAACCTGTCACTATAGCAATATACGTCATGATCATCTGTAATAACCCTCAAAACTTGTCAGACGTGGCGGAGCGACCTTTGCTTGGGTCGTTTACGCTCTGCCTACCCCATTAGGGATAAAGGCGTGATTATATGTTTGTATGTATGTGAAACCCTTGGATCCCTTAGCTGTTTTTTACAGCATGCCCGAGAGGCAGAGCAGCTGGTAAATTCTATGTTTTTCTCTCGCTCCCAGGCCAGCATGGATGTAAATATAGGTGTAAACTATATATGCTGTAAAAACCTGCTAAGAGGTTTTAGTACATTGTAATTTAGACGATGGACTGGCAACCTGTCACTACAGCAATGTACAAGTTATCTTAAATAACCCTCAAAACTTTGTCAGTCGTGGCGGAACGGCCTTTGTTTAGTTCGTTTACGCTCTGCCTACCCCATTAGGGATAACGGCGTGATTATATGTATGTATGTATATTTACATCTAATCGAAGAGCCGCCCCCGAATTGTACCGAAGCAAAAGTGCTCATCACGCTAATTGCGTTGCTTTATAAGATGGTTCTATTTTCTTTTAAATAAATCCGATGGATAAGGTATCAGTGTTTTAAACCGTCTTAAGATGCCTTCAGCGTCACAGAAGAGTAAAAGCTAGCGACTTCTCAAATCAGTGTTTAACTGCCTCCGTGGTCTAGTGGCTAGTGCCATGGACTCCCGATCCGGAGGTCCTAGGTTCGATTCCCAGGGGGGAAAACACGAAGTTGATATTTGAGAAATTATCACTTTGTGAATTTTTCCCCAGTTTGGATAGAACATTGCAGGCTCAATCACCTGATTGTCCGAAAAAGAAAAAGATTTCGTGCTTCAGAGGACACGTTTAACCGTCGGTCCCGGTCGCTGTCTTTACATGACATAACATAAAAATACTTTATTGCACGTAAGAATACAAAATAATCATATAACACAACAGATAACAACAAAAAACAAGTACAACATAGGCGGCCTTATTGTTAAGCTATAAGTCCGCCTAGAAGCACAACTATCAGGCCTCTGACATGATTTTGAGTAACGACCACTATCAAAGACAGCGACCGGAATCAACGGTTTAACGTGTCCTTTTTTAACGTGCCCACGGAATCCTTTTTCTTTTCAACACACAATCAGCCTGCAGTGTCCTAGTCAAAATGGGGAAAACCTCACAAAGTGATAAATTGAAAAATATCAACTTTGTGTTCACCTGAGAATCAAACCATGGTCCTCCGGATCATAAGGCCATGGCTATTACCACTAGACTACTACTATTATGTGATATAATCCGAAACACTTAACGTGCCATGTTCTGTCATGTTCCTCGTCATATCCTACGCGCTTAAGGCTCTTTCTCCATTATCCTTACCTGACATCCGATAATGATATTCTTCCCGATCTCCCAGAGATCGGCCAACTGCGCAAGACTAGTATTTAGTTTCAAAATGTTTGCGCTATACGCAGGTACACTTCCTTCAATCTTTTATTCTGATGGAACAGATTTCCTGACACGAAATAAATAAAGAAATAAAGATTACCATCTGCCTGCACTGAGGGCCTTATTTATAGACAGCGCTCATGAGTTTAAGTTCGTTTCAGAAATGTCATTTCAGTACAAACTTTCCTGTCAAATCCATACTTAATATTGCTCTCAAGTTTTAGATCGCTTCATAATTACGAGCCATAAACAAGTACGAGTAATTCATTGATCGATAGATATTAACTATTTATCGCTCTGTCTTCGTGGTCTAGCGGTCTCAGCCATGGGCTCTCGATCTGGAGGTCCCGGGTTAGGACATTGCAGGCTGATCACCTGATTGTCCGAAAAGTAAGATGGACATGTAAATAGGAGGTCCTGCGCCTGATTTCGCTCTGGTCGTGTGACTTTTATTCTCTTTGACTAATCTGTCCCATCAGAGTAAGAGATTGAAGGAATAGAGAGTGCACTTGTGCACAGGTTACTGAGCGCGGCTGGAGTTTTCTATGAATTGTGTGTTACGCAAACAATTGAGCACTGAAATATAGTCCCACGTAGTTGGCCGTTCTCTGAGAGATTGGCCGCCGTCACTGAATATCGGTGGGAGGATTATTTCTATATCGGACTGGAGAAATGGAAACACGATCGTCTCTTGTGTAAGACAAGGATTTTGCTGCAATTCGTGTAGCTTTGACGTACATTACATGCGTGTCACAATATTGCAACATGAATAACAACACTAAGCGGATATAATATTGTCTACATTTCTTCCATGCTCGCCTGGGAGCAAGAGAAAAACATAGAATGTGCCAGCTGCAATTCCTCCCGGGTATGCTGTAAAAACCAGCTAAGGGATCCGAGGGTTTCAGTATATTGTAATTTAAGCGATTGGCTGACAACCTGTCAACGTTAAATAACCCTCAAAACTTTGTCAGACGTGGCGGAACGACCTTTGTTTGGGTCGTTTACGCTCTGCCTACCCCATTAGGGATAAAGGCGTGATTATATGTATGTATGTATATTGTCTACACTGTGCGGGCATATGTAGTACTATTATAATAATATTAGCGACCCGCCCCATCTTCGCACGGTAATTATCAGTGTTTCTCTACTATATTATGCATGTTTTAAACATTTAAACCTTCCTCTTGAATCACTCTATCCATTAAAAGAAACCGCATTAAAATCCGTTGCGTAGTTTTAAAGATCTAAGCATACATAGGGATATAGGGACAGAGAAAGTGACTTTGTTTTATACTATGTAGTGATACGGCGTCTTAGGGTCGTATTTATAAACAGCGCTCATGAGTGACAGCTAGTTTGGGTTCGCATCAGAAATGTCATTTACAAACTAGCCTATCAAATCCATACTTAGTATTGCTCTCAAGTTTGAGATCGCTTCATAATAACGAGCCTAAGAAACAGCGTCCCGCAAACTGATAGGGGTTCCACAGTCAACGAAACTGGACAACTATCACCAGGAACTGGTTTCAGGAAACGAAAAAAGAAAAGGCTATATCATACAAAGTAACCAACTCGATCAGACAATTTGGATGGAAAAGCCAATTTCATTTTAATTTCTTGTAAGAATTTCCAGGTGATAGTTGTTCAGTTTCGTTGACTGAGCAACCCTTATCAGTTTCCGGGACGCTGTCCCTTACACCCGGATTTCTGTGGTGCGGGTGTGAATTTTTGCAACAGGCGGCACAGTAGGCGTGTTGGCTATAAAAAAAACAATACTTTTATAATTAAAACTATATAGTCGAAATATTGTGGATCTCATTCAAAATTTAAAAAAAAAAAACAAATTACAAATACATACATATAATCATGTCTTTATCCCTAATGGGGTCATCTCCCTAGCTTTATCCCGTATATCACGAGGACGGCTACCTAATCTAGGGGATTGAACGAGGGTAATGGTTTTTACACAGAGCGACTGCAATCTGACCTCCGCAACCCAGAAGAGAAACCAGACCTAATCCTAGATTAGGTCAGAGTTTTCAAGCCGCCTATGCTTAGTCGACTCATATCTTCGGCATTAAACGATACTAACCGGGACCAACGGCTTAACGTGCCTTCCGAAGCACGGAATAAACGTACATATGAAATTCGAAAACCGTAAAACACATTGGTACGTGGTGGGATTCGAACCACGACCTCCCCGCTCAGGAGGCAGCGGCCCTATCCACTACACCATCGGACTCCTCATGGGGTAAAACGAGCTAAATAAAGGTCATTCCGCCACGTCTGACAAAGTTTTGAGGGTTATTTAAGCTAGATTTGTAGGTATATTTCTGTAGTGACAAGTTGTGACCCCATCGCCTAAATTACAATATACAAAAACCCTCGGTTTCTACAGCATGCAGCAGGAAATACAGCTGGCAAATTCTATGTTTTTCTCTTGCTTCCAGGCCATCATGGAAAAATGTCTGTTGAAGTTTTGATTTTTAAACACCGGGTGGCTATAGAAAATTAAAACTTTTATACTTAAAACTGATAGGTAAAATATTTTGGAACTGATTCAACATTTTCAATAAAATGCACATTATAATCTAGTTAAAAATATAGAATTTATTGATTTAAGTAATACAATATTTACCAAGGAGTGACGTCACAACTCGCTATTTTCTATTTTTATTCGCACGGAAATCATCAGTGTTTCTCTACTATATGATGCATGTATTATACATATAAACCTTCCTCTTGAATCACTATATCCATTTGAACCGCATCAAAATACTTTGCGTAGTTTTAAAGATCTAAGCATACATAGGGATATAGGGACAGAGAAAGCAACTTCGTTTATACTATGTAGTGAACCACTTTGACAATTTATAAAAAAGTTGATGATTTGAAAAAGAATATAAACATTGATGCTTGGAATCGAAATTAATCCTAAAGAATTTACTGTTAAAATAAATATTTAAAAAATATGTTGTCTTAACTTTGAAAATTTCCTGTTTATTTCGCAAATAAAAATTTACAATATTAAACAATTAGCAAATTACAAACATCTAAATATAAATAAACTATCATTCCATTCATTAATTTATGTAAATAACGGCACTATTTATTTATTCTTAATTTATTTATTTTATTTCATTATTATTTTGCGTAAGAATTTATATTTCACTCCATGGCCACCCTTCACAATATTTTTTTGCTCTGAAATTCCGTTACACCACTTCTAAGCACTTTTCGATTTGTAAAAATCGCTTCAACTGTCCAAAAGAGGTATTTAACCCACATAGTAGAAGAATAGGAGACAATCAATTTAACCCACCAATTGAAAGATTCCTTATCTAAAATTGGTTCGTATAAAACACGAATCAATTGGCTCTAAAACTCAGACTTTAAATGGAGAAGAACACGAAAACTGTACTCAAACTAATATACGGGCCGTAAGGGACAGCGTCCCGCAAACTGATAGTGATTGCTCAGTCAACGTAACTGAACAACTATTGGCAAAAAAACAGGAAGTGAAAAAAAGATTTTCCATACTAATTATCTGATCCAGGTGAATATTTTGTATGGAAAATTTGGCCAATTGTTATATTCACTTCCTGAAAAAAGTACCTGCTGATAGTTGTTTAGTGTCGTTGACTAAGTAACCCCTGTCAGTTTGCGGGACGCTGTCCCTTACATCCGGTATTATGAAAGTAATCGTGCAACTTTTCTTTAACTGTTTTCGATCTGTCAAATTCTGTCATAAAAGTACGGAAGGCGATATGATTTATTTTAATGCTAAAACCATGGAGTAATATAATAGCACGGGATCTGAGGGTTTTAGTATATTGTAATTTAGGCGATGGGTTGTCACCTATCACTACAGCAATATACGTATAAATCTATCTTAAAAACCCTTAAAACTTTGTCAGACGTGGCGAAACGACCTTTGTTTAGGTCGTTTACGCTCTGCCTACCCCATTAGGGATAAAGGCGTGATTATATGTATGTATGTGTATGTAGTTCTGATTGAAGTTTGCATTATCCTATCTTCCATTAGTTTATGTATTATATTATATGTAATGTAATGTATTTAGGATACATATATGACTAGGTTTGCACTATCCCGCTTACCGCTACACATTTTTCTTTCACCCAAAGGTTGCCTGGAAGAAATTGCTACCTTAGCAATAAGGCCGCCTATGTTGTACTTGTCTTTTGTTGTTTTAAGGTATGTTGTATTATTACGTGCAATAAAGTATTTATATGTTTATGTTATGTTATTTGAATCCAGTTATAAAACGGATACGATTATTTTCTGCACAGGCAAGGATGGTTAATTTGCGAAATCTACTCCAACTGTGTTTGTGTTTCTAAAAGTGCAGTAAAATCCAGGCGCAGGTGGAAGAGGGATGGAATGGCTAGCAAAGAGTAGGATATCCATAAAATATGCCTAAGCGCGGATAACGGGAGATTACCTTTTTGGCATAGTGTGAATGGCGACACTTATATTTTCCAAAAAGCTTTCGGCGCACGATTAGACCTTAACTATTCGATTCTACACGTAAACACAAACTTTAAATAAAGTGCTATATTGAGTACAGTCGCAGACCACTATCAAAGACAGCCATCGGGACCGACACAGAAGCTTTTTTCTTCCAGACAATTAGGTGATTTAGACTGCAATGTCCTAACGAAACTGGGGAAAGTCTCACAAAGTGATAAATTGACAAATATCAAATTTCGTGTTCTCCTCATGGGAATCGTGAGCCCTTGGTTCGGGCCACTGACTTTGACATTCCTAACCTAATCTGACGTAAGACGCTGTAAATAAGAACTAACCATAGATAATGCTCCTTATTTTATATCATCTAGGCCGTCTTATGTCAGATTAGAAATTTCAAATTCATGTGTTTATTTGCTGTTTTGTTCTTATGTCAAAGTTAAGAAAGTAACAGTGCTAGCTAAAAATTAGTTAAGGAAAATGGCGTCCAGAATTGTCGCCATTGTCTCATTATTTTATTCTTTTTCTTAGCGAGCGAGCTTTTTCTTGGCCTCTGACATGGTTTGAGTAACAACCACTATCAAAGACAGCGACCGGGACCGACGGCTTAACGTGCCCTCCGAAGCACGAAATCCTTTTTCTTTTTGACAATCAGGTGATTCACCCTGCAATGATCTTACCAAACTAGGGAAAACCTCACAAAGTGATAAATTGTCAGATATCAACTTTGTGTTCCCCCTTGGGAATCGAACCCAGGATATCCGGATCGTAAGCCCGTGGCTCTGACCACTAGACCACGGTGGCTGTTCATTAATTTATGGTCACCCTAGTCTACAATTCAGGCAGTGTAAGTGCAGCTATCAATCTCCCCTCGTCTTATTGCAACGACCGCTAACCAGATACGAATTGCGATTTAAACGACCTTACATTCGAGTAAGTACATGCTGGCATCCTTAATAGGGTAGGCAGGGCGTCAACGAACTCATAATAGCAAGTTTTCACCGTCTGACAAATCTTGAAGAAAAAAATAGTAAGGACGAACTGTGTATTGCTAAAGTTATAGTCAGCAACATCTCCCTAGTCTTACCCAGTATCTCACGGGGTCGGCTACCTAATCTAGGTCATTAGGTAGTTTTTACACAGAGCGACTGCAATCTGACCTACACAACCCAGAAGGGAAACCAAACCCAATCCAAAATTAGGCTTTTTGCCAGGTTAGTGACCAAAATTAAAATAAATAGGAATAATACAAAAACACAAAAACTTACTTAATAAAAAGTTAATGAGAAAGTGACCTAATTATTTTATATTTACAACATTAAGCACAATCAAAACGCAAAATTAAGTCACATTTATCTTAATTATACATTAATTTGATATATTTCCTCATTTTCATGGTCTTATTAAGTTGCTTTCTTTATTTAAGTAAATATACAGGGTGTTTCAAAACACCTACGAGTACATTAAATACTGAAGGATTCATTGCTTTACAAAAACGATAACAACTTTAGTAGACAATGGGCTCGATTCTAGATTTGCCGGCTAAAACTAAAATCTATTTGTCACTTTCAGACTAAACACATTGGAAGAGGTCAAGAGATCTATTCTCTCCGGTTTTAAATTTTAGTTGCTGGTTTTATGCGTAATGTGTAATTTTAATCCGCTGTCATATGATAATATTGACAGAAATAGTGGGGAAACGTGCAAAGCGCGTCGAAATCTAGCGGACAAAGTGTTAAACCATACAGTACAAATCGCATTTCTTCCATGCTGGACTGAGAGCGAGAGAAAAACATAGAATGCGCCAGCTGCATTTCCTTCCGGGTATGCTGTAAAAACCAGCTACGGGATTCGAGGGCTTCAGTGTATTGCAATTTATTATATTCTTTATTGTTTTAAAAATTAAAAATTAAATTTAGGCGATGGACTGACAACCTGTCACTATAGCGATACACATTTCAGTCAAAAATAGCCCTCAAAACTTGTCAGACGTGGCAGAGCGACCTTTTCTTTGGTCGTTTACGCTCTGCTTACCCCATTCGGGATAAAGGCGTGATTATATGTATGTATGTATATTAACCTCAATTATATTAAATTATAATAATTGTGTTTGTTTTTGTAACCTACTAACAACATATTTGTATATATCTGTTTGTCTATTGTATTTGTAGGTACTTCAGTACACAGTCTGCTCTCGGAATATTCTTAGCCAATTAATAAGAAACTCCTTGTTCTTTCACGAAGCGTTTCAACTACAAGCAGAGTAATTTTTATAACAAGTAGATACTGGCAAAATCATAGTGGAAACGCCATAACTTAAAAGATTGATTGATTCATAGAATAAGTTACAGAAACTTACCAACATATGTTGTAGCATAAACGTAGGTAGATATTTCAGATTCTAATGCGAAATATTAACCCTTATATTGACATTTCATTAAATAAAGAGAACCAGCTGGCCACTGGCTCATTCTATGTTTTCATCTGTTTCTGTTTCATTGAAAGTTTTATCACGACCAACATCCTGTATCAAAAAAAATACGCGACGTTTATTAAAAATGGCGCACAATAATTCATTTTGATAGCAATCTAAGGCTCGTATTTATGAAGCGATATCAAACTTGAGAGCAAAATCAAGTATGGTTTTGCCAGACCAGTTTGTACTGAAATGACATTTCTGATACGAACTCAAACACGCTGTCACTCTTGAGAGCTAATTACGAATACAGCCCTAAGCTTTTGTCGCATACACGACGCTGAAAGGAAACGGGAACAGTTAGCGAAATGATCTTTTGTTTCCCTGTAAAATAAGTTGAATACAGAATAATCACCTCCTCTAACTGACTTTGTGGTCTAGGGGTCTGAGCGTTGGGATCACGACACGGAGGTCCTGGGTTCGATTTCCATGGGGGTTAGATTATTCCAGTTAGGTTAGAACAATGCGGGCTAATTCACCTGATTGTCTGTAGGAAAACATATTCCGTGCTTTGGAGGGCACGTTAACCCGTCGGTCCCGGTCGCTGTCCTCGATAGTGGTCGTTACACAAACCATGTCAGAGGCCTATCAGCTGAACCGCCTAATAAGGCGGTTAAAAAACTCTGACATCAGGGTTCATCGGGTTCATTGACACGATATCCACAGTACCCACACGACAGAAGAAGAAGACCTCTTCTGGTATTCTCTCGGTCAGACAACCAGCTTCTAGAATATTCTATGTTTTTTTACGTCCTGATCAGCACAAAAAAAATAGAGTTATTGCTAATTTTCTTTTTGAATATTGAATCACAACAACTCAACAATCTTTGCCATAAGAGTGCAAGTCATTAACTGCTAGGCCACAGAAGCTGGCATATAATTACCACTCTAGTAATGTAACTGCCTTCATGGTCTAGCAGTCTGAGCCATGGGCTCTCGATCCGGAGGTCCCGGTTTCGATTCCTGGCGGAGGACAATGACTTCGTGTTGTTGTTCTAGTTTGGTTAAGACATTGCAGGCTGATCACCTGATTGTCCGCAAAGTAAAATTATCCATGCTGTCGGATGGGCATGTAAATAGTCGGTCCTGAGCCTGATTTCTCTCTGGTCGTGTCAGTTAGTCTGTCCCATCAGAAAAAGAATTTGAAGGAATAGAGAGTGCACTTGTGTGTAGCGCAAACACTTGGGCACTTAAAACTAGTCTTGTGCGGTTGGCCGATCTCTGGGAGATTGGCAGCCATCACCGAAAATCGGTATGAGGACTATAATACACATGTGTTTATTTCGAACAACACTCGCAACTCGTATCTATATCCTAAATGAACTGGGATTAAAGCTTGGATTACCCCGGGGGTGACAATGTGTTCATGGGTATTTAGAACTAATACCAATACAAATATTTTGAATCGAAAAATAGATTTTAGAGTCATAAATCTGGATGTTTTCTACAGCGCTTTTTCCGTGTTTCGGAAAGCATGTTCAGCCGTTGGTCCCAGTTAATATCGTTTTAATACCGTAGATATTAGTCGTTGAGCCATATCAGAGGCCAGTGCTAAGCATTGGCGGCTTGTAACTCTGACCTAATCTAGGATGGGGTCTGGTTTCTCTTCTTGTTTGCGGAGGTCGGATGGCAGTCGCTCTGTGTAAAAACCAGTACCATCGTTCAATCCCCTAGATTAGGTAGCCGACCTCGTGATATACGGGATTAGGCTAAGGAGATGATGAGGTTAGATAGTTAGATGTTTTCTACAGGTTATAAATCTGGATGTTTTCTATAGGATATGTTATTTATAAATCATGAAAAATGTGATTCAATTTCGAGTTAGGCGCTAATTAGGTCAAGAAATTATTTACGAGGTTTTCAAGTGCACCAATTTTTATTTTCAAAGGTAGAAGATAGTTTTTTAGTGTCAAATGTCAAAGTTCTAATGAATAATTTTGACCCTAAATAGGGCAATATTTTTCCTATGATAATGCAAACTGTACCACCCAACTAAAGGCCGCGTGCCCATCCTACTCGATGCGTTTCCATTGTCGTAGTGACTATACTCGTAGTAACTATCCGATATCGGTGTTAGTATCAATAGGGCATTCCACGAAAATAGCAACCAATGTCCCAAACCACACTGTAATATGATGGCACCAACTTAAGTTAATAAATGATACATAGCTGATTGAAGTGTTGAATAGAATGCATTTTAGATATTTTCAATACTATCACACTATAAAAATATGACTATTCTTTCTTCCATGCTGGCCTGGGAGCGAGAGAAAAACAGAATGTGCCAGCTGCATATCCTCCCGGGCATGCTGTAAAAACCAGCTAAGGGATCCGAGGGTTTCAGTATATTGTAATTTAGGCGATGGGCTGACAACCTGTCACTACAGCAATATACTTACAAATCTATCTTAAATAACCCTCAAAACTTTGTCAGACGTGGCGGAACGACCTTTATTTGGGTCGTTTACGCTCTGCCTACCCCATTAGGGATAAAGGCGTGATTATATGTATGTATGTATGTATGTATGTAAATATGACTATCTTTCGTGGTACAAGAATTAAAATCAATGCATGTTGTGGGACACTTTCGTAGAATGCCCCCAATACGGTTACATGGTATACTCTACCTAGGTTCTACCAGACCCCATAAATTCATACATACATACATAAAATCACGACTTTATCCCTTACGGGGTAGGCAGCGCGTTAAACGCCTCGTAAAAGGCGCTTTCGCCGCGTCTGACAATAATTGAGGGTAATTTTAGATTGTAATGTGTATTGCCATAGTGACAGGTTGTCAGCCCATCGCCTAAATTAGAATACACTGTAACCCTCGAGTCCCTTTTGCTGTCTTCTACAGCATGCCCGGGAGGAAGGGCAGCTGGAACATTCTATGTTTTTCTATCTCTCCCAGTCCAGCATGGAAGTAATAATTATTATAAATTTTATTCCTTTATTTATAGGTCCATAATAACGTATTTACCTATCACCAAATCGTAAGACCTACATTTTTATTATTTCTTTATTTTATGCGTTTCAAATGCGGGTTTTAGAATAACAAAATGTTGTATTTTCTAAACCGATATATTTTCTTTTTAGTGTAAATTACTGCCAATTTTAAAATCTAAAAATAATGTGTAATACTCAATCAGTCTTTGCACTTGTTAGATTAGATAAATTAGAGCAATTTTAGTTTAAGTGTAATGTATGTGTAAACTTTATGTTTATTGAATTTATAAGTTCTAAGATGAGGAAATTACTTTAAATGTAAAGGAAAGTAGAAAGTAAACAAAATATATTTATATAATATACCAATTATTTAATTAGGATATAACGTGATTATTTAATTACATTATGTTTGAAATTATAGCTATATACCACATTTTTGAATATCTTAAATTAAGCTATATACCATATGTATATAAATGTATATATATTTAACATTAAAAATTATTAAAAGCCACACTAAGTTGTTACATAAGAAGATACAATAACTGTTATATACTATGTCATTTAGGTAAATAACATAAGTATTGATATAGCAGCTACATATATTTTCTATACCTTATGTAACAATTGTAATATACTACTATAAAGCACATAATCAATAAAAGTATATAATACTTAGCCATTTTACCAGTTGTATATAATAATTACAGAATGGTATGTAACAAATGTTATATACAACTTAGAAGGTACATAATATTGGCATAAGTAATTCAAGTACAACATGCAATTACAATATAATAATAACAGTACTTAACTTGAGATTTCCTGAGGACCTTCCACTACTGACGACAAGAACAGAATGTCCGTCTCCGCCGTTCCGTTCGGATTTCTTCACGTCGGCCGCGAAGCGGCCGGCGGGGAGACGCCATCGAGGCAGGGCCTCCTGGGCGTTGTCTCAATTCGCCGCCTGTGACGACAGGCGGGGCGTTGGGGCGCTTGAAGCGTAGGGTCTTGTCCGGGTCGTCAGGAGGATTTCACGCCGCGGCGAGATCGAGCCAGCCGGGGGATTCTCTCGCTTCTCTTCTGTGGAAGGCCACCCTGAGCAGCCGGCATTCTAGCCTCGGGGAGCCTCAGATCGTCGAGGCCCCTCTCGATAATACTGGTAGCGTCCGCTCCAGTGCGGAGCGCTACCAGGACCTCGGTTAGGATCCTGATTGCCTTCATCAGGATCTGGTCCCTTTCAGGGACGGCTGCTCTTAGGCTCTGTTGTCTTGGAGCCCGCTGACGCTTCGGAATCTCCCCCTGAGGAATATCCTGAGGGGTGCCGACCGCATTCAGTGGGCCCGTGGGTGGCTCTTTCTCGACCGGAGGAGGTGCCTTTCTGCGGCGTCTCCTCGGCTTCCGCTTTCTCTTCGTCGTGCCGGAGGGGTTGTTGGCGGCCGCCATGAGAGTACCTGCCGCGTTGGTCTCTCCCTGCGGTGCCGCGTCCTTCCTCTTCGGCTCGGCGATTGGTCTCATTACGGGCGCGGTGCCCGCGCGCTTGTTCCGCACTTCACGGCGCAGTACGGGGCAAGTCACGCTGTTGGCGGGGTGTTCACCGCCACAGTTGGCACAAGTTGCGGGCTCTTGTAGTGGGCGCTTACAGTCCTTCGCGGCGTGCTGCTCGCCGCAACGGACGCAGGCCAGCATCCTGTGGCAGTTCCGGGAGTTGTGCCGGAACAGCTGGCATCTGTGGCATTGGTTTGCCCTTTGTTTGCCGCGCCATCCCTCAATCTTCACGCCGGGCATACAGAGCAGCTCTTGTATGTTGTATATGCCCGGGGTGAGTTTTGGCGTTCGCGTCAGCTGAGCGAAGTGTATACAGCCTGGGCGTCCCTGGCGCGCCTTGATTGGGCGCACGAAGTCCACCTGGTAGCCCAGGCTGGCGAGCTCCTTCGCGATGTCCTCCGGCGGTGTGTCCACGAGGAGGCCTCTAATCGCCACCTTCAGTGGCTTCTCTGCTGGTGTGGCGTAGCAGAACCAGGAAAGTCCGGCATCGGTTCCCTCAAGCTCGGCGAGGTAGCTCTGGCAGGCACGGAATTCCTGGTCTGACTTGGCCATGAATCTAAAGCCCTTCCCATAGGGTCAGACGTTCGGCGCATGACCAAGCGTCTCCTTCAGCTTCCTCAGATGGATGGCCCAGTTGGGTAGGTGGTCGACCACAATAGGGGGAATCTTCCATTTCCTCACGCTTGGCGGTAGAGGGGGCTTCAACTGCGAGCTCGGTAGCTTCGGCGAGCTTGGGCTCGACGACGAAGCTACGGTTGCGTAGGACGGGCGCGGGGACGTCTCCATGTCAGCGTCCAGTGATGGCATGGAGAGGCTTGGCGGCGGCGGTTTGGCGGTCGGGTTTGGACGGGTCCGAGGCAGCGGCGACGGCGTCGTCATTGCTGACGACGACGACTCGTAAGGGCGCTTCTCAGCGCGCGTGTCACTCTGTGACGTGTCCTGCAAGGCAGCTGCACTCTCCCTCAGTGCGTCGAGGGCTGCCTGCCTTGCAGACGCGCGCTGGGCGCTGGAGTGGTCCACCTGCTGCTGGCGTTGGGGCAGCGGTGACGAGAGCAGTGGCGGGGAACGGCTGGTGCTGTCCCCCGTGGCGGGCTTCTCCGGGGTCTGTGGCTGCGTAGGTAGCCACGGCTTGAGCGTCATTATCCGCTGGAGTATGGCCCGGGCGCTCTCCGTCGGGGGCGCTCCTGGGTACCGCACTCTGCGGTCTGCGGCTCTGCGGCTTGGCTTCTCGTGAAGCTTGTTGATTGGCATTTTGCCGTTGGAGTCGTGACTGGGGCCTGGTTCCGCGCGAAGCGTAGCCTGCCCTCGGGCATGTCCGTCTCATGCTCTGAAGGAGGTATTTATGCTAAAATACGACAAACTATCGACCAATCAAATGCAAAGAATACAACCGGAAATTGGCCGTATTGCCACCACGTGGCGAAATTAATTCAAACTATAAATACATGATATTAAGTCTAATATTCAATATACAATTTATCAATATCTATACATATTTTATTTTTATTATTTATACATTATTTCATTATTATAATTTCAATGTTTATTCGCATCTGACTAAAGGAAGCAATCATTCCTTTTACATTTGAAAACTGTTAAAACATTATTATTTGCAATGGTATTTTATTTAAAATAATACAATAATAATTTACAATACTAAAATTATTGTAAATTGTTTTTAAAAGACTCATTCAATTTATAATCTATTACACTCTAATATCGTATATCTGATATTTACAGCAGATCCCGACATAGTCTCGTGTTCGGTCCAATGGATACGCACTCTTATTATAAGCAAAATATTGAATAACGACGGACATTAATTCAGGGACTAAATGGCCCGAAAAAGCCGCGCATTAGTGAACACAATACTACCAAAACCCGCGGCTTTCCCTGCATTTTGCAACTCATTGCGATGACGGTACGGTTCTCGGCTTTGGATTAGTTTACACCGGGAAGCTACGCGACGCGGAGCGCTATTTTTGAAAGCGTGATAGAATATTGGTTCGACAGAGCGTAAATGACCTAAACAAAGGTCGTTCCGCCACGTCGATAAAGTTTTGATTGTTATTTAAAATATATTTGTAGGTATATTGCTGTAGGGATAGGCTATCAGCCCATTGCCTGAATCACAGAATATATAATAGTACTACATACAGAATGGACATTCACCTCCCTTCTTCGATTAAAATTGTGGGCCACATTGAGCGTACGCTTAGCGGGTAAGGCGCGCGCATGTTTATCAGTGTAACGGAAATAATAAAGTTTTGTGTTCCAAAGATGGTTAGATACTGTTCCTTGTACGGATGTCTTTCTACCACAAGATATGACTCCAATAGAAACTTTTTTAGATTCTACAATGATGAGAGAGGGTAAGTAAATTCATACTGATTAACAAAATATGCAACCTAATCAAATCTAACTATTCAGTTGCAGTGAACAACTTTAAAACGTTGGTTTAGTCAAGAATCAGATTAATCAAGTGATGATTATGACCGGTATAACAAATTTTGTCAACCCTTATAACACGCACACAAACACATGCCAAGTGCAACATGCCGTCTGTCGATGTGTGACCAAAATGACATGATAGTTAGGAGTGTCTGAGCTGTGCCTGAATTGCAATATACTGAAACTCTCAGAACCCTTTGCTGATTTTTACAACATGCCCGGGAGGAAATGCAGCTGGCACATTCTATGTTTTTCTCTATCTCCCAGTCCAGCATGGAAGATCAGAAAAGATATTGAATTATGTTTACAATTTATGCAAAAAAATAGACATTTCATTGATAGAACTTGATATTACTCCGCACAGCAGCCTGTCACTTCATTGGTACAATATATCTGGTGTAAAGGACACCGTCCCGCAAACTGATGAAAGGGTTGCTCAGTCAACGAAACAGAACAACTTTCACCGGAAAATTCTTTCAGGAGATGATTTTTTTTATTTCCCATACAAAATGACCGCCTCTATCAGACAGTTTGTATGGAAACGCAAATTTATTTCCTGGTGATAGTCGTTCCGTTTCGCTGTCTGAGTAACCCGTATCAGTTTGCGGGACGCAGTCACCTACATTCTGCGTCGCTTCGCTTCCTGGTATGAGCTGACCTTTTGACCACAAATTTTCAACATAAAATTAATTTTATTTACAAAGCAATTACGGACAAAGCGGCCGGCCAGGCGTGAAAAGGTCTCTGAAATTCTGTTTTCAAAGATGGTACATCCATCATCGTTTTGGAATGTTTTGGACATTATAGTAAACAATTTTAACTTTATAAGTTTGACTAAATGGCTGGTAATTTTATTACACTTGAGTGAATAAACTTAATACCCATAATCTTCATGAAACTAAAAATTTAAACTTTTACCCATTGGAAATCGTTCCCACGACAACGGTAATCACTTCACGCAACGACTATAATTAAGGTTACATAGCACTTTGCCCAGCAGAGGGACATTAACGGCTAGACAACACAAGACAAGACAAGCACTAGGACGTAGCTGCAGCGGATCGGCGCGATGTGGCACTGCAGCAGCGCGACACATACGTACATACATATAATCTCGCCTTCATTCCCAAAGAAGAAGGCAGAGCATAAACGACCTAAACAAAGGTTCCGCCACGTCTAACAAAATTTTGAGGGTTATTTAAGATAGATTCGTAGGTATGTTGCTATAGTGACATGTCAGCCCATCGCCTAAATTACAACATACTGAAACCCTCGGATTCCTTGGCTGGTTTTTACAGCATGCACGGGAGTAAATACAGCTGGCACATTCTATGTTTTTCTCTCGCTGCCAGGCTAGCATGAAAGAAACTGTGCGACAAAATCTGTCAAAATGTATAAACTGACATTGCCGCGTCTTGAAGCGCCGCGCTGCTCCGCTGCAACTTCAGTGACGCTACAATGCGGTACCTACATGTCATACATTTTCATACATACATACATAAATCACGCCTTTATCCCTTACAGGGTAGGCAGAGCGTTTAATGCCTCGTAAAAGGCGCTTTCACCACGTCTGACAAAAATTGAGGGCAATTTTAGATTGTAATATGTATTGTTCATTTTCATACAATAAAACATTGGTCGCGCAGTGCCGCGCCGCGCCGCCCCGCTGCAGCTATGTCCTAGTTCCGTCTAACCTAAAGGTTAAAGGTAAGTTCCGTTAAAACGTTTCATTTTTATTGATATGTAAATTTTAAGATAGCCATACTGCCCTCAGAAAAAAACCATAACTGCATCCTACCATGTTGCGCGTAAAATGCAAAAGACTTTCGACTATCATAATATATTTTGGTTAAATAAACTTAAAGGTACAGGGTTTTTTTAAAAGGAAGCATTTTATTTCAATTTTTTTATTTACATAGATTTTGCATATTGAATAGTTTTTTAGATTTCGCTAAAATATGTAGTTATGGTTTTTTTTTCTTCTGAGGGCAGCATAGTTCTAAATAACTAAGAATTTGTTCAGGAATATGTAGCCAGAATTAGAATCAATACCATTTATCTATTTCTCTTTAAGGGGCTCTCGTGATATTTCGGTCGCTTGCAAGGCCTATAAAGTATACTTTATCGTTACATAAAAAATATAAAATAATTATATGTTGTAGATTGGTCTCAGCTCTTCATTACACTCTTAAGATTATTTAAAAATATTGAGTAATTAATGAGAAATACGAATTCTTCTGGCCCTCTTTCCGTGTCTAAAACATTCACTAAACTTTTATTATTTACTTGCACTTAACGACTTGCATTTATGATAATTATTTTGAACGTTATAAATCATAAACACTAAAATGTGATCTGCTTGCTTTTTTATTTCGATTATTAGTTTTGGAGAAAAAAAATAAAATCTGATTTCTGGGAGGTTCGCAAAGGGCGGGTCCGTGCGCGGGCGACGGGCGGCAGACGGCCCACGGCCTTCGCGAGGGGAACCCGCGTCGCTCTTGTCAGGCAAAAATAGTTTTCGTAAGTTCTGTTTGGACATTTTATGTTTAAGACTTTTAATATTCATTGTTTAATATTAGTGCGAATTATTCTTTATCTACTGATTATTATTGATGAGTTTCTCTAAAATTCTTAGAAAATATAAAAAAACAGTAAGTATTTACTTCAACATAATATTATTTTGTTTTATTTTACTACTATTTTATTAGTCAGCTACTGTAGAATGTAGCAAATGGTTCAGCAATGTTTTTTTAGGAAATAACAAAAATATCTTGGTTCTCTAAAAATATTGATAGCTGTTTGATTGGAATGTTTTATTCTATCTGACAGCGTAAAGATTGCATATTGTCTACAAACCAATGCATAATTTCGCCACACAAAGTGTCAGCCACATTAGTGCGGTGGCAGTGCTAGAGGCTTTCAATCGCAGTAGTACGAGATCGATCCTTACCAATATTCGATTCTAATTAACTTTTTTTAATTTTTATTTAATTTGTATTATTTTTCTCATAAATTATTAATTGTTTTTTTTTCCAGCAGCCATTAACAAAATGTTAAAAACGAAAATTCTGCACAAATATCTTGAATCACAAGAGTTCATAGCATTACGTCGTCGGACCAACAAAAGTAAGTGAAAATAAACTTACAGCTTTCATTTGGTTTATGTAAACTTTGTGATTATAACGGTATTCCACAACCTTGTTTCCCTTTTCGGAGTAAGTATATTATATTACTCCATGTCTCTACTGACTAAAGTATGCCCGGGAAAAGAAGCAGCTGGAAGATTCTATGTTTTTCTATCGCCCCTAGTCTAGCAAAGAAGAATTAAGACATGTTAATTTAGAATTTACATTTACAGCACTTGTAAGTTTAATTATAGTCCAAGAGCTCAAACTATTTTAAGAACAGGAATAAACTACATATCCAAATAAAGGCGTTATCAAAATTATACATACATACATATGATCACGCCTTTATACCTGATGGGGTAGGCAGAGCGTAAACGACCTAAACAAAGGTCGTTCCGCCACGACTGACAAAGTTTTGAGGGTTATCTATACATATAATTAATCTCTAGAAGGATCGTGTCTATACATTGAATATATTTACAAAAATAATTGCGGCAGGCGTTATTAACGATATAAAGATCAGAAAGTTTTTTTTTTTTGTCTGTCTGTCTGTCATTCTGTCTGTCTGTCTGTATGTTACCACATCACAACAAAACTACTGATCCGATTTCGATGGGACTTTTTTATTCATCTGTGTGTTACCCGAGTTGCAACTTAGGATACCTAAAATCACGCTACTAGACTTAGGGGGTAGGCAGGAAATTGAAATTTGGCTTGTTATTAACCGATTTAATGGAACTTTTTTAATTCGACTGAACAATATTTAAAATTAAAGTTACCTTTAATTAATTAGTTACCTTTAATTTTCTACCTACCTCGTAAGTCGTGAGGCGTGATTTGTTGTATCGTAACTTTAATTTTAAAGGTTGCTCAGTCGAATAAAAAGTTCCATAAGAATCGGTTAAGAAACAGCCAAATTTAAATTTCCTGCCTACCCTCTAAGTCTATTAGCGTGATTTTAGATATCCTAAGTTTCCCTTCTGGGTTGCAGAGATGAGATGGCAGTCGCTCTGTGTAAAAACCAGTACCCTCGTTCGATCCCCTAGATTAGGTAGCCGACCCCGTGATATACGGGATAGGGCTAGGGAGATGATGATGTATGACGCTATTGTCACAGCTCATCGCCTAAATTATAATATACTGAAACCCGAGGATCCCTTAGCTGGTTTTTACAGCATGCCAGGGATGAAATGCAGCTAGCACATTCTATGTTTTTCTCTCGCTCCCAGGCCAGCATGGAAGATCAAAATTATCCATACGAAATAATCAGTAGATTATATATTTATTATGTTCTTTTTACCATCACTATAATATTTGTTTTCTGTTTCAGTTATCCATTAGTACAAAAGAAGAAAAACTACACAATGCGACACACATCAGTAGAAGAATCATAAATTTATCAAAACTTCATATTTAATTGATGACCTTTATTACTATTACTCGTATACCTTCTAAGCTATTATTTTTAGTAGATTTATTTATTTCTAGTCATATAGTTTAAGAATCATTTCTTCTATGCTGGCCGGGGAGCAAGAGAAACACATAGGATGTGCCAGCTGAATTTCCTCCCAGGCTTGCTGTAAAAACCAGTGTTCGAGAGTTTCAGTATATTGTAATTTAGGCAATGGGCTGACGTATTGTCACTACAGAAATATACCTACAAATATATCTTAAATAACCCTCAGAACTTAATCAGACGTGGCGGAACGACCTTTGTTTACGTCGTTTACGCTCTGCCTACCCCACTGTGGATAAAGGCGTGATTATATGTATGTATGATTTGAACTTCAAGAGATTATATTTCTGTACTTCATTATATCTTTCCAAATTTTAACCGCCTTTTAATACTACCTTTACAAAATGTCATTCCTTATAGCAGAAGACCAGAGTTAAGACACAAAAAACCTAATAATAATAATCTTTTACCTTCTGTTAGATTTTAAAATAAATTGACCTACATACTTAATTATTTATCGAATATATTTACATAAGATACATACTAATGACTGGCTATAGATTATAATCTAAAATAATACATAGCTAGGCTAGATTTTACAGCCATGTAATGCCTAATAATTGAAAATTGCATATTTTATACATAACGGGCGTAAGAGACAGCGGCCTGCAAATTCTTTCAGGAGATGAAAGTCTAGGTAGACCCATACAACATTAGAATTCACTTACCCAAGAGGAATGAAATGTTGTGGTTTCTCATGATTTTAAATACATAATTAAATTTTAAAAATATACAGAACCTGAGCCCTCTACAAGCCATCTAAAAATATTAATTTCATATAAAATCGAAAAAAAAGTCGTCGGTTTAATTTCGTTTTTTTTCTTTTGTTATTGTAATTTGGTGATTTTTTTGAGCCCGGGTATATTATAAGTGAAAAGTATTTATTATAGTAAGATTTTAGCAAATTGCTTCACATAGTCATTTTGCTCCGTACAGCATCTCAAAATTATATTTGTTTTATCTCTTAAACAGGTTTAAACTTGCTGTAATTAATTTACGCGTAAATACAAGGTCTGTTACATCATATACAGCAATACAATTTTCAAATCTTACTTAATAGCAAACCAGATGTAACAATGACGGAAACGTAGGTATTTAAAAAAAAAAACTGCTGGTAAAGGGGTAAAAGTAGTATGGGCGTTGACTGCGGAACCTCTATCAGTTTGCGGGACGCTGTCCCTTACACCCGGTACATTTACACACATAGGGTTCATGGGGTCGATAGACTCGATACCCACTCGACAGAAGAAGAACATACATAAAAAACCGAGGTATATCATTTACCTAAGAAATTTTAAGGACTTGTTTAGACAATGAAACTGAACAATTTTCTCGATGGAATATAGGTCAAAATATGAAAAAAAAATCTATCGTGTCTAGTAATTTTTTTTCACCTTAAGTTCCAAAAAAAAAACAGTTTCATAATCTCACCAACAATAACAAGCCCTTAAAATTTCCTTAGTGAATAAAAATTCTTGCTGTATTTCAATAAAACATAATAATTTAATTCTTTAAAATGTTCGCAAGCTCTTGGACTATTTTATAGGATCATTTTGAATAAAGTGTAAATAATGATAACGGTGTGTTCTACTCATGAAACTGTACAACTTTTTCGAATAAAATATAAAATAATAATTTAATATTATTATAAATAATTATTTAATATTATATAAAATAATAATTTGGAAAATTGAATATGTACATAATAAATTAGAATCAGTAGTGTGATAGTATATATCGACACATTTGTATTTTTTTTCATATTATTTCGACAGTTGTATGTTTTCTAGGAAAAGTTGTTTAGTTTAATGAGTAGAACACCAAGAGAACACCCGTAATATTTGCATTTTTAATTATAAAGTATTTTATGGATCACATGGTTCAAAAATATACCCGGTGGTAAAGAAGATGATCACAAACTAGAACCCATCGCGTGTTGTAGTAGTACAAGCTAAATCCGATAGATGGCCAAGTTTATTCTCCTTTACGTAACAAACATCAGGGGAAAGAACGGGTGGGTGGGGTGTCAGGTAAGCAAAACGCTCAAGGTCATTGAGACATGGGAGCGTCTTAAATACTTACTCAGCGACCCGAAGTGGATCTTGTCCTCCGACATTAAAGTGCATCTATTTCTACAGAATTTACTAATTCTACCTAGCTGAAAACACAGTATATTCAAGTCATAACCAGGTTTCCTTTCATATTTAAACCCTTGCTGGTTCCGTTTTGCTGTCTACCTTTCACCAGATTAGTGTTTCTAATATTTTACAGTCGGTGTAATCAGAACTGGGTTTTCGGTTGCTTTGCTGGAGTTTAAATTGTGTTTTTGCATTTCATTTTTGTAAAATAAATTATCAAGGGTATGTATAAATTAGCTGTTATGTAATGTAGCTTATTTGTAGTCTTTGCGTACACTCTTGCCTGCTGTTATTTTTATTTTTTTTCTCTCACACGGTAAGCTGGAAGACAACTCAAATATTTTGAGTTAAGCTTGCCTCTGTACATAATGTATCTAGATTAAGTTAATTTTAAGAATATCTGTGTGTACAATAAAGAATAAAGATAAATTAAGGTCAATACAACTTTTAAGTTATTTTGAGAAACCATTAGTATCGAGACTCTTTTAGGCTCGTATTTATAAAGCGATCTCGAGATTGAGAGCAATATTATTTATAGATTTGACAGGCCACATTGTACTGAGATGAAATTTCTGATACGAACTCAAACTAGCTGTAAATCTCAAGTACTGTTTACAAATACGGGCATAAAAGTATTCGTGTAGTTAGTGCTACTATTTTATAACTTAATTTTTCCTAATCAGTATGTATTACCACTATCCATTTTTTTTGCATACTATACATACATACATACATACATACATAAATCACGCCTATACCTACGCTATTATTGCTTCTAAGCTGGACTGGGAGTGACAGAAAAACATAGAATGTGCAATTTGCATCTCCTCCCAGGTATGCTGTAAAAATCAGCTCAAGGATTCCAGGCCTTCAGTGAATTGCAATTTAGGCGATGGGCTGACAACCTGTCACTATAGCGAGACACATTTTAGTTTAAGTGTCACACGTGTCGGAACGACCTTTTCTTTGGTCGTTTACACTCTGCCTACCCCATTTGGGATAAAGGCGTGATTGTATGTATGTAAACCTCTGCTATTCATACACATGCACATACTTAATAATATACTATCAACATAACAGGGTAGGCAGAGCGTCAACGGCCTAAACTAACACCGTTCGGTTAAGGCACGTCTGACAAGTTTTGAGGGTTATTTAAGATAGATCAGTATATTTATTTCTACATTACAGGTTGTCAGCCCCTCGCCTTAATTACATATTATAAAGTGAAACCCTCGAATCCCATAGCTGGTTTTTACTGCATGCCCTGTAGTAGATGCAGCTGGCACGTTCTATGTATTTCTATCGCCCCCAGTCCAGGAAAATCTCTTTATTTTACCTCTATAGTAATAAAAAATTGTATCAATACTCCCATACAAAAATACAAAACAACCAAACGAAGAATTATCGATACAATTATTCAAAACGGAAAAATAATGAGATTTTCTGAGATTAATTTACATAATCGTCTGGGCGGCTGAAATAGGGATCATTTATTCATATTTCGTTGTTGATCTTCCATCAATTTACTTTTTTTGTTGTCTGAATACACAAATACACAATATCGAGTCGCTTCGTTTTCATTACGAACATAATTGTTATTAAAGGCCATCACAGAATATAAATTGCGCTGTAATATGACCATATAAATTAAATAATTTAGGTTCATCCATGCTGGACTGGGAGCGAGAGAAAAACATAGAATATGACAGCTGCATTTCCTCCCGGGCATGCTGTAAGAACCAGCTAAGGGATGCAAGGGTTTCTGTATTTGCAATTAAGGCATTGGGCTGACAACCTATCACTACAGCAACACACTACAAATATATCTTATAATCGGAACGACTCGTTTACGCTCTGCCTACCAAATTAGGGATAAAGGCGTGATTAAATGTATGTATGTATAAATTAAAATTGATCATAATTTGGTTTTGGAGGACCAAATATTTCCCTACACCAACACAGGTTTAGTTTAGTGTATAATTAATTTGTACGTTATTTACACTCTCTTAAAGTTTATACACGTTTGGCACGTTAAGCCGTCGGTCCCGGTCGCTGTCTTTGATAGTGGTCGTTACTCAAACCATGTCAGAGGCCTGATAGTTGTGCTACTAGGCGGTTTTAAAACTCTGACACCAGGGTTCATCGGGTGGATAGACTCGAACCCTCTCGACAGAAGAAGAAAGTTTATATTATGTAACATTTATAGGTTCTTTGATAGACCAAATAAAATAGTTTAGTTTCTACGAGAATCGTCTGAAATGTCCCAAAAACAATTTACTTCCCACTTCTGACGCGGAATCAAATTACAAGACCCGTCTCAGACACGAAAATAAAATAGAATACCTTAGTGGCTCTTATTTCTGTCTAACTATAAAGTAGAACTATAAAGTTTTCAAATTTACAAAAGCTAAGACAGTTGTGAGATAATAATACTTAATACATACTCGTAAATATAATCATTGTATGGCAGTGAAAGTTGGGTTTGGCAGAAAAGACATGATAGTAGAATAAATGCGGTAGAAATGAGAGCATTAAGAAGTATGATTGGTGTGAAACTGAGTGACAGAATAAGAAATAGCGTGATAAGGGAACGCTGTAGTGTGAAAGAGGATATAGTGACAGGTATAGAAAAAGGAATGCTGAGATGGTTTGGCCATGTTGAGAGGATGGATGAAAAGAGATTAACTAAACAGATATACATGGCGAAAAGAGTGGGAATGTTGGAAGGGGAAGACCTCGACGATCGTACCGCGACCAAATCGGGGACGTTCTAGGGAAAGGTCAGGTCAGGAGTACCCTAAACCGACGAGCGTGCATGAAAAGATTGATGAATGTAGATGAAGCGAAAGAAGTTTGCAAGGATCGTAGCAAATGGAAGGATGTGATCTCTGCCTACCCCTCCGGGAAAGAGTCGTGACGTTATGTATGTATGTTATCCCTAATGAGGTAGGCAGAGCGTAAACAAACTGAATAAAGGTAGTTCCGCCACGTTTGGCAAAGTTTTGAGGGTTATTTTTATATAGATTTGTAGGTATATTGCTGTAGTGGCAGGTTGTCAGCTCATCGCCTAAATTAAAATATTTTGAAACCCTCCGATCTCTTAGCTGGTTTTTACCATTGCCCTGGAGAAAATGCAACTGGAACATTCTGTTTTTCTCTTGCTCCCAGTCCAGCATGGAAGTATAAAGATAAAATACTTATAACTCTATCTAACTATAGTCGAGTAGTTACAACAAAATCGTCAAAGATTATTTTGTGATTACATTGACACGTCGGTCAAATATTACTAAGGCCCGTATTTATAAACAGCACTTGTGAGTGACAATTTGAGTTCGTATCAGAAATACCAATTTAGTATATGGCCTGTCAAATCCAAACTTAATATTGCTCCCAATCTTGAGATCGCTTTATAAATACGAACCAAAGTACAGTTGGCCCAGAAAGAGAATTCTATGTTTTATTAGTAAATAGTCTAGCATGCACGTAAAAAGAAAAGAAATAACTTATTCATCTATGTATTCCGTCCGCCTCACTAAATAATCTCCTTTTCAGAACTGATTATTTACCCTAGCAAACAACCTGATACTATTGTCTATTGATCGGAATCTCTCTTTACCATGCAATTAGCGACCTATTTGCTTTGCTAATGACATATCTTTTAGATTATCTTTCTCTTTGTGATTTTAAAGCTTATCGTATCTAGACTAGAGGATTATTCCGGTTGTGTTCCGGTATTAAAAGACGTATTATAATAGATTTAGGCTTAATTCAAACTGATGGGCTGAACCTGTCACTACAGCAACATACATATAAATCTATCTTAAATAACTCTCAAAGCTTTGTCAGACATGGCGGATCGACCTTTGTTTGGGTCGTTTACACTCTGCCTAACCCATTAGGGATAAAGGCGTGATCATGTGTATGTATGTATGTCAAACCGGAATGGCAGTGAAGCGGCCGGCAGCGGCGTGAAGAGGCAGTAAGAGCCGTGGCAGGGTCGCGTCGCCGCTGGCAGCCGCGCGTCGCCGCACGTCTCCGCCAGCGTTCTCCTGATTGTATGGCCTAATGGACTCCTCGCGTTGCCGCACGGCTGCCAGCGTCGCCGCTTCCAGAGGAGGTACGTGGACGCGCGGCTATGCGAGCAGTCACACGTCCTTTTCAAATGATACTAGTCTTTTAAAGTATGTGGACAAAGTTTAATATTATTTAACACCGAAAGTGCTCGTCGCTCCGCTGCCATCCGCTGGCATTCCGGTTTGAATCGGCTAATATGTATGATCCTGCTATCTTTGATAAGTATTAAGTAATTTTAAGTATTTCTCATGGAACTCTGTATGTTGAAATAAGTTACAATCTTGCTTTGACTTTTTTTTCTCGTGTAAATGAGTTTAGGTACTTCATGAGAAATAAATGTTTTAAGCCAGTAAACCAGGATGAAACCAAAACAAATATATGAAAAATATTTTAGGCACAAGAAGTCAAAGTGTTAAGATTGATTTTTGAATCAGCGAATACCGGAATAGTCTGAGTAGCTTGAAACTGATTGGTTTCTCAACGTTAAATGTAATATATGACAGGATCTAGGATCAATTACTAGCTCTTCTTAGCAAGAGGATTCTCGATTCAAATGACCCGATGAACCCTGGTGTCCGAGTTTAAAAACCGCCTATTAGCACAGTTAGGCCTCTGACATGTTTTGAGTAACGACCACCATCAAATACAGCGACCGGGACCGACGGCTTAACGTGCACTCTGAAACACGGAACCCTTTTTCTTTTCCGACAATCAGGTGATTCAGCCTGCAATGTCCTAACCAAACTGGGGCAAACCTCACAAAGTGATAAATTTACAAATTTCAACTTTGTGTTCCCCCTGGGAATCGAACCCATTACCTCCAGATCGTAAGCCCATGGCTCTGGCCACTAGACCACGGAGTCAGTTAGGATCAATTACTTAAATTGATATACTAAGGAGCAAGTATAATCACCCGATTTAAGTATTATGTGCAGTTAAATCAAATAGAGCATGTAACGCTATTTGAGTAGCAAATGAAATGGAGCCTGAATCGATGCTATTTGAGTAGGAAATGTGGCGATATGCTCGTTTATCGATGGCTGGTGTGCATTTGCTTCACTTGACTGTATAGTCCAGTCAATTAGATAATGAACATTTAGTTTGATTCTAGATCCACCGGCTAAAACTAAAATAGAAATCTAACTGTCGCTTTCGAAATAATAATATTGCAATGAGATAACGAACACTGTCAAATCAGACAGCGATTGGAGCCCGTAGCTTTTTACATGTCAGACAATCAGATGCTTCATTGCCTTTACTAAACTGGGAACAACTTCACAAAGTGATATTTATACATGTAAACAGTATTTGAGTATCATATAAAATTGAGCCTGAATCGATGCTATTTGAGTAGGAAATGTGGCGATATGCTCATCTATCGATGGCTGGTGTGCATTTTCTTCAATTGACTGTATGGACCAGTCAATTAAAGGTTCAAGGAACCAAATAAGAGACAATAAGATCTACCACAATTTTGAAATTTGATATACATAACATAGCCTGTTTTTTACAGCTAAAAAAACTGTCGACTCAGTAAAAAAAAACTTATATCAAATTTTGGATAAATTCAAGAAGGAAAGAATTTAATCCCAAACCGTACCTAAATGAAAATAAATAAAGTAAATTATGATCAAATTTAATGATGTTATTGACGCAAAATGGTTCTAAGGTCTCTAATTTGTTTAATTTTATTCATATTTTACGTTTTTACTTTTTATCTAATACAAAAACAAACATAAAATGCAACTTACGCCTTGCAGATATTTCTAAGTTGACTGGACTATACGACGCGTGCAGATTATTTGCTTCACTACACTTCTGAAATAGACAGTGATGTAAGATATTATTATTTCCGGTTCCTACGGAAGGACCTGTGATTGAGTATACGTGTAGTTTTTTATTCGACTTCCTTCCTGCCTTTAGGTTTTTATCGTAAGAATAAATACATACAAACATCAGGCCTTTATCCCGAATGGGGTACGCAGAGCGTCAACAAACTAAACAAAGTAGTTTAAGATAGATTTGTATATTGTTATAGTGACAGGTTGTCAGCCCATCGCTTCGAGGGTTTCAGTATATAGACTGAAACCCTCGAATCCCTTAGCTGATTTTTACAGCAGGCCCGGGAGGAGATGTAGCTAGAACATTCTATGTTTTTCTATCGCTGCCAATCCAGAATGAAATGAAAGTAAGAATGGGAGATGCCAACTCTGAAGCAATTTGGTGCGGCGCTCAAAATCTAAGTCAAATAGGTATAGTTACTTGCCTATCTGTTAATCATTCAATCTATACATATAATAAATCTATAGAAGGGTCGTGTCTGTTGAATATTTTTACAAAAAAATAATTGCAGCAGACATTATTACGATATAACGATATAAAGACCAAAACTCAGTCTGTTTGTATGTTACCACATCACGCCAAAACTACTGAACCGATTTCGATGGGACTTTTTTTATTAAACTGTGTGTTACCCGGGTTGCAACTTAGGATAACTAAAATCACGATATCTGACTACTGGGTAGGCAGGAAATTGAAATTTAGCTGTTTCTTAACAGATTTTTATAAAACTTTTTTATCCAACTGAGCATTAATTAAAATCAAAGTTACGATACAAATAATCACGCCACCTAACTTAGCAGGTGGGCAGAAAATTGAACTTTGATCGTTTATTACCGATCTTAAAGGGACTTTTTATTTGAGAGAGTTTTTATGTGAGGGAGTTTGTGAGTTACCTGGTGTCCAGCCTAGGTTAGAAATAATCATGCAAACCATTCTAATATTGAGTAAGTACCCCAGTTTGTATGGAAAACACGCAGTGTCGAACATACTGAATACATTTCTCCGCACGTAGGCGCGGGATCTGCTAGCTCGCGCGCTAGCAGATCAGACAATGCGAAACACGATCCGCGCGCGGGTTAGCAGATCCCGCTCCTACGCGCAAAGAAGCGTTTTTAGTATGTTCGACACTGCGTGTTTTCCATTCAAACCGGGCGTACGAAGTCGCAGGCATAGCTAGTCAATTAATAATTATTTATTTACATAAACATGGCATATAAAGATGCACATTTTTGAGTAGTGCTCACATGTTTTGCTAACTTATAATTAGCATGCAAATTTATTTAGAAAATATTAAGGAGTTAACAAAATTAATTAGTTACCAGTACCTATTATTAGCCTGACCTTTAGGATTCTCCAGTGAAACAAAGCATACGATCAATAACCAATCTATTTTAATAAATCTTAGCAAACAAATACAAAATCGCCACGAGAAGCGTTAGCGTTCCTCCCACGTTCTGTCACAATGACAGTTCCCATTCTTTTCTAGTCCCGCCACCGTCTGCTGTCAGTCCACTTGCGTTCCTTTTCACGCTTACAATTACAAGCAAACTGAATAACACTATTATGGTAAGAAAAAAATCTATGCCTGGAAAAATAAGTCCGAACAATCTTATAACGAATTTCAGTAGTAAAAAATAATTAGCTTCGTGGAAAATAAGGCCAAAGCAATTTTTTTCATTTGGGACGTCTTCTTTTACCATTTTTGTACTAAGAGCGTTTATACCGAGCGGTGGCGGCCTCACTCGTTAAAAAATCATAACTAACAAAATACATACTTTTTAAACTTTGTTCTTCCTGAAAATTTGAGCTAACGATTTTTTGAAGTAATGTATTGAGTAAATGTACCCCTCATAGCAGTTAGTGTCGAAACTACCGTTTCTGATACAAAAGTTGCAATTATTTATGAATAAATTTATTCCAATCACAAAATAAGTTGTTTTAATTATGCTATAGATAAATAGGTTAAAAATGTAACTTAAATTAATAAGCTTAAATTAATAAACTTAAATTAATAAGCTATAGATAAATAGGTTAAAAATGTAACTTCTACTTATAATAAATAACGTATCTGCCTCCAGTAGTCTAAGGCTCGTATTTGAAATTATGTTCCTGATACATACATACATACATAAATCAATCACGCCTTTATCCCTTACGGGGTAGGCAGAGCGTTTAACGCCTCTTAAAAGGCGCTTTCGCCACGTCTGACAAAAATTGAGGGCAATTTTAGATTGTAATAGGTATTGCTTTAGTGACAGGTTGTCAGCGCATCGCCTAAATTACAATACACTGTAACCCTCGAGTCCCTTTTGCTGACTTCAACAGCATGCCCGGGAGGAAGGGCAGCTGGAACATTCTATGTTTTTCTATCTCTCCCAGTCCAGCATGGAAGAATTCCTGATACGAACTCAAAATAGCGTCAGTCTCAACTCAAAAGATGTTTATTCATACGGGCCTTTACTGTTCATTCGTGTTTGCATAGTATGACAAGCAACAGTATTTCATGTCGGTTTAGGATACTGTTTGCCTGTCTATCCTTCTCGACTATCCAGTATTGATTCTGAATGACAGGGAGATTGACACGGTCAATATATCGACCACCCTTGTTGTTTGTGTGCCAGCTGCATCTCCTCCCGGGCATGCTGTGAAAACCAGCTAAGGGGTTTCAGTATGTTGCAATTTAGGCGATGGGCAGACAAACTGTCACTACAGCAATATACCTACAAATCTATCTTAAATAACACTCAACACTTTGTCAGACGTGGCGGAACGACCTTTATTTTGGTCGTTTACGCTCTGAATACCCCATTAGGGATAAAGGCGTGAATATAATGTATGTTTGTATGTGTAACACTGGGTGCCATTTTGCCATTATGATACTGGACTCATTGTTCGTAAATTAACTTAATTATCACTCATTATAATTAAAATTTCTTTCATGCTGGCCTGGGAGCAAGAGGAAAACATAGAATGTGCCAGCTGCATTTCCTCCCGGGCATGCTGTAAAAACCAGCTAAGGGATCTGAGCCTTTCAGTATATTGTGATGTGCTGACAACCTGTCACTACAGCAATATACAAATCTACCTTAAATAACCCTCAAAATTTTGTCAGACGTGGCGGAACGACCTTTGTTTGGGTCTTTTACGATCTGCCTACCCCATTAGGGATTTAGGCGCGATTATATATAGTATGTATCACTAATTATAATTAAAATGAAACCTGAAACAATTTTCATAAAAGACCGATGAAACAAGTAGTCATCTCATTAATTAACTTAATTAATAATTTTAAACAAAAATTCGTTGTGATGCTGTAAAAACAAACAAGAAGACCGTTTTCAGTATTTTATTATATGACTGATGGCGATTATATCAACATCATCAATTCATCACAAAATTATTACAATAATTTATTTATTTACATACATACATATAATCACGCCTTTATCCGTAATGGGGTAGGCAGAGCGTAAACGACATAACCAAAGGTCGTTCCGCCACGTCTGACAAAGTTTTGAGGGTTATTAAAGACGGATTTGTAGGTATTTGAAGGCCGCTTAATTGTACTCTGTCACTGTCTGTACACTGTCTTTGATAGTGGTCGTTACTCATCTTTCGTTACTCAACCATGTCAGAGTAGTTGTGCTACTAGGCGGTTTAAAAACTCTGACCTGTGAACCCTGGAGTTCATCGGGTCCATAGACTCGATACCCACTCGACAGAAGAAGAAGTATAAGCTAGCTTGTGCGATATTCGCAAAAGCTAGGCGTGACCAGGGACGTATTCGCCACGCTGTAGCGCGCGCTGTTTGGAACGATATGTCAATTGGGTTACGTTCGATATTTGATTGCTTGAAATTGAGTTGATTATCTGACACCGGTATAAGCCTTAAAGGTTAGACCGCACTAGAACGTAACTGCAGCGGAGCGGCGCGGCACGGCACGGCGAGGCACGGCGCGGCATACATTTTGACAGTTTTATGCCGCGTCGTGTCGCGCCTCCGCAGTGCCGCTGCAGGAATGGGGTACATCTTATACATTTTCATTCAAGGAATATTTTGTTGCGAAGTGCCGTGCCGCGCCGCGCCCCGCCGTTTCGCTGCAGCTATGTCCTATTTCGGTCTAACCTTGCTTTCTCGATATTTCAATGCAGTTTTATGCGTCATGATCGTTCTCACACACACATAAATTAACATAAATATTATAAACCCATTCGCATAATGAGTCTTTGTAAAAGAAACACGAAGTTAAGTATACATTTTCCTTTTTTATTACAATACGTTTGTCTCAAAAGAATGTTTTTATTTTAAGGTTGCATTTTTAGTTTAGCATCCTGACATAGGCACAAGTGAAACTAGTAGTGGCAAGAACCAGACAGTATGTCCGAGGGGACTGCAAGTTAGAGCGAGTGTGAGAAGTACAAAGATTCGTATTGTGCTGACATACATACATATAATCACGCCTCTATCCATAATGGGGTAGGCAGAGCGTAAACTATCGAAACTAAGGTCATTCCGCTACGTCTGAGAAAGTTTTGAGGGATATTTCAGATTATTTGTAAGGATATTGCTGTAGAGACAGGTTGTCAGCCCATCGCCTAAATAACAATATACTGAAACCGTCGGATCCCTTAGCTGGTTTTTACAGCATGCCCGGGTGGAAATGCAGCTGGCACATTCTACGTTTTTCTCTCGCTCCCAGTCCAGCATGGAGGTGTTTTCATAGACATAGCATTACAGTTCAAATACTGGGTGAAAGAGACAGCGTCCCGAAAACTGATCGGGGTCGCGAAATTAAACAACAGTTGCCGGAAAGTTCTTTCATTAAATGTTTACTTTTTCATAACATCTGTCTGACGTAGATGGTCATTTTGTATGGGAAAGTCAAACATTTCTTTCATCACCTGAAAGAAGTTCCCGATGAAAGTTGTTCAGTTTCGTTGACTAAGCACCTCCTGTCAGGGCGCTGTCCCTTTCACCCTTTGTATTTGGTGCTCCAGTTGTCCAGTTTGTCTGTATTTTGCAACGCCCGTATAAAGTCTAGTATGGCCCATAGCAATAAATACAAATTTTATAATATTCACTTTATATTATTTGCCTTTTGTGTTTTTTATAGCATACTAGCGACCCGCTCTGGCTTCGCACGGAAATTATCAGTGCTTCTCTACTATATTATGCATGTGTTATACATATAAACCTTTCTCTTGAATCACTCTATCCATTAAAAGAAACCGCATCAAAATCCGTTGCGTAGTTTTAAAGATTTATGCATACATATTGATATAGGGACAGAGAAAGCGACTTTGTTTTATACTATGTAGTGATATGGCATAAATAGATATTAAAATTTTAATTCAAGTACGATATTTTATTTAATATGTTATTGCTAAATAAATTTAATAGTAGGCTTCATGTCCAAAGATTTTAGAAGTTAAATGGCGAAAATTAATTGTTTAGTTTATTTCCAATATTTTCCTAGTATTTTCTTAATTTTCCTCGCAATCGAAGTGAAAAACAGAGTTAATAAATCGTGCACAAACCCATTTTAGTCCTTGACTAATATCAGCCCTCGCCTTGCGGGCTCAGGCAGCTAAAAATCTCGGACAAAAATGACTTGTTTTGTGCACTTGCCGTAAAATCTACTATGTTCTCTCGTATTTCAGAAGTTTATCCTTGTATTGTATCAAAGGGAATTTACTTAGAATCTTTTTACTATTACTCCGAGCGCAATACAAACCTATTTCCCAGTGCCTGTAAGCCGGAAACCTGGACACTGGACTGGACAGCTGCTGGCGCCTGCGGCTACTTGCTAGGCACTGACCTGCTAGGCATTTTATTTGGGAATTATTTTACTGTGGAATTTGAATTTTACCTTCTTTTTCTTCTTAGCGAGTGGTTTCAATTGTGTTGTTGTAGTGATTTTAATTGGACCTAAAATATATAATAAAACCCCGAAGGATATACTGGACACACCAACGTTTGGGTCATTTGTTAAAAAGCTAAAACTAAAACTAATTGCTGATGCATTTTTTTTCAGTAAATTAATTTTTGACATAACTTTGTTTTGGTCAGGCCTGACATTATAGATGAAAATATAAATTAAATTAACTATCTTGTATTTTAAAATGACATGACATGACTAATTCTAAAACATATTTCGTAATTAAGTTATAAGTATAATGAATTATGTGACGTGTAAAATTCGTATTTTACAATAAAATATTGAATTGAATTTCTCGAGTTGAACGACCCGATGAACCCTGGTGTTAAAGTTTTTAAACCGCCTAGTAGTACATCTAACAAATTGCATAACATAAAAATACTTTATTGCACGTAAGAAAACAAATCATACAACACAACATATAACAACAAAAGACAAGTATAACATAGGCGGCTTTATTGCTAGGGTAGCAATTTCTTCCAGGCAACCTTTGGCAGAAAGAAAAATGCGTAGCGTTAAGCGGGATAGTGCAAACGTAGTCAAATAAGTATCCTAATTACATTACATTACAATATATAATACATAAACTAAGTACAAGCTACTACCTATACCAGGCCACTCAGAAAGTATTGCGATAAATAGTTTTTATATATGGCAGACTGGCCGGTTAGAATCTTTTTTGAAAATATGATTACTTGTAAGTAAAAATATGTGTGTTCCATTTTCAAAATTTCCCTCCACATTTTTTGCGAGCCAATTCAAAGTATCGTGTCTTACTGAAAAATGGATCTGCGCCGGGAACATTTTAGAGCTATGATTTTTTACGATTTCAAGTGTCGCCTGAAACCGGATGAATCGTTCGATAGACTTCAAATGGCATTTATGGATGAAAGCCCCTCCAAGGCAACCGTGTATCGTTGGTATAACGAATTTAGGCGCGGTCGACCAACCTTGGGGGATGAAGAAAGAAGCGGTCGCCCTTTGACGGCTATTACGGAAGAAAACGTGCTAGCAATGAAAAATTTAATCCAAGATAATAGGCGAATTACATATCAGGAGATTCAGCACATATTAAAGATTGGATTGGGAAGCGTTCACGAGATTCTACAAGGGCATCTTCGCGTGAGGAGGATAGTATCGCGCTGGGTGCCGCACTACCTCACCGACGCTCAGAAGCAGGCCCGGGTGGAATGGTGCCGTGATATGCTGAACAAATTTGAAGCAGGCTCGTCTCGGCATGTTTACGACATCGTAACAGGTGATGAGTCCTGGATTTATCAATACGATCCAGAAACCAAGCGCCAGTCGACAGTTTGGGTGTTTCAAAATGAACCAATGCCTACCAAAGTGAAGCGATCTCGAAGCGGGGGGAAGATTTTGATCGCCAGCTTTTTTAATTTGACTGGCCACTTGGCCTCAATTCCCTTACGAGATCAAAGAAGCATTAACGCCGAATGGTATACTACCAAATGTTTACCAGAAGTTTTTCCTGTTGTGAGCAACAAGCGACCAAACACAGGGCTCCGCGGACTACTGCTCCACTACGACAATGCGCCTGCACACACCGCGCTCAAAACGAGGGACTTCCTGGACAGCACACCAGTCAAACTCCTGGGTCACCCTCCTTACAACCCTGATCTAGCACCGTGTGACTTCTTTTTATTTCCAAAAATAAAAAATCAGCTCAAGGGGATACAATTTTCGTCGCCGGAAGATGCGCTGGCCCCGTTCGAGCAGGCTGTAAACGAGGTGTCTACGGCGGACTGGAAAATGTGTTTTGAAAACTGGTTCAGACGCATGAATCTTTGTATAGAGGCTGGTGGAGAGTTTTTTGAAAAGATTTAATAAAAATATATGTACCTGTAGAACATTTTTTTTTAGTGTCGCAAAACTTTCTGAGTGTCCCACGTATATTTGTAAAATAAACTTATATATAAATATATAATATAATAAACTAATACATAAACTAATGGAAAACAGGATAATGCAAACTACAATCAGAACTAGACGAAAGAAATGACAGCAACAGTACCTACAGCACAGGGTAAAAGTGAAGGAAAGTAAACATCAGATAGTAACTATTTGTACCAAGTAATGTTTTTTTAATTCAGCTCTTAACGTCAATTGTCTTCAAGCAAGTCATTCCACACCTTGTGTGCCGCTGTTGGAGAATCTCCCGCCTGGACACAATCTGGAAAGACTGACTTGGAAGTCTTTAAATAGACTCCAAACTCAAGTCGGCCGAAGCAAGGATAACCGCTTCAGGTGGGATTCACACGTGACACCGACCTTCGGTGCAAATGCGGAATTCACCCACAAACCATGGCCCATCTAATATCGTGCTCTATGTGCCCTACCGCCTGCACGAGAGAGCAATTGATGCAAGCCACAGAAGATGCGGTGAGAGTTTCCGACTACTGGGCTAGATATATTTGAGATATGGTTTGACTTGCCGTCGACTTGATAGAAGAAGATTCTACCGAACGTTTAAACTATTAGATTATTC
Organism: Scrobipalpa costella; assembly: GCA_949820665.1. Classification (NCBI taxonomy): domain Eukaryota; kingdom Metazoa; phylum Arthropoda; class Insecta; order Lepidoptera; family Gelechiidae; genus Scrobipalpa; species Scrobipalpa costella. The sequence goes on from OX463315.1 coordinate 1,193,044, forward strand.
TTTTGTTTACACAAGAACAACTAACTTGATTGCAAAATATCACGCTTATAATATTTTGCTATTCAGGCAGCGGCACAACGGCTTTTATGTACTTTTTTCCACGTATGCTAGAATTTTAAAATCTACCGTTTTTTGCTGTACCTAAAATGTGAAACACATGAGTGAGTCCAGTTTTTGGTAAATAGACTGTAGGTTTATATGCTCCTGTTTCAAGTGTATCATATAACGAGTAAATAAATGGATGGTTATAGAAAAGTCTGCTTATTTCGCATTAATAGGTAGTGCTTATTTGTCAAGTTACTAACTGATATTCATAAATCGTATTCTTCTTTTTTTTGTCGTCAGGATTTTGAATCCGTCCACCCTATGAACCCTGGTGTCAGAGTTTTGAAACTGCCTGACATCACAGCTAATAGATCTCTGACATGATTTGTGTAACGACTACTATCAAAGATAGCGACCTGAATTAACAGCTATACGTGCCCTTTTGAAGCACGTAATCTTTTTTCGTCCAGACAAGCAGCCCATTTAACCTGCACTGTCCTAACCAATCTGGGAAAAATCTTACAAAATGATTATGTATTATAATTATCAGCCTTTTTCTTCCATGCTGGCCTGGGAATGAGAGAAAAGTATAAAATGTGCTAGCTGCATTTCCTCCCGGGCATGCTGTAAAATCAGCTAAGGCATCCGAGGGTTTCAGTATATTGTAATTTAGGCTATGGACTGACAACCTGTCACTACAGCAACATACGTACAAATCTATCTTAAATAACCCTGAAAACTTTGTCAGACGTCGCGGAACGACCTTTGTTCAGGTCGTTTAATATCTGCCTACCTCATTAGGGATAAAAGCGTATGTTATGTATGTTAATACCTCCCTCCCCTCCCTCTATTTATCCTGGTCTTGGGCCAACTCCTTTCAAGGGCCAAGTCACAGTCGTGGGAATCTATCACGTCTTTCCATCGTTTCTTGGGACGACCTCGTGCTCGTCGCCCGTTAGTACGGACCCTATAAGTTGTTATTTTCGTACAAAATACATCCGGCATCCTGACCACATACATAAAATCACACTTTTATCCCTTACGGGGTAGGCGTAAAACACCTCGTAAACGGCGCTTTCAGCACGTCAGTAAAAAAATTAGGGCAATTTTTAATTGTAATGTATATTGCTGTAGTGACAGGTTGTCAGACAATCGCCTAAATTACAATACACTGTAACCCCTTTTGCTGACTAACAGCATGCCCGGAAAGAAGGGCAGCTGGAACATGCTATGTTTTTCTATCTCTCCCAGTGCAGCATGGAAGAGATTCTGACCACATGTGTACAAAGCGATAAGTTGACAACTATTACCTTTGTGTTCCTTCTCTGGAATCAAACCCAGGATCTCCGGATCAAGACACTAGAGCATGGAGACATCCTAGGCCCGTATCGATAATCAGCACTCGAGTCTGACAGCTAGTTTAAGTTCGTAACAGAAATGTCATTTCAGTACAAAACGGCTAGTCAAATCAATACGTAATGTTTTATTCAATCTTGAGTTCGCTTTATAAATACGAGCCTTAGGGCCGTATTTGTAAACAGCTCTCAAGAGTGACAGCGAGTTTGAGTTCGTATAAAAAAATACATTTCAGTACAAACCGGCCTGTCAAATACATACTTAAGATTGATTTTAAGTTTGACATCGCTTCAAAAATACGAGCGTTATTTTTGCTATGCGCTATCCCAAGGTTGACTGATCTATGCTCAACCCGGCTACGCTCAACAAAAGTTATTTTCTCTCTAGGACTTGTTTCCGAACTGAAAGTGTGAGGAACTAGGAACTAGTTAAACGGGTTTTTCATTTTCCACTGCTCCGTCTTTGATGCTGAAGGGAAGTTAACGTGTTGAGCGAAGCTTTAAAGCGTTTTTGCACTGCTCTATTCAGTTCGTATCCGACTCGTCCATATAATCACGCCTTTATAAAAAAAATATATTCTGTGCTTTGGAGAGCACGTTAAGCCGTCGGGTTCGGTTGTTGTCTTTGATAGTGGTCGTTACTCAAACCATGTCAGAGCCCTAATAGCTGTGGTGTACTAGGCGGTTTGAAAACTCTGACACCAGGGTTCATCGGATCGTTGTTTGACTCGAGAATCCACTCTATAAGAAAAAGATACATACGTACATATAGTCACGCCTTTATCCCTAATGGGGTAGGCAGAGCGTAAACGATCTAAACAAAGGTCGTTCCGCCACGTCTGACAAAGTTTTGACGGTTGTTTAAGATAGATTTATAGGTATATTGCTGTAGTGACAGGTTGCCAGCCTATCGCCTAAATTGCAATTTACAGAAACCCTTGCATCCCTTTGCTGGTTTTTACAGCATGCCCGGGACAAAATGCAGCAGGCACATTCTATGTTTTTCTCTCGCTCCCAGTCCAGCATGAGGTAATCGTTGGATAAGAACCGAATACGGAGGAGTGCAAAACCATCCTCAGGGTGAAGAGAAACTTTAAATTTAATCTATCATGCTGGACTGGGAGCGATAGAAAACATAGAATTTTCCAGCTGCTTCTCTTCCGGGATATAGTATAAAAATCAGTAAGTACCTTAACTGCCTTCGTGGTCTAGTGGCTAGTGCCATGGACTCCCGATCCGGAGGTCCTGGGTTCGATTCCCAGGGGGGAAACACAAAGTTTATATTTGAGAATTTATCACTTTGTGAATTTTTCCCCAGTTAGATTAGGACATTGCAGGCTGAATCACCTAATTGTCCGAAAAAGATTTCGTGCTTCGGAGGGCACGTTAAGCCGTCGGTCTCGACCGCTGTCTTTGATAGTGGTTGTTACTTAAAACCATGTCAGAGGCCTGATAGTTATGCTACTAGGCGGTTTTAAAACTCTGACAACAAGGTTCATCGGGTCGATAGACTCGATACCCACTCGACAGAAGAAGAAGAAGAAGTAAGTACCTAACTTTAATATTATACAGAACAAGGAGTTGACCTATTACATCAATACACAGTTCATTCTTCGATACGAAAACCCGTTTGCTAGAGAAACAATTTAAATCTATCCTTTTGGAAAAGAGTTCAAACAAAGAACTCAAATACTTTACCTGTGAGACAAAATCATCAGTTCTTTATCGGGTGTAAGGGATAGCGTCCCGCAAACTGATAAGGGATGCTCACTCAACGGCACTGAACAACTTCCACCAGAAAAAATAGGCTTTTCCATATAAAATGATCACCATGATCAGACAATTGGTATGGAAAATCCATTTTTTATTTTCTCTTCCTGCAAGAATTTCCTGGTAAAAGTTGTTCAGTGTCGTTGACTGAAGAACCCTTTCAGTTTGCGGGACGCTGTCCCTTATCCCTGATATTTGCGCGACCCGTATTCGAACCCAGGACACCGCGCCCCAGTGTCAACACAGCTGTTGCTGATTCCACCGAGGCGCATCACGCATCCATGCGTGAATTTAAATTTAAAAACAAACTCGCAGGGAAATAAAATATAACTGCGTATTTTATTTTGGCTGAAGTACATACATACATATATTCACGCGTTTATTATTATTATTATTTTAAACAGGCAGGCAGTTGTTATCAACTGATAAGGCCTGTATCCAGTTGACCACTTTATGATTACAAAGTTTGTTTAAATTTGTCAAATCTGTTCTTGAACTGCTTAACATTAACCGCAGAAACCACTTCTTCTGGCAGCTGGTTCCACTGTCTCACAACTCTGTTTGATAAAAATGCCTGTGCGGGTTATTATGAGAAAAAGTTGTGGTCAATTTAAGGGTGTGTCCTCTGAGTCGGTTATTCTCATCTCTTCTAAAAATTAACTTATCAAGTCCTTGTAAATCATAGTGTCCATTCAGTATCTTAAAAGTCTCAATCATATCTCCACGCTCCCTCCGCTCTTTCAAAGAAGTTAGTTTCAGTGTTTTCAATCTGTCCTCATAAGTTAGTCCTTTCAGTTGTCTAGGTACTTTGGTAAATCTGCGTTGAACTTTTTCCAGCAATTCAATATCCTTTAAAAAGTATGGACTCCATATTTGAAATGCATATTCTAATATAGGTCTTACATAGGTTTTTAGTATTGTCAGCATCATGTCCAGCGTTAAAGTGCCGAAGGCTTTACGGATAAGGTTTATCCCTAATGGGGTGGGCAGAGCGTAATCGACCTAAACAAAGGTCGTTCCGCCACGTCTGACAAAGTTTTGAGGGTTATATAAGATAGATGTGTATGTATATTGCTGTAGTGATAGGTGGTCAGCCCATCATTTGGCTGAGCCACGCTACAATTGTATCGTTTTCTTCCATACTGGATTGTGAGCGAGAGAAAAACAAAGAATGTGCCAGCTGCATTTCCTACCTGGCATTCTGTCAAAATCAGCTAAGGGATCTGAGGGTTCCAGAATATTGCAATTTAGGCGATGGGCTGACAACCTGTCACTACAGCAATATACCTACAAATCTATCTTAAATAACCGCCAATATTTTGTCAGACGTGGCGGAACGAACTTTTTTTTTTAAGTCGTTTACGCTCTGCCTACCCCATTAGTGACAAAGGCGTGATTATACGTAGACACAGCCCGGACACTCCTAACTATCATGTCATTTTCGTCACACATCGACAGACGCCATGTTGCACTTGCCCTGCGTTTGTGTGCGTGTTATAAGGGTTGACAAATTTTGTTATACCGGTCAGAATCGCCACTTGATTAATCTGGTACCTTAACTCGTAATTTATTGGTAAGCACTTACCTAATGAACGTGACGGAGATATTATTCGATCATAGTCACGAACAAAATCCTTTGTCAATTGGAATGAAGACGCCACACACTAACCTATTCTTTTACTAGAATAGACACACACACATACATTAGCTTATTTGTCATCACTACACATCTTTTTAATGGTCCAAAAGTCATAAAAAACAATAAAAATCCAATACATTTAAAATTAAATAAGTTGATACCGATGTAATGACCGCAGTGCACACGTCAAACTGTCAAAACAATCAAAAAATGGCGGGCGGCCGGCCGGCGCCACGCGCGCCACGCCAGCTGACGCGAAGCACGGATAGTGGACGTAACCTTGTAGGTAACTACGTTCAAAATATTTGTTCATTTTTTCGATTATGTTCTTTGGAAAGATGTTCAGATTTTTGTAAAGTAGGTACTGCTAACATAGATTTTTAGAAGCAAATAATTAATAAATAATCAGTAATTTATATAAAACAATACAAACATACGCTTTTTTTTTCATGGACCAAGTATTAGGTACTGTTGTGCGTTACCTACAAATCTAAAATAACCTTCAAAACTTTGTCAGACCTTTGTTTAGGTCGTTTACGCTCTGCCTACCCCATTAGGAATAAAGGCGTCATTATATGTATGTATGTAATAATTTACATTATTTATTTAGCTCTTCCTACCCCCTTAAGGAATAAAGGCGTGATTTTATGTATGTATGTACCTAACTTAACACATGCAAAGAATATTATAGTCAAATATTTGAACTTTTTTCATTAATAATAAATTATTCCCTACTGACGCTTTTACAAAGTCACTGCGTACGTTTGGAGTGTGAGCGGCAGGAACATGCACGAGTGAATGAAATGGCTGCGTACGTTTTTTTTCTCGTACATTGTTTGGAACAATAATTTGTCATTCTGATTAATAATAAACTGATCACAATTATATAACTATACTTAGGTTATACGGTATCAACTTTTTACAACAAACCTCAAAACAATAAGCACTTCGTAATGTCATATTCACCTTGAATCGTGAAATTAAAAAGGGATACCTAAGTAACACCTAATTTCACTAATCACATAAATATATAAATTAAAATGTCCATTGTCCTTACTGCACATAATTCCAAAGATTGTTACCTCTAAACAACGTTTAAAATACTGTAGTTAGAATAGGTTAGGTTGCATATTTTGTATGAAGTTACTTACCGTCTCTCATCGCATGGGAATCTAAAAAAGTTCCTATTGGAGCCATATCTTGTGGTAGAAAGACATCCGTACACGGAACAGTACCTAACCATCTCTGGAACACAAAATTTTATTATTTCCAATACACTGGGAAACATGCGCGCGCCATACCCGCTAAGCGTACGCCCAATGTGACACACAATCTGGCGCGGAGTGTGACGTATATCGGACAGGGGAGGGGAGGTGAATGACCATTCTGTATGTAGTACTATTATATATTCTGTGACGTAGGTATGTATCTTTTTCTTATCGAGTGGATTCTCGAGTCGAACAACGACCCGATGAACCCTGGTGTCAGAGTTTTCAAACCGCCAAGTACACCACAGCTATTAGGGCTCTGACATGGTTTGAGTAACGACCACTATCAAAGACAGCAACCGAACCCAACGGCTTAACGTGCCCTCCGACGCACAGAATCCTTTTTTTCGGACAATCAGATGATTCAGACTGCAAGGTCCTAACCAAACTGGGGAAAACCTAACAAAGTGATAAATTAACGAATATCAACTTTGTGTTCCTCCCCCGAACCCAGGACCTCCGGATCGTAGGCTCATGGCTCTGACCACTAGTCCACGGAGGCAGTTGCTTTATTCTATTATCTGGCATAACTACTCGTATCTTTATAAAAACTTGAGTAAAATGAATCCAACTTCAAACTTTAATCCAGTATTGATTCATTTCGAATTATCAGAGCACCATCCGCTTTCGGGTTTTCTTTGGTGATGTGCGTTTATCGTGATAAAAAAGTATCGATAAATTAAACTACCATAATATTGGTACTAGCGTTTGGTGCCTAGTGCTTTTATAAGTATTTATTTATTTTAATGGACTCGATTTTAGATACCACCGGTTAAAACTTAAATATCTGTCACTTTCAGAATAATAACATTGAAAAAGAAAAGGAGATTTATAGTCTATGGTTTAACGATTTGCCCGCATTATGTTTCCTCAGTAATAATTAATCCAGCATCTTATGCAATGGCGGATTAAATTTACAAATAACGCATAATATCACTGATAACTGGAGAGAACTGATCTTCTGTCCTTTTTTATTTTTTTAAGTCTGAAAGTGAGATTTTAAGTTTTAATTTAGTTGGTGGAATCTATAATCAAGCCCAATATCAAACTAAGTAGGGCCTCTAAAATAGTTGGTGGATGGGCCACTATTTAATAAAAACCATAGCTGGTACGGATGATTTAACATGCTATTTATCAAATAATCAACTCGGTTCAGTTTGCATCGCAAAGTCTTAACCAATCTAAAAACAACAAAAATATTGTATTGTGTTGTTCTAAACAGTGTTTTTGTGCCCAATATTGAGTTCACCCTGTTGAAATTGATCCCAATGATGTAGTGGATAAGGCCGCTGCCTCCTGAACGGGAGGTCGTGGTTCGAATCCCACCACGTACCAATGTGTTTTTCGGTTTTCGAATTTCATATGTACGTTTATTCCTCGCTTTTTCCGTGGTTTAAAAGGCACGTTAAGCCATTGGTCCCGGTTAATATCATTTAATACCGTAGATATTAGTCGTTAAGCCATTTCAGAGGCCAGTGCTAAGCATTGGCGGCTTGAAAACTCTGACCTAATCTATGATTGGGTTTGGTTTCCCTTCTGGGTTGCGGAGGTCAGATGGCAGTCGCTCTGTGTAAAATCCACTACCCTCGTTCAATCCCCTAGAGGGGAGATGATGAGTTGAGTTCACCTTGTCGATAAAACCGACTGCACTACACTATCCTCCCGTCAGACATGTCGGCACTTTATGTGGAAATGAGAGCGCTGGATTAGCATAGCACCGGTTTGAGAATCAATAGGCGTTGACTGGGTGGCTAAAAATAATCAAAATGTTTATACTTAAAACTGATGGCTTAAATATTGTAGATCCCATGCATCATTTAATAAAATGCGTTTTTAATAATCGAGTTAAAAATATAGAAGATATATGATGTGAGTAGTTTAATATTCACCGAGGAGTGACGTCTATTTTCGTACAAAAAAAGCTTTTTTGACTTTTCATAAAGAGTTGCTGATTTGACTAGTAGGAAACTAACGGATTAAAACATTTTCTGCCAGATATACTGACTCTGTCTAAATAAAAACAGGTTGTTTTTCTTCAACCGGCTAATAGGTATCTGATAAAAAACATTTTTCAGAAACAGTTTTCAAAATTAAAAAAGTTATTCGAATCCAACTAGGAACAATCTGACAAAATGTTTAATTAAATTTGGTTACTTGATAATTTCATCGCTATCAATTGCCAGAACCATAACAGGAATTTTCTGTGTGAGCTCGCTCCATCGTCAACTCTGCTACGGTTATCTTTGACCCAGTGTCTAGAGTCAAGAGCAAACCCATTTCTAAAAAAATGTTATCGATAATTCATACGGCACATCACTATATCCGACTGACATGTCGGCACTTTGTGTGGAAATGAGAGCGCCGGATTAGCATAGACAGCTTTGAGAACCAATTAAAACATTGTCTGCCAGATTTCCTGATTCCAACGCCGATTATGTGGAAAACTTCTCAAAAGGCTCGGTTATTGACCTCAGTTGCATTTAAATGAGCTATGCAACGATGAAATGAACTGAGATAATTGAAAAAAGGAGAAAACAAATTTAGGGCAATTTTAGATTGGTATTGCTGTAGTGGCAGGTTGTCAGATCATCGCCTAAATTACAATACACTGTAACCCTTGAATCCCTTTTGCTGACTTACAGCATGCTCGGAAGGAAAGGTGGCTAGATCATGTGTTTTTCTATCTCTCCCAGTCCAGCATTGAAGAGATTCTGACCTCATGTCCACAAAGCGATAAGTTCACTAATATCACCTTTGTGATCCTTCGCTGGAATCAAACCCAGGCTCTCCGGATCAAGACACTAGAGCATGGAGGCATCCTAGGCCCGTATCGATAAACAGCACTCGAGACTGATAGATTTGAAAACTCTGATACCAGGGTCTATCTGGTCGTTCAATTCGAGAATCTACTCACTAAGAAGAAGTTACAAATAATTAGAACGGTACCCAAGTAAACCACGTGACTATATCGTCTCCCTAGCCTTCTTGCGTATCTCACGGGGGAGGCTACCTAATATAGGGGATTGAACGAGGGTACTGGTTTTTACACAGAGCGACTGCCATCTGACCTCCGCAACCCAGAAGGGAAACCAGACCCAATCCTAGATTAGGTAACAGTTTTCAAGCCACCAATCTTTAGCTCACTGGCCTCTGACATGGTTTAACGACTAATTTCTACGGTATTAAACGATATCAACCTTCCTGTATATATGTGCCTTCCGAAGCACGGAAAAAGCGCCGAATAAACGTACATATGAAATTCGAAAACCGAAAAACACATTGGTACGTGAACGTGAACCACGACCTTCCTGCTCAGGAGGCAGCGGCCCTATCCACTACACCACCGGGCTCAACCACGTGACTATATACTTTGTCGAAATTAATTTGACTCAAAAAGGTTCGGTAATAACAGTCATGGTGAAAACCTTTTATGCCGCTGTTGACGCTCAGCCTGCACCGTAATAGGTAAATGTAAATTCTATTTATGTATGATGTAGGTAGGATCTGACGGCAACACAAAAGCCATACATAAAATCAAGAGACATTGATTAGATCCAACTGTAACATTTCCAGAATTTCACCACCATGGAAGGATGAAATAAGAGACCCGGTAAATATTCTAGACTTCTTCTACATACATACATAAAATCACGACTTATCCCTAATTTCTTCCATGCTGGACTGGGAGCTAGGGAAAAACATAGAATGTGCCAGCTGCATTTCCTCCCGAGCATGCAGTAAAAACCAGCTAAGGGATCTGAGGGCTTTAGTATATTGTAATTTAGGCGATGGGCTGACAACCTGTCTGCCTAACCCATTAGGGATAAGGGCGTAATTATATGTATGTATGTATCCCTAATGGGATAGGCAGAGCTAAAACGATTTCAACAAAGGTCGTTCCGCCACGTGTGACAAGTTTTGAGGGTAATTACAGTTGATTATAATGTATATTGCTATGGTGACAGGTTATCAGCCCATGGCCTAAAATTGCAACACACATAACTCTCAAATCCCGTAGCTGGTTTTTACAGCAAATAAAGTCGACAAACGACCAAGGGCTATAATATAATGGCGTTTATTCTCGCGACATAATTCTAGTCAGGGGTACTAGGGGTCCTGGATGCTAATTTCTAATAGCGCTGTCACTTTCTTAACTTTGACGTAAGATCAGGATTGAAAATAAACACATAACTTTGACATTCCTAATCTGACACAAGACTGTTTATTTGATGTTAAATAAGAGAGCATGCTCTATGCTTGGTTCTTATTTCAAGTGTCTTACGTCAATTTAGCAATGTCAAAGTCATGTGTTTATTTGCTATCATGTTCTTATGTCAAAGTTAAGCAAGTGACAGCGCTACTAAAAAGTAGAAATAGAAGGTATGTCGCGTAAATACCAGGCCACTCGGAAAGTATTGCGATAAATAGTTTTTATATATGGCAGACTGGCCGGTTAGAATCTTTTTTGAAAATATGATTACTTGTAAGTAAAAATATGTGTGTTCCATTTTCAAAATTTCCCTCCACATTTTTTGCGAGCCAATTCAAAGTATCGTGTCTTACTGAAAAATGGATCTGCGCCGGGAACATTTTAGAGCTATGATTTTTTACGATTTCAAGTGTCGCCTGAAACTGGATAAATCGTTCGATAGACTTCAAATGGCATTTATGGATGAAAGCCCCTCCAAGGCAACCGTGTATCGTTGGTATAACGAATTTAGGCGCGGTCGACCAACCTTGGGGGATGAAGAAAGAAGCGGTCGCCCTTTGACGGCTATTACGGAATAAAACGTGCTAGCAGTGAAAAATTTCATCCAAGATAATAGGCGAATTACATATCAGGAGATTTAGCACATATTAAAGATTGGATCGGGAAGCGTTCACGAGATTCTACAAGGGCATCTTCGCGTGAGGAGGATAGTATCGCGCTGGGTGCCGCACTACCTCACCGACGCTCAGAAGCAGGCCCGGGTGGAATGGTGCCGTGATATGCTGAACAAATTTGAAGCAGGCTCGTCTCGGCGTGTTTACGACATCGTAACAGGTGATGAATCCTGGATTTATCAATACGATCCAGAAACCAAGCGCCAGTCGACAGTTAGGGTGTTTCAAAATGAACCAACGCCTACCAAAGTGAAGCGATCTCGAAGCGGGGGGAAGATTTTGATCGCCAGCTTTTTTAATTTGACTGGCCACTTGGCCTCAATTCCCTTACGAGATCAAAGAAGCATTAACGCCGAATGGTATACTACCAAATGTTTACCAGAAGTTTTTTCTGTTGTGAGCAACAAGCGACCAAACACAGGGCTCCGCGGACTACTGCTCCACCACGACAATGCGCCTGCACACACCGCGCTCAAAACGAGGGACTTCCTGGACAGCACACCAGTCAAACTCCTGGGTCACCCTCCTTACAGCCCTGATCTAGCACCGTGTGACTTCTTTTTATTTCCAAAAATAAAAAATCAGCTCAAGGGGATACAATTTTCGTCGCCGGAAGATGCGCTGGCTGCGTTCGAGCAGGCTGTAAACAAGGTGTCTACGGCGGACTGGAAAAAGTGTTTTGAAAACTGGTTCAGACGCATGAATCTTTGTATAGAGGCTGGTGGAGAGTACTTTGAAAAGATTTAATAAAAATATATGTACCTGTAGAACATTTTTTTTTAGTGTCGCAAAACTTTCTGAGTGTCCCACGTAGATGCCAATGTAATAATTATTTTAACCAACTTGTGGGCTTCTGTCATGGCTGGGACTGACGGCTCATCATGCCTTCCGAAGCAAGAAATCATCTTTTTTTGACATGTCTCTCTTCCTCTAGGTGGTTGCAGTAGTTCGGTCGTTAGTACTGTTGACTAAAATAACACAAGGTTTCTAGTTTTCCAAATAGCCACTAGAATAAAAGTAAACAATCTAACTCAACTTTTTATTTAAAAACACATTTGTAATATAAAAAAAGTGTTGGAAGTTAAATTAAAAAAACTATTATTTCATTTTTTTCATATCTTATTTTGTATTGGAATTATGTTCTTCGATTACAAGACATGCAACGTTGTTTACCTTTACATTTTTCTTTCACCCAAAGGTTGCCTGGAAAAAATTGCTACCTTAGTAATAAAGCCGCCTGTTGTACTTGTCTTTTGTTGTTACTTGGTGTGTTGTATGATTTGTTTTCTTACTTGCAATGAAGTATTTTTATCTTTATCTTATCTTACAGTCTTTTGGAAATACTACAATAGTCAAGTTAGTACAAATCACCGGAAATTTTATACTCTTTAGTCGCTTTGAATCGAACCCTCAATCTATCTTCTAGATAGAAACTGAGACCACTAGACCACAAATCTAGTTAGCCAAAACTATTTTGAGTAAGATAATGAGTGATGACGTCATAGCGATAACTTATTAAACCTATTCATTCATCCATGTTGCCAATCAATAGTCACCATATCGCCGGCCATATTGTATGTGAAATGAAGGCTGTATTTCAAATTAAGTTACGAGTTATCAGTTGTGTTGATTGGGGAATGCCGGGTGTCATAAGTTACATGTACAGACAGATGCGTACAATATGAGTTACTAATAACTGCATCCGTAGTTAGAGCCATGTGCTTACCATCTGGAGGTATTGGGTTCGATTCCCACGGGCGGAACACAATGTTGGTATTTATCAATTTATCACTTTGTGAGATTTTCCCCAGTTTTGTTTGGACATTACAGGCTGAATCACCTGATTGTCCGAAAAGAAAAAGGATTCTGTTCTTCAGACGACACGTTAAGCCGTCGGTCCCGGTCGCAGTCTTCGATAATGGTCGTTACTCAAACCATGTCAGAGGCTTAATAGTTGTACTACTAGGCGATTGGAAAACTCTAATATCAGGGTTCATCGGGTCGTTTCATTCGAGAATACCCTCAAGAAGAATATGAGTAGGTACAGTAAAAACCATTTGAGATACTATAGACTCGATTCTATATTCAGTGCCGGCTAAAACTAAAATTATAATTTATTTGTTAGGTACTTTCAGAGTAAAACCATTGGATAAGGACAGGAGATCTATTCTCTTTGGGTTTTGATTTATAGTCGGTGGTTGTATGCGTTGTTATCTGACATTTTTATACGCCGTCATATGATATGGCGGATAAAATTGTCAGAAATACTGGGTAAACGTGCAAAATCTCGTCAAAATCTAGCGGACCAAGTGTAAAACCATAGAGTGTAACTCGCCTGTTCCATATCAATTTTATTATTTTGAAAGTGACAGATAGATTTTAATTTTAGTTTTAGCCGGTGGTATCTATAATCAATTCAATACTTTATTTATAAAATAATAATTTTAAACGTCACATAATGCATTATACTTATAACATAATTACAAAATTCGTTTTAAAATTAGTCATGACATTTTAAAATACAAGATAGTTAATTTAATTTATTTTATATTATTTCATCTATAATCGTCATCTTTATTGCAATTTACCTAGACGGCGGGGTGACATCTTGTTCTTCGTATCAATATATATTATCTTAAATACCCGGTTATAATAATTCCATTTCATTTCATTTATTGCAAAGCCACAGGTTAAATAGTTGTTACAAATTAAGAAGAAGTACAAGTGACGCCCTGTAAGGGCACAGCAAACAACATTCCGGTGCCATTTAACACCCATAAAACTTCCAATCAAGTTATTTCAGGTATTTCTCGCTTAAATGAAATAAAAGACGTATAGAAAACAAAGATCATATATTTTTTGATCGAAAAACACTAATATCGAAGTATTTTTCTTAGCGAGTGGATTCTCGAGTCGAATGACCCGATGAGCCTTGGTTTTAAAACCGCCTAGTAGCACAGCTAATAGGCCTCTGACATGATTTAATATCGAAGTTTGTTTATCGAAGTAAAATTTACTTTGAATTTAATACCACTGTATCAATTTTAGAAAAGTACTTTTTTGGGCGTTTATAAAATTCATACGCTTAGTAACGCCCATTTAATTAATGGGGGTCTGAATGAAAAACATATGTAATACATTTAAAAGTCATATGAGGAGGTTAGGAACAAAAAGAGTCATTTACACTTTTTAATTATTTAAGTTAATTAGGAAAATTAATATTTTTGTTGATCTATACAATTCTAAATTTCTTTTATTTGTCATTATTATGGGTCAATATTAGATAGATTTTAAAGTTTCAAGATTTTTTATGTATGTTTTAAAATTAAATTAAAATTAAATAAAGTACATATAAGATGTCACCTTTTGATCCAGTTACATGTAAATGTCACCATTTGATTCAATAGTTTGAGAAAATGTTACCTTTTGAAGCTTACTGTCTGAAAAATGTCGCCATTAGAAACACATTAGAAAAAATAAAAAATATTACAGATTCATACAAATATGTTTATTTTTATATCATACATGTAATTCTCCACAATCAGATTCTAAGCAGTCACATCTATTTTCATTATGTTCATTGTCATTTTCAGTTATATTACTCTCATACAAGATATCACAATACCATTTTAATGAAGGGTCGTTTTTCCAGTTTTCTCCAAACTGTTTTTTGAGTAAACTTTCCACATCCTTTTTTTTTTGCACCCTTGATAAAGTGGCCCAGTTGTTTCTCAACAAAATTGACATTGCTCAAGTTGGTTTTTCTCTTTAATAGATTTACTCCTTTTTCTTCTGCAGCGCTTTGAAATCTGAAGTTTCTAAAAGTTTTGACTATTGCCTCAGTTCTATTTTTCACTTGCTTCTTTTGTATGCATATGCTTTTTATGTCCCTTATACCATCTACCTTTTTAAAGTGTTTATCAAGGCTTTTGATATCATAGTACTTCCAATCTTTACCTAAAATGTGTACCCTGCCATGTTGAGATAATATTTCCTGATAATCTTCTTTATTTGTTATTATTGTCTTTTTTCTGAGATCTTTTTCTACACGACCAAATACACGGTCTGCTGGTAGAAAGGAATGTCCACGCACCGGGAAAATAATGAGAATTTCTTTCAAAGGTGGGGGTACTCCTTTATTAACCATAACATTAATGTGTCAATAATGTAAGAATTTTTGTTTTGTCCCCCACACCCGTCACAAAACATGCGGATACTTTGTATGCCTTCTAAAGACCCACTCTCTTTAAGACTGTTCAAATGATTGAACATATTGATATTCTTTTTCAAATAAAATGTACCCGTTTTGATACGACCCTAACAGTGTCAGAAATATTTGCGAAGGAAATGACACTTTTTGATAATAAACTGAAAATCACCAGTATGCACCAGTGTGATTGAATGAAAATGTTACCTTTTGTTTCGGAAGCAGATGTTCAAGTAGATTTTTCTATGAAATAAGTCACTTTTTGAACAAACTTTATACAGATCATGATAGAACTTAACCTTCTGAATTGATTTACATTAAAAAAAAATTAGAACCAGATACGTAAATGTCACTTTTTGTTCCTAACCTCCTCATATAGAACACTCGTGCCCTTTAATTTATTTTAGAAAAACACAAAGGTTATTCACTGGTGGGTTGACCCTACTCGAAAATTCTACGCGGCATCGCGCTACGCCGCGCTGCGCAGCACGATGCAGTCTGTCACTACGTAATACCACAAGTGATACGTGGGACACTCAGAAAGATTTGCGACACTAAAAAAAATTGTTCTACAGGTACATATATTTTTATTAAATCTTTTCAAAGTACTCTCCACCAGCCTCTATACAAACATTCATGCGTCTGAACCAGTTTTCAAAACACTTTTTCCAGTCCGCCGTAGACACCTTGTTTACAGCCTGCTCGAACGCAGCCAGCGCATCTTCCGGCGACGAAAATTGTATCCCCTTGAGCTGATTTTTTATTTTTGTAAATAAAAAGAAGTCACACGGTGCTAGATCAGGGCTGTAAGGAGGGTGACCCAGGAGTTTGACTGGTGTGCTGTCCAGGAAGTCCCTCGTTTTGAGCGCGGTGTGCGCAGGCGCATTGTCGTGGTGGAGCAGTAGTCCGCGGAGCCCTGTGTTTGGTCGCTTGTTGCTCACAACAGAAAAAACTTCTGGTAAACATTTGGTAGTATACCATTCGGCGTTAATGCTTCTTTGATCTCGTAAGGGAATTGAGGCCAAGTGGCAAGTCAAATTAAAAAAGCTGGCGATCAAAATCTTCCCCCCGCTTCGAGATCGCTTCACTTCGGTAGGCGTTGGTTCATTTTGAAACACCCAAACTGTCGACTGGCGCTTGGTTTCTGGATCGTATTGATAAATCCAGGACTCATCACCTGTTACGAGGTCGTAAACACGCCGAGACGAGCCTGCTTCAAATTTGTTCAGCATATCATGGCACCATTCCACCCGGGCCTGCTTCTGAGCGTCGGTGAGGTAGTGCGGCACCCAGCGCGATACTATCCTACTCACGCGAAGATGCCCATGTAGAATCTCGTGAACGCTTCCCGATCCAATCTTTAATATGTGCTGAATCTCCTGATATATAATTCGCCTATTATCTTGGATAAAATTTTTCACTGCTAGCACGTTTTCTTCCGTAATAGCCGTCAAAGGGCGACCGCTTCTTTCCTCATCCCCCAAGGTTGGTCGACCGCGCCTAAATTCGTTATACCAACGATTCACGGTTGCCTTGGAGGGGCTTTTATCCATAAATGCCATTTGAAGTCTATACAACGATTCATCCGGTTTCAGGCGACACTTGAAATCGTAAAAAATCATAGCTCTAAAATGTTCCCGGCGCAGATCCATTTTTCAGTAAGACACGATAGTTTGAATTGGCTCGCAAAAAATGTGGAGGGAAATTTTGAAAATGGAACACACATATTTTTACTTACAAGTAATCATTTTTTCAAAAAAGATTCTAACCGGCCAGTCTGCCATATATAATAACTATTTATCGCAATACTTTCTGAGTGGCCTGGTACAACATACTGTGTAGGAACCTTCGCGCCGCCGCGTCGCTTCCCATTGTGAACTGATCTTTAAGGTGGTTCGATGAGCTTAGTGGCGCCCCAAAAATAATAAATTTATTGTGTCTCAAATACAAACATTTTCATTCATTAATGTTTTACGTTATGCGCAAATCGCAAGTAATTCTTAATTTTGTATTTTTTTCAATCATTTTTGGATGTCGATCATGCTAATAGTGACCACTTTTAGGCAAGTTTGACATTTAAAGCTTGGATGTTAAGTGTATAGATATAAAGTTTAAGTGTTTGTAATGTGTTTTATGGAAATAAAGTGATTTGAATTTAAATTTGTGACCTTTTGGATTACAAAATGAAGATTTACTTCCGATTTGCGCAAATCCTAAAATACTCATGAAATGTTTTGAATTTGGGGCAGCACTGAGCTTTACAAACCACCTTCATATGCTAGATACAGTAAGTCCCAAAAGTAATAAAAATATAGTTATTATGTTTTTTAGATAAAAAGTTAATTTATTTAAAATGCTTGGGCCGCATTTATAATCCGCTCTCAAGCATGACAGCGAGCATGAGTTTGTATCAGAAATGTCATTTGAGTATGACCTGTCATATCTAAACTTAATATTGCTCTCAATCTTGAGATCGCTTTATAAATACGAGCCTTGCTTCTCTTTGAACAATGGCAAACTTTATTTGAATGTCTACGAGTACTGTGCCCGCCGATAAATTCTGATCGTTTTGTCTCTGTTGCCAAAAGTCCGCCTTAAAATAACAAAGAGCTTCCGGAAACTTGGCAAGAACAAGCCTGGATTGTTTTAAAGTGTATTTTTAAACGATAAGTTATTTTTACCCGAATGCCAAGGAAGGGTTATGTTTTACGTATTGTGAATGTATGTAAATTCTTCCAAGCTGAACTGGGATTTATTTGGAATATGCCAGCTGCATATCCTCCCAGGCATGCTGTAAAAACCAGCTAAGGTATCTGAGGGTTTCTGTATATTGATACTTAAGCGATGGTCTAACAACCTGGTACTACAGGAATATACGTACAAATCTACGAGTATCTTAAATAACCCTCAAAACTTTGTCAGACGTGGCGGAACGACCTTTGTTTACGTCGTTTACGCTCTGTCTACCCCATTATAGGGATAAAGGCGTGATTACATGTATGTATGTATGTGTTATACGTTTAAGTAAAGTTAATGCATAAAGCATTTTTTTATAGGAACTACAGTCGGGTTTATAGAATATATTTTTTAAATACGATTTTTAGCTGGTGGAAATTCAAATGGATCTTTTGAATACAATAATTGCTTTCCAATGAGCTATATTATTTTAAAAACTGACATTTTGCATGTTTGTATTTTTTATTTATACAAATAAATCTACGAAATATATGGGGTGTCGTAAGGGACAGATTCCCGCAAACTGATAGGGGTTGCTTAGCAAATAAATGTATTTAAAAGTTTTTTTTAAACATTCTTCAGGCTAGCTATAATAAATAATAATAATAATTTCTCTATACAAAGTCTTATTAAGGTGGTAATTTTGTATCATTATTGTTTTTTTTTATTCCCTTAAAAAAATCCAGATTAAACGTGTTCAGTTTTGTCATAGTTTTGTAGACTGAGCATAACCTGTCAGTTTTCGAGAAGCCGTTTGTTACATCTGCTTTGTCAAATTAAACAAACAGAACTACTTTAGTGAGGATTAGTTTAAGACCCTGTTTGCAAGTTGACGGACATACTGGGTCTAATATGCGGCCTGTCGCGCGGCCAGATAGGAAACTAATCAAAACTTTGTGAGTGTTACCCGACGCTTAGTGATGTCACCATTAAATCGTAGTAAGTAATCTTCTTCTTAAATTTAAGTGCTGGGTACTTGTCGATGGAGTAATCACCAATTTTCTCTATCTTCTGCCAAAGATTTCACTTCCTGATACGATTTGACATTCACCTTCTCTTTAATGAAGTCAAAGTAACTGTGTCTCGATCTCCTTCTTCCTCTCCTTCCTTCTATTTCCCCCCCTATGATGGTTTTCAAGAATTTGTTTCGTATCACGTGGCCTATCATCTTTCCTCTTCCATTCTTTAATAGTCGTCATTATATTTCTCTTTTCCTTCACCAAAACTTCCATGCTAGACTGGGAGCGAGAAAAAAACATAGAATGTGCCAGCTGCATTTCCTCCCGGGTATGCTGTAAAAGCCAGCTAAGGGATCCGAAGGTTTCAGTATATTGCATTTTAGGCGATGGGCTGACAACCTGTCACTACTGCATTATACCTACAAATTTAACTAAAATAACTCTCAAAACATTGTCACACGTGGCGGAATGACCTTTGTTTAGGTCGTTTACGCTCTGCCTACCCCATTAGGGATAAAGGCGTGATTATATGTATGTATCCCTAATGGGATAGGCAGAGTGAAAACGACTCGCAAGTCTTCGGTCAGTTGTTTTTCTTTCCGTCCATATTAAGATGTGATGAGGTTTTGATCATCAGTTACCCAAATGCTATAGAAATTATACCGGTTGTAAGTGACAGCGTTACGCAAACTGATAGAGGTTCTCAGTTAACGACACTGAACAACTTAAACACGGAAATCCTTTCAGGAATTTAAAAAAATAATTGGCTTTTCCATACAAATTGTCTGATCGAGGTAGTCATTTTGTATAGAAAAGCAATATTTTGTTCATTTACTGAAAAAAAATCTAGGTGATAGTTGTTTAGTGTCGATGACTGAGCAACCCCTATCAGTTTGCGGGACGCTGTCCCTTACACCCGGTATATATTTAGCCAAATAATTTTATGTTGTAAAGTACATAATAGCAAAATATAAAGAGTGTTTTGCCTTTTCCTTCATAAACCGAACTGTTAGGTTTTTCATGCTCAGTCGAATCGAAGCTGTCCGTTAACATTTGTATCTTAAATCAGAAATAACTATTAAAAGTTGGCCATAATCACGGTAAACATTTCAGTTCCTATCCAGATAAATTTAAAACTCACTGTTGGTAGCGCCACTTAGCGCCTGATAACAATTTAAGGGTAAATATATGTGTGGAATATTTAGTAGATATCAGAAAGTTATAAACCACTGGCATGTCGTAAGACAGTTGATAATTTTCAGCGTAATTTGTTGAGGGTCTGTGTTGTGATGTTCATAAAACATATTTCAAAGCAGTTACCTAATACTTTCTGGACTAAAAAATAAAATAAAAAATATTTGCAAATCAAAGAATATTTTTGGGATACATACATACATATAATCACGCCTTTATCCCTAATGGGGTAGGCAGAGCGTAAACGACCTAAACAAATGTCGTTCCGTTTGAGGGTTATTTAAGATAGTATTCTAGGTATATTGCTGTAGTGACAGGTTGTCAGCCCATCGCCTAAATTACAATATACTGAAACCCTCGGATCCCTTAGCTGGATCTTACAGCATGACCGGGAGGAAATGCAGCTGGCACATTCTATGTTTTTCTCTCGCTCCCAGGCCAGCATGGCAGTACTTCCTTTTGGGATGCTTAGAAAATATACAGATTATATATTTATTTATTACTAGCGACCCGCCCCGGCTTCGCACGGAAATCATCAGTTTTTCTCTACTATACATACACATACATACATAAAATCACGCCTTTATCCCTTACGGGGTAGGCAGAGCGATAAACGCCTCGTAAAAGGCGGTTTCGCCACGTCTGACAAAAATTGAGGGCAATTTTAGATTTAAAAGTGTATTGCTATAGTGACAGGTTGTCAGCCCATCGCCTAAATTACAATACACTGTAACCCTCGAGTCCCTTTTTTTTTTTTTTTTTTTCTACTATATTATGCAGGTATTATACATATACACCATCCTCTTGAATCACTCTATCTATTAAAAGAAACCGCATCAAAATCCGTTGCGTAGTTTTGAAGATGTATGCGTACATAGGGATATAGGGACAGAGAAAGTGACTTTGTTTTATACTTTGTAGTGATCAACATTTACATAATACATTTTAACTAGTTAAAGACATTGCAAAACCTTTATCAAGTTTGTCGCACACATTAAAAAAAATTAAAAAACAACTAAAGTTAACTAATAATATATGAAAAATTATAATATTGCAATTCTAAACGCACTATTCTTTAAGTATTTATTAACTAGCGCTGTCACTTTCTTAACTTTGACATAAGAAAAGGATAGCTAATAAACACATGACTTTGACATTCCTAATCTGACGTAAGACGCTTTAGATAAGAAGTGAGAGCATGCTCCCTTATTTTACGTCAAGTAAACAGTCTTATGTTAGATTAGGAATGTCAAAGTCATGTGTTTATTTGATATCCTGTTCTTATGTCAAAGTTAAGAAAGTGACAGCTAGCCATCGACGCCACTGCCACACCCGCACTGAATGAGTGATCTTGTGAAAATAATTGTATTCCCGCGGTTAAAAATAGCCTATGTCTTATTCAGGATCTAAGCTTATCCGTTCATTAGTTAGAACGTGATTGAGTTCCAAACATTCAAACTTTCTCATTTATAATATTAGTAGAATGATATCTTCCATGCTGGACTGGGAGTGAGAGAAAAACATAGAATATGCCAGCTGCATTTCCTCCCGAGCATGCTGTAGAAACCAGCTAAGGGATTTGAGGGTTTAGTATATTGTAATTTAGGCGATGGGCTGACAACCTGTCACTTCAGCAATATACGTACAAATCTTTCTTGAATGGCCCTCAAGACTTTGTCAGATGTAGCGGAAACGGCCTTTGTTTAGGTCCGCTCTGCCTACCCCATTAGGGATAAAGGAGTGATTATATGTATGTATGTATGTAGATGAAAAAAGGTGGTTTATTTAAATGTACATTTGATAAAAAACTTTTTTTTTGTCTATTAGAAAAAAAAACATCAGAACAATTTTATGGTGGCAACTTTTAGGCCCGTATTGGTAAACAGCACTTGAGAATAACAGCTAAAATGAGTTCGTATTAGAAATATCATTTCAGTACAGTCATACCTGTCAAATCCATAAATAGTCATACCTATCAAATCCATAAATAGTGGGCTTATTTCTAGATTCAACCGCCTAAACCTAAAAGCAAAATCTATTTGTCACTTTCAGATTAAAAATATCCTTTGTTCGCATATTATTACATTAGCAAAATATTATATTCGCAAAATATTATATTCTCGAAACCTTTGGAAAAGAATAGGAGATCTATTGTCTCTAGTTTTTTGTTTATAGTCGGTTGTTTTATGCGTTATCTAACATTTTTATTATTCCATGCTGAAGAGCCCGATGGTGTAATGGATAGGGCCGCTGCCTCCTGAGCGGGAGGGAGGTCGTGGTTCGAATACCACCACGTACCAATGTGTTTTTCGGTTTTCAAATTTCATATGTACGTTTATTCGGCGCTTTTTTCGTGCTTCGGAAGGCACGCTAAGCCGTTGGTCCCGGTTAATATCGTTTAATACCGTAGATATTAGTCGTTAAGCCATTTGAGAGGCCAGTGCTAAGCATTGGTGGCTTGAAAACTCTGACCTAATCTAGGATTGGGTATGGTTTCCCTTCTGGGTTGCGGAGGTCAGATGGCAGTCGCTCCGTGTAAAAACTAGTACCCTCGTTCAATACCCTAGATTAGGTAGCCGACCCCGTAAGATACGGGATAAGGCTAGGGAGATGATGCTGGACTGGGAGCGAGAGAAAAACGTAGAATGTGTCATCTGCATTTCCTCCCGGGTATGCTGTAAAAACCAGCTAAGGGTGCCGAGTGTTTCTGTATATTGCAATTTAGACGATGGGCTGACAACCTGTTATTTCAGCAATATACCTGCAAATCTATGTCCTCAAAACTTTGTCAGACGTGGCGGAACGACCTTTATTTGAGTCGGTTGCGCTCTGCCTACCCCATTTGGGATAAAGGCGTGATTATATGTATGTATGTACCTATGTCATATGGTATGGTGGATAAAATTGACAGAAATACTGGGAAAACATGCAAATGCGCGTCAAAATCTAGCGGCCAAAGTGTAAAACAATAGAGTATAAAATCTAGCGGACAAAGTGTAAAACAATAGAGTATAAACCATCTGTCCTTTTTCAATTTTATTATTTCGAAAGTGACTGATAAATTTTAGTTTTAGCCGGTGGATCTAAAATTGAGCGACATATTGCTCTCAATCTTGATTTCGCTTTATAAATACGAGCCTTGGTGTTTCATTAATACTGAGGGTTAACCTCACCGTGTAGCGTCCCGTGTCAAGGGAGCCATTGTTTATTAATATTTTTGATGATTTGAGAATGGTTCTGTATGGTACATACAAACAAATATTGTATAGAGTGTCATATCATCTCACTTAAAACAATTGCCTCCGTGGTCTAGTGGCCAGAGCCATGGGCTCACGATCCGGGATCTTGGGTTCGATTTCCAGGGGAAAACACAAAGTTGATAAATATCACTTTGTGAGATTTTCCTCAGTTTCGTTAGGACAATGCGGGCCGAATCACCTGATGGTCTGGAAGAAAAAAGATTCCGTGCTTCGGAGGGCACGTTAAACCGTCGATCCCGGTCGCTGTCTTTGATAGTGGTTACACAAACCATGTCAGAGGCTTATTATCTGTGCTATTTGGCGGTTTAAAAACCCTGACACAAGGGTTCATCGGCTCGATTGACTCTATACCCACAAGACGGCAAAAGAAAAATTCAAAAGCACACCTACAGAAAGTCGTGGATTTCATTTTCGAACTGGCAGAGGGATGCGCCGACATTGAGTGCATCTCTCTCTACGCGCGCGTAGAACGTATATGTATATATATATATACGTTCTTATTGCATTAAAATACAAGAAATGAAGTTTACAGAAAGGTATGCGCGAGATAAGCTCTATGAAGAGATCTCTTCCAGCTAACCCACTGGCAGTTGAAAGAATGAGAAACATTTTAACGGCAAGACAAATACAATGCAATGTAAACTAAAAATTACTCTAAAATACATGAAGTAGAACTATTAAGCGTAAAAATAATAAATCAATAATACGTACATGCATAATAGGAACATAAACTACAATACATAAATACATACATTAAACTTGTTCAGAAAAGAAGTGCTCTTTTGATCTCTTTTTCAAAACGTAAATAGACGGACTTTCTTGAATACATTTTGGAAGTTTCTTGCGTAAGGTAATGCAAATAGCACGGACACCGTGTTGAGCGTAACCTTGCGCGCAGTAAGTGATTCCGCGTTTTACTGCTCTGAGATTTCGTGCTTCGGAGGGCACGTTAAGCCGTCGGTATTTGATAGTGGTCGTTACTCAAACCATGTCAAAGGCCTGATAGGTATGCTACTAGGCGGTTTAAAAACTCTGACACAATGGTTCATCGGGTCGACAGACTCGATACCCACTCGACAGAAGAAGAACTGCCCTGAGTTTGCTTCAATTTTAACTCTGCCTCAATCCTATCTGACGATGACGCAGCCGCAGTCGCCTAGACGTGCGTCGATCTATTGTTCGAAGTACTAGTCCGCCGCAACTTGTTGTGTAGCTACCTTACTTCGTCGATTATTTCCCTACAGACATCGGTCATTCCAAAATTGTAGGAAATTTAATTGTTAAAATATTACCTATTATAGTATTAGTAAAAAATGCAGTTTTACAAGACTTGCATAATTTTAGTTTTACGACTTTATTTTGAGAGTTAATGATATTTTTCTATATACTATTATTTGTATCTCTTCCAAAAGGCAATGTCGCCGGTGAAGTGTAGTATATTCTAAGATAATATGTTCTTCGACTATGTCAAGAATGTTATAATATTTTAAATTTTTTGATAAATAAAGACCTTTACAAATAAATAAAAAAAAATCGTATCTGAACTAGACTAGACTCAGAAGCGAACCTAATAAATAATTAACCACTCGGTTTCCTTCTATTTATTCCACGGCTGACATCAATTTTACACCGGATCCCTACTCCAGCTTCCAAATGAATTGGAATTACTTGGTCGTGTCCACCGTGCGCTAAATTTGTACAGCTTTTTTTTCTTTTTCAATTTCCGGAACAGACCCCGAGTTTGTTTTGAATAATTTATTGCAAATGTTATTCAAGCTAGTGATGTGACAGTCTACTTCCGGATCCGGTAGTGCTATAGTGTAGTAAAATAGGAAAATGGCACGAAAAAATTACATACATACATGCATATAATCATGCCTGATAAAGGCACTAGCACTAGCCTATTGGGGTAGGCAGCGCGTAAGCGTTTGTTTAGTAGCGTAGTTTGACAAGTTTTAAGGGTTATTCCAGATTGATCTGTATATTGCTATAGTGACAGGTTGTGAGCCCATCGCCTAAATTACAATACTGAAACCGTGACATTCTACAGCACGCCCGGGAGGCACATTCAATGTTTTTATATCATTCCCAGTACAGCATGGACGTTAAAAAATATTCATAACTATCTGTTCAGATCAGATGATTCAGACAAAATACATGCAAAACAACGAACGTACATTATTTAATAAAAATCAGCCCATTGTTTGTTTAAGAAAACTCTATCCACGTACATTTTTGTACAAGTTAAATAAATATAATTCCGGTTAATACATGTTATGCATACATACATATATTTAATCACGCCTCTATCCCTAATGGGGTAGACAGAGCGTAAACGACCCATACAAAGGTCGTTCTGCCACGTCTGATAAATTTTTGAGGGTTATTTAATATAGAATTGTAGGTATATTGCTGTAACAGGTTGTCAGCCCATAGCCTAAATTACAATATACTGAAACCTTTGGATCTCTGAGCTGGTTTTTACACCATGCCCGGGAGGAAATGCAGCTGGCACATACTATGTTTTTTTTTCTCGCTCCCAGGCCAGCATGGAAGAACATGTTACGTGTGTATCTGACATGTTATGTCTGTAAATATAAAACCTTATGGTGTAGTGGATAGGGCCGATTTCATGATGATGAATTTCATAATACGTTTATTACGCGCTTTTTCCGTGCTTCGGAAGGCACGTTAAGCACTTAGTCCCGGTTAATATCGTTTAATACCGTAGATTTTAGTCGTTAAGCCATGTCAGAGGCTAGTGCTAAGCATTGGCGCATGACGGCTGGAAAACTGTGTCAGCTGGGTTGGTCACTAAGCTGGCAAAAGCATAATCTAGGATTAGGTCTCGTTTCCCTTCTGGGTTGCGTAGGTCAGATGGCAGTCGCTCTGCGTTAAAACCAGTACCCTCGTTCAATCCTCTATATAATATAGCCGACCCCATGATATACAGGGTAAGGTTAGAGAGTTCATCGGGTAGTTTATCGACTCGATACATGAAGTGACATCACTAACAGATATCGGGTATGATTATGCTGATTAATCGTTTCATTTCACCCCCCTGGGAGAATAATCAACTGTTTTGAAATGAACACAAATTTGACGGTATTTGTCGACCGATGATTGTGTAAGCTTCTTCATTAGATTCTTTTAAAAAACACCTTAAAGCTCACTATCTTTCTCTACCTTAACCGCTTGCACTTGCATATTTCCCGGAATAATTGGTTGTAACATTTTCTTTCATACATACATACATACATAAATCACGCCTTTATCCCTTATGGGGTAGGCAGAGCGTTTAACGCCTCGTAAAAGGCGCTTTCGCCACGTCTGACAAAAATTGAGGGTAATTTTAGATTGTAATATGTGTTCCTATAGTGACAGGTTGTCAGCCCATCGCCTAAATTGCAATATACTGGAACCCTCGGTTCCCTTAGCTGATTTTTACAGCATACCCGGGAGGAAATGCAGCTGGTACATTCTCTGTTTTTCTTTCGCTCCCAGTCCAGCATGGAAGAACACACCACACCACAACGTTCTCTTATCACGCTATTTCTTATTCTGTCACTCAGTTTCACACCAATCATACTTCTTAATGCTCTCATTTCTACTGCATTTATTCTACTTTCATGTATTTTCTTCCAGACCCAACTTTCACTGCCATACGTAAGTGTTGGGACTAACACTCTTCTATGCACAGCCATACGAGCCTTTTTGTATACCTGCTGGCTGTTCATAAAGGTGTGCAACCCCCCCTTAACCGTGTTACCAGCATTCACTCTTCTTTCAATATCACTATCACAAATAAAATCATGTGTATAAAATCCCTGATGATGCTATAAGTTAGCGAAACCGGTAGGATTAAATTATATTAAGTGAAACAAGTACAAGTGTTTTTAATAACAACATTATCACTATCACACTTTCCATCTACTGTAAATAATGAACCCAAATAAACAAACTATTTCACTTGCTCCACTTTTTCATCTCCTATCAGAATGTTACGCTCTGTCATTTATTTCTTTTTCTAAAAAAACATTGATTTAGTTTTACTAACGTTCACTTTCATTCCTTCCTTTTTCAAAGCTTCATGCATACTATTTACCATCTCCTGGAACTCCTCAGCCGTAAACGCAAGTATAACTTGGTTGTCAGCGTAGATTAGACATTTGACAAGTTACTCATACATTCTTAAGCCACATTCATTCTCTTTCAAATCTGTCAAACAGCTATCCAAGAGACGGTACACCTCCTTGTCCAACACCTTTCTCGATGTTAAACAATTCAATGTACGTCCCGTTAATCCTGACACAAGCACTAGACTCCTTATATTATAAGGATTTCAGTGCTCGTATTCAAATACTGTTTACCCCATGCATGGATAACGCCAGCCACAGTTCATTCCTCACCACTCAATCATAGGCCTAATCTAAGTCCACGAACGCGTAATAAACTTTTTGGTTTTTAGCCAAGTATTTTTCAGTTATGCATCGCAACGAAAAGGACCTGGTCTGTCCATCCCATTCCCTTACGAAATCCTGCTTGTGCATACCATATTTTCTCATCTGTTTCTTTTAGTACCCCTTCGATCAATACCTTTGCATATACGAGTAGTTTTCCTGCTACGCTGAGAAGGCTTATACCGCGATATTTTTTTCAGTCAAGCTGTGACCCTTTCCCCTTGTATAGTGGTACTATAACAGCCTTACACCAATCTCTTGGCACTTGGCCGTGTCTCCAACACAGGTTGAACAGGCAGTACAGCTGACTAGGAACTACTCCTTCGCCAGCCTTCAGTATTTCGACAGACACTCTATCATATCCTGCAGCCAACTTCATACTTTTCAGTGCTTTCACAGTCTCATCCATTTAAATTTCGCTTTCATTCTGACTTTCATTTACCTGTGGAATGGTAAAAGCTTGCGCTACTTCCTCTTTTTCAAATAAACTTTCGAAATATTCCTTCCATCTACTCAGCACGTATTCTTAACCTTTAATAATAGTACCATCCTGGCTTCGAATCCTACTCAGCTCGGATGTTGCAGTTTTACCATGAGCTGTCCTTATGGAATTCCAGAAAACTTTAAGGTTGGATCGAAAGTTTTCTGAAAGCCTCCTGTCAAAGTCACTGCTTTCTTTACTTCATCTTTCAATACTTTATACTCCTTTCGTGCTTTATCTACATCCTCATCTGTCGCTTTTGACATTCTTTGATTAGTTTTGGTAGCTAACCAATCCAACCACGCTTTCTTCTTTCTTTGTACCACTTCTTGCACATATTTTCTCATCCATGCACTCTTCTGTTTATTCCCTTTCGACCGTCTAGAAACTCCACACACTTCTATAGCAACTTACAGCACTCTTTCCTTAAATTCCTTTCAATCTTCATCAATATCAGACATCGCATCCAAACCACTAAATTCATCCTTCAATCTTCTAACATATTCCTTTCTTACATCTTTTTCTTGCAAATGTAGAAACTTTCACTCTTTCCAGAACACGAGTTGGCTGATTCACCCATGTAATCACGCCTTTATCCCTAACGGGGTAGGCAGAGCGTAAACTACCTAAACAAAGGTCGTTCGGCAACGTCTGACAAGTTTTGAGGGTTTTATAATACAGATTTGTAGGTATATTGCTGTAGTGACAGTCTATTGTCAGCCCATCGCCTAATGTGCAAGATTCCAAAACCTTCGGATCACTTAGCTGGTTTTTACAGCATGCCCGGGAGGAAATGCAGCTGGCACATTCTATGTTTTTCTTTCAAATACAAATACAAATCATTTTATTTCCACCAAACACAGTACAAAAAATAAAAACACAAGTTTTTCGTTCCCAGTGAACTGACGATTGTGAATTTAAAAGCCTTGTCTTAATTCACAATAACAATTGCCTCAAAATAATAATTGCCTATGTGTTCTAGTCCTGGGTTCGATTCCCAGGGTGGGATATATTTATTATAATCTTATCTCTTTGTGAGATTTTACCCAGTTTGGTTAGGACATTTCAGGTTGAATCAACTGATTGTCCTAAAAGAAAAAGGATTCCGTGCTTCGGAGGGCACGTTAAGCCGTCGGTCCCGGTTGTTGTCTTTGATAGTGGTCGGTACTCAAACCATGTCAGAGGCCTATTAGGTGTGTTACTAGGCGGGTTGAAAACTCTGACACCAGGGTACATCGGGTCGTTATTCGACCCGAGAATCTACTCGCTAAGAAGAAGAACAACGCCTTATGAAAATATTATAGCAAATGTAGTTGGTAAATGGATTCGATTTTTGTAGTATATTTTAATTTAGGCGATGGTCTGACAACGGGCGTTTTTCCACTACACGGCACGGCGAAGGCATGGCGACGTTCCGTCACGATGCCGTGGCTCTGTTATCCACTTGACGGCACGGCAACGACTCGGCAACGTCCCGATAACGTTCACTTAGATCTAATCTGAGCGCACACACACATGCGAATGCTTTTTATAACATTTCATTGATTTTCATAGATTGTCTCTTCTATGGTACCGTCGACGTTACCGTGCCGTCGCCGTTGCCGTCGCCTTCTAGTCGGAAAAAGCCCAACCTTTCACAATAGCAATATACTGATCTATCTGGAATAACACTCAAAACTTGACAGACGGCGGCGGGGAGAATAAAGTAGACAAAAGCGTAAAGGAAATGTGTTCACGGAAAAATATATACGAGGGGTGGCTGATAAGTAATCTACCTAACTATGAAAGAAAAGACTTTGATGGCTAGTTTACTTTTAATTTTTCTATATAGTCTCCTGCAAGTGAAATACACTTATGACATTTGCAAATAAGTGACATCATGCCGTTATAATAGTAATTTTTATTTTGCTCGTCAAAATGGTCAATCACAGCCTCTTTCATTTCTTCGTCCGTCGAAAATCTGCGACCCCTGAATTTTTTCTTTAAATCTTTGAATAAGAAATAGTCACAGGGAGCCAGATCTGGACTATAAGGTGGATGGTCAATTTCTGTGAAGCCGTTTTTGCTCAGGGCTGACCACGCCGTTAAGGCTGTGTGTACAGGAGCATTGTCTTGTAAAATCAGAACACCTTTGCTGAGTTTGCCTCTCCGCTTTTCTTTGATTTGTTCACGAAGCTGGTCAAGCAAGTTTGCATAATATTCAGCATTCATTGTTGTATTTTTAGGCAAATAATTTATCATCAAAATCCCTTCGACATCCCAAAATACGGTGGCCTTTAGTTTTCCAGCTGACGGCCGAACCTTGAACTTCCTTGGCGGCTTTTCTCCTTTAAATTTCCATTGCATTGACTCTTGTTTGCTTTCCGGATCCCACTGGCGTATCCAAGTTTCATCACAGGTCACAATTCGAGAGATAGTCTCTTCTTCTTTACCTTTGACCAGGTCTAGAAATGCCTGACAACATTCTACTCGCCTTTGTTTGTCAAAAGGGGTAAACATTCTAGGGACCCAACGCGCGCTCACCTTGGACATGCCCAAATGTTCGTGAATAATTTCATGAACTCATTCCTTGCTAATGCCCACATCTCTGGCTATCTCCCACTGCTTGATTCGCCGATCTGCAAGAATCAGGTTCTTCACCTTTTCAACATTATCTGCGGTAACAGCAGAAATTGGCCTTCCACTACGTGTGTCGTCTTCCAGGCTCTCACGGCCATGTTTAAATTGCTTCGACCAAAACTTTATGACGAATTCAGAAGGACTTGAATCACCAAACACCTTTAACATGCGCTCTCTGATCTGCGTAGGCGTATTTCCTTCTTTACTTAGGAATTTAATCACTGCTCGATGCTCAAATTTCATAATTTTGCAATTTTCTTTCGACATGGTGAAATCAAAGCCGCGCCATAAAAACAAAAGCAAGCGAAAAAAAATAAGCGTCATAATTTTGAAAAAGGAATAAATATAGAATATGATTTTGCAATGGCCAGTTCGATTTTCAAAACTTTCTTTAACAAAGTAGATTTTATATCAGCCGCCCCTCATATGTCGCATATTTGTACTCGTATGAGCAAAAAAAAATTGTTGTGACATATATTTTCACGTATATTTTTTGCAAACATATTCCGTGCAGGATTCTACTTATTGGATCTAAAATAAAACTAATTCTGTATAATTGCTACGCTTCTTTTCGTTAAATAAATTATAATTCTGGGGTTTACTATTATTCTGTAACCTCATTTCAGACCAAACTGTATTAATAATAATATATCGTTCGCTCACTGATGTACCGTCTGAAGATAAGAACAGCTGTTTATTGTAGGGATGTGAAATAAAAAAATCGTAAAAAAAAATATAGATCGATTTTTACGTGTCCATTTTTCTAACCCAAATAATCGATTATAAAATAATCGATTATAGAAACCACTCACTCACACAAAACGATTTTTCGCGCCATCTATAGCAATGAGCGTGAACTTAGTTCACTACTACTCACTAGTGGGTTGATTGATTGTGTCGCGTTTCGTGAGACAGTTAACATAGATAGATGGCGTATAACAGTCCTGTCGATAAAACCGTTGTTTGTTTTGTTACACAAAATTACTTAAAAATAAACGGGTAAAATTAAAAATAGTTTCGTAAAAATAGTTTTATTAAATCTATATTTATTAAGCCAGATGACATTTAGTGTGTGAAATTATATGGATAAATTGTATTTCTATTGACATTTTATTTTTAATATTAATCGAATTATGCTGATTTACTTGAATAATACTTTGACATTATGCGTTTCTAAATTGAGCTAATGTTATAACAAAATGGAATGATTAAGATTGTAATTGGTTTATATAATGTGATTTATAAATTTTCATGTTTGGGTTTAACGACACCGATTGTCATATGTATATATATTTTTTGCAACTAAATAAATAAATAATAATAAAAAAAAATATGAAATTTAATTTATTTCTATACTCTTCTCAATTTGCATGCTATTTGTAATTCAAATTCAAATTCAAAATTCTTTATTTCAGGCATTCACCTATATAACAAACACATTGCAATTAAATATTTAAATTAAAATTACAAAGAGGACAAACAAACAAAGTGAACAAACATATTACAATGAATATGTTGAAATTTAAATATAAAAATATAAATTAAATTATAATTGTCATAATGTCATATTATTACCTATTATTTTTGTACAAAATCTTTACATGTCACGTATATTGTGTGGAATACAGCCATTACAATTTTGTTGTCACTTTTAATTAATCTTAAGTGGAATGCAGCCTTTTGCCTCCGCATAACAGCATAAAAGTCATCGACCCTATTGTCGGCAAACATGCCAGACGCGCTACACCGCCAGGGCAGACGCAGCATGGCTCTGTAAGCGTTGTTGTACTGTACACGAAGAGAGTGGTAAGCTTTCCTCGTGTACTTGCACCACAACTGGCCGGTGTAGAGCGACTGTCAGTATGCCTTAAATAAAGTCACTTTGACTTGGTCTGTGCTGTGGGTAAATCTCCTAGCCAGCATGTTACTTTTACAGGCTAAACTCCTCCTCTGCCTCTCTAGGTCATCATCATCTGACAAATCATTTGTTATAATATGCCCTAGATATTTAAACTTACTTACAATTTTTAATACAGTACCACATAGTTTAATAGGTAGTATTGTGTCAGGACCCTTTCCATACTTATAAATCACAACTTCCGTTTTAGTTACATTGTATTTTAGTTCATGAGTATTTGCATAGCGTTCACATATAGCTAGTAATTTTCTTAATCCCGTCACTGATGGGCTGATCAGCGCCATGTCATCAGCATAGCTTAGGTTATTAACACGTTCGCCACCAACGTTGCATCCGACCCTGGCGCTGCTCAACTCCTCATTCAACTCATTAACATACAGGTTAAACAGCACTGTTGAGGTTAGGCCTCCCTGCCTCATACCACTGCTAAGTTTATAACTGTCAGAAAATACACTACCCCATTTAACTTGATTCAACTGGTTTGCATACCAGTATTCTAAAATATTTACTATATCGGGCGGTACCTTTGTATTGCGCAATTTTTTCCATAATATGGAGTAATTAATTGAATCAAAAGCACGGCTCAAATCAAGGAAGCACGAATAAATTGATGTACTTCTTGCAATGTACTTTCTGACTGTGTTCTTAAGAGCAAAGATTGCCATGTCTGCGGACAAACCCCGCTTGAAGCCAAACTGTGCACTACCTAGAGGAATATTGCTTTCATTTAAATGCTTATTAATCAACCTTTCAAATAGTTTCGACATTATCGTGGCCAGTGAGATTGGCCGGTAGTTACCGAGACTGGAAAAATCACCCGTCCTGTTTTTCACAATTGGAATTACAGTGGTTTTCATGAAATCATTCGATAGGTAACTAATAATATAATAGTAATAGCTAAACAGGAGGACTTATATTTTTATAGATAACTGACCATCTTTCTTATCATCTTTCTCATCTTTCACTATGTATTTTTTTTTCTTTACTATGGTTGTATCAAACGGTTGTGTTTATA
Organism: Scrobipalpa costella; assembly: GCA_949820665.1. Lineage (NCBI taxonomy): Eukaryota > Metazoa > Arthropoda > Insecta > Lepidoptera > Gelechiidae > Scrobipalpa > Scrobipalpa costella. Next base: position 1,226,854 of record OX463315.1, read on the forward strand.
CTCAGAGTTTAATGTCTAAATTTACTACAAAATGTATCATTTTATGGGGGAATGCCTGGTGACCTATATTACGGGTTATTACAACTTAGTTTAGGCATCAGCCCTCCGCAAAATGCAACTGATAAATCAAAATTGTATTTGTAAAGTGCTCAACCAATTTTGTGGTGAGGAAATAAATATTTATTTTTTTATTTTTTTTTATTTCTATGTTCCCTGTTAAATGGTGAATAAACGATTATCTTATCTTACCATGTGAATTTGTAATTAAAAATAATTAGTTACAAATTTTTTACATGGCAGTTCTTTTATTTCATAGTGAATAATAGAGATAAGAAACGCAAGACAATTACTAAAATTTTAGATAAAGAATAAAGTTATATTTAAAATATAAATCGATAATTTTTAAATAATTAATCTATTTTTATTTAATCGATTATGTTATCGTGCAATATAATCGATTCCTTAAAAATCGATTTTTGTAGCTAAGGTCACATCCCTAGTTAATTGTGGAATCAATAGCGTTGAATGTAACGAAACGTAAATAACCTAAAACTATCCCAGGTTTTTTCCCGCCATGCCACAGTCCTCAAATAATTGTAGTTCAGCGTATTTTATTACATTCCATTGGCGTGAACCTTTATCTATACATATAATAAATCTCTAGAAGGGTCGTGTCTGTACATTGAATATTTTTACAAAAAAATAATTGCAGCAGGCGTTATTAACGATATAAAGATCAAAACGATTTGTTTAGAATTTTTGTCTGTCTGTGTGTCTGTCCGTCTGTCTGTATGTTACCACATCACGTTAAAACTGCTGAAGCGATTTCGATGGGACTTTTTATATTCAACTGTATGTTACCAGGGTTGCAACTAAGGATAAATAAAATCACGCTACCTGACTTAGGGGGTAGGCAGGAAATTGAAATTTGGCTGCTTCTTAACTAATTTTTATGGAACTTTTATTATCCGACTGAGCATTATGTAAAAACAAAGTTACAATACAGATAATCACGTCTCATGAGGAGACAGGTATGAAATTGAATTTTAGTCGTTTTTAACCGATTTTGATGGAACTTTTTTGGTTTGACTGAGTATTACTTATATTCAAAATAACGATACAAATAATCACGCCATCTGACTTAGGGGGTAGGCAGAAAATTGAAGTTTGTTCGTTTTTAACCGATCATAAAGGGACTTTTTATTTGATAGAGTTTTTATGTGAGAAAGTTTGTAAGTTACCTGGTGTCCTGCCTAGGTTAAAAATAATCACGCAAACCATTCTAATATTGAGTAACTACCCCAGTTTGTATGGAAAACACACAGTGTCGAACATACTGAAAACGCTTCTTCGCGTGTAGGAGCGGGATCTGCTAGCTCGCGCGCGGAATCGTGTTTTCCATACAAAAACAAAGATCATACAATGCGAAGCAGACCCTGCTCCCACGCGCGGAGAAGCGTTTTCAGTATGTTCGACACTGTGTGTTTTCCATACAAACCGCGCGTACGAAGTCGCGGGCACAGCTTGTTGATTATAAGCTTCAAGAGAGTAGACGAAAATAAAATATATTCACTTTTCGATGACGCATAGGTTGCCCTTGATGTAAAAACGCGGACGTTTCGGAAGGTAAATAACCTTCAACGTTCGTGGAAAGCAAACGCGTTTATTTAGTTTTTTTTATATGGTTATATTCATTAGTTTATTGTGTAAATATATAAATTATACTACTACACCGGAATGAAGGTAAGGATACATCAGTATGAGGCTCGTAAGGTGATTTCAAGATTATTTAACAAGCGATCGCTATATCAGTAATTTTCTAACTAAGTATTGTTAATTTAAGTTTCTTCCATGCTGGCCTGGGAGCGAGAGAAAAACATAGAATGTGCCAGCTGCATTTTCTCCCGGGCATGCTGTAAAAACCAGCTAAGGGATCCGAGGGTTTCAGTATATTGTAATTTAGGCGATAGGCTGACAACCTGTCACTACAGCAATATAGTTACAAATCTATCTTAAATAACCCTCAAAACTTTGTCAGACGTGGCGGAACGACCTTTGTTTGGGTCGTTTACGCTCTGCCTACCCCATTAGGGATAAAGGAGTGATTATATGTATGTATGTATGTACTATAGTCATACCCCATTAGGGATAAAGGCATGATTATATGTATGTAGTATTGTTAATTTGGTCTATTGACTCTTTCAGTTCGATGCCGAAGAGTATAAGTATGCAGTAATATTTTCTTTAAAACGACCTCGGGATGATATTAGTGAGTTTGTTTGTATACCACATTCTTGGATACGAATACGCAGAGGTTCTGAGGAGAGTATAGTTGCGTATCCTAATGAGCGACTGTCGGTAACACAGAGACGGATTGAGGACGGAGAACAGCCATCACTAAAATGGAGTCTCTATCCAGCTGTTGTTAAATTTGAAACATGTAAGTGGCAGATTACTCTTTCGCATTAACTTATTCGCAAAACATTTATTCATCAATGTTTATTTTTTAGATACTTACGAAGATGCTAAATTCTATATTTTGGATAAGAAATATGGCGTCGCAGCTGACGATTTGTACACATCTGTTAGTAGTGAGTTATTATTTTTGGCCTAGTGAGATTTTACGATCATATAACACAAAAGTAAAGAAACTATTTGTTTTTCAGATAGAAAAAATCAGATAAAACGTCCACAAGTATCGGAATCTCAATTAAAAACAACTACGAGTAAATTAAAGGTCGCAAAAGTGGCATATGAAGGTTTTTCCCAAAATAAAATTTCAAATGAAAATTCTTCTCGCGTATCAAATAAAAATCAACCGTTTGTTTATCCTTATCTTCAAAAAATACCTTACTATTGTATAGATGATTCTCCTGATAATGACTGCGAAGACATCATAAAAAAATCTTCTTATATTTCTCGAGATATTTTAAACTCCATGAAACAACACCGTGTCGGATCACAGCAGTCGATTAAACAAAATCAAGTGCCTACAGAAAATATCTCTGAAGAATCTTCAGTAGCAGAGCCGCCCCAACTTTCACTTGATGATATATGCTCCCAGGATTCAGATATGCAGCCAATGATCGTTGATGAATCAGAAGTAACTGAAGATACAGAGGTATCTGTGGCCCAAGATGATGATAGTCTTCGAAGCAGTTCACCAGGAGTAAGTACAGAAGAAATAAGCCACCCAAATGATATTCCAATTGATAAGATACGTACTCAAGCAAAATTTATAGATAATCTTTTTGAAATAATGAAAACCATTCATTTACATTCTTCAGAGGCAATTTTGGAGGTCATTAAATCGTATGAGCGGTCTATTGAATTGTTAAAACATATTCAGAATTCGTACAATTCCAAAAAATTTGAACTGAATAAAGAAAATCAACCTGAGGTGGAAACCCATGTTGTAGAGATGAAGAGTGATAATGTCAAATACATGCTGGCCTGGGAGCGAGAGAAAAACATAGAATGTGCCAGCTGCATTTCCTCCCGGGCATGCTGTAAAAATCAGCTAAGGGATCCGAGGGTTTCAGTATATTGTAATTTAGGCGATAGGCTGACAACCTGTCACTACAGCAATATACTTACAAATCTATCTTAAATAACCCTCAAAACTTTGTCAGACGTGGCGGAACGACCTTTGTTTGGGTCGTTTACGCTCTGTTACCCCATTAAGGATAAAGGAGTGATTATATGTATGTATGTATGTACTATAGTCATACCTACATGTATGTATGTAGTATTGTTAATTTGGTCTATTGACTCTTTCAGTTCGATGCCGAAGAGTATAAGTATGCAGTAATATTTTTTTTAAAACGACCTCGGGATGATATTAGTGAGTTTGTTTGTATACCACAGTCTTGGATACGAATACGCAGAGGTTCTGAGGAGAGTATAGTTGCGTATCCTAATGAGCGACTGTCGGTAACACAGAGACGGATTGAGGACGGAGAACAGCCATCACTAAAATGGAGTCTCTATCCAGCTGTTGTTAAATATGAAACATGTAAGTGGCAGATTACTCTTTCGCATTAACTTATTCGCAAAACGTTTATTCATCAATGTTTATTTTTTAGATACTTACGAAGATGCTAAATTCTATATTTTGGATAAGAAATATGGCGTCGCAGCTGACGATTTGTACACATCTGTTAGTAGTGAGTAATTATTTTTGGCAACCTAGTGAGATTTTACGATCATATAACACAAAAGTAAAGAAACTATTTGTTTTTCAGATAGAAAAAATCAGATAAAACGTCCACAAGTATCGGAATCTCAATTTAAAACAACTACGAGTAAATTAAAGGTCGCAAAAGTGGCATATGAAGGTTTTTCCCAAAAAAAAATTTCAAATGAAAATTCTTCTAGCGTATCAAATAAAAATCAACCGTTTGTTTATCCTTATCTTCAGAAAATACCTTACTATTGTATAGATGATTCTCCTGATAATGACTGCGAAGACATCATAAAAAAATCTTTTTATATTTATCGAGATATTTTAAACTCCATGAAACAACACCGTATCGGATCACAGCAGTCGATTAAACAAAATCAAGTGCCTACAGAAAATATCTCTGAAGAATCTTTAGTAGCAGAGCCGCCCCAACTTTCACTTGATGATATTATATGCTCCCAGGATTCAGACATGCAGCCAATGATCGTTGATGAATCAGAAGTAACTGAAGATACAGAGGTATCTGTGGCCCAAGATGATGATAGTCTTCAAAGCAGTTCACCAGGAGTAAGTACAGAAGAAATAAGCCACGCAAATGATATTCCAATTGATAAGATACGTACTCAAGCAAAATTTATAGATAATCTTTTTGAAATAATGAAAACCATTCATTTACATTCTTCAGAGGCAATTTTGGAGATCATTAAATCGTATGAGCGGTCTATTGAATTGTTAAAACATATTCAGAATTCGTACAATTCCAAAAAATTGGAACTGAATAAAGAAAATCAACCTGAGGTGGAAACCCATGTTGTAGAGATGAAGAGTGATAATGTCAAAAGCAGTACCAATGTTGATGAAGATCAAGATTATAGTGAAGAAGAAGATAAAGCTCCGAAAAAATCCCTAAAAAGTTTGCGCAACTTTGTTTTACCACCAGAGTACGATCCAAAAGATACACGATGGACTCTAAAGTACCGCGAAAATGACCCAGATCTTAATCTTGTTGAGCTCGTTCCTGGGAGTAAAGTGTTTGTTAATCATATAAAACTGGCACACTGTAAGCTAATGTCTAAAGATTGTAAAACGCTAGCTAGAATGTTGTTAGCAGAAATATTTTCACAGAGCGCGTTGGCTGTTTGCTCATTAACTGGCGCGAAAGCAAATGCTTTTCATAACAATGGTACGTATGTGAGGCCTGGGTTAGATGCCAATGCTAGAACAACGATGTTGGCGTACGTTGAAAACTATGGTCGTGAAAAACAGTGGGCGGCATATGATAAGCAAAATGTTATTAATAGCATTAGGAGCAGAGTTCATGAGATAAGAAGTAAACATGCTAGAACATAATGTTTTTTAATACAATTTATTGTAAGTTAAATATAACTATAGTTTAGTATTGCTTGTATTTATATATAATTTATGTAGAGTTTTAAGTTGCCTGTCGTACTCAGTCTTATTTTTAGTTCCAACTTAGGTACGCAATCACGATTCAGACTTCAGCTGAGTGACTGCTTATTTATAAACATTATAATTCAAATTCTCGATATGCGTTCCTGATGACGTATCAGTTATTTGTGGTCTGGAGGTGAATTAAGTATGGATTATGTATGTGTTTTGCGCCATTTTGGTTTATTCAGTATTCACAATGGTTTTGCTTACAGGCTTTACAGATGAATCCCATACAGTAAGTACATACATACATATACATACATATAATCAAGCCTTTATCCCTAATGGGGTAGGCAGAGCGTAAACGACCTAAACAAAGGTCGTTCCGCCACGTCTGACAAAGTTTTGAGGGTTATTAAAGATGGTTTTGTACGTATATTGCTGTAGTGACAGGTTGTCAGCCCATCGCCCAAATTGCAATATACTGAAACCCTCATATCCCTTAGCTGGTTTCTACAGCATGCCCGGGAGGAAATGCAGCTGGCACATTCTATGTTTTTCTCTCGCTCCCGGTCCAGCGTGGAAGAATACTAATATTATATGGTCGTTCCCTCAATCTGAGGATCGTGACTGTATGTCAATCTTCTCCACTGGGTCCGGTTCTGTGCCAGATGTACCGCTCCCTGTATCTGGCTTCCAGTCACCTCCTTGAGTTGGTCCACCCATCTAGCTGGCGCTCTTCCTCTAGCGCGCTTCCCTTCCATTTGTCCGAGAATTATGAGTTTCTCCAGGCTGTGCAATGGGGATCGCATTATGTGCCCAAAGAAACTCCGGATCCTTTCCTGGGACGTAGTCAGCAGGCGCTTGGTTACTTTCAGCTCTTCTTCAGTACTTTATGTAGGTACTTATAAATTTATTTTTAACCTGTCATTTTCTTTAAATTTTCTTATTTTATTTTTCTATTTAGACATATTCATATGCACAATATAAGATTATTATTTATATAATATTTTTGTCTGAACTTTTATTTTAAATTTTAGTATATTTCTAAAATTGAAAATTGTGTTTTGACATTTCATTCAATTTTATTGTAAAATTTTCTTTTCGCCGATCACATTATTCTTTGACATCATCATCTCCCTAGCCTCATCGCGTATCTCACGGGGTTGGCTTCCTAATCTAGGTGATTGAACGAGAGTACTGGTGTTTACACAGAGCGACTGCCATCTGACCTCCGCAACCCAGAAGGGAAACCAGACCCAATCCTAGATTAGGTCAGAGTTTTCAAGCCACCAATGCTTAGCACTGGCCTCTGATATGGCTTAACGACTAATATCTACGGTACTAAACGATATTAACCGGGACCAACAGCTTAACGTGCCTTCCGAAGCACGGAAAAAGCACCGAATAAACGTACATATGAAATTCGAAAACCGAAAAACACATTGGTACGTGGTGGGATTCGAACCACGACCTCCTTCTCAGGAGGCAGCGGCCCTATCCACTAGACCATCGGGCTCTCTGACCATCATATTATTCTTTGACATTTTTATTATTATTGCAATGTTAATTATGAACTTGATAATATGAAATAAATAAATCTAATCTAATAAAAACGATTTTTATTATCATTTAGACTCTTCTTTTGTCGTGAATATTTAGAATCGATCGACCCGATAAACTCTGATATAAGTGTTTAAACCAAATAATAGCACAACCTATAAGCCTCTGACATGACTAGTGTAACACTGTCAAGGACAGCAACCGGCACCGACGGCTGAACGTGCCCTCCAAAGCACGAAATGCTTTATCTACAAGACAGCAGGTGATTCAGCCTGCATTTTCCTAGCTAAACTGGGGAAAATCTAACAAAGTGATAAACGGGGCGTAACGGACAGCGTCCCGCAAACTGATAGGGGTTGCTCAGTCAACGGAACTGAACAACTACCGGCAAGTTTCTTTTTCATTACGTGAAAAAAAAGCCATACAAATTGTCTGAACAGGGTTGGTCATTTTGTTTAGGAAGTTAATTTGTTTTTTCTTCTCCTGAAAGAATTTCCTGTTGAAAGTTGTTCAGTATCGTTAACTGAGAAACCCCTATCAGTTTGCGGGACGTTTTTCCTTATACCTGGTATTGAAAATATCAACTTTGTTCGCCCCCTGGGTATCAAACCGTGGACTTCCGGATCGGGAGTCTATGGCTCAGACCACTAGATCATGGAAGCAGTTAATAACTTAGTAATTTACCTACTGCCAGAATAATAATAACATTAATAAATCAATTGTTCCAGTAAGTTTGTTAAGGGAAAATAAAACTCACGAATACCAACCCACTTATACCAATCCACTTTATAGCACTAAAAAAATACAAAAACGTACATACCTAAATATATTTTTTGCAATAAATACTTAAAATTAAAAATAACAAAGGTTTATTGATTCAGAAACATACAGCACAGTATAACAATTATTGGTTTATTGATTTTTAGCTTATAATACAATAAACATAAACTTTTTTATATACATACATACATAAATCACGCCTTTATCCCTTACGGGGTAGGCAGAGCGTTTAACGCCTCGTAAAATGCGCTTCCGCCACGTCTGACAAAAATTGAGGGCAATTTTAGATAGTAAATGTATTGCAATAGTGACAGGTTGTCAGCCCATCGCCTAAATTACAATACATTTTGCTGACTTCAACAGCATGCCTGGGAGGAAGGGCAGCTGTAACAGTCCATGTTTTTCTATCTCTCTTAGTCCAGCATGGAAGTACTTTTTATATCTATACGTAAAATAAATCATAAATCTAATAATAATAAATCTGTAGCAGGGTCGTGTCTGTACATTGAATATTTTTACAAATAAAATATTGCAGCAGGCATTATTAACGATACGAGTATAAAGACCAAAAGGTTTTTTTTTTTAATTTTGTCTGTCTGTCTGTACGTTTTGTTGTTTGGAAATTGAAATTTGGCTGTTTCTTAACCGATTTTATGGATTTTTTTTATTGGACTGAGCATTATTTAAAACCAAAGTTACGACACAAATAATCACGCCTCAAGACTTAGGAGTTAGGTAGGAAATTAAATCCCGGTCGTTTTTGACCGATTTTGATGGATCTGAGGGTTTCAGTATATTGCAATTTAGGCGATAGGCTGACAACCTGTCACTAACAGCAATATACATACAAATCTATTGTAATGGACTTAGCTTCTGCTATTCCAAACTAATTCACTGTTTTAAAATACAAGTAACGCCATCTATCAGATTGGTAGGAGAATCACTATAAACAAGAAACTAATGCCAATCTAGTGTTGATTGAGTAGAGAACTAATATTGTAGCCAGATCGAACTGAAATTACTTCAATTTGAAGTAAATTATAGGTGTTATGCCAGATTGAAAAATATAAAGATTATATTTTATGAGGTAAGTTAATTGTTTTATTGTGTGGTATTGGTATATCTACACATATTATATACGATAAGCATTTTATAATTACTTAATAAAAATAAAATGTCGAGTATATGGATTGTGTGCAGATATTGTGAAGAAAGGTTTCGACAACACAGAGAACCAGAAGAACACGCGGTGCCATCTGGAGGAGGAGGAGAGAACTATCAAGAGAAGTAGGAATGAAGGCTTTCGAAAACTGGAAAATGGTCTAGAAGAGGGAAGATAAAACAGTCGGGGGCTCGGAAAGGGAGGATTGCGCTGGAACTTGAGAGACGAGGGGGACGGGGGATGGAGAAGGACGCCGTGGAAGAAAAATAGCGTCGGGGACCGAGGAGGGAGAAGTTGAGTTGACCTGGAGTTTTGGTTTGAGTGGAAGTTTAGTTTTACTTGAAGTTTAGTTGACTTTTACCAGTGAAAGTGTACACACCAAAGAGGAGAGGAGAGGAGAGTATGCAGCCGGGAGGCAACCAAGAGACCTACTTTGGTGGGATGTTGGTGCCATCAGTTGTTCCTGTTGTGGACGGAGGGCGGTGACCTGTCGATCAGCTGTTTTTCTACATGGTGGAGTGGAGGATGCTGACAGTGGAGTCTTGCAGAGCTGGTGGAGTGCCACCTACAAGGATTCTAAAGGATGGGTAAACCTACACACAAGGTATTCCTGCATCAAATTATGATGCATTTATTTATTTACTTATTGTTGAATAAATTTACATCGCGTTTTATTTACTTTACCATTTCTACATATATTTAATTATCTTGTCCACTTCAGACTTTGTTTATTGACAAGGTTTTTCCCTGTTCAATTAACAATCCTTTTTTATGATATTTGCCAAAGGCCGTTCTATTCATTTATATATATATATATATATATATATATAATTTCCAATATTTCTTATATGATAGGTACGGTTAATGAGATATATGTAGGATTGTAGGTCGGTTTAGCATGCAATTACATAATTTATACACAGCTAAGCGGTTAGGTAAATAGGCAGTTTAGGTACATTGTAGGAGTAGGTTAGGTAGGGGTAGGTTTAGATGGATATGTTAACCTAGGTAATAATTAGGACAATATCTAGGAAAGTAGGTGGGGGTAGCTATTTGGGATCCTAGTTTGTGTTTAGGTAGGTAGTTCTCTCCCTTGCCTTTACCAAAATTCTTGCCTTACCTTTCCTTTAAGCAGAGAAGCATCATCCTAATGTTTCATAAAATGCCCAGCAGTGGAATGTATAAATTATTTTAATACATTCTATGTTTTTTATAACTATATCTATGTATGAATTGTTCATACCTACCTATCCTGGCAGAGGAGACAAAATATTTACCTATTCTTCTCAAATAAACTACTGAACTGATTTATATTCACTTAACTGTGGATTTAATACCTATGTATGAGTCATTCATACCTACATGCTTATTCTGGCAGTGGATACTGAATTGATTTTATATTCACTTTATTGTGAAATATGTCCAACGGACAATGTTTTGAAACATTTATGGAATTAATGATCCTATATGTATGTATGTTCTAGACTCTAGAACACCAGCTACAAACTTGGTGGGAACGTTCACCTCTGATACCTACTATGTAGGTTTTAAACAATTGATGATCCTGTTCTACAGACTGACAAAGTTTATCTTTGATAATATACCTACTGATGTGTGGGTTTTATACTTGCAACTTATTAGGACTATGGCCCAACTACCTAATGGGAGTATTCATTATACTAACCAAACCAATACAGCATGGAATGTGGGATGATGTTATCTGTATCCTACCTACAACCTCAAATTATCCTGGAACGGGTCTGGAATTAAAATTATATATTTATTCACTTTATGTGAATTTTATATGACTGATTTATGGTCAGTTGGCTTTGATAAGCCATTATACTACTGAAATACTACTTGACTTGATGTCAATTGAGCGACATGGTATCAGCCATGGTCAAACCTTCATCACATACTACATCTTAGCATTCGATATGTCTGTAACGGCGTTTAGATCACAGAAGCTTATTTTGCACTAAAGAAGTCTGACAATCAGTCACTACTTGCTCTTGCCTATCACTCCTATATATACAACGAACCTATGGCTTGCGGTGTGAATGATTGTTATATTATCTGGGACTAGCTTCGGCATCCCTATCTATTCTACTGACTCCTGGATGTGCATATCATAAGTGGAGATCGATGACTGGTGCAGTTTCATAGTCGGTGCTTCCAGCATAGCTGGACAACAATTTATAAAACCTTTGTTGGGACAATGTTTCTCAATTGGACATCACAACTTACTACAAATTACATCAGACATGACTTGCTCTGTCTTGGTTGGCTGACCAATAAATCAGCTCAAATTAATTATATTTTATATGATGCTGTTCATCAATCTGGACTCGTTTCAAAATTCCTAAGTGCGCTGTCACTTATCTCTGGCCTGAGGCTTGGCCAAAACAAAAACCAATTGGAGGGCACAGAAGTGCCTCCTCTTTCCTTTTCTGGGGCTCGCATGATGGGTTTTGCATCAAGGACAAGTTCCTAGGCTATTTACTGTCTTTATTAGTGTCTGGGAATTGGTAATTGAAGTAAATCTCATTCGTTGATGGTTGGCGAGCACATAAATCCTCTACCAGCGAATGGTTGGAGCTGGAATCGGAGGTTCCGTTATCCCGCTGCGCACTGTCCCCATGTTGTCCCAAGAACCTAAAGAGAGCTAAGTTATGACATCCCACTACCACTAAAGGATTTGGGTTACTTTTATGAATTTTATTACACAACGTACGGTCCTAACTATAATACTGGACGATCACAATCACGAGCCAATATTTGTAACTTTATTACTAGACATTCAGCCACTCTTCCCATCCACTATTCCTCTTTCCTATTCCCTTCCTCTCCTTTAATACTCTCCACATTCCTACCTTTCCTCAACACCTTCCTCTCACACTCCCTTTCCCATCCTCATTCTAAATTATTGTTAGGTAGGGGGAGGGGGGGTTGTTACACTATCTTAAAAACCCTCAGAACTTTGTCAGACGTGGCGGAACGACCTTTGTTTGGGTCGTGTGCGCTCTGCCTACCCCATTAGGGATGGAGGCGTGACCATATGTATGTATGTATGTAGGTTCACTAGAAGTACAAATATTGTATGCTTTCCTTGACGAAAATGGATGGAATTAAGCCGCTGACGTCCGCTGACCCCGTAACTTCTTTAAGCAAAATCTTTTGTTAAATCTCAAAAACAAAGATATTCCCTCAAAGTTTAGAAACTCAACTGAAACTCATACTTTGACCCGGAAACGCCAACCTAGTTAGGAAACTTCGCAAGTCAAATAAAGTGTACAAAAAAGGAATATAAATACTTGATTAGCCAACGGAACAGTAGGATAGGAGGTAGGTGTAAAGATATAGTAGATTTTACGACAAGTGCACAAAACAAGTAATTTTAATCCTCGACTAATATCAGCTAAAAATCGTGGACAGGATTGGTTTTCTGCATAAGTTATACACTCTTCTATTTACTGATTGCGAGGAAAATTGAGGAAATTCTACGAAAATATTGTAAATAAACTGAACTAATTCTTTCGATATGAAATATTAGACTTGGGCTAAATTATAAAATAACAAGTATTAACTATTTACTATTTATAAATTTTGGCTGTATGGCCTATTTTTTGTTTACTTAGAAAAGATGAATTTATGAGTTGATACGTTTTTGCCGATGTTCACAAAATTCAATTTTGTGCAGCGTACAGCCTGCACAAAATAGTAGACTAGAACACATTTATTATTCATGACGTCACAAACAAAACACAGTAACAACACAGTAAATACATTTTTAAACAAAAACAGAAGAAACGGAAATGAAACAAATAATGAAATGAGAATATCTATTATCTAATCTGTGATAGAGGTACTTAAAATAAACAGTAAAGCGGCTATTACACTACTTGCTAATTAGCATCCGATTTTATATACATTGCTTCCTAGTCTACGTTGACTTGAAATTAACCATATAGGCAAAGCAGCAATGTATATCAAATCAAATGCTAATTAGCAAGTAGTGTAATATATGCTTTAATGCTACCGGAATGTGCGTGTCGCGACGTCACAATAAAAAAATAACACTTCCAGAGCATGAAAAGAGAAAAAGTATTTTTTTTTAAGTAAACGAAATTAGCCTTATGAAAAACAGCCTTAGGAGCCAGTCTAATCCTAGACAGGGTTTACTCAAAACACAGAGATACTGTTCAAGGCCTTAGATCACGCGGCAGACCGAAGAAGCGCCGGCTCATCATCTCCCTAGCCTTATCCCGTTGTACGGTCTAAGTACGACCGCATGTTCTGAATCATCTAATTTAGTTTTTACCTATGTAATGTAAAATCAGTTCACGTCATAGCACCGTGCCGTGTGCTCGCTTTCGTTAATATTGACAAGTACGTGGGACACTCAGAAAGTTTTGCGACACTAAAAAAAATTGTTCTACAGGTACATATATTTTTATTAAATCTTTTCAAAGTACTCTCCACCAGCCTCTATACAAAGATTCATGCGTCTGAACCAGTTTTCAAAACACTTTTTCCAGTTCGCCGTAGACACCTCGCTTACAGCCTGCTCGAACGCAGCCAGCGCATCTTCCGGCGACGAAAATTGTATCCCCTTGAGCTGATTTTTTATTTTTGGAAATAAAAAGAAGTCACACGGTGCTAGATCAGGGCTGTAAGGAGGGTGACCCAGGAGTTCGACTGGTGTGCTGTCCAGGAAGTCCCTCGTTTTGAGCGCGGTGTGTGCAGGCGCATTGGCGTGGTGGAGCAGTAGTCCGCGGAGCCCTGTGTTTGGTCGCTTGTTGCTCACAACAGAAAAAACTTCTGGTAAAAATTTGGTAGTATACCATTCGGCGTTAATGCTTCTTTGATCTCGTAAGGGAATTGAGGCCAAGTGGCCAGTCAAATTAAAAAAGCTGGCGATCAAAATCTTCCCCCCGCTTCGAGATCGCTTCACTTTGGTAGGCGTTGGTTCATTTTGGAACACCCAAACTGTCGACTGGCGCTTGGTTTCTGGATCGTATTGATAAATCCAGGACTCATCACCTGTTACGATGTCGTAAACACGCCGAGACGAGCCTGCTTCAAATTTGTTCAGCATATCACGGCACCATTCCACCCGGGCCTGCTTCTGAGCGTCGGTGAGGTAGTGCGGCACCCAGCGCGATACTATCCTCCTCACGCGAAGATGCCCTTGTAGAATCTCGTGAACGCTTCCCGATCCAATCTTTAATATGTGCTGAATCTCCTGATATGTAATTCGCCTATTATCTTGGATTAAATTTTTCACTGCTAGCACGTTTTCTTCCGTAATAGCCGTCAAAGGGCGACCGCTTCTTTCTTCATCCCCCAAGGTTGGTCGACCGCGCCTAAATTCGTTATACCAACGATACACGGTTGCCTTGGAGGAGCTTTCATCCATAAATGCCATTTGAAGTCTATCGAACGATTCATCCGGTTTCAGGCGACACTTGAAATCGTAAAAAATCATAGCTCTAAAATGTTCCCGGCGCAGATCCATTTTTCAGTAAGACAATTTACTTTGAATTGGCTCGCAAAAAACGTGGAGGGAAATTTTGAAAATGGAACACACATATTTTTACTTACAAGTAATCATATTTTCAAAAAAGATTCTAACCGGCCAGTCTGCCATATATAAAAACTATTTATCGCAATACTTTCTGAGTGGCCTGGTATATTACGATTGCTATTGTTACAAGTCAATAAAAAACAATTTATACAAGAAATCATCTATTATTCAACTTCATCATTTCACTCATATCGAGATTGTACACCCGTATCCCACGGGTCGGCTACCTAATCTAGGTGATTGAACTAGGGTACTGGTATTTACACAGAGCGACTGCCATCTGACCTCCGCAACCCAGAAGGGAAACCAGGCCCAATTCTAGATTAGGTCAGAGTTTTCAAGCCGCCAATGCTTAGCACTGGAGAAGACACGCTGGCTAGACTGGACTGGCTAGATATGGAAACGAACGATCTCACACCAGCGGATGACGAAGACCGGGCAAAGTAGAGTAGAAAAAGCTGGAAAGTGGAGCCCAGTATCAGGCCGGGAAAACCCTAGGCAGAAGAAGAAGACACAACTGAGAGCCCGATGGTGTAGTGGATAGGGCCGCTGCCTCCTAAGCAGGAGGTAGTACCAATGTGTTTTTCGGTTTTCGAATTTCATATGTACGTTTATTCGGTGTTTTATTCCGGGCTTCGGAAGGCACGTTAACCCGTTGGCCCCGGTTAATATCGTTTAATACCATAGATATTAGTCGTTTAGCCATGATAGCCATCTGTTGCGGAGGTCAGATGCTGTCGCTCTGTGTAAAAACCAGTACCCTCGTTCAATCTCCTAGATTAGGTAGCCGACCCGTGAGATACGGGATAAGGCTAGGGAGATGAAGAAGAAGAAACAACTGAGCCCAGTCTTTAACTCTTCACGTCTAGGTCTTTCCAGTACCTACCATAAGAGTTAATAGCTTTATCTTGCTTCCATGCTGGACTGGGAGTGAGAGAAAAACATAGAATGTGCCAGCTGCATTTCCTCTCGAGCATGCTGTAAAAACCAGTTAAGGGATCCGAGGGTTTCAGTATATTGCAATTCAGGCGATGGGCTGACAACGTGTCACTACAGCAATATACGTACAAATTATTTAGCCCTAGCACAGGCCCTGGCCTTTTTGGGCTGCTATAAACAACACCAATAAATTTAAATTGTAGTGTCGAGTGCTTTCGTCTATAGATAAGGTGTGAATGTAACTTTAACTCAAAAAAATAAATACAAAAAAACAATACAATCCATCTTAAAAAACCCTCAAAACTTTGAAATTTACCCAATAAACAATACATAAACATTCAAAATACTGTTTGCTCGTATCGGTTTCTGAGTTATTGGACCTTTTTCTTTTCGATTGAAGCAAAGGTAAGCACCAAAGAAATTGAATGAAATAAAACAGGCTCAGGTGGTTTGCATTGATCCTTCACACAAAAATACTATTAGCGTAAAATACCCAAAGGGTTCGAATTCGAAACCCTTTTTAATCTAACACGAAAGGGAAAAGTAAGATATATCCTTTTTGCCAAAGTTGACGGGCTTACATACATACATATAATCACGCCTTTATCCCTAATGGGGTAGGCAGAGCGTAAACAACCTAAACAAAGGTCGTTCCGCCACGTCTGACAAAGTTTTGAGGGTTATTTAAGATATATTTGTAGGTATATTGCTGTAGTGACAGGTTGTCAGCCCATCGCCTAAATTACAATATACTGAAACCCTCGGATCCCTTAGCTGACTTTTACAGCATGCCCGGGAGGAAATGCAGCTGGCACGTTCTACGTTTTTCTCTCGCCCCCAGTCCAGCATGGAAGAAAGTTGACGGGCTTGCTCTAGTAAATTGGCTGCCTCTGTGGATTGAGAAACTTGAGTACCCGAAAACGCGCAGTGTCGAACATACTTAAAACCCTTCCCCGCGCGTAGGAGCGGGATCTGCTAGCCTGCACGCGGAAGCGTGTTTTCCATAGAAAGACAATTAATCAGATCCCGCTCCTACGCGCGAAGAAGCGTTTTCAGTAGGTATGTTCGACGTTGCGTGTTTCCATACAAACCGGGGGTACAAAGTCGCGGGCACAGCTAATTCAATTTATATTTGAATTATTTGTAAAACAATATGTGAAAATATTATATCTACATGAACAGGATTAGGGCAGGATTAAGATCTGCAACATTGGATTGAAATATTAATGCCAATAATAGGTACATTTCTGATCATCTTTTAATAATTTACATGGGCGTAAATAAAACTACTGGTTGTATTTAAAATGGTTAAAAATATTATAAAATATGCTCTCTATTTCATAGATTATTATAATACAATATCACCTTCAATTTCCTTTTTTTTTATCATTAAAACTCTATCACCCGAAACTCTCCTTCAAGAACAAATTATTTAAAGGAGAAGAAAGTCTTCCTCAAAGCTTGGCTCTCCTATCCAACCCTTGAAGGCCGTGCAGCAAAAACTGACTGACGTAGGGTGCGACTCTCTCCGGGTGCGCAACGTGGACATCATGACCTCCTGGCACACTTCTTACCCTGGAACGAAATTAAAACAAACCTTATGCCTTGAGAGGAATGCCTCTAAGCCTTGTATTTATAAAGCTATCTCAAGGTTGAGAGCAATATTATGTACGGATTTGATTAGTCATTTTTGGGGCGTTTCTTTGAGAGGCCAGTTGGCCGAGTGATGACGGATGGGAAAAGGGTAATTACCCACCTGGTCGGGTGTTGTGACCAGGGGCCCGGAGACCGACTGGATTAGTTCGGAAGTTGTATATATGCAGAACGCCGAGACTATGCAGGACTGTTGTATCTTGATGTGGCGCCATCTATGTGCGCTACATCATAATGTACTGAAATGACATTTCTGATACGAACTCAAACTCGCTGTTACTCTTGAAAGCTGATTCTAATTACGGGCCTAAGCCATTTCCCTATATTTTACAACATCCAATGGTGTCAATTCTCGCGACATAATTCTTATTCTTATTAGCGCTGTTACTTTCTTAATCTGTACATAAGAACAGGATAGGAAATAAAGACATGAGTTTGACATTCTTAATCTGACGTAAGACTGCTTATGTGACGTAAAATAAAAGAGCATACTCCATGCCCCGTTCTTATTTAAAGCGTTAAACGTCAAATTAGGAATGTCAAAGTCATGTGTATTTGCTATCCTGTTCTTATGTCAAAGTTAAGAAAGTGACAGCGCTACTAAGAATTTGAATTATGTCGCGAGAATCGACTCTACTGTGTCCCTATATTGTCTACCTTATTTGGAGTGCTTTTCTTGCTGTCTTCCTTCTTCCTTTTAGTGCTGTTTCTTCCATCCTGGACTGGGAGCGAGAGAAAAATATAGAATGTGCCAGCTACAGTTCCTCCTGAGCATGCTGTAGGGACCAGCTAAGGGATCCGAGGGTTTCTGTAGGCGATAGGCTGACAACCTGTCACTACAGCAATATACCTACTAATCTTTCTTAAATAACCCTTAAAACTTTGTCAGACGTGGCGGAACGACCTTTGTTTAGGTCGTTTACGCTCTGCCTACCCCATTAGGGATAAAGGCGTGATTATATGTATTTATGTATGTACCACACGCCTGCGTCATAAAAAGTAAAGTTTCTCACCTGTAATATCTAGATTCTTCCAGTAAAAACGGCAAATTGCTGAACCCCTTATTCCTCACTGAATCCTCAGAGACCACAGCCAAGGTCGGGGTGGTTAAAGAGTCGTAAAGAGCTCTGATCTGTGCACGGGAGTAAGGAGGGCCATAGAAGATAGGTCTTCGGGTGTCGCTGGTAAATCTGTTAATAAAAAAAACATAAATAAGAGAAGACCCACGTGTGACCTATCCTAAAAATTTGTCTTCCTATTCTGAAGTGTGGGTTTCGAGTGGGTTCGAACCCTGGTGTAAGAGTTTTTAAACCACCTAATAGCATAGCTAATAAACCTTTTACATGGTTTCCGTGACGACCACTATCAAAAACAGCGATCAAGGCCGACGGCTTAACGTGCCCTCCGAAGAATGGAATTCTTTTACTTTTCGGAAAATTTCTCCCATGCAGGCCTGACCGAGGGTTTTAGTATATTGTAACTTAGGCGTTGGGCTGACAACCTGTCACTACAGCAATATGCCTACACATGTATCTTAAATAACCCTCAAAACTTTGTCAAACGTGGCGAAACGATTTGTTTGGGTCGTTTACGCTCTTCCTACCCTATTAGGGATAAAAGCGTGATTATATGTATGTATGTATGTAAAGCTCAACTTTAGAACAAATAATACATTAAAACATGTTTTTATAGCTACTACAGTCGGGTTGTTTGATTTTTTTTAAACCCTTGTTTATGTTGTTCTCCCGCTCCCAGTCCAGCATGGAAGAAGTGACTGTAAGTAAATACCTGATTTTCTCGTTTCCAGCAGACTCTGAACTTCTTTCTATCGTTGCACGAACAGGGTCTGGTGTCAGTTCTGGACGTTCCTTTAGCACTTTTTCTGTCATCTGAAAAAAAATGCGCATCTTTAGGGCAGCAACACACAGGCGTCACTTACTGCGCGCAAGGTTGCGCTCAACACGCTGTCAATGCTTTTTTCATTGCCTACAACACACATGCGTCACCTTACGCTCTACGCGCGCGTACTGGCAGAGAGATGCGCCGACGTAGAGTTCATCGCATTGCGCGCGTGCGTTGCTACAATTAGGTAGTTGTATTAAAAATAAATAAGTTTAGGGACAACGCTTCTTCTTATCGAGTGGATTCTCGAGTCAAACGACACAATGAACCCTGGTGTCAGAGTTTTCAAACCGCCTACTACCATAGCTATTAGGCCTCTGACGTGGACCGACGGCTTATCGAACCCTCCGAAGCACGGAATTCTCTTTCTTTTCGGACAATCAGATCATTCAGCCTGCAATGTCCCAACCAAACTGGGGAAAACCTCACAAAGCGATACAATAGGGACAAGTAGGTACGTATAACATCCACGAAACATCCACAATAGTCTAAAGAGAAGAAGTGATAAGGGTTGCTTAATTAATGAAACTGAACAACTTTCACCAGGAAATTCTTTCAGTGGAAAACAAATTTGGCCTTTCTATACAAAATCTCCACCACAATCAGATAACTTACAAATTACGAATGAATATGATACGAGGTAGGTACCTTGATTGCGATAAAGGATATTAAACAAAATTAATACTAATCCCTTTATCTCCAAAAAACACATTACAAAAAAAAACACAGTAAAAAATAACATAACAAACATACATTCATATAATCACACCTTTATGGGGTAGGCAGAGCATAAACGTCCTAATCAAAGGTCGTCCCATCACGTCTAACAAAGTTTTGAGGATTATTTAAGATAGATTTGTTACCTACAAATTATTGCTGTAGTGACAGGTTGTCAGCCAATCGCCTAAATTACAATATACTGAAACCCTCGGATCCCTTAGCTGGTATTTACAGCATGCCCGGGAGGAAATGCAGCTGGCACAATTCTATGTTTTTCTCCCGCTCCCAGGCCAGCATGGAAGGTAAATAATTACATAACAAACAGGACAGGATATAGATATATATAACAAAAGTAGAAAAAGGTGTGGACACAGCTTGACCGTTTTAAGTCATTTGTATAGAAAAGTAATTTATTTTCACATCCTGAACGAATTTCCTGGTGAAAGTTCATCGCTGTCGTTGACAGAGCAACCCCTATCAGCTTGTGTATGGGACACTGTCCCTTACACCCGGTATACCTGATCCCACGTATATGTTGGTCTTTCTTCTTTCGGTACGATATTTTTATGATATCTGTCGTAATATGTTCCGTATGTGCGCTGAAACCTGTAAGGATGTCATAATACATACATATAATCACGCATTGAGTCTTCAAACTATGGACTGGTATCAAAATAAAGGTAAATAAAAAGAAACGCAAATAATTCGTATGTTAAAGCTCGTTTTCTTCCATGCTGGGACTGAGAGCAAAAGAAAAACATAGAATGGGAATATATTGTTTTTTAGGCGACGGGCTGACAACCTGTCGCTACAACAATATACCTACAAATCTATCTTAAATAACCCTCAAAGCTGTCAGACGTGGCGGAATGACCTTTGTTTAGGGAAATGGGGTAGGCAGAGCGTAAACGACCTAAACAAAGGTCGTTTCGCCACGTCTGACAGTCTTGAGGGTTATTTAAGATAGACTTGTAGGTATATTGTTGTAGCGACAGGTTGTCAACCCGTCGCCTAAATTACAATATACTGAAACCCTCAGATTTTTACAGCATGCTCGGGAGGAAATGCAGCTTCCATATTCTATGTTCTTCTTTCGCTCCCAGGCCAGCATGGAAGAAACATGTTCACAATACCTACCACAACGGTAATTCTTCTATCCCGTGTCCAAAACGTCTCGTGGTTTGATCCAACTCTATAGCAGCGATGAACCTGCCAGGATGTGACAGGTTGTACAACCTTCCTGTAAACATATGGATACATGTATATTTCTACCTTCCTGTAAACATATGGATACATGTATATTTCTACCTTCCTGTAAACATATGGATACATGTATATTTCTACCTTCCTGTAAACATATGGATACATATATATTTCTACCTTCCTGTAAACATATGGGTACATGTATATTTCTACCTTCCTGTAAACATATGGATACATGTATATTTCTACCTTCCTGTAAACATATGGATACATGTATATTTCTACCTTCCTGTAAACATATGGATACATGTATATTTCTACCTTCCTGTAAACATATGGATACATGTATATTTCTACCTTCCTGTAAACATATGGATACATGTATATTTCTACCTTCCTGTAAACATATGGATACATGTATATTTCTACCTTCCTGTAAACATATGGATACATGTATATTTCTACCTTCCTGTAAACATATGGATACATATATATTTCTACCTTCCTGTAAACATATGGGTACATGTATATTTCTACCTTCCTGTAAACATATGGGTACATGTATATTTCTACCTTCCTGTAAACATATGGATACATGTATATTTCTACCTTCCTGTAAACATATGGGTACATGTATATTTCTACCTTCCTGTAAACATATGGATACATGTATATTTCTACCTTCCTGTAAACATATGGATACATGTATATTTCTACCTTCCTGTAAACATATGGATACATGTATATTTCTACCTTCCTGTAAACATATGGATACATGTATATTTCTACCTTCCTGTAAACATATGGATACATGTATATTTCTACCTTCCTGTAAACATATGGATACATGTATATTTCTACCTTCCTGTAAATATATGGGTACATGTATATTTCTACCTTCCTGTAAACATATGGATACATGTATATTTCTACCTTCCTGTAAACATATGGATACATGTATATTTCTACCTTCCTGTAAACATATGGATACAATATGTATATTTCTTCCATCCTGGACTGGGAGCAAGAGAAAAACATAGAATGTGCCAGCTGCATTTACAATACAATACAAATATTCTTTATAGCACATAAACAACACATTGTACAGGAACAAACATTACAAAACAAACAGAGTACAATTAGGCGGCCTTATTGCTAGGGTAGCAATTTCTGCCAGGCAACCTTTGGGTAAAGGAGTAGTATTCTAATATTATGCGGGATAGTGCAGTTACTATTGTTATAAATTTAAATAGAATACATAGACAAAGTATAGTTACATAAATACGAATAGGTACAATAGACTAATACATAAGTACAATTATAATATAATAAACTAATTTTTAATAATTTATATATTACATACATACATACATAAAATCACGCCTTTATCCCTTACGGGGTAGGCAGAGCGTTAAACGCCTCGTAAAAGGCGCTTTCGCCGCGTCTGACAAAAAAAAAAAAAAAATTATTTCTAATAAAATACTTAATTGTAATAATTTAAATATTAACATTAATAAAACGAATTTTATGTTACATATAGATCGTGGATGATAATAAAATTGACATTTCCTCCCGGGCATGCTGTAAAAATCAGCTAAGGGATCCAAGGGTTTTAGTTTATTGCAATTTAGGCGAAGGGCTGACAACCTGTCACTTAACGTGCCCTCCGAATGGCGGAATCCTTTTCTATTCCGACAATCAGGTAATTCAGCCTGCAATGTCCTAACCTAGCTGGGCAAAACCTCACAAAGCAATAAATTGCTTAAAATCAACTATGTGTTCCTACCCTGGGAATTGAACCCAGGATCTCCGGATCGTAAGCCCATGGCTCTAACAACTAGACCACGGAGGTAGTTAAGTTAAAAAGAAAGATAAGGCCTTACCTATAACCCCGCCAACGGAGTGTGCTAAATAGATGAATTTCTCCCATCGGAAATGTCTTCTGACTACTTCTATGCAATGCGATACGGACTCCAGGGTAATACCCAATCCTGGAGGGTATGAATCGGACTTGCCATGGCCTGGGAGCTCGAACCCTGAAAAAAAACACACAAACATATAATATAATATGATCACGAACATATAATCACGCCTTATGGGCTTCTATGTTTTTATACAATTCATTTAAACTATCTAAACAAAGGTCGTTCCGCCACGTCTGGCAAAGTTTTGAGGATTGTTTAAGATAGATTTGTAGGTATATTGCTGTAGTGACAGGTTGTCAGCCCATTGCCTAAATTAAAATATACTGAAACCCTCGGATCCAGATAGCTAGTTTTACAGCATGCCCGGGATATTAATACTTTAACTATCTACTTCCTGCATTCCGCTTTCTCCTTCGCTTAGAATTGAATAGAAAAATGTTTATTCATATATATGTTCTTTATATATTCTTCCATGCTGGACTGGGAGCGAGAGAAAAAATAGAATGTGGCAGCTGCATTTCCAGCTTTTCTCTCGATTCCAGTCCAGCATGGAAGAACTTGTCACTTAATTCATTCTGAAAAGACCTATTTATTTTACTCACCCACGTAATAGAAGTTGGTAGGCAGCCGCGTGATCAGAGGTCTGAAGCTAGCCAGGGAGTCTGCTAATCCGTGGAGAATCAGAACCGGCGGATTACAGCCAAGGTTGCAGCAGTCTCCCCATGCTACAACTAAACCGAATAAATATGTTTCACAAATAATACATACATACATACATATAATCACGCCTTTATCCCTAATGGGGTAGGCAGAGCGTAAACGACCCAAACAAAGGTCGTTCCGCCACGTCTGACAAAGTTTTGAGGGTTATTTAAGATAGATTTGTAAGTATATTGCTGAAGTGACAGGTTGTCAGCCCATCGCCTAAATAACAATATACTGAAACCCTCGGATCCCTTAGCTGGTTTTTACAGCATACCCGGGAGGAAATGCAGCTGGCACATTCTATGTTTTTCTCTCGCTCCTAGGCCAGCATGGAAGAATTATTACAAATAATACAAGATACTTTATTGCACAAAGAAACACAAATACATACAGCTGAAAAGGAAGAAGCAAAACAATACAATATAGGCGGCCTTATTGCTAAAGCAGCAATTTCTTTGGGTATTATGATAATAGCAGAAAGCTGGACAGTGCATACTACTTAAGTTCATCTTACTTAAATAATACTTAAATAATATAAATACTACTAAATAAATACATATCTAAAATAATCTAATATATATTTATAGTAAACTAATTCATATTATGCTAATGGGAGACAGGATAAATAACTTATTTTTATTATTATTTATACTCTAAGAAGAACTTTCTTGTTCGCTCTTTAAATGTCTCAATAGACACAGAATACAAGACAATACAATACAAAATTGTTTATTGCACAAAGAAACACATACAACAGAAATAAATTCGAACACCGATTTGACTCGCGCGCTAGTTATAATAATTAATATTATAATTGATTTGTATCGGTACACACTTTGCAGTCTATTTCATTTGCTTGTTTTGCTGCTTGCTAAACTATTGTGTTTACAAATGAGTGACAAAGATATAGGTCAACAGTATGGGATAAACAATGTTTTTATTGGCATTTATAGCGGGTTCTACCTCACTTAACATTTACTACCAAAATGCTCGGGGTCTGCGCACAAAAACAAATGCGTTTTTAAGGAATGTAAGGATTAATAAGTACGACATTATCTCGATTACTGAAACATGGTTATTAGATGGCATCGGAGATCAAGAGCTTTTCGACAATAGGTATCTTGTATGGCGTCGCGATCGTGACTATAATTTTACGGGTCAGATATACGGAGGTGGCGTTTTAACGGCAGTGCGGCGGGATCTTGTGGCTGAGGAGCGCACGCAGTGGAACTCCAGTGCCGAGGATCTCTGGCTAACTGTAGGAATACATCACAAAGGGACCACTTTGAATTTACATATATGTACTGTTTATTTATGTGACCAAAAAAGAGGCAACTCTTTTTACACTCAAGTAGATAATTTCTCGAGTAAGCTCTCTGACAATTTATCTACCAAAGTAAACGATATAATAATAATACTCGGTGATTTTAATTTTCCAAATATTACGTGGAATCCACTTCCCTCGGGTAGTTTTGAACC
The DNA here is from genome assembly GCA_949820665.1 of Scrobipalpa costella. Classification (NCBI taxonomy): domain Eukaryota; kingdom Metazoa; phylum Arthropoda; class Insecta; order Lepidoptera; family Gelechiidae; genus Scrobipalpa; species Scrobipalpa costella. The sequence continues at coordinate 1,252,047 of OX463315.1, forward strand.
AGTAAATGCAAATGGACACCAATTATTCTTACTTGACAGTACTATCGAGTGTAATCTCGATCAATATAGTAATTTTCTTAATGCTCACGATACGGTTTTAGATCTGATCTTTTCAAATAGATTCTTAAGCGTGAGTACTTGTGATGACCCATTGGTTCCAGAGGACCCCGCGCACAAATCTCTATGTATTGAATTACCTATAAATATTTCGCCTCTTGCAGAGAAAAAACGACTTATTTATCGATATGCGGCAGGCGATTATGAAAACATTAGGTCGAGTTTAAATGACATAGATTGGATCAGCTGTTTATCACATGCCTCAATAGATCTTGATGTAATTTTTTTAAATAATTTACTTTATAAGCTTCAGGATAGGTATATTCCGCACAAACTAACTAATAGTAGCTTATTCCCGAGTTGGTATAGTTCTTCTTTAAAAAAAGTTCTTAAAGAAAAGTATAATTACTTATGTAAATATAAAAAATATGGAAATCTAAGTGACCGTCATTCATACACATTACTAAGAGACCGTGCGAAACTACTGGAAGAGAAGTGCTATCGACTGTACATGAATAATGTTGAAACCTCAGTGACTAATAACCCGAAATACTTTTGGACCTATTCAAAGTCTCTTAGTAAACCGTCGCGTTCACTACCGTCGGTAATGAAATTAGATGGACAGGCTAGTGATACTGGCGACTCAATCTGCAACTTATTTGCTACCTATTTTCATTCAACGTTTCTAGTCCCACAAGGGCCATCATCTCAGTTAAATTATAGCACTATCAATAGTGTTACTATTAGTAATATAGAAATAAATCCTAATGAGATCTTAAAGATGTTGAAAACATTGGATCCCAGTAAAGGTGCTGGTCCTGACAAACTTTCTCCTGTATTAATCAAGCATTGTGCCGATAGCCTTGTTCACCCTCTATGTATATTATTTACAAGGTCGCTAAAGGAAGGTTTGGTACCCTCGCTCTGGAAAGCTGCATTTGTTACACCTATACATAAAGGCGGGGATAAATCAAATGTAAAAAACTATAGGCCCATTTCAAAATTGTGCATATTCGCAAAAATTTTTGAAAAAATTGTTCACAAGCAACTGTATGCAGCTTTTCAGCAGTCTTTTGCACTCGAACAACATGGTTTTCTTAAGAGAAGGTCAACCACTTCTAATTTGGCTATCTTTAACGATTTTATTACATCACAAATGGATTCAGGAGATCAAATTGACACTATTTTTACTGATTTCAGTAAAGCATTTGACCGAATTGATCACTCGCTACTTTTAGAGAAGTTGTTTTTCGCTGGTGTGCATGGAAATTTATACAGGTGGTTTTGTTCCTATATTCAAAATCGGTCTCAGGCTGTTGCAATAAATGGATACATGTCTTCATGGATGTCTATTCCCTCGGGTGTGCCTCAGGGATCGTTGCTAGGGCCACTGTTATTTGTTATTTTTATTAACGACATTGGTACCTGTTTTAATCATTCTAACTTTTTATTATACGCTGACGACACAAAATTTTTTAAATCAGTGAGAGATATAAATGATTGTGATCTATTACAGAGTGACTTAAATAACCTAGAACAATACTGTATTCAAAATAAATTAAATTTAAATGTTTCGAAATGTTTTGTTACAACTTTTACACGAAAGTTAAATCCGGTCAGCTACGATTACAGGCTCAACAGCGACGTCCTTATTAAAGTTGAAACCATGAAAGACCTTGGAATTATTCAAGATTCCAAAGCTTCTTATGATATTCATATCGATTATATAGTTAAAAAAGCTTTTAGGTCACTAGGTTTTATTAAACGGTGCACAGCAAATTTCAAAACTATAAAACCGATAAAGGTACTTTACTGTGCATTTGTGCGCAGCATCCTTGAGTACGCCTCGGTGGTTTGGAGCCCGCTATATACTGTCCACATAGACCGTATCGAATCAGTACAGAAGCGCTTTCTTAGATACCTACAATACAAGTGCAGAAAAACTGAACATGGATATGAGACTAGATGTAGGACTTACCACTTTTTACCACTGATTAAAAGACGGGAAATAGCAGACCTATTATATTTACTCAAAATAACTAAAGCTGAGATAGACTGCCCTGACCTTCTAAGGCAAGTAAATATTAATGTACCAGCTAGATTATTTCTTAGACATAACAAGCCTTTAGCGATTCCACGAGTTAATACAAACTACCGCTCGAATTCTTATCTCATAAGGGTTGCTAATGCATTTAACAATTTGGCAAAAATCAACTTAAATTTGGACCTTTTTAGCATGAAACCAACGGAAATAAAAAAAATCTTTATAAATAATTTCTTCGAACAAGCAAACGCAACATAGTTCATAATTCTTCTAAGTATTTATATTTTACAGCAAGTTTCTTTTTGTATTTGCTTTTCTTTAATTTCAAGGTTTAGTGTTCTACTTATAACAGTCTTCACTAAATGTATCTGCGAATACCTCTAAATGGCTATGTAGTTATTAAGTTTTTATATTGTTACATTTGTTTATTTGCTGTTGGTATTCCGAATAAAATAAAATAATAAAATAAAATAAAATAATAAATAAATAAATAAAAAGGAACAAACGTGACAGTACAATATAGGCGGCCTTATTGCTAAAGCAGCAATTTCTACCAGGCAACCTTTGGGTATAGAAATTGTACAAGCAGAATACAATAGTTAAGGGAACATACATACATACATATAATCACGCCTTTATCCCTAATGGGGTAGGCAGAGCGTAAACGACCCAGAAAAGGTCGTTCGGCCATAATAGGGAACATATATATTTAGAATACATACTTTTTACACATAAAACAATAGTTAAGGGATTCGAGGGTATCAGTATATTGCAACAACCTGTCACTACAGCAATACACCTAAAAATCTATCTTAAATAACCCTCAAAACTGTCAGATTTAGCCGAACGACCTTTGTTTAGGTAGTATACGCTCTGCCTACCCCATTAGGGATAGAGACGTGATTATATGTGTGTATGTATACAATCGCGCTTGTGCCCTTACTGGATAATTATAGCATCAGTTAGTAAAAATGTGGCAAACTAAAAATCTTAAATATCACGTCTGATTCTAGAGGTCATTTAAAATACATACATAAATACATAAAATCACGCCTTTATCCCTTACGGGGTAGGCAGAGCGTAAAACGCCTCCTAAAAGGCGCTTTCGCCACGTCTGACATAAATTGAGGGCAATTTTAGATTGTAATGTGTATTTCTGTAGTGACAGGTTGTCAGCCCATCGCCTAAATTACAATACACTGTAACCCTCGAATCCCTTTTTTCCCTTTTGCTGACTTTTACAGCATGCCCGGGAGGAAGGGCAACTGGAACATTCTATGTTTTTCTTTCTCTCCCAGTCCAGTATGGAAGTTAAAATAGGACAGTGTATTGGTCCAATTTCTTTGTAAAATAAATAGTACGTCTTCTATGATGATATCTGACAGCTCATAGAAATTATATGCAAAAGAAAAACCAGAAAACTCACACCCTTCCACAGTCAAGTAATGACAAAAAAGTAAACTAAAACTAAAATATAAATCTATTTGTTACTTTTAGACTAAGAATAGGCAAAGGACAGGCGATCTATTTTCTCCGGTTTTTATTTATAGTCGGTGGTTTTATGCGTAATCTGTCATTTTTATCCCCCGTCATGTGATATAGCGGATAAAATTGACAGAAATACTGGGGGAACGTGCAACATACATACATACATACATATAATCACGCCTTTATCCCTAATGGGGTAGGCAGAGCGTAAACGACCTTACCAAAGGTCGTTCCGCCACGTCTGACAAAGTTTTGAGGGTTATTTAAGATGGATTTGTAGGTGTAGGATATTGCTGTAGTGACAGGTTGTCAGCCCATCGCCTAAATTGCAATATACTGAAACCCTCTGATCTCTTAGCTGGTTTTTACAGCATGCCCGGGAGGAAATACAGCTGGCACATTCTATGTTTTTCTCTCACTCCCAGTCCAGCATGGAAACGTGCAAAAGCGTCAATATCTAGCTGACAAAGCAACCGAAAGTATAAATCGCCTGTCTTTTTTAAATTTTATTATTTTGAAAGTGACAGATAGATTGTAATTTTAGTTTTATCCCGTGGTACCTAGAATCAAACCCAATATCAAAGTGTACGTACCACAAATTCGTCCCCAAGGCACTTCAATGAACCACTCATTTTCAATCAGTCCCATTTTAACCTTAACAATTCTAATAAAACACCATAAAATTAAATAAGTCTATTATTATTAAGTAACAAAACACCTGAATGAAAAAACGACTACACTACACCACAGATAAAATAATACTACAGTAACATTTGTATCCAAATTAAGATAAGAACGTAGAAAAAACTATGACGTTTGCCAAATTTCAAGGTCCAATGTTCATTATTTTATTATTCAACAGTATATTTTACTATCACACCCGTTATCACAAAACTAGATATTTTTAATGCGGTTTCATTCGCAAATAATACAGTTTTTTTCCGTTGAAATAAGATATTCCCACGGTATACGAAGTGTTAGGGACAGCGTCCCGCAAACTTATAGGGGTTGCTCAGACAACGAAACTGAACAACTATCAGCAGGTCTTATTTTCAGGAAGTGAAAAATAAATGGTTTTCCATACGAATTGTCTGATCAAGGTGGTAATTTTGTATGGGAAGTTCATTTTTTTTCATCTCCTGAAAGAAATTCTTGGTGATAGTTGTTCAGTTTCGTTGAGTCCTTACACCCGATATAATGCTGTCATCGATTGTCGCCATATCATTTTAATTCTATATAATTCTTAGCTACCGCTGTCACTCTCTTAACTTTGACATAAGAACAGGATAGCAAATAAACACATGACACATGTTACGTTACGTCAGATTAGGAATGGCAAAGTTTATTTCCTATCCTGTTCTTATGACAAAGTTAAGAAAGTGACAGAGCTACTAAGAATTAAAATAAGGATTACCGCGAGAATCGACGCCTAGCTTCATAGTGGTGATAATGATAAGTAATTTCAATATCAGTAAAGTAGTTAAAAAAAAATCTTTTGTCGTTTTATTTTCTAATATTACAGAAATATACTTATTTTTTCTTACTTTATCTAACCTACTAGACCACTAGTAATTAGTTACATTACAGTACTATTGAAATACAAACAATTAAACCGGGTGTAAGGGACACGTGCATCCCACAATCTGATAGGGATTGCTCAGTCAACGACACTGAACAAATTCCACCTGGATTGATTTTCAGGAAGTAAAAAAAAAATTACTAAATATCCACCTCGATCAGACAATTTGTATGTGGGACACTGTCCCTTACACGCCGTATACTAACGTACAGTAACACAAAAGGTATTCGAGGGTTACAGTATATTGTAAGTTAGGCGATTTCTTTCCATGCTGGACTGGGAGCAAAACAAAAACATAGAATGCGCCAGCTGCATTTCATCCTGGGCATGCTGTAAAAGTCAGCTAAGTGATCCGAGGGTTTCAGTATATTGTAATTTAGGCGATGGGCTGACAACCTATCACTACAGCAATAAACCTTCTAATCTAACTAAAATAACCCTCAAAACTTTGTCAGATGTGGCGGGACGACCTTTGCTTTGGTCGTTTACGCTCTGCCTACCCCATTAGGGATAAAGGCGTGACTGTATGTATGTATGTAGGCGATGGGCTGACAACCTGTGACTACAGCATTACACACTACAATCTAAAGCGCCTTTCACGAGGCGTTTTATGCTCTGCCTACCCCGTAAGGGATAAAGGCGTGATTTTTATGTATGTATATAGTAACACAAACATTCTAGTTTATTATTTCGTATTTGTTATCTAAAATATATCGACCAATGTTATCGCCAAATCACTTTCTGTTATACGCAGATAGTGCCATATAGCTGCCTCCGTGGTCTAGTGGTTAGAGCCATGGGCTTACGATCTGGAGGTCCTGGGTTCGATTCCCAGACGGGAAGCACAACTTTTATATTTGTCAATTTATCACTTTTTGAGATTATCCCCAGTTTGGTTAGGACAATGCAGGCTGAATCCACCTGATTGTCTGGAAGAAAACGGATTCCGTGCTTCGGAGGGCACGGTAAACCGTCGGTTCCGGTCAGTATTTCTAAAAGTGATCGTTATAGGTCGATGTTGCTCCACGCCCGTAGGAACTACCTTCAAACCCTACACGTGACCCCGGGGGGTGCTAAAGGTGCAACAAAACCGGCTGCTGAACTGTCCTCTGGACCTCGCAGCTATAGTCTGTCAACGTCGTGCTTACCGCGCCCTAGGGGTACAGACGTTGGCGGGGACGCGGTAGCACGCGGCGATTGCGAACATGAACACATTGCGTCGTGCTCGCTCACCCTCCTGCTTCACCGCCCGCACCCCCGTTACCGCGTCCCCCCCCCCGCGCACGTCTGTACCCCTCAGGCGCGGTAAGCACGACGTTGACAGACTATAATCATCATCATCGTATGGCGTTTCCAACTAATAATGACATACGATAAAAAAAATAGTACCATATTCCATATCTTCCATGCTGGACTGGGAGCGAGAGAAAAACATAGAATGAGCCAGCTGCATTTCCTCCCGAGCATGCTGTAAAAACCAGCTAAGGGATCTGAGGGTTTCAGTATATTGTAATTAAGGCGATGGGCTGACAACCTGTCACTACAGCAATATACGTACAAACCTATCTTAAATAACTCTCAAAACATTGTCAGACGTCGCGGAACGACCTTTGTTTAGGTCGTTTACGCTCTGCCTAGCCCATTAGGGATAAAGGCGTGATTATATGTATATATGTACCATATATTTTTTTACTTATTTCTACGATGGTGAGACCGGAGGGAGGCCTTTGCCCAGCAGTGGGACACTAACGGCTAAATAAGATAAGATATCATATATCGCAACCGAAACCATAAACAAAAAAAATATTTTTTCGCAATTATGGTCGTCCGAAATAATGTAACTACCGTAGTATTATTTTTGGCTAGCTGAACCCGCGACTTCGTACGCCCGATTTGTATGAAAAACACATAGTGTCGAACATAACTGAAAACGCTTCTCCGCGCCTAGAAGCGGGAACTGCCTGCGCGTTGAATCGAGTTTGTCATTGTCTGATCTTTGTCTATGTATGGAAAAATACCGAAAGCGATTAGAGAATCATCCAAATCAGCTGGCAACACAGTTAACAAAACGAAGCTACAACAAACGTCTCAAAAGAAAGGACATAATAAACTGATCAAAAGAACGCTAAGAAGCTAAAACTTTATGGGTAGATGTCCTCACTGGAGGACACGCTCGAACATAGTCAAAATCTCCCAAGAAATCTACTTATAGTCTCAGCATTGATCGTAGATTAAACCAAAAAAGAAAAAAAAAATGTATGGAAAAAACGCTTCCGCGCGTGGGCTAGCAGATCCCGCTCCTACGCGCAGAAAAGCGTTTTCAGTATTGATACTGCGTGTTTTCCGTACAAACTGGGGTACATACTCGATGGTAGGACCTATTCAGTGCGTCTTGTTTTTACATACATACATACATAAATCACGCCTTTATCCCTTACGGGGTAGGCAGAGCGTTTAACGCCTCTTAAAAGGCGCTTTCGCCACGTCTGACAAAAATTGAGGGCAATTTTAGATTGTAATATGTATTGCTTTAGTGACAGGTTGTCAGCCCATCGCCTAAATTACAATATACTGAAACCCTCGGATCCCTTAGCTGGTTCTTACAGCATGCCCGGGAGGATATGCAGCTGGCACATTCTATGTTTTTCTATCTCTCCCAGTCCAGCATGGAAGAATCTTCAGAAGAAGAAGAGTCTTGTTTTTAATAATATGATAACTGGTTAAGTATTATTCATTTCACAAGTTTAGTAAGTAGGTAAGGCTGAGTTTATCAACCTAAGACCCAGTTGGTATATCGTATCTAACAAATTGCGAGACACTAAGGCTCGTATTTATAAAGCCAACTCAAGATTGAGAGCAATATTAAGTACCTATGGATTTGACAGGTAATTTTTTACTGAAATTACATTTCTAATTCAAACTCAAACTAGCTGTCATTCTCAAGTGCTGATTATAAACACGGACCTAAATCTTAGCTATTTATTATTTAACAGTTTATTGTACACAGAAACATACACAGAACAATTACATAGGAATCAAGACACAACAGGTACTGCTTATTTCTAAATTGAAATGTCTTACGGCAGACCTAAGAAGTGAGATAGCATAAAACTTAAAGCGGATAAGACGTTTCTTCAGAATCGAAGAAATAAAAAGCCCATTAATATAAAAATTACCTTTATTTTGGAAATATGTACATGTTCCAAAGTTTTTGGGTCTTGTTCGATACAAGACTTGGCAGTACCTAAAGGTGCACAAAAGTTGCACAAATAAAGCGGTTGCGTATTTTAAATGAAAAATATCAGCAGCTCTTTATTTGAATTAATTAAACATACATATAATCACGCCTTTGTCCCTAATTGGCAGAGGGTAAACGACATAAACAAATGTCGTTCCGCCACACAAAGTTTTGAGAGTTATTTAAGGTAGATTTATAGTTAAATTGCTGTAGTGACAGGTTGTCAGCCCATCGCCTACATTGTAATATACAGAAACCCTCGGATCCCTTAGCTGGTTTTTAAAGCATACCCGGGAGGAAATGCAGCTGGCACATTTTAAGTTTTTCTCTCGCTCCCAGTCCAGCATGAAAGAAAATTAATTAAACCATAAAATTAATAAAAGTACAAATGAAACGACCTTAAGAATCCTATTGTAAGATTTTTTCTGTCTTTTATACATAAACATACATATAATTACGCCTTTATCCGTAATGTGGTAGGCAGAGCGTAAACGATCTAAACAGATTTCATCCCGCCACGTCTGACAAAGTTTTGAGGGTTATTTTAGATAGAATTTTAGGTATAAATAATTATCTGTTGTAGTTTGTGGAAAGACGAAAGACAAATACCGACTTTACCTTGGAGCTTTAGATACTTTGTTTTTTTAAGTGCTTCCATGTTGGACTGGAAGCGATAGAAAAACATAGCATGTGCTTAATTCGAGAGTTTCAGTATATTGTGATTTAAGGGATGGGCAGAAAACCTGTCACTGCAGCAATATACAGATCTATTATAACCCTAAAAACTTGTCTGACGTGGCGCAACAACCTTTGTTCGTGTCGTTGACACTCTGCCTACCCCATCGATTGTAACAAAATAAATCAATGAAATAAAATAAAAATAAGGACACAGGCGTAATACATACTACTACTATATAGAACTGTTACACGGAGAAACTATTACTTTACTGGTAGCATGTATGTATCAGTCAAGTAACAGTTTTCCAACTACAGAAATTTTACACAGGAAAACTGTTACTTAACTGATACAAAGCATGTATGTATCAGTCAAGTAATAGTTTTCCAACTACAGAAATGTTACACAGGAAAACTGTTACTTAACTGATACATAGCATGTATGTATCAGTCAAGTAACAGTTTTCCAACTACAGAAATGTTACACAGGAAAACTGTTACTTAACTGACACATAGCATGTATGTAACAGTTTTTCTCTGTAACAGTTCTTTGTGGATATTAAGTATTTTTCTACCTCTATCTGGCAGGCTCAAAGAGATGTGACATGGGAAAAGACATGTCAACCTGCCTCCAGAGTAAAGGATTGGTAATGGCGTCTCAGGAGGCACACAGAAGCGATTCGAATTGAATTGAAGTGAAGGGCAGGTACGATACAGGGTGTTAAAAAAGTACTTTCTTTCATGCTGGAGTGATAGAAAAACACAAAATATGCCAGCTGCATCTCCTCTTGTTTCAAAAACCAGATAAGGGATTCGAGTGTTTCAGTATATTGTGATTTAGGGGATGAGCAGACAACCTGTCACTACAGCAATATACAGATCTATCATAGCCCTCAAAACTTGTCACACGTTGCGTAACGACCTTTGTTTGGGTCGTTGACACTCTGCTTACCCCATTAAGGATACAGGTGTGATAATATTTTAGTATCAGTTAAACTATACATGTTGTAAAAAAAACTACTGCGTTCCTTTAAACCACTTGTAATACTAATAATCTTCTTCTTATGTCGAGTAGGTATCGAGTCAATCGACCCGATGAACCCTGGTGTCAGAGTTTTTAAACCGCCTAGTAGCACAACTATCAGGCCTCTGACATGGTTTGAGTAACGACCACTATCAAAGACACGACCGACGACCGATAAGGATAAGATATGGCTTAACGTGCCCTCCAACACACGAACTCTTTTTCTTTTTCGGACAATCAGGTGATTCAGCCTGCAATGTCCTAACCATACTGGGGAAAAAATCACAAAGTGTTAAATTCTCAAATATCAACTTTGTGTTTCCCCCCTGAGAATCGAACCCAGGACCTCCGGATCAGGAGTCCGTGGCACTAGCCACTAGACCATGGAGGCAGTTAAACTAATAATAACAAACAACTTGCACATCCCAGAAAACATATTTGTAAGGAAAACGCAAAATGTTTTTAGGAGAGTTGTTTGGTATCATCAGTCGAACATGTGGTTTAACATACATACATACATATAATCACGCATTTATCCTTAATGGGGTAGGTAGAGCGTAAACGACCTAAACAAAGGTCGTTCCACTACATTTGACAAAGTTTTGAGGGTTATTTAAGATACATTTGTAGGTATATTGCTGTAGTGACAGGTTGTCAACCCATCGCTTTAATTGCAATACACAGAAACCTTCGGGTGCCTTAGCTGGTTTTTTACAGCATGCCCAGGAGGAAATGCAGCTGGCACATTCTATGTCTTTCTCTCGCTCCCAATCCAGCTTGGAATAAAATGTGATTTAAGGTTTACATTAAAACAATATGGCAAGAATGAGCCAAAAAGTACATTTAACAAATTTTTTTTTTGTTCTTCGGAAGGCACGTTAAGCCGTTGGTCCCGGGTAATAATCCTTAATAAGTCCCGTTTAATAGCGTAGATATTAGTCGTTAAGCCATATCAGAGGCCAGTGCTAAGCATTAGCGGCTTGAAAACTCTGACCTAATCTAGGATTTTGTCTGGTTTCCCTTCTGGGTTGCGGAGGTCAGATGGCAGTCGCTCTGTTTAAAAACCAGTACCCTCGTTCAATCCCTTACATTAGGAAGCCGACCCCGTGAGATACGGGATAGGCTAGGGAGATGATTGGGAAAAGCCACTCGAGAAGAAAATATGACCGTTTTTAAACTCGTCCAAGCACCGCTCCCAGAAACTGGTAGGCGTTACAGGCCGGCGGGTAATAAAGCCACTCGGGCCATATTTCACTCGCTCATTAAGCTTGGAATCGCAATTTTTCGAGCGCCCAAGCCGCTTTACGAGTTTTGGAACTCGGCAACGCGAACAATAAATTTATGCGGGTGCTATTTCGTGTGGTGATAGGGATTGAGGTGCATGGGCATAGAGATCGAGTTGCTATGGTCTGTTGCCAAGTAAGTGGTATTGTTAATATATATTTATTTCATTGCAAAATTGCGCGTCAATGTAGTTCATAATATTTAAGTCCAAGATTTTAAATGTTCACTTTTTGAATGAGAGCCATATACAACCTACATTTATGTTTTCTTGGCTCAGACAGAACAGCCTACGTGGCAGTCCTGAATAGTTCACCATGCAATGCGGGCTGTACAGGGCATAGTAAAGGAAACGCTATGTCTCAGGTTGGAACGTATAATGCGACGTCAAATATGGTACATCACTACATAGTATAAAACACTGTCCCTATATCCCTTTGCATGCTTAGATCTTTAAAACTACGCAACGGATTTTAATTCGAATTCTTTTAATGGATAGAGTAATTCAAGAGGAATTAAAGGAGGATGACCCCGATGGTATAGTGGATAGGGCCGCTGCCTCCTGAGCGGGAGGTCGTGGTTCGAATCCCACCTACTACTAATACTTAAATTAATAATAATTACTTATTATTTATTTTATTTTACGGACAAACATTATACATGGGCGTACTTAACGCCAAATGCATTAACAAACCAGAAAAGCCAGATTAATTATTTACTTCTTGAAAGAATTTCCTGGTGGAGGAAGTATTCAGTGTCGTTGACTGTGCAACCCCTATCAGTTTGCGGGATGCTGTCCCTTTCACTGCGTATTTAAGTGTAGATTGCAAGTTTTACTTTGCCATTAAAAAATCACCATTGTTTTGTTAAGGTGAGATGCTCGTAGAAATTTAATAGTTGTCACAATCTTTTACACATAAAATGTATTATGGTTTCTTTAACGATAAAGACTATAAAACAGAAATAAGATACGTAATAAGCCCTTTTGCATCGGGAATAACTAAAACACTATAGTATTTATATCAGTTACTTCATTCGTACAGTCTCCCGCGAAGTTGTAAAACATTTTTATTGGTTTTAAGCCTGAATTATATAAGCTACTAGCGACCCGCCCCGGCTTCGCACGGAAATTATCAGTGTTATTCTGCTATATTATACATATAAACCTTCCTCTTGAATAACTCTATCCATTAAAACAAATCGCATCAAAACCCGTTGCGTAGTTTTAAAGATCTAAGCATACATAGGGATATAGGGACAGAGAAAGCGACTTTGTTTTATACTATGTAGTGATGATGTATATAACTGCCTCCTTGGTCTAATGATCAGAGCTCACGATCCGGAGGTTTGGGCATTATCTAATCTGTGGTTTGGGTTCGTTTCCCAGGGAGGGAACACAAAGTTGACCTATTACTTTGTGAGATTTTCCCCAGTTTGGTTAGGACAATGCAGGCTGAATCACCTGATTGTCTGAAAAAAAACAGCGGTCCCAGTCGCTATATTTTCTTGTTAGAGCTTACTACTAGATTAAGGTACCGTAAAAAAGGTTGTTTTCAGTAGTAGTACATACATACATACATATAATCACGCTTTTATCCCTCATGGGGTAGGCAGAGCGTAAACGACCCAAACAAAGGTCGCGCCGCCACGTCTGACAAAGTTTTGAGGGTTATTTAAGATCAATTTGTAGGTATATTGCTGTAGTGACAGGTTGTCAGCACATCGCCTAAAATGCAATATACTGAAACCCTCGGATCCCTTAGCTGGCTTTTACAGCATGCGCGGGACGAAATGCAGTTGGCACATTCTATGTTTTTCTCTCGCTCCTAGTCCAACATAGAAGTAAGTCAGTAGTAGTATCAAGTCACTTATGAAGTTTTACATAACTTACTAGCTTGCACAGGGAAGGACAAGATGATACTGAGCTCGATTCTAGATACTAACAGCGGCTTAAACTAATATAAATCTATCTGTCACTTTAAAAATACACACGATTTAATCTCTATAGTTTTACACTTTTTGCGTTAGATTTTGACGCGCTTTTGTACGAGTACGTTTCCTCAGAGTTTTTGTCAATTTTTTCCGCTATATCATATGACGGCGGGTACAACTGACAGATAACGCATAAAACTCATCATCATCATCTCCCTAGCCTTATCCCGACCGACTACAAATCTAAAACCGAAGAGAAAAGATCTCCTGTCCTTTTCAAATGTTTTTAGTCTGAAAGCGACAAATATATTAAAATTTTAGTTTTAACCGGAACATCTAGAATCGAGCTACAAAAAAATTAAACAGTGATGGATGTACGTGGTCATCGGAGGCGGAGTCGCAGCTTTGTAACAACAAGCCGTTGGTTAGTCCAACAGTGCGCTCCACGCTTTACCCGCGTGATTTGCACCTGACTGATGTGTCTTTGCCGTACGCACAGAATATATAATAGTACTACATACAGAATGGACATTCACCTCCCTTCCCCAGTCCGACATACGTCACACTCCGCGCCGGATTGTGGGCCACATTCAGCGTACGCTTAGCGGGCATGGCGCGCGCATATTTCTCAGTGTAACGAAAATAATAAAGTTTTGTGTTCCAAAGATGGTTAGATTCTTTTTCGTGTACGGATGTCTTTCTACCACAATATATGACTCCAATATGATTTTTTTCATATTCCACAGTGATGAGAGACGGTAAGTAAATTCATACAAAATATGCAACCTAATCTATTCTAACTATTCAGTTACAGTGAACTACTTTAAAACGTTGGCTTAAACAAGAACCAGATGAATCAAGTGATGATTATGGCCTGTATAACAAATTTTGTCAACCCTTATAACACGCACACAAACACATGCCAAGTGCAACATGGCGTCTGTCGATGTGTGACCAAAATTACATGATAGTTAGGAGTGTCCGAGCTGTGCCGTACGATAGCGTAGTCAATCAGATGCCAGTGTTTGGCCCTTGGGTGCATCCACGTAGTTTTGTGCTTAACGGCAAGCCTGAACATCGTGTTCGATATTGCCAACTCATATTGAGCGCAAAGACTGAGTAGCAACTGACCATTGCTGTTCATATTGCCGACTCCGTGTCTACCCAAAACTCCAGGCCATGCCTTATAGTCCCATCCAACTCTGGCATTGAAATCGCCCAGTATTAGCACTTGCTCTTTGGCGTTTTTGCTATCTAGGCATCGAGTTATTTCTTCGTAGAATTGGTCCTCCATGTCATCGGATTTGTCTAGCGTTGGAGCATAGACACTGCTGACATTTAGGTAGTTGTCTTCGAAAAGTCATGGTAGATGTTGCAATGGTATTATTATCCTTGTTGCGTCGACCACGATTTGAAGTGATGCGATGGCAGCTGCGGCTACTACCACGTTCCAGAAAGGGACGAGCATTTTCTTAGGGCACCTTTTCTAGCAACCTCCCCGGCTGAGCGGGGAAAGCAGTGCCTCCCTGAATTGGGCTGCTTTGTCATCCCGGGTGCTGCCGAATCCATACTGTCGTCCCAAGTTTGCAGTACAAAAGCGACCATGGCGTGTACTCACACCCCCGGAACCACCCATGTGCAGGAATCAGACGAAGCCCCGCGTGCAGGCCTCTCTACCTCTTCCCATCGCCACAGGTCTTTGCGTTGATCGGAGTCCATCATTCGGAAGCAGTCTATTGCGCAGGATATATTTAAGTGCATAAGTGTACGCGGAAACACAGATGCACTCTCTCGTCCTTACCCTTCTAGATCCAGTGGAACGGAGAACCGCTACGACTAGAGAAGAGACGGATGCAGAGTCTGGCCGACGATTGCTTTGACCTCTATCGTCGCCCTCGGCATTTCACAATGCCTTGCTTTCTCGCCGCATCCGCCAAGGTCCGTTGCTTAGCTTGGGTTGCCTTCTGCGCCGAAACAGACTTCGTGCTACTTATGCGAGAGGCATCCGCATCAGACCTTTCTGCCAGAACAAGAAAGGTCCCCCTCGACCAGGTTTAGCCGCTGCGAGCACTGCAGCTACTTGGAGCCACTGGCGAGAGTTGCAGGCCGCCTGTACCTGGCAGTGCACTACCCATCAGGGTCGGCTGGTACACCTAAGCGGTAAACAGACGCCCAACTACATCCCAACTCTACTATACAAATTAACTAAAAACAAACATTTTCTTAACCTGAAAAAGTGAAAGTTGTTCAGTTTTGTTAACTGAGCAACCCCTATCAGTTTGTTTTTATGTTTTTGATATCCTGGTAGAACTAATTTCATCTCTATAGCACTTTACAAGTTATTTTATTACGTGAGAATGGCGTTTAATGTTTGTAGTAGTTAGCAAACACTTGTGAAAGTAATTAAAACATGAACTCGGGGGAAGTTAAAGATAATTGTTATTGTACTATGCAAATTTTATGCAGTTCTTGTTATAACACACACACACACACATACACACACACAAAATCACGTCTTTATTCCTTACGGGGAAGGCAGAGCGTAAAACGCCTCGTGAAAGGCGCTTTCACCACGTCTGGCAAAAATTGAGAAAATTTTTGATTGTTATGTGTATTGCTGTAGTGACAGGTTGTCAGCCCATCGCCTAAACTACAATATACTGTAACCCTCGAATCCCATCTGCTGACTTCTACAGCATGCCCGGGAGGAAAGGCAGCTGGAACATTCTATGTTTTTCTATCTCTCCCAGTCCAGCATGGAAGAATTCTTGTTATAAAGAATCTTTAAACCGGTGTGCGTCCTAGCAATTTAGTATGGGGTGGTATTTTAGACATGCGATTTCAATATTGAGATCAGTTTTAAGTACGGATTTGAGTCATAATTAACTGAAATGACCTTTCTGATACGAACTCATACTTGCTGTCAGTCTCAAGTGCTGATTAATACGGCGCTTAGTTTCCTAATCTAAGTTCTTAATAGAATATCCAGGTAAAATTTTGAACTTGCTGACCTAGCAACACCTATTAGCCTTTACACGCGGTATATACGGGGAGTAAGGGACAGCGTCCCCCAAACTGATATGGGTTGCTCAGTCAACAAAACTGGACAACTATCACCAAGTTTATTTTTTTTCAGGATGTGATTTTGTATTAACTTACTAACTAACTTACTTATTAATAGCTCGACTGGGAGCGAGAGAAAAACTAGGTTATAGTTAGGTATAAAGTTTTGAGGGTTATTTAAGATAGATTTGTAAGTATATTGCTGTAGTGACAGGTTGTCAGCCCATCGCCTAAATTACAATATACTGAAACCCTCGGATCCCTTAGCTGGTTTTTACAGCATGCCCGGGAGGAAATGCAGCTGGCACATTCTATGTTTTTCTCTCGCTCCCAAGCCAGCATGGAAGAAATTTGAATTATTTTTTTTCAGGATGTGATTTTGTATTAACTTCTATGCTCGACTGGGAGCGAGAGAAAAACTAGGTTATAGTTAGGTATAAAGTTTTGAGGGTTATTTAAGATAGATTGGTATTTTGTTCTAGTGTCATGTTGTCAGCCCTACGCCTAAATACTCAAACCCTCGGATCCCTTAGCTAGTTTTTACAGCACGCCCAGGAGGAAATGCAGCTGTCACATTCTATGTTTTTCTCTCGCTTCCAGTCCAGCGTGGAAGAAAGAGATAATTTGTCGACAAAACGAAGTCCACAGTGCGCATAATAGCCCCGCAGGACTACGAATATCTTTTTTCAATCGAGAGTTCAAGTTTCAATATCAAAACATTAGAATAGAATTTGAATTTGAATTGAATTTGAATTCCTTGTCTCACGGGTTCGGCTACCTAATCTATGAGATTGAACGAGGTTTGTTTCTACACAGACCTCCACTTGATTAGGCATTTGCCAGGTTAGTGACTAACCCAGCTGTCAGAGTTTTCAAGCCGAAAATGCTAGGCAATGGCCTCTGACATAGTTTAACGACTAATATCTACGATATTAACTGAGACCAACGGCAACGTGCCTTCCGAAGCACGGAAACACTCGAGTTTTGATACCACTACCGGTCACCCATCCATGGCCTCGCCACGGTGGTGGTTGCTTAAGGAGTTTTGAGAGCTGCGACAGTGGCGCCATCAGTTTTAGTGTGTTAAAAGTAGCCACTTTTAGCACATTTGCAATACATAGCTTTTATTATATTATGGACTAGCGACCCGCCCCGGCTTCGCACGGATATCATCAGTGTTTCTCTATTATATTATGCATATTATACATATTAACCTTCCTCTTGAATAAGAAACCTCATCAAAATCCGTTGCGTAGTTTTAAAGATTAGAAGAAGTTTAGAAGCATACGTAGGGATATATGGACAGAGAAAGCGACTTTGTTTTATACTATGTAGTAATTACAAAATAAATAATTAGTTGCTATTGGCGCCATACGTAAAATATTCATGAACATACATACATACATATAATCACGCCTTTATCCCTAATGGGGTAGGCAGAGCGTAAACGACCTACACAGAGCTCGTTCCGCCACGTATGACAAAATTTTAAGGGGTTATTTAAGATTGAATTGTAGGTATATTGCTGCAGTGACAGGTTGTCAGCCCATCACCTATATTACAATATACAAAACCCTCGGATCCCTTAGCTGGTTTTTACAGCATGCCCGGGATGAAATGCAGCTGGCACATTCTATGCTTTTCTCTCGCTCCCAGTCCAGCATGGAAGTAATATTCATGAAAATGATTATATTTCCGGCACAATTAATTTAAAACTGATAGCGCTGTCACAACTTTCAAACCCCCTTCACATTCGTTATTATTATTTAGTTTTTTTATTATTTTGCTATAGGTACTAAACTTTCAGCATATTGTAAGTTAGGGGGATTCAGCATATTGTACGTTGGGCGATGGGCTGACAACCTGTCACTACAGCAATATACAGATCAATCTTAAACAACCCTCAAAACTTGTCAGACGTGGCGGAACGACTTTTATTTGGTAGGTTCACGCTCTGTCTACCCCACAGGCGTGAACGTATGTATGTATGTACTAAACTTCCTATGTTCGACTGTCCCTACCTTATAATCTTCTTCGTACCCACAGACAGACTAGCCCCGTAAGCAAAACACATCCCAGCTGGCATTCCAAGCTCGTATTGGGAAACATCTTGAAATGTTTTCTGCAGACTAAAGAATATCTAGACTTTTAGACATGTTATTTTTGTTATGTTATGAGTCTGGCTGGGAGAATGCTTACAATGGTATTTTTATAATTGAAAATGGACATGGTTAAGGACATAATATTAACATTAAAACTGATAGAGGTTGCTCAGTCAACAGAAATTTACAACTATCAGAGGGTTTTTTTTTTCAGGAGAAAAAAATATATTTTCATATCAAATTGTCTGATCGATTTTTATTTTCATCTCCTGAAAGAATTTTTTCACATTCTATGTTTTACTCTCGCTCCCAGGCCAGCATGGAAGGATTTTTTAAAGGTTTATAATTGAAGTTATTTCATGGCGTCGCATCGTATTCATTATATTCTTTGCATTCACTTTAAAAGGTTTAGGAGTGTATTTTAAGACATGGTCTAATTTTACTTCCATGCTGGACTGGGAACGAGAGAAAAACGTAGAATGTGCCAGCTGCATTTCCTCCCGGGCATGCTGTAAAAACCAGCTAAGGGATCCGAGGGTTTCTGTATATTGCAATTTAGGCGACAGGCTGACAACCTGTCACTACAGCAATATACCTGCAAATCTATCTTAAATAACCCTCAAAACTTTATCAGACGTGGCGGAACGACCTTTGTTTAGGTCGTGTACGCTCTGCCTACCCCATTAGGGATAAAGGCGTGATTATATGTATGTATGTATGTCTAATTTTATCTCGAAAGAATATAGTTCTGAAATTGTCTTATCAAAGTTTTTTCAAAATCAGTGTAGTCATAATAGTAGTAGTGAACTTAGTAGTAGCATAGTATAGCTAGTAGCATAATACTTTGTTTACCTTTACTCTAAAACTGAGTTGGAAATACTATAGGTACAAGTATCGTAAAATTACTTTTCTTCTGGATTGATGAATTTTACTTTTAATTACTAACTTTGTCTAGAATGTACTATTTAATCAGTAAGACAGTGGCAAGGCAAATAATTAATGAACCATCCCCCTATTTCAACTACATAGAGACTTATATCAAAACGGAGGGTTTGAACCATTGACTGATTAACAGACAAGGACTGCGCCTCAAGTATCACTACATAGTATAAAACAAAGTCGCTTTCTCTGTCAATATATCCCTATGTATGCATAAAACTTTAAAACTGCGCAACGAATTTTGATGCGGTTTCTTTTAATGGATAGAATGATTCAGGAGGAAGGTTTATATGTATAATACATGCATAATATAGTAGAGAAACACTAATAATATCCGTTCGAAGCCGGGGCGGGTCGCTAGTTAATAAAAAGGAGGTTCATATTTTAACACTCAGCACTGAACTGCCTCCGTAGTTATGGTCTGAGCCATGTGCTTATGATCTTGTGATACTGGGCAGGATCAGGAGGCGGTGAACAAAGTTATTTTTGTCAATTCATCATTAATCATATTTTGTGTGATTTTCCCTAGTTCATTTAAGACATTTGCAGGCTAAATCACCCCGATTGACCAAATAGGGAACGGATTCCGTGCTTCGAAGGGCTCGTCAAGCCGTCGATCCCGGTCGCTGTCTTTGATAGTGGTCGTTACACAAACCATACCAGATGCCAATTAACTGAGCTATAGGGCGGTGTATAAACTATGACACCAGAGTTTATTTATAGTGCGGATCGACTCGAATTTTGCCCCTTTTTGAACCCTTGTGTCAGAGTGTTTAAACTGACTAGTAGCTCAGCTAATAGGCCTCTGACATGGTTCGTATATCGACCACCATCAAAGACAGCAACCGGGACCAACGGCTCAACGTGTCCACCGAAGCGCGGAATCCGTTTTCTTCCGGACAATCAAGTGGATTCAATCTGAATTGTCCTAACCAAACTGGGGTAAATCTCACAATCGCTCTCATAAATAGATAAACATCAACTTTGTGTTTTCCCCCTAGAAATCGAACTCAGGACCTTCAGATGGTGAGCCTATTGCTTTGACCACTAGACCATGGTGGTAGTGAAGGAGGCAACAGACTCCTCTCCTGTTACCCAGTCTATGGTCCAAAGTATATTTGTTCGCGATCTCGAGACACTGCCACGAGCTATCTGTACTCGTCACGGAGACATCTAACGTTCAGATAAGAATAGGCCAAGAGCGTGTCAGACTCCCAGCTAAAAGGTTCCGTAGCATAGCTGGTAATTTGTCATTTTATCTACCTTGACTTCGTTTATTATTATGGTTTACAAAGCACAAAAACAGATTTTAATATTATAAAAATACCTTTATTTAAGGCTATCCATATAAAATTTAAAATAAAAGTGTATTAAATAATATTAATAAATTAAGGTTTCTTATGTATTATAGGCTCGTATTTATAAGGCGATCTCAAGTTTGAGGGTTATATTAAGAATTTATTTGATAGGTCATATTGTACTCAAATGACATTACTCATACAAACTCAAAGTAGCTGTCAGTCGCAATTGATCTTAAAAAATATACTCGTACATACATACATATAATCACGCCTTTATTCCTATTAAGGTAGGCAGAGCGAAAAGGATCAAAACCAAGGTCGTTCCGCCACGTCTGACAAAGATTTGAGGGCTTTATTTTGAATTTAAGATATATTTGTAGGTATATTTCCGTAGTGATAGGTTGTCAGCCTATCGCCTAAATTGAAATATACTGAAAAAATATGGGCTAGAGTTGTGACTTTATGAATATGGTAGTTGTATTATGTAGACACGTCCGTAACTTTTTCTTACTTAGTGTGACTTCGATTGTTCAATCGATAAATATTCTTTAGAAAGAAATATTATTCTGTTTCATAAAATAGGTACATTGACTTTCTTGGTCAGTGGTCAGTGCCTCTTAACTGCCTCCGTGGTCTAGTGGTCAGAGCCATGCGCTAACGATCCGGAGGTCGTGGGTTCGATCCCCAGGGGGGGAACACAAAGTTGATATTTGACAATTTATCACTTTGTGAGATTTTCCCCAGTTAGGTAAGGACATTGCAGGCTGATCGCCTGAGTTTCTGGAAAGAGAATAGATTTTGGCGGGGAACGTTAAGCCGTCAGACCCGGTCGCTGTCTTTGAGAGTGGTCGTTACAAAACCCATGTCAAAGGCCTGTTAGCTGTCCTATTAGGACTTTTTAAAAACTCCGACACCATGGTTCATCTGGTCGATCGACTCGAAACACACACGACAAGAGAGAATAGTGTATTTCTAAATCCATTTTGTGACACCTTTTATACATACATACATATAATCACACCTTTATCACTAATGAAGTAGGCAGAGCGTAAATGACCTAAACAAAGGTCGTTCCGCCACGTTTTACAAAGTTTTGAGGGTTAGGTATTTAATATAGATTTGTAGATATATTACTGTAGTGGCAGGTTGTCAGCCCGTCGCCTAAATTGCAATATACAGAAACCCTCCGATCCCTTAGCAGGTTTTTACAGCATGCCCGGGAGGAAATGCAGCTGTCACATTCTTCGTTTTTCTCTCGCTCTAAGTCCAGCATGGAAGAACGCCTTTGATACGGATCCCTAAAAATAAGGAAAACCCCTGATGACTCCTTTCAATGCTTCTCGTGCGTTTCTTCAAGAGATGATTGGATGAGATGCTGAATGCTTAATCCCGCGGGGAAATACCCTAATTTACTCTGAATTAATGTAACATTTACTATCACGCTTGTATCCCTAATGAGGTACGCAGATCGTCAACGACCAAATACTCAATACTCAAATATTTATTGCATTCCATGAAGTGTACAGATGTTACAATAATGCTGTACATACATAAAATCACGCCTTTATCCCTTACGGGGTAGGCAGAGCGTTAAACGCCTCGTAAAAGGCGCTTTCGCCGCGTCTGACAAAAACTTAGGGTAATTTTAGATTGTAATGTGTATTGCCATAGTGACAGGTTGTCAGCCCATCGCCTAAATTACAATACACTGTAACCCTCGAGTCCCTTTTGCTGTCTTCTACAGCATGCCCGGAAGGAAGGGCAGCTGGAACATTCTATGTTTTTCTATCTCTCCCAGTCCAGCATGGAAGTAATGCTGTAATATAGAAATAATATATATTAGAACTACAACATGGACCCTGTTGGGCACAGCTAATTAGGAGAGAGAGAGAGAGGAGAACACTATACATAAAATATAAAAACATAAAAAATATGTAATATTTGTATTGTTTTATTATATTATATTTCATTTAGTTATTTATTTTAATATTTTTATTTTTGTTAAATACATTTAAAATAATTATTTTACGTTATTTTAATTATCTAGAATAAATTCGTTGATTGAATAATAGGATTTATCTAGTAGTAAGTTTTACAGTTTGCGGATAAAGATATTTTTTTCTTTATAATAGGAGGTAATTTATTATATATTTTTATAGCCATTACATAAGTACTATCTGAGGTTAAGGCGAGATTTTGGCAACTTTAATCTATTATTTCTAATAGTGTATTTTGTAGGTATGTCATTGCGTTTAATAAAAAAATATTCATATTTTCTTACGAATTTCTAAAATGTTAATGCATGGTAAAGTAAGAATTTTGTATTCTTTAAAGTATGGTTTGCAGGAGTCTGTATTCTTGATATTAGCTAAGATCCTGATAAGTTTTTTTTTTACGAATTAGCAGGTCCGGTACGTCTGTACTATTTCCCCATATAATAACGCCATAGCTCAGCCATGCATTTGCATATGCGCAGTAGGTTGATAGTGCTGTTTGTAGGTCAGTTGATTTTTTAATTTCCTTCAGCGCGTATGTAAATTTAGCTAATTTAGATTTTGTTTTTTTTTATATTTGGCTTCCATGAAAGGTGTTTGTCCATAACTAGACCTAACAGGGTGAATTCTTTAACACATTCTATTGGGTTTCCGTTGTATACGAGGCCAATATTTAATGGTTGATTTTGCCAAGAATAAAATGTCATAATTTTTGTTTGAGCATAATCAATGTCGAGGTTGTGATCTTTGAGCCAATTCATTGTTACGTCAAGTATTTGATTATTTTTATAATTTAAAATATTATTATTTTTGCATGTCATTAAAATGGATATGTCGTCAGCAAACAGAACGCAAGATTCCTATATTTGCTTAGGAACATCGTTAATATACACTAAAAATAAGAGACGTCTGATCACACTACCTTGTGGTATTGAGGCACTTTTTTGTTTTGAGTCGCTTTGGATGTTCATTATTTTGCCTGTTTTTTGGTTAAAATATTCAATTTCCACAAACTGTACTCGGTTCTACAGGTAGGACTGAAACCATTTGTGTGTTATACCACGTATTCCGATCCCGTATAATTTATCCAATAGAATGTTGTATTGTACTCGGTCATATGCCTTCGTCATATCTAGGAAAAGCCCTACAGCGTATTTGTTTATCATTCAATGAATTTGATATTTCTTTTACATATTTATATGCTGCTAAGGATGTCGATCTGTTTTTCCGGAAACCGTTTTGGCTATCGTCGAATATTTTATATATTTCGCAAAAATTATAGACGCGATCACACATTGTTTAGGCTCACGGTTTACAACGCCTTATTTTAATATTATAATAATAAGTTCAATCTGAACAAGTTTGCTTTTGCTACTGTATCAGGCGCCTTTCGTTTGAATCGATATTAATGTAACTGACGGTGTTTGTGAATTCTTTACCTTTTTCTTCTACGCGCGGACAAGGCGCAGCTCAATTTATAAAATTGCCTAAATTATTGGATTAAACCTGTTAAAACCATCAAAATCTTTCATTGGAAGAATTAACCTTTATGCCTGAATAGACATAAAGAGTTTTGGCGACCGTGACAGGACACGAGTCAAGATTTGGAAATCTCTTTGTTCTCCGTGATACGCCACGCGTCATCGGCAGTACCAAAGGTCGAAACCCGTGAGAAATCTGGAGCCAGGAGTATCCAATTGATCAAAAAAGGATTGTTGGAGTTTGTACGTCGTGCAGCTAAAGTATTGACGCAAACATTGAAGAGGATTTGCCGAAATTCCGGACTGAGCGTTGCGAGTGTACCGACCTAACCAAAAAAGGTCACCTGCGCCGTTGGATTTTACCAAGTTAAGTGCCATCCTTTCTCATTTCCTACATTCACAATCCTAACCAGCATCTAAACCTATCCCTATACCTAAATATCACCAAAAAAATATTTATTTTCATCAAAATTTCATTCAAAAGATAGCCTACTACTTGTGCATTTGTTTTCCATATTTACATGCATTTTACCAATTACCTAAAGGGTAATTTACATAAAATACAATCAAAGTAAACCATACTTACTCTTAATTTACCAAATTACTGGTTTTTGTTCCAATTAAAGTCATTTTTAAATATATAACTTTAGTTGACATTTTCATACTTACATTTTCTATAAAAGGTCCTATTTACTATCATACTCGTACCTCCTAGAAGAAAAGGTCATTTTATTTTCAAAACATTCCCTAAACTACGTAACATCTTATACTTACCGAATATTCACACCTTTTCGCTACTCGCCGTGCATTCCAGAGTGCAGGTGCCTACCGACTACACCGCCGGGGCAACGCGCTGTTATCTCTTATCAGTAGCGGTTCAGAACCGGCTTCCTGTACGGCAGAGGACGTCAAGTGAGGGGCGTGAGCAATTACATATTTTTTATTGAATGCTGACAGTTTTTTATTGATTTGCGCTGATTGTTTAACGTGATTCAGTTGCTTATTTGAGTAAATTTGACAAACTTATATTCTTAAATACGCGTAAATACTTTTATAGTGATTTAATCGTTCGACAAACGTAATCTGTTTACAATGCCAGACGAAAACGTAACTTTTAAAGAATTGAACAGCCAGCGTAGTTCAATAAAGGGTCAAATTACCAAGTTTACTAATTATATAACAAAAATGCAGCAAAAAGAAAAAATAGAGATTTTAGAGTTGTCTGAAATATCAATTAAGCTTGGTAAATTTGAAAAACTGTACGAAAAATTCGATGAGTTGCAGACTAAGATTGAGGTTCATAATTCTGATAATTTGGAACCAGAACTTGCATATAGGGAGCTTTTAGAATCTGACATTATAAAGGCCATAGCTATAGCTAAGGGCATATTAGAAAAACATCAATCAAACAATGATAATCATCGTCACCAGAATTGCAATAACAATAACCAAGCTTCTCAAAGTTCTGCTTTCAAGATGCCCACTTTTGATTTGCCAAAATTCGATGGTTCCTTTTTCCGTTGGCTGGAATTCCGAGACACCTTTTTAAGCTTAGTTGACCAAAATGATAAGCTGACTGAAATACACAAATTCCATCTTTTAGTTTCCTTACTTGAAGGGGAAGCTGCTCGAATAATATCAAACCTTGAAGTTTCTTCAGATAATTATAAGGAGGCTTGGAAGTTATTACTTGCCAGATACGACAATAAACGTTCACTTATTAATCATCATTTAAATTCACTTTTTAACATTCAAACTTTCTCCCACGAATCCGAAAAATCATTAAGGTTTTTAATTGACCACGTGACAAAAAACTTAAGAGCCTTAGCTACTTTAGGCGAACCCACTACGCACTGGGATACGTTGATAATTTTTCATATGGCTTCAAAATTAGATAGTCAGACTTTAGCTAAGTGGGAGGAGCATAGAAACAATTGCGAAGGCATGCCAACACTTGAAAATTTTAGAAAATTTATTGTTGATCGTGCTGATGTGTTGGAAGCTTTAAATAGAAGCAAAAAATATCAAAATAATAAAAATACAAATCAACAAAGCGTGCAAAATACACAAAAATATAATTATAATTTACAACCTCAAAACAATTCTCGTCCACAAAATGTAAACAATTCAAAATTCGATAAACAACGTTTCGTAAAAACATTTGCATCAACAAGTCAAGATCAAAATCAAAATGCGTCATTCTTGTGCATCATCTGCAATAAAAATCATAAAATTTATAACTGCCCAACTTTTCAATCTAAAAACATACAGGATAGACTGGCTGAAGTGGCTAAGTACAAACTCTGCTCCAATTGCTTGAGGCAGGGCCATCCAACAAGTGAATGTCGGTTTGGACCTTGTCGCGTATGCAAAAATAAGCATAATACTTTGCTGCATCAGTCGTCACCTTCCTCGACAGACGCCGAGTCTACTAGTTACGTCCACGCTGCAAGTGTGAACTTGCCAGAACGCCCATTAAAAAAGGGGATTCTTTCGACTGCTATCATAGAAGTTTGTAATCCTGTAACTGGACATGCCGAAAGAGTTCGTGCGCTCCTTGATAATGGCAGTGACGTTTCATTCATAACTACTTCACTTAAAGAAAAGTTATCATTAGAATCTAACCCTATAACTAGTGTACAAGTTATAGGATTTGGTAACGAAACTTCTGACAAAAATACAGTAACGGCAGATTGCACAGCACAGTTAAAATCAACAAAAAATAAATTCTCAGTAATTCAAAATTTACTGATACTAGATGATCTTACTGGTAAAGTACCAAACATGTCTATTGATCTAACCCAACTCAATTTGCCGAAACACATTGAGTTGGCTGATCCAAACTTTTTTGAACCAAATCAAGTCGATATTTTGATTGGTGCTGAAATTTTTTGGGATGTTGTAGGCACTGAAAAAATCTCCCTAGGCTTCAAAAGGCTTAAATTAATTAACACAGAATTTGGCTGGATCGTCGGTGGTCCACAAATTAATGCGATTACTACAAATACTTCAAACTTTGCTCTTTGTAACAAGGCTATAACAACAAATACTGACATTGTCAATCCCGAAGAGCGTGTCGATAATATGCTCACAAAATTTTGGGATCTTGAACAAGTCCCTTCACGCCCAATTCTCAGCGAAAGAGAAAAGGCATGTGAAAGGCATTTCAATAAAACTACAATGCGTCTAGAAGATGGTAGGTTTGTTGTCAAACTGCCATTAACAAAATCACCCGAGTCCTTAGGTGACTCATATCACACTGCAAAACAGCGCTTTCTGAACTTAGAAAAAAGACTCAAAAGAAATCCAGATCTAAAGAATCACTATGTCAAATTTATAAGGGAATATGAGGAATTAGGCCATATGACTGAATCTGCTGAATGGAAACCCAAAATTTCATATTTCTTTTGCCATCATGCCGTATTTAAAGACTCTGAATCTACACAGGTTCGTGTGGTTTTTGATGGTGCAGTTCTTTCTTCATCTGGCTTATCTGTCAATGACATTCTTGCTGTGGGTCCTACTGTGCAAGACTCTCTTTTCTCTATCCTAATAAGATCAAGGCAGTATAAATACATCATGGTTGCCGACATCGAAAAGATGTACAGGCAGGTCCTAGTTGATGAAGGTGACAGAAACTTGCAGCTTATCTTGTGGAGAGAGGATGAGTCTTTACCCATAAAAACGATGCGACTAAATACTCTCACTTATGGCACATCAAGCGCGAGCTATATGAGCACAAAATGTCTTTGGCAGGTTGGCGAAGAATGCGATGATCCTAAAATCAAAAAAATTATACAGCATGATTTTTATGTTGATGACATAGTTACTGGTGCTAATACTGAACACGAATTGCGTGACATCCAACAGGGTGTATCAACGGCTCTAAAGTCAGCTTGTTTTAATTTACGGAAATACAAATCGAACTTACCTAATCTTCTCGAAGATTTAGACAAAAATTGCGAAGGTGTCTTAACCCTTAGTGAAGCATCAAGCACACTAGGTATGGGCTGGGATCCAAAATCTGATATGCTAAATTTTCCAACTAAAATTCCAACAAAAACTAATGTTATTACTAAAAGGCATATTCTATCAAATTCTTTTAAAATTTTTGATCCGTTGGGATTGCTAAGTCCCTACGTCATTCAAGCAAAAATGATGCTACAGAAGCTGTGGTCTATGAAGGTTGATTGGGATCAGCCTGTTCCACAAGAAATTCTAAATTCTTGGTTAGATTTTTCTTCTAATTTATCATACTTACCAAACCTGCAGATAAAGCGAATGGTTTTATGCGATTCACCGGAAAATATTGAACTCCACTCATTTAGCGATGCGTCGCAGCTTGCCTACGGTGCATGTATTTATACTAGATCAGTTGATAAGAATGGTGACGTCACTGTGAACCTTCTATGCGCTAAGTCTAAGGTGGCTCGCGTAAACCCATTGACCATCCCCCGTTTGGAGCTGTGTGCTGCATTGCTGGCGGCAAAATTGTGTACTGCTGTTGTTGATTCCCTCCGCTACACACCTACAAGAATTGTACACTGGTGCGATTCAAGTGTCGTCTTGGCCTGGTTGAAAGGCGATCCAACCAAGCTTAAGATGTTCGTAGCAAATAGGGTTGTCGAGATCAATGAGCTTACTGACTCATCCAGTTGGCGTTATATTCCAACTGCTACAAATCCAGCTGACCTCATTTCCCGTGGAGTTAGCGCGAGTCAATTGCTGGATCTTGATCTATGGTGGTTCGGCCCAGACTTCTTGTCGAAACAAGAAGATAGCTGGCCAGTACTGAAGAAACCTGAAATAAAAAACATACCTGAAATTAAAAACATACCTAAATCTACGTCTAAAATACAAAATAACTACTTACCTGAAGAGAATACCGCAACTGCATCTGAAAAGAAAAATCCGGGCAATTAAAACATATTAAATAAAAATCAAATAAATAATAACCTGTTTTCGCACGCAATAAATACAACTACATCAAACGAATTTTTGAATATTGACAATTACTCAAAACTTAATAAAATCATAAATATACTTGCTTATGTAAAAAGATTTTTATTCAACTCACGCAACCCTAAAAATAAGCGTACAGGGCGATTAACTCTTAATGAAATTGATGAGTCATTTACTTACCTTTGTGTCATCACTCAGCGTCAGTGCTTTCCGGAAGAATACAAAGCTTTAAATAAAAACTTACCTTTGAAACCTAAATCAAAGATTTTATCACTTTCACCTTTCATTGATGATAAAAGGGTGATAAGAGTTGGCGGACGATTAAATGCATCAAATTATAGCTATGCAAAAAAGCATCCAATATTGCTCGATTCCTCGCACCATTTGTGTAAACTTTTATTTGAACGCGAACACATTCGCTCTTTACACGGTGGACCGTCCTTGCTTTTAGCTACAATACGGGAATCAGTTTGGCCTATCAATGGCAGACGTTTAGCGCGCCGCACGGTGCATAATTGTGTCGTATGCAGACGCATGCGAGGTCAGACGTTTACGCCAAAGATGGCTGATCTTCCGTCTGAGCGTATAAATGTAGATTTTGCCTTCAAAACAGTAGGTATAGATATGGCGGGTCCTTTCCAAATTCTAAACCGTAAGGGGCGCGGGGCTAAATTAACTAAGGGATATTTGTGTATTTTGATCTGCTTACGTTATAAATGCTTGCATCTGGAAGCCGTG
This sequence comes from Scrobipalpa costella, assembly GCA_949820665.1. Taxonomy (NCBI): domain Eukaryota; kingdom Metazoa; phylum Arthropoda; class Insecta; order Lepidoptera; family Gelechiidae; genus Scrobipalpa; species Scrobipalpa costella. The sequence continues at coordinate 1,281,945 of OX463315.1, forward strand.
AGTGATTTGACGAAAGAGGCATTTATCATGACGTTACGTAGATTTATTGCACGTCGCGGAAAGCCAACGGAAATCTTCTGTGACAATGGACGCAACTTTGTCGCAGCTGCAAAAGATATTGGCGCGTTCCTAAAACAGAATAATGATTCGATTTCTGAGTTTGCCACTCATGAGAATATTAAATTTACTTTTTCGCCCGCTTACGCACCTCACTTCGGCGGAATCTGGGAAGCCGGAGTTAAATCTGCCAAATTTCATATAAAAAGAGTTATGGGAAATTCCCATCTTACCTTCGAGGAAATATCAACACTTTTCGCACAAGTGGAGGCTGTCTTAAACAGTCGCCCTCTGTGTCCTTTATCTTCCTCTCCTGATGACTACCTTCCATTGTCCCCAGGGCACTTCATCATAGGCAGGCCATTGACTGCCTTGCCTGCACCTAACTTAGAAGACCACAAAGAAACTAGCTTGCAAAGATACGCTCGTCTAGAACAAATCCATCAACATTTTTGGAAGCGATGGCAACGCGAGTATATACATGAATTACAGCAACGTATGAAATGGAAAACGAACATGAACAAGCTAAAGATAGATGACCTCGTCTTAATTCAGGAAGACTATGTTCCACCTTTATGCTGGCGTCTAGGACGTGTGGAGCGTCTTTTCCCTGGACTTGACGGAATTTCAAGAGTCGCTGACATAAGGACAACGAGAGGATGCATTCGTCGACCTCTAGTACGCCTGTGTCCCCTTCCTACGGCTGAAGAACTTCGGTGTTGAAAAACAAGTTTTCAACGGGGGGGAGGATGTTTAGGCTCACGGTTTACAACGCCTTATTTTAATATTATAATAATAAGTTCAATCTGAACAAGTTTGCTCTTGCTACTGTATCAGGCGCCTTTCGTTTGAATCGATATTAATGTAACTGACGGTGTTTGTGAATTCTTTACCTTTTTCTTCTACGCGCGGACAAGGCGCAGCTCAATTTATAAAATTGCCTAAATTATTGGATTAAACCTGTTAAAACCATCAAAATCTTTCATTGGAAGAATTAACCTTTATGCCTGAATAGACACACATTAATCTTTCAAATATTTTTGAAGCCGTTGGTAACAATGCGATGGGACGGTAGTTACTAGGGTCTGTTTTCACGTTCTTTTTATATATTTGTTTAATGATACTCGTTCTTAAAATATATATTCCAATTAATATATTTCAAACAAAGGTTTTTCCGCCAAGTCTTACAAAGTTTTGAGGGTTATTTATGATAGATTTGTATGTATATTGCTGTAGTGATAGGTTTTTTCCTTCCATGCTGGACTGGGAGAGATAGAAAAGCATAGAATGTTCCAGCTGCCCTTCCTCCCGGACATGCTGTAGAAGTCAGTAAAAGGGACTCGAGGGTTACAGTGTATTGTAATTTAGGCGATGGGCTGACAACCTGTCACTATAGCAACACACATTACAATCTAAAATTGCCCTCATTTTTTGTCAGACGTGGCTAAAGCGCCTTTTACGAGGCGTTTGACGCTCTGCCTACCCCGTAAGGGATAAAGGCTTAATTACAATACACTTAAAACCCCGAATCCCTTAGCTGGTTTATACAGCATGCCTAGTAGGAGATGTAACTGACACATTCTATGTTTTTTCTATCGCTCCCAGCCCAGCTTGGAAGAGATACAATCTTGGTAATCACGAGTACCTGTGTATGATGTGTACTTTCATGCTGGACAAAATAAAAACGTAGAATGTGCCAGTTGCATTTCCTCCCAAACAGGCTCTAAAAAACCAGCTAAGGGATCCGCGAGTTTCTGGGATTCTGACCTGTCACTACAGCAATATACATACCTACAAATATATCTTAAATAACCTTCAAAACATTGCTAGACATGGCGAAAGGACTTTTGTGTAGGAAGTTTACGCTCTGTCACCCCATTAGGGTTATCCCTAATGCTAATGCCTACATAGGCGTCATTATACCTGTGTATGAATTCAAATAGATAGTTAAAACTAAGAGCCTTTTCACACTACGTATTTCGTACGCGCTGAAAATGCGCAGAGGACGCAACTCCTACGCTCAGCGAAGGTAAAGCTTGCGGAAAATTTTACGCTTATTACACTATACTTGCGTTAGTATTTCGTCTTTTGTATGACATTTTGCAAGGGAAATGCTCCGAAAACGCGCATCGTCTGCGCGTTTTTAGCGCGTTTGTGGCTTTTAATCTGTCAAAACGCGCAGATGACGCGCGTACGGAAAACGCGCACGAAAAACGTGATGTGTAAGTAAAGGCTCTATCTGTATCTTGCAGTACTGAACTGCTTCCATGGTCTAGTGGTCAGAGCCATGGGCTTACAATCTGGAGGTCCTGGGTTCGATTCCCAGTGGCGGAACACAAAGTTGATATTTGTCAACATTTATCACTTTGTGCGGGTTTCCCCAGTTTGATTAGGACATTGCGGGCTGAATCATCTGATTGTCCGAAAAAGAAAAAGGATTCCGTGCTTCGGAGGGCACGTTTAGCCGTCGGTCCCGGTCGCTGTCTTTGATAGTGGTCGTTACTCAAACCATGTCAGAGGCGTAATAGATGTGCTACTAGGCGGTTTGAAAACTCTGACACCAGGGTTCATGGGGTCGTTCGAGTCGAGAATCCACTCGCTAAGAAGAAGAAGTACTAGATATTGGGCTCAATTCTAGGTGCCACCGGCTAAAACTAAAATTAAAATCTGTCTGTCACTTTCAAAATTATAAAATTGATAAAGGACAGGCGATATATACTCTATGGTTGTACACTTTGTCCGCTAGATTATGACGCGCCTTTGCAAGTTTCCCCAGTATTTCCGTCAACTTTGTCCGCCATGTCATATGACGGCGGATAAAAATGACAGAAAATGCATAAAACCACAGAGTATAAATCAAAACTGGAGAGCATTGATCGCCCGTCCTTTTCCAATGTTCTTAGTCTGCATACATACATACATACGTGGGACACTCAGAAAGATTTGCGACACTAAAAAAAATTGTTCTACAGGTACATATATTTTTATTAAATCTTTTCAAAGTACTCTCCACGAGCCTCTATACAAAGATTCATGCGTCTGAACCAGTTTTCAAAACACTTTTTCCAGTCCGCCGTAGACACCTCGTTTATAGCCTGCTCGAACGCAGCCAGCGCATCTTCCGGTGACGAACATTGTATCCCCTTGAGCTGATTTTTTATTTTTGGAAATAAAAAGAAGTCACACGGTGCTAGATCAGGGCTGTAAGGAGGGTGACCCAGGAGTTTGACTGGTGTGCTGTCCAGGAAGTCCCTCGTTTTGAGCGCGGTGTGTGCAGGCGCATTGTCTTGGTGGAGCAGTAGTCCGCGGAGCCCTGTATGGAAGCTGGCGATCAAAATCTTCCCCCCGCTTCGAGATCGCTTCACTTTGGTAGGCGTTGGTTCATTTTGATACACCCAAACTGTCGACTGGCGCTTGGTTTCTGGGTCGTATTGATAAATCCAGGACTCATCACCTGTTACGATGTCGTAAACACGCCGAGACGAGCCTGCTTCAAATTTGATCAGCATATCACGGCACCATTCCACCCGGGCCTGCTTCTGAGCGTCGGTGAGGTAGTGCGGCACCCAGCGCGATACTATCCTCCCCACGCGAAGATGCCCATGTAGAATCTCGTGAACGCTTCCCGATCCAATCTTTAATATGTGCTGAATCTCCTGATATGTAATTCGCCTATTATCTTGGATTAAATTTTTCACTGCTGGCACGTTTTCTTCCGTAATAGCCGTCAAAGGGCGACCGCTTCTTTCTTGATCCCCCAAGGTTGGTCGACCGCGCGTAAATTCGTTATACCAACGATACACGGTTGCCTTGGAGGGGCTTTCATCCATAAATGCCATTTGAAGTCTATCGAACGATTCATCCGGTTTCAGGCGACACTTGAAATCGTAAAAAATCATAGCTCTAAAATGTTCCCGGCGCAGATCCATTTTTCAGTAAGACACGATACTTTGAATTGGCTCGCAAAAAATGTGGAGGGAAATTTTGAAAATGGAACACACATATTTTTACTTACAAGTAATCATATTTTCAAAAAAGATTCTAACCGGCCAGTCTGCCATATATAAAAACTATTTATCGCAATACTTTCTGAGTGGCCTGGTATAATCACGCCTTTGTCCCGAATGTGGTAGGCAGAGCGTAAACAACCTAAGAAAAGGTCGTTCTGCCACGTCTGTCAAATTTTGAGGGCTATTTTAAACTGAAATGTGTATCTCTATAGTGACAGGTTGTCAGCCCATCGCCTAAATTGCAATACACTGAAGCTCTTGAATCCCTTAGCTGATTTTTACAGCATGCCCGGGAGGCGATGCAGCTCGCCAAATCTTTTTTTTTTTTATCACTCCCAGTCCAGCATATAAGCATATTTTTAGTCTGAAAGTGACAAATAGTTTTAAATTTTAGTTTTAGCCGGAAAATCTAGAATTGCGCCCACTATCTCCTAGTCATTAAATGGTACTAATATTTGTGGAATCTATTACTGAAGGCTATTGTGGTTTTGATGGCGGCCATTCGCTGCTTTGATAGTTTCTGCAATGGGAGACACCTACAAGCCTTTGCTTGGGGTTTAGTGTGGTGAAACAGTCGATATCGATAGTCGACTTGGAACATTGGATTCTTCTTTTGTCGTGTGGGTATCCTGTCAATCGAGCTGATGAACCCTGGTGTCAGAGATTTTTAAAGTAATAAGCACAGCTTATAGGTGTCTGACATGGTTTGTGTAAAGACCACTATCGTGGTATCAAAGAGACAGCGACCGGGACCGTCGGGCATTTTTCTTCCAGACAATCAGTTGATTCGGCCTGCATTGTCCTAACCAAACTTGGGAAAATCTTACAAAGTGATAAATTGACAAATATCAACTTTGTGTTCCCCCCGCTGAAATAGGAATCGAACCCAGGACTTTTGGATTGTGAGCCCGTGTCGTTGACCACGAGATCATGGATGCAGATAGTGGTCGTTACACAAACAATCTCAGAGGCCTATGCTAATAGGCGGTATAAAAACTGACACCAGGGTTCATTGTATCGATCGACTCGATAGAAGAAAATTCCGGTAAGTTAAGGTAAGTATCGATATAATTGGCTGCCTATCGATAGCGGGCAGAACTATTGGTAGCACTATTTTAGTTTATAGATGGTTTAAACCATGTTTATTGTGATTATTTCTCGATAGTAAAAAGAAGACAGTATCTGTGTCAGATGCCCAGTAGTATTATACCGGGTGTAAGGGACAGCGTCCCGCAATCAGGGGTTCTTCAGTCAACGACACTGAACAACTTTCATCAGGAAATTCTTTCAGGTTTTTTTTATTTTCCATTCCATATGTCCACGTCGATCAGAGAATTTATACCTATGAGCACAGAATATATGCATACATACATACATATAGTCAAGCCTTTGTCCCTAATGGGGTAGATCTGTTTCCAGAACGATATAACCTGGGCATCTTTAAGGCAAGAGTGAATAGGCATTATCTTGACAAACATGCTCCATCATCGTCTTCATCATCACTTTCCATCAGGTGAAATGGCGGACAAATGGGTTGCCTATTAATAAAAAAATGCGGGTCGCTGTCCCTTACACTCCGTATCTAGTTCAACTTGAGTTGACGTAAGTAGACGTCCCATTTCAAATACATACACTTAAGCACGCCTGTATTTCTTATAAGGTTAGCACAGCGTCAACCAATCAGTGTGAAAGTAAAATTATTTTAAAATAAAACACTTTAATCATTTTTGGATATTTTATTTATTGCACTGATTCACAATTATTTATCCTAAAATCACAGACGTGTTTTATCAATTATCAATTACAATATCAATAAAATGGTAATAAATTTGATTAACTAATACTATGTATCATAAGATAAAGTAGGTAGGTAGGTGAGCTCGATTCCAGATAACACTGGATAAAAGTAAAATTAAAATCTGTTCACTTCACTTTCAGAATAATAAAATTGAAAAAGGACGGGCGATTTATACTTTATAGTTTTACACTTTGTCCGCTAGATTTTGACGCGCTGTTGCACGTTTCCCCAGTATTTCTGTCAATTTTATCCGCCATATCACATGGCGGCGGATGAAAATGACAGATAACGCACAAAACCACCGACTGTAAATCAAAAACTGGAGAGAATAGATCTCCTGTCCTTTTCCAATGTTTTAGTTTGGGAGTGACACATAGATTTTAATATGATGTTTAGCTAGTTGAATCTAGAATTAAGCCCACTGTTAATTTATAATGTCAAAGATAAAATTTATGGTGGTATGTTATTTTGTGTAAAGTTAGATCATACTTATCTTTCTCATAGTCTAGTCATTTGTAATATAACTAGAACTCGGAATATGTGTACAATGGATCTATTTTAATTCAATTATTATTATTTGACTTAGTGCAAAATCACACAAAAACAACCCCCAATGTGCTTCAATGTAACACAAATCAAAATATTGTAAACAAATACCTACGTATTAATTTTTAAAACTACACGATAAACAAGTTATTCATAATGAAAATTGATCGGCTTATATGTTCGTATTGAAAAGAGGGTTAGCCCTCGACGTTTCGATCTTATACCAGGAGAGAAGAAAGTCACACTCGTATAGGATCGAAACGTAAGCCGATCAGTTTTCATTACATAATAAATAAAAAAGTTGATAAATTACTATAGCTGTTTCATCTCAAGACTGCTGTTTTGCCATACTTGTGTGTGTAAATGTACCTACACGCAACGCCTTAGTGTGCGTGAGATCTCCATAGTAAACCACTAGTCACGCACACAAGCGCGCGTGTCCGTACGCAGAACCACAAGTATGACCGAGCGGCAGTCGTGAGATGAAAATACTATACGTGGTGTAAGGGACAGCGTCCCAAAAGCTGATAGGGGTTGCTCAATCAACGACTTTGAACAACTTCCACCAGAAAATTCTTTCAGGAAGTGAAAAAAAAGGCTTTTCCATACAAATTGTCTAATATGTGTGGACATTTTGTATGGAAAAGCCAATTTTAATTTTCACTTCTTGAAAGAATTTCTTGGTGGAAGTTTTTCAGTATCATTGACAGAGCAACCCCTATCAGTTTGCGGGATGCTGTCCCTTACACCCGGTAATTACATACCCTACAGCTTACTTACTAAGAACACACATTAAATAAATCAATTTATTCAGGAAATTAGAAAATTACTATTATATGGCAACACTTGCGTTCCCGGTAATTCCCACAGCGTGTTTATTGATTTACCATAAAGTTTAATTTCCCACGGGAAACGTATCTCACAATCTACAGCAAGCATGGTGGAAGATGCGCTAGCTAGGTATACGTATTCTTTATTATCTGTGTATTATATTGTATCGTATTTTAGTAAGGAATACAAATAGTTACTTAAGGCCCGTAATTATAAACAACAGACATTCCTTCCGTCGATTTCTTTCACTTTCCGTATAATATTAGCATGTATATATATACTGTCGATTTCTTCCATGCTGGACTGAGAGAGATAGAAAAACATACACACAAAGAATGTTCCAGCTGCCCTTCCTCCCGGGCATGCTGTAGAAGTCAGCAAAAGGGCCTCGAGGGTTACAGTGTATTGTAATTTAGGCGATGGGCTGACAACCTGTCACTATAGCAATACAAAATACAATCTAAAATTGCCCTCAATTTTTGTCAGACGTGTGCTTTAACGAGGTATTTATATATTTTCATGTATATATTATTATTATGATTTTATGTATTTATATAATTGTTTATTTACTAGCTGTGCGCGCGACTCCGTACGCGTGGTGGTTATGATTTTAAACAGCGATGTACATATTTTTTGTTTCAAATTTTACATAATTTCATCTAGTGGTCAGTGGCGGACCTATCAAATTTATAAATGCTTTAACGTTTCGTAAACCATAAGTGCTAAAGTTTTTGATTAGGTTTTCATGGTTTTTACTGTAAATAGAAAAAAAGATCTCAATACCGTGTATTTATAGATATCGCTGTACGATTTGGTGATATTTTTAGATCGGGGTGGTGAGATTTTTCTTGGGAACACAAATACTCCTGATGAACTTTTGAGTTTTTACCGCGTTGGAAAGCCGTCGACATCGCCGATCCCAGGGGGTTCCAGGTCACTCAGCCGCGTTTTTATTATCGGCGGGTTGGCGATCCCCTCGCTCGATTTTATTTGCATAATTGAGCCAATTCGTAGTAGCAAAAAAGTCTATACGCGAATTTTTCTATCATGAGGGAACGGAGAGGGACAACAATTTAAGCAGGAATAGATCACTCCGTTCTTTACGTTTATGGCGCCAAAGGCGGTCGGGGTCGGGTTGTCCATCGTCTCGATGAACGTTTTAATTTATTTAATCTTATTAAATTGTGTCATTACGAATCGCGTTAGCTAAGCTTAACACGTGTATAACACAATACTTGTGTGCGTAATGAGACTTACTGTATTCTAATGAGATTTTAAAAAACAAGATTCAATTTTCTGTATAGTCCTTAAGTCAGTTGGCGTGGTTTTTTACGTATATCTGTAAAGTTTTAACATTCAGCCGAATAAAATATGACATCAAATCGAGTAAGGAACCATCAAAATTTATTTTCCTACCTACCCCCCAACTCAGGTGGTGTGATTATTACCTAGATAACAATCAGTCGAATAAACAAAGTTTATTAGTATCTTAATTTGCAATCCCGGGTAACACTGAGTTGAATAAAAAAAAGTCCCATTGAAATCGGTTCAGTAGTTTTGGCGTGATGTGGTAACATACGTACAGACAGACAGACAGACAGACAGAAAATATCTAAAAAAAAAACGATTTCCACTTGCTAAGAAGAAATATCTTCCTTTATAAAAATATATGTTTATTTACAAATTGAAAATTACTCAGTTTTTACCATACTTTTACGAAAATTAAAAAAATAAAGTGAAAACACCCCATCATGGATATTGTTTTGTTGTTCTGAATTTTGCCCGTTCATTGTATCTGAATATGGATGGGGAAGAAACGGATGCTGTTATAAAAATATGTACCAGCAAATTGATGCATTGTGTCATATTTGTAAAAAGGAAAGGGGATTCTGATATTCGCCTCTTAAATTATTATAAAAACGGCTGTAAAATATTTTAATTTACAAATAATAAATTCTTCCATGCTGGCCTGGGAGCGAGAGAAAAACAAACAAATATATCTTAAATAACCCTCAAAACTTTGTCAGACGTGGCGGAACGACCTTTGTTTGGGTCGTTTACGCTCTGCCTACCCCATTAGGGATAAAGGCGTGATTATATGTAAGTAATAAAAAATATTGTGAATGAATTCTTCCATGCTGGAGTAGGAGCGAGAGAAAAACATAGAATGTGCCAGCTGCATTTCCTCCCTGGTATGCTGTAAATACCAGCTAAGGGATCCGAGGGTTTCAGTATATTGTAATATAGGCGATGGGCTGACAACCTGTTACCACAGCAATATACCTCTTTCTTTCTTTGTTTCTTTCTGTCGAGTGGGTATCGAGTCTATCGACGCGATGAACCCTGGTGTCAGAGTTTTTAAACCGCCTAGTAGTACAACTATCAGGCCTTTGACATGGTTTGAGTAACGACCACTATCAAAGACAGCGACCGGGACCGACGGCTTAACGTGCCCTCCGAAGCACGAAATCTTTTTCTTTTTCGGACAATCAGGCGATTCAGCCTGCAATGTCCTAACCAAACTGGGGAAAAATTCACAAAGTGATAAATTCTCAAATATCAACTTTGTGTTTCCCCCCTGGGAATCGAACCCAGGACCTCCGGATCATGAGTCCATGGCACTAGCCACTCGACCACGGAGGCAGTTTACCTACAAATCTGTCTTAAAATAACCCTCGAAACTTTGTCAGACGTGGCGGAATGATTTTGATTTAGGTATGTACGCTCTGCCTAAACCATTAGGGTTAAAGGCATTATAATAAGTATGTGTGTATCTTATGGAAGGTTTTTGAATAGTTTAAAGTTGCAGATTACTGGAACGCACGTGGAACGTCATATACCGGGTGTAAGGGACAACGTCCCACAAACTGGACATATGGGTTACTCAGTCAACGACACTTCTTTCAGGAAGTGTTTTTCGTTTCTTTTCCATACATACACATTTTGTATGGAAAAGTCAAAGAAGTTTACTTCCTGAAAAAAAAACCTGGTGAAAGTTATTCAGTGTCGTTGACTGAGCAACCACTATCAGTTTGTGGGACGCCGTCCTTTACACCTAGTATATCCTGCTTGGAAACATCGAAATCGTCCCGTGACCAGCCAGATATAGTTACGCTATTTGAATATCATGCAAATCCCCTAATAGTCCAACCTACCGGTTGTCGGTGATGGCGGCCAATTTCCTAGAGATAGGCCAACTGCGCGGGACAAGTTTTTAGTGCCCAAGTGTTTGTGCAACATACAAGTGTACTCACTATTCCTTTAATCTCTTTTTCTGATGGGACAGATTGACTGACACGACCAGAGAGAAATCAGGCGCAGGACCGACTATTTACGTGCCCATCCGACATCATGGATCATCTTATCTTTCGGACAATCAGGTGATTAACCATATTGTCTTCAACAAACTAGAAACAACAACACAAAGTCAATGTCTCCCGCCGGGAATCGAACCCGGGACCTCCGGGTCATGTGGCCATGGCTCTGACCACTATACTACGGAGGCAGTTCAAGTAGGCAAATCCCTTATATCCAGTGCGAAGCAACCCATCACAATATGATATGAATGTTCTACACACTATGAATACTAATGCGATGCTATTTCCCATTCAACTGCCTCCGTGGTCTAGTGGTCAGAGCCATGGGCTCACGATTCCGAGGTGCTGGGTTTGATTGCACAAAGTTGAAATTTACCAATTTATCACATTTTCCAAAGTTTGGTTAGGACAATGCAGGCTGTAACAGCTGATTGTCTGGAATAAAAAAGATTCCGTATTTCGGAGGGCTCGTTAAGCCATCAGTCCCGGTCGCTGTCTTTGATAGTGGTCAATAATATGAACTCTGTGTTGATATTTGTCAATTCAATTCAATTCAATTTGTCAATCCAACCCTGGGAATTGATCCCAATACCTCCGTATTGTAAGGCCATTGCAAAGACCACTAGACCATGGCGGCAGATAACAGTGCTTCTAAAACCATCTATGGTTTTTACAGAATGCCCGGGTGAAGATGCAGCTGGCTTACATATAATCACGCTATTATCCCTAATTGGGTAGTCAGAGCGCAAACGACCTAAACAAAGTTCGTTCCGCCACGTCTGACAGGTTTTGAGGGTTATTTAAGATAGATTCGTTGGTATATTGCTGTAGTGACAGGTTGTCAGCCTGTCGCCTAAATTGCAATATTCAGAAACCCTCGGATCCCTTAGCTGGTTTTTACAGCATGCGCGGGAAGAAATGCAGCTAGCACATACCCCAGCGTGGAAGTATGTTCTATTCTATGCACACAGTAACACTTGCTTCAATGCCAAAGCCACAAAAAATCCTTTACAATTTAATTCAGCCCCTCACATTGGGCACTAAATCTCAAATATGGCCAATCTCAGGCAACCCTCCATAGATCAACGCTGTGAGTTACCAAGGGATTGGAGCCATAATCTCTGCTAAGATAACTCACATTTGTATTCATCGTGTATGCTGTACAACTGCCTCCGTGGGTTATTGGTCTGTGCCGTAGGATCCAGATCCGGATGTCCTGGGTTTGATTCCCAGGGAGAACACAAAGTTGTTTTTAAGTTTGAAGGTATATTGCTGTACTGACAGGATGTCAGCCCATCGCCTTAATTGCAATATACTGAAACCCTCGGTTTTTACAGCATGCCCGAGAAGAAATGCAGTTGGCACATTTTATATTTTCTCTCGCTCGTACTGGAGTAGGAGCGAGAATTCTTCCATGCTGGAGCATGGAAGAATTCATTCACAATCATTTTTATTATTTGTAAATTAAAATATTTTACAGCCGCTTTTATAATAATTTTGGAGGCGTATTTCAGAATCCCCTTTCCTTTTTAGAAATACGACACAATGCATCAATTTGCTGGTCCATATTTTTATAACAGCATCCGTTTCTTCCCCATCCATATTCAGATACAATGAACGGGCAAAAATCAGAACAACAATACAATATTCATGATGGGGTGTTTTCACAATAGTATTTTTTTAATTTTCGTAAAAGTATGATAAATCTGCGAAATTTTCAATTTGTAAATAAAAAAATATTTTTTAAAGGAAGATTGCTATGCGAGCGAGATTTTACGAAGAATGGCACCAAAATGTAAGTGATAATAACATAAAATACCCATAAATTTATTGTAAACAAGTTTGGTTCGTTTGTCCATCTGTAGAAAACTTTGTTTTATTTTTATTATTCCAAAATTATACTTATCGTTTTTTGGGTAGCTACGGGCTCGATTCTAAATATCACAGGAGAAAACTAAAATTAAAATATATGTCACTTTCAAAATAATAAAATTTTAAAAGGACAGGCGATTTATACGCTAAAGTTTTTCACTTTGTCCGGCAGATTTTGACGCACTTTTGCATATTTCCCCAGTATTTCACAATATAAATAACGCATAAATATATAACGCATAAAACCACCGACTATAAATCAAAAACTGGAATTAATAGCCCTCCTGTCCTTTTCCAATGTTTTTAGTCTGAAAGTGACAAATATATTTTAATTTTAGTTTTAGCCGGCAATCTAGAATGGAGCTCAAATATCGAACATCTGAGAAATTACATAAATAGTACTCATCGTCTTTTTATATAGGTAACGTCTTACCTCTAAACCTTAATCTTACTTTTTTCTTAACTATTGGCGATCAATACTCTATCCTAAAAAGTATTGAGGTCAAACCAGAATATCACAATAATTGTACTATCTCTACATCAGCACTTCCTCCATCAAACCTCCAGATTATTATCAGTGTTGATATCCCTGGCCACAGACGTATAAATTTCGTTCTCTGACTTCAAGCCAGCTTTGCCCCTATAGTATGGAAAGGCGTTGCTAGTGGCCAAGTAGAAGATCCCAGGACGGTCCCATAGTGTCTCCAGACCCAAGTAGTTGGTAACAGTGTTGTTGTAGCAATTCGCTAATCTGGAAACAAATAGAAGTATTTTTCATTTCATTTCCAAAGTGAGAGTGCAAAAAAGCATCACACACATTCGAGGTAAATTAATTTATATGGCGACTAAAGCGAGAGGGCGGATCAAGGATATTAGGTACGATATTAGAGAATTCTTATTCATTTCCATTTGTTTGTTTTGTATTTATCGTGTATGTTTGTTTTTTCAATTTGATGTTTGTTTTATGTTTGTTCAAATGTTTACTTTTGTCTCCTTTTTTTAATACTACAAAATTTTATGTGTGTGTCTTTCTAAAACAAATAAATTTATCTATCTTATTAATCGATTTGGAAAGCGAGATCTCACGTTATTAGAGGTAAACTCATTTGTTTATGTAGCAAGCGTTGCGCGCGGGAGAATTCACTTTATTGCTCGTGAAATAAATAGTAACTAAAATGCGAGCATAGCAAGCAAGAGATTATACGTTATTATTAGGTAAAACTATATATTTGGCAAGCGAAACGAGCGTAAAAAAACCCGTAGAGATCAGGATAATTTAACTATGTCGCAAATGCAGTGAGCGTGAGATTTTCGAGGCATTTTCACTCATATCGCGATTAGCAAAACTAAGTTCTTTCTCTTTTCGGATTTCTTTTTTTAATGATTGATAAATATGACATAATAAGATTTTAAATATTATTGTAATTTTTTATTATAAGACAAAAGTGTGCAATACCCAACCAGGGTTTATATAAGAACTATCCTAGTATTTAAGATCTTGTAATACACTATATTGAAATATGATTTATGACTTCATGTCATGGCGATTACTTCACAGGCAAGAGCCCTGCTCTTAAATTTAAAGAGAGAGATCATTGAAGTAAGAAAATAAAATCACCTGGCGTCCTGAACAGAGTCACACCTCATCCCAATAAACTTCTTGGGATGCTCGACAGCCTGCCACCAGTACAGCACGGCCCTGAGGTGCGAGCAGACCACCAGGCACGGGATGTACTCTATGTCTCCCGGCTGGTACTCTCCCCCGTTCACGTAGAAGTCCACTTCTCCTAGAGGTTCAGCTATGCCGAAGCCGTCTATGTTCGTGTGGACTACGTCGGTCTGGAATACAAATCACTACATAGTATAAAACAAAGTCGCTTTCTCTGTCCCTATATCCCTATGTATGCTTAGATCTTTAAAACTAGGCAACTGATTTTGATGCGGTTTCTTTTAATAGATAGAGTGATTCAAGAGAAAGGTTTGTATGTATAATACATGCATAATATAGTAGAGAAACACTGATGATTTCCGTGCGAAGCCGGGGCGGGTCGCTAGTAAAAAATAAAAATAAATTAATATTTTTTTCCAACCACAACTATAGCTAGATTACAAACAGTTTGCACTTAAATAGATATAGGCATTGTTAGTTGTGGTGGACTGGTGCCCGAGCTAGGCGTAAAAGCCTGTATTACTGCACAAAGTTATTAGTACTGTACAAAGTTTCTTCTAAGAAGGTTTTACACTCTATGAAGGTCTTTAATTGTTAGTATTTAAAAATACGCCTTTAACTAAAAGTGTGTATAATATAATGTTATTGTGAAAGTGACTAGGTATACATGATATCTATATTCATCTCCCATTTTAAAAGTTTCTGTAAGGTTTATACCGATTAAATACTTTTGTGTTGTATGATTTTACTAGGTTATGACTGTGTCGAACCTTTTGTATAGCGTAAGTATTTTATGATAATAAAGAACTTTACAAATCAAATCTATGAAGGTTTTACAGAAAAAATTATACCATACATACATACCCTTTATCCCTTACGGGGTAGGCAGAGCGTTAAACGCCTCGTAAAAGGCGCTTTCGCCGCGTCTGACAAAAATTGAGGGCAATTTTAGATTGTAATGTGTATTGCTAATGTGTAGTGACAGGTTGTCAGCCCATCGCCTAAATTACAATACACTGTAACCCTCGAGTCCCTTTTGCTGTCTTCTACAGCATGCCCGGGAGGAAGGGCAGCTGGAACATTCTATGTTTTTCTATCTCTCCCAGTCCAGCATGGAAGAAAAAAATATACCAGGTGTAAGGGACAGCGTCCTCAGTCAACGACACTGAATAACTATCAGCAGGAATTTCCTTCAGGAAGTTACAAAAGCATGCCTTTTCTATACAAATTTTCTGATCGAGGTGAACATGTTGAATGGATTAGCCATTTTTTTTTCTCTTCCTGAAAGATTTTCCTGGTGGAAGTTGTTCAGTTTCGTTGACTGAGCAACTCCTATTAGTTTGCGGGACGCTGTCCCTTATACATGATATATCGAAGGATGATTTCGATAATTCGAATCTTGGCGAAAATTCTAGGGATTTTGCGAAACCACCGATAATTAGACAATGGTGACATTATTGACAAATGTTACTGGAAAATGACAGGTATTTTGGGAAAACAACTCATCGTTCTAGTAACATTTGATATCATTAATTGAAATAAGAACGCTCATTGGTCGGTTAGCTTAGGGCACCCCCCACAAGATCTCCATTGATTGGTTGACTTTTCAAATGTTAATCGTAAACGCATGTTATTTAACCAATCAGAATACGATGATACCAGTAAGTAAAAACCTAGTCAATCTGAGTTAAGGATATCATGAAAATATCAAAAGTTACTAAAACGACGAGTTTTTTCGCAAAAATACAGACTTTCTCCGGTAAGAATTGACAAAGTTTTCACGATTGTGTAATTATCCGTGATTTCGCTAAATTCCTAGAATTTTCGCGAAGATTCAAAATATCAAAACATCCTACAACATGTGGGATTTAGGAGATTGATTAATAATCTCTTGACTCAAATAGGTATCCTTGTATTCCATAGAAAACAAAGCTTATGTTTTAATTTTGCGAGACTGTCATCATTACGGTTAGGGCAATACAGGCAACGCAATTGCTCTAGAGCACACATCAAGCCGTGTTTCTCGATCACTATGTCTGATTCTGCCCAGTAAAGTAACCATGATATAGGAGGAGGTGGTTTATTCAAAAAAGATATAGTCATGCCTGTATCCATAACGGGGTAGGTAAAGTTTAAACACTGACCAACTGACAAGACATCAAAAGGCCCTAAGCAGTTCTTGTAACATACTCACGTGAACGGCATGATCCTTGTTGAACCTCATCTCAGGAGGCAAGGACCTGAAGCATGGTCCAGCAGGATCCAACCCAGTCAATCTACTCGGTTTCACACCTGTATAAAATAGTATAGAATTTATTTGGTCAAATATATGGTAAGTATGGCATCAAAGATGGCTAATCGTCTCACATATTTCTATCAAGGCAGGAAAAATAAATATTACAATACAATTAATTCTCTTCCATGCTGGCCTGGAAGCAAGAAAAAAACATAGAATGTTCCAGCTGCATTTCCTCCCGGGCATGCTGTAAAAATCAGCTAAGGGATCCGAGGGATTCAGTATATTGTAATTTAGGCGATGGGCTGACAACCTGTCACTACAGCAATATACCTACAGATCTATCTTGGATGACCCTCTAATCTTTGTCAGACGTGGCGGAACGATCTTTGTTTAGGTCGTTTACGCTCTGCCTACCCCATTAGGGATAAAGGCGTGATTATATGTATGTATGTATGTATGTATGTATGTACAAAATGCATATATAGTAGATTTTACGACAAGTGCACAAAACAAGTCATTTTTGTCCGAGATTTTTAGCTGCCCGAGCCTGCAGGGCAAGGGCTAATATAAAATACAGAACAAAAATCGTTTTTTGATGGAGTTTTAAACACTGATTTTTACTTCAATTGCGAGGAAAATTGAGGAATTTTACAAAAACATTTTAAATAAACTTCAAAATTCATCCCGCCATTTAACTTTTTATAGTTTTCCACGTGAAATATTAGTCTTGGGCTGTCGATACAGCCAACAATTAAATTAATTCTGTAATGTATGCTAAATTAAATAAACTATCGTACTTGAATCTAAATTTTAATATCATTTTATGTCATAAAAACCCAAGAGGCAAATAATTTAAAGTATATATTATAAAATAACAAGTTCTATCTATGAACTTCTTATTATGTTTGGCCGTATAGCCTAATTTTCTTTGCCTTAGAAGAGATGCATTTATGAGTAGATACGTTTTTGCCGTTGTGCAAAAAATAGCACTTTCAGAGCATGAGAAGTGAAATAATTTTTGTTCCATTAACCAGTCGACTCGGTTTTTTTTCTTTAAAATCAATTCTTAATTTCGTCCTTGACAATAATTAAATATCAGCTTAATTAAGACGACCTCTTCAGCGCCAACCAAAAGGTTTTAATCGGCTTTTGGCCATCAATAATTTTATTGATATGGCCATGTTTTAGGCTCAGAAAGGGGATGTAACATTTTTGTATGGAGCCTAGCATACTGTGAATTATGACCCCTATTAAAAAAACATCGCGGCGCAGTATCAAACCTAAACTATTCGACTCTATATACAAATAGAAATCCAATAAACTTTTTAAGGTTTTTGGCTTATGCATCACATTATCGAGAAATTGTAAATCATAGATATAAGAATTTGGAAATATCCATTTTAAAGTAAAAATCAAAAAATATGACGCTTTAGACAAAAATCAGCAATTATATTTTAGGTCTGTACATACATACATACATAAATCACGCCTTTATCCCTTACGGGGTAGGCAGAGCGTTTAACGCCTCGTAAAAGGCGCTTTCGCCACGTCTGACAAAAATTGAGAGCAAGTTTAGTTTGTAATATGTATTGCTTTAGTGACAGGTTGTCAACCCATCGCCTAAATTACAATACACTGTAACCCTCGAGTCCCTTTTGCTGACTTCAACAGTATGCCCGGGAGGAAGGGCAGCTGGAACATTCTATGTTTTTCTATCTCTCCCAGTCCAGCATGGAAGAAAGCAGCATGGTAGGTCTGTATTTATGTGTAAAATCGAATAATTTAGAAGAAAGCAGAATCCTTCACATTAATTATGTTGTTAAGATAAACAAATCTGTTGGTTATAATAATGTCGAGTAGCCTCGTGCATTCGGTCTAATCGTGCGTCCAAAGATTTTTGTAAAATATAAGGGTCGTCGCTATGCCAATTAGTTTACATTCCCTTGGATTGGCATAGACTCGACAATAAGGCCCGTATTTATAATCAGCACTTGAGACTGACAGCTAATTTTAGTTCGTATCACAAATGTCTTTTCAGTACATTATGACCTGTCAAATCTATACTTAATACTGCTCTCAATCTTGAGATCTCTTTATAAAAACGGGCCTAAGAAGAAGTCTTTACCTGTCACCAAGTGGAAGTGTTGTGCTGTGAAGGAAGCTATGTGGGCTCCTAGGGATATGCCCACCAGCTCCAGGTTGTCTCCAGTCAGACCCAGCGGCACCAGACGTGTCAGGAACTCGCCCAGTTTCTTGCCGATTGTTCGGGAGAGGCGAGCTGATCTAGGGAAGATATGAGACAAATGGAGTCTTTAAATGTTTTAATAATTTTAATTTCTTTTGGAACACGAACAGTTTACATCATTCAAAGATAATATTTTTAGGAATAGTTCTTCCATGCTGGACTGGGAGCGAGAGAAAAACATGGAATGTGCCAGCTGCATTTCCTTCCGGGCATGCTGTAAAAACCAGCTAAGGGATCTGAGGGTTTCAGTATATTGCAATTTAGGTTATGGACTGACAATCTGTCACTACAGCAATATACGTACAAATCCATCTTGAATAACCCTCAAAATTTTGTCAGACGTGGCGGAACGACCTTTTGTTAGGTCGTGTACGCTCTGCCTACCCCATTAAGGATAAAGGCGTGATTATATGTATGTAATAGTTAAACCAATTCTAGGGTGTGTCTTAAGAATCTAATTAGAACTTTCTTAGTTATTTATTTTGTTCCAAATAACAACAGAAACTGCTTCAAACCAGAAAAAAAACATATCTGTAATTCTTAAATATGCATATGAAAGTATCAACACTGATTTTCACTGCTATGCGGAACAAAACATAATGGAGTTGCTATCCAAATTACTCAAATTACACAAACATGCATATGATCTGATCTCCCCAGCCTGATCCCGTATCTCACGGGGTCGGCTACCTAATCTAGGTGATTGAACAAGGCTACTGGTTTTTACACAGAGCGACTGCCATCTGACCTCCACAACCTAGAAGGGAAACCAGACCCAATCCTAGATTAGATCACAAACATGCATAACATTTAGAATTTAAACTTTGTTAAATGTGGGCACTGTGATATTTTCGGTATAGCCTCACCGGAAACATGGACCTCCATGACAGGTCGTTGAAGTTTAAACCTCCCCGAAACCCCACCAAGGTTGCAGTGCTAATGCCGCCAACGCGGACGAAAAAAGTTTTCTTACGTAGTTATTAAAAAAAAGGAAAATTTTCGCAGGACATTTTCTCATACTCCTCCGTGGCCAAAATAAAACATTTTTAACTTTTTTTTTTGTTATCAATATTATAAGATTTTTAACTTGAAAAATTGCGTTTTTGGTTTTGATTTTACGGCTTGTTGTACCTAAACTAATCTATTTATTATTTACTAGCAACCCGCCCCGGTTTCGCACGGAAATTATTAGTGTTTCTCTACTATATTATGCATGTATTATACATATAAACCTTCCTCTTAAATCACTCTATCCTTTAAAAGAAACCGCATCAAAATCCGTTGCGTAGGTTTAAAGATCTAAGCATACATAGGGATATAGGGACAGAGAAAGCGACTTTGTTTTATACTATGTAGTGACGTGTGGTAAGTATGAAAAATATTCCGAATATGAGAGAAGTAAACTTTTAGTAGCAGAACCTAGAAAATAGCATAAAGTTAGGTAGTTTTACGAGTATTTTAATTACATGGCGCCGCGCATTTATACAAAATAAAGCTACAAACAAACACATAACATTCAGAATACAAAAGAGCATTAACTAAGTGATTATGTATT